>CM012457.1:16921629-18334129 GCA_003999625.1 Oryzias javanicus
TTTAACCAAAGTTCCATGTTGAACCTTTCAGCCTGAGATACAGGCTGCTGTTACAGTCTAGCCCAGAGGTATGCAACCTTTAAGAGTAAAAGAGCCATTTGGGCTCGTTTTCTACTGACAAAACCTAGAGGGAGCCGCATTGACTTACGTTAGTCTTTAAGAATTTGGATTTGCATTCATAACCTTCTTTAAGTTTTTTTCTTCAATAGATGTGAATAATGGCATTTTGAAAAAAATATATATAAAAAAACTAACATCTCTCAAAAAGGTATTTGTATACACTTTTAACTTAGTAGCAAAGCAAGTGTGTGCGTTGTTTAATTACTAGCTTAACTTCAAATTAGCATAACATTTCTCTGTAAATTAAATCAGCCAAAAATTTTAGCATGTTGCTGAAACATTAGCTAAACTCCAAATTAGCATAAAAACTAATTAGAGGCCAAAATTGCAAAAAAAAAAGCTTGGTTGCTTAATTACTAGCTGAACTCCAAAATAGCCTAAAATTCCTTAAAAGTAGCTTAGTCAAAACATTAGCATGTTGCTAAAATAGAAGCTAAATTCTAAATTATCCAAAATAAATTTCAGTAGATAACAAATTAGCTGAAAACATTAGCATTTCCTAAAATAGTAACTAAACTGCAAATTAGCATAAAATTTCTCAAAAAAACTTAGCCCAAAACGTTAGTATGTTGCTACAATATATAATTAATCTCCAATTTTTTTTTTTTTATTTACTATTTTGTTATTTTCTTCAGCCAGAGAGCCACAATGGAGAGACAATAGAGCCACATGTGGCTCTGGAGCCGCAGGTTGCAGCCCCCTGGTCTAGCCAAAGAACACACTTGGTCATTGAACAAGGCCAGAGCTACTTTTCATTTCTTTAACATCAACGTAAATATGTTCTGTAGAGATCATCTCCAAAACCATCAGGGGGAAGTGAGTCCACAAAGAGTCTCTGTTTCTCTGCTATAAATGTTATCTGAAATAGGAATGTTATCATCATCATCCACAAAACACAACACATCAAACTCTCCTTTTCTTTCCTATCTCTATCGGGTCCGGACCCGAGACCTTTAATCTGACCGCCAAGCATGTTTAATAAGAAGTACGATACAAGCGCACGCGAGGGCAGCTACGTTTAGACGGGGTCCTTAAACCGGCAAAAGCTCAAAGCGGCGTTCTAATGTTTACATATTTGGGACGTGAAGTTTTCGGAAGATGCGTGAAAGATGAATCTATCTACAAATAGAAAAGTGGACTGAAAATCGTGTCTTTCGAGATGATGGACTGAAGCTTTCGCTTTCATTTTAGCAGCAGTCAGTTCTACAAGGCGAGTTTGTATTATAAGCATGGAGTCTCCTGTTGTTAGCGCCGATATCAAGCGGCTCTACGAGACAAAAATTACAACTTCTGACTCAAATTGCCTGCAAGAATGAGTGACGTGGTTACAGAAAATATAGGAACTGAAAGTACAGTGCGAGCTTACAACACACAGACGGTAACAGCACAAAGCAAAGAGGGACAAGAGCTTCAAGAAAAGTTCTGAAAGATTCCCCTGTCACCATCAAGAGCCGAGCTGCTTTAGATGTGCAGTTCTGAGGAGCTCAATTGGTGCCAATATTATTTAAAACCAAATAAAACAAATCAAAAAAAATATATTGATGTTTGGGTAAAAATGTAATTGTCAGAAAATGTTTTAAATTCTAAAATGAACTTAATTTCAGCTTAAAATATTTGGTAAGGTTTGTAAGGTTTCAAACAAAAATTGCAATAAAAAGAAAATTGAATTCAACTATTTTTTTCACTTCAAATAAAAAAATTTGAGTTTAAAAACTTTTGGCCCTGTTGTGGCGGGGCTAACATGAAGGACCTATCAAAACAGATGAGGGTGGTAACTTCAGTCCCGGTGCATCCACAGACTCTGCTAGAACGGTGTTTTGAACACACGGTATGTACGAGATAAAACTCTGCTCTTTACATCCGTCTTGGAACAACTTTAGACTATGACAGCCAGCCAATACAGCCATTTTCTGACCGTAATTATCTCAGCTCTAGGAGTCAGTGAAGACACTGGGACTGAAGTTACCACTCTCATTGATTTTGATTAGTCCTGTGTGATTGCCCCGCCCCAACGGGGCCAAAAGTTTTAAAACTGAATTTTTTATATTTGAAAAGAAAAAAAAAGGGATGAAACTGGAAAAAGAAATTGAACTAATTAAGTTTGGGAATTGAAATTCTGAGTTTGAAACTGTGAGGGTCCCGGCAATCACCACCAAGAGCACAGGGTTTTAGTCCAAATATAAATCATTTAATATCCAACAAAATCCAACGGAACAAACGTTTCCGGTTTAAAGGGGCCCATAAAAGAGGTCAACTCAACAAAAATAACGTAAGCTGTAACTTAGGAAAGAACTCAAATAACTGACCTCCCATTACCACACACCTGGGGACTTTTAAACTAGTGGGTCAAACTACTAGTGATACAGAGGGTCGAAAGTCCCACCTTCCTTGTGTGATGCATGCGTGTTTGTTTGTTAGAGTGTATATTTTGAGGTGTTAGAGGTGTGTGTACTACAAGGTGCGGTTAAAATTGGTGAGTAGGGCCTTGACAGGACATCTCCTGATCGCTCACAGCGATGCCCCGCTCCTAAACCTCTCTCTGAGGCATCGGTTTGGAAGACAAATGGTTTTTCAAAATCTGGACTATACAAAACTGGGCTCTCACTGAGGGACTTTTGAAGGTCTTTAAAGGCTGCCACTGCTTCTTTTGTCCATTGGATGTTGTTTGGACATTTTGTTCCCGTCATATCTGTCAGAAGAACTGCTCTGGTTGAGAAATGGGGAATAAAGCGTTGGTAGAATCCTGCCATGCCCAAAAATGACCTGAGCTCTTTCCTGGTCTGAGGCAATGGACAGGACTCAATGGCAGAGACCTTGTTCACCTGGGGTTTTATCATCCCATTGCCAATCACATATCCCAAATAGTGAGTTTCAGATTTTGCAAAGTCACACTTTGTTGGATTGATGGTCAGGCCAGCAGACTGCAAACGCTCCAGAACACACTCTAGATGTTTAATGTGTTCCTCCCAGGTGTCACTGTAAACAATGATGTCATCCAAATAGGCTGCTGTGAAGTCTGATATGTCGTGTTGTACCTTATCCATCAGCCTCTGAAACGTTGCGGGAGCCCCATGAAGTCCAAAGGGCATGACGGTAAACTGGAACAGCCCCATTGGTGTCCAGAAAGCAGTGAGCTCTCTGCATTGCTTAGTAAGGGGGACCTGCCAGTATCCTTTGCAAAGATCTATTGTTGTAAGGTGTTTTGCTTTTCCCAGCCGTTCCACTAGGTCATTGATCCTAGGAGTGGGGTATGAATCAAATTTCGAGTTTGCATTTAAATACCTGAAGTCAATGCAGAACCTCAAACTCCCATCTTTTTTTGGAACCAAGACCAATGGATGGCACCATTCACTCTTTGAAGGTTCAATAATTCCAAGGGACAGCATCTGGTGGACCTCCTCCTTCAGCGGGATCAGCAACCTCTCTGGGATTCTGTAACTCACACGCCTCACAGAGGCTCCTTCTTTTAACACTATGTCGTGGGAAACGACATTTGTCCTCCCTGGATTTTCTTGAAAAACTGCAGAGTTAGTCAGCGCTCTCACCTGAAGTTGTTTTTTGTCAGGCAGGTGGCTGAGATCCAAGTCCACTGAGGTGGTCCCTGGTAGATACTGTTCTTCACCATCATCCTCCGCCTGCACCCCTCAAATCAATAGAGCCAGCTTTGTGGGCCTCTCCACCCATTCCTTCAAGAGGTTTACATGCAACACCCTGCTGGCACGGGGTCGTCCTGGGGTTGTCACTCGGTACGTTGCTGGTCCCAGCTTCTCCTGAATCTCAAAGGGACCCTGCCATTTTGGGAGTAATTTACTGCCATTAATGTCAACTGATATTAGTTTTACATTGGTTTCAAATTTTATCTCTGACTTTGTACAATTGCGGGGCACAACACACATTTGCATTATTTTTGCTGAATTTTGTGGACAATTAGGTTTTATGTGACCCTCCATCCCACAGAGATAACAAATCAGTTTTCTGGCAGAAGGATTTGAGGATTTATTAGTCAACTGACTCCTTTGAGTTTTTCCAACATTCATAGATGGTCTTTGGTTAATTGACTTATCTTTCTGTTCCACTGAAATGTAGCTCCATGGTTGTCCACTCTTTCGGGCGGCCACAAACACCTCTGCAAGGGTTGCGGCCTCTGCAGCTGCTTTAGGATCATGCTCCTTGATCCAAACCTGCAACTCAGGTGACAACATTCTCAAATATTGCTCCAGGATTATAATTTCACCAATTTCTTGTGTCGTTTTATTCTGGGGCTGGATCCACTTTACATAAAGTTCTTTTAGTCTGGCGTAAAGTTCTTTTGGACTTTCCTCAAAATTTACATCCAAGGAGCGGAACCTTTGTCTATATGTTTCAGGGTTCACATTATATTTACAGAGAACAGCAGTTTTTACTTTGTCATACTCTAAAGAGTCTTCAACATCCATGTGTACATACGCGCTTCTTGCTTTTCCCGTAAGTAGAGGTATTAAGTGAAACACCCAATCATTTCTCTGCCAGCGACAGGCTCCTGCAAGACGCTCAAAGGTTGTCAAGAAATGTTCAATATCATCATCGTCTGTCAGTTTTTCCATTCTAGGTTCATAGAAATATGACTGACCTGATGGAGCATGCATGAGATTTCTGCTGGAGCCACTTTGGGAAAGAGGAGGACCCACCTCCGAAGGTTCTAAGTCTGATGGTTCAGATTGATTTAACCTGGAATCAGGAACAGGTGTGGTGCGTGCTTGCACTTCAACTTGAAGAAGCTGGAACTGATGTTGAAGCGCCCTAAAGCGTTGTTCCTGACGGGCCTGGTCCTCTTTCTGTTTAACTTCCCGGGCTTCCTGCTGTCCCATATGAGCACGGAGAAGAGACATCATATCCATGATTGTGGTTCCTACCTAGGCCCTCTGTGCAATCTGCCCCTCCAGAAGCTCCATTTTCTTGATCCTCCATAGCTTGTGCCTCAGAATCCATCAATAGGTTTGATCCATCTCCTCTTGATGTTTTGTTGCTCCTCATGGTTCTGTGCATGGTGTCTTGTAATTGGGGGGAAAAAAAAAAAAAAACCGTGCTCTTGACAGACTGATCCCCACTTCTGACACCACTGTGAGGGTCCCGGCAATCACCACCAAGAGCACAGGTTTTAGTCCAAATATAAATCATTTAATATCCAACAAAATCCAACGGAACAAACGTTTCCGGTTTAAAGGGGCCCATAAAAGAGGTCAACTCAACAAACATAACGTAAGCTGTAACTTAGGAAAGAACTCAAATAACTGACCTCCCATTACCACACACCTGGGGACTTTTAAACTAGTGGGTCAAACTACTAGTGATACAGTGGAGGGGGTGGATGAGATAGAAAGTCTTAAAACAGAACATGAATTCCATTGCCCTCCCCATGGAGTCCAGGTAGTGTATCACCCTCTTGCAGAGGGCCCCGGCACCATCTTCAGGCCGCCTCGGGCAGGTACAGCTCCACATGAAACTCAAAACAAAAACCAATGGATAAACACAAATAAACCGCAACCAAAGATACATATCAAATTAAGTAGAACTGTACACTACACCTTCATGTTATTGTTGTGTGACTGGAGTCATCACAGAAACATAACAAAAGAGACCATTTGAAGATGAAAATAATTAAGCTTATTTTAGAATAGTTAAAAGTTTCTGACATTTTCAATTCTTATGGCCAAACACCAATATTTTTCCAATTTCTTTTATTTGGGTTTCAAATAATATTGGCCCCAATTTAACTCCATTCAGTTCCAGCTGGGCACAACATTCAAAGTGTCATCTGCATCTCTTTAAGTCTGTTTTGTAGTTTACCTTTATGTTTATAATGTTTTTTGCACTAATGAAAGTTATTACTATAATGTTCAATATGTAGAATATTTGCAACCCACTTTTGAGGGTTATAAAACAGAAATTTAACATTTGAATGAAAAATAGATTAATTATAAATGCTTTTTAGGGTGCATTCATGTTACTTGTGCTGCACTTTTTTGTGACAGTAATTAAATAAAAGAACAGAAAAGTCAAATATAGTCTGAATGTTCTTGCATGTTCGGACCCCGGTCTACTAAGCTGACAAAGTTACTGGACCTCTCGCCAAATTAGTTGGGGACCCCTGACCTATCCTATAAAAAAAAAAAAACAGAGTGAGAAAGACCAAGGACACTCACACAAAGCAGGTAGTGATCAGCTTGAGCTGTCTGTCTACTCTAAGGTGTGTTGAAACCCCAAGATCCAGCCTATGGGGTCTTTTTATGTTTTAAGTGTAATAAATAACCATAGATATGATAAATGACTATATATGTGTGATTAAGTGTTATCAAACTTGTTTTTTTGCTTCTAAATGTGTGATTATGTGCTGTCGAACTTGTTTCCTGCTTCTAAGTATGAACTTTGCAGTACATTTCCAAAAAAGACAAGCTGTTCAACGCTTCTGCAAAACCACACAAAGACAGGAAGCCTCGGGCCCCAGAAACGGGCCCCAGTGACAGGAAGCAGCATCGCTGTAGCGCAGCAGAAGATGTAACCGACACTTCTTGCTTCAGACGGGAAACTCCTCCTCACCACTCTTTTGGAACACTTTTTTTTTTTTTTTAACAGTAGCATCAATCCAAATCTGCAGGAGAAAAAAAAAACCTTCAGAAGGAGAAAAAATATCCAAAGATAAAAAAGAAAAGAACCCCAAAAAGGGGAATTAGATAGGGGCCCCACATCTGCCTATAGGTGGATAAAGGGGAAAAAAATATTACGTTGCATTTAGCCTTTTTTCTTAAACAAACAGGTTGACATACCCAAGTTTATTTCTTTTATTTTTCTTTCATCTGACCTTCGTGATTGGAGACACCTTCACCAACATCAAATGAGCCCCAGATGCCCATGAAGCTAGAGAGACAATAAAAAAAATACAAATACCTTCTCTTTTGTGTACAAGGGATATGTGTAACATATGAAAAGGATTGACCTCTAGTTTCTGAAGGCCCAGTGAGGGTCTGACGGGATAAGACTAGTTCCTATTTGAGGATTTTAGGTCTTAACTGTCATAAATATTTAGGAGGCTGTCTTATATGTTCTCTGTCCCGCAACCAATGGACACACTATTGTTGGTGGGCAGACCTATTAGAAAATCACAGTGGGCCTATGCACGAAAACATCTCACCCGTGGGTAAAGATTAACGGAGAGATTATCTCACGGCTTGTTCCCCCGTGAAGAAATATAATGGAGCAATATTCCTATGGGAGTCTCACCCGTAGATAAATAACAGAGAGAGGAGCCAAAACCTCAAATACAGGTGGTCAGTTCCTGTGAAAGGCGGCGCTCAACAGGTGGAAACCTCAGCATGACCTCTGACCTGAAAGTTTCCTACAGGGATTGATACAAATTAAACATGTACACGCACAGTTGAAAAAAAACAAAATAATACCAGCAAGGTCGGTAGGTCAACTTTGGGATCCTTCTAGGTGGAAAAATCATCATAAAGGTCATCTGTATGGCCATAAACCTCAGCGATGTCGACATTTTCTCCTAAAGGAAACAGACACACACAGACATTAACACACAACCACCATCATGTCTAGAACCAAAGAAAAGATGTAGCAGGATGACAAATTACACGTCTGTGCAGCTTCCCTCACAATTTTTAGACAAGCGTTCCCAATCTGACATAACAAACAGAAACACTCTTCAAATGTTGCGTTACATATTTTTCTTTACAGTACATTGGACTAAGAATACTTACAGTGGATTTCATCCATTGTGTCAAACCCAGACTCCTAAAGTCTTCAGGGGTCGAGCAGATGTTGTCCTCCTTCCCCATGAGCTCTCCTGGAGGGGCTGGAGGGGGATCTGGTTTTGGGACCGCAGGATTTCCTCTCTGCTCTTTGCAGACGATGTTGTTCTATTGGCTCCATCGAGCCAGGATCTGCAGCATGTATTGGAGCGGTTTGTAGACGAATGTGAAGCGGCTGGGATGAGGGTCAGCACAGCTAAATCTGAGGCCACTTTTCTCGACCGGAGAAAGGTAGTTTGCCCTCTCTCGGTGGGTGGAGTGCTCCTGCCTCAGGGGGAGGAGTTTAAATATCTTGGGGTCTTGTTCACGAGTGAGGGAAGATCGGAGCGTGACATTGACAGGCGGATTGGAGCGGTGTCCGCCATTTTGCGATCGCTGTACCGGTCCGTTGTGGTGAAAAGAGAGCTGAGTCAGAAAGTAAAGCTCTCGATTTACTGGTCGATCTTTGTTCCAGTACTCACCTATGGTCATGAGCTCCGGGTCATGACTGAAAGAACGAGATCTCGACTACAAGCGGCTGAAATGAGTTTTCTCCGGAGGGTGGCTGGGCGCTCCCTTAGAGATAGGGTGAGGAGCTCAGTCACCCGGAGAGAGCTCGGAGTAGAGCCGCTTCTCCTCCGCATCGAGAGGAGCCAGTTGAGGTGGCTTGGGCATCTGGTCCGGATGCCTCCTGGACGCCTCCCTGGAGAGGTGTTCCAGGCATGTCCCACTGGGCTGAGGCCCCGGGGAAGACCCAGGACACGCTGGAGAGACTACGTCTCTCAGCTGGCCTGGGAACGCCTCGGGGTCCCCCCAGAGGAGCTGGAGGAAGTGGCCGGGGAGAGAGAAGTCTGGGCATCTTTGCTTAGACTGCTGCCCCCGCAACCCGGTCCCGGATGAAGCGGAAGAAGATGGATGGATGACAAGTGATGAGCAAAAACTACTCAACATGCACTACAATCCAGGCTATCTGCACAGCGCACCGTCAGCCTGCATGATCTCAAACACACCTAGTGTCTCCACTTCAGTCTGACTGTGTGGCTTCAGCTTCTTCTTTGTTAATGGATTACTCTTGTCCAGAAAACACAAATAATTGTCCTTTTCTTCTTTCATTCAATAAAATGTCAGTAGCAGAATATTAAAACTAGCAGAAGTCCATTTTCTAAATAGTTTTAGAACGGTGATCTCACAGCTGCTGGGCAGGACGCCTTCAGGCAACCGTCGGTTCCAAACGGTTTCCCACTCTGGGTCGATCCAAAGCCCATCACACCAGTGTCTTAAGTTTTCTGAAACTCCTAAAGGTGGTGGTGAAATTTGTCATTTAAACTCAAAGCATCCTGAAATTGCATGTTTTATAGCAGGCAGTCATAGATGAGTCTGCACTGATGGTCTGAAGAGGTTTATCTGTTAATCTTTTAGAGACAACATAAAACTAACTTAGAAAAAATTAAAATATTACAGTAAAAATATTCTTAGGTAAAAAAGCTAACTGGCTTTCAAAAAAAAAGCATCCACACTTTTGGTAGCATTAACAGTAAATATTTATTGTGTTAACATACAAATACAATTTTCCAAACATTAATATGAAAGTACAGTGGTCCTTCATCATTACGCTGCTGATATTTCGGCCTTTTTTCTCTGATTTTTCTTGAGCAATTCGGATTTGATGTCAAGCAATCAAAAAATAACTACACTTGAAAACTGCAGAAATAAAATTCTACATATATAAGAAAAACTGAGGATAATTGTGACACTGATCGGAGAGTTCATAACCATAAGCTTATATACACACAAACACATAAATAACTTTTAATCAAGATAGACACATCAGCTCTTTAGCATAAAGGGTATGACAAAACAATTAACAATTAAGATTAATGAAAAATAATATAATGTAAAGATCATTACATTTTATGAAGGTCTGAACTTTGACATTTTAAACAAGTATAAAGTCTATAGGGGTTTTTAGATTATAAAACATAATAATTAGAAAAATGATGCTAACTACTTTATAGATTTTGTCCATTTCAGGTTATTTTCAGAACAGAACTCAAACTGTTACATGCAGATTAGGAGCCATTTGCAGAGGGATCATTGGACACTTCAAACTTTCTCAGCTGGTGTATTGATGTCTACAATCTCTCCAGGATCCATTTGGAAGACAAGAAAATGATTCCTGCAAGATGTGAGAGCATGGTTTATGGTGGAAAACCTCTGTGGGTCTTAGATGCACACGGTTCCACTTCTAAACTGCCTGCAACACTGATTTCACATCAGCGGATCTTAATGAAGAGCATTCTTTCTCTTGTTTTTCCACATTCACGGAGCTAACTAAAAGACAAGTTCATCAAATGCAACCATGGCAGATGTCATTCCATTACCTGTCGCACTAAAATTCTAATCAAGTTAGACGCTGAAACAAATCAATGAACGCCACATAAAGTGTTATTGGAGACAGATCCTCAGTTCTTCATCGCAACTGTACCTGATCTGCGATTTAGAGACTCTTACTTGGAACTGGAGACTAAACAGTGTGGATGAAAAATGATTCAGGCCGCGTTAACTAAAGAAAACTAAAGTACAAACGCAGAGAATGAAGAGAGACAAGAGATAATCTGGTTCACAGAGATTCAATACTTATGAACAGTTTTTTCAATAACTTTTTTGCTTTAAAAACACTCTCTGAACTATTTCACTCCTCCATGTTTCTTTATCTCCTCTTGTTCATTCAGAAGACACAATAAGTATCATTCTCTTTGCTCTTGGGATTCCCAAATCACCTCATACCATCTCCCTCCAGAATTTTCCGCCTATAGATCATCCTACCAGAGGATAATAACATGATGACATTCAACACCTTCAACGTCCAGTTTCAGAATAACCCCCCTATCCAAGACTCTCTTCCCCTCCAGAATATTTAAAAAACTACTCCTTCAAGATGGCTCCTACTCTCTACTTTTTTTTTCCCTCCACACCATGAAACAGTTTGAGCCTGTTCCCAATTCATATTAAATTGACAATATTTGAAGTCAAACTACAAGAGAGAATAAGGACTCTATATGCAAATCAAAATAAGTAATACAATTAGGTTTTATTGAAGGACAAAGTAGAGTAATAAAATACAAATGTGTTTAAAGACAGGTGAGTCGCTGCGTCTCATGGTTGTGGTGTTATGGATTGTTTTTAGAGAATTCAATAAGGCTTTTAAGATGACATCACTGCAGCTCTGCACGTGTGCCGCGTACGCAAGACACAGGAAAGGGGAGTAATGCGTGTTTTTAGCTGTGTTAAAGTTAACACTCTAACAGTTAAATCAATCAGTTCCTTTTTGATAAAATGATAATTGTTGCTTTACATTTTTATAAGAACAGTCATCTTGCATTATTCCTGCAGTGTTTACATCATGTGACTAGCTAAACTTTGTTCTGCAATATCAGAGGAAACAAACTCTAGTTCACTTTAAGCGGACCAAAAATGAGCCAGTTGAATACACCCAAATCTACATGATCTGGCCCAATTTCAGATCAAGTTATCAAACTCGGACGTCCCTAATTGATAGCATAACTAAAACTGATCAACATTTTCTAAGATAAACAACTCAGCAACTGAATAACAAGGACACTTCCAAACCATATACATTTAAAGTAAACAGCATAATTTAAACTACAGGTGGACTGATTATTTAGAGAAGTAGAATGGAGTCTATCAAAATCTGTTGACTTTGCATGTTTTTTTAAGTTCTGAGGGGAAAAAAGGGTAAAAAAAAAAAAAAAACTGTTAATGTCTTGACTTCTAGTGTGATATTAGAGATTATAACTTTGAGAGAAACATCAAGGTCAGGTTTTTTGCACAACTGAGACTTCTACCACATTTTTAAACAGGAGAAAACTTTTCTCTTGTGTGGATTCTCATGTGTTTAGTTAGACTGTTTGCATATCCTAAACGTTTGCCACATTTTTCACAGGAAAAGGGCTTTTCTCCTGTGTGGGTTCTCATGTGATATCTAAGGTTTTGTGCAGAAGTGAAACGTCTACCACATTCTTTACAGGAAAAAGGCTTTTCTCCTGTATGTATTCTCATGTGAACAGTTAGACCTTCTGCACGAGCAAAACTTCCACCACATTTTTCACAGGAAAAAGGCTTTTCTCCTGTGTGGATTCTCATGTGAACAGTTAGGGTTATTGCATATCGAAAACTTTTACCACATTCCTCACAGGAAAAAGGCTTTTCTCCTGTATGTATTCTCATGTGAGCAGTTAGGCTTCTTGCATCTCGAAAACTTTTACCACATTTCTCACAGGAAAAAGGCTTTTCTCCTGTATGTATTCTCATGTGAGCAGTTAGACTTCTTGCATCTCGAAAACTTTTACCACATTCTTCACAGGAAAAAGGCTTTTCTCCTGTATGTATTCTCATGTGAGCAGTTAGGCTTCTTGCATCTCGAAAACTTTTACCACATTCCTCACAGGAAAAAGGCTTTTCTCCTGTATGTATTCTCATGTGAACAGTTAGGCTTCTTGCATCTCGAAAACTTTTACCACATTCCTCACAGGAAAAAGGCTTTTCTCCTGTATGTATTCTCATGTGAGCAGTTAGGCTTCTTGCATCTCGAAAACTTTTACCACATTCCTCACAGGAAAAAGGCTTTTCTCCTGTATGTATTCTCATGTGAACAGTTAGGCTTCTTGCATCTCGAAAACTTTTACCACATTCTTCACAGGAAAAAGGCTTTTCTCCTGTATGTATTCTCATGTGAGCAGTTAGGCTTTTTGCATCTCGAAAACTTTTACCACATTCCTCACAGGAAAAAGGCTTTTCTCCTGTATGTATTCTCATGTGAGCAGTTAGACTTTCTGCACGAGCGAAACTTCCACCACATTTTTCACAGGAAAAGGGCTTTTCTCCTGTGTGGGTTCTCATGTGAACAGTTAGGTTGCTTGAAGATGAAAAACTTCGACTACACTTTTCACAGGAAAAAGGCTTTTCTCCTGTGTGAGTTCTCATGTGACTATTTACGTGACTTGGACAGGCGAAACATTTACCACATTCTTCACAGGAAAAAGGCTTTTCTCCTGTGTGGGTTCTCATGTGAACAGTTAGGCTTCTTGCACAAGAAAGACTTCTACCACATTCTTCACAGGAAAAGGAGTTTTCTCTTCTGTGGATTTGCATGTGAAAATTTAGATTTTTTGCATAACCAAAACTTTTACCACATTCTTCACAAGAAAAAGGCTTTTCTCCTGTGTGTACTTTCATGTGTCTCATAAGGTTGTATGCACGATTAAAACTTTCAGTGCATACTTTGCAGGAAAAAGACCTTTGTTCTGTGTGGATTTTTAAGTGACGTCTAGAAAAGTTAACGGTCGTGACACTTTTTTCTGGACTTACACAACCATGTCTTTTTAACACTTTTTTTCTAAAATGTTTTTGCATTGAAGTCTTTTTCTTAGAGTTTTTTTTAATGCTATTGTGCTTTTCTGACTTTTTCTTATTGCCAACGTTATTCGTAACGTCAGACTCAGAAAAGATGTCCGTGTTTTTGACACAGCTTCTTTTTCTCTGATCTTTTTTCTGTGAGTTTGTCTCTCCATCTGTAGTCGATGTAGATTCTTTAAGCTGATTTCCTTCTTGCTTCTGATCATCAGTTGTACCTAAACTCTGAGTTAGGAGCTGCTGACAGTTTAGATCTGCTTCATTTTCCTCATAAGCAGGAGTCATCATCAAGATATTCATCTCTTGCTCCAGATCCAACTGCTGGCTCCTGCAGAGCTCCTCCTGTTGCCCGTTAATCAGTCGAGGTTCTGTGTCCTTCATCTTCCTCTCCTGGTTTCTCAGAAAAAACTGGGGTAGAACTGCAGACAAAGATTCACAAGAACAATGTTTTCAGGTATGTTTGAGAACACTTCTAACCTTTTATTGTTTTCTGTAGTTTTATCCCACTTTTTGTGTCATCCGTGTTAAAAAAAAAATACAAAGATAGGGGTGCAACGGCTCACTAAACTAAATGTTCAAAACATATCACAGTTTTAGATGCACAGTTCAGTTCATTTTCGAAAGAGTAAATGGGAAAAACAAGACAAAATGTAAAGATATTTTGCTAATTTCCAAAACCTACATATAAACACATAATACAATATACTTTAACCCTTCCGCTCTCCTTGGGGTCCAGATGGCTCCAACCACATATTGTCATGCGATTTCTTCCATGAAAAATGTGGACGAAGGGGGACAGGATTTTATGTCTGCCATGGACATTAGTGAAACTCCGAAATCAGTGAAAAAAAAAAGTTCAGCGCACTGTCCTGTGGTGTCCAGATGACCCCACTTTTAATGTAAACAAGCTAAGGAGAACGGAAGGGTTAAAGCACACGTAAAGTTGTGCTCATGAGTTTACATACCCTGGAAGATTTCTTGCTATGGATGATAACACACACAAAAATATCTACTCTTTGTTTGTGCTTGGGTGAAGCCATTCATTGTCACAAAATACGGTTTATTCATTTTAAATCATAATAACAACAGAAACTTCCCAAATGAGTTTATAAAATTAAGATTTTAAAATGAATAAATATATCTTTTTTTAACATTTACAAACCAATAAAATAATCAGGAGACACACCAATGTAGAGTTGTGTGTCATCAGCATAACTGTGAAAACACACGCCATGCCTTCGGATGATGTCCCCAAGTGGCGGCATATGTAGATTAAAAAGTAGTGGGCCTAAAATTTAATCGTGGGGGATCCCACAAATGATTTCAAAGAACTTTGAGGAGCACGTATCCATACTCACTTCAAATCTACGATCTGTGAGGTGGGAATAAAACCACTTCAAAGGAGTCCCAGAGATGCTTAAACTTCCCAGCCTGTTAAGTAAAACATTGCGATCTACTGTGTCAAATAAAGCTAAATGACATGACAGGTTATTGTGCCAGAAGGAGCATCAGAAGATGGGTACACTCTGATCATAAAGGACTTCACCTCACTCAACAATGCCACTCCTCCAGGAAGTGGCATTGTTGTTGCAACCTACACTGTGCAACCTCGTGGCGCCGGTTGCGGAGGAGGTCTCGCAATTATCTATCAGAAGAGTTGGAAGATAGCACCCCTAACAGACCCTGCCTACAAGACTTTTGAGGCAACTGTATGTCAACTTGTGGTCACTTCAACTGCTTGTAGTGATTAGTTCAGGCGAATGAAGCAACAGTACATGTGACAATTTTAACAGGATCCAGACAGAACTGGAGGATAAACTTGCTGCAACAAGCAAATTAGTAAAAAGTGTTGATTTGGAGGCAGCACTGTTGTTCCACACTAATGCTACGATGCTAAAAGTCTTTGCTAACAAACTGTTCTGTGTGTCACCTATATGCAGGAATCAAAATTAAAGGGGCCATACCATGAAAAAAACAACTTGTTGAGCTTTAAAGCATATTATACCAACACATGCTTAATCCCAAGTCGTCACATATTGACACATGGTCAAAGGACCCTCCACGTTTAGGGAACACCAAACTTGTCATAATATGACAAACTTGTATTTCCAATCAAATCAACCTCTGGGTCTGCTATTGGGATGCGGATAGAGCCGGTACCCTAACCTAGTACCCCAACCTAGTACCCCAACCTAGAACCCTAACCCGGCACCGGACGCTCAATGGAACCGGATGCACAGTGGTACCAGGTCAAGGTTAGGGCATCAGCACCAGTCACCTCCTGTGGACCGGTCTGTGTTCAGACAAAACGCCTGGACCCTTGTTTAAATGGGCCCTGAATCAAAGCCCCATGGCATCGTCTTTTGACGCGCTGCCAGCTGTCAGTGATTTCTGTAAAGCTAGAACGTGATCACACAGTCTTACTAATTCCGGTCCAGTAGACGGAAATAAGTGATCCCAAAAAACAGTTTCTAGATTCTAGAACCACAAACACACAAGTTTAATTCACAAACACATGTAAAAGTGAATGTGAAGGAAAAACAGGAACATGCTTACTTGTGGAATATAATGTGAGAACTTGCTTGACAAAAACCTAAACTTGTGTGTAAAATTGTTACATGTGAAGAAAAATCACACACAAGATTTAACTTGTAAAACTGTGTTGAAAAAATCTTTACTAGTGGTTTCAGTTTTTCTTCTGTAGAAGAATTTCACACAAATGCTTTGGGAGTGTTTTTGACTTTTGACACACCCCCATGCAGAAGATATGCGACAAAACTAAAGGGAGTTAGGGTTAGACGAGGACATGTTGTTACAGAAGAAAGAGAGCGCAGACCGAGAGAGAGAGATGCAGAGGATTTAATGAACTGGCCGATGCGCCACTAAAAATAATTCAAACATCCAAATAAAGCGCAGCCTGTTCTCAGCTCGGGTGTCAAACTTCTTTTTCTTTTTTCCTTTCCTCCATAAGAGCGATAACTCTTCATGTGTTACAATGAAAACCGGCCGGGGTGTCAAAAGTGAAAAACACTCTGAGACTCCCAAAGCATTTATGCAAAACTCTTCTTCAGAAGAAAAACTGAAACTACAAGTAAATATTTTTTTCAACACAGTTTTACAAGTTGTGTTTTTCCCAACAACCTCAAGTTAAATCTTGTGTGTAATTTTTCTTTACATGTAACATTTTTACACACAAGTTAAGGATTTTGTCAAACAAGTTCTCACATTATATTCCACAAGTACACATTTTTTTCACATGTTCCTCTTTTTCCTGCAACTCCACATTCAGTTTTACATGTGTGTGAATTAAACTTGTGTGTGTGTGATTCTCGCTCGTGTGTGTATTATTGACACTTGGATGTTTTGGCACATATTTACCTCCATACCTCTGGACCCCTCAAGACAGAGGGCTGCACTTTTTTTTTTTTTTTTTTTGTCACTGGTGTCAATAGCAGATATAAAATCATGTCCACCTTTGTCATGGGAGGGAACTTAATGTAAGGGTGGGGTCATCTGGACCCAATAAGATGGCAGAAGGATTAATAGCTCACCTGCTTAAATAAAGGTTAAAAGCCCCTGCTGTCACTCCCAGGAGCTCCCCAGCTGGGCCTATTATGCGTGTCCAACATGAAATTCTATCAGTTTTTGTGCGCCATCGTACTTAAAATACATGTAAAGAACATCAATCAAAGTAGAACCTGTTATAATAATATTTTCTCAATTAATATTTTCGATAGAACCTCAAATATTGACGGATTATTCAAATTTGTATTTAAAATTGTGAGCAATCGAGGAGAGGAAATGAAAATACATTTCTGCAGGACATTCATAAAGTAAATATTGTACTTTTTTCTGTTATTTTTATTATTTATGTAAAATTGTTTTAAACGGTATTTCAATTCTTTGTTTTCCCAGTCTAAATCCATTAACTGGAAGTTATGTATCATGCTGACGGCCCTGTAGCCATTTTGTCTGACGTCACGGGGAAAAGGGTCTATTTGCCCATTTTTTGCACCTCTGTATTGCCTGTTTCTTCTTACTGGGTGAACACAACACACTGCTCTGCTTCAGTGCATTCACAGACGTCACAAGTGTTTGAGCAGGATGTCATTCAAGTTAAAAATTAACACTAGAAACAAGAGAGACTTCCTTTCAAATTAAGACATCCTACATTATAGGATCACGTCAAAGCAGAAAAATGCAGTAGCAAGTGTAAAGTCAACAATGATTTTTGTTTCAAAACGAATTATTTTACTGTTTCTGGTGCATTTCAGCCACAAATTAATAAATATAACCAATGAAATTGAGTCAGAGCTGATGCAGTGACCCCTACCATATATTAAAACCATGAGGAGCACTTTAAACCAGGGGTTACACGTGGTGCCCGCGGGCACCAGGTACCCATCAAGGACCCCACAAGGTGCCCTCAGGTCTCCTCTAAAAGGAACACAACTCACTTGTGAGCTGGATCTAAAATAACATTTTATTCTGTTGCTATTTTTTAAAAATTACACTTGTATTTATATAGATTTGAAAATTGACACGTCTTAAAAATCGGTTCATGATACATGAACTTTAGATAAGTTTAGCTGATCTCAGACCTACTTCAGTTCAAAGATCACTAGATCACTACTACAGATCTGCCCTCTGTGACCAAAAATGGCTGTGGAGTTTTTTACATTTTATGCACAGTTTTTGCTAGTTTAGAGACAAAGATACAATAATTTTGTCGTAAATACTATTACTTATTAAATTTAAACTTCGAATGCAGAACCTGTTGCTCATGTTCAATTGCACTGTTGTTTTTTCTCACTAAACTTTAACTGTTTTGGTGCTATCATGACATGCAGTGAATTGTAAAATGCTCATAGATATTGAAAATGCAGTGTTTTCAGTAAAAAGGGGCAAAAGCACACATTTGTAGGACATTTTCTGACCCGGTCATGGTCAAAATGAGCAGAAAAAACATCCTGCTGGACATTTTTGGGTTTAGGTGTTGAGTGGTTATTAGTCTGCTCCACATGCCCAGAACAGTCCATTAAAGATGACAATTTTACAAAACAATTGAAGCGTTTAAACTGAGTTTAGCTTCCTTAACAAACATTGTTAAGCATCATCCGGAGAACTGACGGTTCATCTGCGGCTCAAATGAACTTACGGAGAGTTTGAGGCCTCGTCTGTGGATCAGAGATGATTTCCAGCAGTCTGCTCTGACGATGGAGCTCTTCCTCGTGTTCAACTCTTCTTTCTTCAAAATGTCAGAGTATTTTTTCAGCACCAGTGAATAAGTTGTCGCGAAAGTCTTTTATCGGCACACATTCTTGCTGCAGCAGCTCCGATATTCACAAAAGCGAAAAAAAAAAAAAAAAAACCACTGCCTGCTTCCTCTTCTTCATCGGAGCGGTGACGCCTTCTTCCGTCCATCACACACTGCTGTGAAACTTGTTATTCCCTTTCTCTCTTGGTTGTTGGTACTCGTGGTTGAAGGATTCTGCAGACAGGAAACAGTTCATGAGCTGAGTACTTGAGGGGGAGGTGAAACTTAGAGTTTAACATGAATATCAGAGGCACTGCAGGTCCAATACCCAAAGGTAGGCAACCATCTGGCAGCTGGAACACCCAGGACCACTCCAAGCTGCACACACCGGGGAGACCTGCCTGGACGGACAATGACAGTAGTTTAGAAATTCACACAGAGAAACCAAGAGAGCGAACAACTCGATAGAAACACAAGTTACTGGAAATATATTTCTTGGATTTTATATCTTGCAGAACTACATGAATGAAAATTGCCCACATTTTTTTAAATTTAAATTTAATTTTAATTTTTGCCTTTTTATGGCATAACTCTTTTTAGTGAAGGAGCACATCACGTTCCCTCCGCCTTTCATGTGTCTGTGCGTTCACAGGTGCAGAAAGAGTGTGAGGAAGATGTTCTTCACCTTAAAAATAAACGCTGGAGACCATCGCATCACTTGAAAAGTAGAAAAAAACTCAGAGGTTCATCGCAGGTTTTGTGGAGAGTCGCAAGCAAAACCGGCCAACATTAATATGAACTAGACCGTGTGATTGATGTGATGAAATATAAACAGAGATTTAAGGAAAAGAAAATAGAATCTATCACAACTGAAGACTGGTACTGGTGTTTTGGTGGTACTTTCTGAGGAAACTTACTTCACTGAATGTCATTCCAGAGGAGATGCAGATGCAGAGAGAATACTGATAAGTAAAATACATTTTTTTTAGCATGTTGAAATATTATACTCAAGTAACAGGAAGAGAATACTCACCATCAGCATGAAACACTGCAGCAGCTGCCTGACATCTACTGAGAAATGAACTGAAAAAGAAAAAGGGAGCACGTGAATAAAGAGAACTGACATGCACTTGCTAGTTTTTTTCTTGCGATATTATGTATTCAATGAGCTTTCAGAAGTTTGCACCGACACACCTGTACGTCTCTTCCAGTTCTCCAGACAGGGTCCAGGGTCAAAGATGCCATTCTGCTGGTATTGCGGAGAATTCAAATAACACACAAAACAAATGTTGACCAGTTAGAACAGATAAATCAATAAAGTAGTCTGAGATGCGGCTTCATGCTGAACCTTACAACCCCAGAATGTGACTTCATGCAAAATCTTTAACACTATGAATATGAATACATGCAGAATCTTTAACCTCGAGACTGTGGCTTCATGCTGAACCTCTAAACCTTTTAACCAAGTTCCATGTTGAACCTTTCAGCCTGAGATACAGGCTGCTGTTACACAGTCTAGCCCAGAGGTCCGAACCTTTAAGAGTAAAAGAGCCATTTGGGCTCGTTTTCTACTGACCAAAACCTAGAGGGAGCCGCATTGACTTACGTTAGTCTTTAAGAAATTTGGATTTGCATTCATAACCTTCTTTTAGTTTTTTTCTTCAATAGATGTGAATAATGGACATTTTTGTAAAAAAATATATTAAAAAAAACTAACATCTCTCAAAAAGGTATTTGTATACATTTTTAACTTTAGTAGCAAAAAAGCAAGTGCGTTGTTTAGCTTAACTTCAAATTAGCATAACATTTCTCTGTAAATTAAATCAGCCAAAAATTTTAGCATGTTGCTGAAATATTAGCTAAACTCCAAATTAGCATAAAAAACTAATTAGAGGCCAAAATTGCAAAAAAAAAAAAAAAAAGGCTTGGTTGCTTAATTACTAGCTGAACTCCAAAATAGCTTAAAATTCCTTAAAAGTAGCTTAGTCAAAAACATTAGCATGTTGCTAAAATAGAAGCTAAATTCTAAATTATCCAAAATAAATTTCAGTAGATAACAAATTAGCTGAAAACATTAGCATTTCCTATAGTAACTAAACTGCAAATTAGCATAAAATTTCTCAAAAAAACTTAGCCCAAAACGTTAGTATGTTGCTACAATAATAATTAATCTCCAATTTTTTTTTTTATTTACTATTTTGTTATTTTTCTTCAGCCAGAGAGCCACAATGGAGAGACAATAGAGCCACATGTGGCTCTGGAGCCGCAGGTTGCAGACCCCTGGTCTAGCCAAAGAACACACTTGGTCATTGAACAAGGCCAGAGCTACTTTTCATTTCTTTAACATCAACGTAAATATTGTTCTGTAGAGATCCTCTCCAAAACCATCAGGGGGAAGTGAGTCCACAAAGAGTCTCTGTTTCTCTGCTATAAATGTTATCTGAAATAGGAATGTTATCATCATCATCCACGAAACACAACATCAAACTCTCCTTTTCTTTCCTCTATCTCTATCGGTCCGGACCCCGAGACTCTTTAATCTGGACCGCCAAGCATGTTTAATAAGAAGTACGATACAAGCGCACGCGAGGGCAGCTACGTTTAGACCGGGGTCCTTAAACCGGCAAAAGCTCAAAGCGGCGTTCTAATGTTTACATATTTGGGACGTGAAGTTATCTGGAAGATGCGTGAAAGATGAATCTATCTACAAATAGAAAAGTGGACTGAAAATCGTGTCTTTCGAGATGATGGACTGAAGCTTTCACTTTCATTTTAGCAGCAGTCAGTTCTACAAGGCGAGTTTGTATTATAAACATGGAGTCTCCTGTTGTTAGCGCCGATATCAAGCGGCTCTACGAGACAAAAATTACAACTTCTGACTCAAATTGCCTGCAAGAATGAGTGACGTGGTTACAGAAAATATAGTAACTGAAAGTACAGTGTGAGCTTACAACACACAGACGGTAACAGCACAAGAACGAGGGTTAACTACAAGTGGAATTGATTTTGGGCAAGCACTAAAAAGTGACTCTGAAATGGAGGTGATGACAGAAACAATGTTAGAGAGAAAAGAGGGACAACAGCTTCAAGAAAAGTTCCGGCAGATTCCCCTGTCACCATCAAGAGCCGAGCTGCTTTAGATGTGCAGTTCTGAGGAGCTCAATTGATGCCAATATTATTTAAAACCCAAATAAAACAAATTGAAAAAAAAATATTGATGTTTGGTTAAAAAATGTAATTGTTAGAAAATGTTTTCCATTCTAAAATGAACTTAATTTCATATTAAAATATTTGGTAAGGTTTGTAAGGTTTCAAAACAAAAAATTGCAAAAAAAAAAAAATTTGAATTCAACTATTTTTTTTTTACTTCAAATATAAAAATTTGAGTTTAAAAACCTTTGGTCCTGCTGTGGCGGGGCTAACATGAATGATCGATCAAAAGGGATGAGGGTGGTAACCTCAGTCCTGGTGCATCCACAGACTCTGCTAGAACGGTGTTTTGGACACACGGTTTGTACGGGATAAAACTCTGCTCTCTACATCCGTCTTGGGAGAACTTTAGACTATGATAGTACAGACCATACAGCCATTTTCTGACAGTAATTATCTGCTCGAGGAGTCAGTGAAGACACTGGGACTGAAGTTACCACTGTCATTGATTTTGATTAGTCCTGTGTGATTGCCCTGCCCCAACATGCCCCAACGGTGCCAAAAGTTTTAAAACTGAATTTTTCTATATTTGAAAAGAAAGAAAAAGAGTTAAAACTGGAAAAAAAATTGAACTAGTTAAGTTTGGAATTGAAATTCTAAGTTTGAAACATAAAAAAAGAGACCACTTGAAGATGAAAATAATTCAGCTTATTTTAGAATAGTTAAAAGTTTCTGACATTTTCAATTCTTATGGCCAAACACCAATATTTTTCCAATTTGTTTTATTTGGGTTTCAAACAATAATGGCCCCAATTTAGCTCCATACAGTTCCAGCTGGGCACAACATTCAAAGGGCCATCTGTCTCTTTAAGTCTGTTTTGTAGTTTACCCTTATGTTTTCAACGTTTTTTGCACTAATGAAAGTTATTACTTTAATGATCAATGTGTAGCATTATTTGCAACCTACTTTTAAGGGTTATAAAACAGAAAGTTAACATTTGGATGAAAAAAAGATTAATTATAAATGCTTTTACAACATTCATGTTACATTCATGTTACCTGTGCCGCACTTTTTTGTGACATATATACATATGACATGACATGACATGGCATATGGCATGACATATATACAGCAGAATATTAAAGTTTGTGAAAGAGCACACACATTGCACTACAAGAAGGCAAGTTTATGTGCAATTCTTTTTTTACTCTACAATGTATGTACATGTAAGTATTTTTGTACAAAAATGAATGAGAGAAATACTTATTGGGACAATAAGCTAAAATAGTTATTTGCAAATTTAACTACACATTGTAATTAAATAAAAGAACAGAAAAATCAAATATTGTCTGAATGTTTTTGCACGTTCGGACCCCGGTCTACCAAGCTGACAAAGTTACTGGACCTCTCGCCAAATTAGTTGGGGACCCCTGACCTATCCTGTAAAAAAAAACCCAGAGTGAGAAAGACCAAGGACACTCACACAAAGCAGGTAGTGATCAGCTTGAGCTTTCTGTCTGCTCTAAGATCCAGCCTATGGGGTTTTTTTGTGTGTTAAATGTAATAAATAACCATAAGTATGATAAATGACTATAAATGTGTGATTATCGAACTTGTTTTTTGCTTCTAAATGTGTGATTATGTGCTGTCGAACTTGTTTCCTGCTTCTAAGTATGAACTTTGCGGGACATTTCTAAAAAAGACAAGCTGTTCAACGCTTCTGCAAAACCACACGAAGACAGGAAGCCTTGGGCCCCAGTGACAGGAAGCAGCATCGCTGTAGCGCAGCAGAAGATGTAACCGACACTTCCTGCTTCAAACAGGAGACTCCTCCTCACCACTTCGGTGGAACTCTTTTTTAGCAGCAGCATCAATCCAAATCTGCAGGAGAAAAAAAAAAACCTTCACAGGGAGAAAAAATATCAAAAGATAAAAAAGAAAAGAACCCCGAAAAGAGGAATTAGATAGGGGCCCCACATCTGCCTGTAGGTGAATAAAGGGGAAAAAAAGATTACATTGCATTTAGCCTTCTTTTCTTAAACGAACAGGTTGATATACCTAAGTTTATTTCTTTTATTTTTCTTTCATCTGACCTTCGTGATTGGAGACTCCTTCACCAACATCAAATGAGCCCCAGATGCCCATGAAGCTAGAGAGACAATAAAAAAATACAAATACCTTTCCCTTTTGTGTACAAGGGATATGTGTATCATGAAAAGGATCGACCTCTAGTTTCTGAAGGCCCAGTGAGGGTCTGACGGGATAAGACTAGTTCCTATTTATGGATTTTAGGTCTTAACTGTCATAAATATTTAGGAGGCTGTCTTATATGTTCTCTATCCCGCAACCAATGGACACACTATAGTTGGTGGGCAGACCTATTGAGGATTTTTCCCATGTGCCTTGTAAAGTCCTAACTGAGGGTTTCTAAGGGTAATACTTAGTAAATCAGAGTGGGCCTATGCATGAGAACATCTCGCTCGTGGGTAAAGATTAACGGAGAGATTATCTCACGGCTTGTTCCCCCGTGAAGAAATATAATGGAGCAATATTCCTATGGGAGTCTCACCCGTCGATAAATAACAGAGAGAGGAGCCAAAACCTCAATACAGGTGGTCAGTTCCTGTGAAAGGCGGCACTCAACAGGTGGAAACATCAGCATGACCTCTGACCTGAAGGTTTCCTACAGGGATTGATACAAATTAGTAAATATGCACAGGTGAAAAAAAACAATCAAAATAATACCAGCAAGTAACGCAGTAGGTCAACTTGGGGATCCTTCTAGGTGGAAAAATCATCATAAAGGTCATCTGTATGGCCATAAACCTCAGCGATGTCAACATTTTCTCCTAAAGGAAACAGACACACACAGACATTAACACACAACCACCATCATGTCTAGAACCAAAGAAAAGATGTAGCAGGATGACAAGTTACACGTCTGTGCAGGTTCCTCCACAATTTTTAGACAAGCGTTCCCAATCTGACATAACAAACAGAAACACTCTTCAAATGTTGCGTTACATATTTTTCTTTACAGTACTTTGGACTAAGAATTCTTACAGTGGATTCCATCCATTGTGTCAAACTCAGACTCCTAAAGTCTTCACGAGTTGAGCAGATGTTGTCTTCCTTCACTATGAGCTCTCCTGGAGGACGGTTTTTATCCAAGACATGTTCCATCTACCAAAAGAGAATTCCATGGTGTTTATCATATTTATCAGTAGAGAAAATAATTTAAAATTTAGATTAAATGCTAATTACAAACTTAAGGTAATGTTATTTCTCCTGCCTCGGCAATTATGAAACCATCAACAACTTTGACTTGATAAGATTGACTGTGACAGTATAGAAATGTGTCTGTAGGACTTGTAGATTTACAACAAGATTTTTACAAACAACATGTTTTGCTCTTGATTCACAACTAATCATTTTTCATTGTACAGTTCAATGTTTTTTTAAAGCCGAAGAGCCACAATGGAGGAAAAAGCCACAGGTTTCAGACCCCTGATGTAGCGTGTCTAGCTCTAAACAGGAGCCTGTTAGATCTTGTGATGACCCAAGTCACACAACAAGAACCTGATGGTGTAGTGTACAGCTCCACTTAATTTTATATGCATATTTGGTTGTGATTTATTTGTTGATTCATTGGTTTGTGTTTTGAGTTTCATGTGGAGCTGTACCTGCCTGAGGTGGCCAAAAGATGGTGCCAAACAGAGAAGCTCTCCAAGAGGGTGCTACCACTACCTGGATGTCATGGGGAGGGCAATGGAATTCATGTTCTGTTTTGTTAAGATTTTTTGTCTCATTCCCCCCCACATTGTATCATTAGTAGTTTAACCCACTAATTTAAAATTCCCCAGGTGTGTAGTAATGGCAGGTCAGTTATTTGAGTTCTTTCTTAAGTTACAACTTACTTTATGTCTGTTATGTTGACCTCTTTTATGGGCCCCTTTAAATCAGGAATGTTTGTTCAGTTGGACTTGTTTGAATATTAAAATGATTCATTTTTGGACAAAACACCTGTTCTCTTAATGGTGATTGCCTGGTCCATCACAGATCTCTACAGGGAGAATTATTCTAAAGATGTTGCAGCTCAGTATGTCAAACCACCTGAAAGCAATTGAAGAAAGACACCAAATTTGACACTATAAAATGTATTGATGAAGTCAAATGCATTCAAATTCTATTTAAAGTGCTGAGCCCAAAAGTCCTCATCTGGGATTATCATTCTAAAAAGATTTGAGGTCAGTAAACGAAACGGCTTCAAAGGATTTGAAAAAAAACCCAGATTAACTGTTGAATACCCAACTAACTTCACCTCGGTACAGTGATCAATATGGTTTTTTTTTAACGCTCACACACCCTTCTGCATTTATCTGGACTTGGGACCGGCACAAGTGGGAACTAATTTCTGTCCCCTTGTGGTTGCATTACACATTCACACACATACAATTTTTTTTTCTTTTTTTTTTTTTTTTACAGTTTAACAAGCACTCAATAAACAAATAAATACATAAGTAAATGAATGAATAGATATTATTTTCTGAACAGTTTCTGTTCTTGTTCACGTTCTATTTTTCTTTAGACTGGAGTGTCAGGGGTCAGAGGGGATGCTGTCACTAAAACCATCTTTCAACCCCCCTTCCCCAAACACCTAACGATTAAAATAAATTCAACCAAATTTTAGTGATTAAAAATAACTGACTCTCACAAGGATGGTGGGAAGTTACATTAAATGAAATAGAAGAACAGAATAGAAGATACACATTTACAAGATATAGAAAGATTAGAAGAGGAGGAAAACCCCCACAATTCCTCTCTAATTGTCTCTGTGTCGGAATCTGTTTGCTGGAGGAAGGCTTTTATCACTCAAAGGTGGGGTCAGAGGTCAACTTAGTCCTATTTTTTGGACTTTTTAAATAGTTTCAGGAACCTCTGACCAACAGTTTTCTTTTGAGTTTCTGTTTCAGCTCTTCCACCTGCTGCTGTATTTGATTAAGTTGGACCGTGAAAGCTTCTTCTGGTGGTCCAGTTCCTTCTGGAATTTGGCCAAAGCAGCTCTTAATTTGGTCGACTCTTCTAGCTCCAGGTCAAAGCTGAGCTTGGCATGATTTGTTTGGATCCTCTGTTCCTTAACCTTTTCTTCTATCTGATGTAACTGCTGTCCCAGGTCAAAGGTTTTCTCGTTGACCTCATCAAGATGTCGCTCTTGCTGGTCCAGCTTTTCCTTCAAGACGATTTCAGAATTGTTTATGATCCTGTCTTTTTCTTTGATGGTTTCTTTGAGGGTGTCCACGCCATTGTCGATATTCCGAAGCAAATCCAAGAAACTCTTTTCAGCTCTGTGAGTTGCAGCCATACTTTCCTGGTGAACTTTTTGTAATGCAGCCAGTTCTTGGTTAAGGGAGGAGTTTGTTTCTTTGCCATTCATCTCATTCTTTTACCAGCTGGCTCCTCTGGATTTCCAATTCTTGGCTCTTTTTTTGTAGTTTCACTCTTAAGATGATTCTCTTCAGTGGGCTGCTTTGGGTCATTGAGCGCCTTTCTCAAAGCAGTGTCTCCTTGTTCCTGGTCTTAACCGGAGAACACATGAAAAAGAAATGGTGGGAATGCTGACAAGATAGTGTGATGTCACAATTGGAGAAATAGCTTCAGCTTTCTGATGGCTCACAAGGATTGAACACAGATAATGAAGAGCCTTTTTGCTTCAGGGTGCACCACTTTCCCCGTACCTCCTTGATATTGTTCTGTGGATCCTGGTAGAACTGTAGTATCACCATACCTGTCTCTCTTCAGCTGTTGGTTTTCAGTCCTGGCCTCAGTCAGCTGTCGCTGCAGACATCCACCTCACACTGCAGGTCCTTCATAAGCATAATTGTGTTAAACTACACAGGCCCAACTTGATGTCATGGCTGGACTCTTCTCTGGGCTTCCATGTCTAAAGAGAAACAAGATGTGGACTTCTTATGCTCAATTTCTCCTCTATTTCTTACAGAAACACCACACCTATGTCATAAGATGTTGATGAAGGTTCTTTGTCTGTCAGGTGACGTTGATGGTCGAGTGCTGCTGATCTTTCGTTGAGCATCTAAGCTGTTGTAACTTTCTGGCATGAAATCCACCAATTCTTAACCTAGCAGATTGTTGCCAGGTTTGTTTTTGTTCTGCAATGTGCAAATATTACTTCCAGTTAGTGTACATGTATGCATGTAGTGAGGTCATTTGGCCACTGGGAGGTACAACTCTTCTGTGTTTGGTCTGATGTTCATATTTTCAATTCCATGGGTTTGGAATTTAAAGGAGAGTTGCTTTGTTTTGGGGATTATAGATTTGTATCAAGACAATTTCCACTTGAATGAATGTATAAATGAATGAATGAAATGGTTTATTTCGGGCAATCAGGGATAATACATGAAAAAAAACCATATCACATTGAATCACAAGTAGAACACTTGAAAGGGAGTGAAAGGAAACAAACTTATATGATGTAAAGAATAAAAAACAGATTAACTGCAAAGGATGTTGGAGTGAAATATTTATTTTTTTTGCGTTGTACAGGGAAACGACAGCCCGCTTGGTGTGTCAAGCCAAGTAGATCTGACGTCAAATCTCAGTAACTCTAAGTTCTAGAATTAGTTAGTTAGTCTAGACTTTTAGTTCCTTCAACCACTGATGGAAAACTTTTAGCTAATTCTGGCTTTTTTAAAACTATGTTGTTTGTCTTGTTTAACCATGTATGTCCCCTTTTAAACAAATAAATACAAATAACTATATTTGAAAAAAATATTTGAGTATTCAAATTGAATAATTGAAAAAGAAATGACTGAATGCTTAAAAAAACCCCATAAACATTCTTACAGAAAACATCAATAAAACTGATAGAAAATAAACATCTAAAAATTGATATCCTCAGAATATTTTAATTTAGAAACCAAAATCTATATAGAAAGCCACAAAAATGATCAAATCTAAACAGTAGGTGCTCCAGGTATGCAGATATTTTTCTGTTAAAGTGGTGGTGGGGGATCATGCCCTCTTTTTTTATTACCAACAAAAATATTTATGTATGCAAATTAGTTTTCATTAGAAAAGTCATTAATCTAAAGCAAGTGTCATTGGAATGTTTGCTGTTTTTTTTAATTTAAAAATCATTAAAATAAATCAGCAAGGGAACACATTTTTTAAAATATCTGATGATCATTTGTATCCCTAATATTAAAGAAAAAAAAATAAAAGACCATGCATATACTGACATGTCCCTTATCTAAACATTTTTTTTTTCATGTTCCTTACCCTCCAAAATGAAAGAAACCCATTTTAAAACAATCAATAACACACATCCATGGAAGGATTTTTTTAAGGTTGAGATTTAATATACAAGATAATTTAAGTCACAATGATTTTGAAAATCAAAGACTCCTCTTCTGTGATTGTAATTCCGTTAATAATTTTGAAAGGATTTATATGCATGGATTTAAACAAAAAAAATATAAAATTTCTTTGTGTATCAATATTAATACCAAGTATGGTTACAAAGACAATTGAATACAATTTTATTACTAACTTATTAGTAATTGTATTATTTTAGGGAAATTTTTAACTCAGATGTTTTTATATAAGACCCTACTTTTTATTTTTCAGGTTTGAAATTTTAGATATTTTATCAATTTATTAAATCTAGTGCCTTTTTTCTTTTATTTGTTTATAACTTTGGGTTTACGACATTGATATGATGTTATTATCTGTTAGGTATTTGTCATTATTTTTTCTTTATTTGCGTTTTGTTTTTATTCTATTATTGGCTGCTCAAACTTTATCACCGTATATTGCTTGCAGGATTGTACATTGCCCTTTGTTTTCTAATGTTCAGTGTGGCATGTATTGTACAGGTTATTAATTTAAAAGAAAGAAGAAAAAAACCTTAACCGATGTTGCTTTTTGTTTGTTTTTTCTCCGTTTCCCCATATTTGGAACGTCCGCGTGAGGCGGAGCTAACTAAAACCAGTACGGCTCCACGGTAGAGGACTGCATAGACATAGACATTGGACTATCCAATGGAGACGGTAGAATTCAACTGGTGACGTCAGAGATGACCGGTCCAACAGCAGATATGTCTATGATAGTGACCGTGTCATCTGTGTTCAGGAAGCTGGAGGTCTTTTTTCTTCGTTTTTGTCAATATCGGAGCCGCTGTGGTCAGAATGTCCTCCGTTCAGCCTCGAAAAGACTCTATCAACACTAATGCTGGAAAAATAACCCGACATTTTGAAGAAAGCAGCGTTCATCGTGAGGAAGAGCTCCATCGTCAGAGCAGACTGCTGGAAATCATCTCTGATCCACAGACGAGGCCTCCAACTCTCCGTAAGTTCATTTTAGCCGCAGAGGAACCGTCAGTTCTCCAGATGATTCTTAATAATGTTGGCGTGGTTTTCAGCTAATGAAGTTAAGCTAAGTTTAAAACCAATTTGATATAATGCTAGAAATGCTACGCTAGCCTGTTACCTTTGTCCGAGATACGTAAAGAGCGACGCCATCTTGGACATGTCAGTAAACAATGAGATATGGCTTGGCAGAGACAGGAAAATGATCACAAAATGCTTAATTCTGGTCCGATTTGAAAAAGGAAAAAAACTCGTAAAAATTAGACCCAGGTCGTGGTATTAATGTTTTAAGTGCAACAGATAAATTACATTTCAAACTTTTCTGTTAATGAATACATCATGGACGCTGGTTGGGTGCCGCCCACTTCATGGTTGTGATTTTACTAAGATCTACACAAACTGTTTGGCTCATCAGTCCATGTTTATAAACGAGTTGACATCGCCACAGGCCTCTTGCTCCCGTTGTTGTATATTACTAAGCAGAGGAAAAGTAACTAACCAGGATTTCCTCAATAACAGCGAGCAAAGAGGGAAGAGCCATGCACCGAATCCCTGCCAAGGTAAGTTCCCCCTGCCAGAATTTGTGTTTCGTCTCTGGCATCATTGATTTGTTTCGGAACGCTCCTATTTTGTCCCCAAAAGCTTAAAAATTAGTTGCAATATACTAATTCTTGGACGTTTTGGGAGTTTAACGTCATGTTTGAAATCTTTTTTACCTCATATTCTACATTTAGAAGAGGGGGCACGGATTCTGTGAGGTGGATGCTGATCCAGACTGTGCCTCCCAAGAATTTTCAGTAGAAACAACAATTATTTAATGATGTTCTTACATGCTTTCATATCAAAGTCACTTTCATAAATTGCGTTTCTTATTCTAAATTAGTCAAACAAATATAATTTTTCTTTATTCATTTGGCACATGAATCAGTCGTTTTAAATAGAAATGTGGAGAAAAAAAATGCAAGTATTACCAAAAAAAAAAAAAACTCCCAAGAGCCCTAAAATAATTATATCTATTGTAATCATCCACCTTCTTTTTAGGCTTTTGGGGACAAAATAGGAGCATTACAAATCAAATCAACGATGCCAGAGACGGGGAATATAAATTCGGGCAGGGGGAACGTACCTTGGCACAACACCGGCAAGCAGAAAGGTACATGTGGCGTACGGAAACGGTGTTGCGTGAGTGCCTGAGTCCTTCTGATAGAGGCTGGATGGAAGTAAAGAGAGAACGATATGATTGATAGAATGTTCTATGTTCTGTTCTATTTTAAAAATTGTATAATGTTTGTTTCTGGCCCGTGTGACCTCCCGGTCCTTTCAGGTTATACAGACATTCTCTTAGCAAATATATCATACAGTGAGAATAATTTTAACTGCAATGTAAGATTAACTTTTCTTTTTTAAGTAAAATAAATGTGCAACAAAAAAAAATTAAATTATGGAGGTCATATTTTGAATTGTCTAAAGTATTTTTTTTTTTACTAGTTGTGACTAATTAGTAACAGCTGCGGAACTAATTAGTTACCTATTAATTAAAAATGAGTAACACCAGTGGAACTCTGTGTGAACAGAAATATTCCTTTGCAAAAACATAAAAATTACGTTGGAAGTTAAGGATTTTTCTTTATTTAAAAGCAAAAAACAACCTAAAAATCCATTTGGTAGCAGAAAGAACCACTGTTTTCAGTGAACCAATGCTAAAGAACTGAATCTCTGAGAAAAGACAGAATAACCATCACTATTATGGTGGGAAACAAGGAAAGATTGTTGTTTTTATTTTGTCTGAAAGTTTGGAAGTATTATAAAAAAAAAAAGACAGAAAGAAAAATCAATAAAACAGATTATGTAGACGGTTTTTTTTATATCCTTTCATGATAATAAAGGTGCAATATTTTGAAGAGATATTTGTTTAACTTGAGCAAATTGAGCAATTATACCGGTGATATTTGCAGCAGAAAGTTGTAGAGGGGGGGCCCGAAAGGATAAGTTCTTCATGGGGGGGCGTGAGAGAAAATAATTGAGAAAGACTGCCCTAAGCTCACATGGCTAGTGTTACAGCTCCGGTCAGAGGCGGGAACGGTCTAGCTACAGCAGATGGCTCATATTGGCCACAGGCTGACCTCGCAGAACTCCAAACTCACGTAGGTACACGCGATAACCCACCGTTTATACAGGAAGTACAGTAATCCACCCCCTATTTGTTGTGGTTCAGCTGCGGCGTCCAGCAAAAATATGAACCCAACAAAACGGATTTGCACAGAGGTCGAACATGATCGTCTGCCGCGGGATGTCCTCTCACACTTTTAAAGTTTAGACTGCGGCGCACACCAGAGACGTAACGTTAGCTGTAAGATCTTTGGCACTGTGCTTTTTACCAATGCAGCAAAACATTAGCTTTGCAACCCCATTCAGATTCCACCTCTCACACAGCATGCTGTTAAAAAACACACACACACACAAGGCAGAGTGAGTGAAGAATGGCTGAAACAGTTGAAGCAGCACAGTTGCTGTGTGAAGAAAAAACAAAGGTGAAGATCAAAGAGGAGAAAAAAAAGAAAAGACTAGTTGTGGTGGGAATAATTCTGATACCAATGCAGCAAAGACAAAAATTATGTGAGCATGTTTTTTTTAAACATATATTTCATATTAAAAAATTGTTATTGTGAAGAGACCAAGAGTCTACAACCTGCAGCTCTGGAGCCACATGGAGCTCTTTAACTCCTCCATTGTGGCTCTTTAGTTAAAATAAAATGTTTTTAAAAGTAACTGTATAGGTAAAAGTAAGTAGTAAACTAAAAAAAAAAAAAAAAGCAAAGTAAATTAACTTAAATTTTCATCAACTCATTCACAAACAGTTGAAAGATGGTATGAATCATTCAACAAGGATCCTCACAACATAAATCTGCATCAATCCATCACTCCATTGTAGTTTATCTATGTCATACTGAAATATATGGACTGAATTTGAGCTTCATTTATCACAGAAAATACATTTATTGTCAGTAACCAGAATTAAAACTACTTTAAGTTATAATCCACTAGATTATAAAGCAGATTTCTGTATTTTTTAACAAGTTTAATGATGTATAGTCTGCCTCATGGTTTTCGTCTATGGTAGGGGTCACGTCTACTACTGCTACTACTACTACGTCTACTACTGCTCTTATTTAGTTTTTGTTTGTTATATTTATGAATGTGTGGCTGAAATCCACCAGAAACGGTAAAATAAACAGATTTTTTTAAAATTGTTGATGACTTTACACTTCCTACTGCATTTGCTGCTTTGACAGGATCCTATGGTGTCGGATGTCTTTTATTTTGAAAGGAAGCCATGCAAAGTTCTATTGATATATTTTAAAAAAAGGAATTTTCTTTTTTATGCTAATGTTTTCTTTATGTAAAAAAAAAACACACAATAGTTTATTTAAATGTATCACGTCTGTAGCTAAAACACAAATATAAATCCAAATCTTATTTTTCTAAAGGGTGAGTGAAGACTTTGTGGCTCCTACTGGGTTTTGTTTGGTGAGTATTGAAGGTTGCAGACCTCTGTCCTAGACAGCGCTCCATGTTGGCAGTTATTTTTCTCCATTAATCCTGTGTTGTTTATAGTCAAAACAGTGAAAGAGCCTGGACTTAAGAAACAACCATTCATTATTATGACAGTACAGAAAAGGCGATAACACGTCAAATTAAGGCTATGTATTATTTTGAGGAATGAATTGGGCAACGTAAAATCTGTAGCCAAACCTGCAAGTAATATTCCCCCCAAAAAAGTAGAACACACACCCACCCCCCCCACCCCACACACCCACACACCCACACACCATGAGAGGCAAGCTAAGTGGGAATGCCCGCCCTCCCAAAAAAAAAAAAAGAATTTCAGGCTCAACATTAAGGAAGAATATCATGTCAAGCTATCTTTGTAATATTTCTTTTTCACTCTGACAACACTAAAAATCAAAACTACAAAAAAAAGAGAATGTAAACAGATAAAAGGTGTCCTTAAATGTACCTAAAAACTGATCTTGTGAATCTTTGTCTGCAGTTCCACCCCAGTATTATCTGACCAACCAGGAGGGAGAATTCAATGTGAAGCTGGAGGACGCAGAAACTCCACAGATTAAAGAGGAACCGGAGGAGTTCTGCAGCAGCCAGGATGAAGAGCAGCTGGATCTGAAGCAGGAGACGGATATCTTGATGGTGACTTATGAGGAAACTGAAGAAGATCTCAACTGTCGGCAATTCCTAACTGAGAGCGCAGATACCACTGATGATCAGGAGGAAGAAGAACGACAGCATGAAGAATCTACAACATACAGAGAGACAAACTCACAGAAAAGAGATCAGAGGGAAAGCTTTTTCAACAACATGGACATCTTTCATGAGTCAGAAGGTCAGTTTGACACTAGTGCTAAGAATACAGCAAACAATGCTGTCGACGAAAAATACTCTGATAAAGAAACATTGTTGTGAAAAATGTGGAAAAAAATTTACAACTGCTTTCCTTTATAACCCTTGTGCTGTGTTATAGAGTCCAGACAGGGCCGGCCCTGGGCATAGGGGACCTAGGCGGCTGCCTAAGTTGCCATCTACTGATGGAGGCGCCATGTTAAAATTATTTTATATAAATATATATATATATATATATATATATATATATATATTTTCTTTTTTATTAAGCAGTTTGATGCATGACTCATTTAATGTGAAAAAAAAGAAATAGTAATCATTAAAAAACTCTAGTGACACACAAACACAAAGAAAACTTTAGAAAAGAAGAATGTGAATAGATAAAAGGTGTCTCTAAACATACCTGAAAAATATCTTCTTGTGAATCTTTGTCTCTGCAGCTCTACCTCAGTATTATCTGACCAACCAGGAGGGAGACTTCAATGTGAAGCTGGAGGACGCAGAAACTCCACAGATTAAAGAGGAACCGGAGGAGTTCTGCAGCAGCCAGGATGAAGAGCAGCTGGACCTGAAGCAGGAGACGGATATCTTGATGGTGACTTATGAGGAATATGAAGAAGATCTCAACTATCAGCCTCTCCTCACTCGAAACATAGATGGAACGGATGATCAGGAGGAAGAAGAAAACCAGCATGAAGAATCTACAACATATGGAGAGACAAACTCAGAGAAAAGAGATCAGAGAAAAAGCTTTTTCAAAAACATGGGCATCTTTCATGAGACAGGAGGTCAGTCTGACTCTGATGCAAGGAATGAGTCAGAAAAACACAATGCCGTTAAAAAAGTCTCCATGACAAATACTCTGAGAAAACATCAAAGAACCATAACGGTAAAAAAACATTGGTGCGAAGGATGTGAAAAAAGTTTTACAACTGCTTCCGATTTAAGACGTCACATGAGAATCCACACAGGAGAAAAGCCTTTTTCCTGTAAAGAATGTGATAGAAGTTTCACTCGAGCAGACAGCCTAGCTGAACACATGAGAATCCACACGGGAGAAAAGCCTTTTTCCTGTAAAGAATGTGATAGAAGTTTCTCTCTTGCAAGCAGTCTAACTGATCACATGCGAATCCACACTGGAGAAAAGCCTTTTGCCTGTAAAGAATGCAACAGTAGTTTTGCTCGTTCAGATGGCCTAACTAGTCACATGAGAATCCACACGGGAGAAAAGCCTTTTTCATGTAAAGAGTGCGGTAGAAGTTTTGCTTGTTCAAAAACCCTTACCTATCACATGAGAATCCACACAGGAGAAAAGCCGTTTTCCTGTGAAGAATGTGGTAGAAGTTTCGCTCGTGCAAGTCACCTGACTGGTCACATGAGGACCCACACAGGAGAAAAGCCTTTTTCCTGTAAAGAATGCAATAGTAGTTTTGCCCGTTCAGATGGCCTAACTAATCACATGAGAATCCACACAAGAGAAAAGCCTTTTCCTTTTCATGTGGTGGAAGTTACCCTCTGAAGATATTTACAACCGTTTATTATCATTGTAACTGCTAGCTAAAACTGCTTGATCTATACAGTGAGTTTGACCTAAAATGCTCGACTTATGAAGCTCTGCTTTGCATACAAAAGCTTTCTGTTGCTCTTCGTCCTTCAAAAACTGACTAATAGACATATAAACAAAAAATAAGTTTTCTGCTCATGATGTGAAAATACAGGTGTTAGAATAATAACCAGGAGGGAGATGTTGACAATATTTACAACCCTTTATTATCATTCTTTGTTTGAACTAAGCTAGACTTATGAGGAAGTTCTGCTTTGCATACAAAAGCTTTCCATTGCTTTTCTCACTTAAAGTCCCTCTCTGATGAAAATAATCTTTTTTTGAGTTTTTAAGATGTATATGTGGCATTTTTCTTATCAAAGAGAGCAAATATAATAAGAAATGATTTTGCATTTCCGAGTATTTCTCCTTTTAAATCGCTTTCTATCAAACTGTCGCACAAAAACTCAGTTTGAATTCATGAACCTTGCTTGTGTCACGAGAGCGCTGTTGGAAAAACTCCACCAGATTCTGGATGTGACCATGGAAATGCGAACGACGGCTCATTTGGCCGCAGCAGCGGATTATAAATCCACGAAGCTCCTCACTTCCTCGTCCGAGCTGACATCCACCTGAAAACGAAACTGCGGTGGCAGCGGTGATGATTTACGCTAGTGAGACACAGCTGCCATAATCAGACGAGGAGGGGAGGGGCAGGTCCGCCAGCTCCAGAAGCCACGCCCCCTCAGAGGATATTTATCAGGGAAAAGGCGTCAGATCAACATGAAAAATATTTTTTAAGACATTAAAGTCGTGGGATTTTGGTTAAAAACTTCATAATCATAATTAAAACACTACTGGGAATAATTTTTTAATTTAAAAAATTGTCATTGGGGGATTTAAAAGAAAGCTTTCTTCACACCTTCAGAATAACAGGAAATGCTTTAGACTAACGTCTGTAATATCAGGGCTTCCTCTTAAACTGAATAAAAGAGATGGTCTTTTCAGGCTGCTTTGGCAGGCATACTGTGTCATTTTTGGAAAGGGCTCTTCTCTAGAGAAATTGCATTCAGACTTTGTCTCCTTATGAATATTGTTTGTGTTTTTTAGAGTTTACTCTAACAGTTTGGTCTTTCAAGCCAGATCCATCATATTGAACGAGTTCCTGTCAGAGAGAGGACCTCGAGAAGTCCGTGCCCACGCCTGAACTTAACGGAACCTAACTTATAGGTTAAAATCAGCCAACTGCGGGGTGCAAACAGAGTGTAAAGAGGTCATTAGCCAGGTGGGGCGGGGCGGGAACTGCCGTTGTGTGAATGAGTGTGTGAGCGTGTTGAGGATTCCAACCAAAAGCGGTTGTACAAGCCTGTTCCGTGGTTGTACTACACAAGATTTCTGCACCTCACTGTGTGAGGTTGATGCCAGAAATACCTCTGAACATGGAATCGTGTTCTCAGTTTTGCAGAAAGCCCTCTGGGGGCAATAGCAGCAAAACTGATCAAACATAGGCAACACAAAATAAATGAAAGGATCAAAATATAACGACTATAAGTATATGAAAAGTAAATATCCAGGGTTATCAGATTTTGATTTAATGGTAAATTAACTCCATCTGGATGTGAGGAATTAATGGTTAAAAACTAAATTTAAATTAAAAACAAACAAAGGCCTTAAAAATAAATAAACAGAGGAACTCTAAATTAGAATAGGTAATTTTTTTTGTAATGTTACTTTGTAAAAGAGTGCAAGACGGAAGTTAAGTTTAAAGTCAATGAGTGAAAGGCTGTGTGTAGCAAGGAGAGCGATGGAGAAGAAAAAAGGGAAGTAAACTCTGTTTGTCATATTTTAAAGGATTCATTTCAGTGAAATGGTTTGTTCTGTTTAATATTTAAGTTATTGTGGTTTTGTGCTTTTACTTAGTGTTGTTACTGGCATAAGCCCAATGAGGCAATTGTTTTTGTGAAACGGGGCTATAATAAATAAAATTGAATTGAAATAAAATTGTTGCAGTCTAAAAGTTATTGTCTGGGTTCTCCTGTGTGCGTGTCTGTGTTTTAAACCACGGTTCACCAACCTGCGCAGCATGAGTTTGCATGACTAGCTCAGAAAAGAGTGAAGAAAAGGCTGAGGATGTTAAACGTTTTTGGAACGTTGATGATCATCCAGTTGAAGAAGTTGATTTCAAAAATACAGAAAATCTTTGCCTTGGAGATCAAAAGTCAGAAGTTGATTTATGGTTGAATGAACAAACTTGATGTACATGCTAGAATATGGTTTAAAATAAAGATAGGACCAGATCAATGTATTAACGCATTCATCGTTCTTTTCTCTCAGTTTTTGTTGATTTAGTCTCCATGCATGTAAATGTAATCAGAAATCATATTTTAGTTTATGCTTAAAGCTCAAAGATGTGTGAGTGTATATTTATGCTTTGAAGTACTTAATATATGTTTTCTCAAATATATGTTTTAAAGCTTTTTAAAAAAGGACTTTCAGGCTTTTTCCTTCTTGTTTTTTCACTTTTTACGGATCCAAAAAATGATCAGAATAGTGACCCTAAAACCATGACACGATCCAAACCATGGATTTTGTGACCCGTTACACCCCCTGGTAAAACAAGTCCCAAGTGAGTCATCCCTGGGCTGCTTTTTGTGTTTGAAATTCTATGGAGTTTTCACGATCACTTCCATAAAAATTAATAAAAAATTATAAAGTAATAAAAATTTTACTAATTTTTATTACTTTTTATTCTTACTATTGTGTGTCACCTTAATGAACACAATAGCTAAATAAACACATTAAACCATGTTCTTTATTTTCTCATTCTATTTCATAACATGAAAAAAAAAATTTTATTTTGCCGGTGAAACAGGATCCCATTTGGATTTTGGCCCTCGGAGCAAAAGAGTTTGGGCGCCTGCTTATGAGGAAGTTCTGCTTTGCGTGTAAAAGCTTTCAGAGAAAACTTTCTTCACACCCTCAGAAATATACCTAGGGGTACCTACTTGAGCCCCGCCCACGGACCAGGGGCCTGCGCGGCCTGCGTTCTGTTGTGCTTCAAAATTCAGCACATGATACCATCGACCACAGCATCTCATTTCAGAGACTAGAGCAGGACATAGGGATCAGAGGATCTGCCCTCCAGTGGTGTGAGAACAGCAGATGATGCATGCAGCAGCAGTGTCTCAACAGAGAGGGCGCTCAAGAGTTTGTTCTTCATTTGTTACTAAGACAGTTTATTCAATAAGAGACCATATTTTATTTTGCTTTAACTGAAAAAGGGTAAATGTTGACAATAATTGTTTTAAATGTTTATAATTTGTTTACATATTAAATGAAAATTGTGTCACTTTAACAAAGGTCTCATAACTGAGTAGTCATATGTTAGAAGTTTTTTTTTTTTTTTTACTTATTACCATATTGTTTAAAGGATGAACAATACTGTATGTGTTTCTGTTGCCCTTTTCTAACTTTGAGTCCCTGCGCACGTCCCTGTTAGTATTAATATGAGTAAAATTGATTGATATCGATCTGATACCTGAATCCTGAGTATCGCCCAGCTCTAGTCTCTTTTAACAGTTTGTGTCATCGTTGCTCATAACTACAGACTCTGCAGTGCTTCTTTTGCACTGTGTGTGGGGTCATGGCTGTATGTGTTATGGGGAGGGGTGTGTGTGTGAAGGGTGGGTTTTTAAATGTAAAGCGCTCTGAGTTGCTCAAAGTATGAAAGGCGCTTTTATAAATAAATTTTGATTTGATTTGATTCTGCCAGCATTTGGGTTTTGAGTTGGATTTGAAGGTCAGTTGAGGCGCTTTTTGCTGAAGCGGACTTCCTAAAATGTACACTTAGTCCTTGACCCTTTTTTAATTTTCGAGTTACGTTTCAGTTTGACACATGTGACTCTGAACCAGATACCACGTCCTCATCGGGCTTTGAGCGGTCGCTTGGTGTGAAAAAATTCCTGCCGACTGTCTCACTTTCTGGGGTTTCCAGCCACAGCATTTCCTCTCAGAGACTACCACAAAATGCTGTTTTATTGTTGATTACAATGCCGTGGACGAAAACAGTCCCGGGAAAGTCCAAAATTAAAATTCAACACTTTTTAAAAAACTTAGTTGAAGATGATGTTGTGTCTATTGAATATGTGAAACTTTAAAATGTTGAACTACTGAGTTAACCATCTGGAAAACTTAAAATCTGTGTGCTTTAATTTTATATTTAAAGATTTTTCACTGCTCCCACTTCGTTCTGCCTCGCGACCCTCATGTGGATCCGAGTGGTCCGGTCTGCTCTTCTGCCTCTTTGATCCACAAGAAGCCCACCTGGGTGCCGAAGTTCAGACCATCTCGAACGTGAGAGAAGAAATCTTCAGGGTGGCACGAGGTGCAGGGCGTCACGCTGGGTCGATCCGTCACGGAGTTGTCATGGATTCGCTCAGGAAGGACCCCCCCTTTCTGGAGAAGGACCCTTTGGGTGGAAAACGAGACATTAGATTGAGTTCATTCAAAATTAGGATAAAAAAGTTACATCTAATCTGATTTCCGTTAATCAGCTTTTTTTTTTTTAGAGAGCTGATCTCTTGTTTCTCGTACCTGTTGGCGAGCCGGATGTCCACGTGCGGTTTGGCTGACTCGGGGTCGGGCACGCAGTCGGTGTGGATGTGTCTGAACTCCAGCGCGTGCTCTTGGTCCAAGGTGAAGCAGCAGACACCCACCGATGGTCCCACGGCCACCACGATGTCGCTCGCTCTGCTGCCGAACTCCGTCACCATGGCATTCACCGTTGCTGTGGCAACACCCATCAGCGTCCCCTTCCAACCTGTTGAATCAATCAAATTTGCTCTGCTGATTTATTTTCCGTTCAAATCAAAGCTGCTTCAGCAGTCATAGCCCACCACATCACAGTGCAACCTTCATTCCTCCTCTCCACCTGTTCTCTGCTCTCACTATAAATCACAATATCGTCTGCAAACATGATAGCTCATGGTGAATCCTATCAGTCTGTCCATCACTATTGCAAACAGGAAGAGGCTCTAAGTTGATACTTGACGTATCCCGCCTACAGCACACCTCACCACTGTCTGACATCCCTCATACATGTACTGCTCTAACATACTTCTCTGTCCCTGCACACTTTCTCATACAATCCCACACTTCCTCTTTGGGTAAGCCGTCATAAGCTTTCTCCAGATCTACGAAGACACAGTTTAAGACTCGGACCGTTTTGTGGTGGGATATAAATGTCATTTCCAACCATTATTTTTCTTTAGATGTGTTCTAAAATGAACATGGCATCTTTCTACGGAAATCCACCACATGGACCTCAGGATGATGACTGGATAAACAGAAACATTCTTCTGTGCAGCGTAGCCTCGTTGCACTCCTCGCTGGTATATTTGTCATAGTTTTTATGATTTGTAACATAGTAACGATTTATTTTAAATTATTTGATCACTGAATTTACCTGGATGCAAATCAGGCGCGTGACTTTATCCAGCCCATGAGGTATGACAAATGAAGCGTTAGTCCTCAGCTTGACTTGGTAACACAATGTTTTTCCTCAAAGGAATCTGCTCTGACTCGCTCTCTGAATCCCGTTCATCCTCCCGCTCTGACTTCATTTCTACTGCTCCTTCCTTTTTTTGCAGAGACATTGAAAATGTTGTCTGCTCTCGAGTGGTGAAATTGATACATGATAATTGCCTTTTTGTTCCAGCAGATGTCGCCAGAAACCACAAAACAAAGATTTTTTCACTATACAGCTGGTTTAATAACTGTCTATTATGTTTTATTGAGGGCCATGAGAACTCTTCCCGCGGGCCGCCCTCAGAGAACTCCTGGTGTAGAGCTTCAGCTCATTTGTAATATTATTTATGAATGTAACTGCAGAAAGATGTTGAATAGATGGTGGGCCGGACACATACTCTGGGACATCCATACACACTAAACTCTGATTATATAATTTCCAACATGTGCATTTGACGTTTGACAGGGTTGGAAAAAAAATGAAAAATACTTAGTACGATTGATCTACTTTGTCTGGGCCACCAGTGTGTCCGTTCACCTGCAGACATCCCATATCCACCTTTAAGGGTAGCCGTTACTAAGACATTCATGGCTTACCTGCATGAGCAGCACCGATGACCTTTTTGACTGGATCGGAGAACAGGATGGGCATGCAGTCAGCACCTGGAGCTGCTAAAACAACCCCTGTTTGATCGGTCACCAGAGCATCGTAGCTCTCCGGCTCAGCCGTTCCCAAAACCCAGACGTCACTGGCGTGATTCACCTGCAGGACGAGGTTATGATGAGCAGACGCGGCAGCTGTGGTACAGGACAGGTGTGTTACCTGCAGGTTATAATACCTTCACCATGCGCAGAGGCAGCGGATGGAAACCAGCATGAACTGCCAGCCTGCGTCTGTTCTCGGTCACCACGGCAACAGGGTCCCTCCTTCTGCTGCTGCAAAACAGATTCATGGAGGAGAGGGTCGGGATGTAAGACACGCCGCCTGTACGAGTGCTGAAGCCGTGTCCAAAGCAGTCTGAGTGGAAAATAGATTCAAAAGAAGATAAGAATACAGCTTCAAATGTTACGACTTAAGGTAACATATGATTTCATGCATTACAGATAAAATGTTTTGAAACCATGGTGTTTATTTATTTCTCTGAGTTTAACTCTGAAGTGAATGGACTAACTTGCTCATGATACTTTAATTTGATCCACTTTAAAATTGGAAATAAAATAAATGATTAAAAGCAATTTTTGAAAATGTCCTTTAAGTATCTATTGTTATTAACAATTATTTAGCTATCCAAGTCAGGATTAGAATTTCTTTACTTGAAATTTGAGTCAAAACACTTAATATTAAATGTGAATATCAAAGGCAGGTTGAATTGAATTGAATTTATTTATTGAGTAAGGACAGATATAAAAACATAGACATACTATCGATAGCAGTCCCAGGCCCATATAATGCTTTTAGCCATGGCTAGTTTGCAGCATTTGTCCTTAGCTGGGCTTTTTTTGCTTTATAAATTACAGATATGTGTAAAACTAGAATTAAAAAACATGGTTGAAAGTGGCTCCTATGAAGTTGTACTGAAACTAAATTACATTTGTTGCTTTTGTGGTCACTTGTGTCCACCTAAGTGTATCTATTTCTTTAGTATTTAATCATGTTCTGCTTACCTACTTCCTCTTTCGGTCATGATAGGACAAAACTGTGGTTAAAGAACCCACTCTGATGTGAATAACATGGTCTTTCATTATGTTTCTCATAGTTCCTCACTGTTTAAAATACTTCTTAAATCCATTGGAATCACCAGGCTTTTGACACGGCATGAGGCTCTGCTCTGCTGCTGTTTCACTGTTCTAGCTTTGTTTTTTATCTGGTGTTTTATGGTTTTATATAATTGATCTATATTCTTTTTTTTACCTTGAATTGTTTTAACATTTTAGCTGTTGTTTTATTAATTTTTGAACTTTTAATGTACGGCACCTTGTTTTAAAGCACCATATAAATCAATAAACAATAGTTATAGTAGAGGACCTATGTTAATTGATTTATGATTAAAACTGAATTTCGAAACCTAAGTAAAGCATTTTGTAAAAAATATTGGTTAGGCAAAAAAAAAAAGGTCAAATGGGCCAAATTCTTTGCTATTCTAAAATAAATGATCTCTTTTTTAGGTTTGAAAACTAAAAAGTTCAATTTAAACCTTTTTTTTCCGTTTCAAATGTTTTTTTTTTTTTCGTTTTTGAATCTTAAAATTTTCTTTTTTTTTTTTTGGCTAAACACTAATATTTTTATTGAAGATGTTTTATTTGGGTTTCAAACAGTTATGGTCCCAACATAGCTCCATACACCTCTGGCGGTTGTCCTCTGTGAACTGACCTGGGATCAGCGGTGACTTCAGCACTCTGACATCCCCCTTCAGTCCGGGCAGCTGCTGCACAAACGCTGAAACTTCTGCTTCAATCTTCTGTCCAGGTGAGTCTGTGTGGGCGGAGCCTGTGCCGCTCGGACACTCGATTCCTTCCTCAGGTGTCACGGTGTAATCAAAAGTGTAAAGGTTGGTGAACAGCAGTCTCTGGTAGTGACTCAGTTCTTCTCGACCCCGTGGACTCGTGAGGACCCGGATCTCGCTCAGGTCCAGCCGGTCCACGGTCTGCTTGAGCTGGTACAAACTCTCCGAGGTGGAGCCGCGGTCCAGAACGTGCGTCCGTCCACCTGAGGTCGGAAAGGTGAGGGGTTTGTCCCGGAAACGGTCCCCGCACAGCAGGAAGACCTGCAGGTCTGCGTCCTCCAGCAGGTCAGCGCAGGAGCGCTCAGGGCTGCAGCCGAGACGCAGATCCACCAACACGGCCATGACGGGCAGAAGGACGGACCGAACCGAGCCGCTCAGCCGCTTTAGACCGACGGAACTGAAAGTTCATGTACTTCCCGCAGAGCGAGGCTCCGCCCACTCGGAAAACCCACGCCGGTCTGGAAATTCTCCTCTTCCTCATCTGTTGGTTTCAGACGTGGTGAGGTCAGAGGATGAAGAGGAAATCCTCAGGAGTAAAACGATCATTCAGGGGGTTAGGGTGTTGAAGAGAACAGCATGAGGATGGGAAGAGGATTAGAAAGAATTATTGAGCCTTTCACAAAAAGCACAAACTGTTCAGAAGTCATTTGCTTTAACTTTAAACAAAGTATTTAAGAGCTTAAAGGTATGGAGTGCCGTTTGTTAATCTGCAAAGTACAATGTTAACATCAATGTTTTTGGATATTGTTAATGTTTTTTGAATGTTTTGTTTTATTCTTTTCAGTCCAGTCCAACAAAAAAAGGGAGAAAAAATACAAAAGAGGTTTATCCTCAATAAATTCCTGTTGTGAAAGTCAAATCTGTCGAACACAAGAGGCTCTCAGCTCTGTCTGCTCTGCTGTTGGACTGGACAAGTTTAAAATAAACAATTTTGAGCTAAATCTTTATTTTTAAATTATATATTTAGCTTACAGTCGAAATATTTAATTTTAGAGCAATAGTTTGCACATTAAATATTTAGATTTGATCTAAATATTAATTTTCCTAACCAGATATTTAAGTTTTTAACAAAATATTTAGTTTTTAACAAAATATTTAGTTAAATATTAAGATCTACATATTTAGTAAATATTTAGCTTGCTAACTTAATATTTATAGTTACAAACCTTGAAAATGTAGTTTGGATCTAAATATCTGGCTTGCCAACGAAATATTAAGTTACTTACTAAATAACAAGCTAAATATTTAGTTTTAGTTTTTATATTACTATTTAGTAAGAGGACCAAAAATTAAGTAATATAAGTAAACACAGAGAACTAAACATTCAGTGAGAAAACTAAATATTAAGAGAACTAAATATTTAGTTTAAAAATAATTATTTAAATCCAAGCTAAATATTTAATTTTTTATTATTTAATTATTTAGTAAGAGAACTAAACATTAAGTAGGATAACTAAATATTTAGCTTGCTATTTAAATATTCAGTTACAAAACTTAAATATTTAGTTTCTAACTATATATTTATCTTTCTAACTAAATAATCAGTTAATAAATGTGACACTAATAAATACATTAATTTAAAAGGTGAAAACATGCATATTAAAAATTAGACCAGTTTTTTTTTCTTCTAAAACATGCCAAAGCAAAAGTCATCTGACTGCATTTTAACTTCTCCCTGATACAAAGGATTCAGAAAATGGATGGATATTTAGCTTAAGAGAAATGCTTAGTGTGCTTTGGTGAAAAAAGAAAAAAAAAATACTCCACACATGTAGTTTTAAATGAATTAATAACAGCTGATTGTAGTTTTTTTTTCACCTTACTTTGTTTGGACAAACTTCAGAACGGACACATTTCTTTTTAAATAACTTTTTTTTTTCCTCACACAAACAAACAAAAAGGAAACATTTTGGGAATCGGAAAGCATTGACATTGTTCTGGACAGTTTGATTTGTTTTACAGAGCAGCCCTTTGTCATTCAAAATATAAATAATATGAACAAAACAATAGTATCGGCTCACATTCAACAACATCAGAAAAACAAAAAAAACAAACATTAAAAAATGAATGTTCAAAGATGTCAAAGACTCTGGTGTTTCCAGGTCGAACAGTTTACGTTGACATTTACGTCTTCTTTTCAGCTTAACAAAGTCAAGTTTACATGAAGACAGACAGCGCATCAATCATAGCAGAAAGTTTGTTCTTGTTGGTAAAATAAATATTACATTAAATAAAATTTTAAAAAGACATACAATGCATTTTTAATTTAAAAAAAAGTTCTTCGTTGTGAGTCTGAGTGAACCCCTCTCAACATGACAGTGATGTCCTTTCAAATTAAGGCTGCTTTTTATTTTAGTGCAAACATGAAGCTGCAAAAATGCATTTTCTAAATGAATCTTTAGGTTACCGTGTTATCAATGAACAGAATGGACTGAATACATTTGAGAGGAATAGAGCCAAAACTGTTAACATTTAATATCAATTTCAGCTTTTTTTTATGTTTGTTGAAATAAAGTGTTTTTACTTCCTGTGTTCTCTAAAGGCTTTTATTTTGAATTTCTGTCCTGAAAACACTTATTTGTGTTTGTTTAGCTTCTTTTTCTAAACCTGATGGCATCTGAGAGTTTGGAACAATTTTCTATCTTTCTCAAGTTTTTCTGCTGTCATTTTCTCTGTGGATGCATGCGCTTTTTACATTTTGTTACATAAAAATTAGTTTCTTAAAGCTGCAGTTGGTTCTAACTCATTGATTTCAATCAAATTCAATTTCATTTGTTCTGGTTTTGTTTATTTCTTAATAAACTCTATGGAGACAATTTTTAATCAAAAGCATAAAACCACAAAATATTTAACTTCATACTATTTGAATGCATTGACAGAAGCATGGCTGCTGTGACCATAACTGTATAGTCTAGTGCTTTTATTCTGAAGTGTAGTTAGTCTCCTTCTAGTGAAATGCCACAGTTTTGACTGCCATCTTGTTTTGAGGGTTATGGTTATTTTTCTGGTTACAAAGTATCTTCTGAGTCACAAATGATGAGAAGACAGACAGACTCTGTTGTTCATTGTCTAATTTTTGACAAATTAAAATAAACTTGTTTAAGACTTAAACATTGGCGCTCTAGTGCTTATGTTCTTTGATTTACAGTAACTTCTCCACCAATAAGACGATCATTCCAGCACATTTTGTGCAGCAGAAAGATTGTGTTAGCGGTTGAAAAGTTACAGCATGTTAAAGATTTTGCACACACAATGCCTCAGGTCTTGAAGGGTTAATTCTTCTAAATATTGTCAAAAATCGTCTGTACTGCTCCCTATCCACCTTATTCCTATGCCCCATGAGCCTTTGCGTGAATTATGGGTGATACTTCCTGTAGATGCCGGAAGAAGCGTTTATTTACATTACAGCTGTAGAGCCGACAGCGCAATCCCCCTTGTTTTGGATCTATAACTACATATAAATGTGGAAACACCAGCTGTCATGTCTTTAAAGAGGCGACGTAACAATTCCGGTGCTGTTAAAATTGAAGGATGACGTTAAAAAATGTCCAAACATAACATATAGTAGCATTTTTGGCTACTTTCTCAGTTCTGTTGCGGCAGATGGTGAAGCTCTGAACAATCTTAAAGCTCCGAGGCACATCAATACCTTCATAGATGATTATTTCTGCTGGAGTTAGCACACAGTGCTGATCAATTGTAACCTTATCGTTTTACGTGCTTGTGTTTACATGCTGCCAGAGCCAATGAGGGTTGCATGGCGCGGTGTAGCTTTAGCCCGTTTCATGTTTTGACAAAGTCAGCTGTGGTTTAAACATCGGTAATTTTTTAATAGTTAATACCAGGGAGATGCAGCAATTACACAGGAAATATCGTCCCTGCTCTTGTGACGCTGCAGCAAATTCACCGCGCTGTCAGGTCTCTGCAGTACCCGGCGTCTCTTCTTCTGTGGTGGTCCGGAGTAACCCAACCAGAAATGTTGGATACGGATTTTCCCCCGTGGGTACTTTATCCACAAAATGAAACGAACATACATATAAAGTCTTAAGTGGCTTCTTAAGAATTACATTTGGAGCCAAATCCTTCTGACTTCATCCTCGCCCGATGGACGGTAAAATCTGTCAGAGGAGGACAGCTGCACTCCCTCTTCGTCAGCGGCCCATGTTCCACACAACGCTCCTTAAGCCACAAATTTAATTTAGTTTGGGTGTTAGAGCAACCATGAGCTGCGCAAAGCCATTTTTGAAACTTTTGAGGGTTTAAGTAAAACACGCTTCTAAAGTTTCTATACACCGCTAAAGCTAACAAAACCGCCAACTTTCAATGAAAACAAATAGCGCTGTGTGACTTCCGGTTGCTATACCGGAAGTTGCACCCATGACCCGTTTTACATCAGCGGCCCCAGGAATAAGGTGGATAGGTTGCAACGAGGTATTACAGCTGAATTTTGTGATTGGTCAGACCCTGCAAGCTCATGATCTGCAGCTCCAGTAATGATGACAGTCCTGTTCCCCAGCCCCACCCCTTTTTAATTTCAGCTGTGGGTGGAGTCAGCTTCCAACTTCCCTGTTTAGTAACCCTTTAAAACACGATTTCTTTATGTCCCATTGACATCACTGAAACTACCAATTGATGCATAGATAGATTTCTGTTGACTCAAACATGCCTTTTCACAACATATCAAACGTCATATCAAACTAAAGTCTACAAAAACTGTAGTGTAAACTAATCAAACACTCCTCACATCTTTTCATTGTGAGAATCAATTGATTTAATGTCCTGAAAGCCAATAAGTTTTTCCACAGAAAATGATCTCTGCCTTTTAAAGTCCCCCTATGAAAAAAAAAAAAACCTTCTCAGTAGTGTTTAAATTATGATCATGAAGTTTTTAACCTGAATCCCACAACCTCAAAAAGTTATTTATCATTTTAATCTGAAGCCTCTGTTTCCAAAATGTCCTTTGAGGGGGTGTGGCTTTTGGAGTTGAGCTTAGCAGCTCCGCCCCTGGAGTAAAGGAGGCTCATTAATTCAAACAGAGTCTGTCTGAGACAGTTTGATTGACAGAGATTTAAAAAAGGAGAAATACTCAGCAATGCAAAAACAAAATTATTTCTTATTACATTTGTTCTCTTCCATATGAAAAATGCTACATACGTTAAAAACTAAAAAAAAAAAAAACAGGATTTTCATCAGATGGGGGGCTATAAGGACATGTTCTCAGGCCCTCAGACCCACAGAAATGACTACAGTGTCTCGTGACTAAAAAAAAAAAAAAAAATCAGAACAGTGTGAAGAACATGTCAAATTGCCTAATAGAGAAAAGTGATCATAAATCTGCAGTCCAACAACTTCTGGTTCACTCACAAACACTAAGCTTAATCATCCCATCAGGAGATGGAGGCATTTAAAAACAGCTGAGGTCATCTAAAGGTCCCGCCGTGCCCCCATGCAGAGGAAAAAAACCTTCCTTCCACCCGGACATTTAAACTCAACTTCTTCTGAGACGGTGACTCACAGTTTCTGATGATCTCCTTGAATTCAGCTAAAAATATGGGTTTGACATGAAGAATAAACATGAGGCAGATGATCAGGAGCTGAGGTCATTTAAATTAAATGGAAGAAGGAAAAAATGGAAGTGACTGATGAAAGAGACGCACTTCATCAATACCGCTCTTTATCTTGAACCTCAGACAAAAAAAGCCAATCATTGATCATGAAGAGATGCAAACTGCCTCACATTTCCTGGGGACGTTCGGTGGAGATGTTTCTGAAATGCAGCTTTGCTCGTTTCAAATTGTAAAACAGACCAGAACTCTTGTCTTTGAGTGTTTCGTTCCACATAAAAGGGATAAAAAGCAACTTCCAATGGGCTTGTAAAACACCACAGCTCCTAAAATCTTCAATCATCACAAAAACCCATTCTGTTCAAGATTCCTTCTCTTGAGAACTAATCAAGCATTGTTTGGTTTCAAAAACGTGGAGAGTGGTCGATGTGTTTACCTCATCTCTCTGATGCAATAGAACCGTATTCAATGACCTCCTGATGAGGACAGTAGCTGCCACAGAGCTGCTTACAGTGAATGAATGACCTCTTTTTCTAACAGCATTCGTCACTTGAGTCCAGCAGATGTCTAGTCCTCCACCCTGAATACAGCAGCTAGGTTAGATGGGTTGATAAAAGTGTCTAGTTAGTTGGGTTGATGTGGACCAGTGGTTCTTCAACTGTGACTTCCCAGGTCAAAATTAGTCAGAAAACAGAGCAGACCGAGTCAAACTTTGGCAAAAAACAGACACTGTGTTAATTAGTGCTGCCACAAACAATTATTTTAATAGTCGACTAATCAACGATTATTTTTTCCAGTTAGTCGACTAATCGGGTCATGTGCAAACTGGATGTGAAGCACACATCTTAACCATCATTAGCTTTAAACTAACTAAAAACTAGATATTAAGCATTACCTGTGATGATGCTAGTGTGAATGCTGTAAGCTGAATTTAGCTGTTGATGATGCTAATATTAGTAAATGCCAAATTAGTCTAAAAAACAGAAAAAAGCCTAGCTAGTCAAAACAGCTAGCCTCGTGAGCCAGGTATGGTGTTACACACCGTATCGCCAGACTCTTGCTTATACACACCCCTGATTTCTAGATCCACATAAAAAAAAAAAAGAAGTGTTCCTCCTTTCTGGGGAGACAGTTAAAGAACCACTGGTGTACACACACCGGTCCAGACCTGTACGGAGCTCAGGAGCTGAAGTTACAGCTGGGTAAGAGACGAGGAGATGAAAAGGACACCAGAAGAAGAAGAAAAGAAAGCTAGAGAAAAAGGTTAAGTAATAGAAAAATTGGATTAAAAAACATGAGGAGTTCAAAAAAATGGCTTTTTTCATCTTGAAGCCAAAAGGTGGAGCAAAATGTCCAGTTTACATCCTTAAAGGACTACAGTACAGAGGATAGTTCAGCTACCTTTAGTGTGTTAGTGTGTATGCATGTGTGTCATCAGCTGTAGTGGCAGAGAAGCAGTCCGACCACTAGAGGGAGCAGGTTGAGCAGGAGAAGCCAGAGAGTGGAGGCCAGACCAGGAGAACTGGAGCACGGATCTGAAAGGAGAAGACGTTTGGGATTCACCTGGACTGGATGGATCTGAATTTTTGCCATTTTTGCTTGATGCATCGAGGTAGAACTTTAGGAATAGTCTGAATAAAAACGACCGTCACTGACCAATGGGGTTGCTCCTGGAGTTGTTCATGGGCAGAAGCTGGTGCGGGAGAGGGCAGTTGTCACAGAAGTCTGAGCAGGCGGGGCACACCAGGACGCCGTTGTAAACCCAGTCGCTGACCCGGACGCTGACGCTCAGCAGCTGACCCTTCCGCGTGCACGTGAACGAGCGGTCCTGAACGTACACCGCCAGGCCCTGAGGGGTGCACGACACCTGAAGCAGAGAGTCAGACGATTGTAAAACTCAATCCCACAAAGAGCAAGAAACCAAAACACACGTTAGGTCGCGGGCCGAACAGCATAAACATTTATTAAACACTCTACAACTAAATTCTGAAAACTTCTAAACTGTAACTTTTTGTCAGAATTATGAACTAAGTAGCATTACCTGTGATAATGCTAGTGAGAATGCTGTAAGATGAATTTGGCTGCTGATAGCTGAAGATGCTAAAATTTATAGCTGAAATCACAGAAGCTAATAGCTGAAAACGCTGAAGCTGATAGCCAGCTAAAATATTAGCAAAATGCCAAGTTAGCATAAAAAATAAAGAAGAAAGAAATTTGTTTAGTCAAAACAGCTAGCATGTAGCTGACAAATATTAGCCTAACTCCAAAACAGCCTAAGACGCTGAAAAAAAATCCTAAATTAGCCAAAACAGCTCGTCTAACTCCAAAACTGCTAGTATGTTGCTGAAATATTAGCTAAACTCCAAAACAGCCTTAAAAAAAATAGCCAAAACAGCTAGCATTTAAATATTAGATAAACTCTAAAATATCTTAAAAAAAAAAAAAAAACTGAAAAAAAGCTTAAATTAGCCAAAACAGCTAGCATGTAGCTGAAATATTAGCTAAACTCCAAATTAGCCTAAGATTTTTAGTAAATGTCAAAATAGTCAGAAAAGCTCGCAGAATGCCAATTTTTAAAATGTTAAAACTGTAAATCAAATCTTAAATAATTTTCAATATTTTTCCCTCCACAAATAGACATTTTGTCAAAATTATATAAGTTAGAAATGAGAGCAAGATAACATCGGGTCATTCATAACAATAAAATAAAATGATCTGGAGGGCCGGATCCGGCCCCCGGGTCTTGACTTTAAACACGCACTCCAAGCATTGCTTTGATGGTTTATCCAACATGATCAAAAAAGGGTCATCTGGTGTTGACCCTTTTTACAACTTCTTTGGCTATGGAACCATCCTTAACAAATAAAACTATTCTAAAGAGCCAACTTTAGGGTGTCAGAAACCTTGTAGCACCCGGATCCCCAGTCAGGGTATGTCATCTTGCGGTAGCACTGCTCCATCACAAAGGCTGACTTCTGGTACAGACACACAGAATCCGGTCCGTATTGTTCCGCACCATAATTCCTCCACCAATCTGAACAGAAAGAAAAAAATTTAAATTGTATTTTTTTTAATTCTAATAATTGCGAATCAAGACAAAAAAAAGGTCTAAAACTATGGCCACATATCCCAAAAATGCCACCGCGTATCAACTTAGTCTTGGAATGTACTGTACATCTCAATACATGAACCAGGTATCCTGATACGTACAGATGGTTCAATATGATTAATCTGAAGAGCTGAGTTCTATTTGAAGTATAAGTGACATACATGAGGGACGAGGTTGTTAAAAGTTCTATTATGGAGCCATGAGGCAGAAGATGTTAACAGTACCACAATTCAAATCCGAATGATTCCTCATCGATGAGTCATGCATAGTCCAACCAAAGTGCTTCATCAACGTGTTGTGACTACCTGGCTGGTTCTCAGACACTCTGCAGTAGGAGTTTCTCTGGTATTCTCCACTCAGGTGCCAGCTGAACTCCTGGCTGAAGGGACAGTAGTCTGCGATCTCTACGGCGCCCCCATAAAACGGGAGCTGGTCTGCAGCCACGTCCGGGATCTGGTCAAAATACTGAGACACGAACACACAAGCACCTTTGTGTTATAGAGAAACGCAACATACCAGAAAGCGTCACTGGAAGTCAAAAGTTATGAACATTTTGACAGAAATCAGACATTTTAGTCCTATCTTTTTAAATTTTTCCATCACTTTTTTCTGCACTTTATGAACGTTAGCTTAAACTAGGGGTGTAACGGATCACGGGTAATCCGTGGTCCTTACGGATCAGAGGCCACGGTTCGGGACACGTGTGTACCGCGGACCGCTCCAAGCTCCACCCCCCGCGCACGCACACACCTCGCAATTGTCCGTTCACATCAATGGAATTTGCGTCAAATTCATGTAAATCCTCTTTGTTTTGACAAGCACTAAAGTGACTGCCGGTTATCTTAAACTCTGGTCATCTGAAGCTCCCGCTGCGTGTGGGAGGAGCTTCCGTCAAAAACTTTTCTCGACTTCATAATGAATGACGAGGATCAACACTGCTTCTCTGCAGGCAGAGGGGAGAGGCGGGGCTTCTCACCTAGGCTGCAGAGCATCCGAGCAAAAAGGTCCGAGCTGTGTCTGTATTTTCCTAAAGTAGATGCAGACAGCGCACGTTGTTTCAAATGTCACAAACACCTGCATTGTAAGGAAGGTAACTGATTCGCTGTGGCGACCTCTGAAGGGAAAGGCCGAAAGGAAAAGAAAAAGAAGAAGACCAAGGTAATATAATGGTTTTGGAATATTTGCCATATCAAGATACATCTGTATCGTGAGCCATGTATTGTGAATCGTATCGTGAGTTACCCTGAGATTCCCAGCCCAAGTGAAGTACTTTACACGCTTATTGAGTATATGATTTGAAGCGTTCCCAAAAATTAATTTAGCTTTTATCTTGTTTTTGCTGATTTTTTTTTTACCGATCCGAAAAATGATCCGAACCGTGAGTTTTGTGATCTGTTACACCCCTAGTTTGTGCAGTGGTAATAACTACAAAAAGTATATTTTGTGATTTTATATTTATATATAATATTTTTGCAGCTCTGATGTCGGAATGTATTCACAGAAGTCAAACAATCAAAAAGATGTATCCAGTTATTAACAGTGTCGAGAGCTGAAAACCATAAGTTCGATGGTTCTGTGTCAGCTCTTCTAATGGTCACAGAACAGAGAGAAGGTAAAAAAAAATATTTTAAAATAATGACGCAACTGTGGGTGAAGTCAAAGTCACTACCCTTTGTTCTTTTTAAAACAATAAATAAGTAATTTTTCAGATTATTTTATTATTTCAAATGCGAGTAAAAACACAAGTAGGAGCTGCATAAAAAACTAATAGTGTGAATGTTTTACAGCATTGACACCAGGGATGTCAAACTCAAATACACAGTGGGACAAAATTTTAAATTGAACAGAGCTGTGGGCAAAGGTTGAACAAATGAACCTCTCAATTTGGTACCAAACAAGTTTTGATTCAACAATTAATATTGAACAAGCAAGGCTTATATAATATTAAATTGCAGAAACATATAATCAAGTTGCTAATAATACTACCAGGGATTTTCTTGGATTAAAATAAGGAGGTGATGGTGTTTCGTCCTGACTTCAGATTTGTTTACTTTAACACCCCCGCATTAATTATGAAATGAAAAACTTGAAATTAAACTTTATTATTTTTTTGTATTAATTGTAGCATTGAAACTAACTGTAGGGAACATTTAAATATTTCTAATAATTATTTTATATAAACATAATATACACAATAATTAAACCATAACACTTTTATATTTTTCAATAGGCTATATAACACTTTTGATTTATTTTAATCTGACATCAGCACATTCAAGTTCCTTTCAAAATAAAATTCAGTCATAAAATCCTCCTAAAGCAGTTAATATGTCGCAGTTATATTTATATTATTCTCTCGTTTAAGAACTTTTTTTCTGAACAGAAACTATATGTACTGCTGTGCGCGGCTGTTACGTGCACGTGCAGGCTCTCCTTCTCTAATGCATCACCCACGCTCCGCTCCGAGCATGCACCGCGGCAATAGACAGACTGTCTCTTTTCTTTTTCATGAAGGTCCTCCTCTAAATCAAGTGTTTACAACTCATGATTTTTTAAAGCATGTCTTCTCGACCTCACTCACTGCGGGCCTGTCTGTCACAAGCAGTGTACCTGCGGAAGTCTAATCCAGTCAGACCAAACCATTTTTAAATGGGGGGGGGGGGGGGGGGGTCCAGTTTATATTGAAGTTTCCAAAACAAAACATGCAAATATTGTTACATTAACATTAAAAAGAAAAAATATTTACGAATATATATTGGTTATTGGTTTACTGGAGTTATTTTTTTCTGTTTTATCATTTTGTCATCTCAATCTGTGCCCCTGGAATCAGCCACCTTTCCCCCCTTTTCGGTGCACAGGAGCTGGTGGCGCTTGCGAATTAAGTGGTGGCGGCCGACACCAAATTCTCTATGCTGGAAAAACCCTGCACTACTACTAATAATAGTAGTAGTAATAATAATAATAATAATAATAATAATAAAACATAAACGGAATATTAAATAAGATTTAAATAAAAATTGAATACCTCCTTTCTGTTTGCAGCCTTTTGAAGTAAAGATGGATCACTACCTTCAGACATCCAAGACCGCTGCTGACACAGAGGAGGGGGCGTGTCTGACTCTGTCCTAATTGACGAACCAAAACAACAGCAGAGCATTATGGGATTTGTAGTAAGAGCGTTGAATGCGGTGTTACAGCGCTGCCACTTTATAATACAGGCGGGCCAGCTCTAATATTAATTTGAAATTGCCTTGCGGGCCAAATATAATTGGCCAGAGTTTGACACCTGTGGTTTACACTATAATGATTCTCCTGCTCCTTTCTGTACATTTTTCGGCACGTAAAAACTCAATCACACTCAACGATTTATCAATCTTGGTATCAAAACGTTCAGCTGGTTCAGGACATTACTGCTTGTACTTTTCGTATTTATATACTTTATAGTTTTTGAAATGTTGGGCAAAACATACCCCATAGGAAATGAATGAGAAATTGGTCAATTCTTTCAAGAACTTTGTGCAATTTGAAACTTGTTAACTTCTGTGTGCTTTCAGCTACATATACCGTCTACACTTTAAAATATTCAACAACTACTGGGTTTGTTCAGGCTAATTTAGAATTTAGCTAATATTTACCATTATGCTAGCAGTTTTGGCTAATCTAGCCTTTTTTCCATTTTTTTGTGGCTAATTTAGAGTTTAGATCACATTTTAACAATATACTAGCTGTTTTGGCAAATTTTGACATTTTTTTAGGCTCATTTAGATTTTAGCTAGTATTTTAACAACATACTAGCTGTTTTGACAAAATTAGACATTTTCTTTTTTTGGGAAGCGGGGCTAATTCAGCAGTATCTATTATCTTAGCAACCTTTATGCTTCAGCCTTTCCAGCTCTTCAGAAGCCACATTTATACAAGCATTATTGCAGGCAATGCTAAATATCTTTTGGATTAATACGTTTTCTGTGATCATCAGTTGATTGTGCTCCTGTGGTGTACCTGGTACTCCAGCGGCAGCTGCTCTGGGTATTTTTGCAGGTTGCAGACGGCCACAGCCAGCTGGTCCTGTCTGCATGTGAGCTGCAGAGGGGAGGCGCGCACCGTGTTGCAGTAAGGGGTCGCAGCGTGTCGCCTGAAGCAAACGGTGCAAACATCCGACCCGGTTTTAAATTCATGAAAGTTGGAGAGACCCAAACTTGTCTTTGATCAGATCTTAAAAAAAGACCTCTGTCTCTGCCTGTCCATCCACAGCTTGCAGCTCTTCATGACGAAGTCACAGCCGAGGCCCCGCCCCCAGTCCAGTCTCTGAGCGAGACTGTAGTTGGCCCGGTACCAGCCGCTGTCCTCCATGATGGCCAGCGTGAGCCGGGAGAAGACCCGGTTCTGGGTGTGGGAGCCAGTCATGGCCTCGTTCTGACAGAGGACACACTTGGTTATGAACATCTGATTGTTTTAGAGAAAGCAGCAGAGGGACTATACAACAACCTCCAGAAGTCTTTTCTCCCAGTGATTGAGTTCAGTGCCGGCCCCCCCTGATTCTCCAGCTCCATTCCCTCCAGGATGGGGCAGTTGAAATGATTCCTGGCTTCCTCCTGGAACAACAGTTCCAATTACAGTTCACTGGGAAACGTGGAAACCCCAAATCTCCCTAAAATCTAGACGTCTGTGCCTTTTCCAAAATAAAACCCTCTTCTTACCACGACCCGAGGAGTGACCATGACGTGCACGTGGTGCCGGACCATCACCCCTCCTCGGATGTCCCACAGCCTGCTGACTCTCCTGATCACAGCCTCGCTCCACTGGTACAGCCCCAGGCTGACACACAGATTAAAGACAACAGGTTAGATCTGCAGCATCTGTGCAGGGAGGCTCCGCCTCCGGTTCTGCTCAAGTCAACCTCTGACTTCATAATGAAGGTGAGAGAGGGTTGTGGTGAGGGTGCAAAAGCCGGCATGAGCCTTCCTCACACCTGCACCAACCTGACATGTCATTTTTCTGTCTTGTTTGTGTGTGAAACCATAAAGACTCCATGAGCTTCCATAAGCTTCTAGTATTAGAAGTTAGACGGTGTGAATTCCTGGTTATTGTCCACATGTTTATGTAAACATTCTTCTATCCTGAGGCTGAAACACGGTTCATGTCAGAGGCGTGTTCACGTCATAACACACAGTATATGCAGGAAAAAAAGAGCAGTTAGCATCAAACTAATCGGTTCTTTAGCTAAAGCTTAAAGCTACCTTTCATTGAAAGCGGGCAGGCCGCTGGCGAAGCGAGGAGTCAGAGGTTTGCCCTCGTCGTCGTGATAAAAGGCGAAGAGGCCGGCAGAAAAACCCTAGTGGACAAAAACAGAACAACACAGAGGTTAAAATCTCATTCACATCAAGACAAAACATACCTGCAAGTGTCCCTCTCATAAACCTTCTCTCTTCGTTTTTTTTTTGTGGTTTTTTATTTTCTTTCGTGTCCATGACAACCATAAAATCCTGTCCACCTTCATCCACGTTTGTTACAGGACGGATCACATGTCAATGTAAAGCCTGGGTCATCTGGACCCCATTGGATACATTAAAGGCTGGTTTTTACTTCCCAGCGTTTCGTAATCGCTTATGTCGCGTCCACAATCTCGCAGTCTCATTCATACGGATGTTGGCTACAGATCAACAGGAAAAAGGGCTTTTTAAGACGTTTAGGAAGTGGAATTTTTGTCAAAAACTTCACAGTCCTAATTAAAACTCTACTGGGAACATTTAAAGAAAATATAAAAACTGTTGTAGAGGGACTTTAAGGGTTAAGCTCACCAGGAAGAAAAGAAAGCAATAAAGCTTCCCTATGACAATTTCTTTTTCTTTAATAAAAACATTTTCCCAGTAGTCTTTTAATGATGATTATGAAGTTTTTAACCAAAATCCTCTGAAGGAGTGTACTATTAACGCTGAGCTGAGTAGCTTTGCCCCTGATGCCCCGTCTGGTTATGATAACTCTGTGTCTCGTTAGTGTAAAAACTCCCATTTATCAATCAGGCAGATCAGGGAGCATCCACATGCACTCTTGGTCCTGCCGTTGTGACATCACAACAGCTCATTGATTCAAACAGAGCATCATTGCAGCGGTTTGATTTAAAAGGAGAAATACTCGGAAATTCAAAAACAAAACAATTTCTTACTACATTTGTTCTTCTATAAAACAAATATCAAAAACTCAAAAACCATGATTTTCATGAGAGGAGGACTTTAAGGATGAAGAAAAGTCTTTTTCTAACCATCTGAATCTCCTCACTCCTTGACATCTACACATTAGATGTTTTACTCATTTTTATACTTATCTGGAGTGAAATGGTTTGTTTTGTCCTTAACAAAAATAGAAAAAAAGTCTAGCTCAGCTAGAAGCACTTCATACCAGAGCGTGAATGATCTCATGTTTGACAGTGGAAAGCATCCCTTCAAACTCCTGAGGCTGGGAGGAGATCATGGTAGGACACAGGTTGGCGTAGCCTGCAATGGGCCTGTACACAAACACACATACATTCAGTTGGAGTTGAGGCTGACAGTAGGTGTGGCTCCACTGCGATCCTCACACCTGTCAAGCTCCGCCTCCAGCTGGCAGTAAGCAGCATAGGCTACTATGTTCTCCTGGCCGCAGCGCTCCGTGGTTATGCCGCTGACGTAGAGAACAAAGTCCGACCCCTCCACGCCGGGGCCATCTGGAGGTCCTGTGGGGCCACACGACTTTCCAAACTCACTGCAGACTTTGCATTGCTGGAGTGAAACAACACAAGGCAAACTTTTTTTTTTTTAATCTTCTCACTTTAATCCTTTCATTTCTCCATCTTCCATCCCACATTCTAAGGAGGCGATAAGCCCAGCGTGTGCTGCCCGGTCTGACCTGCAGGTGGTGATGCGGTACGATGACGGGGCCACAGCGAGTGACGTCTGCACAGGACTCCTGGCAGTACCGATGAGGGTCATCTCTCTTCCTCATGTACTGGTTGGTTGCACATTGTCTGAAAAGACATTATGCACTGTAAAAGTTTGATCCTGAATTATTTCAGAAGGAAAAACATTTCAAGAACAAGATTCAACCTAAATAAAGGCCGGATCTGAAATACTCCCCGACCCCTGAGGCTCCTCCCTGTTGATCCAATCGTAGGAGAATCTGAAGGTGTAAGATTGACTCTTTGTTTTAACGTGATTTTTCAAAGCTATAAAACCCCTATTGTTATGGATTTTCTGAGCTGGAAGCTACTGGATATTGATAATTTCTAAAATCGATATGATTCATGATTTTTTTCAATTCTTTCGATCCTCTCAATTCCATTCAGATCAATTTTTAGTTTAGACATTTAAACACATTTGTTAAGAAATACATTAATAATCTACTATATGTTTTGAATATATTTATACTTATCCGATACAGTTCACAGGAGAATTTTTAACAAAAATAATTGTTAACATTGAAAACATTGTTCTGCTTCTCCTGGAGGGCGTTCATTTTGGCCACTAGGTGGCGATAGCGCTATAGCGTTACACCTTTTCCAGAAAAAGAAGAAAGTATGACAAAAAAAATTGTGTTTTAGACCACAAATGGTTACTTTAAAATAAATGTTTGTTTCAAAAGGTTTGGAAAATTCATGCCTGCAAGTTTATAAAACTGTTAATCTAGACCTAATTTTTCTATATCTCTCCGTTTGGAGGGCTAAACCTTAGTAGGGGTAAGGAGAAGCCGTAGGGGTAGGTAGGGAAGCAATTCCAATTTGGTCCAAATGTCAGAAACCAAAACAATCACCTGGTAGAGAATGAATTGAAATATTTAAGACTTTGTAAAATAAAATGGCCAAATTTGAGAGTAGAAATGATTTTCAATCCATTTAAATGCCTAAAAAATAGCAAACTGTAAAGTAGGATCAAAAGTTCAATGTACATTTTATGTTAGCATTATGTTTTTTCTAAAACTAAGTAACAATGATCCTTTTATGGTGGAAAACAGCAGGACCAACCTGCTGAGCAGTATGGGTCCCACCCTGCGCCTCACACTGAAAGCCCTCTGCAGGAAGTCGATGGCCTGAGGAAACAGTTTATCCTACAAAGAGCAAAACCGTTTACAGCATCTCAAATTTCAACCCGCCATCTTTTATCCAGATGCCAGTAAATGATGAAAGACGTTTTTAACCCAGGAGAACTCATGGTGACGTCAGTGTCACAGAAAAACTTCAGAAAGGCATTCTGTGGTCCATTTGGGTTGTGGTGTATTCCATATAATCTTATTTTTTAGGAAAAACGGGTCTTCAGTAATCTGTCTCATAAGCAAAAGCTATAACATAGAATTTTGACAAAGACAAGCTCATTTTGATTAAAAATGAGTATAATTTAAAACATTTTGTCGTTCTTTTGCCTCTTTTTTCCATATTTTAGTGCCGACTGCACCAATGAGACGACGAGAAATGCTGCGTTCATGTGCTGTTGGAATGATTAGAAAAATGCTTGTCGGACTCTGAAATTACACGTGAACTTCAGGAAAAAAAAAAAAAAAAACACACATGAATGCAGAATCATTTTCTAAACCTAGACAGAGGTCAGTGTTTCTATGTTGTATGTCCATGGGAAGACACCTGAATTATTGAGACAATAATTAGGATTATCAATATAATTTATTCTATTCTGGTGGGCCAGATTTAATAGTTTTATGGGCCGCATGTGGCCCCCGGGCCGTAGTTTGTCCACTGACTTGTGTTTAGTTGCAGAAAGTTATTCTGCATTCATGCTGTGTTGGAAGAGTTGTTGTTTTTCTTGTGTTCACGTGTTTTTCAAGTCAGACTGTCATTTCTAGAAAACAAACTCAGTGTTTTTCTAAGTGTGTGTTTTTGGCACTAAAATAGGAACAAAACCACAGTTTTTGAATGAAAAAAAGCATGATTTGTCCAGACGCTTACAGCATCTGATCTGGCCCATCTGTCAAGTTTTAGAACCCTATGTGGTCCCCGAGTCAAAAAGTTTGCCCATCTCTGCTTTAAACTGTAACTGTGGTTTCAGGAAAGAACAATCAACAGAAGAAAAGTTTGTTGGCGAAATGGAAAAAAAAAAACTGTCTGCTTAAAGCAAAGCCTTCCCACACTAAACACACATTAAATTACTTTTTTTTTCCTTCAAATCCAAGTTCTTCGTGACTAGATAACAAGACAAAAGCTTCAAATGAACATGTTGTGCTTTGAAACTTAAAGGTTTGTATCATATGCTATAAATGAAACCAAAGTAGTTTTTTTCCCTCCACCAGGATGAAATTTAGTGTTTGAACTATTGACAACTATTGAAGTGTTTTTGATTATGATTATTCTTTTTTTTTTGGAGGGTTTCTGCAGAGCTCCTGTCAAATTCACCTCTGGGTTGTGGAGGCGGCAGTAACCCAACGTTGACATCTCATCATCCCTCTGTTTGCACTCTCTCCTGATAGCTTACAGACCCTCGAAACCCCAACCTAACTTTAGCATAGAAAAAAATGGCTAGCAATATCAGAGCTATCCTGTTGTCCAGATTAGATCCAGATTCCAACTCAAACGAGGAAAACAAAGACGTTCATGGATCTATTGTCTGCAAGTGGATGTATCAGAACTGTAGTGGAGCAGAGAGACTTCGGCCCGCCCATGACAGCTGCTGCGTCACAAACATGAGCTTTTTCAAACTGCATGTTTTTATCCATCATAATTTCAATAAAAAAAATACTCAAAAAAGGTGTTTTAATCTTACATTATTTTACATACGTCCTCTATCATGAGTAAAATGCAACAACACATTAAAGAAATGATTTTCATTTGAGTGAGTCTTTTAAGAATGAGACGGAAGAACAATTAGACCCACAAAAGTCCCAGCTGGTGACCCAAACTGCTGTTCTGGTGTTTGTCAGCATTCAAGAGACAATTTCTGCTTAGTTCTTGATACGACAATTCACAACATCTTTGTGATTCTTTTGGAATCATGCAAACGTTCTACTGTAAGGTTGCAGTTCTTAAAAGAACGTCTTACAAAATAAAGGAATAAAGAAAAACAACTATATGAAGTGATGGATTTCCTCCTTACCTTCACCAGTCTCCTCTTGTCAGCTGGAAGCCTATAAAGATGGAGAACAAATGTGAGGTAGAAAAACTCTTTACTGTGTTTCTACTGTCCAAATCCTAAAAAAAAAAAAAAAAAAGTACTTTATCAAAGAAAACTCACAGCTGCTTTATGACAGCAGAAAAAAGAAATGCATTATTTTTATATTTTTACTCAAAGATTATTTATAAATTTATAATTATGTTACAGAAGCCACATTTGTGTTGTTCAGTCCAATCAGAGCACATTCACACAGATCCAACAAATCTGAAAATATTATTTTCATGCTAGATTTTTGCGGGAAAGATGTGAAAAAAGGACAAAAAATGACTCCATGGGAGCTTTACTATGAAAATCTGTTAGTGTTGGCTCCTGTAGTGAAGATGATACAATAGAAGAATTTTCATGTCCAGATTTGTTTATAGTAAGTTACTGTTCACCTGTAATTTTCAAAATGGTGAAAGCGGAAGTTTTTTTTCTTGGTCGCATGGACCCGAGTTAGGGTTCGGATTATGAATTTCCAACAGTTTTTGTACCGATCACATGTAAATAAATGCGAATAACAACAGCCTTGTTTAAAACCTCAAAAAAATATTTATTTCTGATTTAATTTTGGTATATCTAGTATCGTGCAATAAGGGGAGTGCTGTGTTGGTGCTCACTGGTCAACACTGCTGTCATAGATGATCTTGATCTTCAGTTGCAGGTCATCTGGAGAGCTCCTCTTGGTCAAACGCTCAGGCTTCAAATACACATGATGGACGACCTAAAAAAAAAAACAAGCATCTTTCAAAAAATGTGGAGGGCAATTCTATTTGCATCAAAGTGAGCATGCAATGTTAAAACTGAAACAATTAGTCATGAAAAATATTTTAAATAAACAAAAATGACTTTTTAGCTGCAACATTTTATGCTTTTAATTTGAAAATAAAAAACAGAAATGTTTTAATTTGAAATAAACAACGATTTATTTGATTGAACAGCAAATGTATACAGGATGTAGCACTTTTAATTAAAAATGAACTGTAAATACTCAGTATATTGAGGAAACAATATGTTCACTTTGGACAATTTGTACATTCCATTAAAAAAACAATAATATTTTTCAATACAGTGAGAAACAATATATTCCCATATATAGAAGTAATATATTTTCCAGTGTAATAAAATACTCAATTATTGCTGTTTATATGGAGATTTACTAGGCAACATATTGTGAATAATACGGAAATGTCCTATATATATATATATATATATATATATATATGTATAAACACACATATACTGTGTTTATGAAGGTCGGGAATAGATTAAAAAAGTTAACTTATCGCAAATCTGGAATAGATCACGATTAATCACACTTTTGTTTTGTCTTTAATCACAAAGTTTTACTAGGCAAAATGTATAAGGTAATATTTAAATAAATAAATAAAAACAGATTGAATATTTATTTATTTTGTAAGTGACCATGGTATATGTGGGATAATTACCCCACGAAATGATTCAATGCACCCCTGAACCACCGAGTTAATGCGAAGAACTAGTTCTTTGATTAATTTGAGTCAATTAATATTAACGCGTTAATTCTCTTTAGATAGATAGATAGATAGATAGATAGATAGATAGATAGATAGATAGATAGATAGATAGATAGATAGATAGATAGATAGATAGATAGATAGATAGATAGATAGATAGATAGATAGATAGATAGATAGATAGATAGATAGATAGATAGATAGATAGATAGATAGATAGATAGATAGATTTTTTTTTGTCTCATAAGGTCGTTAACGTTGAAATATTTTGAAGTCATGTTTTGGCTCGTACAGGTCGAACCCGGGCTAAAAGAGAACAGTACAACTTCATTGAAAGTTAACTCAGAAAAAGACTCAATTTGAAGCAAAACTGTTTCCCAATATCGTGAGTTTAACGTGGGGTTAACCTCGACAGTAAGGGGCTAGCTTTATGCAAGTCTGTTAGCTTGCTAACGAGGCGCGTGCCACATATTATCCCGCTAATTTTCCCCCAAAATGTAAGTGTTAATGGGTATAAACACATTTCGACGACTTTAATTCCCTTAAATGTGCCACCATATCTCGACGTACATCGCGGAGCGATCGTTTCAACCCCAGCGACCGCGTTAGCTTGGTCTCAGCAGAGATTATCGGGCTTTACCTCCGCGGGAGACGGGACTCGGTGATTACAGGAGCCGTGACAAATGGCTACCGCGGCCAGGACAGACAGCAGGACGCCGGGACCGAGGACAACACGGGGAGTGAGCGGCTTGCCATCCCCCCTCAGCCTCGACTCCATCCTCGGAGCTGCCCGACAGTCGGGGCTAGGCAGCCCGATGTCAACAGAAGCTCCGCCGCTCTCCGTCCAGTCCACTGGGTTCTCGAATCGTTCATCGCTTTTCGGGTGGATCAGAACACGATGACATCCCTGTAGAATGAAAAATAAAGTCAAATAAAAACTGTGTAGGGGAGAATAATCATTAAATGGCTGGTAGAAACACCGGCGAATAGGACGGACCTGGCGGCTGCAGCGGTCCTGGATTGAGTCAGCTGAGAGAAGAGCACTGCAAAGATCGTCTATGAGTAAGATGAGAAACTCTGATCATAGACGGTACAACAGGAAGCGCAAAGGAATCCCTGCAGAGATCGTTATTCCACGAAGAAGTTGACATTGCAGCAAAAGTGTGCAGGCAGATGAAGAAGAAAAGGAAGAAGAAAAAAAGGGCATATTTGCATGTGTTCACACCGTGGAGTGGGGTAAAATTCTTACCCTCAAAATAATTTTTGTCAGTTTTTGACGTAGCCCTCAACCCCCGTCCACCAGAAGTTGCCCCCCCGACTCATTCCTCAGATGCCAACTTCTAAGTTTGTTTTACCCCCACCCTCTCACACCAGGGGTCTCTTTTTTTCATTTTACTGCACGATAATTTTTCAGGACTTGTATTTTCATTTCTTTATTTTGAGGTCATTTGGACCCCGTGTTTTGGGGTCATCTGATCCCCAAAAGGCAGTTCCGAGTTCATCACAGATCCTGTCCACCTCGGGGTGTAGGAGGGTTTATGACATCGCACAAATGCGAAAATTCCATGTTGCCCCTGAATGCACCACCTGTTACGGCGAATGTGAACGCTTTCAAAGCAAAGGAACAGAAAATCTTCAAGTCCGATCCACTGCGGTAAAAGCGGCCGTCCTGGAGTCTAGTGTCAGCATCAAAAATACATTTATTACAATGAAATGTTCATTAAAAACTTCATCATGTTAGAAGACAAAAATCGATCACGTCCAGGTCAAAACAAAAACTCAAAAAGCGCAGTTACTCAGTCAAGTTTAAAAAAATCATTTTGGAGCTTTTATTCTGTTTATTTTAATTAAATTTACAAATATCCTTCCCGTCATTTACCACGTGCTGGAACATAAATCAACTTTATTCTCAGCGGGAAAAGCTCCGCGTAAAATAATGAAGGACTGGACGAGAGGAACCAGAACCTCGGGATGAGGCTCCTCCCCCTTTCTGCTAGTTCGGCTCCATAAAGCCTCTTTCAGAAGGAGAATTATTCAGAAATAAGATGGTAAAATAAATGCAATACATGACGCAGACTCAACACGAACACGGATCACGGTCCAGTGCGCATGCGCGAAAATCTTGCCGTTGCCATGACAACTAGGGTGACGTTTGTTTGTTGACGGAACGTGGCTGTGACGTAAGCATGACGTCATCAGAGAAAGTCTATAAATAGACACCAAATCACCACCTAGCAGGCACTTCATAGTAGAAGCCGACTGAGCGACACGTCCAGCAGGTTCTCTGTGAAGATCCAAGCCCCCTTTTTGCGAACGAGATATTGGTCTGGTATTTGGATATTGGCATTTCGGTAGCACACCGGATATCTGGTATTTTGATATTAGCACACGGTATCGTCACGCAAAATTATCATGTCGGATAATTCAGCTCTGGATATTGAAGTTCGAGAAGGCTTCGTCCTTCTGGGAAAAAAGGGAGTTTATAAGGTGGAAAAGTTCCTCGGTGAAGGATCATTTGGAAAAGTTGCCAAATGTAAGAAACTGGGAACTGACAAAGTTGTAGCGATTAAAATTGTTCGGGGTTCAGCTCAAACAGAAATTAACTTTTGACAGAGCTGAGCGAGATTGACGCCGACAATCACAACGTGGTCAAGATGGTGGACTGCTTTCGCTACAAGAGCTACACCGCATCGCTCTGGAAATGTTAGATCAGAGCCTTTATGATTTCATGCATCGGAGGAAATACCAGCCCCTGACAGTGGAGGAAATCAAAACCATTGCCTGGCAGATGATAGTTGCCCTGAAAGGCCTGGAAAGCATCAAGTTGGTCCACTGTGACATTAAATTGGACAACATCATGCTGGTGGACCAAGTTTCAGAGCCTTTCAGGGTCAAACTCATCGATTTTGGATTGGCTGATAAAATTCGAGACATGCGTCATGGAAGAAGCATGCAGAAACATGTTATACAGGGCGCCTGAGGTCATCCTGGGTCTGCCCTTAGACCAACGGGTAGACATGTGGTCACTGGGCTACGTTCTCTCTGTGCTGTACACGGGAACCCTCATCCATGGAGCGGAATCTGAATATGGCATCATCAGAACCATGGTGAAGATGCAAGGCATGCCTGAGGAGGAAAGTTCTGAACGAGGGTGGCACACGGGCGTTTCTTCTCCAAGACGGAAAGAAACTCTCAGTGTGCCTGGAAGCTGGACACGCCAGAGGAACAAAGCAGGAAAACAGGGAGATTGGTCCCAGGAAGGTTGATTTGCTCCTCCTTTGACCAACTCATCCCCGACCATTTGGACCCAGCAAAGAAAAGAGAAGTGGAACAGTTTGTGGACCTGCTGAAGCGGATGCTGACGGTGGATCCCAGCAAACGCATATCTCCAAGTGAAGCACTGCAACATCCGTTCTTCACTCTGGGGAGGATGCAGCCCACTGCTGGCAGCAACATCAACAAACCTGCAGCAGTGGAGGTCCACCAGCAGTATGAAGAAACACAGGTCACAGATGTTCCTCAGAGACCAGCTGCTGTTCTCCAGGAGTCCCACAAGATTGAAAAGAAACCAAGAAGGGTCCAACAACAAAGAGACGCAATTAGAAAATATAAAGACCGATTAGAAGAAAATCCAGGTACCATCAGGAAACCAGGAAGGGTCCAACAACAAAAAGACGCAATAAAAAACCATCAAGGCGCTCGAAAGAAGAGGAATCCTGTCATCCAGCAGAATCAGGACTTTGACCAGGGTTTACAAACTGAGGGAGCATTCAGAAGAAGAAGATGCTTTTAGAGGCAACCCTCCTGAAAAACCCTGATGACACCCCCCCCCCCAAAAAAAAAGTTGTCCCCTAAAGGAAGGCTACAAAATAAAATACAACTAAAGAGTAAACTAATAAAGTTTACAAGCTGGAAGACGTCACAAATGATAGTAAAAATCCTTCCAAAGGTCAAAAAAGTCACCAAACAATAAAATACAATTAAAAAAAATAAATGACAACTAATCAATAAAACATTGAAAGTTTACAAGCGGGCAGACCCCACAAAAAGGGAAAAAGTGATAAAAAGTCCCAGTGTCAAAAACAAACCAGGCAGGATCTAACAACAGAGACACAAGAAAAAGAATCAAGCTGCTGTGAAACAGAGGAATCCTGTCACTCAGCAGAGTCAGGATGTCAACAGTTTACAAACTGAGGGAGCATTCAGAAGAAGAAGATGCTTTTAGAGGCAACCCTCCTGAAAAATCCTGATGACCCCACCCCCCACACACACACATCCAAAAAACAAAAAATCTGTCCGCTAAATGAAGGCTTTTCTTAGGAATACTAAAAATCCATTGAAAGGTCCGTTGTCAAAGAAGTCACCAAACAATAAAATACAATTTAAAAAAACAAATGACAACTAATCAATAAAACATTGAAAGTTTACAAGCGGGCAGACCTCACAAAAAGGGAAAAAGTGATAAAAAAGTCCCAGTGTCAAAAACAAACCAGGCAGGATCTAACAACACCCAGCAGAATCAGGACTTTGACCAGGGTTTACAAACTGAGGGAGCATTCAGAAGAAGAAGATGCTTTTGGAGGCAACCCTCCTGAAAAACCCTGATGACAACCCCCCCCCCAAAAAAAAAAAAAGAAAAAGCTGCTGTGAAACAGAGGAATCCTGTCACTCAGCAGAGTCAGGATGTCAACAGTTTACAAACTGAGGCAGCACTCAGAAGAAGATGATGCTTTTAGAGGCATCAGGATAACCAACCCAAAAAACCCTGATGACCCCCCCCCCTCCCCCATCCTCACCCAAAAATCAAGGGTGTGCTTTAATTCGGACACTGACAGCCAGGTCTGTACCTCCAAAAACAAAACAAACAAACAAAAACAAACTTGTCATTGTAGCAATGAAGTTACACTGAGTAAAAGGTACAGCTCAAATTATTACCCCCCCCAAAAGAAAATCATATGAAAATGAATATACTAAAATGATTAATTAGATTATAACGGGTGGCCGTGGTGCAGTGGCAGGGCAGTCATCTCATGATCGGAAGATAGTGGGTTTGATTCCTTGCCCGCCCGTGTGTCGAAGTGTCCTTGGGCAAGACACTGAACCCCAAATTGCCTCTGGTGGGACATTCATACACCACCAGTGTGTGAATGGGTCTGTGACTGTGAAGCACTTTGGGCCTTCGAAGGAAGGTAAAAAGCGCTAAACAAGTATACGCCATTTACCATATATAAATAAAAGTCAGTCACCAAATTTTGTAGGAAAAAAACTCAAACAAATCCTGGCCGTCCTGTGGGTTTCCTCCGAGTACTTCGGTTTCCCCACAGTAATTGTTAGTAATTGGCTAGTGACTGATAATAAATCCCCTCCCTGAGTCTCCACCTTAACGTTGGTGGAGGGGTTTGCGTGCCCGAATGATCCCAGGAGCTGTGTTGCTAGAAGCATTTGCCCCGTTGGGCTGTTTCATGGCAAACTGGTCTTGGGGGACGGGCCAGACTAAGGGTGACTCAAACCAAAACCTTCTTATTACAGGATCCAGTCGTTCCTCCCGAGGAACAAGAATTACCAGGACCTCAGGCTGGAGCAAGAACTGCAGAGATTACAATAAGCTCCACCACCAAAGTCCACAGAAAGAGAGGACGGGAGCTTAAGGTTTGACTTCACACCATCTGCAAGCTGACCACCAGAAATGGTGTTACAAAAGCTGCCACTCTTCTTGGGGGATGTCAGCTCTTTTATGCAGGTGTGGATCCTCAGTCACTGGTCCACAGCTGATGGTATGACGAGGATCAGGTGTAGGTGGGCGGGTCCACACTCTGCAGAGCTACAGCTCTCAGCTTTAACACCTATAGAAAGAAACATTCGCTCCAACTCATTCACCACAACTCAAGCACACAAACAGACAAACCATACACAAAGAGTGCCGGATACACCAGGGCCGTAACACTCCCCCCCGTAAGACTGCAAAACTAAAAATATGAATCAGAAAATGCTTTACTTCTGGTTCTGCAGAAATGAAGTCAAATCAGTCGCCATTTTTCCACAAAACTGACTTTGCTGTGTTGGACCCAGACAACATTGGTAAGCAATGATTGGTCTGAGTCGGTCTGCTGGAGCGTTTCCATGGGAACCATTCTCGCTAATCAGGAGTGAGCTTGTTGGAAAGCCAGACTTCTTCCTCCTCAGAAGTGACGGAGAAGGCTCCAGCCTGGTTCCATGAGGCCCAGAGGTAAGGCATTTCCTAAGAGGGACACTTGATATGTCGAGTAAATTATATTAATTAGTCTATGTTCTAACTACGAGGGAGTTTAGGGAAACTTCTAGAACCATGACAGTATTTCCTTCCAACAGGAGAAAACATTGTTAGGATGAAAAAGCTCTTGTTCTGCTGCAGAAACACAGGAGCATCCAGATATTAAACATTGTTGATGGTACAAAAGTAGAGCAAACATTGCAGAACCGCAGACACAATCAAACGGCAGTTTGGCTTCAGCTTTCATGTAGAATCCAAAAACTAAAGGCTCTGGTAATGGTATGCCTGCTTTAGCAGGTTGGGGTTCGATTCCCTACGGCGCCCTGCAGAATGTTTGGACTTTCATACATGAAACGTTGAGCACTGCAACCTAAAGTGTAAAGTAAAACTTTATTGAGCAAATATAAATCCAAACTCTAGAAAAGGTAAAGCTATTATAAGAAATGTTAGCATGATGCTAACATGGAGGCTAATGTGTGTTATTCTCTGTGAATGTAAAGACTTTTTCCACAAAATTAATGCTTAACTGCATTGTGAAGGAAATACCCCATAAACACTGAGATTCTGCACGCACTGATAAAGACGTGATAAAATCTTTATTAGCCATGTGCTAATCTTAGATATTCTTATCTGTTGTAACAAAAGGTTTCTTAGTAAGAGAATAACCTCATTGAATGACCACATTTCACATCTCAGCTTTGGCGCTCTTATCTTCTTTATTACTCTTTCTTCTTCTACAGAACACACATGTCACCGTACTCCACAATGACTCCTGTGGTGAAGTACTGCACTTACCTTCAATACACAACATTATCACTTCCTCAACCTCATGTATGACGAGGGCCAACAGCCCACTTACATCACATCCTCCTTTTTACCAAGTTATGAACTTCTCTAAACAGCAGTGAATGAAGCTACGTTCACACCAGGCATGTGACACGTGTTCAAGAACACGTTAAACATGAATTCTAGAACCAAACTATAGACCATGGTGTTCAGACTAGAATCAATTTTTTACAGATTCCCGAAGAATCGTTACATCCTTAGTTCTGATGTTGTTTCCTGAAGATGTGTTCAATCACAAACATAGTTTGGAGTTAAAATCTGGAGGATCAGTCAAGTCTTCAAAATTTACAAGACAAACTTCAGAAAAGTTGGAGCATTTTTTGCTGTTCAAAGAGGGAAATGATGCTCCTGTCCATCTTTTCAGAGACTTAGACATGGACACAGTAAAAAATAAAGTTTGTCTAAAAAATGAGCATTAATCAAGAAATCAGCTGAAGCTGTTATTTTAAAATACATTTTGAACAAGAAAAGTAAATAAATATATTCAAGTTATATGTAAGAGTCATAAAATATGAAAAGGCTTTAGTTATTTATAATGTTTTTTTTTGTAAATTTGGCCAAACAAAAAGAATTGTTTTCTTTGAAGTACTTTTCTGACTCTTTCTATTTTATGCACAAAACTTATGCAAAGGAAGCAAAAATAGACACTTTAGTTTTGTTAGTATTGCATAAATGATGATAATATTCATGTAAATGTAATAAATTCTTCAATCAAATAAGACGTGAAGTAAAAATAGAGGAGACATTGAATAAATGTCTCGTATGTTTCATGAATTTATCAGGGGATAAAGATATGTTTATTAAATGTTTAAAAATTTGTCGTTCTATCAAAGCTTTGTTGATGTTTTTCTGCCCTTAATAATAGTGAAGATAAATTTACAGTCTTAACAAGTAGATAGAAGGGAATGCTATTGAACCTTGTCAAATAGCTCCATCTAGTGGAACTATGTGGTATTTTCCAGAATCCTCCTGAATTCTCCGCCTCTCCTCCTGTCTGAGTGTAAATCTGCGATTCAACCAACATTCATCTGACAACACAAAGACTCCAGACCTGAAACTCTGAAGATGCTGTGCTCTCGGGGACTTGACTCTGACCTCAGTCCATTCATGCTCTTCTTTCCACCTGTATGCAGTCTGTGGCCAGAGGTCAGATCTCTGTTCTCCCAGCAGGATCTGCTGCAGAGGAACCTGCAGGAGCTGCGCCGCAGTCTGGAGCGGATGGACACATTTCAACACAACATCCTGGAGGGGACGGAGCCTCTCCAGAGCAGTGTGGCCCTGCAACCAGTGAGCTTCCAGCTGGACAAAGACGGACAGCACTTTGGCCTGACCCTGGACACTCGCGGCTTTTCTCCAGAGGAGCTGTCTGTCCGGCAGGTGGGAAGGAAGCTGAGAGTCAGCAGGAAGACGGAGAAGAAACAGGAGGACGGGAAAGGCTGCGACTCTTCCAGATTCCAGGAGTTCAGACGGGAGTTGGATCTGCCTGAAGGTCTGAACCCTGAAGCCGTCTCCTGCTGCCGTCTCCAGACGGAAAGCTCCACATCCAGGCAGCCGAAGAGGAAGCTGACAGAGAGCTGAGCATCAGGAGGAGCTGGGAGGAGGAACCACAGCAGAGAGAGTCTTCACAGACACAAGACAACACAGCACAGACTCACAACACACCACAGAACCAACAGGAACACATGGACTCACACACAGATTCATGAGACAACATGATCAGTTTTAGATGGAAACAATTTAAACTATTTTAATCTTTTTGGATTATTGCAATTGTCTTTTTTTGTGTTTATAAAAATGTGAATGAACGATCAAATGTAGCAAAATGTCATGATGTAAAAAAATAACTTATATTTGTGATATTTGTGTTATTAGTAATCAGGGCTCTATGAAGTTTTTTGGTTAGTAGAAATTTTTCAGGGCTTATATTTTCATTTCTTTATTTTGAGGTCATTTGGACCCCACATTTTAGGGTCATCTGATCCCCAAAAGGCAGTTTCGAGTTCATCACAGATCCTGTCCACCTCGGGGTGTAGGAGGGTTTATGACATCGCACAAATGCGAAAATTCCATGTTGTCCCTGAATGCACCACCTGTTACGGCGAATGTGAAAGCTTTCAAAGCAAAGGAACAGAAAACCTTCAAGTCTGATCCACCGCGGTAAAAGCGGCCGTCCTGGAGTCTAGTGTCAGCATCAAAAATACATTTATTACAATGAAATGTTCATTAAAAACTTCATAATGTTAGAAGACAAAAATCACGTCCAGGTCAAAACAAAAACTCAAAAAGCGCAGTTACTCAGTTAGTCAAGTTTAAAAAAATCATTTTGGAGCTTTTATTCTGTTTATTTTAATTAAATTTACAAATATCCTTCCCGTCATTTACCGCGTGCTGGAACATAAATCAACTTTATTCTCAGCGGGAAAAGCTCCGCGTAAAATAATGAAGGACTGGACGAGAGGAACCAGAACCTCGGGATGAGGCTCCTCCCCCTTTCTGCTAGTTCGGCTCCATAAAGCCTCTTTCAGAAGGAGAATTATTCAGAAATAAGATGGTAAAATAAATGCAATACATGACGCAGACTCAACACGAACACGGATCACGGTCCAGTGCGCATGCGCGAAAATCTTGCCGTTGCCATGACAACTAGGGTGACGTTTGTTTGTTGACGGAACGTGGCTGTGACGTAAGCATGACGTCATCAGAGAAAGTCTATAAATAGACACCAAATCACCACCTAGCAGGCACTTCATAGTAGAAGCCGACTGAGCGACACGTCAGCAGGTTCTCTGTGAAGATCCAAGCCCCTTTTTGCGAACGAGATATTGGTCTGGTATTTGGATATTGGCATTTCGGTAGTACACCGGATATCTGGTATTTTGATATTAGCACACGGTATCGTCCACGCAAAATTATCATGTCGGATAATTCAGCTCTGGATATTGAAGTTCGAGAAGGCTTCGTCCTTCTGGGAAAAAAGGGAGTTTATAAGGTGGAAAAGTTCCTCGGTGAAGGATCATTTGGAAAAGTTGCCAAATGTAAGAAACTGGGAACTGACAAAGTTGTAGCGATTAAAATCGTTCGGGGTTCAGCTCAAACAGAAATTAACTTTCTGACAGAGCTGAGCGAGATTGACGCCGACAATCACAACGTGGTCAAGATGGTGGACTGCTTTCGCTACAAGAGCTACACCTGCATCGCTCTGGAAATGTTAGATCAGAGCCTTTATGATTTCATGCATCGGAGGAAATACCAGCCCCTGACAGTGGAGGAAATCAAAACCATTGCCTGGCAGATGATAGTTGCCCTGAAAGGCCTGGAAAGCATCAAGTTGGTCCACTGTGACATTAAATTGGACAACATCATGCTGGTGGACCAAGTTTCAGAGCCTTTCAGGGTCAAACTCATCGATTTTGGATTGGCTGATAAAATTCGAGACATGCGTCATGGAAGAAGCATGCAGAACATGTTATACAGGGCGCCTGAGGTCATCCTGGGTCTGCCCTTAGACCAACGGGTAGACATGTGGTCACTGGGCTACGTTCTCTCTGTGCTGTACACGGGAACCCTCATCCATGGAGCGGAATCTGAATATGGCATCATCAGAACCATGGTGAAGATGCAAGGCATGCCTGAGGAGAAAGTTCTGAACGAGGGGTGGCACACCGGGCGTTTCTTCTCCAAGACGGAAAGAAACTCTCAGTGTGCCTGGAAGCTGGACACGCCAGAGGAACAAAGCAGGAAAACAGGGAGAATGGTCCCAGGAAGGTTGATTTGCTCCTCCTTTGACCAACTCATCCCCGACCATTTGGACCCAGCAAAGAAAAGAGAAGTGGAACAGTTTGTGGACCTGCTGAAGCGGATGCTGACGGTGGATCCCAGCAAACGCATCTCTCCAAGTGAAGCACTGCAACATCCGTTCTTCACTCTGGGGAGGATGCAGCCCACTGCTGGCAGCAACATCAACAAACCTGCAGCAGTGGAGGTCCACCAGCAGTATGAAGAAACACAGGTCACAGATGTTCCTCAGAGACCAGCTGCTGTTCTCCAGGAGTCCCACAAGATTGAAAAGAGAGCAGGCAGGATCCTACAGCAAAGGGACACAATTAGAAAAAATCAAGACAGATTAGAGGAAAATCCAGGTACCAACAAGAAACCAGGAAGGGTCCAACAACAAAAAGACGCAATAAAAAACCATCAAGGCGCTCGAAAGAAGAGGAATCCTGTCACCCAGCAGAATCAGGACTTTGACCAGGGTTTACAAACTGAGGGAGCATTCAGAAGAAGAAGATGCTTTTAGAGGCAACCCTCCTGAAAAACCCTGATGACCCCACCCCCCACACACACATCCATAAAACAAAAAAAATCTGTCCGCTAAATGAAGGCTTTTCTTCGGAATACTAAAAATCCATTGAAAGGTCCGTTGTCAAAGAAGTCACCAAACAATAAAATACAATTTAAAAAAACAAATGACAACTAATCAATAAAACATTGAAAGTTTACAAGCGGGCAGACCCCACAAAAAGGGAAAAAGTGATAAAAAGTCCCAGTGTCAAAAACAAACCAGGCAGGATCCAACAACAGAGACACAATAAAAGCATCAAGCTGCTGTGAAACAGAAGAATCCTGTCACCCAGCAGAATCAGGATGTCAACAGTTTACAAACTGAGGCAGCACTCAGAAGAAGAAGATGCTTTTAGAGGCATCAGGATAACCAACCCAAAAAACCCTGATGAAGCTGGACACGCCAGAGGAACAAAGCAGGAAAAAAGGGAGATTGGTCCCAGGAAGGTTGATTTGCTCTTCCTTTGACCAACTCATCCCCGACCATTTGGACCCAGCAAAGAAAAGAGAAGTGGAACAGTTTGTGGACCTGCTGAAGCGGATGCTGACGGTGGATCCCAGCAAACGCATCTCTCCAAGTGAAGCACTGCAACATCCGTTCTTCACTCTGGGGAGGATGCAGCCCACTGCTGGCAGCAACATCAACAAACCTGCAGCAGTGGAGGTCCACCAGCAGTATGAAGAAACACAGGTCACAGATGTTCCTCAGAGACCAGCTGCTGTTCTCCAGGAGTCCCACAAGATTGAAAAGAGACCAGGCAGGATCCTACAGCAAAGGGACACAATTAGAAAATATAAAGACCGATTAGAGGAAAATCCAGGTACCAACAGGAAACCAGGAAGGGTCCAACAACAAAAAGACGCAATAAAAAACCATCAAGGCGCTCGAAAGAAGAGGAATCCTGTCACCCAGCAGAATCAGGACTTTGACCAGGGTTTACAAACTGAGGGAGCATTCAGAAGAAGAAGATGCTTTTAGAGGCAACCCTCCTGAAAAACCCTGATGACCCCACCCCCCCACACACACATCCATAAAACAAAAAAAATCTGTCCGCTAAATGAAGGCTTTTCTTAGGAATACTAAAAATCCATTGAAAGGTCCGTTGTCAAAGAAGTCACCAAACAATAAAATACAATTTAAAAAAACAAATGACAACTAATCAATAAAACATTGAAAGTTTACAAGCGGGCAGACCTCACAAAAAGGCAAAAAGTGATAAAAAGTCCCAGTGTCAAAAACAAACCAGGCAGGATCTAACAACAGAGACACAATAAAAGCATCAAGCTGCTGTGAAACAGAGGAATCCTGTCACTCAGCAGAGTCAGGACTTTGACCAGGGTTTACAAACTGAGGGAGCATTCAGAAGAAGAAGATGCTTTTAGAGGCAACCCTCCTGAAAAACCCTGATGACCCCCCCCCCCCCTAAAAAAAAAGTTGTCTCCTAAAGGAAGGCTACAAAATAAAATACAACTAAAGAGTAAACTAATAAAGTTTACAAGCTGGAAGACGTCACAAATGATAATAAAAATCCTTCCAAAGGTCAAAAAAGTCACCAAACAATAAAATAGATGATGATGAGAGAAGATGATGCTTTTAGAGGCATCAGGATAACCAACCCAAAAAACCCTGATGAAGCTGGACACGCCAGAGGAACAAAGCAGGAAAACAGGGAGATTGGTCCCAGGAAGGTTGATTTGCTCCTCCTTTGACCAACTCATCCCCGACCATTTGGACCCAGCAAAGAAAAGAGAAGTGGAACAGTTTGTGGACCTGCTGAAGCGGATGCTGACGGTGGATCCCAGCAAACGCATCTCTCCAAGTGAAGCTCTGCAACATCCGTTCTTCACTCTGGGGAGGATGCAGCCCACTGCTGGCAGCAACATCAACAAACCTGCAGCAGTGGAGGTCCACCAGCAGTATGAAGAAACACAGGTCACAGATGTTCCTCAGAGACCAGCTGCTGTTCTCCAGGAGTCCCACAAAATTGAAAAGAGACCAGGCAGGATCCTACAGCAAAGGGACACAATTAGAAAATATAAAGACCGATTAGAGGAAAATCCAGGTACCAACAGGAAACCTGGAAGGGTCCAACAACAAAAAGACGCAATAAAAAACCATCAAGGCGCTCGAAAGAAGAGGAATCCTGTCACCCAGCAGAATCAGGACTTTGACCAGGGTTTACAAACTGGGGGAGCATTCAGAAGAAGAAGATGCTTTTAGAGGCAACCCTCCTGAAAAACCCTGATGACCACCCCCCCACACACACATCCATAAAACAAAAAAAATCTGTCCGCTAAATGAAGGCTTTTCTTAGGAATACTAAAAATCCATTGAAAGGTCCGACGTCAAAGAAGTCACCAAACAATAAAATACAATTTAAAAAAACAAATGACAACTAATCAATAAAACATTGAAAGTTTACAAGCGGGCAGACCCCACAAAAAGGGAAAAAGTGATAAAAAGTCCCAGTGTCAAAAACAAACCAGGCAGGATCCAACAACAGAGACACAATAAAAGCATCAAGCTGCTGTGAAACAGAGGAATCCTGTCACCCAGCAGAATCAGGATGTCAACAGTTTACAAACTGAGGGAGCACTCAGAAGAAGATGATGCTTTTAGAGGCATCAGGATAACCAACCCAAAAAACCCTGATGACCCCCCCCTCCCCAATCCCCCACCCTCACCCAAAAATCAAGGGTGTGCTTTAATTCGGACGCTGACAGCCAGGTCTATACCCTCCAAAAAAAAACAACAACAAACCAAAAACAAAACAAACAAACAAAAACAAACTTGTCATTGTAGCAATGAAGTTACACTGAGTAAAAGGTACAGCTCAAATTATTACCCCCCCAAAAGAAAATTATATAAAAATGAATATACTAAATAATGATTAATTAGATTATAACGGGTGGCCGTGGTGCAGTGGCAGGGCAGTCATCTCATGATCGGAGGATAGTGGGTTTGATTCCTTGCCCGCCCGTGTGTCGAAGTGTCCTTGGGCAAGACACTGAACCCCAAATTGCCTCTGGTGGGACATTCATACACCACCAGCGTGTGAATGGGTCTGTGACTGTGAAGCACTTTGGGCCTTCGAAGGAAGGTAAAAAGCGCTAAACAAGTATACGCCATTTACCATATATAAATAAAAGTCAGTCACCAAATTTTGTAGGAAAATAACTCAAACAAATCCTGGCCGTCCTGTGGGTTTCCTCCGAGTACTTCGGTTTCCCCACAGTAATTGTTAGTAATTGGCTAGTGACTGATAATAAATCCCCTCCCTGAGTCTCCACCTTAACGTTGGTGGAGGGGGTTTGCGTGCCGAAATGATCCCAGGAGCCGTGTTGCTAGAAGCATTTACCCTGTTGGGCTGTTTCATGGCAAACTGGTCTTGGGGACGGGCAGACTAAGGGTGACTAAACAAAACCTTTCTTATTAGCAGGATCAGTCGTTCCTCCGAGGAAAAGAATTACAGGACCTCAGGCTGGAGCAAGAACTGCAGGAGTAAGTATGAACTAGTTTGTTATGGCGGGAACCTCCACCATTTATTTATTTTTACCTTGTTCTGTCCAACAGCTGAGCAAACATACGTGCTGAGCAATGTTCCCCCTAAGCTGCGCACTTGCGCAATTGCGCACTGCTCTCACAACTTTTGCGCAGAGGAAATTTTTTCTGCGCACATCACAAAATGTATTCTGAACTTTAAAATAGAATTATCATATAAGACATGTATTCTTTGTCACTTTTAATGTAATTCAGCGATTGACAGACGAATTATGAAGACGAGTGTCCAGGATACAGCGTCATGCGTGCATGCGGCAGTTGGGGGGGGGCTGGAGAAGTGATGAGGACAGGTGATCCCAAAGCAGCAGACTAGCATTTACTTTAGTGTCATCTGAGTAGTAAAATACTCATTAAAAATGTTGCATGATTTAAAATTGAAAAAAGTCATCTCTAAATGTGTACATGTTACATCTTCCAGACAATAATCCCAGCCAGACCACAACATGGTTACTCGGTTACTCTACATGTTATGATAACATTTAGAAATTAAATCTCTCTCTCGCTGCAGTTGGTTCAAAACTGGACTGCACGCTTTTTAACCAAGAAGGAACACATTAGCCTGATTCTGAAGTCTTTGCTCCAGTCAGCTTTAGGTTCTTTATATAAGCTTCAATGGAATTGAACCTTCATTTTGATCAGGTTTATTTTTGGTTTATGACGCCCCCAGAGCCCTCAGCTGCAGGTCTGCTGGTGGTCCCAAAAGCAAAACTAAAATCTCACTATGAGGCCACATTTCAGCACTGAGGACCTCACCTGTTGAACAGCCTGTGGATGTTAAGGCTTCATCCACTGTGGAGGTTTTATAGAAAAAAATGAAAACGAGTTTTATTATTAAAGCTTTTACTTAGTTTTTACATGTCCACATGTTTTAAATTGATTTTATAAATTGTATTAATAATTGGTATAAGTAATTATGATTGCATGTCTGGAATGTCTGTGTTAAGCTTGTATTTGTCCCTATTTATTTCATATGCTTCATATTTTATCTACAATTTTTATCTTTCTATTATTTATTTATGTAAAATGGAAAGCACTTTAAGATACTGTGGAGCAGGAAAATTTTTATACAAATGAGGTTGAATTGGAGTTCTCAGACAGCAGGAGTAGGACCCACTTTCTGATTTTTTTTTACTTTTCATAGTTATTGTTGCATTTCACTTATATTAAACCAAGTTTGATGAAAATGAGTTAATTAGTTTCATTCTTTTAATAAGCTACATGACTTGTTAAGATCTGAGATTTCAGACAGTTGAAATATAGACATGAATACTGAGTGAACCCCCAGTGTTGCTCACGGGCGTCTCGCTCAGTGAGTTTCTGTGTTTGCTCAGACACACAAAAATTAGAGGAAACATTGGTGCTGAGAGCTTCTTGTGACGGGAAGATTTTACTGTCACAACAAGGATAATTGATCTTCTGACACGCAACGTGTATATTTGTATAAACCCCTTTTGTAATTTATGCTAAACTCTATTTATATTAATTGTTTTGTATCTTTTTTTTTGTTGGAACGGACGGCAAAGAAGAGGAGGAAGATTTGGGGCCAAAGCCCCCTAAGGGACACCCACCCATGCCTCTGACAACCGTCCACCCCACCCGGGAACGTCAGGGCGAGCGAGGCAGGGGCTGCCCAACCCGCCTAGGAGAGGGACACCAAGAGAAGCAGGGGTCCCAGAGGAGTGATGTAAAAAGGCCGTCCAGTCTCTCCTACTGATGGAGAGGTCAGTTTTGAGAGGAGGACCAGAACCCACACCACAGGGACATGGACACCCCCAGGCCCCGATGTAGTTTGATCCCTTGAAATTTCAGGGATCCCTCTCCCAGAGTGGAGAGGAGGCTGCTATTCCCAGGAGACCGGCACCCAAGGGACAAGGTCACCAGCCTTAGGGCCCCCGCACCCCTGACAGAGATAGGGTAGGGGACAGAACGTCCCACCTTCCTAGTTTGATGTATGTGTGCTGGTGTGTGTTAGTGTATATTTTGAGGTGTTAGGTGTGTGTACTAAAGGGTGCAGTTAAAATTGGTGAGTAGGGCATAGACAGGACATCTCCTGATTACTCACAGAGACGCCCCTTCACCCTGTCACCACGGATCCTACGTGTCTAAGGTGCATTTAAAACCAAGGGGAAGGGTAAATATATGCTTCAGCCACAGGAAGGGGGGCACTGACAAGTGGTCCACCCCCCGCAGGGCAATGCAAGACAACCACCCTCCCCATCAAGCTAATGCAAGTTCGTAGGAGGAATGGGGATAAGTTGGGGGCAGCTGGCAGACTGACCCCCAATGGGGTAACTTATGTTACGACCCCAACCCAAGGGAAGGGAAAAGAAGGTGTAACACAAAAATTAAGAAACCCAGACTGGAGTACTGTGGCAGTGTGTAGCTTTTAATTTGCTGTTAGCTGCAAATGAACACAAACAGATTGTAACAAAAGAAAAGGTAAAGAGGATTCATTTCTACAACAACACAATTTCTCTCCACATGAGAGTCATAGACTGAGACCCACCAGGTCTATCAAATATGCCTACAAAAAAAACAAAAGACACAAACTGTCACCAAGGTTTCTGACAACAAGATTACAACAATAAGCTCCACCACCAAAGTCCACAGAAAGAGAGGATGGGAGCTTAAGGTTTGACTTCACACCATCTGCAAGCTGACCACCAGAAATGGTGTTACAAAAGCTGCCACTCTTCTTGGGAGATGTAGCTCTTTTATGCAGGTGTGGATCCTCAGTCACTGGTCCACAGCTGATGGTATGACGAGGATCAGGTGTAGGTGGGCGGGTCCACACTCTGCAGAGCTACAGCTCTCAGCTTTAACACCTATAGAAAGAAACATTCGCTCCAACTCATTCACCACAACTCAAGCACACAAACAGACAAACCATACACAAAGAGTGCCGGATACACCAGGGCAGTAACACTCCCCCCGTAAGACTGCAAAACTAAAAATATGAAATCAGAAAATGCTTTACTTCTGGTTCTGCGAAATGAAGTCAAATCAGTCGCCATTTTTCCACAAAACGGACTTTGCTGTGTTGGACCCAGACAACATTGGTAAGCAATGATTGGTCTGAGTCGGTCTGCTGGAGCGTTTCCATGGGAACCATTCTCGCTAATCAGGAGTGAGCTTGTTGGAAAGCCAGACTTCTTCCTCCTCAGAAGTGACGGAGAAGGCTCCAGCCTGGTTCCGTGAGGCCCAGAGGTAAGGCATTTCCTAAGAGGGACACTTGATATGTCGAGTAAATTATATTAATTAGTCTATGTTCTAACTACGAGGGAGTTTAGGGAAACTTCTAGAACCATGACAGTATTTCCTTCCAACAGGAGAAAACATTGTTAGGATGAAGAAGCTCTTGTTCTGCTGCAGAAACACAGGAGCATCCAGATATTAAACATTGTTGATGGTACAAAAGTAGAGCAAACATTGCAGAACCGCAGACACAATCAAACGGCAGTTTGGCTTCAGCTTTCATGTAGAATCCAAGACCTAAAGGCTCTGGTAACGGTATGCCTGCTTTAGCAGGTTGGGGTTCGATTCCCTGCGGCGCCCTGCAGAATCTTTGGACTTTCATACATGAAACGTTGAGCACTGCAACCTAAAGTGTAAAGTAAAACTTTATTGAGCAAATGTAAATCCAAACTCTAGAAAAGGTAAAGCTATTATAAGAAATGTTAGCATGATGCTAACATGGAGGCTAATGTGTGTTATTCTCTGTGAATGTAAAGACTTTTTCCACAAAATTAATGCTTAACTGCATTGTGAAGGAAATACTCCATAAACACTGAGATTCTGCACGCACTGATAAAGACGTGATAAAATCTTGATTAGCCATGTGCTAATCTTAGATATTCTTATCTGTTGTAACAAAAGGTTTCTTAGTAAGAGAATAACCTCAATGAATGACCACATTTCACATCTCAGCTTTGGCGCTCTTATCTTCTTTATTACTCTTTCTTCTACTACACACATGTCACCGTACTCCACAATGACTCCTGTGGTGAAGTACTGCACTTACCTTCAATACACAACATTATCACTTCCTCAACCTCATGTATGACGAGGGCCAACAGCCCACTTACATCACATCCTCCTTTTTACCAAGTTATGAACTTCTCTAAACAGCAGTGAATGAAGCTACGTTCACACCAGGCATGTGACACGTGTTCAAGAACACGTTAAACATGAATTCTAGAACCAAACTATCGACCATGGTGTTCAGACTAGAATCAATTTTTTACAGATTCCCAAAGAATCGTTACATCCTTAGTTCTGATGTTGTTTCCTGAAGATTTGTTCAATCACAAACATAGTTTGGAGTTAAAATCTGGAGGATCAGTCAAGTCTTCAAAATTTACAAGACAAACTTCAGAAAAGTTGGAGCATTTTTTGCTGTTCAAAGAGGGAAATGATGCTCCTGTTCATCTTTTCAGAGACTTAGACATGGACACAGTAAAAAATAAAGTTTGTCTAAAAAATGAGCATTAATCAAGAAATCAGCTGAAGCTGTTATTTTAAAATACATTTTGAACAAGAAAAGTAAATAAATATATTCAAGTTATATGTAAGAGTCATAAAATATGAAAAGGCTTTAGTTATTTATAATGTTTTTTTGTAAATTTGGCCAAACAAAAAGAGCTGTTATTCATCAAGGTTAAAACAACAACAACTTGTGGAAAAAATGACGAGAATCTTCCAGATTCAACTGGAACTGATTCTGGAAAAATATTGAAGTATTTATTTTGATGATTTAATTGTGTTTGAAATATTTTTTAAATAATTTTATAGTTGAAAAATATAATTGTTTTTTTTGAAGTACTTTTCTGACTCTTTCTATTTTATGGACAAAACTTATGCAAATGAAGAAAAAATAGACACTTTAGTTTTGTTAGTATTGCATAAATGATGATAATATTCATGCAAATGTAATAAATTCCTCAATCAAATAAGACGTGAAGTTAAAAATAGAGGAGACATTGAATAAATGTCTCGTGTGTTTCATGAATTTATCAGGGAATAAAGATATTTTCATTAAATGTTTAAAGATTTATCGTTCTATCAAAGCTTTGTTGATGTTTTTCTGTCCTTAATAATAGTGAAGATAAATTTACAGTCTTAACAAGTAGATAGAAGGGAATGCTATTGAACCTTGTCAAATAGCTCCATCTAGTGGAACTATGTGGTATTTTCCAGAATCCTCCTGAATTCTCCGCCTCTCCTCCTGTCAGAGTGTAAATCTGCGATTCAACCAACATTCATCTGACAACACAAAGACTCCAGACCTGAAACTCTGAAGATGCTGTGCTCTCGGGGACTTGACTCTGACCTCAGTCCATCCATGCTCTTCTTTCCACCTGTATGCAGTCTGTGGCCAGAGGTCAGAGCTCTGTTCTCCCAGCAGGATCTGCTGCAGAGGAACCTGCAGGAGCTGCGCCGCAGTCTGGAGCGGATGGACACATTTCAACACAACATCCTGGAGGGGACGGAGCCTCTCCAGAGCAGTGTGGCCCTGCAACCAGTGAGCTTCCAGCTGGACAAAGACGGACAGCCCTTTGGCCTGACCCTGGACACTCGCGGCTTTTCTCCAGAGGAGCTGTCTGTCAGGCAGGTGGGAAGGAAGCTGAGAGTCAGCAGGAAGACGGAGAAGAAACAGGAGGACGGGAAAGGCTGCGACTCTTCCAGACTCCAGGAGTTCAGACGGGAGTTGGATCTGCCTGAAGGTCTGAACCCTGAAGCCGTCTCCTGCTGCCTGTCTCCAGACGGAAAGCTCCACATCCAGGCAGCAGAAGAGGAGGCTGACAAAGAGCTGAGCATCAGGAGGAGCTGGGAGGAGGAACCACAGCAGAGAGAGTCTTCACAGACACAAGACAGCACAGCACAGACTCACAACACACCACAGAACCAACAGGAACACATGGACTCACACACAGATTCATGAGACAACATGATCAGTTTTAGATGGAAACAATTTAAACTATTTTAATCTTTTTGGATTATTGCAATTGTCTTTTTTTGTGTTTATAAAAATGTGAATGAACGATCAAATGTAGCAAAATGTCATGATGTAAAAAAATAACTTATATTTGTGATATTTGTGTTATTAGTAATCAGGGCTCTATGAAGTTTTTTGGTTAGTAGAAATTTTTCAGGGCTTATATTTTCATTTCTTTATTTTGAGGTCATTTGGACCCCACATTTTAGGGTCATCTGATCCCCAAAAGGCAGTTTCGAGTTCATCACAGATCCTGTCCACCTCGGGGTGTAGGAGGGTTTATGACATCGCACAAATGCGAAAATTCCATGTTGTCCCTGAATGCACCACCTGTTACGGCGAATGTGAAAGCTTTCAAAGCAAAGGAACAGAAAACCTTCAAGTCTGATCCACCGCGGTAAAAGCGGCCGTCCTGGAGTCTAGTGTCAGCATCAAAAATACATTTATTACAATGAAATGTTCATTAAAAACTTCATAATGTTAGAAGACAAAAATCACGTCCAGGTCAAAACAAAAACTCAAAAAGCGCAGTTACTCAGTTAGTCAAGTTTAAAAAAATCATTTGGAGCTTTTATTCTGTTTATTTTAATTAAATTTACAAATATCCTTCCCGTCATTTACCGCGTGCTGGAACATAAATCAACTTTATTCTCAGCGGGAAAAGCTCCGCGTTAAATAATGAAGGACTGGACGAGAGGAACCAGAACCTCGGGATGAGGCTCCTCCCCCTTTCTGCTAGTTCGGCTCCATAAAGCCTCTTTCAGAAGGAGAATTATTCAGAAATAAGATGGTAAAATAAATGCAATACATGACGCAGACTCAACACGAACACGGATCACGGTCCAGTGCGCATGCGCGAAAATCTTGCCGTTGCCATGACAACTAGGGTGACGTTTGTTTGTTGACGGAACGTGGCTGTGACGTAAGCATGACGTCATCAGAGAAAGTCTATAAATAGACACCAAATCACCACCTAGCAGGCACTTCATAGTAGAAGCCGACTGAGCGACACGTCCAGCAGGTTCTCTGTGAAGATCCAAGCCCCCTTTTTGCGAACGAGATATTGGTCTGGTATTTGGATATTGGCATTTCGGTAGTACACCGGATATCTGGTATTTTGATATTAGCACACGGTATCGTCCACGCAAAATTATCATGTCGGATAATTCAGCTCTGGATATTGAAGTTCGAGAAGGCTTCGTCCTTCTGGGAAAAAAGGGAGTTTATAAGGTGGAAAAGTTCCTCAGTGAAGGATCATTTGGAAAAGTTGCCAAATGTAAGAAACTGGGAACTGACAAAGTTGTAGCGATTAAAATTGTTCGGGGTTCAGCTCAAACAGAAATTAACTTTCTGACAGAGCTGAGCGAGATTGACGCCAACAATCACAACGTGGTCAAGATGGTGGACTGCTTTCGCTACAAGAGCTACACCTGCATCGCTCTGGAAATGTTAGATCAGAGCCTTTATGATTTCATGCATCGGAGGAAATACCAGCCCCTGACTGTGGAGGAAATCAGAACCATTGCCTGGCAGATGATAGTTGCCCTGAAAGGCCTGGAAAGCATCAAGTTGGTCCACTGTGACATTAAATTGGACAACATCATGCTGGTGGACCAAGTTTCAGAGCCTTTCAGGGTCAAACTCATCGATTTTGGATTGGCTGATAAAATTCGAGACATGCGTCATGGAAGAAGCATGCAGAACATGTTATACAGGGCGCCTGAGGTCATCCTGGGTCTGCCCTTAGACCAACGGGTAGACATGTGGTCACTGGGCTACGTTCTCTCTGTGCTGTACACGGGAACCCTCATCCATGGAGCGGAATCTGAATATGGCATCATCAGAACCATGGTGAAGATGCAAGGCATGCCTGAGGAGAAAGTTCTGAACGAGGGGTGGCACACCGGGCGTTTCTTCTCCAAGACGGAAAGAAACTCTCAGTGTGCCTGGAAGCTGGACGCCAGAGGAACAAAGCAGGAAAACAGGGAGATTGGTCCCAGGAAGGTTGATTTGCTCTCCTTTGACCAACTCATCCCGACCATTTGGACCCAGCAAAGAAAAGAGAAGTGGAACAGTTTGTGGACCTGCTGAAGCGGATGCTGACGGTGGATCCCAGCAAACGCATCTCTCCAAGTGAAGCACTGCAACATCCGTTCTTCACTCTGGGGAGGATGCAGCCCACTGCTGGCAGCAACATCAACAAACCTGCAGCAGTGGAGGTCCACCAGCAGTATGAAGAAACACAGGTCACAAATGTTCCTCAGAGACCAGCTGCTGTTCTCCAGGAGTCCCACAAGATTGAAAAGAGACCAGGCAGGATCCTACAGCAAAGGGACACAATTAGAAAAAATCAAGACAGATTAGAGGAAAATCCAGGTACCAACAGGAAACCAGGAAGGGTCCAACAACAAAAGACGCAATAAAAAACATCAAGGCGCTCGAAAGAAGAGGAATCCTGTCACCCAGCAGAATCAGGACTTTGACCAGGGTTTACAAACTGAGGGAGCATTCAGAAGAAGAAGATGCTTTTAGAGGCAACCCTCCTGAAAAACCCTGATGACCCCACCCCCCACACACATCCATAAAACAAAAAAATCTGTCCGCTAAATGAAGGCTTTTCTTAGGAATACTAAAAATCCATTGAAAGGTCCGTTGTCAAAGAAGTCACCAAACAATAAAATACAATTTAAAAAAACAAATGACAACTAATCAATAAAACATTGAAAGTTTACAAGCGGGCAGACCTCACAAAAAGGGAAAAAGTGATAAAAAGTCCCAGTGTCAAAAACAAACCAGGCAGGATCTAACAACAGAGACACAAGAAAAAGAATCAAGCTGCTGTGAAACAGAAGAATCCTGTCACTCAGCAGAATCAGGACTTTGACCAGGGTTTACAAACTGAGGGAGCATTCAGAAGAAGAAGATGCTTTTAGAGGCAACCCTCCTGAAAAACCCTGATGACAACCCCCCCCCCCCCCCAAAAAAAAAAAAAAGTTGTCCCCTAAAGGAAGGCTACAAAATAAAATACAACTAAAGAGTAATCTAATAAAGTTTACAAGCTGGAAGACGTCACAAATGATAGTAAAAATCCTTCCAAAGGTCAAAAAAGTCACCAAACAATAAAATACAATTTAAAAAAAATAAATGACAACTAATCAATAAAACATTGAAAGTTTACAAGCGGGCAGACCCCACAAAAAGGGAAAAAGTGATAAAAAGTCCCAGTGTCAAAAACAAACCAGGCAGGATCTAACAACAGAGACACAAGAAAAAGAATCAAGCTGCTGTGAAACAGAAGAATCCTGTCACTCAGCAGAGTCAGGATGTCAACAGTTTACAAACTGGGGGAGCATTCAGAAGAAGAAGATGCTTTTAGAGGCATCAGGATAACCAACCCAAAAAACCCTGATGAAGCTGGACACGCCAGAGGAACAAAGCAGGAAAACAGGGAGATTGGTCCCAGGAAGGTTGATTTGCTCCTCCTTTGACCAACTCATCCCCGACCATTTGGACCCAGCAAAGAAAAGAGAAGTGGAACAGTTTGTGGACCTGCTGAAGCGGATGCTGACGGTGGATCCCAGCAAACGCATCTCTCCAAGTGAAGCACTGCAACATCCGTTCTTCACTCTGGGGAGGATGCAGCCCACTGCTGGCAGCAACATCAACAAACCTGCAGCAGTGGAGGTCCACCAGCAGTATGAAGAAACACAGGTCACAGATGTTCCTCAGAGACCAGCTGCTGTTCTCCAGGAGTCCCACAAGTTTGAAAAGAGACCAGGCAGGATCCTACAGCAAAGGGACACAATTAGAAAAAATCAAGACAGATTAGAGGAAAATCCAGGTACCAACAGGAAACCAGGAAGGGTCCAACAACAAAAAGACGCAATAAAAAACCATCAAGGCGCTCGAAAGAAGAGGAATCCTGTCACCCAGCAGAATCAGGACTTTGACCAGGGTTTACAAACTGGGGGAGCATTCAGAAGAAGAAGATGCTTTTAGAGGCAACCCTCCTGAAAAACCCTGATGACCCCACCCCCCCACACACACATCCATAAAACAAAAAAAATCTGTCCGCTAAATGAAGGCTTTTCTTAGGAATACTAAAAATCCATTGAAAGGTCCGTTGTCAAAAAAGTCACCAAACAATAAAATACAATTTAAAAAAACAAATGACAACTAATCAATAAAACATTGAAAGTTTACAAGCGGGCAGACCTCACAAAAAGGGAAAAAGTGATAAAAAGTCCCAGTGTCAAAAACAAACCAGGCAGGATCCAACAACAGAGACACAATAAAAGAATCAAGCTGCTGTGAAACAGAGGAATCCTGTCACTCAGCAGAGTCAGGACTTTGACCAGGGTTTACAAACTGAGGGAGCATTCAGAAGAAGAAGATGCTTTTAGAGGCAACCCTCCTGAAAAACCCTGATGACAACCCCCCAAAAAAAAAAAAAAAGTTGTCCCCTAAAGGAAGGCTACAAAATAAAATACAACTAAAGAGTAATCTAATAAAGTTTACAAGCTGGAAGACGTCACAAATGATAGTAAAAATCCTTCCAAAGGTCAAAAAAGTCACCAAACAATAAAATACAATTTAAAAAAAATAAATGACAACTAATCAATAAAACATTGAAAGTTTACAAGCGGGCAGACCCCACAAAAAGGGAAAAAGTGATAAAAAGTCCCAGTGTCAAAACAAACCAGGCAGGATCTAACAACAGAGACACAAGAAAAGCATCAAGCTGCTGTGAAACAGAAGAATCCTGTCACCCAGCAGAATCAGGATGTCAACAGTTTACAAACTGAGGGAGCATTCAGAAGAAGAAGATGCTTTTAGAGGCAACCCTCCTGAAAAACCCTGATGACCCCACCCCCCCACACACACATCCATAAAACAAAAAAAAATCTGTCTGCTAAATGAAGGCTTTTCTTAGGAATACTAAAAATCCATTGAAAGGTCCGTTGTCAAAGAAGTCACCAAACAATAAAATACAATTTAAAAAAACAAATGACAACTAATCAATAAAACATTGAAAGTTTACAAGCGGGCAGACCCCACAAAAAGGGAAAAAGTGATAAAAAGTCCCAGTGTCAAAAACAAACCAGGCAGGATCTAACAACACCCAGCAGAATCAGGACTTTGACCAGGGTTTACAAACTGAGGCAGCACTCAGAAGAAGATGATGCTTTTAGAGGCAACCCTCCTGAAAAAACCTGATGACAACCCCCCCCCCCCCCCCCCCCCCAAAAAAAAGTTGTCCCTAAAGGAAGGCTACAGAATAAAATACAACTAAAGAGTAAACTAATAAAGTTTACAAGCTGGAAGACGTCACAAATGATAGTAAAAATCCTTCCAAAGGTCAAAAAAGTCACCAAACAATAAAATACAATTAAAAAAAAATAAATGACAACTAATCAATAAAACATTGAAAGTTTACAAGCGGGCAGACCCCACAAAAAGGGAAAAAGTGATAAAAAGTCCCAGTGTCAAAAACAAACCAGGCAGGATCTAACAACAGAGACACAAGAAAAAGAATCAAGCTGCTGTGAAACAGAGGAATCCTGTCACTCAGCAGAGTCAGGATGTCAACAGTTTACAAACTGAGGGAGCATTCAGAAGAAGAAGATGCTTTTAGAGGCAACCCTCCTGAAAAACCCTGATGACCCCCCCCCCTCCCCAATCCCCCACCCTCACCCAAAAATCAAGGGTGTGCTTTAATTCGGACACTGACAGCCAGGTCTGTACCTCCAAAAACAAAACAAACAAACAAAAACAAACTTGTCATTGTAGCAATGAAGTTACACTGAGTAAAAGGTACAGCTCAAATTATAACCCCCCCCCCCCCCCCCAAAAAGAAAATCATATGAAAATGAATATAATAAACAATGATTAATTAGATTATAACGGGTGGCCGAGGTGCAGTGGCAGGGCAGTCATCTCATGATCGGAAGATAGTGGGTTTGATTCCTTGCCCGCCCGTGTGTCGAAGTGTCCTTGGGCAAGACACTGAACCCCAAATTGCCTCTGGTGGGACATTCATACACCACCAGCGTGTGAATGGGTCTGTGACTGTGAAGCACTTTGGGCCTTCGAAGGAAGGTAAAAAGCGCTAAACAAGTATACGCCATTTACCATATATAAATAAAAGTCAGTCACCAAATTTTGTAGGAAAATAACTCAAACAAATCCTGGCCGTCCTGTGGGTTTCCTCCGAGTACTTCGGTTTCCCCACAGTAACTGTTAGTAATTGGCTAGTGACTGATAATAAATCCCCTCCCTGAGTCTCCACCTTAACGTTGGTGGAGGGGTTTGCGTGCCCGAATGATCCCAGGAGCCGTGTTGCTAGAAGCATTTGCCCCGTTGGGCTGTTTCATGGCAAACTGGTCTTGGGGGACGGGCCAGACTAAGGGTGACTCAAACCAAAACCTTCTTATTACAGGATCCAGTCGTTCCTCCCGAGGAACAAGAATTACCAGGACCTCAGGCTGGAACCAGAACTGCAGGAGTAAGTCATGAACTAGTTTGTTACGGCGGGAACTTCCACCATTTATTTATTTTTACCTTGTCCTGTCCAACAGCTGAGCAAACAGATACGAGCTGAGAGCTTTTACTGTCACAACAAGGATTATTGATCTTCTGACACGCAACGTGTATATTTGTATAAACCCCTTTTGTAATTTATGCTAATCTTCATTTATATTAATTATGTTTGTGCTTTTTTTTTGTTGGACCAAATGGCAAAGACGAGGAGGAAGATTTGGGGCCAAAGCCCCCTAGGAGAGACCCACCCCCATGCCTCTGATGACCGCCCACCCCTGCCGTGGGAGGTCCAGGGAGGAGCGAGGCAGGGGCTGCCCAACCCCGCCTAGGAGAGGGACACCCAAGAGAAGCAGGGGTCCCAGAGGAGTGATGTAAACAAGGCCCATCCAGTCTCTCCCACTGATGGAGAGGTCCAGTTCTTGAGAGCGAGGACCAGAATCCACACCCCAGGGACATGGACACCCCCCAGGCCCCAATGTAGTTTGATCCCTTGAAATTTCAGGGATCCCTCTCCCAGCTTGGAGAGGAGGCTGCTGTGCCCAGAAGACCGGCACCCAAGGGACAAGGTCACCAGGCAGAGAGCCCCCACTCCCCCAGGGATAGGGTAGGGGACAGAACGTCCCACCTTCCTTGTGTTATGTATGTGTGCTCGCTGATCAAGAGTGAGCTTGTTGGAAAGCCACACTTCTTCCTCCTCAGAAGTAGGGCTGTAACGAGTGTCCGGGTGCTCGAGTACTCTCGATCTGCTCCCGAAAATTTGAGTACAAATATTCGTGACATCCAAGATCGCTGATTTGCGATCTTTATAAATATAGTAAATTGTAGTAAAATATGATCAAAATATTTTCTGGGAACAATGTATTTTTCCTATGGAATGCCGATTAATGTAGAATTTGAAGTTTACGAACTAAAACAAAGCCGAAAGAGCCGCGGTAGTCACTGGAAGTAAACACATCTTCCTTGTCGGCGAGGCTTCCGGTTTTCAAAGTAAAACTAGCTAGAGCTTTTTTCCGTTCAAAAACCGAGTCTGAAGCTCTGTTCACTGACATAACTTTTGAAAAAATGCTGCAATTTTATCTCCAATACATTAAAGAGGAATTTGTTCATTCATGATCAAACATGTATTTTATCATTCAAATGTTTCTCTTAGTAAAACACAGACAGACTAAACTCAAGTCCTGGCTGTGATTTGATTTCCTGTCCTTTCTTTTTTTGTGAATGCGTTCTTACCTTTATCTCTACAGCATTTACCTGTGAACATGGACTGTTTCTGCTCTTCTCTGATGCAGAACAAAAACATTTGTCTGTTCTAGTTATTGAACAAACTGAAATGATCAATAACTGTAAACATCTTGTTGATCACACAATGACTGTCAGGCTCTGATTGTCGTTTGGACACTGAAACAAACAATTTGATTCTGACTTTTTGACTAGAAATCTACATTTCAAATGGAATTTCTTCAATCAAATACATGATATTTTGCAGTCAGCAATGTGATTCATCACAGAAAATAATACAGTTCATGTCAGAAATATTCAGAGTTGCACATTTAGGTACATATATCTGACAGTAATGAAAACAGTGTGCTCCCTTGTTTAAGGCTTTATTTTGGCTAAATATGGGTTAAGATGGCGATCCTTTTTGGTTTAGCGTGTTCTGATTTTGAAAAAAGGAATTTCCATAACATTCCTTTATGCTTAGAGAATATATGTAATGATCATTTTGTCTTTATAATAATCTGTAGTTCATACATGTGCAGTGATGGAGGACGTCTGAAATGAGCCTCTTTGGTTCTAAAACATTTCTGACGTCAAACAAATTATGATGTTGTGTTGTAAATAAAATGTTGTCCCTTATGTTTTGAAAACCTTTGGAGAATGGAAAAGTTGTCCCAGTTTACCTGAACTCTGGGTTGTTCTGACAGACATATCGGTGTAGGTCCAGAACTTCATGGTAGGAGAGTCGATTCTGGTGTTTCCTGCAGTTTGACATGTTTGCCAGCAGAGGGCGGCACCAGCAAACGTCTCAGACAAAGAGAATGAAACCTGAAATGAATCTAAACCTAAAAAAATACTAAAGTTTTGATATTATTCAAAATTTGTGTAAAATAGTAGAGTAATAGTGGAGCACACAGACGCCTTGAGTGGGTGTGATGACAACAGGGTGTTCTACAAACACCTCAGCCGTAAATATTCACCAAAGTAACTTTAATTAATAATAATTTCTTCAGCCAAAGAGCCACATGTGGTTCTGGAGCTTTAGGTTGCAAACCCCTGGCTCAGGATGAATTTATGTTGCAGATCCTGCTTTTAAACAGCAGACCCCTCATTCTGCAACAGTTGTGCTGACTTTTCTGCAAAGAAAAATCAGCAAAATGACTTCCACGCTCCTCGTTCTGACATGTCAGCAGCAGCTGTCGTCAGAGACACCAGGATGATGGATACGACTCACACAGGAAGACTTTCTTTGCCCTGGCCTATGTGGACAAAACGCAAAAACTTTAGTGGAAATGAAACTTCAAACTAATGCAAAATGTCTGAAAAAGAAACAATTTATCATAAAGGATTTGAAGGAAGTACTGTACAAACAAGAGGAGCTGGTTGACCATCGTTGACAAACTGCTTAAACGCTGAACGGATTAATTCATGCATCCATGATCTTAAAGATTGACTCAATTCATGAATCTGCTCTGAGTCTTTTCAGAACATCCATCAGTATCCGTTTGTTTTTACATCTCCTTCACCTGAGCACTTCCTGTTCCTCCAGGTTAACTTTGGCTCCTATCAAACCCAGTCTCTGTCAGGTGTTAAAGTCCAGCATTTTCCAGACAAACAGAAACAGCGTTTTTTCTTCTTTTTTTTGAGTCTGTATCCCTGTCTGGAGGTTTATCACTGGGCTATCAGTGTGAACTCAGACAGCGACAGGATGGAGGAGGGCTCCGGGTGTGAGAACCAGACTGAACCTGAGGGTCCATAAATGCCTGCCAGGCATCTCCCTTTGTTTTTGGTTGTGGAACAGAACCGACTCTCCGGATCCCGTCTTCTCTCACTCTCGTCTCTCTCCCCCCTCCCCGCCGTCCTCCAGCACCGCCTCCTCTTCAGTGTGCTGCATGGCGTTGAAGCGCTCCACCACGCAGTGGGCCGTCAGCCGCGCCTCCGGGTCGTGATCCCAGCACTCAGTGACGGTGGAGCAGAAGACGCTCATCCCCTGCAGAGACAATAGAGACTCCTCAGCAAACCTGAGCTGCTCAAAGTTCAAGCTTTACATCTGCAGGAGGTTTTAATGTTGACTTTTTTTAACTCCTAGAAGTTTGTTGCTAATTTGTGAGGTTTCATCTTCATACATTTTACATTTTCTGGTGTTAGATCATTGTGTTGTCATATCTCACTGCACTGACTTGGAAGCTGCTTATGTGCTTATGATTTTTGTTTAAAGTCCCATTTAAATTGCAGTCTTCCCAGTGTTTTTTTTTTTTAATTTGACAGTTTTGAGGCAAAATTAAATGAAATCTATGTTGTTTTCTGGAGGGTAGCAGAAGTTCATTAGAAATTCACCTCTGATTTGTGGGTGTGGAGTAAACCATCATTTCCCATCATCCATCTGTTTACATGCTCCATCACTAGCTTACAGCCAAACACAACCCCAGGCTAGCATTAGCAGTGCAACCAAAATGACAAGCAGTGTTGGAACAGTTTAGATCCAGATTCCAGCTCAGGCGAGGAGAACAAAGATGTTCATGGATCTATTTGTAAGCATCAGAATCCTTTTTTTTTACTCCTCCCGATTCACAATGAATGAAATACTCAGAAAAACTATTTTAATCTTCTTTTTTTATTTGTTCTCCATCAAAAAAAAAATGTTCCAAAAACCCAATTTCATCAAAGAGGAACATTAAACTGTATTTGTGTGAGATCATTATATAGTCATTTCTTATCACACTGACTGAAGATAACAGGTCTAAGTGTCCCAAGTCATTATTATTTTCGCTTGTGGATCATTTATTGTAATTTTTTTAAAGTAAAATCTTTGTCTCTCTTTTAAACTTTACTTTTAATTGATGTTTTCTTAATGTTTAGGTCTGTGTTGTTTGTTTGTTCTTCAGTTTATCAGTGTTTTCAAACCTTTTTTGAGCCAAGTAACACAGTTTCCATGTTAAAATCACAAGGTACACTGCCAATCCAAAATGTAAGAAAAGATTCTGGAGCCTTTAATACCAGGATACAGGTACATGTATTCTTTTCAAAGTGTCTCAAATAAGAATCAAATAAACACTGCTTTCTGAGTCATGATTATCATTGTTTTCCTAGTAGATTAGATGCTTTGTAACATGAATCTATCCTTTAATGATTGTTGCGTTTTATTTTGTACTTTTATTCCTCTTTGCTCAGTGATATATGTTGGGCAAACTTTTTCTTTTAGTCCTTTAACACCAGAGCTGTAAGTTTGGCTCGCGCCGCTTTTCTCCTTCAGAATCTGCTGGAATTATCGTGTCAACAGTTGAAAACTTACAGGACGTTAAAGATTCAGGTGTTAAAGGGTTAAAGCTAAACACTATGATGGAAAACAGTGTCCTCACAGCGTAGATGATCTGCTCTGAACTCCTTCGGAACCGACCTGGTGCTGCGTCCACGCCGAGGGGATGTCGGGTCGTCCTCTGTCCCTCAGAACCAGGTCCCTCATGCTGTCCACACAGGGCTGCTCACAGACCATGGAACCAAAAGCCGGCTGGTAAGCCTTCACCTCTGCACCAACACGACAAATCTCTGTAAGACTTTTCTCGACAGCTTCATCTAGTGTCAGATCTGATGATCCTCCTTCTACCTCCGATGGCATCACAGCGGGAGGCCATCTCCCAAAGGACCAGAGCCATGGAGTAGATGTCCATCTGTTTGAAGGCCTCCAGGTCCTCCAGGTTTACCCTGGACTCCAGCACCTCCGGAGCCATGTATCGAGCTGTTCCCACCTTGAAGAGGAAGTGCACACCAAAATTTTACAGCAGGAATCAATGGATGAGTCCAACAATCAAGTCTCATTCTCAAGGTCTGCTGCCCTGCCTGTTTTCCAGATCTCCCTCCATCTGTAGCTGAAACAAGTGTTTGTTTCTGTTTGCACTGTGCAGCTCACCCAATGACTGTATAATTAATGGACTAAGCAACTCCTCCCTTCTCGTGTTGGTTGCAAGAAGGTCAAAGTCCCATAGTCTCGAGCTCACCTGTCCGCTGTTGGCGTAGTCATCCACTGTGAGGGAGATGTCCAGCCTTAATGCCAGGCCAAAGTCACACAGCACACACTGCTTCCTGTCCTTCACCAAAATGTTGCTGCTCTTCAGGTCTCTGTGGGCGACAGGGACCTGTGGCCAAAGAGAGTACAACAGTATAGTAAAGGTGTTTGAGATACAACTAAAGAATATAAACATTGCTATGTCTGTTCAAACTGCAAAGCTGAGCTTACCTTTGGTGCTCCATTGAGCTGTGTTTCACTGTGCAGGTGAGCTAGCCCGTTAGCTATGCTACTTGCTAGGGCAACAAGCTCGTCCCAGCTCAGTGTATTTGCTGTGAGGTATTCCTGCATATTTCCAAGGCTGTAATGGGCCAAAACCAGCCAGTAAGTCCGGAGAGCGTCGCTCGACAGGCCTCTTTCTTCAGCCGCCAAGAACTGAACCAGGTTCTCATGTTGCAGTGTGGGGTCAGAAAGGATGGAGCACTCGTTTCTCCACGAGGCGTACTCTACGTTGGGAAACACCTTTACCGCCACAGTTTCATAGTCGTCAACGCCACCCTTGTCGCTCTGCAGCAGACGAGCCCTCCAGACTTCAGCAAAGCGCCCCTTTCCCACCACGTCCTCCAGCTTGATGGGCAGCAGCTCGGCTGACCGGTTACTGATTGTTATGTTATTCGGACATCTGCCTTTGGGGTTAGAGTTCATTGGTTCAACTCCAAGAATTACCACGCCACCTCCTGCTTCTCCGCATGGATGATCCAAAACTTGGTAGAGTTCAGGGGAGCGCTTTGTTGGCCAATCAGAGCGAGATGAGGGCCCTGGTTTGTCTGGCCGCCGCATCCTGTAGGAGTAGAAGGCAGCGGTGGCGACCATGGCAACCAGAAGAAGAGGCACCAAACTGACGATGACTACGGGGATCACATCCTTACTGTGCAGCCTGGAGTAACCTGCGATAAGACAGCCAAGGTATTGAGTGTTGACAATGAAAAAAATTAAAGAACCATAGAATTGTATATTTGTGGGTACACAGATCCATCCGATTCACTACATATCCTCCTGGCTTCCTTTAGCTCATGCTCACCATTGACACCCTTGTCAAAGATAAGCTTGTCATTGCATTCTTGTTCGCCTTGACAGCCGCAGACCATCATCACACCCTCATCTGCCGGCTGTGGGAGCATGTGACACTCTGTGGAGGTGAAGTTCAATAACAGACGGGGGTTGACGCCTTCCAGCGGCACGTTTGGATGGCGGCACATCGTGTGCACTGTCATCGTTTCGTTGATCTTCCTCCTGGAACAGCAGCAAAATACTAGATATATAGAATTACTTGTGATAAGGCAAGTGTGAATGTTGTAAGTTGAATGTAGAAGCTAAAAGTGCTGAAGCTGAAAGTTTGCTAAAATATGTGCTAAATGACAACTTAGCAAAAAAAACAAACGAACGGGAAGAGAGAGACAGACAGACAGACAGGCAGGCAGGCAGGCAGGCAGGCAGACAGGCAGACAGACAGGCAGACAGACACACACACACACACAAGCACACACACCCACGCTTTCTATCTTCGACGGGCAACTGTCCGGCGTTTGCAAATGGCGTGAGTCCTGCGGACTCGACGTCGTCTGCGGACGGGGACAGAAGCCTGTCTCCGCCTGCGAATTTGTCTTCGTGAACGACGTCTAACGAAAAGTCAACAGCTAATGGGACATCCAGGTATCTTGAGGTTAAAGTCAGAAATGTCATTCATGTTTTACCATATATTTAACAGCTCAAGGAGACCTACAGCTAAAACTAGTGCTCCATTTCAGTACTCCTTCAGAACCAGCTAATAGGTTACCGGTGTTGGATTGTAAAAGGAAAACAGCACAGCAACATTTTTAACACCTTCAAGTCAATTATCCTCATTTACCCCAATTACCCAATTTCCCCAGTCCCACGCAAACACATAGAACCCTCACATTTATGTACACTGCAAACTATTTAATACTGACACAGATTTAAAACCTTCTTTTTAGACATTCAAGATATTTTAGCAGGATTTATTAAAACTTTTCATTGCTCTACACTTTTCCGACATCTTCTCAAATTCAGCACAGTTTTTGTCTCACTAATAGCTAGGATCTCAAAATAAAGAAATTAACTTTAAAATTAGACAAAATCATTCTGTTTGACCACTGAACTTGAATGTAGAAACTTTGGAGATTTCTGTCAGTTTAGATACTTTTCTGTGCATATTAGGTTACAAAGTGTGCTGGATCTGAAAGAACCAAGTGAATCTGAGGGCAATACAGGATTGCAAAACCAAGAGTAAAGATTTTAATAGAAACCCTGTAACATGAGATATGTCTAAAATGTGTCTTTCTGCACACATTTGTGAATAATGACAACAAAATGGAAAATTTTTAAGGAAACAAAAACAGATTTCTAGAGAGAAGTGCTGGTTTCAGTCCAAAGCACCGAAAAGGGAGAACTTAGTGAGTTTACAATAAGTTAATACAATTGTTTGTCTAACGTTCTCTCAACCAATAAAATAAAGGAGCACAGAAAATGTAAAGGTCTGATCTTCTTGACATGATGTTTCTGTTAACGTATTAAAGCAGGAAGACAGTTGAATAAACAAGGGAGTAAAAAGCAAACCCAAGTTCCTATTAAAGGGGCGAGTTGTTTCGCCATAGAGTAACATGTCTTTACAGCCCTGGTGCTGCGTGATGGGATCCCGGTGGGCCGCAACACGAACTCCGTGACTCTGATTTCTATGGGCTCTCTTGAATAAACCACTCCTTCCTTTTCTTTTACTGCAGTCAGACCCTTTTTATCTCTGGTTTCCTGCAGAAAGCTGGGAGGGTCAGGCTGGCTGACATAAACAGGAAATGAGAGGTGGGTTCAGGCGAGGCGAGGGGGGTGAAAGGACTGCTATCCAAACAAAAGAACCAATCGGCACAAAGTTTGCTTTAAAAAAGAGATCAAGGCTTCAGATTCTTCCTGAAAGATTACCAACGTACTGAATCGACTTCATGAAGCCCTTCATCCAGCTCAGCTGTGCTTTTCAAAGGGAAAGCTGATTGAAGACAGCTGTCAATCAAAGTCACTCTTTTATGTTATGAAATCTCCTTCCTGATGTTTTATACAGCCCTTTGTTGTGGGAAAATACAGCATTCTTCATGAACTCAAGAGAGGGATTACGATAAAAGACCACTGGAGTTTAATGTGGATTTTAACCACAAAGATACACACAATCAAACACACACACGCATTAAACTTCAGAAAGACTGAAAATGAGAGGAGTGGAGTCCCATCAAACACCACAATACGGAAGAGGTCAGTGCAAATAGTTAAAAATGCTAAAGCTAATAGCTGAAAACTCTGAAGCTGATAGCTTGCTAAAATATTAGCAAAATGCCGAATTATCCTACAAAACTGGGAAAATATCTAATTTAGTCAGACAGCTCGCAAAAAGCTAAAGTATTAGCCAAACTCTGAATTATGTATCCAAAAAAAACTGAGAAATTATAAATGAGCCAAAAAGCTAATATGTTGCTGAAATACTTCTCCAAAACAGAGGAAAAAACTGAAAAAAGCCTACAGTTGCAACAATAGCCAGCATGTAGCTGAAATATTATATAAACTTTAAAACAGTAAAAATTTGGGGGGGAAAAACTAAATCAGCCAAAATAGCTAGCATGTAACAAATATTAGCTAAACTCCAAAATAGCCTGAAAAACTGAAAATTGCTCAATTAACCAAAATAGCTAGCATGGTGCTGAAATATTACCTAATCTCCAAAACAGACTAAAAAAACTGAGAAAAAACCTAAATTAAATTCTAACATTTTAAATTTGTTCTATTATATTTTTAGCTTCCCACAACAGTTAGCATGTAGCTGAAATATTAGCTTATTTACTTAGTTGTGTGAATGCTCCACAGCATTCACACAACTAAGCAAACAATGATTCCTGTGTGAACCACTCCAAAATGTGATCAAGAAAAGGCTTTGGGTGTAAATCTTAAGAACTATTGGAGGTTAATGCTGTGTAAAGTGTTAGAAGTCCAACCATATGGCGATGCAGATCTCCTCTGTGAAGGAGCAGTAGGAGGACAGGTTGCAGTTGCTGAGGCAGACGTTGTTGGTGCACACCGGAGTGGACGGCAAACACCATTTACAGACGTTGGCTGTGAGGCTGCTGAAGGGCTCCACGACGACCAGGAGACCTGGAGGAAAGGAGACAGATATGTGGCTATGAAAAACCTTTCAGGAAACCATTAAAAAGAGAAGAAAAACACAGTCTTAGCTGTGTCAGAATAATGAGATGATACGAGGATGACGATGCAGGGGTTCTGCTTTAAACCAGAATGAGATCAAAGCACTCTTTGTATTATTGTGATGAAGACCCTGAGCTAGTGCGCTTTTTAAAATCACATATAATGTTTGAAGGAACGTAATCATAGTAATAATACAACAAACACGCTGTACTGTCAGCTAAATGGAAGTGTCTGAATAGAAAGCAACAGCATCAACAGTTGTGGTCTCATACATTTGGTATCAGTCTGTGCACAGGTAGAGGACATAAACATGCAGCACTTCAAGAGTGTCTGTCACACAGGCAGACGGCAGAAGCTGTTCCAGATGTTTCTGTTTCCCTCAAACTGAGCTGGAGATTGGAGAAGGAGAAAACGAAGACAGCTGAAGAGGACAAGTGAGAAAAGTGAAGGAACCACACACAAAATCATACGCTTGGATTTTTCAACTGATCATAAACTTTCTTTGTATCCAAATTCTACTTTATTAGGAAGAAAAAGCTCATAGAAGGACCAAATGTGTTCAATTTGTTAATATTCTCTGGCAGAAAGACAGGAAAACTAAAAAGTAAAACTCAGAAGCAGAACCAGCACGGTGGATCTGAGAAGACAATAGAAAACAACAACAGAAAAAGAAATGGAATCCCTGCAGGAACAAAAGGATTGAGAGTTCTCCATGACACAAATCACACTCATATTTTGCTTTACAGAGTTGGGTCATATTTTTTATATATATAAAATAAACAAACAATAACTTGAGGCAGGTTTGCAAACTGCAACAATTCTTACAGATTGTTTGTGCTCCCTAGAAAATAACAACACTTTCTAATGTTTCCTGATATGTTTGGAAATTTGCTTCCAAATCATTTCCAGTTTACAGAAAACTGTTCAGTTTCTCTCCAATTTGGTCCAGTTCAGTCAGGAAAATGTTAAACTTTACAGTGATTGGATCTAGTGGCAGCAGGCAAGATGACGGATGAAAATCATTAGCCGGAAACGGGAATTCCACAAGATTTCAGAGTTGTAGCCACTTTTATCATCAACTGTTTTTAGTGTTCAGGATTAACTTGAAATGCACTGCAAAAAGTGAAATCTAAGTGAGATGAACTATCTTAAAACAAGCATACGCATGCTTATTTTTCAATGGTAAGTTAATTCTTCTCACTTTGTAGATTTTATGCCAGATCATTTCCCTTATTTTAAGAGTTTTGGTACTTAATTATCTCATTAAGATATTAAGGGTCGTTAATAAGATTTTATTATGAGTAAAAACACACTAGAATTTCAATAATTACAACATTCATTCAAGCCTGTGACATTTGTTTAATGCAGGAGTTCAATTTTTTTTTTAGATTTTTTTTCGCTTGTTTTAAAGTCTTGTCAAGCCAGATTTTCTTGTTCTGTTTGAAGATCATTTTTCTTATTTTTAGAAACATTTATTATTTTTTTTACAATTTTTAGTAAAAATTTTATAGTTTTATAAAGCAGACTTTTTGAGTGTGTCAAAAGAGGGTACGCTCTTTATTAAAGATTATTAACAAAAGCGTTCAGATTTGTAAATCCTTTTTGCATTGGAGCTTTAACTCCAAGCAGTGTTTACGCTTGACCGCAGTTAGCTTGCGCTACGCGATCGGCGTGATTCAGCTCTGTTGCAGAGAAAAGCAGCATATGTGTTGCATACCTGTGAAAAGCTAAATTAAAGTGCTGTTTACCAGCGCTAAACTGCTTTTCTCTGCAGATAAGTAACTTCACAATGATCCTGTAAGGAGTTACGGTATGTCATGAACCTTTAACAAGCAAAGCCTGGTAACACCAGGTCCAATAAAGTGGGGATTTTTACTGGAAAGTTTTTTTTCTTACTATGAAATGAGATTTCTTGTCATTTAAATATTAAAAAATACCACAAGAACATGCTAAAAACACAATTTTCTTTGGAGTGAGTCTTTAAAAGGCTCAAAATGACTAACAATAAGCCAAAAACAGAACTTCTTTGGAGCATGTTTTATTTATTTTAATGTCTTTCTGCTTTGTAATATTGTTAAAAAATCTTAAAAGATGTTTTGCAATACTGCATCACAGCAGAACTGTATGCCAGAGTAATGCATGACTATAGTAAAGATACACAGCAATGACACACTACATCTACACACTGTTTCCATCACTTAACACTTTGAATAGTGAATTATGATCCTTTCAGTCACCAGCTTGTCAGTGCTGATGGGAAACTTTTCACACGTGAGAATTCAGAATCTGGTTGAAGTTCAGGGTTGGATCCCAAACCTCATTGGGCCACGAAGAGAGAGGCAGCAACGTTTGTGTGTGAGTTTGTTTTCCACATGGAATAAATTGAATCCAGAAGTGTGCAGTTTAAAGTGCCAAGTTCAAACCCAACTCTCTACCCTCAAGAGCTCATGGGAAATCTGGCTGTGAGCTCTTCATGGGACAAGTTCCCTCTCAGTTCTTTCCTCAAACGGCTAACACACCTTCACTTACTACAACACTGAACAATAGTGCTGATCACTACAACAGAACCACGTCTCTCTTTAGCTCTTTAGTCAGGTTTTGAGATATTACCCACTCGAGAATGCAGGCTATAATTTATGACATCACAGCTTCGACCGTAAAAATATAATGACTGTTTTCTGCTGACATGGCCTCTAAAAAAGCTGAGAGTGCAGGAATCAGGAAACAAATATCAGGATGTGTGCTCCCAGTGTCCCTTTCTGTGACTTTTTATGGAATGAATCTGTTAACCATCATAGAAGAACAACTTTATAAGCTGTGATTGGCCGACTCTGAGTAGAACCTTCACAAACAGACAATTGATTAAAACAACAGTTTGGATTTAAATGACAGAATAAGATCGTAACGTTAAAAAATAGAAGTCCGAATATTGTTGGTAATGTGGTTGCTTTTTAATGGTGCTTTGGTAACGTGCTGCGACACGGTTACTGAGAAGACGACGGCTTAGAAGTTACGCTGTTAAGTGTTTGTGACATTGTTGGGAAAACTGTGTGAGAATTAATGTTTATCTAAGTTGTTTTAATGAGCCTCCATCCAACCTACCACGTTTTATATGGTGGGTCTCATCGTTGCTCCATTACTCTGTTTACATCCCATAATCCCTGGCTATGATGGCCATTTTGGTCCAGTTGTTCCACTCCGAGCACGGAACCTATTCAGACTGAAGAAACTCAGAGCGAGCCAGAGTCCCTGGTCCTGGACCAGGATCCACTTGGGTGTGTTCAGGTTGAAAATGGGTTCCGGGTTATCAGAGGTAACAAACTCGTTCACTTAGGTCAGGTGTCAAAGTCAAGGCCCGGGGGCCGGATCCGGACCGCCAGATCATTTTATTTTTTTGTTATTAACAGCCCGAAATTATTTAGCGCTGGTAACATATAAAAACACATTCTCAATCCCAAGTCGTCACATATTGATGTTTGGTTAAAGACCCTCCACCTCAAAAATGGACCTTTTTATGTGTTCCAAACTCGTCATTTTTTTGACATGCTAGCTGTTCCAAATAAATCAAGGCTCCCCAACCTCCCGGCCTCATTGGGTACGTAGACCACACCTGTATCCTAACCTTAACTGGTACCAGACATGGGTCGATAACAGATGTAGGTTGGTACCGGTTCCAGATGCAGTACTGATTCATGATGCGGTAGCAGTTCCAGAAATGAACCAGTTACAGAAATGCAGTACCAGTTCCAGGTGTGGTACCAGTTCTAAATGCGGTACCAGTTCCAGATGTGGTACTGGTTCCAGATGTAGTACCAGTTCCAGATGCGGTACTGGTTACAGATGTGGTACCAGTTCCAGATGTGGTACCAGTTCCAGATGTGGTACTGGTTCCAGATGTAGTACCAGTTCCAGATACGGTACTGGTTACAGATGTGGTACCAGTTCCAGATGTGGTACCAGTTCTAAATACGGTACCAGTTCCAGATGGGTACTGGTTACAGATGTGCTACCGGTTTCAGATGCAGTACCAGATCCGGATGCAGTACCGGTTCCTTCTTCTTTTAATATGTGCTAGCATTAGCTTTAGCTATGAGACGTGGAGCTGCAGAAGATCTTTTCTCACCAGTTAAAAGTTTCATTCTCACATAATTCTTGTAAACAGAACAAAGTCAGACAATTCCAGTGTGTCTGACATTAAAGTCAAACTTCTTCCTGTTGTGATGTTTTCTACTGCGGTCAGTGAGCTGCTGTGAGCTCAGCCGTGGTTCTAACATCACTCCTCTTTGGTTTTGTTCAGTCTGATCTGCAGGAGAATAAAGGTAAAAAATAATCAAATTAATTGAAACTGCTGCCAAAAATATAAAAGTGACTATTTCTATTATCTATTATCTATGTATCTAGTGTTATAAAATATGTTCACCCAGAGATGATTTTTTTTACATACTGCTCTTATTTTGAAAGCTGAAAATACGTGGTTCCATAGCTGCTCTTAACATTTTTGAACTGATGAATGAATTAAAGTGCATACGAGCAATGCAGCGGTGTGCGTCTTTACTGAAGGTATTAAATGTGGCCAACATGAGTTTCTATTGCCTTTTGCACTTGATTGCACTTGAAACACGTGCAAATAACATCAGCTAAAATAGAACCCGTTAGAATAATATCTGCTCAATTGATCACATAAAGGATCAATATTTTTAATAAAACGTCCAATATTGGAGGATTATTCCAATTTGCATTTAGACTTCTGAACAATCTAAGACAGGAAATGAAAATACAGTTGTGCAGGAGATTCATAAAATAAATATTGTACATTTTTCTATTGAAATTGGTAAGGTCATCTTTTATTATTTATATAAAATTCTGTCAAACAGCGTTGAGCTGTCAGCTTAGCCGTTCTGAATGCGAATGCCGGAAGTAACTTTTCACTTTGTCTTCCCTGTCTTCATTTTGTCTGACGTCACCATTAAAAGGGTCTATTTAGAGCGTTCAATAAAGGTACGTCCTGTTCGGCCCATGACCTAAGGTGTGTTTTGGATTTTGGCTCCTTGTGCGATTGGGTTTGACACTCCTGATTTAAGCGAACCGAGTGTGTCCAGTCTGAATACATTGAAAGAAAAATGATGAAATGTTGGAGCGCATGAACAGACTCTTCCTTTCAGTGCCAGTCTCTCTTTTCTCCAGTGTCTTAACCAGCGCCAGGAGCCTCAGTGTGTGCGGTCATTCAGCGGGCTTTTCTCATACACTCGCTCTTTGTTAGTCGTGAGATAATAGTCTGCTTTTAAGGAGGAACCACGCAGTGAATGATGCTAATACAAAGTGTTCAAGTCCTGCAGCTTAACACAGTAGAGTTTTCTACATGCATATTAATGTGCATTTGACAGCAGAAGACTAAAATGAAGTTTAACATAAACATTTTTAATAAAAACTAAATTAACCGGAGCAAAAACAGTACCCTAGGAAACCACAAGGCGGAGGCTGGTTACATCAGAGCTCCCTTGTTTATGTTCTTTGATTTACTGTAAGTTTTCAACCGTTAACACGATAATTCCAGGAGATTCTGATGGAGAAAAGCAAAAGTAAGCCTGCTCTGTTCCAATCATCCTTCTGTTTACTCTCTCTCCCACTAGCTTACAGCCCCTCACATTACCAGTCCAACAAAAAGCAAGCGAGCCATATCAAAGGGATCCAGCGGTACAGTTTTGATCCAGATTCCAGTTCAGACGAGGAAAACAAAGACGTTCATGGATCTATTCATCTGAGAGTGGGTGGCGCAGAGCAGGGAGCTTGTGGCTCGCTGTAGTACCATCTGGAAGATTTTTCCAACTGCATTTTTTGTCGATTTGAATATAGAAATACTCAGAAACACATTTTTAATCTTAATTCTAATTAAATATGTCCTCTATCATGAAAACAATTCAACAAAAACATGTTAAAAACACCAAAAAATAAACAAAATTTTAATGGAGTATATCTTTAAAGAACTGTTTTGTGGAATAACTGTTTAATAAATCAGTTTTGTAAACAGAGGCTGCATCATTTCTCATTATTTAAATGGTGCTTGACAAAAACTGCAGCTGCAAGGATTACAATTAGAAAGTGCAGAGGTGAATGAAACCATCATGAAGGTTTTAAATAGCTGTGCTGAGGCAGTCTGTCACAACACAAAACATGTATTCTCATTAGCTTTAAATCTTTGCCTTCCATTTTCCCATTGAAAATCGGAATTGTCGAGATTATTTGAGAAAGTTTTTTTGATAAAGAAACTTTGCCAATATAATTTAAACTGTATAAACACAACTAGTGTGGTCACTTTAAGTTAGAAAGCAAATATTCATTTAAGTTTAATTTTTTTTTAAATAAATTTTACATTTTATGTTTTTTGACTAAAATGATTAATTTTAAATCCTTATGACTAATTACTAAAAATATTATGTACATTTTTTAGTATATTGACACTTTATTTTGCTGAAAAAAATGTTCTAATTCTAATCACCTTAAAGGGCCGCTGTCTAAAACTGTGAGTAATAATGTGTCTTTTCCAGCCTTTGTCAGGTCAGATCGCTCTGATTGGAATGTTAGTCATATATAATAATGAAAGAAAGATGAGATCAACAAGCATCTGTTTCGATAAAGTCTGACAGATTTAAGACAGTAAAACTATGCTGTTGATGAAGTCAAACTTTGTTAACTCATTGGTTGTTTCTGCTTCTACTTTGCCTGTTTTGACCGCGTTTAAACTGGATTTTAGCGTATATTGTTGTCAAAAATCTCTTTTCTCGGAACAAAGCGGAGAACCGCTGGAAGGCAGACTCCGCCCGCAGCGGCGCCCGCCGCAGGACTCACCGCAGGCGGCCACCAGCGCCGTCAGAGCCGCGGGTCCGCTCCGGGTCATGCTGGGTCCGCCGGTACCTGCGCGCGCGCGCTCGCTCGGTCCAGGTGCGGGGGGTGTCGGTCGGTCGCTCGGTCGGGCTGACGGTGTGCGGTGTCAGCAGGGCCTGATGGGATGTTTGCTCAGAGAAGTCCAGATGTTTTTCATCCAGATGTGCTTTGGCCCCGCCCACACTGAGCAGCTGCGAGGAGAACCGCGCAGAAAAAAACAAAAAAGTTATTTGGAAAAAACGGCCTTTATTGTTCAGCTCGGTCGGATGCGGATTCTTAATTTCACGCAGACTACTTCTGGATTATTTGTTCTTGATTAGAAAATCTTCCAGACAATAGTTGAACAGTTTTCTAGGCCTAAAACAAAAACCAAGTTCACTGCTTTCTACATAGGGCTTTCTATCATAATGGAATCTGAATAAAAGATAAATTGAATTTAATTGCATTAAATTAGTACCCTATATGTCACTTTGCAACAACTTTAGATATATGAGTTTTGGATGTGCAATACTACTACTACTAATAATAATAATAATAACCATCATCATCATAATAATCATTATAAATGTATAGATTTAGCTCTTGGGTGTTTTTCTTATTATTATGATGTTCATTAATGTATTATCTGATCGCATGTGTGCATTAAAACAAATGAGCCTATTCACATTTTTCCTAAAAGTACATACATAAATAAATAAATAAATAAATAAATAAATAAGTGGGATTTTCCACAAACCAAGTGGACCACAAGCCTTATTTTTAAAGTTCTTCTGTTCCATTGTTGTGACCATGCTGGGTTTAAGCCAGAATCTCAGGTTTCTTACTGCTCGTGGCTCTTTGGCTTTTGAGGAAAATGCTAACACTTTTAAACAAATGTTAATTTAGTCAATTAATCTGAGCACATATTCAAACTTCTGCAAAAATTGTTTTGTTGTTGTTTTAAAAAAGATTTTAAAGACAGAATGTCCCCTCTTAGTTGTGGGACTGTTGATATGGAAGTAAGTAACCCTTCGCTTATATCCCATCATCCCTTTGTTCACACTCTCCTGCTATCTTACAGCCCCCCCCCCCCCCCCCCCCCCCACACACACACACACGACACGCCAAGCTAGTATTAGCCTAGCAACAAAAACATCCAGTAATATCAGAGTTATGCAGCTGTACAGTACAGACCCAGAAGCCAGCTTAGATAAGGGAAATGAAGACGTTCATGGATCTATTTGTCTGCATGTGGATGCATCAGAATTGGAGCAGAGAAGACAGACTCTGCTCACTCGTGGCAGTTGTTGTGTCACAAACCTGAGCTTTTACGTTCCTGACACAGCATTATTTGGTTAAAGAAATACTTTAAACAAACTGTTTTCATGTTAAATCACTTCTATAGACTACAGATACGCTATAGATACACTCTATACACTTGTGGTGTATTTTATTTTTGAAAGGAACCTGTATTTGTTGCTGTCAAAAGTGTTGAAGTTAAAGTTGCTATTCATAGAAAAAAGAAGAACAATCATAATTTGAATATTGTAAATATATAGAAGCTAGATTTCAGAAATGGATGGCTTAATGGCCACAAAAACATTAAAAAAAGTGTAATTTTCCATACAGGTTAGGATTTGGTCCATAAAAAATGGATTAAACGACTCTTTTAGTGGAAAAGAGTTTATCCTTAGTGTGAAATTGACACATAATCCTCAAGTTTGTATGCTGTTTAAATGCTACTGACTTTCCTGAGTCGAACCAGATTTACTTCAAATGAAGTTTGGAAAACAGTGTCTGACTTTAATCTAAGAACTGCAGTTGTTTTTAATTTTAATTTCCTAATTGAGTGTTCAGAAAATTTAAATAGATACTTGTTTCTGATCATGTGAAAAGTATCTGAACGATTCATCAGCACGCAAGTATCAAACCGAAAAGCAAGTTTAAGGAGTTCTATTAATATCAAGGAATGTAAAATGAGTCTTCAAGGTCTTGAATTACACTGCTGGTCTGTGACAACATTAAAAAAAACAACTCTCAATATTATTTATTAGTCTGAACTGAATATCATTGTATTGAACAATGAAGAAAGTAAAAATTCTAAGTTGGTAAACATGGTGGTATTGACTTAATGAGAGCAAAACAAACAGACAAAAGAAAATCAGAAAAGTCAAACAAGCTGGACAGAATCACTTTTTTCAGTTCTGTAAAAATAATAACAATAAATGTAGGGACTGAAAAGAAAACACTTCCTTTTTTAAATTTGAAGAAAATGCTAAATTTTTGGAATATAAGCAAATTAATAAAAATACCTGAGATGGCCCAATTTATTTTAACATTACCATAGCAGGCAAAGGGGCGACTTTTATTTTGAAAGTGGAGACACTAAATGGGGGAAATGTCCATACGTGTGATGGTTTAAAAACTTGAAGGAAATATGTTATTTACTTCATAGCATTTCTTAGGCAATAGTTTTACAAAAAATAATGTATTTGGCCTACTTTTGTAAAAAGATATGTTACAAAGACACGCGTTTACGAAGTTTCCCGTGAGATGTTCGATGAGTTCACATCCATATCCGGTTTTTTAAGTCGACTTTTATTGTGAAAGGGGGTTTTCCCGTTACTTTTAGTAAACCATTTCCTGTTTTTAAAGTGACAGCAGTAACAATGGGCGTTCTGCTCCAGCAGACGGATCAAAGTTGAGTTCTGATTGCCCGCCGTCGGTTTATGGTCGTCAGAAAGCTGCAGTCAGCAGCAAACAGTGACCTTTGACCCGGAGCTTAAACCCGCCGCAGCCCCAGCTCTCTGCTGACATTTGTCCGGAGGACTAAGATGAAGAGGAGGCTCCTGCTGGTGTCCAACTCCACGCTGCACGGCAGCGGATACCTGGACCACTGTCAGCAGCAGATCAGCGACTTCTTCGGAAAGTAAGTAACAGGAAGCTGCACGCGGAAACCGGAAGTACATGCAGCTTTGAAAATAAAATAAAGACCAACTCCAATGAAAATCTTGTTTTTTGTTTTTCTAACTTGTTTTTCTGTCATATTTATGATGATAGAGGACACATTTAAAGAAAATTAAGCTCAAATTTGCATTTCTGAGTATTTTTTAAATTTAAATAAGAGTGAATCAGGAGCAGATTAAAAAGGCTGTTTAACAGATCCATTAACATAGTTTTCCTCATCTTAAAGGGAATCTGGATCAAACTTTACGACTGGATAGCTCTGATATTGGTCAACATTCTTGTTTCACCGTTAATGTTAACGTGTGGTTGTGATTAGCTGTAATCTAGCAGGAGAGCGTGTAAACAAAGGGATGATGGGATATCAGTGGAGGCTTCCATGCCAAAAGTCCCGCCCACACCTCATAGGGGAAACTCCTGCCCCTCTGCAGAAAGTATGACCTAGAAAATAACTAAAAACGTTGCAATCATAATTTAAAAAAAAAAACCCAACTGGTTTATAATAGACAAAAGAGGATGAAAATGTTTCTCTTTTTTTGTGTGTGTTTTTAAGACATTTGTGAAGCATTTTTCTCATGATGGAGGAGATATATAAAGAAAATTAAGATTAAAATTATGTTTGAATTATTTCTTTATTCAAATCACTGTGAATAAGGAGCAGATGAAAACATGTCATTGGAAAAAGCCTTTAAATCAGCAAGCCACAAGCTCCCTGCTCCACTTCATTCTAATGCATCCACTTATCAAAAATACAGTTATTTTTAGATTTTTACATCTGTTAGTGTAAACCATCTCTTTAAAATGATAAAAACAAAACATAAGAGGATAGTTGAGTAAAGAGTCAGAATGGTTTTGCTGACGGGTCTGTTTTTGTTTCAGGGACGTGAAGAGAGTGCTGTTTGTTCCGTATGCGCTCCATGACAGAGACGCATACACCAAGACAGCCAGGAACAAGTTCAGAACTCTGGGTATTTCCTCCAGGACATTCTACCGTTTTTAAAAAAGCATACCCATGACTTTAACCTCTTTAACATGCTGTTACTTTTTGTCAGCGGTTGAATTAAATTGAGAAGAATGCAAAAAAATCTGAATCGAATTGAATCGTTTCTGGAAATTGTCGATACCCAGCCCTAATTTTTTGCAATTCCTAATTTATTGTTGCATTATACTTCAATTTGTCTTACTCTTTAAGTAGGTAGTTTTCATTTATAGCACACTTAATTTACCTCTTTGTTACTTTGATTTCACAAAAGAATAAAAAAAGATGTTTTGTGTGCACAGCTTCAGCTTTTATAATAAACTTTATTCTTTCTTGTCAAATCTGAAATGTTAAAACACAGACGTGTGTTTGCTCCTGCAGGCTACGAGGTGGACAGCATCCATGAGGCTGCAGACCCGGTCCAAGCCGTACAAAAGGCTGAGGGCATCTTCATAGGTGAGGACCAAACCCAGCAGAGCTGCTCAGATCTCCCTCTACAGTCCTGCAGCTCTTGGATAATGTTTATTTGTTTATTTATATTAATCTGATCCAGTTCACATACTGTAAAATGTATCAGTGAAATAATGAGATTGTTAATATCATACAGTGTTACATGGATTCTCTTAAGGAGAAGTTTTAACAAAAATGTTCAGATCATTAACATTGGAAACATTGTTCTGCTTCTCCTGGAGGACGTTTCAGTTTGGCCACTAGGTGGCGATCATGCTATAGCATTACAGCTTATCCCAAAAGAAGAAGAAAGAAAGAGGAAAAAATTGTTTTTTTAGACCATAGATGGTTACTTTTAAAACATTTCCTGAACAGAATTCAGAAAATTAATGCCTGTGAGTTTATAAAGATGTTTATTTAGTCAGCAATTTATGTTTAGGTCGACCAAGCGTTAGCATTAGCCATCCATTACATGTTAGCATCAAGCTAGCGGGCTTTAGCTTTATGTGCTAAATCAGGGGTGGGCAAACTTTTTGATTTGTGGGCCAGAAAGGGTTCTAAAATTTGGCATAAGGGCCGGACAAGGAGCAAATGGAAGGAGTGATTTGGTAATGAACCTCATAAACTAAACAGATAATATGGAATTTAGAGAAAAACATGCTTTAATTTGGATTTAAATTCACATATATTCATTTAAAAACAGAAAATTTGGAAATTTTAATTTCTAAATTTTGATTTTTGTTCTCTTTTTGGTGATCCAATGGGTTGATGTTCTTCAGAGGAAAATGCGAACTCAAAGAAATCCAAAAAATCACCTTCTGACTCAGAAAAAAAACACACACGAACATCAGAGAAACAACACCATTCATGAGAAGAAACCAGAAATATAATGAAAATAAAACAATAATTAGGATTTTTGATTCAATGTATTTTAATTTGGAGGGCCAGATTAAGTAGCTTAAGGGGCCACATGTGGCCCCCGGGCCGTAGTTTGCCCACCCCTGTGCTAAATCAATCTATATTTCTATGACTCAATAATTGATCTGTTTAGAAGTTTAAATCGATTTATATCGATTAAACGATTTTATCAACCCTACTCTACTATTTTAATGTGACACTATGTGTCTTTTGTTTTAAAAGTACGTCATTTAAACTTCTGTCAATAGTTGAAAACATTGTCATATTGTGAGAAAAGTAAAAGTGTTTCATCTTTATGTTTCATTTGGTTCAAAAACAAGCAAAACAATGAATTATTGTAATAACATTACATTAATCATCATTAAGTAAAAGGTGACATAAGATTTTGTGGCTCCTACTGGTTTGTGGTCTATAATTGACCTTTTAAGGCACGTGTCAAAGTCAAGGCCCAGGGGCCGGATCCGGCCCTCCAGATCGTTTCATTTTATTGTTATTAATGACCCAATGTTATTTTGCACTTATTTCTTACTAATATAATTTTGACAAATACATTTTTATGTAGAATAAAATATTGAAAGTTATTTAAGGTTTAAGAACCTTTGATTGATTTTTTTAATAATATTCCTGCCTTTTTATTATTCATAACTATGATAAAAAGTTACAGTTTTAAAGTTTTAAAAATTGGCATTCTGCTAGCTTTTTGAACTATTTTGGCATTTACTAAGATTATTTTGGCTTTTCTGAGTGAAGCTAATATTTCAGCTAAATGCTAGCTGTTTTGGCTAATTTAGGCTTTTTTAAGTTTTTTGGGGTATATATGGCAGCCATTTGACCAACTTTAGTTTTTTTGTTTGTTTTTTAGACTAGTTTGGCATTTAGCTAATGTTTTAGCTAGCTATCAGCTTCAGTATTTTCAGCTATCAGCTTCAGTGTTTTTAGCTGTCAATTTCAGCATCTTCAGTGGCCAAATTCAGCTTAGAGCATTCACACTAGAAATTATCCCTGGAAATGTTATGTATCTAGTTCATATTTATGTTAAAAAGTTACAGTTTTAAATATTTACTTTGAGTGTGTTCAATAAATGTTTATTCAGTTCGGCGTGCGACCTAAGCTGTGTTTTGGATTTCGGCCCCTTGTGTGATTGAGTTTGACACCCCTGCTTTGAGGTGTTGCCAAAAGTAGCAGATTTTTTATTTTTTTTTCCATTTATTATGTCTTGATTAGCAGTTAAAGGGTTAACCTTCTGTAAACTTTCAGGAGGAGGAAACACTTTCCGGCTGCTGAAGAGTCTTTACGACAGCAAGGTGGTGACGGAGATCAGGAAGAGAGTGATGGAGGTGAAGCAGCTGATCTGCAGCGCCATCTGCCAGCACCTGTACCCACTTCATGCAGAGCCTCTGTTTTAGGACGGCGTCCCGTACATGGGCTCCAGCGCCGGTACCAACGTGGCGACCATCAGCATCAGCACCACCAACGACATGCCGATCGTCTACCCGCCCACCTTTGCCGCCATCGGCCTCGTTCCCTTCAACATCAACCCTCACTACCTGGACCACGACTCCAGCAGCCGCCACATGGGGGTGAGTCGCCCTGAAGTCTCACCTTCTCTGCTGCAAGACGGCACGAAACAGTAGAGCAGTCTCTGTAATGTGAGCCAGAAAAATGAGGACGACTTTGCTCCAAGTGATTACTTTATCAGCTGAAGCGTTTAGCTAATCTTATCTCAGCTCAGAAGAAAACCCTGTGTAGATTGATCTATACTCTGAAGTTTGAGTTAATTAACTTGATGCTTTGTGTTTAGTGCAGAAAAATATACTAAAAAATGAAGAATAAATCCAAAGCAGCAGCCGTTTCCTTACATATACTGATACTATAAACAAGTATCTGTATTTTGAAGTAATTTTTCTTTTAAAAAATAAAAAAAGGAATCAAGTCTTTCACATGATTCTGACTTTTGTGGTAGAAAAGCGTCTGTAACGCAGAACTACAACATTCTCTGTCATTTAGTGATAACAAGAAGACAACCATTCTGTGCAAAGAAGAAGTCGTCTTGACTTCCTGTTGGTGAAACTGCTGTGCTTAACAAAATAAAAGCACCGTCAGCAAACTGAAACTTTAAATGTTTAACATCAGCGTCACGTTCAACCTTTTCTTGGTACTCATGAAAAACTAACGACTCTACCTCTCCCAATATGAAAACATAACATCTGTAAATTGGTTTTGACCAAGCGGAAAAACTGAAGCAAAGTTGGTTGTTGTTTAAGGGGAGAGCTCCTCCTGCTGGCTGTTCTGGGTTACTGCAGCAACAGAAAACTCAGCCTCTTCTGTCAAATGTATTTGAGGCTTTTTTTAATTTCATGAACACCATAAACAATTACTGATAAAGTTTTTGATTATGTTAATTAGCTTTTTTAATTGTCTCTTTGAAATTTACACTCTTGAAAATGACAAAACTTTCTAAAATAGTAAAAAAAAAATTACAGAAAAAAGTGGATTTTGTGCTAACTAGACCCTTTGAAAGAACGATTTGCAGATCGAAAGCCTCCTAACCCTTTTTAGAAGCACATCTTAAAAAGGGTTAATAATTCATGAGTCTGAATTGATGCTCAGATGAAACATCCTGGTGATTAAAGGATGAGTTGTGGTTGTTTTCCTGTAGGAGACCAGAGAACAGAGGATCACGCAGTACCACGAGGAATCGGACACTCCGAGTGTGCTGGTGGGTGGAGTCTCGGCATCGAACCGCCACCGCCGCTGCTTCTGCCTCAGTACAGTATGTGTGTGGTTTCAGGGTCTGAGAGAGGGCTGCATGCTGCTGGTGGAGGGCAACAAAGCCACGCTGCTGGGAAGCACAAAGGCTCGACTTTTCACTACAGGTAACAAGTTTAGAGTGACACGTTCCGGCTCTGTGGGGTAGTGGTTAGCACTTTTGCCTCACAGAGAGAAAGAAGGTCCTGGTTTTAATCCCAGCTGGAACCTATCAATGTCAGATTTAATAATTGGTTGTCAAATAAAAGAAATAGGTAAAAAAAAAAAAAAAAAAAAGGTTATCGCGATTTATTTTTTCCTAGTTTGCAATTAATTAAAATTTTTAATCGATTGCAACACTTAAGAAAAAACAATTCTAAATGTTAAGTTTTGTGTGTGATTTCTCATTGTGATTATTTAGAGATAATGGTTTGGAAAATATTGTAACAAAAAAAGTTAACGGATTCAATTTTTCTGGGTTTGCGATTAATGTTTTTAATCGATTGACAGCATTAATTAAAAATAAATGTTCTAAATTTACAGTTTTGTGTGTGATTTAACATTGTGATATTTGAAGAGTGGTCAACAAATAATATATAACTAAAAAATAAAATAAGTTATCGCGATTGATTTTTTTGATTGGTTTGCGATTAATTTGTTCATTTTTTTTAAATCGATTGACAGCATTAATTGAAAATGATTATTTGTAGATAATTGGTTGTAAAATAATGTACTAAAAAAGTGAATTGCAATGAATTTTTTGCCGGGTTTGCAATAAGTTTTTTTAATTGATTGACAGCATTGATTAAAAAAAATCGAAATAAAAATTTTTCAGATTGTGATTATTTGTAAAGACGTGGTTGGCAAATACTGTTATAAAAGTTAATCGCAATTAATTTTTATTTAGTATACGATTATTTCGTTAATTTTTTTAATCTATTGACAGCACCAATTAAAACAAAATGTTCTAAATGAACAGTTTTGTGTGTAATTTCACATTATGATTATTTGCAGATATTAAGTGGTCAGCAAATACTGTAACACAAAAAATAAATAATTTTTCCTAGTTTGCGATTAGTTATTTTTTTTAATTCACTGACAGCACACATTAAAAATACATGTTCTAAATGTGTAGTTTTGTGTGTGATTTCACATTGAATATTCACAGACAATAAGTGGTCAATAAACTTGTACCCAAAGGGGGAAAAAAAAAAAGATAATCGCAGTTAAATTTTTCCAAGGTTTGCGATTAATTAGTTAATTTTTTTTAATTGATTCTCGGCCCGAATAAAAATATGAAACACAGATGATGCGTTTCATGATATAATGTGGTTTTGACATAATTACAAAGTATAAATGAAAGTGGATCTGGCTCCAACACTGAGAATGTCTTCGTCTTGTTAGGTTGCTAAAACCAGACTTAAAGCAAAAGTGTGCTGACACAACACGCTTCATCACTTTTAGAACTTTGCTGTAATCGTTGGTCCTGATTGTGCGTTTGATTTCAGGGGGAAGCCGACAGTGGAGTACGATCCAGGCAGCGACCTCAGCTTCCTCCTCACAGACACACACTGACCAATCACAGAGCAGAGCTGATCTTTGGTCAAGATCACACAGTCAAATGTGAACAGATCGTTTTATTTCATTTTGAAAAGGTGAAATCGTTGTTTTAAGTGAAAGAATACAGACATCAGAAACAGCATTTCCTCCAGACGAAGTTAATAAAGCCCTCAGTCACACTGAAGTCTGCTTCCGTCTGTTCAAAGTCTGTTAAGTTCATCAGGAGGAATCATCTGAAGCCAGCGGCTCGCTCAAACCCAGTTCAAGAGCTCATCACAAAGAAAAGCTTCAACAGTGCAGTAAATACGAAAAACCAGAACCCCCACCCAGAGTCTCAGAAAGATTCTGTCACAACATCGCTTAAACACAAAACCTTTAACATCAAGTAACTTTTCAACCGTCCACACCATCATGATCGTGTGGACGGTTGAAAAGTTCCAGTAAATCAAATAAACACTGGAGCTCCAGTGTTGGAGGGTTAAGGTCCGCTTGCTGAATTTTCTGAGGTTTTTCCCCAAAAAAGAGAAACAGTAAATGACCCAAAGACGATTTAAAACTCAAACAACTTTCAAAATAAAAGTGCAGTTGTTCGGCGGCTTTAAGTTGACAAGAAATAATCACAACAGGAACAATTACACAGTAAATAAATGCTTGTTTTTTCTTTTTTTTAAAAAATCCTAAATCTCTTCTTTTTTTACTTTTGAACGTCTTACCTCAAACTTTTATGAAATTTTGAACAAACTCAGTGAAAAAAGGGTTTAAAACGGCTCGTTGGGTAAAGAATCAGGATCAAAATCACTATAACACAAACAGGTTTTGGCCTCAGTGGAAAATAAACACTTGAAATGTTATATGGAGAGTTTGTGGCCGGAGACCACACAGACTTGTTTTGAATTTTTTTTAAGAGACTCTGCAAAGATGAACATGTTCCCAACCCAATATGGGCAAATAGATATTTCCTCTTTCTATCATTATATTAACACACACACACACAAAGTCAATAAACAAATAACATCGATTTACTGCTGCTGTTTGTTCTTAGTAAAGCTGCCAGTTGCACTTTAAGCTAAGGAAACACTCCAAAACACACTATTTGAAGTGGTATAGTTTAAGACTTCCCTAAAAAAGGATGAAAGTGTAAACTGGGGCTGGTAAAGGCGTTCAAAGGCATTAAAAATCTTTACAGATCCTCTGGATCATTGTTGGTTGATCCACTGTACCCGCTGGAAAAATACCCTTTTTTGTCCGTGCCACGCTAATTATTCTTTTGTCAAGCAGCAGAAAAAGGGCTTTTTAGGATATAAAACTGTTCATAAAAAAATTTACAACTTTTACAGTTTTCGTCTTTTAATGTCCAAAAAATGTGTTGATTTTTGAAAAGATAAAAACCTATTGATGACTTATTTCGTAATGTGTAATGTTTAATGAATGAGGATAAAGTCAGGAAGTCTAATTTGGATCCAACATTAAAAATAATCAACTTTGTATTGATAAACGGGTAAAGAAATCATTAAACTGACTAAAAAAAACCCCAAACATATTATAATTTTGGTGAATTATAAATCTTGTTGATCGTTGCAGTTTTCACGTCTGCCTCCAGATCAGGGGTCCCCAAACTACTTCTTGTGAGGGCCACATAACGGTTTTCTTCTCTGATGTGGGGCCGGGTCGGTTTGTAGGTTAACAGAAAGAGTGTGACACACATAACCAGATTTTAAATAATTCAAATAAAACAAATACTAAAACTTTTTAACAACTAAATATATATCTGTGATAATGCCAGAGTAAATGCTGTAAGGTGAATGTGGCCACTGAAGATGCTAGCGCTAATAGCTGACGATGCTGAAATTGACGACTAAAAACACAGAAGCTATTAACTGAAAACGCTGAAGCTGACAGCTAGCTAAAATATTAGCAAAAGGCCAAATTAGCCTAAAAAACTGAAAGAAAAAAAATAGCCAAAACAGCTAGCATGTAACTGAAATATAAGCAAAATATCAAATTAGCCAAAAAACCTGAAAAATCCTACATTAGCCAAAACGGCTAGCATGTAGCTGAAATATTACCTAATCCCTAAAACATCTTAGAAATCCCTTTGTAACTACCTAAACAGTTGAAAAAGCTAGCATAAAAAGAGCTGAAGAGTTATGGACGTCCAAAAAAAAAAAAAAAAAGAATAAAGAAAAAGTGAATCTCTATTAACTATTAGGTGGAATAAAAAGTCATTTTTTTCTGTGGTTCTCAATCTGTGTTTCTGATAGTGTGTGAGAGGGCCGGGCAAAATGTGGATGCGGGCCTGATCCGGCCCGTGGGCCGTAGTTTGGGGATCCCTGCTCTAGATGGCAGCATGTCTAAAAGCCCAGGAAAGAACTTTAACGAACGATTCATCATTTAGGTGTAAACTCATCACTTCTGCTGGTTTAGTACAAACAAAGAGTGTGATTAAAAAAAAAAGTTGGACCCACTTTAACACAATAATAATTAAATACTTGAAACCCAAAGCAAACCATTTCAGTTTCATTCAGCGACATAATGCAGAAAGAAGAAGAAGAAGTGTTACAGTGACGATCAGAACACGTGATCCAAACCCTTTAGTGAGCCTCTCATGTTTCATCTGTGATCACAATCAGAGCTGCTGCAGAGCTCACACCCACAATCCCATGCTGCTTCTCCTTTCAATTCTTTTATTAATTACTTTCATGATATTTCACTAAGTCATCTTTTAAAAGGTTTTACTAACAGTTTCAGCAGTTCTGGACTTTTCAAGGCAGCAGCAGCAGCTCAGGAAGCCAACAATGTGCAAAGTGGACGACAGGCCGGACGGCGAGCCTCTGAACCGCTCACGTTTGGATCAGAACTCTGCTGGTTAAGGAGATAAAGGATCAATCTGTCGATCAGGGATCTGCTGAAGGAAACCTAATGTGAACATCCGAGGAACACAGCAGATGTTGTGATGGGGCAGACAGGGATCTCTATGGTTCTACTTGAAGCCAGTGTTTTTCTCTTTTGGCACAGATGTGAGGACTAATCAGACGGAACAGCTAAACTAAAGCAGGACCAGACCTGCATTCAGCAGTCTGTACACTGGATTCTCTCCAGGTCTTTGACCCTGATATCTCTCCTGGAATCGCTGCTTCGTTACAAGCGGCCCCTAAGCGTCAGTGTTTCCGTTCTCCTCCGGCTGCAGCTGCTCCTTCTCGGTGCAGTCCTCCTGCGGGGGGCGCACTCTCTTGAAGAAACCCAGCTGAGAAGGAGAAAAGGTTTGGTTATTGTAGAGAAGAAGGTGTGGGCCACTTCCCCTCTTCTTCAGCTGACTCACCTTGTACATGATGAAGATGAGCAGCGCCAGCAGCAGCAGGCCCGCCAGCACAGCCAGGGCCACCACCCAGGCCGGGACAGACTGGGGAGTGTCCGCCACCCACGTCACCGACAGGCTTACCTGACCACACAAACACGGTGGCCATCAGTGATGAGGTCACTTCCTGTAACTCAACTATCTGCAGCTTAAGAATCAGTAAAATGGTCTTTGGGATGTTTTAACATGTTCTACTGATGATGGAGAACAACTGTAAAGAGAACTAGATATATAGCATTATCTGTGACAATGCTACTGTGAATGCTGTAAATTGAATATGGCCGCTGAAGATGATAGTGCTGATAGCTGAAGATACTGAAATTGATAACTAAAAATGCTGAAGTTGATAGCTTGCTAAAATATTAGCTAAACTCCTAAACAGATGAAGAAATAAGGTAAAATGTCCAATTTTGCCATAAAAGCTAGCATAAAGCTAAAATATGAGCTAAACTCCAAATAAGCCTAATAGACTGAAAAAACCTAGATTATTCAAAATAGCTAGCATGTAGCTGAGATATTAGCTAAACTAAAAATTGTTAAAATGTCTAATTTAGTCAAAGATGACATGTTGACTTTTAACTACGATATTTTAAAAACTGTAAGGTTTCAAAAATAAAAATACAGGTTCAAGAGCCCAAAGTCTGCTAAAGAATTTAAAAGTTGAATAGTTTCAGTAGCTGAAAGTCTTCTCAACTTCTATTGTTTTGTAGAGGTTAAAGTTTTCAGCTGAAAAAAGGGATTTTGAAGATTTCATGAGCCATTTTGGAGTTAAAAAAGCGATAGTAGGTTGAATAGTAAGTAAAGTTGATGAGTAATGAGGTTGAAACTTTCAAACAGTGATCTCCTAAAAGAGATGAATACTTTGATAGTTGAATGAGCTGAATAGGTGAAGGGGTTGAAGAGCTACGCATGGATCACTTGAGTGGAGTTAGGTTAATATGTACATAATAGCTGCTTTGGCCAATTTAGCTTTTTTAAAAAGGTTTTTAAGCTGTTTTGGAGTTAACCTGTTCAGTTATTTTGCAGTTTTTCTAGCTTTTTTTTTCTTTTTAGGCTAATTTGGCTAATATTTTAGCTGGTATTTAGCTTCTGAGATTTCAGCTTCAGTGTTTTCAGCCATCAATACCAGCATCTTCAGCTATCTGCACTAGCATCTTTAGCAGCCAAATTCAGCTTACAGGATTCACACTAGCAAGTAATGCTATATATCTAGTTCTTAATTATGTTAAAAAGTTACAGTTTTAAAAGTTTAGTTTTAAATGTTTATCTCTGTTTTGGCTTTTGGCCCCTTGTGCGATTGACACCCCTGCTCTAGAGTCACAGTTCTTCCAGAAAGCGTCAGACGTGTCTTACGGTGGTGCTGTTGGAGGGCAGTTCTGTCGACAGGTGCTTGTACGGCATCTCAATGACGCTGAAGGAAGCTTTGGTCTGAACCACATAAGAGCGGTTCTGATTCTCCAGCTGAAGAGAAGAGAGCAGAAAATACATGAACAGCTGGAAGAACACTCAGGAAAGTGAAGCGTCTGCTCTGATCGGTTCAGGATTTTTACCCTGAGGAAGTTGTTGACATCCAGTCTGGAATAGATGAAGAGGATGGCGTTCTTCGTCTTCTCAAGACGACCCACCTGACATTTCAGCTTCAGGCACTTAGCTGTGGTGCAGTCCTGAACACACAGAGATGGAAAAAACAGAGAAGAAATGTTTCAGATGATGATGGAGAGTGGTCACGTCGTGTGTGTGTGTATATACATGCATGTGTGTGTGTACGTAGATGTGCATGTGTGTACCAGTGTCTGCAAGTCGTTCTCTGCATCCTTGGACTCGGAGTCCCTCTTGACACGGGTTGGGCTCCGACCCTCTGTCTCTCTGGATGGACCAGAGCTGGTGTTTTTCTCAGAGGCCACGGGGTTCTAACAAACACACCGGAACACACAAACACACACCGTGAAAAGACTCATCTGTTACCAGAAACTCTTCCAGCTCGGAGAGAACACTATGGAGAGAAATAAGTATCACCCCGATTTATGAGTGCGTAATTCTTGATTTATGCGTAACTTTGAATTTGTGCAAACGTAATTCTTTTTTGTAACTCAAATGATAAATTTTGTGCATAAACAAAAATTATGAAATTCAAAAAAATACAATTTACACATAAATTAAAATTACAAACAAATCTTTAAAAATTACACACAAACCACTTGTTACGCAGACACAAAACCTCAGTTACGCACAAATCTGTGGTGAGATTCTTCACAGATTCGTCCCTGAGTGATGCACTCACTAGTGCAGTGGACTCGTCCCTTCTCTGCCCACAGAGCAGTTACAAGCAAACATCTGTTTTTATCTGAAGCTTCGCTCTCTACCAGAAAAAGAAAAATCTTCAACACAAATGTAAGATGATCATTTCATTCCAACCGAGAATTTAATGCAACGTTTCCACATAAAGATCTTTGATGTCTTATCAAAACTCAGCAATGTGAAGAAAGCCTGAGAATGAGCTGAATCAGCTCAGCTGGACAGCAAAGAAGACATTTTAAAAATACATTCATGCTTTTATTGATCTTTTTGTTTGCTTTCATTCAGCTGCTCTGGATGAACTCTGTGGGAACATGTTGTGCTAAAGAGCAGGAACCTGTTTGGAGGCAGGTCTCATGGAAGGTTCTGGATTATGGAGATGTGAGGAGTCAGTGGATGTGAACGGTTCCTTACAGAGACGTTGAGCGGGTTGATCAGCATGTTGGTGGTGCAGTTGATGGGCCCCTGAGTCTCAAAGCTGGTGATGTAGAGCAGAGAGCCGTTTCGGAAGTGGTACGGCCACTCCACCTCCAGTGAGGCTTTGCTGAAGGTGCTGGGCCCGTGGTTCACCAGCTGGAAGAGCAGAGCAGATGTGGAGACAAAGAACTGAAAAACACATTCACAACGAGAGCCTCCATACTGATGGAAACAACTACGACTGGGTTGATGAAACTGATTAATAGACTTGAGCTTAATGGATCAATAATCGATCCATAAAAGTAGAGATCGATCTAACGCATAAAGCTGCTAGCTTGATGCTAACGTATAATGGAATTTCCCATAGGACAGCTAATGCTAACACTTGGTCGACTTAACCATGCATTACTGACTAAATAAACATCTTGATAAACTCACAGACAGGACTTTTCCAAACTCTTTAAAGAAAATATTTACATGTACAGTTTTTAAATGACCCTTGCTGAGCACCGTATTTATTTATTATCAATCCATGCTTCCATTGCATATTTATGACCAGCGCTGATTTTGTGTGTGTGGAACGACTGAGTAGCTTTAACCCACGGGCTGAATCCATTCTGTGTAAAGGCCATCTCTTCTCTAAACTGGCGGCCTGTGTGAGCAAAATACACAGTTCTTAGTGGCCGAATACTCCAGGAAACTCGCACCGGCGGCGGCTGAAAGACCGAATCTCTTAGCCCGGTATTTTGTTTAATTCTATAGGGTGAAATCAGGATCCGCTTAAAGTGAACAAAAAACCAGATTGAATGAATGAAAAAATGTTTATTTGTACTCTCAACTTCTCTCTTTTTTTCCCTGTTTGCTTTCAAGTCTCTGTTTTCAGTTTCAATTCTGATTTTAGAGTTTTTGCTGCTGAGCTGATCCCAATTTTCCATGGGGGACATGTTTCCCATGATTACCAAAGAAGTAATGTTGATGTGACATCTTTTCTGCTGCAGAACGTTCTCTGTTTCCATCTCCGCCTGCATCACCTCACTCCGATCAAACGTAGGGAGAGCAGTATCCCTACTGTGCAGTTTTCCCTCGCTAATGTCGCGGTACAGCTTCCACGGTCTCACCGTTTGGTGGATTTTTTTTCCAGAGCGACTTGGCTGTTAATCTCCTCCGTGCCATTTTTCACGCACGAGCAGCTTGGCAGGGTTAAATAAATCTTCCTTGTGATTAGATCCTTGTTTTCAAAAGTCAGGTTTTTTCATATCATGAAACTATTTTGGGTAACTCTGGAGTCATTCTTAAAGATAAAATATGCAACACTTTAACTAATATCAATGAAACTATGATCCATTTGCTCTTTTCAAATGATGATGGAGTGTTTTTGTCCGAACCTGCGTTTGGACCTGCAACCTGCATCACAGACTAAAGAGAGTAATTTCAGAAAAACCAGCATGTGACCACAGGCACACTTAATCATGTCTGCAGGACTGATAGATCTGTCGGCTGTCAGAGAACTTTTGGAACGTATGAAGTCATTTTTGTGCCACTGTATTGCAAGTAAGTCACAGTTTTGAGATCAAAATTGTAAACAAAATTTAAAGTTTTAAGATAAAACTTTATAAATTGCAAATAAAAATATTTAATATTTGCTTTCAATGACTTTTTTTAAATTATATTTTGCCTTAAAAAAATATTTTTGGGATTTCAAACTTGTTTTTATTTTCAAAAAGAGGCATTGTGTTAAAATAATCGAGGGAAAAAGAGCCTGTTTAGAGTCTCTGTAGCAGACTCCATGGTTGTCAGAATTCACCCCCTAACTCCTAAAAAACTATATAGTGCGGGACTATCTAATGTCCTGGATTTTAAAGGCAATTTGGACACGATGTTCACTACCTTTCTTTTGTTTTTCTAAATGCCGGATATGACGTCACCAATTTCACAAAGTCAAAATGAAATCAATTCAAACATTTCACAACATTTATTTATGACTCCACCGTGTCCTGACGGTGAAAATCTGGATGATTTATTCAAAATTTACGTTTAAACACCTTTTTTTTCAAAATTGTTCGACCGCAAAGCATTGTGGTCTGTATTTGCAAATCTAAAGCTTGTTTTTGGCAAAAACTTCTGGGAAATTTCTAGTGCACTCTGTTTTGGAATATGTAGATTCGGACAGCTCTCGAAAAGGACAAACGCAGAATTTAGTGAGTAGGGGGGAAATTCGGACAAAGCGCATGTTAGATAAATATGGCGATTTGATTGGACAGAATCTAGACCAATCAGCAGGCTGGCACAAACATCACACGAAACCGAAACGTATCAAGGCAAAATCAAATACATATTTTAAAGCAAATTTTAAATATCTTTAATTTGCAAATTATGAATTTGTATTCTTAATTTAGATTTCGCTTACAATAAAGAACGATTTGATCCCAAAATTGCGACTTTTTCTTGCAACATAGTGACACAAAAATCACTCCGTGGGAAAGAAAACAGGAAGTGCTCATGGTTGAAAGGTTTGAAGGCGGTTCAAACAGAAAGTTCAGAAGGTTTCTGCAGAAAATCCCCTTCTTCCACCTGCCTGAGCGAGAGGCGGGGTCTTCTCACCTCGTAGACGTGAATGATAGGCGGTCCGATGTCGTCCCCGACCACCGGGGGATCTTTAGGCTTCCAGTTGGCGATGGGGAGCAGCACCTGACTGGGAGACGAGGATCTGGAAAGAACACACTCAAGCTCAGACCTTCATCAAAAACCAGCTAGACATTCATGAATAACAGATGTAATCCTGTTTTGATGGTTGGATGGAAACGTGAAGAAAGAGCAGTTATGACCCCGACAGGAAATGACAGCCGTCTGGACAGGAAGTGTGTAAAACTGAGTTTTACCCTCTGATGGACACTTTAGCCAGAATAGCCAGGTTGATGGTGCTGGTGACTTTTGCACTGGTGTTGTTAAACTGATTGGAGCTGAAACACAAACACAGATCCGATTAAACACCAGCAAACCTCTGCTGATCTGCACCCGGTCATTTGTTCATCATCAGAGGACATTTAGCAACCAACATTATGAGAGGAAACTGGAAATCTCCCAGATTCAACCAGGTGAACTGAAGAAATGCACAAAAATATATAATTCTGATCAGCAAAATGAATCCAACAATTCAGAAAAAATGAAAACACTAGTTGTGTTTGTGTAACGCACAGACAGGGAGCAAAAAATATGAATGCAGAACCTGAGGAGCTGTGTCGTATTGCTACTTTGAATGAAGTGCTTGGTCTTCCTCTGTTGTTCCTGTCAGACAACCCACAACTTAAGATCTGATTTAGAGGAAAACCTAGACCAGAGGTCTGCAACCTGCAGCTCCAGATCCACATGTTTCTCTTTTATCTCTCCATTGTGGCTCCTTGACCAAAGATAAAATAAATCATGGAGACTGTTGATCCAGACATGTCGACCGTCTGAGTCAGCAGCTTCCTGTTAATGGCTGCTCAACCAAAACTACCAGCAAATTAAGACTACCAAGGTCCAACCTCAAACTAAAATAACAAAACAGTAAGACTGCTGAGGACAAAGGGGAGAAAAAGAACAAAACAAAGAAATAAAATACATCCCTGTTGACCTGAAGACGTCTTGTTTGCTCAACACCAACTCCAAAAAGAACAAATTTTATATACAATGCAATATTTTGGTAAAAAGTTTCTCTTTAAAGAGTTACAAGCACATATTATCTTACACTGCACAACATTGGTTATTAAAAAAAATAATAATTAAAAAAAAAACATTTTGAGAGATGCTAGGTTCTTTTTATATCTTTGCTTTTGTTCGTGCCAAAAAATAGACATAATTCCCATTTAGTATGCAAAAAGAAGGTCACAAATGCAAATCCAAATTTCATGAAGACTAAAGTACGACTAGTATTTGGTTCCTTGTAGTTTTTGATCAGTATTGTTAAGAGGTTGCTGACCCCTGCCATAGAAGCAGGGGTCAGCAACTGCATATGCTGCAGTTCCTCAAATGACCACTGGGGGGTGATCTCAAAAGCAACTGTACCTTTTTGTTCTTGTAAAATATAAAAAGAGTCATCAAGGCAAATGCAGCCTATTCTCCTGTTACAATAAGCAATCTGCATTCAAATGTTAAGAAAAAACTAATTGGTTGTGGGTCACAAAATACAAGAAATGTCTTCATATAAATCCTTTCTGATGGGGTCTGTTAGAGAGGAAACTGCTGCAGCTCTGACTGCAGGATCACATGTTCGGGTCAATAATCTCTGTTCTATACAGCAGTGACAGAACAACTATTCGTTCATGCCCCACTTATCACAGACTGCAGGGATGCAGCGATAAAGAAACAAGCAGTGAGAATGAACAGAGTGAAAACAGAAGAACAGAGGAGGAGCTCATGGCCCGCCTTCAGCGTCTGTTTGAAACAGCAGCAGGCGTTCTGGATGAAGAACAGGGTCTCACCTGACTATCTGCAGGTCAAATTTGACTTTGGTGTCCTCCTCAGATAGTTGATGCACGCTGAACCTCAGCCCAGCCAGGATCTGTCCAGAGACAAGGAACCAATCAGAGAGCAGGGATCCATTCACACACGCAGCAGACATTTAGAAATGACATGTCAACCAGTCCTGCACACATCCGATCAGGAGGGCCGAACTGACCTTAGTTCCTGCCTTCATGGGGTTCCCCAGATCACACACCACCATCTTGGTCTGGTTCTCCTTCTTGTAAGCACAGGACAGCCTGGAGAAAGTCTGGAAAACACGACCAGAACACAGAACCTTCATGCTACAGAACTCAGCCGGGCTGTTACTGTAAGCAGACGCTGCACTTCATGAGTGAATCCATGCTTTTCTCCGTCTATATTAATCTGAATTTAATTTCTAAATCTGTCCTTTCAATCCAGTCCACATTTTCTGTGTTTAATCTGAAGAAGTTGTTTGTGTGATGATCTGCTTTAATGCACGTCATTGTTGTGGCAGATAAAAACCTTCGGAACACGAGACTTTCCTCCACAAACTGAAGTTCAACATGTTGTTGGATCATCTTAATCTGTGGTTCGTTTGGTTTTCTTCAGACAAATCTCCTGAAGTTGTGACACATACAGCTCTGCACAGCTGAGAGTGTCTCCTTTGTTCTGGTGGGGATGTTACCTGACTGCGGACCACCTCGATGAAGTCGGCCTGCTGCGGCGGGAAGACGTGAAGCTCGGCTTCGTAGGCTCCCTCCCCGTGGTTCTCAGCCACGACCTCCAGAGTGAGACTGTTGTCGTCGCCGATGTAGATCTCCTCGCGGTCACTGCAGCCAATCAGAAAACAGCGGAGAAATGAATGCAAAGATCAGAGCCTTTATAAACACACAACAATGTTTCATGGACGTCTGCTGGAGGTTCCTACCTTTTCACTGACAGGGTCAGGTTAGGTTTGCAGATGTTGTCGTCTCCACAGTCCAGCAGGATATGAGCCTGATGGAGACAAGCTGCTACAGCTCAGAGGTCTCAGGCTTCGTCATCCGTGATGAACAGCCGGAGTTCCAGAACCAACCTGCTTGGTGACGTTGTTGGGCGTGGATGCATCCAGGATGGGCAGCAGTCCGCTCGGGTCCGCAGCGCGCTGGTAGTCCAGATTGTATTCCATTGCAACGGAGATGGGGGTGATCTTATCCCGAAAGTCCTGCTCATCCTGAAGCAGAAGAAAGGAGACGCTGAGGCTGCGATGTGCCCTGACCTGAACCTTGACCTTACAGAGGTCTGAACACATCATCTCTATAGATATGAGCGTTGTTTGTTTTTGATTGTAACTAATTATAAAACACAAAAACTTATTTTACATGTAGTATTTTGTGATTTTTTTAGGGAAAATGAATTAATTTAAATTGACAGACAATGAGAAGAAATGAATTTATTCCATAGTGAGGGCAGACAGTGACGCTTCAGATAGAAGGACTGAAGGCTTCTGCAATACAGAAATGTCTCGAGCTGGGTATCAATTATCATTTCCAGAAATGCTCTTGTGGGCCTCACCTTCAAGAAGACTTCCAGCTCCTCACAGGCCAGGGCTTTGTTGCTGCTCACCGTCATGTTCTTGGAGTACTGGAAGACCTGACTGTGCAGGAAGCGAACGCGCTTCGTTGCCTCTTTTTGCTTCAGGCGGTCCAGCAGGAGTTCCACATGGAAAACTGGGCGAGCGGTGACAGAACAAAGACAGAATAGATGAGAGGGGCTCAAACATTTACAGAGTTGTGGCTGTCTGGTTGCTTCACGTACTCATGCTGCTTGGAGCTCTGTAGCCGCTGGCTGTCAGGCAGTACTTCACCTTGAAACTGAAGAAAAACAAGATTATGGCAAACAATCCTGCTTATTTAAACATCAACAATCTGTTTAAATCAATAAAACATGCACAAATCCATTTGTGCAGAAACAACTGTGCAAATCTAAACTGTGTCTATGTCAACAGTGTGATGACAGCCATGAAAAGACGGTTATATGTGAAATCTGGGCTCACCATGACACCAGCTCTTTGGTGTCGGGATGTGTGCAGGCCTTCTCCTTGGGGTTCACGATCTGTGGAGTGATGTCCAGCGTGGCGTTGACGCTGATGACCGGACGGGCTCTGGCAAACACACACAGTCACGGGTCAGATCCACAGCACTCCCACACACCGAAACACGTCTGGTGATATCGAAGACGCAAACACTTTATTTTCTGTTTTTACAACATAGACTGAAAGGGGTGTAATTTTATAAAAACAACATGAAAAACATTTCATGAGATAACATGACATGAGCTATGTCCGAATCCCCCCCTTCTCAGTATATACTGAGTTTGTCCTTTTCTATTGCTGTCCGATCATTATGGGGCGGGGGATGGACTAATTTGTCGATATGTACTCACTTACCTTACAAAAGGAAAGCAGCATAAATGATGATCATTACAATAAGTTAAATAAAGCATCAGTTCAGAGAGAAAGTTCACCTCTTACCACTTGTTTTTGTCCAGATGATAAAGGAAAAAATGAAAATTCTACTTTTTGAGGTTTTAAATGCATTTTACTATTCATTCCTCACTATAAAGAACCCCAAAACGGCATTTTGATCCGTTCATGCATTTAAGAGTAATTCTCTAAAATCCTGCTTTGCCTGCAGCAGTCCCTCCCATACCCATGAAAACAAGCGGGTGAAAACTGTTGACGTAAGATCGATGCCAACAGCTCCCTCCAGGAAGAGTCTGTGCTGCAAGCTCCGCCCCAGGCCAATGCAACATTCAATTTATCTCCTCATCAGTGATAATCAGCGAAAAAAAACTTTAATTTTAGATGCAAAATACCGTATATCTACCAGTTGTGTCCTGCCTTCAATAAATTCCAGTTCAAACAGGTGTTTGTTACTTTTTCAGCAGCGCTCCCTTAAGATTTATGATCCCTTATGATCAAATATATGGCTATAGTTCACTCTGAAAGGCTTAAGAAAATCATGGTAGGGCCCCTTTAAAGACGTTTGGCCTGTGTGACCGGAGTTTCTTTTTAAGTGTGGTTTATCACCTTTTGATCCACACCCAGCAGCCAATCAAAATCGAGTATTCACCCAGACCATGGTATAATAAATATTAACGCATTAACTATGTTCTGTTAATTGCGTGCATTAACGCACCAACATTCACATGTACGAGTGATAGAAAAGTGACTATCGCACCATTTCACTTCTATCGTTTCTATTTATTTTTATTGCTGAACTTTTGAGCAAAATTGTGTTTTCACACTAAGAAACTTGAAATTGTTTTGTACTTAACAAAAAGTCTAATTTGAAACTATTCAGTTAAAAGTTACTTGAAAAAATAAAGCCAGAGAAAAGTAAATAAAACATTTTTGTCCCTTTTTCCAGAGAAAAATGTATTGTGGTATATCGTGATCTATGTTATTATTGTGATACAAAATAATCTATATCATGATACACAATTGTTTTCCACATCGTCCAGCCCAACATCCAATTACTAGAACAGAAAGGATGTGTTACATACGTCACATGACCTTTCATGTTTAGATTTAAACTAGTGTTCTTGGGATGAATGCAGGCAATCTATGAGAGTTTAACCCTCAGCAGGACCAGAATCTGAACACTGGTCCGTTCAGCACAGGTCACATGATCTACCAGTGGGAGCAGAACCAATGAAAGCCAGCAGCTCTTTGATATCACAGGTGGCCTCGCTTGTTAAGCCCTTTAGCTCCCGTCAGCAACATCACACACGTGTGCACTGCCGCAGCAGGGGATCATGCATACCACCCACGTTCACATGCAGCGTGTAGCGTTGAACTGATTACCTGTATAAAACAGCCCTGTCTGCTCCAAACGCACCGACGATTAAATCTGCAGGACACAAACATTATTCAGAGTTTTCACAGCAGCACCTCGCCGGCTCCCTGCAGAGCCTCTCCATGCTAATCCTGCACGCATGCAGAGGGCCTGTACCTGGATACCCATTCTGGTCTATGTCAGTGCTTCCAGTCATGGAGTATCCAAAGCTGGCAGGCATGTAGCTGGACGCCCATATGCCCTGCAGGACCTGAGAGACAAAGCAACAATGAAGAACTTTCTGTTTTTAATTGTGGGAGGATGTAAGAAGGAAGTCATTTAGTTACAAACAGACAATCCACCATGACAAGAATAAACTGAAAACTGTCTGGTATATTAATACTCTGTTCGGATTTGGTCCAGGCAAGATGGCGCCTACATCAACGTTAACCTCATCATTAGCCGGTAGCTAATTTGCTTATTTATACTAGAAGATTCCTAACCGTTCGGTTGAGGACTTCCAGCTAATGATGCTCTGGCGCCATCTTGGGGTCATCTTGTTGTGGTCCAAAAAAAATGTTTTTTTTTCCCTTATACTTTCTTCTTCTTCTCGAATAAGGTGTAATGTTCAAGCATGATCACCACCTAGTGGCCAAACTGAAACGCCCTCCAGGAGAAGCAGAACAATGTTTACAATGTTAATGATCTGAACATTTTTGTTAGAACTTCTCCTTTAAATAATCCATGTAGCACTGGATGATATTAACAATCTCATTATTTCATTGATACATTTTATAGATTAATATAAATATATTTAAATTATATAGTAGATTATTAATGCATTTCTAAACAAATGTGTATAAATGCGCAAACTCAAAACTGAATTGAATTGAAGAATAAAAACAAAATCAGAATCAAATCGATTCAGGGTCTTGTGAATCAAATCAAATTTTTTCTGGAAATGACAATCGATACCCAGCCCAGAGCTGGTGAGGCTCAGCCTCACCTGCCTCCCCTGACTGCACGTCACTGGAAAACATAACACTGTAATGGTTTAATTATTGTGTATATTATGGTATTTGTATAATAATTATTTTAAATATTTAAATGTTCCCCCACAGTTAGTTTAAATACGACAATTAATACAAAACAATAATGAAAGTTGAATTTTAACTTTTTCCTTTCAGATTTATTTATTTATTTATGCATTTATTTATTTATTTATTTATAGGGTTTATTTATTATTTAAACTTTAGGAATCCCTTTGAAAATGATCTTTTTAAACCTCTTTTAGAACTATCAGCTTTTTAGCTTTTGAATGTGAACAAACTGTCTAATTTAACTGTCTCTCAGTTTAATGTAAGATAAGAAGAGCTTTAAATCGGACAGAGAACGTTAATCGTTTTATTTCTTTCAAGTGAATATTAACAAGTGTTCAAATTTGTATAACTACATCCAATAACCTCTGGAGGAATAGTCGGTGAAATTTTTTTTTTCTCTGTGAAAAAGCTGATCAGAGCCGACAAAATGCCGTTTGCAAAAAAGGTCAATAAAAGAGAGAAGAAAGGGGTAAAAAAAAGTCAAATGCTTAAAACGATGTTTCATTGCGGCCTGCTCCGACAGGGGGAGGGACTTCCGGCTATCAATTTTTGGGCGCCGTGTTTTCTCTTTGTAGCCAGATTCTCATTTGTACCACACTGAGAATGGAGCATATTCAGACAAAGAAACTCAGTCTGATTAGAGACAGACTATGACCACTTCGAAGGAGATCAGTTCCTGATCCTGGAACGGGGTCTGGTTGGGTGTATTCAGACCAAAAATGAGTTCTGGATTATTGGGTCTGGTTCATTTTAAGGGAACCAAATGTGTCCAGTTTGAAACCACCCTTAAAGAATGATTGTTTAAACAGAATACCTTATTCCATCAGGGTGATCAAACTCGAGTCTTAGAGCTTTTCAGTTATAGAACAGTCTTTCTGCACCACATTTCAACAAGATGAAAACGATGAGCAGAGATGTTGGTGTTGAGAGCAGAGTTTACCTGGGAGGGCGAGGGGTCGGGCCCCTGAGAGCGGCCGTTATGGATGTAGACCAGGCCGTGGCGGTCGGGGCCTCCGTAAGGAGCAGAGATGGCCACATCTGGAGAGGACACAGAAACATGAACCTGACTTGAAGGAGGTGTGGAGGTGACGCTCTGCTGTCTGACAATCAACTTCACTTCATTTAAAACAAAACCACTGATAAAAACATTTCATCACTTGTTTAATAATTATAGGCTGTACTGTTCCAAACATCTGAACATGTACAGGTAATTTCCAGGTTTTATTTTTATTTTTAACTAAAAAATTGGAGTAAAACAAATTCTTTGTACTGTCAAATCAATTCTTAATAAGCCTCTGATCTGTCCCAAAAGATAGGCTCCAGCAACCTCTCCTGACTCTGATCAGGAAGAAGAAAAAAGCAATGATAGACCGGTAAGTGAATATTGCTTCATGAGCTTCCAGCGTGTTTGTAAACATATTTCAGAGCTGGAGTTTGGAATAATTCCAGAAGAGAGGAGGAGAAGACATTTTTGGCTGTTCCTGTTCTCCTGGACGTGTTTGAGAAGCAACAACCCAAAATAAATTATGGAAAAAAGTTTTCACAGAAGCAGCGCTGGAGCTAACACCAACCTTAAAGTAAAAAGTTTGTAAAAAGAGAATACAGCTGAATATCATTCCAATAACTTCTCAGAGAAATATTTGGAAAATGATAACTAAAAAACTGATATTGTTAAATAATAACTCATATTTGCTGCACCCTGTGAAGTACCACTCTGATCATATTTGAATCTATTGTAAAATAATTCCCAGTGCTCTTCTAATAATGATGATGTTGTTTATAGCTTAAATTTAAAAGGCTGCAGAGCAAAGTTTCAGCAGAGCGGTTGGAACTCATCAGAAATTCACCTCTGAGTTGTGAGCAAGCCTTTTGGTGCAGAGCAAGCCCGCACCCACTTCCCATCGTCCCTTTGTTTACTCTCTCTCCCGCTAGCTTACAGCCCCTCACACTCCTAACCTAATATTTTGTTGCAACAAATCTGTCGTACAGCTTAGATCCAGATTCCACCTCAGACGAGGAAAACAAAGACGTTCATGGATCTATTTGTTTATAAGTGGAGGTATCAGAATGGAGAGGTGCAGGGAGTTTGTGCTCCGCTGATTGCAGGTCCTACATCACAGCTAAAAGCTTTTTTAAAAGTCATTTTTATGTCTGCTCCTGATTAACAATGGTTTGAATAACTAAATACGTAGAAATGCAATTTTAAGATTAATTTTCTTTATAAATGTCTATGAACGTCAGAAAAATGCCACACGAACATGTTAAAAACACCAAAAATTAACATTTTTATCTGAACGGGTCTTTATAGAAACTGTTATATGACTATCATAAAGTTTTAATAAAAGCTTATATAAAAGTTTTTTTAAGGTTTTGTACAAACTCATCTTCAGACAAACAGAATCTCATTGCAGGTCTCTATCAGCTAAAGTCGGGCTTGTTTTATATGTTTTAACTGGTATAGGGATGACGTAAAAACCAAAACAGAATCTGGATTAATTACCTGGATCATCCAGAAGAGCCCAACATCAAAGAAGCATCTGAAATCTCCCTCTTTTCTACTTTTCATTTGTTCTTTTCCTCGACCGAATTGATCAACGGTAGGGGTCGGCAACCTTTAACAGTATAAGAGCTCATTTTGGCTCATTCTCTATTGTTCAAAACCTAGTAGGAGTCACATAGTCTTACTTTAGCCTTTAAGAAATTTGGATTTGCATTCATGACCTCCTTTTTTTAATAATAAATATGAATCATGCCTATTTTTGGGCACAAACAAAAGCAAAAATATAAAAAAAAAACTCTCTCTCTCACTCTCTGGTACTCTCAAAATGTGATTTTTTAATAACCAATGTTGTACAGCATAAGATAATATCTGCTTTTAACTCATAAAAGATCGAACTTTTTACCAAATTTTGCTTTGCATATAAAATCTGTTCATTCTGGAGGTAGTGTTGGGCAAACAAGACGTCTTCAGGTCAACAGGGATGTAAAAACCTACAGAGTTTATCATCTATGCGCACCTCAGACATCAATTTATACATGTCACTAATTTAAATTAAATTAATGATAATCAAGCAAACTTTAATTTTAAAAAAATGTATTTTTTTTTTCTCTTCCCCTTTTTGTCCTCAGCAGTCTTACACTTTTTTTTCATGTCAATGATCAGTTATTGCTTTGATTCTAGCGCTGTGAGCACACAGAGCAAATAACCCAAAACAGATTTCACTGATATTTCAGAAAGCATCAAATCTAACAGACACTTTACTACAAGCTTTGTTCAACTTTGAAGAAGGACTTCAGATGACAACAACAGCTGTGTGTTAACATCTCAACATGTTAGAAACAACAATGATCTCCCGATTCTTTCTGAAAAAATGTGAACACATTTAACCATCTCCACGTGTTTAAGCACATCTCTTCAAAAACATTCTCTTTGATTTCTCACCAGCTTCATTTTAGTTTTTTGGGCTTTTTTTTGCCAAATTCCCACAGAAATAATTGGACTCTCACACAAACAGGCCAACAGTTTGAGGAAGAGCAACTGAGGAGACAAACAAGTTGAAGTTTGTCTTACCGTTGTATCCATCTCTGTTCAGATCACCCAGAGCTGCGATGGCGGAGCCGTATCGGGCATAAACCTCCGCTCCGGTCAGCATCTGGGCGGGGCGGAAGGAAAAGCCACCTTTTCCCAGGTACACAGACACCTGTAGAACATGCAAACACACTTAGACTGGTTTTATTTCTCCACATGCACAGCAGTGACTGAAATATTCCACATCTCCACTGATCAAAAACCTGAACTGATCTTGTTTTTCTCTCTTCCTCATTAGTTTGAGTTTTCTATTTCTACATTACGGCAGAGTATTGGGGCCACCCCCCCCAAAAAAAAGTAATATGACTTTTTTCTCGTTAACTCACAACTTTATGTTACGTGAATTTATTACTTTAAATCTTGTCAATCTACTACTTTTTTCCTCATAATTTTACAACTTTTTTCTCAGAAATTTATAAGTATTCTTCTTGTAAATTATTAATTTGATCTCATAAATTTACGAGTTTTAGTTTTCATGAATTTACAAATTTCAATATTGTAAATTTACAACATTTAATCTTGTAAATTTACAAGTGTTTTCTCATAAATTTGTGACTTTAAATCTCATAAATCTAAGACTTTTTTTCTGCTATATTTACGATTTTAAAAGTAAATCCACTATTTTTTTCCTCGTAATTTTAAGATTTAAATCTTATTAATTTATAACTTTAATCTCATAAATTTACAAGTTTTTTTTCTCGTAAATGTTTACTTTCAATCTTGAGAATTTACGACATTTAATCTTGTAAATCTGACATTATTTTTCTCGTATATATTTTTCTTTTATATGTATAAAGGCAAAATTTGCCTTTTGTGGTGCCATAACAAATGAATTTATCCTTGTGATATCGATAGTTAAATTTAATTAAATTATGACTTTTAATCTTGTAAATTTACGAGTTTTAATCCCATAACTTTATACATTTTTTCTCGTAAATTTATGAGAAAAAAGTAACAAGATTAGCGTATGACTTTTAACGACTATTCTAAAAATGTAGTTATGATTTTTTTCTTGCAAATTTACAAGATTTTAAGTTATAATTTAAAACAATTTTTTTGTCTGTAAACTGACCTTCATACTCCATCGTTCTACATCAAGCAGTGAGCAACTTTAACTCAAGAGCAGTTCAAAATGTTGATTTTTAAAATAAAACTGGCCAATAGAATTAAGAGATATGGAGATGTTATCTTTAGGGGAGAATTAAAACGTTAAGAGGCCACAAGAGCGTAAACATGACGTCTGCTTCATATGTGCTTCATGAATCAGCGTCTCACCTGTCCCACCTCCCTCAGGTTTCCATCTGAGCCTCTGTCCATGAAAAGAGGAGCTCCAACCAGCAGGTCTATCAAACTGGCAAAAGGAGGAAAACATCATGTTTCAGGGGTGAAGTTCTCCATATTTTATTATTGAACCATTTGAAAGTAATTTTGGTTTCTGGATGTTGGAGTAATCCAGAGGCTGGCGTCAGAGCAGAACCATTAAAAATCGAATCCCACAGTCTCTTTTCAATCACCTTAGATCAAAAACTAGTGGATTTGAACCATGAGGAAGTGAGAGCATCCATAGCATGAAAACTCCTCACATAAACAGATAAACAATAAACAGCAGTAAAACAGACAGACGATCGTCTAACATTCTCAAGAAGACAGCCAAGACTTTGAAAACAGAACGACTTCCTCTGTAATAAACAGTTTTACCACCTCACACTCATGGTGTCTCCAGAGAACATCCTCAGACCTGAGTGAATCTGTTTTCACTTAAAGACCTTCAAAGGAAAGAGGAGGCCGAACTGACTGCGTGAGAACCTCAGTACAGTATAAATGATTTCCTCAGGCCACAGAGGTTCAAAAAGTCCTCATGTCCCTCAGTTTCAGGAAGTGGTTTGGGGCTCAGCAACAGGAAGAACAAACAGAGACACGCTTACCCGTCGTTATTAAGATCTGACGCTGCCACTGAGTGTCCAAAGTAAGCAGCCATCTATGAGGAGGAGCAGAGACAACAGAGAAGGTTAAAGTTCATGCAGGTTAGATGACTGTAGATTAGCTAGTTTAGACGAAAAACATTTATTTAAAGAAGGAGCAACTTCCATGAAGAAAAGAGTGAAAACTCTAGCATCAGTGAAGCACTTTCAAATAAATGAAAAAGTTACAGATCCACTCCAATGGAAATCATGTTGTTGGTGTTTACTCTGCTTTTCTCCACTTCACAATCTGTTGGAATTCTGTTCACCAGGTTTTAAAGTGCGTCCACACAGCAGCTAAAGCTAAAGCTCCACTGCTTAAGGGGTCAAAGATGCATTGGTGGCTTTACACCTTTGTTCCTGCAGCTCACCTGCGACCCTGTGAAGTTGATCATAGACGCCATGTTCTGACCGTTGAAGATGTTCACCTGAAATATCCAACACAACAGTAGATGAGCTGATCGAACCGCTTCTCTGCACATTCATGTTGAACTCTTTGGTCAAATGTTGAGAACTAAAGATGTCTATGAAGAAACCAATGACAGAAAAATGAATGTGATCATCAAATCAAAAATGGATTTTGTAGAATGTATATATTATATAAATCTAACAGCCTTTTGGTTGTTCTCCCTGTGAAGGCTGCTGCGCTGCGCTGGAAGGATTCTTTTGTTTTTCTTAACATGCCCCCTGGAGAAGAAGCAGAAGTGTGGGAATATTCTCCCGCTACGCTCATTACACACGGCTCACATGAGTGCAAAAAGATATTACGGCCAACTATTGAAACTAACCTTTAGATTGAGTTTCGGTAACCTAGGCAACCAAATTTTCTAATAAATGAAGGGTCTCTACTAACGAGCGGCAGATTTTTGTGGCGGTGACAAACCAACACAGGTCTGCTCGTGAGAAATCTTACTCTGGCTTGGAGTCTTCTTTGATTATAAAGTATATGTTTTTGCAGAAATTATTTTGACAGATTTGAATCTCACAAAGTATTTTTGTCTAGATTCTAGTTTAAATAAATCATTCTACTTTAAAAACAATCAATTTGGATTTTCTTTATAAATTGCGTAATCTTGAAAACATCTTTTTAAAGCATTATACCTCAATTCTTTAAATGACATTTTAAAGCAGAAGCATTACTTGTGAATGGTGAGTGGTTTTGTCACAAGAAACAGATTTTCTTGATTTAGAGAAACTGCAGAGCTTCATCTGACTCATTATTACATATATTTTAAGACAAACCAGTTCACTCTGAAAAACTTCAAAAAAAAAAAAATCATTGCTCTTTAATAAAGACTGGGTGGAACCTTAACGAGCAACAACAAAAATAATAATAATCTGGACTCTTTGTGTCCAAACGTTTACAGAAGGTGAGTTCTCATGCGTTTGTGGCTGAGTGTCAACACGTACATAACCCAGAGCTTTCTCCCCTCTGGGTACTCCAGTCACATAATCTGTGAAGATGACACAAAACAGACAAAAAATGAGGCTGCAGAAGTATTCTGATTACATACTAAAGAAAGGTTCAAGCACAAACAGAAATGTTTTAGGTAACAGTAGTGGACAGGCAGGAGTCATTTATTTGTATAATGTTGCCATATGTGGGATATTTTTTTCACTAATCTGATCAAGCTGAGTCTCAAACATACAATAAGCAGAAGACCGATTCTTCTTCTACCAGTACAAGTATTCAACTAAAACTTATTTACCTTCCTTCCCGTCATCATTAAAGTCCCCCACAGTCACAGAGTATCCTGGAAAACACAGAAGCTGCGATTACAAACAATTCACATAAATCTCTTCTGAAATGTCAGAGTTCTCAGACTGGATGGAGCTTCAGGGGATGGTGGTTCAGTTAAAGACTTCACAGGTTTCAATAATACCCACAAATGCCAACAACTCTTCTTTAGGTAAGTATCAGTGTAAATAGAAATGTACATAATTGTTTTCACTGTTCATTTCATGACTGAAATGTGTTCTGTATAGCTCAGTATAGTTAACGAGATAATTGTATATTTAATTTTGGGGTGTAAAAGAACAAAGGGGCTTGGACTAGATAAGCTTTTAGCTTCATCTAAAGCCCTTTTTTGAACTCTGAACATCTTTTGTTACATTCAAGATTGATTATGGGGGATAATTTGCATTGTTTCTTTTTATTTTTTATTTATTTTTTCCCAAAAATAAAAAATAAATTAAAAAATCAAATGAAAAGTAAAGAACAATGCCTGATGAAGTGTCCCATATCAGGAATTATTGGACTATGCAGAGACCCAAACAGTCTAACATGAAGGGGAGGACAGTTGGTTCAGAAAAGCCACTTAATTTCTGATAATTAAGTGGCATTATCCTGATAATACCATAGTCACATATGAAATAAATGAAATAAAATATTTAATCTCATTATTTTTTTTATGTTTAAATCAATTCGGACTACTTGATACACAGTAGGGGTGTAACGGACAACGGGTAATCCAAGATCCATACGGATCATTAATGACGGATCAACCCTAACTAGCGGAGGAAAGAGCTATATGAGCTAATCATCATGTTAAATGATCCAAAGCATCGTTTCTGAGAAAACTTCACCTCATACAGATTACTTTTATCCAGATGATGAAGCTAAAATTTGAAACAAAGTTCACATGAAGTTTCTGAAATCACTTATTGCAAGAACATCAAACATTAACTGATCATTAAATGTGTCTCAACAAACGCATAATTTCTTTCATTAATAAGTAATACAATTATTGATAAACATTTATCCAATCTGTAACAAACAATAAGTTCAGCAAGACAGGAAACAAAGTATTTACAACATTGTGTGTAGTTGATACAGAAATGTCTATCAGAGTCTAATGAAGGACAGAGATCTTTCTTACAGTCTGGCTGTTCTATTAAACTTGAAATAACTTTTGTCTGCATGTATTCTTTTATTCTGGTTACTAATTGGCATTTAGGCCAGCGCAATAAAATAGAACATTTGACTAGAACTTTATTTATGTGCCCGTTATCACTTTTTAATGGACATCCTGCAGCCAATCAGAATAGAGTTTTCACCTGGACTGTGGTTTAGAAGAACATGGCATCAGAGTCTAACTGTATAAAACACAATCCATGTGTGTGTCTAATGCTGATAGTGTAAATGGTTACCGAGGTAACTGTCGTCATACTGGGCACCAGCTGATTTGGTGGCAAGTGTGTTCGAGTAGGTAGTAGTGAACCCATTATCCAAACGACTTAAAATCTCGGACACGTCATCAGAAATCAGCTGGCCTGAGGAGAAATGAGGAGAGCATTGAACAAAAAAGCAACATTTATCAGTTCAAAGCAGAAACAAAAAAAGCACAACTTTGCAACAAGCCAACACATTTCTGGCTCAGGAAAAAAAAAACAAAACAGTAATTTAATGAGCCACAGGGACATGGTGCTAACAGATGTGTAATCAGAAGCAGAGCTGTGTGAGTGTTTGTGGTTCAGAGTTGTGAGTGTTGACTCAACAGGAAACAATAATTAGGCAAACGGAGCAAAGGAGGAGCCGCTCCACCAAGAAGGAAAACATGCAGGACTGACTCAGAGACCAGGATGCAGTCGGGGTCACACCCTGTCACCCAGACCATCACACCATCCCGCATTACAACACACAGCTCCGTCTGCAGCTCATCCACCAGCTACACCTGCTCATTAAGCGCTTACTGCTGTGGTGACAACCTGCAATCTACTGATCTGATGCATGACACACACTGATACATGCAACACCACGAAGGGGCAAATCCAGTGCCTTTATGTGTCGGCCTCAATCTATGAAGAGGGCTGTATCGGGGAATCCAGTTGTAATGAGGCCAAATCAATCATGCTAATCACAAACTAAACTTCTGAATCGCTTAAAGCCTTAAGGGCACTGGTTGAAACTGGACTGCTGTTGGTGTTTGTTGACAAAAAGAGGAAAGGAATGGCAGGAATATTAGAAAAGGAACTTAGAATGAAAGGTCTGACAGAAAAAGTAGAGAGATGGTTGACATGATGGATATGGTGATCAAGAGACCAGATGGAAAGACTTCAAGGACTATTAATTGGGAGGACTGTATGAGGAAGTCTGGAGTGACATGGAAGTAGGTCAGAGTTGTTTAGAACATGTAGGATAACTATGAGATACAGGTGAGATGTTCTGTAGGTGTGACAGAGGACAGAGGTGAGACTGCACCATCTTGACCTCCTTAGGTGCTGTAGTGATGGACAGACTGATAAGAGGTAGACATGAATTTCTGTGGTGACAACCTGATGTTTGCAGATGACATTGTGATCTGTAGTGAGAGCAGGTGGAGGAAAATCTAAAGAAGTGAAGGTTTGCTCTGCAAAGGATAGGAATGAAGATCAGTTGCAGCAAGACAGAATCTGTGTATACGTATGTCTTCCAATAGTAGCCCCAACGGTTATTAAAAAAATGTGGCAGCCGGCCCAACTTTTATTAGAGACATGCGTCTTATTGGAGATCAGCGTTTATTCTATCACAGACAGAATGGTGTAAACTAATGGGTTCATTTTGTGGTGAAATTCGGTCAAGATTCAGGACTGATTAAAATTATGAGAACATTGTTCTGATTAACACTGGAGGTGAACGTTTCTTTTCTCTATGAAGCATCATCAGGCTCCATATCAAAAATCCGAACACTTGTTAAATCAGGCGTATCTTAGAGACCGGCCACTATTGGAAGAAAATACGGTAAATGAGAGGAACTCGAGGGGAATGTTGAGGTTGAAGGGAGCAGGGGTGAAGAGGAAGGTGGAGGTCTTGAGCGAAGTGGAGAAAGGGTTCAGGAGGAATGTGTGAACAAAGAGTGTAATCAAGAATGAAAGGTGTAGAAAACTGTCATGAGAGCAGCCATGTTGTTCGTTAAAGACTAAGAGTGTGCCAAAATATTGATATTGGGATGTATCGTAATATTTAGTCCTGCGATTGATTTTCGATGAGTTCTCACCAAGCATCAATGTTTTATTTTTGTTTATAGAGGTTGTAAAACGTTACATTCGTCATCATTTGGTGAGACGTTCCTTTGGAGGTAGATAGGGAGTGCGTGTTGGGAGAATGGCTATCACGGGCATCGATGGGTCGGCAGCTACTTCAGTTAATTAATTTTTGTTTTGTTGTTTACAACAATTTTGCAGTGGGACTGCTGTTCATGTTTACTATTGTTAACACTGAATTTTACAGATGATTCCAATTCAGTTAGTGTCAATGCTTATCAAAGACATTATTACTGATTTCAGCAATGTGGGAAAAAGGGTCTATTTTTGCTTCACAAAATAAGACACAAGTTGTTTCTTATGATTGTGTTTAAGATAAAAAAAATGCAATTTTGATATATTTTCCCAAAAAATATGTGTTTTTCTATATAATGTGAGTTATTAGAGATGATTTTTCTACCAATTATTGCAGTATCGCGATATCTTGAGCCATGTATCGTATCGTGAGGTAACCAATATTCCCAGCCCTATTGAAGACCAATGCAGAGACAGGAGACAGAGCTGGAGACAGCAAACATGTTCACTCTTTGGGAGTAACCAGGATGGATCAGGATCCATCAGAGCAAAAGATCATGGTAGATGTTCTTGAGATAAATAACTGATGGTTAAGATCAGTAAGAACACTAGAGGAAGACCAAAGAGGAGGTTCATGGATGTAGAGAAGGAGGGCATGAGAGTGGTTGGTGTGAGTGAGGAGGATAAAGAGGATCCAGTACTGTGGTGTCCCCTTAAAGAAGCAATTAAAACGTAAAGAATAAGAAAGGAGACCTTTGTAGGAGTTTAGAAACAGCTTTTCAAATGTTTTATAAAGTTTTAATACATTTCATATTTACTACAGTGAGTTTAATCAAAGGGGAGCCTGAGGATTGTATTGTTTGAGCAGACCAAAGAAAATCCTCAAGTCACAGCGGCTGATAGTCACAGTTAAGAGGCTGTAAAATAGACCCGCATTCTGCGTTGTTTTCCAGCATCTGTGACTAATATGAAGAAACCATGAGGTAAATAATTGTCTGACATCATTAAGCTCGCATGGTTGGAAAGAAGACTTTATTTCACATCTCAAGTGCAATCAGAAATGATTGTTTGGAGTTTTGATAACCTCTGAAATCATCTTTTAATGTTTGCTGATCCACTTATTTTATATTCTGTAGCAGCAAACTTTAGTCAGCTTTTTCTGTGAGGGTTAAAAATATGGAGGTTCCACTTCAGAAAAATTGTTTTTCCGCTTCTATTTGAATACAACTTTATCAACAAAAAGGACAGACAAGAAACAAAACGAAAGGGAAAAACTGAAGTTTGCAAGTCTTCAGAAGACAGTTTACATTTTTGTCTCTGAGTTTTATCAGGGAGATTAGAACTACGAGGATGATCTGACCTTCAAGCTCTGTGGGAAACCTTCAGAACTAACAGTAGCTGTGTCTCTGAGATTAAATGTTGGCACCATGTGTGGCTTCAAAGATGCAAATGAACACACACACAGAGTAACACTCACCCTGCCAGTAGAAGCTGCCAGGTCCTCCCACAACAACTTTGTTGTTCTTCTAAAAACCACAACAAAGGAAAGAGAAAGACAGTTCTCACTCTTTGTTGCTTTCACTTCCTTTTGTGGTCAGAAACTTGAGTGGTTTAATGAAAAGAATCCCTTTGCCGTTTATCAAACACCTTTAATTCCTCCAGGTTCAACAGAATGAGGTAGATCAGAGTACGGTACCTTCAGAAAGTCTGCACTGAAGCCAGCCTGGCAGAAACCCTGTCCTTCTGGGGAGGTAGCCACTGCACACACACAAAAACAACACAATGAAAAGCAATACAAAATCATTCTTTCTAACCCTGCAGCATGTTAGAATGTTGAAGTGCTTTATAATCAGAGTTTAAAGTGTGTTTAGTGTATCAAAGAAAACATACTTGATCTACAAGGAGAGTACTCCACTACTTTGCTTCCTTTCTTGAGATAACACGTTCCCACAGGCTCACGATCTGAAATCCCGAAGGTTGACCATTGGTACAGAGGGGCGCAGGCCTGGGAAATGAAGTGTGCACCAAACATATTTATAAAATACTCATAGAAATCCGATGTTTTCATAAGAAGGGTGTTGTCATTTAAAGTCAAGGTTAAGACTACACAACCTCTATGATGTGTGACACAACTTTAATCCAGTTATCATGGAGCCTTCAAGCTTCCCCCTTACTTACAAAATCCATTTTGATTACAAAATAAAGTTTTGTTTTCAAGACAATTTTGGTATAAAGGTTCGGGTATAAAGTATGTCCTCTAAAGTTTGTAAGCTCATCAACTGAAACTCTGGTTTAACTGTTACAATATAGACCATTATGACAAAACTATGACATCTGATAGAAGCTCCCAGTCTTTGACATGCAATTTTGCATATATATAAAATTGTCAAATGGTAGTTGGTCACCAATTATCCAAGTTCTCCCACTTAAAAAGATGTTTGTAATTTTCATCATAGGTATACCTCAACCATGAGAGACAAAAAAAAAATCTAGAAAGTCACAATGTCTGATTTTTAACAAATTTATTTGTAAATTTCGGTGAAAAATAAGTATTTGGTCAATAACACAAGTTCATCTCAATCTTTTGGTATAAACCCTTTGTCACCAATGACAGCAGTCAAATATTTTCAAGGTTTTCACAAAGTGTTGCTGGTATTTTGGTCCATTCCTCCATGCAGATCTCCTCTAGAGCAGGGATGTTTTGGGGCTGTCGCTGGACCACACAGACTTTCAACTCCCTTTAAAGGTTTTCTATGAGGTTGAGATCTGGAGACTGGCTAGGACACTCCAGGACTTTGAAATGCTTCTAATGAAGCCACTCCTTCGTTTCCCGGGCAGTGTGTTTGGGATCAAGCTGAAAGACCCATTAACGTTTCATCTTCAATGCTGCTAGAAGGAGGTTTTCACTCTAAATCTGACCAATCATGACCCCATTGATTCTTTCCTTTATACAGATCAGTCGTCCTGGTTCCTTTGTTAAAAACAGCCCCAAACCCTGATGTTTCCACCCCCGTGCTTTACAGTAGGTATGATGATCTTTGGATGCAGCTCAGCATTCTTTCTCCTCCAAACAGTAGAGTTCAGAATAAAAAGTTCTATTTGGTTTCATCTAACCATAGAACTCTTCTGGATCATCCAGTTTTCTATCAAACTTTAGACAGTACTGCACATGTACTGTCTTTATCAGGGGGACATGTCTGTGTATTACTGATGGTAACCTTAGTTACTTTGGTCCCAGCTTTCTGCAGGTCATTCAGGTCCCCGTGTGGTTCTGGGAGCTCTGGGATCACCGTTCTTCTGACCATTCTAACTCCAGATGGAGGGAGATTATCAGTGGTCTTGTACGTCTTCCATTTCCTAATAATTGATTTCTTCAAACTAACCTGCTTACATATTGCAGATTCAGTCTTCCCAGCATGGTGCAGGTCAACATTTAGTTTCTGGTGTCCTTAGACAGCTCTTTGGTCTTAGTGGTTTGGAGTGTGACTGTCTGAGGTTGTGGACAGCTGTCTTCTTTATAGGTTATGAGTTCAAACAGGTGAAGTAATACAGGTAATGAGTAGAAGACTAGAGGATCTTCTTACAGAAGAAGTTACAGGTCTGTAAGAGACAGAAATCTTGCTTTTTTGTAGGTGAACAAACACTTATTTTACACCATAATTTGCAAAAAAATTCTTTAATTTATTACGTGATTTTCAGGATTTTTTTTCTCATGTTATCTCTCATAGATGAGGTATACCTGTAATGAACATTAAAGACTTCTCCAATCTTTTTAAGTGGGACAACTTGCCCATTTGGTGGCTGACTGAATACTTTGTTTTTATATGTATATGCATATACATATGAACGGTATGTATTTATATACACACACACACACCACATACATACACACACACACATTTTCTTCTCTGAATATAAAAAAATAATATTGAAAGCCACTTAACAATTTAAGCAGTTTTTAGCAATAAAAGCAAATAAAGGCAATAAAATCCTTAGTTTGCTTTTTTCTTTGGCGCCACTTTTCTTACCAGAATGTGTTCTCCATCAGATCGTACTGAAGCTCCAAACCACTGCCTGGATTTGAATTCCATCACAGAGCCATCTTTGGAAACCCTGTTGCCTGTGAAGAAGAAACATTTTTTTTAACCAAAATTCAATAATAAAAGATCTTCCAAAAATTCTTGAGAAACAACTGATCTAAGATCAGAAACTTATTCATAAATCAGTCTGACAACATGAGGCTTCTCTTTCAAAATAAAACAAGTAGTAAAAATATGTAAATTAAAAATATTGCATGTCATGTCATGTCTTCTTCCTTCTCTTGAAAAAAATAAAAGTCCTTAAACTCTCATGCCCATCCATCTAACTTGAACACAACCAGATGAGAAGGAGCTCTTTTGTTGACCTATAGGTCAACGACTGGTAGTTAAAAAAACGAATTATTTAATAAAAGCAAAACATTTCAATTTATGTATATCACATTTTTATGGATTTATAAAATAGTTTTATCCTTTAAAGCCACTCTTTGTAAAAACTTGCAGCTAAAATCTTCTCTGCATTTCATGTTCAGTTAAACATTTCTACTTTTCTTTGGTTTGAATTTCTAAAAAAAAAAAAAAAACTATAATCATGAACTCTAAACAACATTGGTTTTGAATTAAAAACTTGAAAATAAATTGGATATCAGACTAAATCAAACTTGAAAATAACAGTTTCCAACAGGAATTAGGGCCTGATTTTCAGCTCCAACTGTGTTTTCCTGTTTCAGAGATGGTTGATCAAAGCCACTGAGAGACAGTTTTCCAAACAACTGAGACCGTTCACCATTTAAAAACTTATATGAGAAGCATTTTTCCTATGGAGCACTAAAAATTGCTTTTCCATTGAAAGGGGATAAAGCCGGAGTCCAGACGGCCTCATGACACACACACAGCTGAGGTTATAAATACCTGCTGAGCCTGAACTGTCTGTGGTAAATATGTGTGGGATTGTTGTCAGAGAAGCAGGAGACAACTGGACTGTAAAACCTCAAACCAGGAGTGTGTCCATAGGGAGAGGTGGGGGGCATGGCCTCCCCCACAGCTGAAATAACCACCCAGCAACAACTGGGACGAATATTCATCTGACTATAAAATCTGATAAACGTTGATTTTTTAGCGGAATTTCAAGGAAATGTTTTACCAAAATGACAAAAACAGAAATGGAAAGCTTTTAGAAAATTCATTTTTGGTTTGAATCAAACAATGGTTCCATTTTGGGTTGGCTCGGGTATAACCCTCTGGCTCATTTGACTGCAGTCAATGTGAATATAGCATCTTCTCTTCTCCAGAACCTGAACTAGACACGCTAGCCGGACCAGATGAGGGTTTAGTGCATGTGCAGCAGAAAGAAGATCATTCATGAAAAACAGAGTCTGTCCAAGACTGTTTTGTGGATTTAAAAGGAGAAATACTCGGAAATACAAAAATGAAATGATTTCTTAATACATTTGCTCTCTTTTATTAGAAAAATGCCTCACATACTGTACATGTCACAAACTAAAAAAAAAACAGGATTTTCATTGGTGGGGGACTTTAAGGAATCACTAAAAGGACAACTACATCTGTGAAGAATACGATTATCTCAAAGGTTATTAAGCTAATAAATGATTGAATGGCCTTTCTCGACATTGCAGCAAATACAACAAAATTGTTTTAGATCTTCATTGCCACCAGTGATTGATAACAAATGTTCTAATTATTTACAAATGGTCTCATGAAACTGAAGTGGATGTTTGGGGATCTCGGACATAATGACTAAACCTCTTCTAGTGTCTGAATGAGTTTTGGCTCATTGGACAACAGTTTCTGTTTTCATTTTACTGAAACAAACATTTTCAAAGACTGAAAATCTGAACTGTGAGGTACAGGACATGTTCACTTCTTCACTGTCTGAAGAGCAGAAACAGTGAATGTGCTGAGATCACTGAGTGAGGTCAGTACTCTATGTTCCCCAGCTGACCTTCCACTCTCAGCCTGGAAGTGGCCAAAGTTGCTGAGATCCGAGGCTGCACCACCAACGTGTGAGTCATGAGTCCTAGCTGGAAAACAGACTGGATCAAACATTAATCCCACACAGACGAAGTGGGCGCTAAGACGTGGTAACGTGCTGCCAGGCGGGGGTCTGACACCGGGCAGGACACCAGGAAACGCTGGGGACTTTCCCCATCACTCTGGGAAACTCCAGCATGGGGACTTCTGCAATAGTTGGCGGCATTAGTCCTTCCCTGATCTCGTGGTCATCTACAGACTTCTTCACATCGAACAGCAGAGTAGCCATGGCAACGTGGCAAACGCTGTTAGTCAATTAACAAATTAATTCCACACGCGGACAAATTAGTTTATGTTTGGAGCAACATGTGAGGAAGTGGAGGAGCGCCGGGACTGACAGATAACTGTTCTGTGGTTGTTGGAGTCCAAAAAAAGCCCAGATGGGAGTGTTGGGTTCTGTGGGTGGGGCTCTACAAAGAACACAGCTTCCCTCACATTCTTCAAACTTTAGTCTGACACCAACTTTTACAAAGAGTCTGGAAAATCCTCCTCACACATTTGTTTGGAACTGTTTTCTGGCTTTTCACAGCGACCGAAAACAGCTCCAACTTCAGCCGAGCATGCTGGGTGAAAGGCTTGAGGCCTTTACAGACCACTCTGAGGTTTGGAGCTATGGAACAAAATAAGAAACAACTCCAGCCCTCACCCATTCTCAAAATAACACCACTCTAATCTCAGACGAACAATAAAATGTCTTGAACCACTCATCATAATCAAACTGTGAAGCCACATCATGATTCAGCAGCTCACACGTCTGCCTTTAGCAGCACTGGTTCCTTTTATGGTATCAGCTGGGTCTCTCACAGCAGTCAGGCTGGCTTCCTGTTTCTCCGTTTGCTGGCATCTTCTGATGGACAGCTCACTGCTCCTGTCTTCACTTCTGGACTTCAGGGTTCTGAGAACACTCATCCTGTTCTTATCAGCCAGCATAACATTTGCAGAAAATGTTTTTATGTTACAGTCCCACTCTGATCATCTTTTGTAAAAATATTTCCAGTGATCTTTTAATTATGATTAGGCAGTTTTTGGCCTAAATCCAAAAACTTTTCTAGAACATAGTTACCGCAGGATTTCATTAGAAATTCACCTCTGAGTTGCCCGCGCCAGCCTGCCTCTGCGTCCAAACATGCTTTTGTTTAGTCTTTCCCACTAGCTTACGGCCCCTCACAGCTCAGACCTCACATTACTGGTGCATCAGAAACAATAAGCAATATCAGTTTTTTACCAAATATCATTTATTTAAAAAAAAAATTAGGCTATTTTGAAGTTTAGCTAATATTTCAGCTACATGCTAGCTGTTTTGGCTAATTTATGCTTTTCTTTTAAAGTTTTTTTTAGGCTGTTGTAGTTTAGCTAATATTTACAAGCTAGTTGTTTTGGCTAACCTAAGTTTGTTTGCTTTACTTTCTTAGGCAAATTTGGCATTTAGCTAATACTTTAGCTGACTCTCAGCTTCAACGTTTTTCCCTAGCTTCAGCGTTTCCAGCTATTAGCTTTAGCATTTTTAGCTATCAGCTACAGTGTTTTCAGTTAATAGCTTCGGCTTTTTCAGCTATAAGCATTTTTAGCTATCAATTTCAGCTGTAGGAACTAGCATCTTAAGCGTCAAAATTCAGCTTACAGAATTCACACCAGCATTATCGCAGGTAATGCTATATATATCTAGTTTATAATTATGTTAAAAAAATTAAGGTTTTAAAGTTTTAAAAATATAGTTTTAGAGTGTTCAATAAATATTTACCCTGTTCGACCCACAACTTAAGGTGTGTTTTAAATTTTGATCCCTTGTGCGATGTAATCTGACACTCCTGATTTAGAATATATATTTAAGGCCACCAAAGTGAGAATGAGTCAGTTATGCCACATAAAACACAATATAATTCTCGTTCTCTCTGTCTGCTCACTGGTTCTGCAAATCTTTGGTCCGCCACCGTGTAGGTCAGACAAACAACAAAGCCCTCTTTTGTACACGAAAACGCACCCCAACAGGACAAAAGCAGGCCATGTGTGACTGTGACGGCAGTAGCATCAATGATTTCTGCTCCAGTGCCCACACTTGCTATCTGCTCAGCGACGTTTCAGCAGTTTTCACTCCGTCAAAACCACCTTGTTTCATCTCGTCATGCAGAGGCAGGAAGGTGCGTTTGAAAACATGCAGCTGGAGGTATCCTGTGCAAACATCTCGCCCCGGCAGCCAGAGAAAAACTCCTTATTTGGAAAAAGCGTGTGGAGCAGAGGTGACTCACCTGCACCGGCTAACATTTATACTTTATATTTCAAACTATACTCTAACAACAACAACAACTAGCCTAATGCTGTCTTAGATTTACTATCCTAAACCTCAAAAACAAATGATCTATCAGACTTTATCGCCATAACAAAAGCGGAGCTTCCTTTATGCTTCAGTCAGATCTTCAGACTGGAAGGTAGCTTTATTGAAATCAGCAGAACAATGTAATGAAACACAACACAGCAGCAGTCAGCCTCATAAAAGCCCCATAAAGAGCCTGTGTGAGAGAGAAGAAATGACGTGTTGTACAGTAGAGCTGCTGCGATTAATCGACTAATCGAAGACTAAGAGACTATGAAAATAGTCGACGACTAATTGAAGTAAATAAGATAATAGGCTAAAGTTGTGAGCGCTCAGCCAGAAAAATATGATAATATTTGACTCAGTGTGACCAAAACTTGATTTTTAGTGAAAAATAGTTCCTTGTTTCAGATGCCGACCTCATTTGATAGTGTGAATGTTTAGTAGACATTCACACTATAGCGATTCTCCTGCTCCCTTCTTTAAAAACACGTAAAAACTCCATCACACTTTCATCAATCTTGGTATCAAAACGTTCAGTTAGCTCAGCACATTACTGATAGTATTTTTTGATATTCTTTAACTTTATAGTTTTTGAAATATTGAGCAAAATTTGCCCTGTAGAAAATCAATGAGAAAGTTTTCAAATTTCAAAATTTTAAGTAGATTAGCAACAAGCCTTTAAATATATTCATGGGCTATGTTTTCAACCTTTATAGTAGTTTTCAAAAATTTGGAGTTTAGCTAAAATGTTATCAACATGCTAACGTTTTAAACAGTTTGATGGGGAAATTTAGGCTATTTTGGAGTTTAGCTGATATTTCAGCAATGTGCTAGCTTTTTTGGTTAATTTGGCATTTACTAAAGTTTCTTGGGGTAATTTTTGGAGTTTAGCTCATATTTAAGCAACACACTAAATATTTTTGATAAACTGGCATGTAGTAGGGATTTTAAAGCAAATTTACAACAAATTCCTCAAAAATTTTGGTCAACCTAAGCGCTCTTTCAGAGTTCTTTAATGACATTTTTAAAGGGGTCCTACCATGAAAATTCTACTTTTTGAGGTTTTAAATGCATTTTACTATTCATTCCTCTCTAAAGAACCCCAAAGCGGTATTTTGATCCGTTCATACATTTAAGAGTAATCCTTTAAGAACCTGCACTGTCTGCCCCTCCCATACCCACGACAATGAGTGGTTGGAAACGTGCTGCCGTAAGATCAATGGCAACGACTCCCTCCTGGAAGAATCTGTTCTGCAAGCTCCGCCCCCAGACTACAACGAAAACACACCCACCTTTTCCGCGGAGCTGTGGTGCAGAGGTAGTTCTCCCCTGCCGCCAGAATCTGTCTCCTGGCAGGAGATAACTACATTCCTGTACCATCAACCACTCTCAGACCCATTTTTCAATGTAGTCTCGCTTCTTTTCCAATTGGACTGAACTTCTGTTCACTCTGAGATTCCTCGGTCGGAATATGAAACGAACCGAACCAAACTGAACTGAACCAAAACGGCCACCGTACCCGACAGTCACATGATATAAACACGGTAGAAATGAGGTGATCGGTGAGCCGCGGACAAATGTAGAGCATTAATTAACATGTTATCCAAAAGGAAATAATTGTTCCAACAGTTTACTTGTTAGAACGTTTATTTTAACACCACTGAAAAACATATATCTCTTTTCTGTGTCTCCTACGGCTGCTGCCGTAAAAGCTCTATTGTAGCTTCAACAGAATTCTCTTAAAACCATAAAACCACAACGATGAGACATGGAAACTCATTAAAATGTGTATATGATCACATATAAGGAAATAGTTTACTCTGAAATGCTAAAGGAAATCATGGTAGGGCCCCTTTAAGGTTTTTAGCAAATGTAACATTTTGCAAATAGCTTTTGCATTTTCAGTACATCTCTGTGGCTATTAAAGTAAATTGCGTCGCCATTTTCAGCAAAAAGCTTCAGTATCTTCAGTAACAAGCATTCACACTAGCATGTTCACAAGTAATACAACTTTTCTTGTTTAATCTTGTTTTAATACCAGAAACTAGTGAAGGACAGAGGCTACACAATTCATTAAAATCTGAAATAATAATCATAATGATCGTTTGTGGCAGCCCTGTTGTACGGTTTCTCCTCATGACAGACAGAAACACATTCTTGCTGCAAGTCTTCACATCTACAACTATGCTTCGCCGAACGGGGCGTGTATGCTTTCTGAGAACCGGCAGCTCACGCTGATCCCCGACCGATGAGGAGGAAATGTTCATCCAGATTGTCCCGAGAGTTATGCCATTCTCAGAAGGAGGCAGGCAGTCGTCTCTGTGCTCAACAGGAGTTTGCCTCAAACTACAGGAAAGCTCTGCAGACGGCACAGATTACGTGTCACTGCACGAACTTTATTGAGCTTGTTGTGCAGCTGAAGGGGGAAGGGAGACGGTGTTTTTGGTGGTTGAGGTCTCCCGCAGAATACCAAACAGACTCCACTTCACACAGAAACACTCAGCAGCCTCTCTTCGTCTGCCGCTCCAGCGCTCCGACACCTTCAAATGGCAGAGGCACATCTACACGCTGCTCAACATTAATGACATCACACTTTCATTTATCCTCCCTAATCTCCTTTTCTTTTCTCTTTTTAAGACATTTTCATTTCTAAAAACACAACTAATATTTAAAAACTTTCAGACTTGGAGCATTTTTTTTCCTGTTCTTTGATTCACTATAACTTCTTAATCATTAACCTGACAATTCCAGTAGACTCGAGCCGCTTTTCTCCTTCAAAATCTACTGGAATTATCGTGTTAACGATTTAAAAGTAACAGTATGTTAAAGATTTTAAGTTAAAGCATCACCAGGTGTCAACTTTTTAAACCCCAAAAAAGGGTGTTGTTTGAAACTGAAGAGCTGCAGTGGTTTCAACACAGCTAAACCCTGCACCTTTTGGGCATGTCTGAGCATTCTCTTCATAATGATGGGGATTGCTGCGCTGGCTGCAGTTGGCCTGAAGAAACAGCTGCTTCTTCTCTTTTCCACCTTTCAGCTCTGAAATCAGGTTTGCAGGTATCTTTTCTGACAAAAACTGCATAGAATTTACTCGTACGGGGAAATTTCTAGATCCAGAAACACCCCTGCTCGTTGTTACATGAGGACGGGTGTTGAAACTTAAAGGTTTAGCTGAAAGGAAAGCGAGTCAGAAACACGCCCGGACAGATGAAAGATAGAAATCGCACCATGTTTAATGGCAGGATGAAATCCTTGGTTTTGTTCCATGAGCGAGGGACTATACTGAGAGAAAGAAAGACCGGATTGCACCAGTCAGGAGAGAAGGGTCTAAAACAGCACAAAAGGTTCAACAGAAACTCCTATCCTTAAATACAGGGGTCTTCATCTAAAATGCAACCCTTTAACTACCAAAAAAAAAAAAAAAAAACACAGAAAAAAGGTATTTTTTATTGCTGCTTATTACCTTTTTTACAGAGCCCCTGAAGGGACATTAAAGTAAAAAAAAAAAAAAAAGTAAATAAATAATTGAAGTAAAAACTTTCTAAACTTTCTAAAAATACTTAAGGGCTCTGTAAAAAAAAATTGAATTGTAAAAAAAAAAAAAAAAGTTCTGGTTACCAACTAGAATTGTTTTTTCTTAAAATTAAAGAGATTAAAACAATTCTGGTTAGTAACTGGTGCACACCAGATAGTACTTTTTTTTTCCTAAAAATTGTATTGATAACAAGAAATGTTCATTGCAGCGAGGCTTCAGCCTTTTTGTTGATTCATTATGTTGCCTCACAGCTTTTCCTATTTCCATAAATTGACAGTAAACTCTTTACATCCAGTAGAAGAACCAAGTTTCTTCTTGGTGCATCATTAAAACCAGCAAATACTGAATAATAGTCCCAGTCCGATCAACTTTTGATCAATCTGAAAGTGTTCCATTTTAATATGTCGTTTTTAGCCAAAATCAAAAAAATCTGTCATTTTCAATCTGACAGTTTCTGCAGAGTGGCAGTACTTCATTAGAACTTTGTAAACTTCAAAAATGCCATCTTTTTTAAATGGCATATTTGCATCTGCTCCTGATTCACCATAATTTGAATACAGAAATACTCAGAAATGCAATTTGAAGCTTAATTTTCTTTCTATGCGTCTTCAGTCATGAGTTAAATGCAATGAAAGCATGTTAAAAAAAAACACTAAAACAACGACTCATCAGAGTGGGTCTTTAAATGGTGCAATGCTCTGCTTTGCACAGCAGGGATCCTGCGGGAAAACACTTTTTCTGACACACCGACTCAAAAAGAGAAAACATTGGAGGAGAAAGGTGTCAGGGTAAATATTTACAGCCGAAGAAAGCAGCCTTCTACTCCGTCATTTCACAGGTTTAGCCAGCTAAACAAATGACTCATAAATAGACGAGTACTCTGCTGTACCATAGAGGCCTCGTCAGAGAGACTGGCTGTACGTCGTTCGAGCACACTCCTGATTTTAACTTCACACACTCAAATTGCTGCTGATCAGCGTTTAATGCCAGAGGTCCCAGAGCTAAGCACTTCCTGCTGATGCAGGAAGTAGTTTATGGTTAGAGGTAGTGCTGCCACAAATGATTATTTTAATAGTCGGCTAATCACAGGTTATTTTTTCCCATTAGCCGACTAATCGGGTCACGCATAAACTGGTCGTAAAGCACATATCTTGACCATCAATAGCTTTAAGCTAACTACAAATTTGATATATAGCATTACCTGCGATAATGGTAGTGTGAATGCTGTAAGCTGAATTTGGCCACTGATGATGCTAGTGCCGATAGCTGAAGATGCTGAAATTAATAGCTGAAAATAGCCAGCTAAAATATCAATTAAATGCAAAATTAGCCTAAAAAATGAAAAAAGCCTAAATTAGTCAAAACAGCTAGCATGTTGCTGAAATATCGGCTAAACTCCAAATCAGCCTAAAAAACCTTAATAAATGCCAAAATAGTCCAAAAAGCTAGCAGCATAACTTTCAACCTTTCTGCACTCTGACCCTTTATAATATAAAGTAACTACTAACTGTCTATTAAATTAGTCGTTGACTAATCATGGCAGCCCTAGTCAGAGGGTTACTTCAGCTTTAAGCTCCACCAACACCAAGCATGAGTAGAAAGTTCTGATACCTGTGTCGTCAAACGGGACCACCTGGCAGGAGGCGTCGCCGCTCCACGGGCAGCTGTACACCGCTCCTCTCTCCGACACGCTGCTGGAGGACGTGGTGTTTGCGCGAGGAGCTCCGATGAGAACGTCTGACCTGGACAGAAAACAGGAATAGAGTCATTAGAGCCCACGAAAAGAAGGTTAGAGAGAAGCAGCAAGACCAAACGCACACATTCAAGACTTGTACACACACAACGCTCGCTGAACTTTAGCTGAACCCAGAACATTTGGAGCTCATAAAGATTGTTTATCTCTAAACAGACCACATTAGTCTGTTAGAAATGACAACAATCTAGCAAACAAAGTCAGATAAAAAGCCGCAGGAAAAATTCTTCATGAACTCCACGTTAAAATGGATCCAAATACACATCAGAGGTTAAAGTTCCATTGGTCGTCGCACACCTCGTCGTATTAAATTTGTTCTCCACATTTGACCCATCCCCAGTGGGAGAGGTGAGCTGCAGACGCAGCTGCACTCTGGAACCCTTTGATGGTTGAACCAGCAATGCATTTAAAACCTTTGTTTTACTCTGCCTGGATTTAAACTCTTAACCTTTTATTCTCAGGGAGGACACTCTACCATAAGCTCACTGAGCTGGTGAGTAACATCAAACCACCTGTACGGCTGCCATGATGAGTCAGCCAATAACAGACTATTAAAATAGCAATTAATTTGATAATCGATCAGTCGTTACTTTATATTATATAGAATCAGAGTGTAGTAAAGTTAAAAGTTATAATACTATTTGGCATTTATCAGGGTTTTTGGGTCATTTTGGAGTTTAGCTAATATTTCAGCTGCATGCCAACGGTTTTGGCTAACTCAGGCTTTTTTCTGTTTTTTAAGCTAATAGGGCATTTAACTTATATTTTAACTGGCTATCAGCTTCAGCATTTGTTAGCTATCATCTTCAACACTTAGCAATCAATTCCAGCGTTTTTAGCTACCAATTGCAGCCTCTTCAGATATCAGCACTAGCATCATCAGCGGCCAAATTCAGCTTACAGCATTCACACTATTATTATCGCATGTAATGGTGTATATATATATATATATATATATATATATATATATATATATATATATATGTCTTTCAGTTAGTTTAAAGCTATTGATGGTTAAGATGTGTGTTTCATATCTACTTGGCACATGACCCGATTAGTCGACTAATTGAAAAAATAATCGGTGATCAGTCGAATATTAAAATAATGTGGGAGCTCTAACCACCAGAGAGCTCCTTTATGTCACTGTTATGAAAAACTGCAACAACTTCTTAAAATAAAAACTCCATTCAAGTTGAATGGTACTAAAGTAGATTTCATGAAATAAGTGAAGTAGAAAATAGCTCCTTGGTTGTTCATTTTGTTGCAGACTTGAGCCGCTTCCAGTTTTGCAGCAGAAATCATTTCTCCTCCGAGTTTCCAAACAAAGCGTCTTTGTTTGTGGCAGCTTGCTTTTGTTGCAGATTATCCTGAGGTAACCGCTCGGTGGATTACAACGCACAAAAGAACATTTCTCTATTTGTGTTTGGCGATTCTTTCAGACTGCTGTTCCACCGGACTCGGATGGACAAAAGCTGTTAATGGACTGATGTTTCAGTTTGCACAGCGGCGGGAAAACAACAACAACAGATGTTGCAGCAGCAGCTCATCTCCATCTGTTCCTCTAAGAGCAGCTCAAACTACACAATAAAAACTACAAAACATATTAAAACAATAATAGTCACTGTAATTAATTTACAGTAAATTAACTAATTATAGTAAGTATAGTAACTACTTACTATAATTAAGTAGTACACTATACTATAAGAATAGTAACTAATGAAAGTAACAACTTTCTTGGTGGAAAATCCAGCAATCGTTTGTAAATTCATATCATTGACCTTTTATTTTACAAAGAAGCACAATTTCTTAAAATAAAAACTCAAAGTTTTTCAGTTTTAGTGATGACAGTAACCTTTGAAAGTAAAAAACAACATAACCAGTAGTTTGCCTTAAAAGACCTTCTTCAAATTCAAATTAGTGATGATAACAAAGCCTTTAAGTCACTGAAGAATTTCAGGAAATGTGTGTGAACTAAGATATGTCAAACTGTCTCTTCAGACGGATTCTGAGGAAAAACCAGCAGGAAACGTGAGCGGGAAAACTTAAGTTTAGACCAGGGGTGTCAAACTCAATCGCACAAGGGGCCAAAATCCAAAACACACCTTGGGTCGTGTGCGGGATAAACATATTTTTTAACTCCCTAAAACTACATTTTTAATACTTTAAAAACTTAACTTTTTAATATAATTATGAATTATTTTTAACATAATTATGAATTATGAATTATATAGCATTGCATGCAAAAATGCTAGAGTGAATGCTGTAATTGAAGATGCTAGTGCTGATAGCTGAAGATACTAAAATTGATAACTAAAAATGCTGAAGCTGATAGCCAGCTAAAATGTAAGTTAAATGCCAAATTACCCTAACAGACTTTAAAAAAAAACATAGGTTATCAAAAACAGCTAGCATGTAGCTAAAAAAAAAAGCTAAAATTCAAAAAGCCTAAAAACTAAAAAACTGAAAAGGCCTAAACTAGCCAAAACAGCTAACGCTTTTCCGCAAAACGGCCTAAGAAATTACAAAAAACCCAAATTAGTCAAAACAGCTAGCATGTAGCTGAAATATTAGCTAAACTCCAACATAGCCAAAAAAATCTTAGTAAATGCCAAAATAAAAGCTAGCAGAATGACATTTTTTTAAACTTTAAACTGTAATTTTTTAAACATAATTATGAATAATAAAAAACAGGAATCTTATTCCAGAATAAATCAACTTAAACCTCAAATAACTTTCAATATTTTACTCTCCATAAAATATGTTTTGTCAAAATTAAAAAAGTTAGAGATGAGCACAAGATAACATCGGGCCATTAATAAAAATAAAATGAAATTATCTGGAGGGCTGGATAGACTTACCCGGCGGGCCGGATCCGGCCCCCGGGCCTGACTTTGACACGTGTGGTTTAGACTTTAGTCACAAAGACTCCAGTCTAAATGAGTCATCTACCTCAAAAGTCCTGAAGAATCCAGAGCGCAGCAGACTGTTGTGTTCCACCAAGATGACAACCATGAAAACATGAGAAACCTCAAATTTTACACTTTTAAAAACAATCCTAAGCCAATTTCAACCAGAAACGAGCATGAAAAACTCAAAGAAGCACGCAGTGAAAACATACAGAGGAGCTGAAAAGTATGTGTCAGTCAATAAATCTGTAAGTTGATCCACTTAATTTGATCTGTTATGTTCATTATAATTATGTGAGACACAAAATGTAAATAAGAATCTAGGAAATCACATTATTTATAAAGTTATGTACTTGTAGAATAGTGTAGAAAATAAGTATTTAGCAGAAGTTCATCTCAATTCTTAGTAATGTAACCCTGGTTGTCACTGAAAGGTTTCAGGTTTCCTATAGGTTTTCAGCTACTACTTTGGTCCATTCTTCCATGCAGATCTTCTCAAGAGCAGTAATGATTTGGGGCTGTTGATGGAAAGCAGGACTTTCAACTCTATCCACAGATTTTTTGGTTAGTATTATGAAGTCTATAGACTGGCTAGATCCCTCCAGAACCATGAAATGCTTCTTATGCAGCCACTCCCTCGTTGTTCGAGTGCTGCGTTTAGGATCATTGTTGTGTGGAAGATCCAGAGACGTTTCATTCTCAATGTTTTTGCTCGAGGAAGAAAGTTTTTGGCCATCCATACATTGACTAGTCATCCTGTCCCCTATGCTGTAAAACTTCCTCACATCATGATGTTTCCACCCCCATGCTTCAAAGTAGATCCAGTGCTCTTGAGATTCAGCATTCTTCTCCCCCAAATACGCCAAGTGGCTATTGTAACAAAGACATCCCGATCCTCCTCTGGATCATCCAGATGGATTCTGAAGAACTTTAGACGCATATGGATGTGTGCTTGAGGACACAGTCCCCCTGTGTGGTTTTGGGCTGATTCCTCATTGTTCTTAAGATCATCTGAATCCCACCAGGTGAGATCTGGAGGGAGGTGATCTTGTATTGCTTCCATTTTCTAATAATTGCTCCAGAAGTTGGTTTCTTCTCTCTAAGTCGGTTGCTTATTGCAGACTGGGTCATCCTGGTCTTGTTCAGGTTTACAATCTTGTCCCTGGTATCCTTTGACAGCTCGTTGTTCATGGGGGAGAGTTTACAGCCAGACTGTTTGAGGGTGAAATCGAGTGTCTTAAACAGATTACCAGTTCAAACAGGTTAGGTAATCAGTGGAGGATAGAAGAACTTCTTAAAGAAGTAGTAACAGGTCTGTGTGGGACAGAATTTTTGTTTGTTTGTTGGATATGATTAGTTATTTTCTGCTCCATTATCCAAAGACATCCTTTGAAACTTGTATGTGATTTTGTGGATTCTATTATACATTCTGTTTCTCACATTTACTGTGTTTCTATGATGAACCTTACAGACCAAACTCATCTTCTAACCCTTGTTCTATCTTTGGGGTCCCAACCCTTACATTGACGTGTTATCCCAAAGGTGGAAAGGACTTCATGTCTGTCATTGGAGATTGAAAATCAAGTTCAGTGCACTGTCCTGTGGGGTCCAGAAGACCCCACTTCCAACGTCAACGTGCCTAGGATAGTGGGAGGGTTAAGTGGGACAATTTAGAGAATTGGACAAATACTTGTTGCCTCATTGTATAGTCATTGAATTAAACATACATTTCCTTCTAATCTTTTCAGCAAAGTGCCTGAAAGACATTCAGAATAGAGCTGAGTCACCAGATTTAATACTAAGGCGTGTCCTATTTTAACTGTGATTTCAGATACACTTTATTACAGTAACACTCTGTGTAATTAATCCAAGTCTGTACAAATGCTTAATTTTGAAATAATTAAGCCAGAGTATACACTAACCATTTGAGCAAAGATGACCTGCATGTGAAGCATTTTTCCCCTGTTGATGCTTCAGGTGGAGTCAAGTCTTAACAGGTAAAGCAGTTTGCTGATCCTTTCAATAGCTAAAGGTTAAGGTTATTGGCATATTAGGAGGATGAGGAGAAAACCAACTATTCTCAATAACTTTTAATATTTGTTTCTTTGAAATGTAAACAGTTTCTGATTTTGTTGGTTTAAGGCCTGAAGAGAAACAACCACTTCAAATGATGACTCAATAAAAAGCAGCATAATGAGTCAGAGTAAACAATTGTGATTACCTGTGTTGTTTTATTTTCCCTGTAATTCATTTGTCTCCCCATAGATGGCGCAATACAAACAAATTCACCATTGTTCAGGCACAGAACGTTTTTCTTCACTCATGCAGTGTTTAAAATTGTTTTATATTTCTGATATTCGTGCAGGATTTCAAAGTCATTTTTCTGATTATTCCAACACCACATGAATGCCACCCAATCAACCCATTGGTTAAAATGGCACTGAAATGAGAGCAAAAAGCACAATTTTGAAATAAAAAAATCTAAAACGCAGTGTTTTAAAGTAATTCTCAAGATTAAGGTTTTGTTCAGATCTTGTGTTTTTTTTCTTCCTTTTTTGAGGTAAATTACCAAAATTCGTCACAAATCTGCTCCTGGTTCGGCTTTTCTGTGAAAGTTAAAACCCTTTTTGCCCCACAAGTCAAAACGTTTGCCCATCCCTGACCAAGACGATCTCAGCAAATGGCAGTTATCTAATGATGACAGTCAGATTATTGCATTGAGATTCATGGCAAATAATGTGATTAAATTCTACATGTAAATGCATCAATCTAATTTATTTCTGACTTTTATGTTTGGAAAAGAAAACAAATTTGTAGAAATTAAACTATTTAAACAATTGTAGTCAAAGCTTGGATATAAATGTTAACTCAAAGAATTCAAAGCCCCACTCCAATCATCTTTTGATCTGTTTTTAGATCCTTCACAGTGATCTTTTAATTATGATTTTAGGGGAAAAAAACTTTCATTTTCTGGGACAAGGTTTCTAAAGTGGGGGCAGTATTTTATTATAAATTTATCTCAGAACTGTGGGTAAGACCATCAAAATGGAGTAACCCATCATCCCTTTGTTTACATGCATTCCCACTAGCTCAACCCCAACCTAACATTAGAGGTGCAACGAAAATGATAAACAATATCAAAGCTATCCAGTCATACAGTTTTGATCCAGATTCCAGTTCAGACCAGGAAAACAAAAATGTTCATTCTCTGTCTGCAAGTGGATGAATCAGAATGGAGCGGTGCTATTGGCCCGCCCAGCGTGATTTTCTACGTCACAGTCCTTGTCAAACAGCAATTTCTATTTTTGTTTGCTCCTGATTCACAATTTGAATACATAAATACTCTGAAATTAAATGTTAAGCTTCATTTTCTTTATGTATGTCCTCCACCACGATGACTACATTTATTTTTAAAAAACATTCTCAGTAGTGTTTTAATTATAATTATGAGGCTTTTAACCAAAATCCAACAACCTAAATGTCTTAAAAAGCTATTTTTCATGTTGATCTGAAGCCTCTGGTTCCAAAATCTCCTCTGAGGGGGCGTGGCTTTTGGAGCTGAACTGAGCAGCTCCGCCCCTGATTATGATATCTCTGTGTCTCGCTAGCATAAATCTTCTCCACTGCTACATAAAACCTCCATCTATCTGGGTAATGTCCAGCCATATGGTTCTGATCCGGATGTCAGCTCAGATCTTCATGGACAGAACTTCCTCCAAAATCCTGATTCTTTCTCCTTCCAGTTCACCAAAGACTCTTTGATGTTTCTTGACGTTGCTGTGATCAATCCATTCAATCCATTGGTTTCTCAGAGCAGAAAATAATAAAATGATTTCCTAATACATTTGTTCTCTTTCATATGAAAAGTGCCCCACAGACATGTTAAAAACAAAAGAAGAAAATGCATTTTCCCCAGAGGGGGACTTTAAAATCACCAAAAATACAATTTTGATTGGAGTGGCTGTAAAACAGCGTCAATGAAAACAGATCAATGACGATGCTGCTGATGTGATTTGCTTGTAACCAGTTTAGAGCAGACTTCAGAACAGTCTGACTGCATTTCCCTAAGGCAGATCAGGTATTAGGAAACACTCATACCAGCTTCTGATCTCCATGTTCTTGATTTCACATATTTGTTCACATGTCAGGAATTAATTTACTGTAGAGACACTGAAAACAACAGAATACTACTTTATTTTGTCCTGTACATCCATCACTATTAATTATAATGTATAACTGCTACTGCAGTTATTCTAACTTTCCTCTCTATTGAGTTATTTTTGGAGAATTGATGTAAATGTTAAAGTATTTCTCCCCCTGTTTGAGTGAGTTAGTAGTAAGTCCCGCGTGCGTGGAGCTGAAGGTGTCAAACGCTCCTGAACTTCCTCGTCTTCATCACAATAACTACCGTCATGCTTGGCGTGTTCAAAGACTTACTCTCTGTTGTCTGGAGACTTGAAGAAGTCCACCGAGAAGCCGAAGTAACTTCCCGGGGGTCCCAGGAACACCGAGGGCTTTTCCACGTCCAGGTTGAAGGAGCCGCCGCGCTGGAGGCGTAAACACACCAGAACCAGCAGGGCGAGCGCGGTGCGTCCCCCGGCCATGGCTGCTGCTGCTGCCGCTGAGGACCTCCGCGGCTTCACCGGGAAACGCGGGGGCGGAGGAGATGCTGCCACTCACCGGAACCGAACGTCCCGCGGCACGAAAACATCCAACGGCGTCGCTTCAAAACAGCCGGGGAAATCTCAGCCGTCCGTCCGCGCGCGAGCTCGAACAAGTCTGCATGTAAAACGGACACTTCCCCGGCGCGCGCGTGCCGCAGTCACTGAGCTTTAGAACACACCGAGCGACACGGCCGAACCGAGCCTCGACCCGTTTTGGGCTTCCGGAGAACACAGAGCAGCAGTGTCCCGACGAGAGGCCACCGCGGCGGGGCTGCTGTTAGCGGGGAAGAGTGTCAGTCAAACCTCTCGCGAGCTAAAGTCAAGTCAGGCAAATTCACCACGAAGAAATCTGAGGAGGAACTTCCGGTCCGTCCCTTTCAAATCAAAAGCTCCCCGCGCTGACGTCAACACAGTCAGAAAAAAAAGCATTAAAACTCACTTTAATATAAAACCCAGTGTTTCAACATGTTCTTGTAACATTTCTGTCATTAAGGGAAAACAACCGTAAATAAAACTAGAAAAGTTGCATTACCTGTGTAATGTTTTTAATTGCATAAATAAGAAAAAAAATAAATCCCATTCATTATAATGGGGCTAAAAATTTGCATAAAATGCATACAATTTTAGAAACCGTGAAATTTACAAAAACAAAAACACAAGTGATAATGTTCTTAACAAACTGAACGATTTGATACCAAGATTTCAAAAATTTCTGAGAGTATGATTACATCTTAGTAGTGTACGGAAGAAAAAATAAATAATAAGAAAGAACAACTGAATAACTATAGTGTGAATGCTTTGAAGCATTTACATAATTACGATTAAAATCATTAATAATTAAAATTAAGATTTAAATCATTAAAAATCAAGGGGAGAAAAGAAAATGACACTGGAAAAAGTTTAGGTGTGACGTAGAAGCTACTACGGATAGTCAACTTTTTCTCTCCTTTGTTTTCCTCGTCTGAACTGCATCTGGCACAGAACTGTACAGCTGGATAGCTGCGATATTGCTTGTCATTTTTTTTATTTTTTTTTTTTTTGCTAATGTTGGCTTGGGGGCGTAAGATAGCTGGAAAACATGTAATCAAAGGAATGATGGGAAATGAGCGGAGGCTTACTTCCACACAACTCAGAGGTGAATTTCTGCAGAGCTCAAGTCGTTCTGCAGAAACTATGTTCTAGAATATTACTGTTTTTTTCTTTTCTTTCTAAAATTGTGTTTAAAAACAGGATAATCATTATTAAAGGAAGATTTTTTACAATAGACTATTTCTTATTGTTGGGCTACATCAATAAAACTGAATGGAAAAGATGATCGGGATGACATTTTAATCATACATCTATGAAATAATGTACTTGGTGAATAATTATTAAATTAATAAAAACAATTCCCTAAATGGTATAATTTAAGAAAATATCTCTTAAAAAGATAGCATCAAATTAGTCAAACTGTTGTGCAATGTCCCAATTTTCCATTGCAATGATTTGTGTTTTTTAAATCAACTGTAATACAATGAAACTACTTCTCAAAATAGTAAATTACAAAATATAATAACATCTTCGTCCTTTTGTTAGTCTAGTAAAGTCTTCTATTTTTTATTGTCATTTGTGTTTATACCCAACATGTTTCTCACTTTTCTGAATATTTTTGGGGGAGCTTTATTCTGAAGGCGTGTTTGTGTGTTTTTGTCAGTCTGGCTTGATTGAGGTTAACACAACACACAGCTGAGGCACTGCAGGAAGTTCATTCCAGTATTAGACAGAAGGATCACACAGCTGTGATGTTTTCATGTTGGTTTTAATTTCAGGTTATGAACTTTTCAGCTCCCACTTATCATCCTGAAATCAGATTTCTTAAAAAAAAAAAAAGGATTATTTTTTCAAAGAAAGTTTAATACTGAAATACACAACAAAATCAGTATTTTGTTACAGATTTCACATATTCACAATTAAAATATACAATAAAAGTTTGAACTGCAGACTTTTGCTTTGACCCAAAGCAAAATCTTACATCTTTGGCATTTTTTAAAATCCATATAATCATAATTTATTAGTCTAACTCAGGGGTCGGTGACCTTTAATATTAAAAGAGTAATTTGTTCTTGTTTTCCACTGCATACCTAGAAAGAGCTTCATAGTCTTACTTTAGCCTTTAAGAAATTTGAAAAAGAAAGCGTTGGATCAAACCCCAGGCGTGGGGTCAGATCAGGTCATCTTGAGTGGACAGCTCGCTCCTTCCTGGCTGCTGCGCGTTGGCCTGCATTCATGACGCTTAGCAATGCCTTACATCATGATGACCTCAGAATTCATGTGTGTGTGTGTGTGTGTGTTGCAGCAGTTTGGCAGGATAACAGAGTTTTTGGTCTTATTTGGCCATGAGGCACTCTGAATCCCTGCTGAGATGAAGTCTGCGCTGAAGAATGTGCAGCAAAACTCACGAAATTCTTCAGGGGGGGAGTTGTGTTTACATGTAAGATGGAGAAAGAGGGAGATTAAGACGCGTTAGAGAGAAGCATCAGATGACAGAGAGAGGAGGCGTTTACTCTCAGTTGGTTAGAGTGACATCAGTTTCAGACTTCTTGTTCTGGGATGGTTTAGTGGGACAGACGTCTGCAGAGAGCATGTTTAGTCAAACTAAACTCTCCTGAAGGTCTGCTTTATGGAGAAACCTATCTCTGTTTAGGGTGGGTGAGGCATTTTTTTAAGGTGAGAGGGAGCATTTTCACTTTGGACTGGACCTTAAAAGGGCGGCTTGAATCTTGAGACGTGATGTTTCAGGAGCTTTCTGAAGCCTCCTGACCTACATCGCTAAGAATGCGCTCCTCTGGGCTGTCAGTGCGTAGCTGCAAAAATAAACGGCTGGAGCTTGCTGGACGGCTTCACTGCTTTAGATCTGCAGTTGAAGACCAAACTCCATGCCAAAAGAGTGTGTATGTGTGTCTCCTAATAGAAGACTGCTTTCTGAATCGCCTCATTTGCAGTCCGGCCTTGACTTTGTGAAAATCAGCCTCCAAATGAGAAACAAACTACACAATGTCTGACCTGCAGATTATTCAAAACCACACAAACAACAGAGTTACAATAAAGTTAAAATTACGAAACACAATAGAAAAGAGTCAAATTTGGGGAAAAAATGTCAGTCTTGAAGCTTCAAAATATTTATTTGGATAACCTCAAACTTAAAAACAGAAACAATCTTAATATACTAGCAACAACTTAAAAAGAAATCACAGCTAAACACATTCTCTAAAAACATGTTTGATGTTGAAGACAAACATTTATGCAATTTGTGACTAAAATCCTGATGAAGTCAGTAGTTTCAGATGCAATGACAGCAATTTATTTAATCTCTAAATCTCTCTTATTTTGACATCCAGGATGTGGTCTGGTTACCAAGAAGAAACCAGACGCAACCAAACTAACCTGGTGTTTATGTTGAGTCAGACGACCGAATGGTTCCTTACAGCTACTCTTCAGAACTAACGACATTTAATTTAAAATTTATTTTAAATTTCATATTGAGATTTTGATTTAAAAAAATGAAAAGAGGAAGCGAGGTTAAGTAATACTATTTTTAGTAACATTTTCATCAATACTTTACTAGATTTTGTCTTTAGTCTATCACCTCAATTCAATTTTTAATCTATAAAATCCTAAATTAAATAAACAAGAAAAATCAACTTTAAATTCAAAAGACAAATTTGTTTGTAAATTATTTATTCAAAAAGTTGCATTGTTTCCTCTTTCACCATTTTTGTTTTTGATCTGGGAGACTTTTTATTTCTCATGTTTACTGAAAAAACTATTTTATTTTATTTTTTTTTTTTGGCAATGTTATGTTTGAAAAGGCATAAACCATGAACAATTATGTGGAGTAAATTTGAATGTAATCTGTCATTTCTAGAAAAAAAAAAACTAGTTATGATCTGCAGAACTTCTAAGCCAGTAATTATTTTGGGATCATTTTACACAAACTTAAAAAAAACACACACACACAGACTGGAATGACCTGTAGAAACATAAAGCTAGGCTGTGTTTCATCAACATTTTCTATACTTTCTTTTTACCTGTTACACTGTACTATAATACTACTATTACTACTACTACTACTACTACCACTAATAATAATAATAATAATAATAATAATAATAATAATAATAATAATGATAATAATAATAATATAATAATAATAATAATAATAATAATAATAATAATAATAATAATAATAATAATAATAATAATAATAATTGTTATTATTTAGTTTAATTCCCTTTTGAAGTGGCAAAACGTCATTTTTTTAAAAGCGTGATATTCTTTTTGTCACCGCCAGGCGGCAGTAGCTGGAAAAAGTGAGTTGAAATCTTCTTGACGTCATATCCTGTCTGTCTGAAAGAATCATGGCGGCGGCGACAGCAGAAAAATCAACAAAAGAGCGACTACTTTCTGTGTTGGATGATTTGGAGGTGTTATCCCGGTAAAAAGGAGCCGTTTACATGTTTATTCTCCGTGTTGTGGTTCTGTAGCGACACCTTTGGTGGGTTTACGGCTTGGTCTGCAGAACTGTCCTGATTCGAGTCCAGAAGTTCAGTGAAGGAAGCAGAGAAGTCTCAGGAGCAGCACTTCACTCTTTAAAAAGTTTTTTTTGAATGGGCTCTGCTGTGCCGCAGTCTCCACGCATAGACATATATTATCACTGTCACATTTGAAAGATAGAATGGCTCCTCGGCTCCTCGTGCTGAATCCCGCGTGTCTGCGCTTGTGTTTCAGGGAGCTGATCGAGATGTTGGCTCTGTCCAGAAACCAGAAGGTTCCTCAGCCAGGAGAGGACACTCAGGTGAGGAACACACATTTCTGCTCAGGATAGATATTGTTATATAGAGATAAACATTCAAACAAAAAATAAAAATGAATTTGGTCAAAAATTAAACCATATTTGTGAACTCTTTTGAGGCAATAATGACTGAAATATTGTGTTTTTTACAGAATTTCATCAGAATATTCCGCCTTATCACACAAACCATAACACCAAAAGATCTCAATTCAGTTTATTATTTTTATTTTTTCAGAACAAGTAAAAAAAAACTACAAGATGTAAAAATCATAACTTTTTGAATTCCAATTTATTGATATTGTAATAATAATAAAAATAATTAGTTAAACCTTCCTGTTGAATGATTTTGAACCGTTTCTAACAAAACATCTGTTAGAATTTGCTCCAGTCTAAATTGGACATTTTAAAAAATGGCAAATTATGACAAAAAGATATTTTAAAAATATATTTAAAACTCAGTGACTTGGCTTGATTTCACTCTTAAACTTTTATTTATATCTGGTCCTAGGTAAAACAAAGAGTTTATTTTTAGGTTATTTTTTGAGTTTTTATATAAAACTGCACATTATTAGAGATTTTCTTTTCTGTTTAACAAATTAGCAGCACTGGACTTTGTTCCAGATACCATGAAAGCAGATATCTACTGCTTATTTTTTTTTTATGTATTGTCTAGCTTGTATTTGTCACTCCTTTATAAGGATTCTCTGTGAAGCTGGCCTCAATACCTAGGATGACCTTTCACTTGATACTCCAGCATTTATTCTGATGTTTAAAAATGAAAAACCCATTTCGGTTTGAGCCTGTAGCCACTTTCTGTGCTGCTGGCCTCCATGGCAGCGCAGGCCTCAGTGGACGTCTGAGCAGTGTTGGTTCTTATTGGAGGACGCTTTCTGTCATCAGATCCTGGAGCTTCTTGTGCAAAGGGACAAAGAATTCCAGGAGCTGATGGAGGTGGCCCAGCAGCAGGGCAAGATTCACCAGGAGATGCAGCTGTTGGAGAAGGAGGTGGAGAAGAGAGACAACGACATCCAGCAGCTGCAGAAACAGCTGAAGGAGGCAGAGCACATCCTGGTGAGTGGGGGTTGGGTCTCTTTTTTTGTTTCTTGGGGGAGTGTGATGACATACAAGTCACTGAACGTAACAGGTTCATTGCATTCTTCATATAGGCTGCTGTGGGCAGATCTATGGTTATGCTGGCTTCATCATTGGTTAAGGAAGAGTATCAAAACTCAGAGGCTCTTTTGCAGTAAAAAAGTGGCTTAGTATCGGACCGCACCTATGAAAAGAAATCTTTGTAAAGTTAAAATAAACTTTAGCAATATTTATTTTTAAAGCTAAATCAATAAAAAAATATTGTTCAAAGTTATCTAAAGATTGGAAATGGACGGAAAAAGGAGACAGTTCTGTGGAAACTAAAGGAGTTCCACCCACTAATCTCTTGTAGTGCTTGGATGTCTGAAAGTCTGACCAACTCTGTGCTTTAAATGATACTAAATCTGTTTTTTTGACTATTTTTTAGCCAACTTTTTAAACCAGAACGTAGCAAAAGTCTTCATGTCTGCCCGAGCACGGTGACCTTCTAATGTTCAACTAAATTGAGTTATTTCAGGAGTTCCATCAGGGTTCAGTTTCTGTTTCTCGGGACTGAGTATTCACACACTTATTGTATTTTTTTTTTTACATCAGTTTTCTTACGTAAAAAAAAGTCTACGAATTTAAATAAAAAAAAAAAAACATCTGGTTCACACCAGATGATAACTGGTTACTATCTGGTGCACACCTTCAATTTTTAATTTTATTTTTTTCTGGTTAGTAACAGATGCGCTCCAGATATTAACTAAATATATATATATTTTCCTAAAAATTGAAGTCAAAACATTTTTTTTTGTTACTAACTGAATCCGCACCAGATAATAACCAGTTACCATCTGGTGCACATCAGTTACTTATCAGATTATTTTCCTTTAATTTTTAGATTTTTCTTTTTTTTTGGTTAGTAATAGGTACACACATAACAGATAGTATCTAAAAAATAATATATTTTTTCTCTAAAAAGTGAAATAATTTTTTTTTCTGGTTACTAACTGTTGCGCACCACATAGTAACTAAATGTATTTATTTTTATTTTTTCTAAAAATTAAACTTAAAAGAAAAAATATTCTGGTTACTAACCCAGAGCGCACCAGTTAATATCTGCTGTGCAACAGATAGTAGCCAGACATTATTATTATTATTTTTTCTTCATTTCTTTTTTTGTTTGTTTCAATATCCCTTTAGAGGCTCCAGAGGAATAACAAATGCATTTTAAAAAAATTCCAACAGATCTCCCAACACCTTATGAATGCAGAATAATTTTCTGTATCCAAACAAAAGCTAATTTATTTGTAGTTCACCATCTAAACTGTCATTTTTTCCCTTCAAGGCCACTGCAGTTTACCAGGCCAAGGAGAAACTTGCTTCCATTGAAAAGGCTAAGAAAGGTGAGCAAACACACCTGTCTTCGAGTCTGTAGGTTTGGACAAATCAGCTGATGGTTGATGTGGTTTCTGGTGACATTGGAATGTTCAAGCAGCCGTGTGACCTCTGACTTTACACATGAAACATTTTAGTTTAGGCTTTTAGCTGAAGATTAAGTAACAGAATTCAGTTCTGCTTCCACATTAAGCAGCAAATTATACAATTTTTAACTTCACCTCTGGTTGATCATACATTAAAATGTGAATTGGTATCTGAACATCCTGGTTCTCTTTTTCACTGTGGTGTCTGTTATTTTGCAGGAAGTGTCTCATCAGAGGAAATCATCAAGTACGCTCACAGAATCAGCGCCAGTAACGCCGTGTGCGCTCCGCTGAACTGGGTTCCAGGTAGGCGACTCTGCACTGCAGCAAGACCCCACTGAACGCACAAGTCCTGCTGTAACCGCTCACTCTGTTTGGACCCCAGGAGATCCACGCCGACCTTATCCAACTGACCTGGAAATGCGCAGCGGGATCCTCGGACACATGGCAAACCTGCCCAGCAACGGTGTGAACGGACACCTGCCGGGAGACGCTCTGGCTGCCGGACGGTTACCAGGTATGACCTCTGACCCTGCAGGACAGCTGAACCTCCAATTAAAAGGTTTTAGCCCTCTTTTAGAAATAAAACCTCTAAAACCGCTTAATCCTTTAACACCTGACTCTTAAACACAAAATGTTTAACATACTGCCGCTTTTGTCCTTCAAAATCTATTAGAATTATCGTAATAATGGAGCTCATGATAAGACTGGAGCTCTGGTATTAAAGGGTTAATCCAGACAGTCTCAGTGGAGGATGAGGTGAACTCACGAGGAAGTCCTTGCCCTTCGGATGAGTAATCGTCCTGTGTTGTGTTTCCTCAGACATCTTGACCCCTCACTACCCCTGGCAGTCCTCGGACGTCTCCGCAGGGATGCTTCCTCCTCACCACGGCAACGATTTCAACCTGGAGCCCCCAGGCCACAACAAGGAGAACGAGGACGATGTGGAGGCCATGTCAACAGATTCGTCCAGCAGCAGCAGCGATTCAGACTGAAAGAGCGCAGTGTTTTAGAACATAAACGTTGTAGACCTGTCGGGCTTCTAAAGGCTTTTCCTGTTTGAATTGACGTTTGCTCTGGTTTGTCAGATCCAGAAGATACCATCAGTTTGATTGATGTCAAGCATCTGTTGGATGGAGACGGCATGAACACTTTGCTTTGTTTTGCATGAATTACAAACTGTGCAATTGGGAAAAAAAAAAAAATGTTGGTTTGTATTGTGTTAGAAACAAATGCTGCCTTGAAGCATAAAGTAAAACTTCAGCTGTTGTGTAAATATTTGTTGTATATACTTAACATTGTAAACAAGTACTTTTGGTTAAAACTTGTCTCTGTCTTTTGTTTTGGAAAAGTTACAGCCTCAATTACTAAAGTTAAAGATGTTTATCCAGATAAGTGAAGTGTTTTGTGCTTCAGACAAAAGCTATACGATTTAAAAAAAAAAAAAAACTCTGTAACAAATGTTTTATTTAATGTGCATCCACCCTGATGGTTGATTCAGAACACAGCAGCAACGATTTATTTAATCATTTAAATAAACTAAAAAGGATTTTTTGATTGGTAGTATCTAAAAATTGCCATTACAAATCATTCTTCAAATGTGTCTAGAGAAAAGGTCAAACCAGGAGTGACGCTTTGTTTGCAATAAGATGGTGCCTTCAAGAACTCTGTAAATCAGAGACATTTTAATTTGGCAAATAGTAAATGATACAAACATTATCAGAAATTTTACGAGACAATTTATAAAAGTTAAACTTACCAAAGATTTTAATGACAAACTATTATTTTTTAATTCATATGCCAACAACTGAATTAATTTCTAAAAGTTTTTTGTGGCGCACATTAAAGTACATTTTGGTCAACGACATAAAATAATCTCAAGATCTACTTTTTTTTTTTTTTTTTTTTACCTACTTTAACTTAAACTGTTGTACTTTCTTTAAACTAATTATTCATATGCAAACCAAGTTAGGGTGAGCAAACATCTGAAATGAGTTAAAGAACAAAAAGGTCGGTGTACAAAAAAAATAAAATAAAAATAACATAGAAAAAAATAGGTGGGCAAGGCAAGATATAATTTAAAATAATAGTTGTATTATATTTTCTGTTAAATTAATGAAGTTTTCTTGTTTTTGTTTGAAATGCGTTTAAGACACTTCAAATAATCAGAGAAATAATTAAATAGGCTATTTAGCAATAGGTAAGTGTTTTTTTTTTAATTTACATAAATTAATTAAATGCTTGCCCAAATAATAAAAAAAAATAATTACATCACAAACTTTCGTCTCCAGATTTTCAACTCTAGTTCTTTGCTTATACCAGCGTTCAAATTGTTTTCATTGCTAAATTCCGACGGACGTGAACGCTCCACGGTCACAGACACAGAGGGAACATCCTCCCCACGCATGCGCATTCGCTACACCTCCGCTGTGTAGGGAAACATGGCGACGTCCCTGATTTGCGGCTGCTTGACGGCTAGCCTCAGAAGTTCTGGGACTAGGAACACTATCAGCACCGCGTCCAAGGTGAGTGTGGGTCCATGTTACGGGGCAGCTCTCTGGGTCAAACGATACGTTTATGTGGCGCCTCAAAGCTTGAGCAGAACGCTCCTATAGTCTTCGGCAGCCGACGGTCAAATTTGACATTACCCATCTCCATTGAGTTTCCGTTGGTTTTGCTAATTGGCTAAGTAGCGCGAGATAGGCGTTCTCACAGCCGGCTGTCACCGCTGCAGGTATCAGAGCGGAGTCCCGCACGACCCGCTCAGCCTCAGTTAACACAGCCGCGCAGGATTTAGTGTTGTTCTCCTCAAGGGCTTCGGGAGTTTGTCCAGTGACCTCCAGCAGCCGCTGCTGCTATCCTTTAGCGGCTCCGCGCCATTGAATCGGAGTCCTTTCGGAAAGTTATCCGTGAGGATCAGTGTCAGCGATGACGAACAACCGCTTTCACTGCAGATTAATACTTTCTAAATGCGCGGAGGAAACTAGTCCAGAGGAAGGGTCAATACCCGGAAATAGTGTTCAAGGTTTTTGGGAGTCCCTGCGGGCCCCCTTTAGCAAACAGGCATGAATACCACTTTAAAGTAATATTAGTTGTTAAAAACATTACTTTAAATGTAAATGTTTGCACATACACTCCAACAAAAGACATTTTGTTTGCATTGTTTAATTCATTTAGATTAAATTTATCAAAAATTGGTCATCTAGGTTTCTACATTTAACTCCCTTTTAGATTGTTTTGATTCAATAGGCAACAATAAATATGTTGTTTACTTCATCAGACTACAGTCTTTGTCAAACATCAGGAAAGCAGAATTGTTCAAGCATATTTCAGTCTGAAACAATAACACCCTGCATTAGGTCTAAATAAATCCACATTTTTGTTGTGATGTTATCAAATCTGCATCAGATCACTGATATATTCTGTTGAAAACTGTACATGTCATGTTTTTGTCCTCTTGTTCATCGCTGGTGATCCATTTGCTTATTAAAGACCTATTCCAATGAACATTTTTTTGCGTTTTTAACATGTTCTTTTGGCCTTTTCTCATGATGGAGAACATATGCTAAAAAACATGATTCAATTTGCATTTTTGAGTATTTTTTTATTCAAATTGTTGTGAAAAAGGAACAGATGATTGAATGCAGTTGGAAAAAGCTTGTAGGTGCTACACCCGGCAGGGCACAAGCTTCCTGCTCCACTCCATTCTGATGCATCCACTTGCAGGCAAATAGATCCATGAACGTCTTTGTTTCCCTCATTGAACTGGAATCTGGATCTAACCTTTACGGCTGGATAGCTTCAATATTCCTCACTGTTTTTATGTTATTTTGTTATGTTCGGGTGTGAGAGGCTGTAAGCTAGAGGGAGAGTGTGTAAACAAAGGAATAATGTGAAGGAGGTGGGCTTTCTCCGCTCCAGCAGTCACTCTCTCAGGTGAATTTCTAACACATTACTGTCGCTCTGCAGAAACTATGAAAATGAGACAGGTTTTTTGATTTTGAACAAAAACGGAATAATTGTATGTAAAAGTTAAAGTCCCATTTAGTTGTCACACATCAAGGGGTGCTACATTTGACCCATCTACTGGGGGAGAGGTGAGCTGCAGACACAGCTGCACTCTGGAACCATTTGGTGCTTTAATCCTCTGATCCAACCCCTTAATGCTGAGTGCCAAGCTCGGTGGCACTTGAATCCTTGGTATGACTCGGCCAGGATTTGAACTGTCAACCTTCCAGTCTCAGGGCGTACACTCTACCACAAGGCCACTGAGCTGGCAATCACTGCATTTTTTTTAAATATTTATTTTATTTTATTAACCTTTATGAAACCAGACAAAAAAAGCAAACACAAAACACTGATATTAAGATTTATTTTGCGAGGGTGGATAAAGGATGATCAGAGTGAAACTAAGGAGCCGAATATAAGAGGATAAGAAACAACAGTAGACATTGTGAAATAGAGCTGCAACCTTTTTAATTTTATATCTATAAACTCTTCTTGCTCTTACAGAGTACCTGTAAATATGCTCACAAATCAGTCAGTACATTATTTCAAGAATTCTTTTTTAAAATAAGGTGTTTTTTAATAAAATATTTTTCAATTCATTGTTAATCTTCCAGTTTGATCTTCTCTTTTTCCTTGATTTTCATATTCATTAGAGAGTAAGGAACAGAATCTGCTCCTTTTTCTTTACCTGGAGAGTTTTTGAATAAAAGGTCTTCCGGATGAATGAAGTTTTTTTTTTTTTATTTCTTCAGGGTATTACCACAGAGAAGACAAAAATCTGCTGCACATGTTTACTTCCTGTTTCATATAAGTTTTAAAGAACATCCAAATGAATCAAACTTTATTTAGAAAAATAAAAGAATACAAATAAAAAAGAAAATCAGTAATTTCCACAACTTTCTTTTCACTTAAAGCGTTAAAAAAAACCCAAAAATGTTTTTTAACATTCAAGATTAAACAGTAAACTGTCTCTTTTTAATAGGCTTTTGTTTTACAAAATCTATATATTTTTTTTTGTGTTAATGGATTTACTCTCCTTTAGTTTGTTTGGAAATCCCAACATTTCAAATTCAGTTCTTTTGTTTATCAGTACAAACTCTGCACAAAAGTGGAAGTTCGAATCAGCACAAACTTGCTTGTGATTGAATCCTCTTGTTTCACATCCTCTGTAGCTTCGGTCGCTCAGTCATATCACTGACGTGTCTTTTGGAGCTCTTTATAACCCTTTAACACTGGAGCTCCAGTATTTATGTTCCTTGATTTACTGTATTTTTTTAAATACTCCTCAGGTGTTAAAAGGTTCTTGATTCTGATCCTGTGACGCTAGTCAAACCTCTCTGCTGCCTCCTTCAGGTTCTCGGTGGCTCTGCGGGTCTGTTTGGAGGCCATGTGTCCCAGCTGCAGCCCCCCCACGTCCAGCAGCAGCAGAGGAACCTCTCCCTGCACGAGTACATGAGCATCGGCCTTCTGAAAGAGGCCGGCATCTCCGTGCCCAGCGGTATGGTGGCCAGCTCCGCAGAAGAAGCTTACAACGTGGCAAAGCAGATTGGTGAGCAGACCTCAGACTGAATGTTCTCCCCAAAGTTTTCAGTGCAGTTCGCCTGTTTGTTTAAATGTTCTCTTCTAGTTCTCTTAGTCAAAAAAAACCCAAAAACCATATATAAGTGCATTATTATCCAGAGTTATGCCTTTTGACCATGCTTTGAAAGTTAAACCAGGTCGAACTTTGGGGTTTATTGGAATTCTATGACACCAAATCTTTCATATATCAGAATAAAGCTGTGAAAGGAGAAACTTCCCCACATTTGCACCATTTTGACATTTCACACCAAGACTTTTCCAACTGTTGGTGGCAGACGTGCGCTAGTAGACAAAAGGGGAAAAAGAAGCCCCTCCCTGCTTGTCCAGTGTGAATGCTCGATGAACGTGTTCTTAAATGTGCGTCACATGCCCGGTGTGTCCATTGATGGTTGGAAATGCAAAGATATGACATACATGGCATCTGTGGAGAAAAGATACTTTTAACCATTGTCTGTATATGAGAACTGGACCTGGTGACTCCTCCCCCTGGTGTTCTAAATGGCAAGTACCTGGTGGCTCCAAGATGTCAAAATCCCATAAACAGCTGTTACTTAGTCATTCTATCAGTCAGGGTAACCATTCTTGATCTGACACTTTTGTATTTATTTATTTTTTTTTTTATGATATTTCTCTTTGTTGCAAGTTATTTAAGATATAAACTGACCAATCAGATGCCTCAATAAAAGTAGTTGGTGCCCGCTTACCCTCACCTCAAATGTTCCAAACATTTGATTTACAGACTTTTGTGTAGCCCACTTTCAAGCAGTAGGGGTGTGGCCTTCAAACAAGCTGGCTCCTGATTGGTGAGAGTGGTTGCCATAGAAACGTTGACTCAGACAGATCACTGCCTGCTTCCAACTCGAACTCCGTATTGCAAAGAAAATTGCGACTCAATTGACTTCATTTGTGTGGAGCCAGCCGAAAGACATCTTCTATGAGTGACATCACACTCACTCGGTCCAGTTCTATTATACAGTCAGTGCTTCTAACTAGAAGGAAACTCTGTCAGAAGCAGACGGTCGGAAGTCAGAGAGGAAAAAAACTGTGACAAAACACTGGAACATTCCCTCTAACCTAGAAGGAGAGTAGAAACAGGAATGTTTTAGGAATTGTCGGTAAAAAAAGCTTTCAGCTCTTTGTTACAAAGTTAAAGAAAGTTCAAGTACAAAGTCTTGCAGGGTGAAGTGGGATGAAGTTACATTCAGTCCAGCTGTTTTATTGAATAAAACCGATGCTTTAGATCCAGTTGACATTTTTCACTGAAAGAATAAACAAATGTGGTCAGTTCTCATTTAACTAATGTTGTTTGCATTGGGCTCTTTAAAAACACTTTCATTCTCTTCACTGAAAGTGTCAGTAGCACATCACCTTCAGAACAAATCTGGAAGTGATAGTTAACAGCCTTTGCTTCCCCTGGATTCTACTGTCTCTATTTGGAAGTAGTTTTTCTTTATTCTACAGAAAAACACATTCAAAGCAAAAAGAAGCAGAAAAATAAAAGCTCCCACTGAGGCACAGTTTTGGTCTCCAAATATTTACCACTCTTACTTGTTAACATTATTTTTTTCCCCAATTTCTTCCAAAATCAACACGTTTCTGATGAGAACATGAGCTGTTTTTGACATTTTGCGCTCTTCTAGTGGTGCTCAAACAGCTGCAGTCCGGCCCCTCACTGTAAGAACACAGAGTTGGTCCAAATATAACCTCCTCCAGTTTCACTGGTGTTGGTTGACATGCAGCTTAGCTCCAGCTGTTCAGTCACACAGCCCTCTTCATTGTTTGTTTTTAATGTAACCACTGCAGGAACAGGGAGTCAAGCACACAATGAGTTTATGTTGCTCCTTTGAGTGATGTTAGGTCATACATCAGCAGAAATGCAGCGTGTTTTGGGATAGAAATCTTCAAATGTTTAAGTCATGCTCTTCTACAGATCCATCATGTTGTTAATTCCAGCGTCCTCTGTCTAATTTATTACCAAATGTTTTTACTTTATTAAAAAAACATCTATTTTAGCACAGCTGAAACTGGACTCGTATAATTAAATGGAAACATCTTTTATGAATATAATAAAATATAAATATAACATCTCAGAGATGAGCCGCTTCATCCAGATAATGCCGTTAGTGCAGGATTTCACCTGCATGCATTTAGAGAGTGTAAAGATGCATCTCTTTTGTTATTCACGTGCAAGCCAAGCCTGAGACAGAAGTGAAGGGAGGAAACAATAGATTTTATTTTAAAAGATGCAGATCTGTAACACGGGCAGAGTGACCTTAGAGGAGCAGAATCCAGAAGAAAACATTAACTGTTGCTCGCCAAATATTGAAGATTCGCCCCAAAAGATGATCAAAGACTTAAAAAATAATCATCCTCAAGTTCTAACACTGAGAGATCCAGAGAAATCCAGATGTAGTGGATGAAAGTGTTCTTTTTGAGTTTTTGGTCTGCTTTTCTGTTTTCAGGCTCCAAGGATTTGGTGGTGAAAGCTCAGGTTCTGGCTGGGGGCAGAGGGAAGGGGACGTTTGAGGGCGGGCTGAAGGGGGGCGTGAGGATCGTCTACTCGTAAGTCTCGGTTTCTCATCAGACAAAAGTAATTAAAAACTCCAGCATCACCTCTGGGCTAGAAATGGCTGCATTTTTAATATGACGACTGTTAAGTTTAGCTGCTCTTTAGAAGCAGTTTAGTGAAGCAAACAGATGGAAACTACCAATAATGAATGTTGCTTTTGGATGATTTTAAGATAATAATACTCTGAAATATTAAATGTGCTGAAAGTTGAGTCCCATTATACTGTAAAAAAAAAAGAAGTTTAGTTTTTACAGACGCTCTAAATCTCATCTCCAGGCCAGAGGAGGTCAGAGAAATTTCCTCCCAGATGATTGGGCGAAAGCTGTTCACCAAGCAGACCGGAGAGGCGGGCCGAATCTGCAACCAGGTGTTTGTGTGCGAGCGCAGGTATCCACGCAGAGAGTACTACTTCGCCATCACCATGGAGAGGTCCTTTCAGGTGAGGAGACGCTCACTCAAGATGAGAACAGCACATATTATTATCCTTCTGACAAAAAGAAGAACCCTCCAGATGTACATAGAAGATGAGTTTGATTGATCTATTTTCGATTGTTAAAGTGAAAATATCCGATTTCCATTTTATGTTGTTGACACACAGCTTTGTTTATTAAAACCATGATGACCTGAAGCCCAGAAATGACTGTAAACAGTTTAGATCAGACCTGGAAAGCTCTCCACTTTAGCATCTCACATCAGTAACAGATGTTACTGACGTTCAGAGTCTTTGTTAGATCTTAAAGAGAGCAGCTGCTAATATACTAAAGATACTAAAGATATATCATTTTTATACAGAACATTACCCATGTCTTTAAGTCAAGGTTTTTTGTGGCTCTAGACTCCAAGGACAGAGAGTCAAAAACTAAATATTTTCAAGACACATTTGTTAGCGATGAGCTTTTTGAATCTCAGTTGGATCATCTTTTGTAAAGTTGTTTCTAGTGGTCTTTTCATTATGATTATGCTGTTTTTAGCCTTAATATTAAAAAAAACGCGTGTCGTTTTCCAGGACATACCCCCAACTGAACAATAGGGATGCAAAACAAATGGTGAGCAATATCGGAGCTAACCAGCCGTACAGTTGATCCAGATTCCAGCTCAGACGAGGAAAACAAAGACGTTCATGAATCTATTGGTGGATAAATCAGAATGGAGCAGAGCAGGGATCTTTTGTGTTGCCGCTGTAGCTTCTACGTCACACCTACAAGCATTTTTTGTCTACTCCTGAACAATTGAAATAAAAAATACTCAGAAATGTAATGTTATTCTTGATTTTCTTTCTATAAGTCGTCCATCATGATAAAACAAAAATACTACGAGAGAATTTGTTAAAAACACCAAAAATAATTTTTTTGTTAATATGTTGAGTGGGTCTTTCAAGAGTTTTAAGAAAAAATCTGCTCCAAAATGACTGAATACTTTTGATCATTAATGTGCTGCTATTCTGTTTAACCTTTTTTCCAATTTAAATTAATTATAGATTTATTGTAATTGATCTTCATTCACAGTGTACGTTTTCTATCAAGTGCTGTTCAGAAGAGCACATACACATTAATGATGTAAAACTTTATCGTAAAAGAACTGTTTCAAACAGGATTTATAAAATGTAAGTACACATAACATTCAAATATAAATGAAATAAAACACTTCTTATTTTACAAGACATCAATTTACTGTTGTTACTTCTGTTTACCATATAAACGAGAAGCTCTTGAATTTGTTCAGTATGTCTTAAAACTGTTAAACAAATTAAGTTTATTTTAAAGAAAATTACTACTTGCATTAAAGAATTAATATTTTTTAATTTGAACCAAAAAGTTCAGGAAATTAGTTCTAAAATGAACAAGTAGTTCAGCTTTTCCAATCCAGACATTTCCGCCAACAGGACAAAGATCTGGTCTCTTTGGCTCACATGAACCCTCGTTTCTCCTCCTCAGGGTCCTGTGCTGATCGGCAGCTCGCAGGGCGGGGTCAACATTGAGGACGTTGCAGCAGAAAACCCAGACGCCATCGTGAAGGAGCCAGTCGACATAGTGGAGGGCATAAAGATGGAGCAGGCTGTCAAGGTACAATCAAACGTTCACGGCTGGAGGGACGGGAAAGGCCAGGGGGCGTGGCCTCTGTGTGCTTGAGTTTCACTGTGGCAACTACATCAAACAAAACAAGAGAAATAAACAGACTTTCTAATACTGAATCTAGAGAAATGATAGTTTGTCTAAAATTGAAATCTCAAACTTTTTAAGCTGAAAAATGAATCAAAGCTCTAAAACTGCTTCCTATAGTTGAGCCAGATTGTTAAAGTCGTACATGAGTAAGCTAAATGCTTGCAGCTCATCAGATGTGTCCTGATGCAGGTGGCTGAGAAGATGGGCTTCCCTCCGGCGCTGGTGAACGAGGCGGCGGAGAACATGATCAAACTCTACAATCTGTTCATCAAGTACGACGCCTCCATGGTGGAGATCAACCCCATGGTGGAGGACTCCTCTGGCATCGGTACGCAAACACTCCAACAGTTCTTCTGGTGTGTCAGATACACATCAGGACAGCAGAAGTTTCACCAAATACATCCATCGTTCTCATTTTCACTGTTTTATCTGCTGAGGCGGAAAAACATCGAGTCTGAACACTACTGTGGAAAAATGTTCAGCTTGAGTTTTATCACTAACAAGTTCACAAATCATATAAAAAACCACTACATTTAGAGTTTTTTGTTGTTTCAATAAAAAAATAAAAATGTTTTCAGTATGTATTAATTGGACATTTGAAACACAAACTTGTAAATTTAGAGTCCAGGCCTCTGGGTTCACTAAACTGTTTTGTTTTTACGTTAGAAAGGAGAGAATTAATTAGATAAACTCTATTATATGTTAGATCAAAAATTAGACTCTTACTCTATAACTACTATTTGATCCAGTGATATGGAGAGCTCTGATCATGCTCTGCACCAACTCTCTTTAAAGCCTTTCTGTAGGTCAGGGAGAACATATTAATGGAAAGCACACGTTCTCCACTGACGTAGAATTTTCAGATTGGGTCAAAACAAGTTGTGACAGTAAGAATCAGTTAAAATCCTGGGATATGCTTCTGATTGCAAACACAGAGAACGTACTAAACAAAACTGACATGCATTAATAACTAGTGCTGTCATGTTTAACTTTTTGTGCGATTAATTGATCTAATTAATCAATTTTAATCTTTTTTTTTTTTTTTTACCTAATAATTGCTGTTAAAGCCTTGTTTTAACTTAGTTTCTTTAGGTTTGTGACATTTTGGTGCAGTAAAAGATCAAAATAAAACTAAAAGTGTGGCTTTATGAAGTTTTTTTTTTTTATTATTATTATGAGACTTTCAACCTTTACTTTGACACCACCAAACAATCCTGAGCAATTAAAAAAATATTTAATCCAAACTTCTTATTAATACCATAATTCCAACGTTAATGTACCTTATTCCACAGCTGCAAGACAGTAGGGGGATTTTGGGTGACTTTGATCATTTAAGCTTGAAAATGTATCGGGACGGAAGTTCTAATAATTAATTTAATATTTATATTCTTCTCAAATGACCACGGTATGAGTGGAATAAAAGTCGCCCCCAGGTGTGCAGGAAATAGAAGTAACCACCCGATGCAAAAATGAGATTAACAACAAAATCACTGTAAATAATTAATGGTGATGAACGAGATAATTTGATGGCCCAATTAATAATACACAGGAATCATAACAATGCTGCTGCAGCTGCTGTTTGAAGCTTGATTCTACACATTTAGGAGTGTGAAGTCAAGACTCTTCAAGAGAACTTGAATCCCATCTCTCTGTGAGGCTGTGGGGCAGAAAGGTTCTTCCATCAAACTGCTGCGTCTCAGATCCAAAGGAGAACTTTTCAACCATTAAAGCTTAGCATTCTTTCCATCCTGTATTATTTCCTTCTGGTTCTTTTTGATTTGTGTAACAACAGTGTACATGAGGATAATGGGATCATCTTTCCAGAACTCAACGATCAATGTGTGACCTGTTGTTTAGCTTTTGTTCAAAATGAATCAATCAAGAAATTGTGTTTTCCTGCAGAAAACAATCTTTAAAAAAAGTGGAAAATGGTCAAAAGTTAAATTTCTTTTTGAACCTGTTGTGTCTTGATGAGCGTGGGATGATGAAGATGAGTGAGAAGCACAGAGACGTCTCAGGAATCCCTGCTGGATCAATCTCTGGATTTTCTTCTGTCCCTCAGTCATGTGCATGGATGCAAAGATCAACTTCGACTCCAACGCAGCGTATCGCCAGAAGCAGGTCTTCGAGATGAGGGACTGGTCTCAGGAGGACCCCCGGGACCAGCAGGCCGCCACGGCCGACCTGAACTACATCGGCTTGGACGGAACCATCGGCTGTCTGGGTCAGCACTGCGACCAAAAGCAGGTTCTGTCAGCGAGGTGGAAAAGAGGAGTGATGTTTCTGGGGTTTGTGCTCCTCAGTGAACGGGGCGGGGCTGGCCATGGCCACCATGGACATAATCAAGCTGCACGGCGGCACTCCCGCTAACTTCTTAGACGTCGGGGGCGGAGCCACAGCCCATCAGGTGACAGAGGCTTTCAAACTGATAACCTCTGACAAGAAGGTAAGAAAGCATTTAACATATTTGAATACATTCATAAATCTATGGAATAGATTTATAAACATGTTTGTCTGTTTTCCCCTTCAGGTTCAGGCCATCCTAGTCAACATCTTCGGAGGCATCATGAGGTGTGACGTCATCGCCCAGGGTATCATCATGGCCGTGAGAGACCTGGACCTCAAGATCCCCATAGTTGTACGGTTACAAGGTACAGCACACCTGAGCACAGACGGCGAGGGGCTTTGTGCTCCGGATCAGGGAGATGTTGGAGGAATGCTCTCACTCCCCTCTCTGGATGTGTAATAAAAAGGATTCATAGTTCTACTTTTCAAGCTGCCGATGATAAAAGTTCTGTTGTCTCCAGGCACGAGGGTGGATGATGCCAAAGCTCTGATCGCTGCCAGTCCATTGAAGATCTTGGCCTGTGATGACCTGGATGAAGCAGCCAAAATGGTACTCAGACAAGAACGCAGTGATCTCTGCCTCTGTGAACAGCACTTAAGTATCATGGTTACACTGATGGAGCACAGCTTCAGTATTTATGTCTCTATAAAGACAAACTCAAATGAAAATGATGGTGTTGGTGTTTTTAGCATGTTCTTGTACCATTTTTAACATGACGGATGACATATTTTATGAAAATTTAGCCTAAAATTGCATCTTAGAGTATTTATTCAAGTTATGAATAAGGAGCAGACAAAAAAATACAGTTTGAAAAACCACAATAATCGGGCCATAAGCTCCCAGATCTGCTACATTCTGATGCATCCACTTGTAGACAAATAGATCCATGAGTGTCTTTGTTTTCCTCGTCTGAGCTGGAATCTGGATCAAAACTGTGTAATTGCATAGCTCGAATATCTTTCTCAGTATTTTTGTTGTACCGCTACTGTTAGGCTGGGAGGGGCTGTAAGCTAGCAGGAGAGAGTAAACAGATGGGTGACGGGAAATGAGGGCTGGTTTACTCTGCTTCAATACTTCAACCCACAATTCAGAGGAAAATTTCTGCTGACCCTGCCATTCTGCAGAAACGATGTCCTAGAAAATGATAGTTTTTTTTTTTTTTTTTTTTTGCTAAAAACAGTTTAATTGTCAAAAGAAGACCACTGAGAACAATTTTGCAATAGTTAAAAAGATGATAGAAGAGGGACTTTAAAGGGTAACCAAACAGTAAATCAACATTTTTTTGGCTGTTGACTTCTATAAATGGGGCTTTAAAAGTGCCGTCTGTTGGTCATTGACAACGTTTTTTTACAATTTATAATAAACGTGCTTAATTCTTGAAATTATAGTCTAAAAATGTCTGTGTGCTGCCCCCTACAGGTTGAAACGAGGTTTTAGAAACAAAGTTCTGGACCATAAGTGCCGGCCTCGGGGGGAGGAGAAAAATCCTCAACCACCTCAGAAAGTTCTGTGGGAAAACTGGCATCCCTGTTCCCAGTATCACTCTCCATTTTGAAGACCCAGCGGACGCTACATAAAGCTTATCTAACTGTCAATCTTAGATCCAAGCCACACCCCTGCCGCTCAGTCCGCCTCCACTAACCCCACCCCCTTTTTTGGGGATTTTTTCAAATTTGGGCTGTTAATGGAGTCCTGTTTGGTTACCCTTTAATCTGATTGATGTTTAGAGCAGAAAGAAATGCTTGTTTATGTGGTTCCTTCTAGTATTCTCTGATATGTTGTTTCCTCTGTTATTTTTTAATGGTGGTACCCTCTTCTTCCTCTGTCCTCTTCCAGGTTGTAAAGCTTTCAGAAATCGTCTCTTTGGCAAAAGAAGCTCAAGTGGACATCACCTTCCAGCTGCCCATCTAAGATCCTGACCTCGTCTTCTCTCCTCTCATCCTAACACCGTTCCCCACATCGCTCTTCTCTGCTCACCAGCAGCAGGACTGAACTCTGAGGAAGAAGGAAGCTTCCTCTTCATCATCTGTCAGGCTTAACTCCTTCCATTATTTATCTTCTACGTGACGCCCCCCCCCCACAGGCTGTGTTGCACTTGAGCCGATACGCACAAACGTTTCACCTCCTCTTCATGCTGAGAGCAGGACTCGTGATCAGTCTGTTTACTTCTTCACCTATTTGGTTAAAAAGACAAAACTCTCTCAAAGCTCTAATAAAGAACAGCACAGCAGCCGTCTCCTCAGTGTGGTTCTTCAGCAGCGTGACGGTAGACGTTTATCAGTGTGTCAGATGAAGACGAACGTGCTGCAGCGTGTTCTCGTGCTTTAGCTGTGACTCAGCTGGCTTCTGTCTGAACAAACAGCAGCGCTGCCCCATTTATCAATCTGACTGAAAGGACAGAACAATATTTACCTGCAGCTAATTTGAAGGGAGTTATCCTCCTGAATTCACTCGTTTTAACTCAACACAAGAAAAAAACTTTTTAAACTTTATTTTTATTAGATGATCGCTTTTTAGAAAGACATTGAGCAACTCGCATCTGATGATCAGAAGTTCAGACTGATGATCACGAGTCCCATCAGAACAGTTATCCTCTCACAGTCATCTTCATCCTTTCAAAGGCAAATTTATTTCAACTTGTCACTGAAGTCTGTTCCTCCTGACTTCACCTCAGCTGTTTCTCTCTGCTGTCCTGCCACAGAACAAAAGAATTTTAGCTTTTTTTTTGTTGTTGTTGTAGGTTTGAGTCTTTTAGACTGCCAGACTGTAAAACAGTTTGTCATTTTCTCCTCCTCCTGCAGCGCTACGAACACAAGCAGACAATGTGAGATGTACGTCACTCATTTGATCTTGTAAATAACAAACTGTTGTTCTGTAAGATATTTATGCTCCTCTAACGGAGCACAGACGTCGGAGAAAAAGTAATAAATGCAGAGAACTCCAGTACTAGAGTGTGGAGCTTCTTCTTTCTCTGAAGATGGAGTCTAACTTTTACCAGGTGATCTCATTATTGTAGTATAGAAGGCAAAAATATAACTATTTTCACTAAGTACAATGAAATGTACATGTATTACAATTCAGTATATAAGATTAAAAACATCAAAGTTTTAACAGTTGAACATTTTTTTTCGGATTATTCCATTTCAACTAGATCAGTGGTGTCAAACTCATTTTGGTTCAGGGGCCACATTCACCCTGTCTGATCTGAAGTGGGCCGGACCAGAAACATAAAAGCAAATTAACCTATGGTTAACTTGTTATCTGTAGTTTTGTTTTTTTCCCCAGTTGGAAAAAAAAAAAAAATACTCAACCTAGTAGCCTAATCAATCACCTTTTATTATTATTAGAGCTATTATCAGGGCCAGCCCTGGGCGGCCGCCTAGGTTGCTACCTACTGAAGGGACCCCAAAGAACAGTGATTATATAGTCATTTTATTTCTTTTATGTTGAACAGAACCAATAATTTCATTTAAAAAAAAGTTATAATTAAACGTAAATAACTCAAAAGTTTGATGTAGTCAATAACTCTGCAGTGCAGTGCCCCTCCTGGTTGGGGGGAGGAGACTAGTGGGCGGTTTTGCCGCCGTTAGCGCTTCTTGAAACCTTTAAGAATGAAAACAGGAAAAGGAAGAAACAGGCTTAAAACAGAGGTTTTTAAAAATTGAATGAGAAATTCACCCCCCCACCACCATTTTGGTTGAATAAGATTAATTTAACTTGTGATCTAAAGTTTTTTTCTCTAAGACCTTAAACCGCTGAAATCTCCCTACTTATCTCTAACAAAACTGCATCTTATCCAGATGTGATCTGCTTGCAAAGAAATGTTGTTTATTTCTTGATCTCTTGTTATGACGGTATTTCTATTCCTTTGCTTCCCCTAGTGGTGGAATTACACATCGCAGCTATTTCTTTAAAGAACCATAAGTCGCCACAGGAATGGGCTAGAAACTTGCTTTTTTTAACATCTTTACAGTATATATTTTCTTCTTCATGACTGGATTGGTTTGAACCATCTCACAGGCTGGATGTTTGACACCCTTTAACTATTTTATCTTTACTGTATAATTACAGCCTACCCCTCCTTGAACCGCTACCTTAACGTGGTGGAGGGGTTTGAGTGCTCGAGGGATCCCAGGAGCTATGCTGTCGGGGGCTTTTGCCCCTGGTAGGGTCTCCCATGGCAGACAGGTCCTGGGTGACGAGCCAGACAAAGAGCGGTTCACAACCCCTTTATGAATATGAACATAAATGATTCTGTTACGTCGCCCGGATTGGCGTCACCGGGGCCCCACCCTGGAGCCAGGCCTGGGGTTGGGGCTCGGAGGCGAGCGCCTGGTGGCCGGGGCTCCTCCCATGGGCCCCGGTCGGGTCCAACCCGAAGAAACGACGTGGGATCACTCCCCAGTGGGCCCACCACCTGCAGGAGAGCTCTGAAGGGGCCGGTGCATTGTGGTTTGGGCGGTGGTCGAAGGCGAGTGCCTCGGCGGCCCAAACCCCGGGCATGGAATTTGGCTCTTGGGACATGGAACGTCACCTCTCTGGGAGGGAAGGAGCCTGAGCTGGTGCGAGAGGTTGAGAGATACCGGCTAGATATAGTTGGGCTCACCTCCACGCACAGCCTGGGCTCTGAAACTCAGTCCCTCGAGAGAGGCTGGACTCTCTACCACTCTGGAGTTGCCCATGGTGAGAGGCGGCGGGCTGGGGTGGGCTTACTCGTAAGCCCCCAGCTCAGCCGCCAAGTGTTGGAGTTCGCACCGGTGGACGAAAGGGTCATGTCCCTTCGCCTTCGGGTGGGGGACAGGTCTCTGACTGTAGTTTCGGCTTACGGGCCAAACAGCAGTTCGGAGTACCCGGCCTTCTTGGCGTCTCTCGAAGGGGTACTGGAAAGTGCTCCAACGGGGACTCCGTCGTCCTTCTGGGGACTTCAATGCCCACGTGGGCAATGACATTGGCACCTGGAGGGGCGTGTGATTGGTAGGAATGGCCTCCCTGACCTAAACCCGAGCGGTGTTTTGTTGTTGGACTTCTGTGCTCGTCATAGTTTGTCCATAACAAACACCATGTTCGAACACAAAGGTGTCCATCAATACACCTGGCATCAGGACACCCTAGGTAGGAGATCGATGATCGACTTTGTAGTCGTTTCAGGCGATCTCCGGCCGTGTGTTTTGGACACTCGGGTAAAGAGAGGGGCAGAGCTGTCCACTGATCACTACCTGGTGGTGAGTTGGATTCGCTGGCGGGGGAGGAGGCCGGAAAGACTTGGCAGGCCTAAACGTACTGTGAGGGTCTGCTGGGAACGTCTGGCTGAACCCTCCGTCAGGGAGGTCTTCAACTCCCACATCCGGGAAAACTTCAAGCAGGTACCGAGGGAGGTTGGTGACATTGAGTCCGAGTGGACCATGTTTTCCACCTCTATTGTCTCTGCTGCTTTCCGGAGCTGCGGTCGTAGGGTCTCTGGTGCCTGTTGTGGTGGCAACCCCCGAACCCGGTGGTGGACACCGGAAGTAAGGGATGCTGTCAAGCTGAAGAAGGAGTCCTATCGGGCCTGGTTGGCTTGTGGGACTCCAGAGGCAGCTGACGGGTACCGGCAGTCTAAGCGAGCTGCGGCCCGGGTTGTTTTGGAGGCAAAAACTTGGTCCTGGGAGGAGTTTGGTGAGGCCATGGAGAAGGACTATCAGTTGGCCTCAAAGAGATTCTGGCAAACCGTCCGGCGCCTCAGGAGGGGAAAGCAGTTTTCTGCAGGCACCGTTCTTAGTGCAGGTGGGGATCTGCTGACCTCAACTGGGGACATTGTCGGGCGGTGGAAGGAGTACTTTGAGGATCTCCTCAACCCTGCTGACACGCCTTCCGTTGAGGAAGCAGAGGCTGAGGAAACTGGAGTGGAACTGTCCATCACCCAGGCTGAGGTCACTGAGGTAGTCAAAGAGCTCCTCGGTGGCAAGGCTCCGGGGGTGGATGAGGTTCGCCCTGAGTACCTCAAGTCTCTGGATGCTGTGGGAGTGTCTTGGCTGACACGTCTCTGCAGCATTGCGTGGCAGACAGGAACCGTACCACTGGACTGGCAGACTGGGGTGGTGGTTCCCCTTTTCAAGAAGGGGGACCGGAGGGTGTGTTCCAACTACCGGGGAATCACACTCCTCAGCCTTCCCGGGAAAGTCTATGCCAGGGTACTGGAGAGGAGAGTCCGTCCTATAGTCGAACCTCAGATTCAAGAACAACAGTGCGGTTTCCGTCCTGGCCGTGGAACAGTGGACCAGCTCTATACCCTCTTCAGGGTGCTGGAGGGTTCGTGGGAGTTCGCTCACCCAGTCCATATGTGTTTTGTGGATTTAGAGAAGGCGTTCGACCGCGTTCCCCGTGGTGTCCTGTGGAGGGTGCTCTGGGAGTATGGGGTTCGGGGAGCCTTACTCAGGGCTGTCCGGTCTCTGTACGACCGGAGCAGGAGCTTGGTTCGCATGGCTGGCAGTAAGTCAGACCTGTTCCCGGTGCATGTTGGACTCCGGCAGGGCTGCCCTTTATCACTGGTTCTGTTCATAGTTTTTATGGACAGAATTTCTAGGCGCAGCCAGGGGCCTGAGGGGATCTGGTTTGGGGACCACAGGATTTCCTCTCTGCTCTTTGCAGATGATGTTGTTCTGTTGGCTCCATCAGGCCAGGACCTCCAGCATGCATTGGAGCGGTTTGCAGCCGAGTGTGAAGCGGCTGGGATGAGGGTCAGCACCGCTAAATCTGAGGCCATGGTTCTCGACCGGAGAAAGGTAATTTGCCCTCTTTCGGTGGGTGGAGTGCTCCTGCCTCAGGTGGAGGAGTTTAAATATCTTGGGGTCTTGTTCACGAGTGAGGGAAGATCGGAGCGTGAGATTGACAGGCGGATTGGAGCGGCGTCCGCCATTTTGCGGTCGCTGTACTGGTCCGTTGTGGTGAAAAGAGAGCTGAGCCAGAAAGCAAAGCTCTCTATTTACTGGTCGATCTTCGTTCCAGTACTCACCTATGGTCATGAGCTTTGGGTCGTGACCGAAAGAACGAGATCCCGACTACAAGCGGCTGAAATGAGTTTTCTCCGGAGGGTGGCTGGGCGCTCCCTTAGAGATAGGGTGAGGAGTTCAGTCACCCGGAGAGAGCTCGGAGTAGAGCCGCTTCTCCTCCGCATCGAGAGGAGCCAGTTGAGGTGGTTTGGGCATCTGGTTCGGATGCCTCCTGGACGCCTCCCTGGAGAGGTGTTCCGGGCATGTCCCACTGGGCGGAGGCCCCGGGGAAGACCCAGGACACGCTGGAGAGACTATGTCTCTCGGCTGGCCTGGGAACGCCTTGGGGTCCCCCCAGAGGAGCTGGAGGAAGTGGCTGGGGAGAGGGAAGTCTGGGCATCTTTGCTTAGACTGCTGCCCCCGCGACCCGGTCCCGGATGAAGCGGAAGAAGATGGATGGATGGATTACAGCCTATATAAGTGACCAACCTGCAACAAACTGGCGCCCTGTCAGGTCGTACGCCACCTTGGCCCAACAGTAGTCAGGTTAGAATCTGGCCCTGATAGGGATGAGGTGAATTAAGAAAATGGATGGATAAGTGACTAACATATTAAACATTTGTCAATTGCAAACACTTTCTCTAAAAATTTAATTTCTTTGATAAAATAAAAAATTTAAGTTCTCTTTAAAAACTAACCAGCAGTTTGGATGTTGACAGACTGGTTCAACAGATATTTGCTGTTTCTCCAACTTTTGTTAATCCTGCATTTGTTCTCTCCTGCTGGTTAGTGAGGTTACAGATGAACTGACAGTGTGTTTGGTTTTCAACAAGCCTGACGAACGATAATGAGCACAAACAGTGAGCACAATCCTCTAACATTGGAGCAAAATGAAGTGTCCACTGAGCAGCATTTCCACAAATTCTGACATTTCTTTAGATTTAAGGCTAAAAACCAATCTTCCATACCCATGAAAAGGAGCGGGTCCTCAAGATCTGACATCACAGAGTGAGACCGCCCCTTTTCAGGAAGAGTCTGCTCTGCCAGCACCGCCCCCAGTCTAACACAACACCCAATTCCTCCACAGAGCCAGCAGTGATCAGCAAAAATGTTCATTTTAGATACAGAATACTGTATATCTTCCAATTGTGTCCTGTCTTCAATAAATTCTAAGACAACGTCTGAGGCAAGGCAGACTCTTCCTAAAGGGGGCGGTTCTCAATCTGTGACAAAAATATCGCTTTGGGGTTCTTTATAGTGAAGAATGAACAGAATAATACACTAAAAAGCTCAAAAAGTTGGTTTGTCATGACACGGCTCTCTTGGAGCCCCGTTGGTCCTGATTAGACTTTGTGCTGGAATGTTCATGTTAAAGACTGAACTATATGCATATACAGTGTATACATGTACATACATGTGTGTCTGTATATGCACACTGTACATACATTTGTCTGTTGTGTTTTTCTTTTTTTTTTTCTTTAACATGTCTCCTTCGCTTGTGATTCCACAGGTCAAACATTTCCTGTAGTTTTTTACCAGGTTTGCACACACTGGAGGAGGGATTTTGGCCCACTCCTCCACACAGATCTTCTCTAGATCAGTCAGGATTCTGAGCAGTCACTGAGAAACAGAGTTTGATCTCCTTCCAGAGGTTTTTTTATTGGGTTCATGTCTGGAAACTGGCTAGACCACCTCAGAACCTTAACATGCTTCTTACAGAGTCACTTCTTGGTTCTTCTGGCTGTGTGCTTCAGCCTTTTACTTGATATTTAACTTATTCTCCTATCAGTCTGCCTTTTCTTTGACGTCCAACACATTCATCACTTAACCACAGCGCAGACCGCTGGATACTTTTAAGGCTTTATTCATCCAGACAAAGCTGCACCAACACACATAAAGTAATGCTATTGTAGGAGCTGCACATAAAAAGACAGTGGGGATGACTGGAATGATGGAGTTTGGAGGAGGACTGCAGGAGAGAGGAGGATCAGAACCAGACAAAAACCCAGCAGGACTCTCAGAAGAGCCCTGAAGAGCATGTATCAAACCACGTTAACCAGAGTGCAAACTCCTGAAAGTAACTCCTGATTCATGATGAAGCAAATAGATTTTGTTTGAAGGAATTACCAACCTGCTTTGGAAAATCGCACTTCAGTTATTCACTTAGGAGCATTTCATTTAACTTACTACTTGGGCTTAATGATTTTGATGGAAGAACATCCCTGTAGTTCTGTGATTGCTTGTATTATTCACATGAGTGTGGTGCAGACTCACACTTCTCTTTGTTGTCACTTTTCTCTCCAGGGATAAACTTTGATCAATGTTAAAAGCAGCCTCTCAGAGGAGAGCATATTACCACGGAGAGATGGAATATTGACTTTTTTTTCCTCTTGAAATTCTGGTTTCTGCATTATGCATACTCCTGTGAAACCTTTTTGTGTAGACAAAAGCCAAACTTGGAGATTAGAAAAATATCAGCCACATTAAAATACATGGACATTTCTGGAGGGGGTTCAACTAAGTATGATTGTGTTCCCTGTGACAGGCTGGAGAGTCCAGGATGAACCCCGCCTTTGCCCAACAGTAGCTGGTCTCTGGCAGTATAGATGTAGTGTACGAATGGACGTTTATAGTACTTAGTTGTAGCGCTTTCAACTGGTCATCCTCTAGGATACATGTGTCAAAGTCAAGGCCCGGAGACCAGATCCGGCCCTCTGGGTAACTCTATCCGGCCCTCCAGATTATTAGCCCGATGTTATCTTGTGCTTATTTTTGACTTGTATATTTTTGACAAAATATGTTTTTACAGAGAGTAAAACATTGAAGGTTATTTATGTTTTAAGTTGATTTATTCTGGGATAATGTGCCTGCCTTTTTTATTATTCATATTTAAGTTAGGAAGTTACTGTTTCAAATTTTTAAAACTTGGCATTCTGCTAGCTTTTGAACGATTTTTGCTTTTTTGTACTATTTTGGCTTTTCTCAGGCTGTTTTGGAGTCAAGCTAATATTTGAGCTACATGCTAGCTGTTTTGTCAAATTTAGGCTTCTTTTCAGTTTTTTAGGCTAATTTAGCACTAAGCTATGTTTTCAGCTCCATGCTAGCTGTTTTGGTAAACCTAAGCTTTTTTAAAGTTAATTTGAAATTTAGCTAATATTTTAGCTGGCTACGTATATAGCGCCGTCAGCGTTTTTTCAGCTTCCCCTTTTTTTTTACCGGTATTAACTTAAGCGTTTTCAGCTACCAGCTTCAGCGGTCTTAGCTATTAGCTTTATTGTTTACAACTTCAGCAGTTTTAGCTATTAGCTTTAGCGTTTTCAGCTATTAGCTTCAGTGATTTTACAGTTTTTCTCAGTGGCTTTGGTGCGTTTCTCAGAACACTATTAACATTTGCACAACAGTTAGTGCATTTCTCTAAACAATTAGTGCAAACTGCAAAACCTAGTGGATAGCCTGCAAAAGCACATCGCATGCTCAAAACTGATAATCCATTCCTCAAAAGCAAGTATTCATGTCAATGAAACTGTCAGTGCCATCAAAATGAAAAGTCTTGACGCCATCTTTATGAACAAGATAGTCAAATGACTTTGTCATGTTTTCACTATGACAGTTTATCATTTCAGTGTTTTCCATTGCAACAATATTTGGTGACACCTGAAAATGTTCAAGACAGCACTATGGCCTACTTATACAGCCATCTGAAATGTGCAGTAAAGTCACTATAGATGTTAAACATGAAATCACCCTTTTGGTAGAGCTGTGAACAATATACAGCACATGTAACAGTACAGTAAATTACTGTTTGCATACCTGTTTTCCCTACAGAATGTTTGAATTATTGAACTGACAGTAGTTCTTCCAATATTGGGTTGCACCCTTTGACCAGCCTCCTCCGTGGTGAGGCCGTGATTGACAACATGGTCCACAATTGTAGCCCTTATTTCATTAGGAATCCGCCTATATCTGCCTCTTCTTCCCCCCGCATCCTCACCCCTCTTCCATTGACGATTCATAGGATTCATCCATAATTGACAGTGTACAAGTTGTTTGTCGTTGGTTACAACTACTGTAAAATTGCACACACCTCCTCATGAGTCACAGCTGAAATTCACCTGAGATCAAATGTTCAATTTAGGAGACATTTTTAGGAAAAAATTATAAAGAAAGGTACAGAATTTGCTTGACAGATGGCTAATAGTTGACATTTGATAACTAGTTCAACAATTTTGAGTGTAATGACTCAAGCAATGAAAGTAAGACTATTAGTTTTATTGAGAACGACTATTCAGCATCCATAAGTATAACTAATTTTGACTGACATGACAAAAGCAAATAAAAATGTCAAAAACAGCAGAGAATGTATGAAAGCAACTGATTCATGTCCAAAATCATTTGCAGTTTGTTCAGAGAGAGGAGATCTTGCTACTATGATGAGCACAAATGACTAAGTGTTGTGGAGGTTGAACTAATAGTTATGAGAATTTCAATTCTGATCTGAGAAACGCACCAAAGCGATTGAGAAAAACTGTAAGTATCAATTTCAGCATCTTCAGCTATCAGCACTAGCATCTTCAGCGGCCACATTCAGCTTACAGCATTCACACTAGCATTATCACAGGTAATGCTATAAATGTAGTTCATAATTGTGTTAAAAAGTTACAGTTTTAAAGTTTTAAAAGTGTTCGATAAATGTTTTTCCTGTTCGACCCACAACTTAAGTTGTGTTTTTGATTTTGGCCCCTTGTCCCATTGAGACATCCCTGATCTAGGGTGTGTGATGAAGAGGTGGACATAGCCCAGGTCAATGCCATTTTCTTTATCATTTTAATGAAGTTCCAGAATGTGCTGTGTTGAAGAAGAAAATGAAAAAGTCTTTCTAAAAATTGCTTTTTAATTTCATTTAAGAGACAAGTAATGCAGGTACAATATCAAAATGAAATAGTATTTCTAGTATTGACTTTTATTGACTCATAATTTAAAAAAATAATTATAAGTCCCAGAAGCTTCCATAGATTTATTCAGATTTTCCTTCCTTACTCTTTCCCTCCTGGAGAAACATCGTTCCTAAAGCAGCTCTGCCAGAAAAGCAGCTCTGTCATCCAAACACAAGAAGTAGAATGTTCATCAATGTCCTTCTGTTTGTTGATCAGCATTTAGTAAATAGATATGTGTTGTTTAAACATAAATATTTTGCAAGAAACAGAAGATGTCTTCAAGTCATTAGAAGTTTGACTTAATTAACTAACCATTAAATCATGATGGGTTCCCAAACTTTTAAAGTCCCCCAAAGGAACTTTAAAAACCCAGTAATAATAATAATAATAATAATAATAATAATAATAATAATAAGAATAGAAAAAAACTAGAGAAAAAGAGGTTTAATTGAGAGAATGATTAAAAAAAACATAAATGATTCTCTTTAGTTTGAAAAATGATTTTTTTGTTTGTTTTTTGCAGAAGTATGATAAAACTTAAGGAAAAATAAACATATTTAAGTTGTTTTAAACTGCTTGCTGTTTAACGACATTCATTTCTGTTTTTAGTTTTTGAAAGTTATTTTGATTTTTTAAAGGTAATTTTGTTTTAGTGTTTCAATTCCCATTTTTATCTTTAATATGCTTTTGCTTGAAGAGATTTGTTGATGTGATTTTTCCCTTCAGGGCCACTGTACTGCAGTCTGTGTAGAAATTAACTATTAAGGCCTAATAAAATATATGTTATATTAGTTTTAAATCTGCAGCAAATCCTTCACATTTTGCTGATGAGGATGAATAGAGAGGTTGTGATTAGGATCCTGAAGTAATTCCATGTCTGACCTCATGGTGGCAGTGTCTTCCTCCGTGTGGGATGGGTTTGAGGCTCTGAGTCTCTTTACAGTTCGTGTGTCTGGAGGATGCAGGTCTCACTTGAGTGAAGTGACTTTATGTCCATATTGATCCACAGCAGCTGACTGTAAAACACACAGACAGTCAGATCACAGTAATACGGCTTCACCTGAAGTACCTTCATAGAAGGACTTTACCTGTAGTTTATGATTTGGATTCCTAACATCCGTCTGTGTAAATAACACAAACTCATGGGCGTTAGTCCAGGAGATTGGGATCAATTTTCTAGGATCAGGAAACTTTTTCCTGATTTAGGTGCTAAAATCATTTGTAATGCCACATTTTTCCTGTCATTGCAGACAGGGTTAATGTTGTCCACTACATCAGATCATATCAAATCCATCAAACTTTATTGTTCCTAACAGGGAACTCTGTCCTTGCTGAAGTGCAGCCTCTCCACAGTATTAACAATTCATGACAGGCATTTACACACTCTGACAAACACCAGAATATGTCTGTGTGTTTAGTGTTATTATTACATTTGTGTGTTAGTGAGGTGCAGGAATGACGAGCTGGAATGCAAAAACAGAGCAGCGTGTTTGCAGCACAAACAGCTGTTGGGAGTTTTGCACGAAACAATAACGATGAGCCCCACTCCAATGAAAACTGTGTTGCTTGTGTGTTTTTAACATATTCTTGTGGCTTTTTTCTCATGATGGAGGATATAGATAAAGATAATTAAGTTTCAAATTTCATTTATAAATAATTTTCTTAAATTCAAATGGTTCTGAATCAGAGGCAGACAAAAAAAATTCATTTGAGAAAGCTTGTAGCAGCCGGACGACCACAAGCTCCACTCAGATGCAGACAAATAGATCCATGAATGTCTTCTGTTTTCTTCATCTGAGCTGGAATCTGGATGGAAACGGTACAGCTGGATAGCTCCGCCCACAACTCAGAGGTGAATTTCTAATGAACTTCTGATGCTCTGCAGAAACTATGTCCTAAAATAGATCAAAAGATGATCTGAGTGAGACTTCAGAATAACTTTGCATGCAACTGTGAAACCATAAATCCTAACCCACTCCATAGTTTGAACCTTTGAAAATTGCTGATCGACTGATATTAAAGAACAACAACTAAAAGAATCAAAGTTAAACTTTTTTTTTTGCTTTCATCATCTAATTTCTTAGCATTACTAATTTCTTCAATCTTCAGGACAAAGTCAGAGTTCAGGTTCAACAATTAGAGAAAGAGATCAGAAATTAAAAACAGATCCACGAGAGTCTGAGCAAACATACACTGTGAGCCAAAAACAGTTTTACAAAAATATTTGGATTTGACCCCAATATGAGACTATTCTTCAAGCCTGTTGGACCAAATAAGATGTTTTAGTAACGCTTTCATTCAGTTAACGGAGTAAAACTGTCCGTATTTCAGAAAAATTAACATCAGATCAAATCAAACTTTATTTGAATAGCCCTTTTTCCAAAACTCTTGTCCCTCAGGTGGACAGCCTATTGTCTGCAGGTGAAAATTGGGAAAACCAGTGTGGGACATGTGGCTGGTTCTTGGGAAAATATCAAAGTTGTAGACCGCTCAGTGAGGCCGCAGAACAAAAATGTTTGTGCGTTATTTTTTCTACAGGCGTGCAGTAGACTACGACGGAATATTAGGGCCACTTTGTAAAGAAAAAAATATTTTTAATATTACGACTTTAAATCTCGTACATTTACGAGAAAAAAGTTGTAATTGCTAAATCATGAGAGTAAAGTTGAATATTTATGACTTTAAAACTCATAGGCTAAATTTAGAGAAAAAAACGTGTAAATCTACGGGATTTAAAGTCGCAAATCTACGAGATTAAAAGTCGGTATTTAATAGAAAAAGAACCAAAGTTGTCTGTTTATCAGCTTGAAGATGACAGACGTGGAGTATCTTGTGAAGATTTATTTCCAGCTCGGTGTTAAAAACAAAGAAATTATGAACCTTTTGGCAATTCAAAATCAAATTATTTCCGGGTTTGGTTTCGGTAGTGCGGAGCTTCATATGTAAAATAAAGAGTTCAGAGATACATGTTCATCAGGATCGTCACTTTATTTCATTTCCCAGAAGCCCTTTCACCACCATACGTCATGTCTCTGTCATGAGCAGAAACCAGAAACTAAAGGGGATGTAAACAGAGCTCCGGACGCCTCCTTCTCCAAATGAAACGTCCCGTCTCAACACAAAACAACATTGAGAAATGACAATAGTCTGTTACGTTAGCACAAGAACATTGAAAATTCCAAAAACTGGTCATCTTCAGACAGAAGCATCACAGGAGAGGGCAGCAAAGGGGCAAAACTGTCTGACTCTCTGTCTGGCACAGAGAGCCTCACTCAGTGCAAAGTATTGTTTGTGCCACCCCGCCTACATTACCGAGCGTTTCTACCTGGACCTGGTTTTCTGTGTCTGACCTGCTTATTCTCTGATTGCTTGCTGCCTGCCCTGACCCTCGCCTGGACTCTGACATATCTAGTCTCTTCTTGGATGATCGCATGCGTGATTGACCTCTGCCAGTCTGACTCTGATATAGCTTTGTGACCTTTTAGCTATGCTTAGTTCCTGTCTTAACTAATATACCTTCTGCAGGTGGAACCAGCTGTCTGCCTGTTTGTGACACACAGTCGAGAATGAAACTGAACAAAGACTTAAACTGGCAGGTAAGAAATTGTTGAGTGAGACAATAGAGTCAGAATGACGGATAAAGCTAAATTGTTCCAAGTTATTGAAAACATGTGAATGTAGTTTGTGCTGACAAGTCCTTAAGTTTAGGAGATAGAAGGGCACTGTTCTCCCTGTAAAGAAAGAACAAAATGAAACAATTAGAGAGTCGGTTTAAACAAAAAGACAAACCAGAAGAGAATTGGAACCTTGACAAAAATAAAATAAGTCTGGGAGACTGCTGATCCAGCTATGTTAGCAACTCCCTGCTAATGACTGCCTAACCAAAACTACCTAAAGAAAACAAATAAACAAACAAACTAAAATAACAAAACCCAGCAGTCTAAGGCCTGATCCGAATACTATCCCTTCTCCCTTCCTCTTAGCCCTCCGCCCTCGTTTATCCTTCCGTGCTTGCTCCAAACGGAGGGTGGTAAAAAATATTTTCGACGTGAGTTTCGTTCGGTGACGTCACCAAATTCACCGGTAAGCTAGCGTTAGCGCGGAGCTTCCAGCGCTCGTATATACATTACAACAGCAATTTTATAAATGTAAAGAGGTCACACTGCAACATAAAGTTATTACTTACGTTTAAATGTAAACATCTGGGGTTCAGAGAGCACCAAAGTGAAGAAAAGCGCTTCGTAGCGCGGCGCGGTTTACTCTCGCGATAGCGGACTTTGGACCCCTCTGTTTGGAGTGTGTAGCGTAAAAAAAATAAGAATTCCGGACACAACTTTGACTTCAACTGCCACTTCAAATCAAGGGGAAGGGCTAAGGGGAAGTGAGAAGGGGAGTATTCGGATCGGGCCTAAGAATGCAACATTTCAGCATCTAATTTTAGGAGATAACAGGCAAAACTAAGAAACCATCTTCTGCTTAACAAGGTTATAATACAACAAGCTAAACAGTGCGTTTTAGAGATGTTAGAAATACCTGCTGTCAGGGTCTGACAGTTCCTGCCCCTTTGCTGCCCTCTCCTGTTTCTTTTTGGTTCTTCCCATTGGTTCTGTTGCTTGCCTTCTCCTATCTCTCCTCCACAGGTGTCCAGCATGAGGCAGGGCATCCTGGCTTGTTACGCTTATCCTAATCGAATCCTTCTGTTGTCTGTCTCTAGTCTGTGCTGGCCTGGAACCATTCAACTTGTCCTGACCTCGTCCCCTCCTGGACTCCCCACATCTTCAACCTACCTGGACCTCTTCCCCATCCTGGACTTCAAGCAGCCTTTCCATCACAGTAACCTATTTGTCTCCTCATCACTCATTTATCTCTTTCCCTCTGACACCTGGTCCTCATTGATTATTCTGTCCTCTGCTGCATTGAAGGATGACAATGCAAACGTTAAAAACATTATTTCCAATCTTTTACTTTTATGTTCATTTACAGAAAACTGCATCAAACAGAAGCAGCTGTGTGCAGAAAATGTCACATGCAGCCACTGATCAATAACCTCAGAGGCAGAGCCGGGAATAATCCACATTACATCTCCTGCGGTGAACGGCAGAAGAGATCAGAGGGAAGTCAAAGGTTTGGCATCAATTCTGTGCTATCTGCTCCTGCCAAAAAGGCCCTCTGGTTTATTCTGATATCTCCAGTTATATTGTTTACTCAACAGCTGCCCTCAGGAGGCTCATCGACAGGAAGATCATTGATATCTGGAATAACCAGAACAAAGCTTCTGATATATTCAGATTCTTGTTACAGTTTTGTGTGTGTGCTCTAATAAAGTTAAAATCAATGCTCATCTGTTTCTGCAGGGAGATAACAGTGTTCACAAAGCTTCATCAGATAGTGGAAACAAGCTTTTTTTCACCTGAAAAATGCTCATTTCTGTGTTCAGGATGAGGCAAAAATGAACAGAACAGGCTGAAAGTGGCAGTTGCAGAACCAGGCAGTAATTAATCACATTTGGTTGCTTACTGTGTGACTCCAGGCTATAATAGAAGCCTGTCACATGGAGTCAAACCAGTGCGCAGAAGTACCTTATTTTCACTGACAGCCAAATCTGCAGCGTCTCACTGTAATGTCACATCTCTCTGACCATCAGACTATTTTTACTGCATCCTACAGACCAGGGTCCTCAAACTCGATTTACCTGGTGGCCTCTGAAGGCCGAGTCTGGCTGAGGCTGGGACGTATGGGGTTCCATTGGTGCCAAAAATATGTTTTTGCATCAACCGTCTATATCTTTGGTCCATTATCTATGGACGTGGACATGCAGAAGATACTGCTTAGGAGACATTGAACTTTCATATTAAGGCAAGGGCTGTAAAATATTGACTTTGGGGCTGCAATTGGCCCGCGGGGCGACAGTTTGAGACCCCAGATTTAGAGACTCCACATCCAGTGTTAGAGTAATTTCTGCAAAAACTAATACCTTTTGAAAAGTCTTTGAAAAGAAGCAGACGCCAGGCAGAGGGAGATTTTCTCGTGAGGAGACTGTGGATGTAGGGGTTAATTAATTGAGTACACCTGTGGGGAGGTATGGCTACTGTCTTGGGAGGGTTTTTATTTGTGTCCATAGGCCTTCACAGGAAGGAAGGGGGGGAAGGGGACGGAGAGGCAGAGCGGAGGCGTTTAGGCGCCGAGACGCCGCAACACTGCAAGGCTGAGGAAATTCAGGTGAGGCGGGGTGAAGAAGACGCTGTCGCCACCGAATGTACAGTGGTCACCTGTCGACGCCCCGCCCCGAGGATCGCCTGCCGTCGCCACACGCACGGAGGACGAGAGGGCCGCCTGCCGGTGCTACGCACGCAGAGGAAGAGAGCTGCCCGCCGCGGTTCCCCTATACGCCCCTCTTTGCATCGCTCCCCTGTTTCGGGACGTTGTCACCGCTCAAAGCTAAGTTGACTCCACCAGAAGTATTTTGTTTTGGGACTATAATCTTTAAGTGCTTTGTGTAATTTGTTTTTCTTTTGGGGCTTAATATGTGTAGTTTTGCATGCTTTAATTTCGAGGACCTGTTTATTGCTGGTGGAGGGAGTGGTGGAGAGTGAGACTAAGGACCAGGAAGAGTGGGGTGAATGTCTGTAATGTCTTTTTAAAGTTATTTTACCTTGCAGATGCTATGGACGTTTTATAGGGCAAAGACTGATTTTATCTTCATAGCTCTTTTAACATCTTTTAGATTTTTTTTTATGGACATTTAATGTTTTATTAAACAGAGTGTGAAAGCGTTTGTTTTTGACTTGCCGCATTATTTGGTACCCAGACGTCTCCCCAGCGGAATCCCAAAGTTGGCCCCCTCCCTTACACCTACCCCACTCGTGGCAAGACCAGTAAGGGTTTTTGCCACCACGAGTCTGACCCTTCAGACTCTTCATTTATTAGAATTTTGTTAGGTTTCAGAAAAGACTGAGTCTAAAAGATTAGTTTCAACAGTCAACCTTTTTGCAGACATGGGATCTTTCAGACTGGCTCGGCCTCATCCACTTCCCCACACTTCTGCGTCTCGGCCATTGACATGAATATCAATGGACGCTGCAACCCCTCCCCTTCTGTGTGGTACCTGCGGGCTACAAGAAGACCAAAGTCCCATAAACTTTCATTGAGAAATAGCCCGTTATTTCTATTTTATTTGTCAGAATAACCATTCCTGCTCTGATGCTTCTTTCTTAACACGTTCTTTCTAATTCTATTTTTTTTAGATATTTTTTCTTTATCGCCTGTAATTCAAGTTATAAACTGACCAATCAGATGCCTCAGTAAAAGCATGTGTCTTCCGCTGGCCCGCTGAACGTTTGATTTACAGATTCCTCCGAACCGCTTTCAGTGGGAGGGGTGTGGGCTCCGAACAAGTCGGTACAAGCTCACTCATGATTGGTTGATAGTTTTTCCTCTAAAAACGTGACTCAGACCGACTCAGACTAATTTTCATGATTGACGGGTTTCAATCGCGGTAGACATACCAGGAAGGGACAGCAAATCCATGGGGGATCTCAGCGCTTGTTATGTCCAGTTCTTAATAGACGGTCTATGGTCTGGCCATGTTGAAAGTAAACAAAGGAACTTCCCAGCACAGCGCAGCGGCCGCCACATGCGGGTTAACAAGAAGAAAATAAAAAGTTACATTTATAAAATACACACATTCAACATCCAGTAACAACATTAATCACCCCTAATCAATTTAACCAGAATTTTCACACTATAGGTGTTTTTATCAACTGGTACGGAAGTTTGGACATTTTTCAACTTCTAAAGACTGTATAACTGCAAATGTAAATCATTATTCTGCATGTTTGCCCACTCTAAACTTTATAAATGTTGGTGAAACAGAATTTAAAGTGGAAATATGGTCACACAGTTTAGAAGCGTGGAGTCCCTCCTCACTAATTAAATAAGCATTTGTTAATGACTGCATCAATCCAAAGCAGTCTTCTCATTACAGTCATTATTAAAGGGGTCAGTAGGTACGTTTTTGTCTATCTGAGCCCCGAATCAGTTTGACGCTAAATTAACGGATCCTTAAATAGCATGAATTTAATTGACTCTTTTGGCTTTTCTCACAAAATCAACTTTAAGTATTTGTTACTGTACGACTAAGTGAAGACAAAAGGTGTGATATAAATGTAGTGAAGAGAAATGGAATAATTTATTCAGCGACATGAAGTGATTTACAATTTAACACATTAAATTATGTGTTTTTTTCTAGAAGTTCTTCTCAGAAACGAGCTCTGTTATTTACCTGTCTAATATGAAGTTGGAAATCTGGTCAAACAAAAGAAGCCTTCTAATAGGTCTATGTAAAAAAGTTATATTTTAAAGTTTTAAAATTGTAGTTTTAGTGTTCAATAAATGTTTGTCCTGTGACTTAAAGTGTTTTTTTCTGTATTTTGGACCCTTGTGCGATTGAGTTTGTCACCCTGGTCTACTGGATCCCCATTGAGTAATGATGAGTTTAAAGAATCCATTCAAAGATCTGAATCGATTGGAGTTCAGTAAACAAATAACAGATCTCAGAGATTTGAAGTTTGAAAACTTTTGAATAAAAAACAGAAGGATTGAAAGCAGACGTTTGACAAAATTCAAAATCAGATTTAAACCCATCAACAATAAATAAACAGGGGAACTGTTATGTAATTTAAAGATTACCCTATGAATATAAATATTTAAAACTGTGTAAAAATCTAAATTGAATTGAATCAAACTAAAAGAAGAATAAAAAAATCATGAATCAAATGGATTAAGTTAAATCGATTCTAGAAATGATCGGTGATATTGATCCCTACTGTTGATCGTTCCGTGTCATCAAAGCTCACTCCCCATTACTGCTGCTCCTAAATCAAGCTGCAGTGAGTGGGACCAACATTCAGAGAGCTGCAGCAGCTAGAGTAAATGGATTTGGGATGACATGGCCCTGCAGAGCGCTGCACGAGGACACTCTTGCCTTAGGTCCTGGTTTAAATCCCGGCTGGGACCGTTCTGTGTGGAGCTTGCATGTTCTCCTTGTGCTCGTGTGGGGATTCTTAGAGCCCAAAAACACTGATTATTCATTGATTATTCTAAACTGTGTGAATATGGGAGTGTGATGCTGCATTCACACCAGCTGTATTTGGTGCATTCAAGAGCGCATTGTACGCGGTTTAATGAACGCACATTGAGCCCGTGGCAGCAGGGATGGGACTCTTGATTTGTTTTTGTTTTTCTACTGTTTACTAGCACTTGTCTGCAATAGGTAGAGGCTCAGAGCGCAAAGTCCTGCAAATCTTGCTCCAGACTTTTTGTTTTCACTCTAATCAGTTGTATTCCCACAAATGCTGTCTTTATGTCATATTAATCGACTGACACAAACTGAAATTATCAATTTGTCTTCTGTGATCATGTTTACAACAGCTGGTACTTCCAAGTCATGAAATGGAGGCTACCGACAAGACCCTACCAAATCTGCGTCCTTGATCGGTCCCGCTCTGTGTTGCCTCGATTAAACATGAATAAGTTCAATCAGTTGAACTTCTAGAGACTGCCGGTACCTGTCAGCTCTGGAGTCCCACATCCAGCCAGATAAGACTCCTTCTTCAGCTTGACGGCATCCCTTCTTAATTTTTCTAAATTACATGAAATTGTTTGAATAAAATCCATCCTAAAACAGGAATTACTCAATATATTCCCATTATTTTCCTTAAGTACTTTTTTTTGTCTTCACTTTGTAGTTTTACTTTCACATCTTACAGTTCAAGCATCCACGTCTTTACAGTTTCTCTACAAACACATGCTGACATATTTACAAACTCATCCTGTTTAATCTCTTCCTTCTCTTCTTTTGTGATCCTCCTCCCTCCCATCAGATTTTTAATTAATCCTCTCTTCTGCGTCGGCATCTCTCCAGAGGGATTTGCGGAGAACGCTTTCATCATCCCAAGCCAACTGAAAACACAGGAAGCTATGCCTGCTCATCCCTCAGAGGAAACCACTCGCAGGACACTTTAGACGTTCACTCTGGATACTGCTCACTTCTTTTCACTTACAGTTGATGTTGACAGTCCTTAAAAAAGAACCCAGAGTGCAAAGCGGCGAGTGAATTTTGTTTGTTGCCGTTCCTGCTTCTCACATGTTTCGTCTACAAGAGGAGAATATTTAGAGGATTGCCTGCTTGAATAATTTATCAGCCAAACAGAGCAAACTGTGAAAAAAAGTGGATGAGAGTGTGTCCTGAAAGGGTAAAATGTGTGTGTGCGGGGGTGCCGATCAGTGACTGACATTTCCCCACTATCATTTGAACAAACACGCTCTCCACAGGTTGAAAAATCGTGACCCACCCAAAGGATTAGACATTCAAAGCCTCATCATCCTGTGAGCCCCCCCTTCTCATCCAAGACACCTGAGAGGTTTAACCAGGTGGGGGTAAAGATGAGATGGGATTTGTATCAGAAATAATCATTTGCATAATTTATTCCCAGTCATGGTCCATGGAGTTTTTCTTTGTTTAGATGGAGAATTCATGAGTTTGTGTGTGGGGTGGGTTTGTTTTTAACTTCTTGTTTCTGCTCGTCAAACAGCTTTGACGAGCTGCTGCTTATTGATGGACGGGTCCGACCTACCTGCCTGCCCACTTATATCCTCCGTTTTTTTCCTTTACTTCATCCTTTGCAAAACAAAACAGTTTGAAGAAAATCCAATATTAATTTGCTTTCCGCTGTGACAGCAAACAGGATGTTCATGAAAGACTAAACTAATACTAATGTTATTTTTAAAGGTTTTTTTCCAGTTATATCTTTAGAAATCATATGGAAAGATGAATCTGCAGGAGGCCCTTCTGTTTCTGCTGCAGCTCATCTATTTCCCTCCATTACTCATTCTAATCCAACAGTTTATTTTGTCATGTACTAATAGTGGAACTGATTAATTAAATAGTCATACATTTAGGAAATTTGGAACAAATGTAGCTGATGGATCCCTGTTTCAGAAATGTTTGACACGAGAATCAAATCCAAGACCGTCTATACACGTTATCTCATGTGTTCTATGCTTACGGTCTACTGCATGTGTAACCGTCTTCGTCTCTGCTCTGCGTTGTGTTACTTTTCTTCGCGTGTGTTGCATCAATAAGCCACGTGACGCCGGAGGAATTTCATTGGAAGAGCATCCATTTACTCTGTTTATGAAAAAATATGGCGTCAGCATGTGCCGCGCTCCAACAGTGCCCAAACTTAAACATACAAAGTTCAAATTAACAAGAATTTAATATAAAGAAAAATATGTCCGCCACACTCACCTCTCCCAAATTAAGAAATCAGAAAAAGGGAAGAGGGAGGGCGGAGCATCAACTTATATTTGGGATCTGAAGGACCCTACTAGCATGCGACCCAACTGCCAGGTATAAAATAAAAAAATAAATTAAAGAAATAAAATTTTGTGTAATTATATTATACATTGTCAACCTGTTACACATGATTTACTTACGGGTCTGGCTTCTTCATCCGGTTTGAGATTTAGGGAGTATTCAGACTGGAAATGTCCAGATTGATTTTGCTCATTTGTTCCGCATCGACACTGGGAGAGAGAACGTTCTGGTAAATCAGATAACCTGGTGTGAACGCAGCTCTGGATCACAAGCAAAAACGATGCATGACAATAACCTAAAAAAAGAACTACAGGTGTGAAAGCTCTTAAAATACACCAAAGAAATACATTTAAATTATTGAGGAGCCTAAAGGGGAATGAAGCAGACATTTACAAAACTAAACAAGAAAGAATACTTTTATGTTTTCTTTGAGTTTCTCTGCATTCATCTGAAAACAAAGGTTGTGATCCGATTAACATCTGAAATGATGAGTGTCCTCTGCACTAATATTCTCTTGTTGGATTTTTATTTGGCATTTTTGGATTCTATTTTTATTTTTTAGGATTTTTATTTAACCAAAAATGTACCTCTGAACACTGGAGGTCTTAGAGGGGCCATACCTTGAAAAATTAACTTTTTGAGCTTTGAAGTGCATTATACTGTCATTCCTAACCATATAGAACCACAAAACGGTATTTTGATCCGTTCATGCATTTAAGAGTAATCCTCTAAAAACCTGTGCTTTCTGCAGCAGCCCCTCCCATACCCACGAAAACAAGCGGGTCCTTACGATCTGATGTCACAGAGTGAGACCGCCCCTTTCAGGAAGAGTCTGCTCCGCCCCCAGGCTAATCATGGATAACACACTGATGAGGACGGCTTCAGGTTGATGTGATGGGCGGCACCCTCTGTGGGCAAAAGGCGGAGCCTCAGAGATCGAGTCAATTCACTTCTGGGTTTGAAGATGACATCAGACATTCAAAACAGGCCAATTTTATTTTATTAAAAAAAATAATTTAAAAAAGTAATTATCAAATTGTTGCCAATTTGATTAATAAATTGACTATGTGGATATTCAGGGTTTTGACTGAAGCTTTTGTCATTCTGATCTATTTTAATAAAGTCAGTCATCTTTCCTCTCTGTCCTGCAGAAGCTTTATTTCTACTGGTCAAACATTTCTCCGCTATTACAAGAACCATCTTAGTTCAGCACATCAGCATAGAACAGGGGTCCCCAGACTACGGCCCGCGGGCCGGATCCGGCCCGCCTCTCCAACGTTACCGAATCCTCGTCAAATAGAACAGAATACAGTCTTCTCTTTCCACACTGCAGTTCTCCATCATGCTGCTGTGCTTTTTTCCCTCTCAAACAGCGCACCCTGTTCTGCATCCTGATTGGCTGGAGACCTTTTCAATCAATCTTTTCCATCCCTGTGCTCCTGAGACCTTCGTAAATCTGTGATCGCGATCAGATCTTAGTTTTCATTCTACAATCCTGGATTTAAAAAGGTCCATGTTTGTCTTTAAAAAGTGGAGAAAGTGTTTAGTGAGGAGTCTAACAACTGTAATTTTCATCTTCACCAGTTAGTTTTATAATGCAACTCCCTCAATAATGGAGGGAATGGAAGTTTCATTTCACAGCTGCTCATTTTTTATTTATCAAGTTACCGGTAGGTCCCAAATTCCATTTTTTTTATTTATTTTTCTTCAAATCACTCATGTCAGATCAATACCATTTGCTCAATGATCATAAAAGCGGCGTTGCGTGCGTGTGCAGAGCTCGGTCCCGTTTGCGGACATGAGGGAGAGTTAGCGCAGAGCAAGTGTAACAACGAAAAACGACATCAACACAGAAACTTAAACAATGAGTGACTCAAAAAAGAGCAGAAATCGGAAAGGATTTTATTGTTATTGATAATAAGAAGACAGAATTTAGAATCTGCAAGAAAAGAATTTCAAACAGAACCGACTCCAGAACCAACCTGAGCAGAAACCTGAGAACAACTTTCTCCAGAACAGATCAGATACTGACAGAAGAAACCAGGCAAAGATTCCAACCTTTACCATGATTTAAAACCCTTCTTAATTTTTTTTCCCTTTTCATTTTGCACATTATAATCAGTATTTTGTGTTGTGGTTGTTGTGTTGTTTCACTTTAAAAGTTGAACAGTAAATAATTGTTTTATGTTTTTGTCGTATGTTTTATACATTTTATCTGGGAGGAAAATACAATCTTTAACATATTTTACAATTATGAAAAAAAAACATTTTTTACATCAGTTATTCACTTTTTGTATGCATTTATAGTTATTCATAAGATAAGTTAAACAACAAAATGACCTAAAAGATCCAAAAGATCCAGATGGTTCTTAGATCTCTGTGTGAGGAGCTGCAGATCTCCAAGAATCATGACAGGAGAGAATTCTCTATTTACTGGTTTAATTTTTGGACTGTTTTAGATTTCTCTGTGAAGATTACAGAAAGGTATTGTCAAAATATGGTCGTGTGTAGCTTTCTGGATAAACACAGTTGTTTACGTTCAGAAAAACTGTTTCACTTTTCGCGTTAGCTTGCAAACCGGCCCCCCATAAGAGAAGAAAACAGTTCTGTGGCCCTCACAAGGAAAAGTTTGGGAATCAACTATAGAGTGTGCTCAGATGTGTCCTTCAGATGGTCTCCTCTTTGTTTACCTAAACTTTGTTTTAACTTTTGATATAAATAAAGCTGGCTCTTTTCAGTGCAGTTCTGCCCTCATGTTGCGTGGACCTGCAGGCACTCACATTGAAGTGCTGCAGAGTTATGGAAAATTCAGCTCATCATTATCATAGGAGCCACTTTGTTACTTTTGGGTCAGTTCACTAAAAGTCCGACACTTCTAAGACCCTTCAAACGATTCCCAGTGGTCGTGTGTTTTCGAGTCTCAAACTTGTTTGAACTTGTGGTTCTTCATTTTTTTTTAACCGTGTTCTCCCTTGTGGGATTTTTTTTCCTGCTAAGTACTCTTAAACCCGTACAAGGCTGCAAGATCACAAACAGGAAATTCACAAACCGACCAAAAACTCTGGAATGTTTTTAAACACCCCCACCACCACCAAAAAAACCCAGAAAAGATATGTAACTATATAAAATAAAAAAGTATAAAACATCAAAAGAGCATTTTTGTGGCATCAATTCAGCATTTCTTAAAATTCTCAAGCTGTTAAAAAGTGTCAATAATTTTTGAAACTATCTGAACCAGAGAAAACACTTAAAAATAATTAAAGATTTAATAACAAAAAAATATGTATAAACATTTAACAAAATATCATGACTATAGAACCAGAAATCATCCATTTTCTTGAGCTCCTGTTTCCCTTTCAGGGTCACAGGGTTGCTGGAGCCTGTCCCTGCTACTGTTGGATGGGGTAAATCTGGGAGAGGTTGACAGTCTGTTGCAGGGACTCACACTCACATGCACACCTAGAAAAAAACAATGAATCTATGAAATGTTTTTCTGGACTGTGGGAGGAAACTGCTCAGAGGAAACCCACAAAATGGCTAGGAGAACATTCAGAAAGATGGGATTTGAGCCACTGCCTTCTCACTGCGAGGCCAGAGAGCGAGCTGTAGTTTGGGGACCCCTGTAATTATCTTTTTTTTTAATACAGATTTGTGAAAGGGTCACTCTGTTTTTGGAACTTGAAAAGATGTTTCCGTCTCGTTGAAGAAGTCAACAAACAAAAGGCTTGAATGTTCCTAAGAAACAGTTTTACTGTTTGTAAAGAACAGCAGACTTTTGGACCATACCTTCAAGATATTAGATCTTTATTTCTAGAAAATGTTATCAACATTATGACTTACTCTTTAAAGTCCACCTTTGACTATTTTTTTATTTTAAGAAAACGTTCCCAGTCGTGTTTTAATTATCATTATGAAGATTAACTAAAGTCCCACAGATACCATCTTCTCTTCTCCAGAACCTGAACTAGACACGCTAGCCGGACCAGATGAGGGTTTAATGCATGTGCAGCAGAAAGAAGATCATTCAGGAAAAACAGAGTCTGTCCAAAACTGTTTGGTTGACAGAAATTCAAAAGGAGAAATACTCAGAAATGCAAAAACAAAAGGATTTCAGAAGAAAAATGCCTCACAGACATGTTGAAAACTCAGAAAGACAGGATTTTAATCGGAGGGGGACTTTAAACCTATGGGGAAGGCACCATTTATGTTCACAGTTGTCACCGCCCTCTGCAACACGCATTCAAGTTAATGAAAAGTCTATGTAAATGTGTACTTTGGATAGAACTCTTGTGTTCAAGCATACATAACAACACAGATTTCTGCAACTATTTGCAGATTCAAAACACACGTCCATTGAATGTTTTGAAAGTTAAACCAGTTGAACTTTGACCAATCTGTCTTGACAGTTCCCGCTCCTCTGCCGCCCTCTCCTGGTCCAGTTTTTGTTTGGTTTCCGCTCGCCCTTTTTCTCCCTCTCCTTCACAGGTGTCCAGGATGCAGCAGGGAATCCTGGCACACCTGCGACTCATCACCAACAGTATATAGTATTTCGGACCGGTTCATTCAGCTTCTACCTGCCAGTTCATCTGCTTACCTCGAGTGGTATTGAGCCCATGTTTGAGTCTGCCCCCTGGCCCCTTTTGCTTACTGTGTCTAATTTGAATCTTTTTCTGTGTTAGTTTGCTTTTGCCTGGATCCATCCCTGCCTGCCTGCCTGGTCTCCGCTTCCTTCCCCAACCTACCTGGACCTTCGAACCAGAACTTTCATAAACATCTCCTGTCTTTTGATCATGACACAATCAGGGACTTGGATTTGGTTGTGACTCATGGATGGGGTCTCCTTCAATTGACAGAAGTTCCAAATGTTTGAAAAATGATCATGGAGAAGAAATTTATAATTGCATCTGGAATTCAATGACACCAAGTCCTTCATATATCGGCATAGAGCTGTAAAAGAAAAAGCCTGGAGCAAGGTTCACCAGATTTCTCACCAAGCTTCTTCCAACTGTAAGTGGTGGACAGGCTGTGGGATTGGGTAGCGACAGTCCAGTGTGAACACCATATGCACATTCAAGAACCCGTCACGTGCTCGGCGCTGCGCCCATCTCCTCATTATAAAATGTCCCTAAGCATGAAGGAAATCAGATCATTGACGTTTTTTCTCATTAATCAGTTTTCCCAGTGACCTTTTTAAACTCTGACTTTAGAGTCAGTGATCTGATGATATCCTTTCCATGTTAAGTATTTGCAGATAACAGCTCTCTTTAAAGTGACACCCCATGGGTGCTCATCAGCAGCGAAACTGCTCCTGGCTGGTGCTATTTTAAACCACAAAGGACAGATGGGGCGTGGAGAAATTCCTCATGAAGATAAATTGGATGGTTGGACAGATCTTCCTCGGGGCAAATTAAATTAGTCTAATACGACAACCTCTCCTTTTCAACTCAAATCCATGATTTCACTGTGGGTTTGTGGTGCTCCAGTATTAGGCCACCCTAAGGAGATATTATAAGTTTATAAGTAATGAATCAAAGAAAATAAGGAGGAGGTTATTCTGGAACTTACAGTGGGGGTGTGGGGGGGTGTAGACTATCCTTCTTGTACCGTGAAATCCAGACACTGTAAATGAATAATTGGAAGAGTGTTGTCTCCCTACTGATGTGTTGGGTACACTTTTTAGAGTTTTGTCACAAGAATAAAATTAAACCAACGACACGTCTTTAGACTAAACTGCAATTTTTTAAGTTAAAGTATAAAAAAATGTATTTGTTTTAATGCTTCTTTGTTTTACTCTGGAAAGCACTTTGTGATTTCATATGTGAAAGGCGGTATATAAATAAAGATACCTTACATTTATTTCAAATATATCTAAAATGGATTACAATCATTTAAATCATTAAATAATTATAACTTATTAACCTTCCACGAGAAGATAACAGAGCTAAAGGAGATGGTGGAAACTCAATTGTTTAAACTTTATCATGTTAGTCAGACTCAAACTAATTTATGATTCCAATACACGCGTTTTATGAAGTAATTTTTGTGCCACTATAATGCGAGCAAAGTCACAGTTTTGAGATCAAAATTTCTTGAATTGCAAACAAAATGTTATGTTTTAAGAGTAAAACTCCATAATTTCAAAATGAAAATAACAAATATTTGCTTTCAATAACTGTTTTTGCTTTGCAAAACTTTCTTGGAGAGTTTTAAAAAAAACTTTAGTTTTATTTTCAAAAACTTTTTTTTTTTTTTTTTTTTTATATATTTTTGTGTTTGCAACACAAATGTTTTCTCTTACGGTGTCAGGCAAAAAGGGAACCTAGAAGCAGGAAGAACCAAACCCAGAAGGTAGAAGAAGAAAACAATTGAAAAACCAAAACAACTCCAGAGTACTTGGAAAACATATGCGGCAAAACAAGACTCAGCAACAGTGAAAAACCAAAAGACCATAACTTAAATACCAGAAATACTAATGACAAATGTAATGCAGCTGTGGCAACAAAGGAGGAGGGGCAAACACTGCTGACCATGACAGTTTTCAGGTGCGTTGTGTCTCATCTCGCTTCTTCACTGTCTTTGATTATGTGTTCAAAAAATAAGCAAGAAAAGGTTTTTGTAAACCAAAAAAATTGTTACAGTAAAAAAAACGTTTTTTTTTTTAAACCTAAAAAAGTTTTTGAAAAAAAAAAAGTTTTTGAAATAAAACATTTTTTTTTTTTAATTCAAAAAAGTTTTGGAAGCAAATAGTTTTGGAAACCCTGAAAAAGTTTTTGAACACCTAAAAAATTTTTGAATAATAATATAATAATAATATTGTCCTTTGCAAATAATGAAGTTTCATTCTTAAAACTAAATTTATTTGCAATTTAGGAAAAACTGTGACTTATTTTGCAATATGATAGCACAAAAATCCCTTCATAGCGTTTGCCCACAACTGCCAAAAAAAGTGGGACTTGGAAGAAGCATTTACTAAAAGAAACAGAAGTTGCAATTCAAGAAAAAAAACTGCACTGCTTCTGCAAAACTCACAGGAATGTCCAACACTCCGCCTGACATTAAAGCCATTTGCTGGCAGCTAAATGGCTTATCAGAGTTTTTTATAGCTTCAGACAAACAGAGAGAGGATGTCATCTTCTCTCACATCAGAGCCAGAAACACTTTGGTCATTTAATCAGTTCACTTCCTGTGTTTGTGTTCTGATGAAGGAGTTCAAACGAAGACGTCAGAACTGCAGCTTTGCTAACTGTGCAGGACAGGTAAAGGTGGTGGCGGATTTCAGAAGAGAGAGAAACAGGAAACAGGAAGCTGGAGAGGTTGGAGGCTACAAGGATGCTTTACTTTATCTATTAGCGGCTGTTGTCTGCTGCTTGACCGTCTGTGTTTATTCTGCATTGAAGATTTTTACGTCAAAGTCTAACAAATAATTCTGAGCGCCGTGCCACTCGTAACCACTGGTTATAACTGAGATCTGCAGAAGGACATCTCTGAACGTACAGCATGTCCAACCATGATTCAGATGGACTGCAGCAGCAGAAGATCACACCTGGTATCACTGCTGTCAGTTAGAACAGGAAACTGAAGTTACATTTCACACAGACTCACCAAAACTGGACAAAGAAGATTATAAATACGTCGTCTGGTCTGAGTCTCCATTTCTACTGCAACATTCAGATGGTAGACTCAGAATTTAGCATCAACAACAACCTCAGGGATGTTCACATGAAGGAGAGATCCTCAGCCAGGGCAGACAGGCGATTTACCAGGACTGTTAAAGAAGAATTCACTCATCCAACTCTACAACTGCGTATCTGAATAGTGTTCATCCAGATAGAACTGAGACAGGACGAGCCAGTGGACGGTCCAATGCCAAAAACAGGAGCACGGGCGATCTGGAATCTGAAAGAGAAACAACACATGAATTGCACTGCACCAAACAGAAGCATTGACAGCTAAATAACAAACAATAAAGAAGCTGATGCACCGCGTGTCTGTTTAGTTTGCTGCTTGCTCGGTCATGGACAATAAGACGCTGCTGAGGATGTCCAGGTCTGCTGAAAAAGTCATCAGTTGCCCTCTCCCCTCTGGGTAACATTGCCAGTGCATGGTCAGAGCTCTGCTCTCACTCCAGCTACATGTTTTGCAAACTCCTGCCATCAGGAAGGAGATAAAGGTCCCGCAGAGACAGGACCAATCCACTTAAAAACAGTCCATCAGGCTCCTTATGTTCAAGGCGTAAGAAGACAAACGTATCTACTTATCGTTGGCTTTATTAAAGTTCAACGACAGATCTCCATTTTGCATCCTCATCCTTTCTCTCCTCTCCCCATCTCTCTCCCAAACCTGTGTCCGCTCGCGCCTCCTAGTGGCTTGGAGTACACATGAACATGAGACACAACAAATGATACTCTGTGAACACTCAGTCACCCTGAGTATGTGAACATTAATTTGCTTTTCTATGTTTGTATTTATTATTTTAATGTTTCCCTTAAGATTTATGATCTTAATGAAAGCGGCCAACTAGCAAGTTGGCCGCTTTCGATGTCGTCATACTTCCAGAATCATGATGACAGTAAAGCATTTACTGAAGCTCACATCTACATGCAGCATAATTCATGCTTGTATTCATGTAAAAGTTAGGTAACTGATAAAAATTAAAAAATGTCTATCTACAACATTTGGCTGCACATTACAAAAAAAAATGTGAAGCCTTTCAGATGTTAGTCTGATCCCAGTTCTCATGCTTGCCTGTCTCCACAACATCACAACATGCTCCAGAAGGAAAGTCTGTCATATTTTGTTGCTCAATTGGAGACTTTATCAGCACTCTCGGTGAGAACCAGGCCTGCAGGTAATCCAATCCCTTCCTGGAGCAGCTTTATCCCACAGCCAGAGAAGGATGTTCGGCGCCGCATTGTTGGACGACCTCGGAAATAATTCCGTCTGAAAGGCAACACATTTTGCTAGAAAATCTTTTTCTTCTCAGCATTGGCACCATCTCAGAAGGTCACGGATACAGTTCAATGGCATCACAGACTCTGGCTTTTCTATGACTTATTGTGCCAAAGTGGCATTTGAGAATGTCATTCTGCATTTGAGTGTTTGGAAATGTCACCTAAAGTCATCCCTTACAGCAAATGAATGACATTCTTTATGCTGTGTCCTCAAGCAGATATTCTCTAACTGACCTGGAGAAGCTGATCCCCTGCTCTGTCTTTGTCTTGTGAGCAAAAAAAGCAGTCAAGGTTGATATTCAGATAAATAAAAATAGAAAATATGGTTTAAATAGGATTCTACTCTTTTATAACTTCTAAAAACATTCTTTCTTACAGTGATACCGGACGGATAAAACATTAAACGGGCTTTAATGTCACTGAATGGAAAGTGCTGCATACTGAGTGGTTTTCCTTCTGGAATACATTGGAAAACACATCTTGATTGTTGTCGTCCCATGGTAGTAATTTGTGGAGGAAACCTTGTAGTCCTGGACAGGACTGGAGGGAGCAGAGGTCAGAAACGGGAACTCTGGTGTAAAAAGCCCTGATCAATGGAACAAAGACAGCACAATTCTGTTATGTTTTACGTGTGTTTCTCCTTTTGTTTGTGGTTCACCTTTTCTTTTCTTCCTCTGTGCAGGCTGACTGCGGCTCCTCCCAGCTGATCTCCACCCTCTTCTGATCTCTGTGGAGGAGTCCACAGCTGTCTGCACTTAATTGATTTAGTTTGCTCTCTATTTAAGCTGAGGTCCTCCTGTGTTTGGTGTTGGTTCGTTTTGTATGTTTCGCCCCCTGTACGTTTGAGCGTTTCTGGCTTCTGAATTTTTGCAGCTCCTTTAGTTTTCCCTCTGTTGAGGTGATTTTTTGTTATTAAATACTACTTTTGTTAACTTATGAATTTGTTTGATCCCTGCATCTGGGTCTCTGACTGCTGATCCGTGACAAATTCATCATGGCAACAAGAACAAACACCTTTAGAGTATCATACTTCTGGCAACAGAAGTTGTGTTCCCTGCTATACTGACTACGAGCACATTTTCCGCAAGAAAAGCAACACAGCTGCAGCGGTAAATCAAAGAGACAAACTAGCTGCAGAGTTAATGTGTATGTCTACATTTGAATCATTTCAATTCATTCAGCAGTCAAAGCAAAAATTTCACTGCTAAATAATGCCAGAAATTTAATTTTGTCACTTGTTTGGTAAGGAATGTTTTTCTTTTCTCATTAGAACTCATTAGTTTTTATACAGTACAGATCAACAATGTCAGTGAAATATCACATATATGGAATGGAAATTTACAAGAAAAACAAAGCAAAAGAAAGCAAGACTAAAATGGTCAGAAAACAAACAAAAAAACCCCAAAACAAACAAAGAAAAAGGCATTGAGTGAAACACTGGTCACCCAGTGAGAGCATTAAGTAAATGCAGCCTTACCACCGCACTGAAAACAAAGCACACACATGAAAAATAGAAAAAAATGAATATTTTGTTATGTTTAAACTGGAATGTGTCCCATTTTAGATGAAAGTCATCCATCTTGTCTACTAGTTTGAAAGTGCAGCTAGTTTACCAAGGTGATTGCGCCACAGAGAGATGGGGGGGGTTGGGTTCTAGGACTTCCACTGCGATACAGTGAGTTTGCAACCCATCATTAAAGCTGTGTGGACCCATTCAGCAAAACGTGAGGAAACATTATCAAGAGTAGGGCTGGGTATCGATTGTAATTTCCAGAAATGATTCGATTCGATTCAGATTTTTTTTCGATTCTTCCGATTTCATTCAAATCAATTTTGAGTTTACACATTTATACACATTTGTTTAGAAATACATTAATAATCTACTGTATAATTTGAATATATTTCTATTAATCTGATACAGTTCACATATTATAACATGTATTAGGGAAATATTGAGATTGTTAATATCATACAGTGCTGCATGGATTCTCAAAATGATCAATTCTAACTAAAATGTTCAGATCATTAACATTGTAAACGTTGTTCTTCTTCTCCTGGAGGGCGTTTCAGTTTGCCCACTAGGTGGCGATTGCGCTACAGCATTACACCTTATTCCAGAAGAAGACATGTTTTGTCTCTTTTATTGTCTCTTTTAAAAATATTTTGTTAAAAGAGTTTGGAAATTTCATGCCTGTGAGTTTATAAATGTTTTTCATTTAGTCAGCATTGAATTTTTCAGCCGACCAAGCGTTAGCATTAACCGTCCTATGGGGAATTCCATTAAACATTAGCTTCAAGCTAGCAGACTTTAGCTTTGTGTGCTAAATTGATTTATGTATTTTGTGAATCGATTCTTGATCTATTAAGCTTAAATCAATTCTAATCGATTTTTTTCAACCCAGCCCTAATCAAGAGGTGATGGGTCACCCAAAATGAAAAGCACCTGAGAAATGGGTACATTGTGCTTAATGACCTGTGTAATATATCGATGGATTTCCATCCAGAATCTCCATAGCATTTGGGTGCCCTCCTCCTTCTCACATCTCCAATAAGCAGCAGACTGAGCCAGTTTCAACCTGTTTAAGATTTTAAACTGAATGAGTCTTGTTCTAAGCTCCCTTGACAATTTCTTTATATTTTTTTAGAATCCTGGCCCATTCTGAATCTGTAAAGTGTGTATTAAGATCTTTTTTTCCATGCTAGCTTTAGGTAAGAGGGCCCCTTATCAGTGAATAATAGGTTGAAGCCCTGCAGTCTTTGCCAAAGACTTTCACAGCATGAATGAGCTGGTCTATAACCTCAGGAGGGGAGGTTGGTGAGCCAAGAGAATAAGACAACAGGTGACAGAGCTGTAAATATCTCCAAAATTGATTCATAGGTACTTGGTATTGGATATTGGGGTCATTGAAATATTTATGAGTTCCCCCTTCATATAGATCTCCCAGCAACAAAACTCCCCTTGTCACCCAAGGGCCCCAATAGAAAAGGAATTTGTCGATGCACAGACAAGGGTTACGCCAAAGTGAGGCGTAAAACTGTAAAAAGGAGATGATTGGGTGACTTTGGGTATTAACAGAAAGCCCTGTTGTGATAAGGTGCAATGGAGGAAGTGGGTTGCAGCTGACTCTCTAGATTAAACCAAGGAGGGGCTCTTTCAGGGGGCAATACCCAATTAATAATGTGTCTGAGACAAAATGCAGAATGGTAAAGAGTTAAGTTTGGGACCCCCAACTCCCCAGACATGCCTCTGGCTCTACCGGCCTCTCCAATCTTTTCAGTCTAAGTCTGGGGCGTTTTCCATTTCACAAAAATGTGTTGAACAATCTATCAAATTGTTGAAAATAACCAACAGGAATTTTTATAGGAAGGGTCTGCAAACAAGTAGCTGAAACTTGGGGCACTAACCATCTTAATTACTTTAACCTTTCCCCAAAGAGACAAAAATAAAGGGGACCACCGTTCTATATCTAATTTAAATTTATCTATTAATGGTTCAAAATTGACCCGGATTAAATCAGACAAAGAGTGGAGAAATTTGATACCAAGATATTTGATTCCTGACCGAGGCCAGCTAAAGTCACCAGGTGACAACATTGTCCTTGGGCAGTTCAGTGTCAAAGGGATTGGATTTTGACCAATTAACTTTGTACCCTGATAAATGAGAAAACTGGTCAATAATTCTGAACAGTGCAGGAAGAGAACGTTGTGGTTGTGTAACCAATACCAGAGCATCATCAGCATACAACATCAACTTGTGAGTGCTGCCATTTATACACAAACCAGGAAAATCTGGGTCTTTATGAAAAGAAGCTGCAAGGGGTTCCAGCGCCAGAGCAAATAAAAGAGGGCTCAAGGGACAGCCCTGCCTTGAACCCCTAGAAAGTCCAAATGGCCTTGAAACAGCCCGATTGATGGAAACTGAGGCTCCAAGATTATTATAAAGAAGCTTTACCCAAAAGATAAATGTTGCCCTGAAACTGAAGGGCTCAAGGGTAGCAAACAAATAATTCCACTCCACCCTGTCAGAAGCCTTTTCAGGATCCAGGGAGAGGGCTTCTGCTGGTGAGGCACTACTTAAAGAGGCATCATTTTCAACAGCCCACATGATATGGATCCGTCGCCGGATGCTATCAACAGAACAACGGTCTTGAATAACGTCCACCTGACCAGGATGTATAAGAGTAGTTGTCAGAGGTGCACAAATGATCTTCCGCTGGGGAGGTGACTGAGCAAAGGCTGAAGAGTTTCCAATAAAAAAATATTTTAATATGACAATAGAAAAAATACTTTTCTTCTAATAAAAGCGTAAATAAAAAAATGAAACAAGTTTTAAAAGAATGACGGACAATTAAAGAGTCTTCGAGATGAATGCCGCCTTCAATAAAAACGTTTAAAACTTCAGATAAAAAGGCTTTAAAAGAAACAGGGCCAGGCGATTACTAAAAAGAGTTCTCAGGTAGATGTCACACCTCTCCTTCTCCAGGTGCCGCAATCCGCCCACCCGACCCAACCTAACGCCAACACATTAAAAACGAGGTGGAGCGAAAACAAAGTCCCAAACAAAAAAATAACAAATCAAAAACACCCTTAAAAAGACTCCACCAAAACAAAACAACAAACAGAGGGGAATAGCGTCGGTGGGCTGGGCGGAAAGTTCAGCTACTTAGCTTGTAGGAGCGGTGGGGTGACGAAAGTTCAGTCTGTGGGTGTCCGGCAGCATGCCGCTGCTATGTTGATCACGGGGCCTGGCGATAAGCGTGAGCTGGTCCTGCTGCCGCTGTCGAGTGGGTCTGGAGCCGATCCTAACCGGAACACTGCAGAGCCTGGAACTGTAGCACTGTCGCGGCCGCACCGCTGTCGTCAGAGCCGGTGCGCCGCTGGAGCTAAAACGCCGCTGTCGCTAAAACGCCGCTGTCGCTAAAACGCCGCTGTCGCTAAAACGCCGCTGTCGCTAAAACGCCGCTGTCGCTGGAGCCTGCGTGCTGGAGCCGGCGTGCCACTCTCGTCCGCCCGGCAATCCCTCGCGCTGTCCTGGGCCGCCCGTACTGCGTGCCGCTCCTCCACAGAGACCGCTTCTCTCTGGTCGCTCTGCTCTCACCAGCAAAAACTGTGAACAGAAAAACCCTCCCCATGCACAGCCACGCCCTCCAGCTCACAGGTGCTTTGTATCCCTCTAATTGTCTGCCCCAGCTGACATAGTCATAACTTTATCAAGTCTTACTGCAAGGATTTTTGCTTAAATTCTTCAATCGCAATTGATCAGACTAATTGATCTGTAATTTTTGCATTCTAGGGAATCTTTTTAATTCTTCAGAATAAGTGAGTCAGTCAGTGTAGGAGGGATGCACCCCCGATCTAAGGACTCAACGTACACTTGGAGTAATAAAGGGGAGTGTTCATCAGTAAACGGTTTTGGAGCTCAGACTTTCCATGGACTCCCTGAGGTTCTAGTTCTCTGTGGCTAACTCCTGCTGCTGGCTGAACTCCAGAGACTCTTGCAGGTCCTTGAACTCTCTATGAAGGATCTCCAGCAGGTTGAGATGGAGAGCCTCTTATCTATGGAATCTAAGGCGTCGCTGATTCCGCTGTCTGGAGAGGAGGCGGCCACGGGAGATTCTTCTGGACGGTTGCATTTGGATGAAGGGGTGGTGGTGCTTGTCTTCTTCATGACCAAGGTATCAAATCAATCTTATTAATCTTTTCCAGTGTTTGTTAGTTGACTGGAGTATGAAGCTTGTGGATTGCCCAGCGTATTTTCTACATCTTTTTCAAACTGCCCTTTTCTTCTGCTCCTGATTCACTACCATTTGAATCAAGAAATACTCAAAAACACAATATTAAGCTTCATTTTCCTATATATGTCCCCCATTCTGAGAAAAATGTTTCAAGAAAATGTAAAAACACCAGAATCTAAGTGGCTCATTATCCGCAAACCACTGGGATAAAAAAAGAAATGAATGATTGTTTTCAGGCTCCAGTTTTCCTCTCGTTTCTTTCTGGGCAGACTTTTTGAATCGATATGAAGCCCATGCATCTGACACAGCATCATAACATGAATGAATAAACTACAATCAACAAGATTGGCACTTCTAAGAAAAATAAAATCAAACAAATTTCTGTATTTTTTTTACTTCTTTACTCTGATTTAAAAACAAGATGGCAAAAACAGTTCCATACGTTTGACATACAAAAGATACACAACTGTCACCATCAAACATCGAATTCCAAAAGAGACACCATTTTGTAAAAAACAGCCAGAAACCAGAGTGAAAGTGTGGATCAGGGAAGCAGCAGACATTTGTCAACAGTTTGAAAAAACAAACAAATGTGTCAAATAATCTCATTATTTCTGTGAAAAAGTCAAACTCTGGATCAGTTTTCTTGTTTATAGATGTGCTCATTTTAGAATTCAGAGATTTTTTACATAACAGATATTCAACCACTATGGTTTTTGAAATAATCATAACCTAGTCCCAACATTTAAGGTTCCTGTTTAAAAACAGCACAGAAATGTATGTTAGCATTACAATTGTTGTTTTATTTTGAGAACACATTTGCTTTTTGTGCTAACTTTAGGCTTTGTAATGACCAAAACTATTTAAAGAGTTTTTATTGTGATCATATTGGTTGTTCCAGAATGGAAATATGTATGTTTTAGTGGAGAATTCAGAGGATATGCTTGTTTCCTGTAAATACAGGAGTTGTAACAGTTGTAACCTTATCTAAGTGTGTGTTTTTTTTTTTTTAATCACTTTTGCTTTTGCTGTTAAGTAGCATGTACGTCAGTGTACGTCAGTTATTTTTCTCTCTTTTTTTGCATAGTTTGGCCAGGGGTGCGAGTTTTACTTAACATAATTTTATATGTGATTTAATAGATTTAATAAAAATAAATATCGCACTTCAAAAAGTAAAACATTGGATGAATTTACAAAAGCTCTGTATTTTGTTGCATTTAAAATTATTGGATTTCATCGAATTAAAATTTTGAGTTGGTGACTTACTCAATTAAAACATTTAACTAAATAAAAACTAACATTTTTAAATGTAACAAATTAGAGAGATTTTGTTAATTGATCCAATCTTTCACTTTTTACAGTGTGGCTCGTCATTGTCCCACTCACCACCGGTTTTCTAACGACCGTTAGAGGGCGCTGCAGGAGTGTGCATCAGCATTTGCTACTGACACAAATGCAGAAGAAGAAGTCCAAAAATGAACAGAATCTCCTCCTGGATTTTATATTTGTATTATTCACATTGAGACAATATTATTCTTGTTTTTGTTTTTCTTTCCTCTGACTAATGAAAAGTGCAACGCTTGATTTGATTTCTTCAACTGGGTAAAAGATTTTTTGGCTGCTGTGGCTTATACTCCAGACTTTCTTTAGTTTGGGGTCAAATTTGGATCAGATTAAAGCAGGGGGGCATAAATCCAAATCCCATCTTGGATCGTGGGCCAAACAGGATAAACATTTATTGAACACACTAAAACTACATTTTTAAAACTTAAAAAAAAACACAACTTAACATAACTCTGAATAAAAACAGACAGGAATATTATTCCAGAGTGTACAATTTAAACCCCAAATAACTTTCAATATTTTACTCTCCATAAAAATATATTTTATCAAAATTATACAATTTAGAAATGAGCACAGGATAACATCGGGCCATCAATGACAATAAAATGAAATGATCTGGAGGGCCGGATAGAATTACCCAGAGGGCCGGATCCGGCCCTTGTGACTTGACACATGTGTATTAAAGTGAATGAAAAAACTGATTTTGCATTTGGAAAAAAAGAAATTGGAAAACTGTGTTAAAGTGGAAAGTACAGTTTTTAAATTTGAAAGAAATATTAACTTGAAATTTTAAAACTTGAATAAAAAGAAAAAAAATAAACCTAAAGCTGTTTATTTGCATTTTCCACTTTTTTTTTTTTTAAGCTCGAAAGACCGCCCGCCCATGTAAAAATAGCATCAGCTGAGAGGTGAATACTTAAAAACTGAATTGAAACTAAAAACAGAACTGAAGGCAAAAAGGGAGAAATGGAAAAAAGTTGAAAATACAACAAAGCATCTTTTTATGTTAATTTGTTAACACTTTTAGGTTTATTTTTTTTCCTTTTATTCAAGTTTTAAATGTACATTTATATATATATATTTATATTTATGTATATATTCAAATTTTACAATCTGTTTTTTACTTCATTTTAAGCTGATCCAAATTTGACTCCATACTATTGTCTGAAAATACAGTAGATGTTAAATTAATTAATTATGGAACCAAAGTGGATTGAACGATTTTGTATCAAAAAGCGATTATTTCTGACGTATATTTCTAAGATCAGTGTGCTTCCTGTTTGAGAGCATCTTAGGGCTCCAACCACACTTTCATTAGTGCTAAAACTGCACAAACATGTCTAACAATAACGTTTTTAAAAATTCTACATCTTTTTAAAATTTTTACATTTGATTAGATCAGGGATGCCAAACTCAATCGCACTGGCGGTCAAAATCTAAAACACACCTGAGGTTTCAGGCGGAAGAGGATAAACATTTATTGAACGCTTTAAAACTACATTTTAAAACTTTAAAAAACATATATTTTGAAGAAAATTATGAACTAGATGGATAGCATTACCTGCGATAATGCTAGTGTGAATACTGTAGGCGGAATTTGGCTACTGATGATGCTAGTGAAGATGGCTGAAGAAGCTGAAATTGATAGCTGAAGCTAATAGCTGGCTTAAATATTAGCTAAATTCCAAATAAGCCTAAAAACTAAAAATAACTTCGGTTAAGCAAAACAGCCATTATTTAGCTGAAAAAATAGCTAAACTTCAAAATATCCTAAGAAATTGAAAAAAAAGTTCGTCAAAACAGCTGGTGGGTAAATATTAGCCTAAGTCCAAACAGCCCAAAAAATAAAAGCCCAAATCAGCTAGCATGTAGCTGAAATATGAGCTAAACTCCGAATTAGCCGAAAAAATCTTGGTAAATGCCAAAATAGTCCAAAAAGCTAGCAGAATGACAAATTTTAAAACTTTAAAACCATAAGTTTTTTAACATAAATATGAAAAATTAAAAAAGGAGGGATATTATTCCAGAATAAATCAATTTAAACATTAAATAACTTTTCAATATTTTAATCTATATGAAAATATAGTCTGTCAAAATTATACAAGTTAAAAATAAGTGTGAGATAACATCAGGCCATTAATAACAATAAAATAGAATGATCTGGAGGGCCAGATATAATTACCCAGAGGGCCGGATCCGGCCCCCGGGCCTTGACTTTGACACATGGATTAGTCATGTCATCAAGTCAAATTGGAAAACTTGTCTTTAAAAGCAGAGGCCAAGATTAAAACCAAAAATAATTAAAGTCAATTATTTCTTCTTAAAAATACTAAAAATAACAGAAACTGAGGATACTGTATGCACCATTTAAAACTGAAAAAAGAAATATTCAAATGTGTCCCTTTGTGCTTCAGTGTTAACAGGTTTTGACTCTTTAATTAGAAGAAAGTGAGTCTCAGCCTAAAGCTGCCACTGAAGTAGAGGCAAACACCTGCTGAGGTTCATTAGTCTTGTCTAAAACAACCTTCCAGCTCTGCTTCCAGAGATGTCTGACAGCTTTTCACCTGTGGTTGTTCATATCAGCTCTGTGTTCAGCAATAATCCACCTACATGGAGCCTTCAGCATTTGTCTCTGTGGCGGGCGTTGACATGAAATTGAGTCAAACAATCCTCTTCTTTGTGTTTGTCGATAGAACTGTGCTTGTTCATGAGGATATTTTCACATATAGTCAAAAATGTTGCTTTATTTTCATACATTTATGGTGAAGAAACAGATCTTTGGTCTGATAAAAGAACATTTCTGATGGATGCACGTCTGCCTTTTCTGCATGGCTTTGAAGGAGAAAAGCGAGTTAACTCAGGGGTCTGCAGCCTTTAACACTAAAAGAGACATTTGGTCCAGTTTCTTAATGACCAAAATCCAGCAAGAGCCGGCAAGTCCCATGATGCACTGCATAAAGATAATAGTGATAACCCCTTTTTAAACTTTATTTTTACTTTTACATTTTTTTCCTTTATTAAGTTACTGGGTATTAGAAAGCCAATTTGTGTTTTCTAGTCCCATTTGAAACAAACATGTCTGCAGTTCATCAGGGCTATTTTGTTTTTTTGTCCATTCTGAAAACAAAACAAACAAAAAAAAAAAACCAAAAAGCAACACTATTTAAGTTTATTTAGCAATTAAATTCTTGACCCCTATTGATGCAAATCAAACCACTTCTGCTCCAAAATTACCTCAATTTAGCATCAGTTTAAAAGCAAACGCATAAGTGATTTATTTTTATATTAGTTAGAAATAAATTTAGGCACCATTCATTTAATAATTATATCGCTTTGTTCAATTTTAAATTGTGTTAAAGCGCTTTATAAATAAAGTTGAAGATGATGATTCATTTTTAAAATGTTGCTTTTAAATCTTGCAATAATTGACTAATAATTTTTCCATAAATAACAACTTTAACCTTTGACATATCATTATACATACAAGTTCCTTTCAAAATAAAGTACACCCAGTGCCACATACGATCCTCCTGTTGCAGCAGATTTACTTAAAATAAAGCAATAATCCAGTTGAATATGACATTTTCTATCAGTATGACAACTAGATGATATTGTTTCAGATAGATTAGATTAATTTAACAAATTAAATTAATATTTATGCAAATCGTGAGGAAGTTAAGAAGTCACAATTGATGGAGGAAAGAGCCCTGCAGGTTGCAGACCTCTGTTTTAACCTATAAAAAAATTGTAAGGAGAATAACAAAGCATCTTAAATGAAAACTTTTTTTTTGTAATTATAGTTTGATAAATAATTTAATGTTTATTTTGCAGGCCACTAAAAAGTAATGCTTTTTGTTGCATTTATTTCCATTAGTAAATAATTCATGGAAGTAAAGAGTATCTTCAAAAGACTTATGTGACTCAGGTGTGGAGAGATCTTCTAATAAAAATTAAAAATGGCGTCAACTTTGATGATTAAAAAAATTAATTTAACTTTAGTTGGGGCACCCTGGCAGTGCAGTGGGTAACATTGTCACCTCACAAACCAGAAAAAAGTTCCTGGTTTGAATCCCAGCCAGTCCTTGTCTGTGTTCATTTCACCAGCTACACATCCAGAGACCCTTTTCACGGTGATATCACACAAAATGGCGACAGGACAGAATATGTGAATAGTGACTTCAGGTATTTGGGTTTAGAACGGCAAATCTGAAAGCTGAACGCTGTTTAACACAATTTTACATAAATAATAAGAGGTAACCTTTCCAATTTCAACAGAAAACTGTACAATATTTATTTTATGAATGTCCTGCTGAATTCTGTTTTCCTTTCCTGTCTGAAATTGTTCACACAAATCTAACTACAAATTTGAATAATCATTCAATATTTGAGGTTCTGTTGAAAATATCGACCTTTCATTTTAGCAGATATTATTCTAACAGGTTCTATTTTGATTAATGTTATTCACATGGGTTTTAAGTGCGATCAGCACATAAACTGATAGAAATTCATGTTGGCCTCACATAATAGGTGCAGCCAAGATACACATTGCTGCATGTTGGCCGCGCGTGTTTTAACTGCACCCAAGGATACATTTATTTGTTGTAATCAGAAGTATTTGTTGTTTTTTCTGGGTATTTTAAGGGTTAATTGTAATACTAGGAATGCTTTAATTGAATATTTTTTTGACAGTTACAAATGATTTTTTTCCTTGTTTACCTTTATTATCCTGCAGGGATCAGCCACAGTTATGAGTGACAGCAAAGAGGAGCTACGTCAGAAAATAACACAACTGTTATTAGTTTTTCTTTATTGTAAGGCATACTGAAATTGTCCCACATTGGCTCTGTTTTTAGTGATTGTGTGATCACGGATATGTAAGCAACTTTAACTTCTGCAGCTCCACGTCTCATCCCCGTTGTAGAAAGCTAGCATTAGCCTCAATTGGAAGAAGAAAATCTGAATTACCTTCATAATCAAACAAGCAGCATTCAATGACGTTCCTGTAACCGTCTAACTATGAGTGGATTGTAGAGAGAAATAATCCACGACTTGTTTAATATCATCCAGAGGATTTTGGGGAAGCAGCTGTGAAGCATTCTGCAGGAGGAATACTGACATTTGATCTAAGAGCAAACAACACAACCAGGTAGGATATTTTTTAAACATAAATATTGTACACATTTCCATTACAATTGGTTAGGTTACCTTTACTTAATTGCAGAAAATTGCTTTAAAGAGTGTTCAGCCGTCAGCTTTGCCGTTCTATAGACATGATATATAACCAGAAGTCACTCCGCACACTCGCTGTTTTGTGCGACATCACTTGAAAAGGGTCTATAACAGGTTTCACTGGTTGTTCTTTTACTTTTAAGTGGAGAGGTAAAACTATGTGTAATTCTAAACAGATAAAACACGTTCTTAATTAATTTTATTTTCAGTCAGATGAGCCAAGAAACCCAATTAAAAAGTGATTCATTTGACATCTAGGAGAAAAATTATATTTCTGTTATGCTTGTCAAACTCTAATATCCATTCAACATTCATCCTCCTGCCTTCAGTTTTTCAGGGCAAGTTTGAAACAATATTTAAACACAGCAACCACCCACCAGACCATTGGACACAGTGTGGTAAGACTGAAACAACAATGGCAGAGCGCACTGATGGCTTGGCAAGAACACAATAGAAACAGTGAATTTTACAAAAAATACATCAACACTGGAATCTTTTTTTTTTTTATCCCTGTCTTCATGTTCCTCACATCAGCTACACAATCATTCCTGTAGATAGAACTTTGACAGTAATATACATGTATTCACATAAATCTTCACAAAATACAAATATAGATTTATTTACGATATCTCGGGATCCACCCAACCGCATGTCTGCTGAGCCGTCGACCTCTTCGTATTTACATATGAAAACACGTGAAGCTTTTCTCTCGTTTTTGGCGACTCGCTCTGACCTTTGTGAGCGTCTGCAGTCCAGGGGTGCCAGGCTCTCCCCTTAAATGACAACATTCGTCTGTAAAGGTGCCAGGAAATCCTGTCTAATTCTCACAGAACCAGCTGAAGTACAGGAAGAAGGGAGGTGAAGGCCGCCCATCTGCCGCCAAGGAGGCGGGAAAATGGAAGGGTAGCAGCAGCTCAGCCTCCACAGAGATAAAACAAAGAGGTTTGAAGGTGTTATAGGTAACAGCAAATCCTCCCTGCTTTTTTCCAACATGCTGGGCCTTTTGGCGAGATTTAAAATTAAGATTTTAATCACATATTTCATAGCATAATTGAAAACTTGGAACCTGATCCAAACCATTTTGATGCATTCATATTTGGAATGTAGATCAGGGGTCCTTAAACTTTTTCTCGTGAGGGACACATAACTGTTTTCTTCTCTGATGTGGGGCGGGGTCGGTTTGTAAGCTAACAGAAAAAGTGTGACAATCACAGCCTAAATGTAAACATTTATGGTTTTCCAGAAAGCAACACAGCCAGATTTTAAATAAATAATTTCTGTAATCTTCAAGGAAAAACAATACTAAAACATTTTAAAAACTAGATATATAGCATTACCTGCGATAATGCTAGAGTGAATGCTGTAAGCTGAATGTTGAAGATGCTGAAATTGACAATTGAAAACACAGAAGCTAATGCCAAATTAGCCTAAAAAACTGAAAAAAAGTTCTAAATAAGCAAAACAGCAAGAATGGAGCTAAAATATTACCTAAACTTCAAAATACCCCAAATATTGGAGGAAAAGCCAAAACAGCTAGCATGTCATTGAAAGATGAGCTAAATTAAGCAACAACAAAAAAAAAAAAACCTGGTAAAATGTGTAATTTAGCCAAAACAGCTAGCCTCAGGCTAAATGTTAACTTGACTCCAAATTAGCCTAAATAAATAAGCCTAAATTAGCCAAAACAGCTAGCATGTAGCTGAAATATAAGCTAAATTCCAAATTAGCCTGCAAAACTGGTAAAACTTGTAATTTAGCCAAAACTGCTAGCATAAAACTAACACAGTAAGCTCCAACTCAGCCTAAAAAACTGAAAAAAAAATCCTAAATTTGCCAAAAGAGCTAGCATGCAGAGCATGCTAAACTCCAAATTAGCCTAAAAAACTGGAAAAATAGCTAAATTAGCTAAAACAGCTAGAGCCCAAAATAGCCTAGAAATCCTTACTAACTCTCAAAACAGTTGAAAAAGTTGGCATGAAAAGAGCTGAATGTTTTAATGGCTGAATGAGCTAAATAGTTGAAGAGTTATGGATGTCCGAAAAGATGTACGGAAAAAAATAATAATAAAGAAAAGGTGAATTACTATTAAACCAATACATAGTCCATCCTTTCCCGCCATAGCTCATACTGCAGAAGGGTGGAATAAAAAATCATGTTCTGTGTGGTTCTCGATCAACGGTTCTGATGGTGTGTGTGGGGGCGCCGGGCCAAATGTGGGGGTGGGCCTGATCCAGCCACAGTTTGGGGACCCCTGATGTAGATTTATCAGGAAAAAATATCCATCTTAAACCTGTGAATCTGCTTTAAAAATCCTTCTTTTTTCCCTGGGTGAAGAATTAAACTCCTCAAAAATCTGGACAAATAGGCACTTGAACTTTCATTAACAAACCCCTGAACTCTGACAGTGTGAGCACACAGGTTCCATACAAAGATGTAGTTAAAACTACGGTTTGCACAGATTGACTTTAAACAAAATATATAATCTCCACTCTTCTCATACACAGCTTTCATCTTTGTCTCCCAGACTTTTTTCTTGTTTGTCTGTTTCGTTTCCGGGGAGGGCAGATTCCCTCTCCGCACCGTCACAGTGATCTGTACCGTTCCGTAGTTTCTTGACGTCTTCCAGGTGCAGCTGGGTGGAGGTGTAAGCCAGAGGCGGGATGGTGTTCACCAGGATCAGCTGGAGGGGTTTCTTCTCCGGCTGATACTGGCAGCGAAGGTAACGCAGGAAAGCAGCACGGTAGGTTTTATTGAACAGTGTGTAGACCAGCGGGTTCACCGCAGAGGACAAGTACCCCACCCAGACAAAAATGTTCAGCAGTCCCCCCATGACCCCTGCATTGCATGCAGCTGGGTCACAAACCACCACCAGCACGTTGGTGATGAAGAACGGGCACCACATGACCACGAAGAGAAAGAAGACCACCCCGAGGACTTTAGATGCCTTCTGCTCGTTGCTGATGGACTGCATGGTTCGCCGTCCAAACAGCGAGCCCGAGACGCTCCCCCGAGCCGTGCCCATGCCACCGCTGCTTCCTCTACCTCCAACCTCCCGGCTGATGGAGCGCCTGAATAGTTTCTCGGAGGAGATGGAGGTTTGGGGCAGGAAGCTCAAAGTGAAGGTGGTGCTCCACTTGGGTCGAGGGACCAGCTGGTCTAAGCAGAGCGTGGCTTCGTTCTGCAGAGCGTTTATGGTCAGGAAGTAGGTGACTACCATGATGGTGAGAGGAACGAAGAAGGCTACAAAGGAGCCCACCAGCACAAAGTTGTTGTCTGTCAACAGGCAGCTGTCTCCTTTGAAGACTTTGGAGTGATCTCTGAGGCCGAGCACAGGGATGGGCATGGAGATTCCTGAAGAGAGGGCAGAAGGTGTAGAGATATCAGAAGATTTATCAAGCACTGAATGCATCATGATACTGGCAGGAGTTAGCGCTCTGTCTCCCCCTCTGGTCACTGTTGGGAGCCAGCTTCAGAGTACTGAAACACTACATCTCCCAGCAACCCCAGTGCACAGTTGATGCTTGCCAAATACTTACAGGACATTTAAGCATTGCACAGAGCCTCACTCAGTGTGAAGGATTGTTTGTGCCACTGACTGCATTACCGAGCGTTTGTATCTGGACCTGATCTTCTGTTTCTGCTGCCTGCCCTGATCCTGGCCGAGACTCTGACAACTCTCGTCTCTTCTTGGATAACCCCATACTTGTGATTAACCTCTGTCTGTCTGACCCTGATTTAGCTTTGTGGACAGTTAGTGGTCTGAACTAATAAACCTGCTGCACATAGAACCAGCTGTCTGCCTGTTTGTGACAGACCGAACCCAACACCGTTGGGTTGTTAGGCTGGCAGCAAAACCTGCGCTATCCTGTACCGTCTGATATTTGAAGTACAAATGCTTGACTTGAGTTTCAATCAATAGCACATCATGACAATGATTGCGTTGTTATGATCAGTGAAATTCAGTTTTTCTCCATTCACGTTCATGTGCTGGTGAGTAAAGCCTTAGTCATTTGCACCATACAAGTGCTGCAGGTTTTTGTCCTGGCCCATGGATGGTCATAGAGAGGAGTGGCTGCTCTCTCTCGAGAACGCTCAGTAGTGTCCTTGAGGCTCTTGCATCTTCAAGGGACGTCGGGAAAATGGAACATCCACTGTCCTGCATATGGTAAATGTATCATGAGGTTTTTGTAAGGCTTAAGTTGAACACATTTGTGACAAACGGGGGATACTGTTGCACAGCACATTCACACCACACCGTTAGTAAGCTGTGAGTACGGACTTCTTACTGACCACGCACAAGTACAGCTCAAACTGGGTGTGCAGGTGATATGTAGCATGTCCGTAAGATGTCTACAAACTACAGTCTGATTGTTTAATTTCCTAATTTCTAACAGTCAGGGTGTCCACAAGGACCACAAACTTATCACTGGAGCAGCACAACTGTTTCCTTACTGTCCTTGAGATTTGGGGGACTAGCTAGAAAAAAAATCTGCAAAAAACAGCCCTGTGTCTCACCTTCTTCCCCCTTACTTATACTTTGTATTTTATAAGAGCTACAAGCTGTTGCTAACATAGAAAACGTGCATGCAAATTTTAGCTTACAGGTTCACTGAGTGATCTATGATCATGACATTTTGTGAGGACTATCTGTGGATACGGGGCACACAAGTGTGTCCATTCATGGCCCGCAGACTGCCCGAATCTAACCCTTTAGAACAGATAAAAGCTCTGTCCACACAAAAGTTCAATTAGGCATGAAACAGAAATGATTTGCTTCATTGCTAGCATTCTTTTACTGCTGGATATGGATTACCATCATGTCAGCAGCGGGACCTTGGTTGCTCTTTATTTCAAACTCAAAGTCCCTGATTGGTCGAAGTGCATCCTTGATTAATTATCAAAGCCAATTGGACTGAAATCAATCGTGAAAACTAGGGCTGGGTATCAATTATAATTTCCAGAATTTATCTGATTTGATTCACAAGAGCCTGGATTGATTCAAGTCTGTTTTTTTTTTTATTCTTTTGATTAAATTCAATTTTGAGTTTAGACATTTATACATATTTGTTTAAAAAAAACTTTATTTACCTACTATATGTTTTGAATATATTTATACAGTTAACATACTGTAAAATGTATTTGTGAAATAATGAGATTCTTAATATCATACAGTATTACATAGATTCTCAAAAGGAGAAGCTCCAACAAAAATGTTCAGATTATTAACATTATAAGCATTGTTCTGTCTCTCCTGGAGAGCATTTCAGTTTGGCCACTAGGTGATGATCGCGCTATATCATTATATATTCCAGAAAAAGAATAAAGTTTCAGACTGCTAATGGTTACTTAAAAAAAAAATCCCGAAAAGAGTTGAGAAAATTCATGCCTGTGAGTTTATAAAGATGTTCATTTTCGACCGAGCGTTAGCATTAGCTGTCCTATGGGAAATTCCATTGAACGTTAGCATCAAGCTAGCAGGCTTTAGCTTTATGTGTTAAATCGATCTATACTTTTATGAATCGATTATTGATCTGTCAAGTTTAAATTGATTCAAATCGGTTTTATTAACCCAGCCCGAGTGTCATGGTTTCTCACCCCTCCCTTTCCCTCCTTGGTGTCTGCACACCGCTCTCCTGCTAATTAGCTGACCAGTTTCACCTGTGCCTCCCCTTTCTTTAGCTGCTCTCTGTCTGCCACTGGTGCCAAAGTGGAAAGAGCCTTTTACCTTCTCCCAAGCCCTTTGGGAAAGTCCTGTCCCGGTCTTTTCCTGTTCCAGAGTATCCGTTTGTGTTGTTCTAATGTCTACCTTTTTATGATTTTGGATGTCCTGTCTGTCTGGACTCAAGTTGGATTACCTCCTCTCGTCAAATTGAGCATTGGCCTCGCCTGTAATCCTCCTACTTGTCCTCAGTTAAAGCTTCTGCTACAACTTTCTGTTTCCGCTGCCTCTACTGGTCAGGAGGATCCAGAGGTCTTCTCAGCTCTCCCCATCTCCAAAATAAACGTTACATTTTTCCAGCCGAGCCTGTGCCGTTCATACAAAACCTGTGGAGTTTTTCATGTGTGTTGCTGAGTTTGGCTCAAGTCTTTTAAATCAGGAGGAAAGGATTTAAGAAGGTTGAAAAATGAAAATGATCTAACATTTTCCTGTCATTCTTGTATTTTACTGATTGGTGTTTTTGTAATGCTGACGTTAACTTTGTCAGCCCTCCAGTTTGTCTGTGCTAAGATTTTTAAACAATTTTGTCATTTTTCTCTATTGTACAAGTTAGTGGAATACAATCACAAACTGTCTTTGTTTTTGAAAGCAGGTCCGTGTCTCATTTTAAAACCATCAGTTTCTTATCTGCATTGTATCTCCAAAGAGACGGGCAGAAAATAAACCTTCCTAGAATTGTGTGGAACCTGCCGTCTATAATTTGATTTCCTCCGCTGGAATTTGTTTCTACGCTGCTGTTGGCGCTCTGTGTTGTTGTAGATAGCTGCCGGTGGCCTCGGTGCCTCCACGATATTACAAATTTGATAGAAAATGTGTCCAAAAAAGTTCTGGATGAGGTTAAGTTTTCTGCGCATGGTCCCAGCAGGGCCCTGGTGGAGCAGATAAACTGGACTATCTCTGTCTCGGCATGTTCTTATTACCCGCTCATGACAAAAAGGAGGCCGGCGAGGAAACAGAAAAATATTGTGCTGAGAGGGGAAAGGGCTGCAGGAGAGGTCTCAAACTGCTGCAGCGTGATGGCACCAGGAGGGTCAAATATGAAAACCAGTCATTACGTCAAGATGGACTGTCAGAAAACAGGCTACATTGACTCATTCGGAAGCTCAGCTCAGCTTTCATTGTCAGCCTGAACACAGAGGGGCAAAAAAAGGATCAAGAAATCCGTCCGAACACCCTGTGAAAGGAAGACGGCGCTCTCACTGCAACGGCTTGTTTTTATCCACATGTTTGCATCCGTTCATGTTAGTTGGCAGCTGCAGTTCAGGAGGTAGTTTTTGTCTTTCAGCTGTAATGCTTTTTACCTGCAGAGTGACAAGATGGTAAACAACCTGCCAACTATGTGTTGCTTGAATTCTCCACCCAGCACCTTCACTGGCGCCTGAAGGCACACAAACGCTGCATGGGACGTGTGGCTTCATTTGACCAGAGGTAGGATGAGAATAAACTCTTCCAACCAAAACATCACAGCAGAAAAACCTCATTTGGACTAAAACAAAAGCCTTCCAAGGTAACTAAAAGAAAAAATGAATAAAAACTTATTAGTATTCTGTGATTGAGATATTATTAAATTAAAGAGATAATGTGGCATTTATGTGTAGTTGTATTTTATTTTAATAAATAAGGTGGAGAACAAACATCAATCTGATGGCTGTAATGAAGATCAGTGCGCCCAGAAACTGATCATTATTTTATATTGAGATGGGGTCCAACAGGAGTTTTCTACAACAACAAACACCGGCGTTGTCTAAAAAACTGGGAACGTTCGCCATTCTCTATGAAAGCCCCGCCCACCGCCGTTACGAGAGGCGAGCACTTCAGAGTGGACAGACACGCCCCCACCTGTGAGCAGATTGACCTGAAATCCAGATGGATTAAAGTTTTCCCAAAAAACTTTTTATTCTTCTTCACTAACACAATAATGAACATTTATGAGACAAAAAAGCAGAATTCCAGGAAACATTTCAAATAGACAGCAGAGCTCTTGGGAGAGAAAGTCTTATTTTTTAATCTGCCAGGCAGCTGTAGCCTCACAGGCAGACTGAAGCCACGTTAGAAAGGTCACATCATGGAGCCGTGAGGTCTGTGATGTTCCTCTGTCAATGTATAGAGGAAGGAATGTGAATTTCACCCAGATGTTTTTATTTTTTTTTTTGTATTTTCATTTATAAAACATGTTATTTAATTTGTTGACAAATTTTATTCTTTTTGGTTTTTTTTAAATTTCACCTAAAACTTTCACCCTATGTTGTAAAAACTTTTTTGGAGTTTCCACAACAAAATGAATAATTATTTTCCAGATTGAATTTCCTGTTTTTGGATGATTTCATTTCAAGTGTCAACATGGAGAAATAACAAAAAAAAGTAGTGTCACAGTGAAGAGGTGGTGATGGGAAAAACGATACAAAATAAGCAAGCGAGTATCTTCAAATTAAAAATACAGAGATCAATTCAAAAGTAGACAAAAACTGAGTTTTAGGCCCTTGGCTCCAAAGGGTTAACAATAAACTATGTGCAATAATAATAAATGTACAATTTTGTATGTGATTTCATTCTAAGATGATAAGAAGTTGGCAAATACTGTAACTATTAATAAAAAAATCTCGATTAATTATGGTTATTTTTTTTCAGTTTGCGATTAATTACAACATTGCGACTTTGGTTACTTTTCAATTCACAAAAAACATTGGTGTAAATTCTAGTTTAATTATACAAAATGTATACATATTTATTTAACATTTCAAAAACAATAAGAGGATCAGCCCCTTGAGATGTCACATCTCGTTTTCGAGGGGTTCCTCCATAAAACAGATAACTTAAATAAGGACGGAGTACAGTGTAATCAACAAACAAAAGTACAATTACAACATATAAAGTATATAACCAATATACAAATCCACATTCACACACTCATACACACACAACAGCTGTCAACTTTTCCCGCTCAACAAAATGTAATTTAACAGAACAAATTCAGGCAAAGCACAAAGAATAAACACTATGAAGGACTAAAACAAAACAATATATATATGATTCTCCACATATATAAGATTAAATGACCAAATGACAAAACAAAAAAAAAGGTTGAAGAATTATGTCAAATAATGAGAACAAGTACAAATATCATAAATATGCAATTAAATTCTTTGAAGCAGCTAGACACTGTCGTGCAGCAACAGATAAGAAAATATATGTGGTTTATATGTATAGATTAAAGCTTTTGCCATCATTTTGCTCAGTTCTCTGAAATGTTAAATATCTAAACATAAATGATAGAACTAAATAAACTAACAAAAAAAAAAAAAAATCAAATTGTGAATTTCAAATTGTTTGTATTTTTCTTCAAAGCTAAAGATCCACAATGAAGCGATATAAGAGCCGGCGTGTGGCTCCAGAGCCTCAGGTTGCTGGATTAATACTGATGTATTGAAACTCTGGTGTTCACGCATAGTTACAGAAGTTTCCATGGCCGTTTTTGGGCTCAAGAACGCGCGTTACATGCGCAGTGTGAACGTAGCACTGCTGTCGATCTCCCTGACTTCCTCGAGTTCTTCATAGGGACCTAATAAATCTTATCAGAAGGTTCCAGAAACAGACATCAAAGTTCAGTTTTCCAACTGAAGCTCCAGGGCTGCTGTTTTTTGTTTTTTTTTTTTTTCCTGGATTCAGTTCTGCAACAAGCCTGTTAAATGTGTTTCCATGTCCTGATGAAAACACAAACAAACGTCATAATATTCAGGATGGAATGTGAAAGTGCTTTCCACCCACTCAGAAAAGTGCCCCTCTAAAGTAAATACAGGCTGGCAGCTGTGAAAAATGTGGGTTTGTATGTTTAGTTTCTCTGCCTAATCTCAGTCTCACTGCGAGTGATTTCCGTTGGTTCTCCAGCTCACAGACGAGAGCTGCAGCACAAGAAAATCACAGACAGAGGACATCATTAAACTTCTGTCTGCCTCCTATCATGCTGATCAAATGTTATTTGTCGGCCCGTCATTGTTTATACGGGCCCGAGGATTCAAGCGTGCTCTCCACATAAGCCCCTTAAAGCATCCATCACACAGAGCTGCAGAAATCCAAAGCTGTTTTTGTCAGGTTTTGGTCTTCCTCTCCGTCTCCCTGATGGCACACTCTCAGATCTCAATTCTCTGAACAAGACAGAAAAAAAAAACCACAAGTGGAAGAGAAGATAAAAGAGGATCAAGTGGCAAAAATCTGAGGGGAGGGAGACACAAAGGAGATGAAGAGGAAGTGGGCGGAGATGAAGAGGGAGATGGAGGAGCTGTGCAAGTTAGAAACTGATCACAGTGTTTTACATAGGCCGTTTGCACTAAGACTGCAGTGGACTTTTGCAGACTTTTTATATAGAACTAGTCATTTCGAAAAGCAGTGATTTGTTCAAATTGCACCTGTTGCAACCGTAAAAAAAAAAAATAAAGGAGCGAGGAAACATTTCAGGAAGTGCTGGCTTCATAAAAGAGAGACAATCTGGAGAAACTTCAGGATCCAGTTTTCTGTTAGCTGTTTCTGTAGGCTCGATTAAGAAAAAACGTCTCTGATGATTCAGTTTAAATGTCAACTACACAATACTCAAAATATTTAGAATGAATCTGGTGCTCCATAATGGTGTAGTGGTAGTGAGAAGACCCTGATTCAAACCCCAGCTGGAACCTTTCAGTTCTCCCATATGTCTGGGTTTTCTACCACAGTCTGAATTCCTTCACTATATAGCGTGTTCATCATTGTGTAAAGCTGTCTGAATCTACAATCCCAAAATCTCATTCTTTAGAAATTTCCCAGAAGTCTCTGCGAAACACCAGTGTGAATCGATGCTCACTAGAATGAAAAAAATAGACCACAAAACACTCTATTTAAACCATTTTTAATTTAAATAAACTCATTTTAATGTATTTTTTCATAGACATCCAAGTTTTCAAAGTGGATTCATAAACAGTCTTTGTAAAAATTTTCACATTTTTCAGGTTTTTATTGTGAAACTCAGATTTTGTATTTAAAAAAGACAGAAAGTATTGATCATGTGTCCGACCAATTGCTTTTAAAATCCAGGATACTAGATCGTCCTGCACTGTATGGTGCTGTTTAAAAGGTTCTGGAGTAGGGAGAGAATTTGGACATAGCCATGCTTCATAGATTAACTGGTGTCTCTGGATTGTCCCTTGGAGTGAATTCAAGATTGTGAGTGGGTGATTCTGTGGCCAAAAGGTGGATTCACACCGAGCGCGATTAGTGTGACGAATTTGCATGCTCCGCCCCTTATGCACCACGCGACAAATTCCCTTTTTTTCCCTTTTTTTTAACTTGTCCTGTCCAACATCTGAGCAAACAGATACAGGCTGAGAGCCTTCAGTGTTGGGCAGATTTTACTGTCACAAAGGCGATTTATTGAGTTAACTGAGATTCTTTTTGATCGACCGAATGAAAAAGAAATGTTACTGTTCACTCAAATTCACTGTTTGCTGTCTGCCTGAGTTTGACTCTGTGGCCGCGTGTGGGAGGAGCTACCAGTTGATGTTTTTAGGACAACTGCTGAAAGGAATTGTGTCTACGGATTTCTCATTTAGAATGTATGGAAGACATAAATGATGTTGAGAAATAAATGAGGTTTGTTTATTGTGAAGAGTTCTACAAAAACATAGTTAAACACGTCGCCATGTTTGGGTTTATGTGATTATTACAAATTTTAACCGGTACAGTGGGCTGTGTCTGTATGACAGCCGCTTCTGCTGTGTTTCTGTGTCTCTGTGGCTGCGCTTTAAGGCTCAATGTCTTGTATTAACCCGAGGGGGAAAAGTCAAATTATTTAAATTTTTTACTGTTTCTATAAGGCCAGAGCCAGCCGCCTTCGCCACACAAATAGCGTTCGGTGTGAATGCACCTTTAGGCAGACTGGCAACCTGTCCAGGGTTTTGCCCAACAGTAGCTGGGATAGGCTCCAGCAGCCCTGCGATCCCAAAGAGGACTGGATGGATGTGCCTGTGGCACTCTGAAAAAAACATAATGCTGCAGTAGCAGAAGCAAAGGCCAAATAGTCAGAGATAAATACAAAAGTATGTAAATATTGCACAAAACAGTAAAATTAAAAAAGTAAAACAAAAGTAAAAAAAAGTCCAAGCAGGGGAAAAACATGTGCCACAAACTGTTTAAAATCTCACCAGCACCACTGTAGAAGCTGCAAATAAAATAAGCGTTCACACTCTCCTTTGCTTCACATCTGTCAGGATCATTCTGGGTACGTTGACATGTTTGCAAAGCTGCTAACAGTTATTTTCTCTTGTGCACTTTTGTTGTCTGTCACAGTTGGGCTTGTTGTGAATGCAGAACTGTTTCCTGTGGATTTGCTTTGTATGACGGCTAGAGAAGGACAGAAGAAGTGTGAAAAGAGCGCTGTGTTCTAAAAGCATCACGTTTTTTTAAAGATTGTGGTTTTGAAAATGTGTTTGACTCTGCAGAAGAGCTGCTGGTGCAAGAACATTTACAGATAAAAAAGGAGCAGACGAAATAAAGACAAAATCTTCGCAAGTTTCAAAAGTAAAAGAGACAACTTTCTCCTTTGAGTTGTGGGCGGGACCATTGGCCCCACCCCCCACATCCCTGTTACTGAGAGCTTTCTGTTTACCCCCAACCTAACATTAGCAGTAAAACAAACATGGTAGGAAATTTGAGCCAGACACACATGCATAGTGGATGCATTGAAATGTCGATTGTAGCTTCTTCACTGCTACAAACTTTTTCAAACAGCATTTTTTCATCTGCTCCTGGTCCAAAACAATTTAAATTTAAAAATTCTCAGAAATGCTTTTTTAATCTTAATTGTCTTTACATATGGCCCTATGTATAATCATGAGAAAAATACCACAAGAACATGTAAAAGCCACAAAAAATACCATTCTCATCTCGGGCTGCCATGATTAGTCTTCTAATCGACGATAATCGACTATTAAATTAGTCGTTGCTTTATATTATATGGAGTCGGAGTGTAGTAAAGTTGAAAGTTGTAATGGTATTATGCTAGCTTTTTGGACTATTTAGGCATTAATTAAGGTTTGTTTATACTATTTTGGAGTTTAGCTGATATTTCAGCTACATGCTAGCTGTTTTGTCAAACTTAATATTTTTCAGTTTTTGATAATTAGGTACTTAGCTAATATTTTAGCTGGCTATCAACCTCAGCAGTATCAACTTCAGCATCTTCTGCTATCAGCATTAGCATCATAAGAGGCCAAATTCAGCTTACAGCATTCACACTAGCATTTACATCTAGTTTTTAGTTAGTTTAAAGCTAAAGCACATCCAATTTGCACATGTCCCGATTAGGTGACTATTTGAAAAAATGATCAGTGATTAGTCGACTAATTAAATAAGCATTTGTGGCAGCATTATTCTTATCAGTCTTTAGAGAGTTATGAATAAAAAAGGAAAACAAAAAATGTAAAGATAGCTTTCAAGCGAGAACTGCACTAAAACTTCAAGTTTTTTTGTTTTTTTTTAGAACCATAGGTTGAGATTTTGATTGTACTGCAGACTTATTAGTAGCAAAAAAAGTCACACAGTAAGATTGTTAATACAAACTTTCAAGCACGGTGGTGGAAGAATGATGATTTGTTTTTAACAGTGAGTCAAGCGAACAGCTGCAGTTCAAAAAATAACAAAAAAACATTCTTATCTCTCAGTCAAACTCCAGATTTCCACAGTGGCAGCAGTAAAGAGAGCTGTGCCAGGATAAAACAGACTCCTGCAAACATCCCCACACTGCAGCAGCACTTCCATTTGTTTGTATTTCATCCAGAATGATGAAGCTCAACTGTCTGTTTGTGACTCACAGCAGAAAACAGGTACGGCTAAAATGTTTACACACGAGTACATTTTAAGTTTTTCGTTATAAGCAGTCAGGAATGTCAGGAAGACTTTTGACTGACTGGCGATGACGTAGACGTGACTGAGATGGAGAGCATGTGTGGCAGGACGAGGCCTGGAAACATGTTGTGTCAGAAAAATGTTTCCTCTCCAGTGAAGGAGCACTTGTCTCATCCATGTTCTACAGCAGAAATCCATAAGCCGCCTCACAAATATCCTCTTCCAGTGGAGATAGATGGAGCCAACATTCTCACAGCATCAGACGCAGAAGGCAGGCTTGTCTTCAGGGCTTCAAATAAAGCTAAAGCTTTCGCTGTGATGCATGCAGGGTGTCACTCCACCCCCAAGCACCAAAGCAAAGCATGTCATAAAGCAAGATCCTGACAGTGAACTCGGCAAACATCCGGTTTTTGCAATGACCCCTTCAGCTAATATGTTTGTTGTGAAGCTCCCACCAGGAGGCTGTGACAGATCTGCTGCTGCAAAGAGGAGACGGATTCTATCGGCACGATGAGGCACAACAGCAGTCAGAGAACCACCTGCTGGGCTATCAAGTGCTGCCATGGATTCCTCTTCTACCTTTATTCTACCTTTTCTTTGGAAAATCTCCACCAGACTCCACGGAGCTTCTTGATGTGACCACGGAAATGTGAACGGCGGCTCATTTGACCGCAGTTGGAAAGGCTTGTAAATCAATCAAAGAGCATTTGGATGTTAGCTTTCATTATTTTCTGCTCTGAGAAACCAATGGATTGAATGGATTGATCACAGCAACGTCAAGAAACATTGGAGAATGAGCTAAGTAGCTAATTTTTTCTCTCTAGGACCGTTTACAAATCAAAAAACAAGTGTATGATATCCTCCAATATTGGAGGTTCAACATTTACTTTGAGCAGATGTTATTCTAATGGTTTCTATTTTGGTTGGTGTTATCTGCATGTACTTTATGTGCGATCAAGCACAAAAACTGATAAAAATTCATGTTGGCAAATAAGGATAGCCTACAGATCAGCAGATTCTAATAGATGTTCACTTTGTCTATTCAACATTATAAAAAGATAGTTTTTAACATAATATAATGGAATACATGGTATCTGGAATACAGATACCCTGCAGGAACAATAAGATTACGGTAGAGATACAGACCACAGATGTTAAGACTTGAGAGCTCCTCACCATGCATGGAGGGTTCCATCCCAAATCCAGCACCTTGAGACTGGACACTAGCCGCAAGGAAGGAGGTCGAGGACTAGTGAGCATAAAAGCCACTATCCAGGATGAAACATTCAAGATGTATGAATATGTCAAGTTCAAGACCCCAACTGACAGTGTGCTCAGTGAATGTCTTAGACAATGGAAAACAGAGGATGTGATGCTGGAGGACAGAGCCTCATGGGAGGACAAGCCCCTACATGGGATGTACCACCGGACAATGAAGTGGCTGATACCAAGAAGTTCTACCAATGGCTAGAGAGGGCTGGCCTGCAGGACAGCACAGAAGCTCTGATCCTGGCAGCACAGGAACAAGCCCTGAACACCAGAGCAATAGAGACTCAGATCTACCACACCAGACAAGACCCACGGTGTAGGCTGTGCAAAGAGGAAACAATCCAGAACATAACTGCAGGATGGAAGATGCTGGGTGGGAAAGCATACATGGAACGAGACAACCAAGAGGCTGAAATAATATAGAGAAACATGTACAGAATATGGACTGGAAACCCCAAAATCAATATATATATATATATATATATATATATATATATATATATATATATATATATATATATATACTTATTTCATTGGAAGATATATTCACATATTAGAAGTGTAAAAACTGAATATTCATATTTTCTATGCTCTGTTCCATGAAAACGTTCCTCTGAGGTTGAGTTATAATCTCCAGTTGGATTATTACTGGAAAGTAAACATTGTCAGTAGGTGGGTCACTGTGCCCACCAACCTAGCTTGGTGACTGATGCCTGGCAGCCATATGGACTCCTAACCAAAACAAAGCGTGTCCCCTCTGGTGGTTGCTGCATTGTCTTTGTCTACCATTTTGGCCTAAATGTGTGTGTATTGTAGTATATTCTCTAATATATTTTGTCCTTTGGCTCTGTGTATCTCTTAGCTCTCAACACCCTTGAGTGGCACATGTCAACCTGCCAATAAGCCTCAGATGTGTGATCAGGATTGTTTTTTTCATTTTTGTGTATTGGCTCTTGTCTTTGTTGGCAGCTCATTGCAGTGGTGGGTCTTTGGTTTGTGGTTGTGGCACCTCTCTTTTCTACACATGCGGGTGTAATGCCTTCTTCTCCCGGGTTTCACATTCGTATTTATTTACTTTCTAAGTACACAGTAAAATGACATAAACACAGAACCTAAAGTGGCAGATATCATGACATGACTGTTTAGTCTGACGTGAAGCCGGACCCCCCAGCGTGCTCGTGTCTTGTTTCCACACAAACTTCAGCCGAGTGATTTACAGTTGTCTTCCAAGTCCCTGACGGCTTATCTGGTTCACAGCCCGCTTGCAGTCGTCGCAGTTTCACTAATTACAATCACATGCTGCTGCAGCGTTCTGAGTTTTTTCCCTTTGCAACACATCTTAGGCAAGCAGAGACCAACTAATGCAGAGCTTTTACAATTTATGCAAATCAAGATTTGGTGAGAATTTGTCTTCTTTGGGAAAATGGCTCATCTTCCTCTAACAGGCTGAATTTGATATCAGGATGACTGCAGCAGAGAATGTTCGGTGGTGTTTGTGGCATCGTCAGAACAGAACTGTTGTCTTAGGTCAAGCTTTTGCCTTTCAGAAAATGGAGAATGGATGGATGTGTCAGGTAGGTTGTAGAAAAATACCCTGGCTTTAATAAAGTTAAAAGGATTACCCATAATCCCATCACAGGTGCTGACATTAAACCAGTTTCCAGGATACAATTTTAAGCATACTCCAGAGTCTGCTGAGTAAAACTAAAGAGTGGGTGTGGAAGAGTCAGAAGCCCCTCGATCAGGGGCTGGAATTAGATTACTGTACTTCAGCTACTTGATCCAAAACAACTGAGATGAAGGAGGCTTCTCCTTCTGTTTTTTTTTCTCTTGTCAATTAGTAAAGGTCAAGGTAAAAATTATAACTGAAGAAGAGTCCATTGATAAAGTGCATATTAAAGAGCTTCAGATCTAGAAGCTATTTAAAGACTTGATGAAACTTGCTCTTGTGGCATATACCTGATGATTGAGAACACATTTAGAGAATATTAAGCTTAAAATTAAATTGCTGATTTATTTATTTATTCAAATCATAGTGAATCAGGAGCAGATTCAAAAGCTTGCAGGTGTGATATACAAGCTACAGTGAGCAGGTCACAAAATCCTGTTCTGATCCTCTCTCCACCTGTAATCGGCTCTATTACTTTCACCCGTGTGACTATCTGTTGAAAGAAGTGGGAAAAAGTCAAGTTTCAACAGAAAATATTCCCAATCTAAGTTTAAAGCGTCTGAAAAGAAAACTCTGATGACCCAGAATTCTAATAGCGTTTAAACGCATCACCTACGGACGGATCTTGAAGACGTGAAAAGAGTCTCACATCAGATTTGTGCGTGAAAAGTGGTTTTGTGTGCGCATAACAAGCAATTTGTGTTTGATTTTTAAAGATTAGTTCAAGGAGTTAGAATCAAGCTGTTGTAATTTGAAGTTACGCATGTGTAAATAGTATTTTGTATTTTTTTTAATTGAATATTTTTGGAGTCATACACAAAATTTATTAAATGAGGTTACAAATCAATAAACACCTGAACACAATTCAACAATAACGCACACAAAAATCAAGAATGGAACAAATCAACAATAACGCATGCACAAATAAAGAATTACACACACACAAATCCAAAGTTATATACAAATCAACATTTACGGAAATCAACCCTTATACACACACATATCCAAAGTTAGGCACAAATCAAGATTTACATACCCACAAATCCCATTACATAAAAATCAACAATTACGTAAATCAACAACATACGCACAAATCCTGATGCTGCAACAACCTAATTTCCCAACCTGGGATGAATAAAGTATTGCTATGCTATGCTATGCTATGCTATCCAAAGTTACACACAAATCAAGAATTACACACTAATAAATCCAAAGTTAGACACAAATTACAATTACACACGCATAAATCAACAATAATGCATGCACAAATGCAAAGTTACGCACAAATCAAGAATCAAAGTTATGCACATAAATAAATAATTATGCACGCACAAATAAAGAATTGCCCACCCACAAATCCAAAGTTACAAACAAATCAACAATTACACAAACCAACTCTTATACACACACATATCCAAAGTTATGCACAAATCAGGGGTTACACACACACACAAATCTAAAGTTAGACACAAATCAAGAATTACACACAAACAAATCTGGGTGATACCTATCTCTCTCCCTACTCCCCCAAAACTAAGTCTGTTTTCAGACTGGTCACATTTTCTGGCTTAAAGGGAACCAGAGTTCATTTCAAATAATCAGAACAAGTTTTTGGTCTGAATACATCCTTGATCTTGGACCAAGAGTGAAGAATTCTGAGATTTAAGTCAGAATTTCTTATTACCCTTTTCTTTCTTTCTCCGTGGCCCTAATCCTCTTCTCTAATATTTATAATTAAACTACCACATTGGAAGACTTTTACAATAGACCAAAGTTTGATGGGAGTGGGACTTCAAACATTTGTGTTCCAGCTGTGATGGAACTTTGAAATCACGTTTAAAACAGGCATGAACGTTTTTCAACCTCCAAAGGAATAAATTGATTTTTGAATAAGAATAGAAGTTAGGATCACTTTCATTTTAAAAGGAATGACAATAAAAGAAAAAAGCTGCACAGTTTTGAACAGATACAGTGAGAGAAGTGTGAGAAAAGGTGATAGAAGAGAGCAGGTGAAGCGGGAAAATGGAATAAAGCAAAGAGAGAAAAAGGAAGAAAATGAATGAATGTGTCACAGAGAGCTGGGTTAGCCCGCTAAAAAGAATCAAGGACATCAAAACTCAGCAAATTAGAGAGACTCAACCCTGGTCTGAAGCAAAAGCCACTCTTATATTTTCTTTTCATTATATGAGTGAGTGCTCACTGCAGAGTTTGATAGATGATACACTCAGCCTCTCATTTGGAGAACTTTTGGAATCATTGCTCTTTCTTTGTTTCCACTTTCATTCTGAAGAATTTTTCGATGAGGTTCAGTCGTGTGTTCTCATAATGTGGCACATTATGTACATACTGGTAACGCGATGATAGACATGACTGCATTTATTTACAATAAAAACCAGATTCACGTTCAAAGCAGAGCTGCTGGAAGAATACGTTTATCAAATCTCTGCAAGAAAAGTGCAAAACATGGAAAATGAAATCACTTAAAAACGGTTTTGTGTTTAATGGGCATTGTACAGAGGGAAATAGGGCGTCACACGGTGCCGTGCATGCTGAGAAAGGCTTTTTGTTGAAAAGACAAAGAGGCTTTTAGCGCTTTCTGAACGTCTGAGCAAGAGTTGACCAAAGCCATTAGACGCTTTTACCTACCAAGGAGTGTTTTAATCATCATTACCCAGCAGCACCTGAGATTCGACTTGATTCATTTGATCACATTTAAAGTTATGCGTTTCAGTGTGTTTGAAAGTTTTCTTTTTCTATTTCCAGTACAGTTAAAGTAAACTACAGGGTAAAACTTGACAAATTATGACCTCAATAAGCATTTCAATATTCTTTGATTTGCAGTAATTTGTAATTGTTGACACAACCAACCTAATTTAAGTAGATTCTGAAGGAGAAAAGCAACTCGTTTTAAACTGAGTAAACTCTTTAAAGACAAGCATTTTTCTGCTTAAGCTATGTTTTCAGCAGTGGTGGGCCGTCAGGGCCTGCAAGGCCTTCTCTGCTGGCCTAAAAATATCTGAATCACAGACTGATATTAATGATATTTTGTCCATGAATAAGTATTCAATAATTCCAAATTGTCTGTCCGCTTCCTTTCATTGCTAGCCCCCTGGTTGCGCTGCTTCCACACGTGTATTTTCATATGTAAGCATTCAGCCAATCACATTTCAGCACTATTTGTTGCTAGGGTCAAAGAAATCTGCCCGGAGGCCTTCACAATCAGTTCTGCGGGCCCTGTGGCATAAAATAAATGTTGAGCAAGCTGTTGCTTCAACCAATCAGAGTTGGAGTTGGCGACACCAAGGCCCTCTAGCAGGCGTACGGAAACGTCAGCATTTTCACAGGCGTTGATTGGATAGTCAGAGAGCGTACCAGCCAGAGCTAGCAAACTGAATCTGTAGCGAGCTGTACGAGCAAATAGAGGATTTGATAGCTGTTTTGTCAACCCACAATGGATGAAGGAGGAGAAGAAATGGATTTGGTGGCAGACTTGCTGTCAAAACTATTTTCAAGACGGACTTTTCAAGAAAAGCTGGAAATTGTTAAACAAGGTCGGGCAACTCCGAAGCTAGCAAGCCTGTCACAACCGGGGAAAGGATTTGTCCGCCACTTTCGGTCCACTAACTACGAGCTCCGAGGAACGCTGTAAATTGTATTTCTGGGAGTGCTTGTTATTTGCCACTGATCGGCATGGTGTTTGGAGCCATACTGGATTTGTAAATTTGTCTTGCCTTACCAAGGCAGCAACGAGTCATCAGCGCACCACCGGACATTTACAAGCAACGGTGCTCTCCAAAACTTTGGGGGAAACCAGAGTGGATCTACAGCTGAGCGAGGACGCGCGCAGGGAAACGGAGCTGCACAACGAAAAGGTGAAGAAAAATATGGAAATCTTGAAAAAATGATAGACTCTCATTTTTATTGGGCAAGCAGGAACTTTCATTTCGGGGACATGATGAGAGCGCTGGATCCACAAACAGAGGAAACTATTGCCTTATTTCTACCGAGCGGTCCAGAGCGGACTGGATCGGACTCGAAAATTCCTGGCATTTTGAGTGAGCATTTCTGAGGATTGGACCATGAAAGCCCATACGGGTGTAGACTGATGACGTAGCTGCGTGTCAAAACAGTGAACGAGAAGCTGTAACAGCTGACTCAGAAACGCAGTGAAAATGAAAAAGATGAGCGGAGGATCGTTATAATCTGGTGCTGCTCTGCAGAACAATCTATTGTTCTGAATTAAAAAGAAAAAAAATCTCTTCATGTTGATCAACACTCCAATGTTCTTCAATAAATGTTTTTTAAGCAGATCAGAAGTGTTTTTGATGAGTTTGGATTGTACCGGACATTCTTCATCCGCGGGGGTCGAGAAAACACAGAGACGGGAACTGGTGTGTGTGTGTGTGTCTTTGCGCGCGCGCACGTTTCTCCGGTCCTCAACCCCCGCGAATAAAGGAAAATATTGTATGGAAAGAATTTATTATTCTCTGCAAGAAGATCGCAGGTGTTGTGAAATGAGTGTGCGTGCTTCAACCTGTACGTTTTAGCTCCTCAGTGAAGGAGAGGGCGGGGAAAGAGTGCATGCGCGCGTGCATGAGGGAGGCAGCGTGCGCTGCGAGAAGAGAAAGAAAATAAGGCAGCGCGTTAGCGTGCCGACTGTTGTTGTCAATTGGCAGTGCAAGGAAAAGTAACAATAAAAAGTGAGACTGATTATTTGGCTTCAAACGCTCCACATGTTCTGAAACTCAGAATATGGAGGAGAATCCCGGAGGAAGAGCAGTTCTTCGGACGGAGAAAATCTCCCCTGCGTCCCCCGAACACGGTCGGGAATCAAAGCAGAAAGTAACACCGCGGTAAAGAAAAATCCAGCCGAAAAGAAGACAGAGCTTTCAATTTTGATCTTGAGTTGGGAAAAGCTCTGGTCGGACGCTTCCTGTTGTCGTAAAATCAATGGGTTACATCGTGTGACGACAGAGGCTCCGCCCTCTCGGGTCCATTCCGTTTTCCAATGAGACCGGGTTGAAAATTTGCCTTAGTTGGACCTGCTTGCCGGGTCCATTTTGTAGCATAAAGGCTATAAAGTCCGGTCCGCCCGATCCAGTCCGCTCTGGACCACTCGGTAGAAATAAGGCAGAAGTGTGTCGCAGCTGTGAGGGTTGGATTGATTCAGACGGAGCACTACTGAAGGCCTAGGTGTGAAATGTACGGCCCGCCACTGGTTTTCAGTAGTTTTTAAGCTTAAAGGAACCTACCATGAAGCCTTTGAGAGTGAACTTTATACATATATGATCATGTATTACCTTTGGAGCACTAAAAATCAAATTATTTATAAAATATTAGTTATTTTCTTGATTTTTTTTACTTCCCGGAGGTAAAACGACTTGATTCCTGAAGCTCCACCTGCTGCTGCGTGTGGGTGCCGCCCATTTTGTGATGTCATCCTAGACTCTCGGCCTTGGCAGCGTGTCTTCGTTTCTCCCACGAAAATAAACATCCAGTTTTTTTCAAAAAGAAAAATGGATGCACATACCACATGTCAGCTCTTAGTAACCCTGGCCATCACTTCACTGGTTCACAACACAAATACACTTGACGCCTGCATATCTGTGCCTGACCGGGGGAGGGGGGTGCCTTAAAGGAGCCCCGCGTCTAAAGTAAGCAACACCTGTTTGAGCTGGAATTTATTGAAGACAGGACAAAACTAAGATATACAGTATTCTGCATCAAAATGAACATTTTTTTTGCTGATCACCTCCAGCTCTGTGGAGAAATTGAGTGTCGGTGTTAGACTGGGGACGATGCTGTCAGGGCAGACTCTTCCTGAAAGGGGCGGTCTCACTCTGTGACATCAGATCCTGAGGACCTGCTCCTTTTCATGGGTATGGGAGGGGCTGCTGCCGAGATTCCAGGTTTTTAGAGGATTACTCCTAAATGCATGAATGGATCAAAATACCACTTTGGGGTTCTTTATAGTGAAGAATTAACAGTATAATGCACTTAAAAGCTCAAAAAGTTGGTTTGTTATGGTACGGCCCCTCGAAAAATATCTGTAAGATTCTTAATAAATGAGGTCAAAAAGTCTAAATACATTCATGAAACACCTCACTAAAGAGACGAATGGCACTGACTGCTATTAGCTACTATTGTAGATGAACAATGAGGAAATCCTGTGTGCCCAGCAGGCCCGGATTTAGGCATGGGCAAGGGGGGGCAATGCCCCCCCAAATGCCAGGACTGCCCCCCCAAACGTGATCGCAAAACTATCTAAATTTAAAAATGTGTTTAAAGAAAAACAGAGCGCTCTCTGCTCTCTCTGGCTCTCATTCAAACAAGCAGCTAATGCTGATTGGTAGATGGAAGAGAGGGCGTGGCCTCTCGTGAAACTCCATAAAATTCTCTGCATAGCTCTCAGGCTCAGAGCGAGGCGCCGTCCAGCAGAGCTTAGCGGTCGTTCAGTGTCTTCTTCGTGCGTTTACAACTGAAGTTATTTGATCACTCATCATTTTAAAAATTCTCATCCTCTATCCTATCTGTCGCTCTCTTTGTTCCAGCTTGCTGTAAACCAAGAAACGAGTTTACTATGCGCAAGTTTCTTGTTGCTAAAGCTAGCGCTAGCATTAGCAGCGAAGCTACTAGTCCCGAGGCATTAGCGGCAGCAGCAGAGACCGACTCGTCGGTTGGTACTGCCCAGCCCAGTGCATCTAGTTTTTCTAGTGTCTCAAGCACAGCCCCAGCTTCCCCAGTTGCTCCAAGGCCTGCAGTGCCCGCTGCAGATGATGTAAAATCAGGCTTGACCATGTTAGCACCGTCACAGCCCACAGCTCTGGTTTTCCCCAGGCGTAACTTCGGAAAAAACACACGCTCATTCTGCCCAGGTTGGTATCGTGGAAGACCATGGCTGGAATATTCAGCAAAGCTTGATGCATGCTTTTGTTTCCCGTGTCGTAAATTTGGGGGAAACAATGACAGGGATTTGGTTTTCACAAAACATGGATTTAATAACTGGAAAACCGCACTGGAGAAAGACAAGGGATTCACAAAGCATGCCTCAAGTCAATGCCACATAAAAAATGCAAAATCCTGGTCTGAAATGTCCCAGAGAGAAGCCACAGGGGAAAGCATTAGTAACCTAATAGGGCCCTCACAAATCGAAAAAAATAAATATTATATAAAAACAATTGGAGAAGTCGTTCAGTTCCTTGCAGTGAATGAACTTCCACTTCGTGGCAGTGTGGAAAGCTCAAATGAGGATTTCTCTGCAGGACTGTTCTTAAAACTGGTGGACTACACATTAACAAAGGACCCCAAGTGTAACGAAATAAGCAAAACCATCCCACAAAATGCAAAATACACCTCTCACAACATCCAAAATGAAATAATTGAAACACTGGCCAAAATGGTATTAAATAAAATCAAAGATAATTATAACAAAGCAGATTCTGCTGGTTTTTGCATCAAAAGTGATGGAACCAGAGACAGATGCAATGTGGAGAATCTGTCAGTCATTATCAGATTTGTCTGTAAAGGTCTTCCAGAAGAGCACCTGATTGGTCTGCTGGACCTCAGTCAGTTAAATGCAGAATTTATTACCACCCAAATTCTTCAGCATCTTTCTGACTGTGGTTATAATGCAGCTGAAATGATCAGTCAATGCTATGATGGAGCTTCTGTCATGAGTGGGGTCAGGGTGGGGTTCAGGCCCTATTGCAAAAGAGGGTAGGGAAAGATATTCCTTATATCCACTGCTATAACCACCAGCTGCATTTGGCAGTGGTGCATGCAATGCAAGCAGAGCCATGTGCAAAAACCTTTTTTGATCTGTCAGGATCCCTGCACTCATTCTTTCATCGTCATTATGTGTCACAGAACTATGATGTTCCCTCCCTAAAACGGCTGTTGGAGATCAGGTGGACAAGCCACCATGATGTGACCAAGTGCCTTATAGAGAATCAGGATGCTATTATGAGGATCCTGTCAGAAGTCACAAAGGACAGAGCTGCTGCTGTTGACATCTGCACAGAGGCATCGGGGTTACTGATGATGTTACGGAGGCATAATTTCTTTGAAATAGGAAAGTTCCTTCTGAAAGTCTTGGGGTCATTGAAGGCAGCAAATGCCATGCTGCAGGCTCATTCAGTTGACCTGTGCTGTGCTTCAGAAGTAGTCAGTGCATCCCTGCAGGCTCTGAAGCAGATGAGGGTTGAGGAGAGTGAGACATTAGCCAGAATGCCTCCAGCAGCTGCTAAAAGAAAGAGAACAATGAGCTCAGCGCTCAGAGGTAGTGCTGTTCTGTCCACTCTGTGCCGTGCAGAAGACTCCTTGACTCCTTGCCCGTCTCTGAAGAGAGCTCTTCTCAACATTTTGGACAGAGCCATTGTAGAGATGGAGACAAGGTTCTCCAAAAGCAATCTGGAGCTGATGAAAGCAGTTAGTAGTCTTCAACCTCAATCTCCCTCTTTTCTGGATGTTTCCATGTTAAGCCCTCTGCAGAAAATGGCAGGAAGTGACAGTGACAAACTCTTCAATGAGATTCTGGTTGCAAAAATAATGTTGGAAAAAGAGTTCAAAAAGACTGATGCTAGTGGCAATGTAGAGTTTGTAGACCTCTCCACCATCTGCAAATATCTACATGGGTATAAGAATGCCTTTCCTCAGCTCCATCTCATGTATGTGACCTCCATCGTGATTGGTGTGTCATCTGCATCATGTGAAAGCTCTTTCTCTACTTTGTCTCGAGTTCTTACCCCCTTCCGCTGCACCATGCTACATGAGAGAAAACAACATTTAGTTATCTTGGCTCATGAGAAGGCAATAACAAAAAGCCTGGATATGGACTCATTTGTTCAGACTTTTGCACAAAAAAGCAGACGGCTAATGCTGTAATGACTGATACAAGACATGCTCTGTGTTCAGCGCTTAATAAACAACAGTGACAAAAAATACATGTCGTAAATAAAAGACAAAAAAACAACTAAACCAAAGATAAACTTGAACGTAAATAAATAAAAGTGAAACAAACTACATCATAAATAAAAAATGCTTAAGGAAGGCCAATAAGAGATGCATAAACAGTCAGGCTTCAAAATTATGAAAGTAACAAAAATACACAAAAGGAATTAAAAAATAAAAACAAATTACACTGACTCACTTAAAAATGAATAAATTAATTTCTAAAAATGTAGTCTCCACAGGGCATAAGCTAGTGTGACATCTGCACCACCCCCTAGCCAGGGTAAACGCAGAGGGTATCCTGGTGCCAGGAATGCCATCCTACATAAAATATTCATTCATTCATTCATTTTCCTGACTGGTTTGTCCCTTTCGGGGTCGCGGGGTGCCAGAGCCTAATCCGGCTACAGAAGGGCGAAGGCGGGGTTCACCCTGGACAGGTCTCCAGTTTGTCGCAGGGCCTCAATCACACACCCATTCACTCACACATCCACACCAAGGGGCAATTTAGAGTCACCAATTAACCTATGAGGCATGTTTTTGGATGGTGGGAGGAAGCCGGAGTCCCTGGTGAAAACCCACACATGCAGGGGGAGAACATACTGAAGACAAATTACATGGATCACAAAAGACAATAGTTATAGCTCAGTTATCTTTCATTTTTAATGCATTTTATGCTCTCAGGAGGATTTGACATCCTAACCTCTAGGTATACCCAAACTTGCCCCCCCTGATATTCTGTTTGCACCCCCAACTGGGGCTGGCTAGATCCGGCCCTGGTGCCCAGTTCTGGATCTGGATTAGGAAGTGAAGTCTAAATGAGTTCTCAGGAGCTCGAGCCGGTCATTAGCAGCAACTGCAGCAGACAATCACAACTCTAATGAAGTGTGAGCATAAAAACAACAAAGAAAAAACAACACAAATCCTAGAGCTGCAGGAAATGCTGGAGGAACCAGGTGAGGCTGACAGATGATTCCAGAATAATTACAGCATTTCTTTTTGGTCAATACATTTTTTATTGGGGGGGGGGGTTTCCATTCATTTTGTTGATAGAAAATATGAAGAATACAGCCTTCAATTTTGAGTTTTCAGCAAAACTCTCTCCTTATTCACCCCCTTTGACAGAATAATACAAAGAGATGTGAGTGAGTTTATTGGTCCACGATTAACACTTGAAACTCATTCAACTGAGCTCTTAATGAAGCTGCCACACCAGCAGACAGGAATGAATGAACGGGCTTTGTGGGCTTGTGTGTTATTAAAAGACGAGTCCAACTGTTGTTATAACCATCTAAATGTGTGAGATCTCTTTGGAACATTTTCTTTTTGTCATCTGGAGATGGGGGGTGCACAAAAAAGGATAATTAGTTTTTAATGTTTGCCTAATGGCTTATCTCTTGTTTAAATTTGAATTTAAATGATCAGTCACACAAACGTTGCAGGCTTGAAATGAAGCTAACATCTTAGAGTTCTACTGTGTCTCTGCTCCATAAACAGACAATACTGACGATTTTCCACAGAGAAATTGAACCTGAGCGTGCTGTTGTTTCCTTACACTAGAAACTCAGTCTCCTACGTTTGAATTTCATGTTTACAGATCACTGAAACATGAGACCAAACGTATAGGAGATAAACAGAACCCGATGAGTGCAGCTGTGTTTACAAGCATGCAGAGCAACTCCCATGAACTGTTTACAATGAGATGGAAACGGCTTTCAGAATTACTGAATAATTACTAAAACTGTGCAACATATATATTTTGTGTAAGAACAGAATATCTGCAGTGGAAACTTCTTGATGTACAACAAACCCCTATAGACACCAATGGACTCAGACATGTGGATCAACACACTGAAACATTTTTTGACCTCCTGATCCAACCATCCATTTTCCTATCCTGCTGTATCCTTTTTGGGGTCACGGTGCAGGCAGAGTCTAACCTGGCTATTGTTGGCTATTGAGAGGTGGGACACACTCACACACTTAGGGACGCTTTAGAGCAGGGGTGTCCAAATTCAGGCCTCGAGGGCCGGCTTCCTACTGGTTTTCCAACCACCTGGATTAGGTTTGTTTAGCCAATGAGGAGCTTTAATGGCTGGTTGGTTGGATTCGTGTTGGACACTGGCCCTCGAGCCATGGATTTGGACAGCCCTGCTTCAGAGTAACCATTCACCTATGAAGCATGATTGTACCTGGAGAAACCCACACAAGCAAAAGGAGACAATGCATACTCTACACCATGGGTGGGCTAACTTTTTGACTCGTGGGCCACAAAGGGTCGTTGACTCTGTCAAGTCCACCCCGCCTCTCACCTTAGTGGACCCGGCTGTTGGGTGGAGCGATCAAGTTTGATGAGAGACACCTGGTCCTGTCCCTTCTTTAGATCTCTCCTGTTGGCTCGTCGTTGCTGGAACGTCTCAGCTTCTCCACTCAGAGTTTACGTCCAGCCGCCTCGTCTGCTCAGCGCCGTTCCCCAAACTTCCTCATCCAGTCTCGGGCTCGTCCTGTCACAAGCCTCGTCTCAGCCTTCATCCTCCTTAAACCCCGGACCTCTCTCCAGCAATCCGGAGTATTATCTTCTCGCCTGAGGGCTCTAATCTTTCCTGCTCGTCTCATCTCTCTGCCACTTCCTGCCTCATCTCCCAAAGAACCTGTGCCACCTGCTGGCTTGGAGGAGCTCCTACACTGTTCGCCACAAACCCCCATAGACTTCTCACTCATGGTCTGCTCCTTTTGGCTGTCCTAAAACATCATCCTGACAATCTCAGCCAAGTCACATCAAAGACTCTAAACATGGGACCAAGTGCCTCCTTGTTGATGCTCAGCGTTACAGAGTTGGAATGGGGGTCAAACCACCGAATGGTTCCCGAGCACGACGGTGTCTGCAGCTCACCACTCCCCCAGGGGATGGGTCAAATGCAGGGAACATTTCACACACTGCAGAATGTGAAAACTAATGGAACTTTAAATTGGTGGATAAAAATGCTGTGAACCTTAAGCTTTAACACTTGTGATTTTGTTTTTAAAAAAAAAGGTATTAAGATCTTTATTCAGGAATATACTGGTGTCATTTTGATGAATATTACAGGGTGGTCAGTGAACAGGTTAAAAAGACTGGTCTTGGTTTTACAAAATACTGTTTTATATCTTTTTTTCTTCTACAATGCAGCAAAATGGTGTTTGGATAATTTACAGTTTCTTTCCTGTAGCAACCATCCATAAAATGAAAGCAGCTGATATTTATGCTCTGTTTATGTAAAGTCACGAGCCATTAGTTGATTAGATTGGTTTTCTCCAACAGAAATATTTCATAGGATCAAAACGGACTTGAACTGGTAAAGTTCTTCTTGTTTCATGAGACTCTGTCATGAAAGACACTGCTCTGCTCACATGATGCTCTTTTTACAAGCATGTTGGAGCTGTTTTTAAACCAAAGCACTATAGAAATCAGTCACAAGACAAAAGCAAAGCAAGGTCTGCTTGTTAATCCATTATCCACAACTGCCCCTGCGGGTAGATATGGACTGTCTGTGGGCGAAAAATGGGCAAATTTGGACGGAGTAAAAAGGTGATATGGAGGAAATATATAGGTCGTAGAGTTTCAGAGTGAAAACATTCATGCAAACTTTTTTTTTACTCCCATGAAGTTGGCGACAGGTCGTAGCAAACACCTCTGAAAAATGCAAAGACAAACGTGAGGGAAGTAGATGAGACACAGGCACATCGTACAGATTTTTAATATTTTTCAAGCGTATATTCACCGAACCCTGTGAAGGAGGCCTGTTAGTGCTGTACATGTGATCGATGCACTCTCCTTGACCATCTCTGTTGTATAGCCTGGTCGTTAGAAACAAGGAATTCAGACACAATGTAGTTTATATTAGAATCCTGCAGGTGTCCTACAGGCACTTACGTATGTATCGCCTGCACACCCGCATTTGTACTCGGAGGTCTGTGCTTGGACCTTAAAAACAGCACCGTACAGCAGCATCCCCCAAACATCACAAGGCCGTGTAACTTACAAAATCCTCATAAATACTTCATGGCACACTTATCACATGCTCAGTACATTCAATTTTCATGAAATCCCTTGAGGTAGCCGCATGAGCCTCAAGGGAATGCATGACCCTCCTATTCTCCCCTTAAGATGCTGTCCCTTCTCTCTACAACCGTCCATGGGCCAAGACAACCCAGAACACTTGTTTTCTTGTTAACCTATGCAGCAAAGCTCAAAGCATTAATATGTCTGTGTTTCAAAGTCCACCTTCAGATGTGACACTGAGAACATAAACTCAACATCTTTGGCCGACGATGGTGAGGCTTGTTCTGAGTCAAGTGTGTCTTTTTAAGCCGCTGGATGGTCTTTCAGGCTGCTGGTGATCTTTATGTATTCTAGATCAGGGGTCGGCAACTTTTAACAATAAAAGAGCAATTTGGGCTGGTTTTGTACTGATCAAAACCCAGAAGGAGACGCATAGTCTTACTTTAGCCTGTAAGACATGTCATGGTTGAGCCCTTCACTCTCAGCCCCACCCTTCCTGTCTCTCCACTCTAATTCCTTGCACCTGAGCTGATTGACTCCTCAGTGTGCTCCAGCTGCTTCCACACTACTGAAGGTCCTCCAGCTCACTTCCACTCTGCCACTTTGTTGAGTCTATTCACGTGTCAGCAAATCATAGTTTGATCTCCTAGTTGTTTCATGGTTTTGACCCTGTTTTTGGCCTGGATTAAGAGTTTAGCCTGTCTCTTTTTGGAGTTTTCCCGTCTTTTTTCCCTCCTTTGGGGGAGTGTGGATTTCCTGGAGCTCTCACTTCTCACTATGTCACCGAAAGAAGCCACTCTATATCACCTGCCAGTGGAATCTCTGCTCCCACTTCTTCATTTTGGAATCCCCAGCAGATCTGCTCACGTCATTTGCCCTGCACAGTCACACTCTGGAGTATTCGTCAGTCACAGCTGCTTCTGCGGACCTCCAACGCTCACCTGTGCACCTGGCAGCGAATCAACTTCCTCTACCTCTCAATAAACACTTTGATTCTAACCTGTTCATTGTTCTGCTTGGGTTCTCCTCCTGAACTCCTAACAAGAAATTTGCATTCATGATCTTTTTTTTTAAAAAAGAAATATATATATATATATATATATATATATATATGAATTATGTCTATTTTAGAAATAAGAAACTAACATCTTTGAAAGTGTGTTATTTATTTATTTATTTATTTTTTAATTGTTGTTTGACGGAAGCTAAAATAACTTCTTTCCAGATTAAAAGCTGCTCTGTTCCAAACAGGATTATCTCTGTGCAGCTTGTAACCAATGTTATGCATCTTAAGATAATCTGTGCTTTTAACTCATAAAAGATGAAACTTTTTCCCAAAGTTTTGCTTTGCATATAAAATCTGTTCATTCTGGAGGAACAAACAAGACGTCTTCAGGTCAACAGAGATGTAAAAACCTACAGAGTTTATCATCTATGTGCACTTCAGCATCAATTTATAAATGTAACAAATCTAAATTAAATAAATGCTAATAAAGTAATCCTTAATTTAAAAAAAGCTATTTTATTTTTCTTCATTTCTCTTTGTCCTCAGCAGTCTTCCACTGCTGGGTTTTGTTATTTTAGTTTGTGGTTGGACCTTGGTAGTCTTAGTTTTCAGGCTTTGTTTATTTGTTTTCTTTAGGTAGTTTTGGTTAGGGGGAGCTGCTGACTCAGACAGTCGACATGTCTGGATCAGCAGTCTCCATGATTTATTTTATTTTTGGCCAAGGAGCCACACTGGAAAGACAAAAGAGACAGATGTGGAGCTGCAGGTTGCAGACCTCTGTTCTAGGCCATCCATTTTTTTCAGACTTTCACAATTGTTTTGCACGTGGTGTCATGTTGAACTTCCAGTGACCAGGTTGAAAATGAGATCTTTAACTGTTAACACCAGAGACATTGAAACATGGCCTTGGAAAAGAAAAATGGCTGACTGTGCTCAATTTAGACAATTTAACTTAGAGGTGTACTACTTATTGTTGCCAGGGGTTTAGCTATTAATGTCTGTATAATGAGTAATTTTAAAGGAAAAATAAATTTACACCGCTAAACAAGATAAACATTGGCTACTTTTCAGTGTTTAAAAAATATATTATGGCAGTGTCATTCCATGAAAAGATAGAAATAATTATCCGCAGAAATGTAAGGGGGTGTATATAATCTTTGAAATGAGGCCTTTTACCTAATTCAAGCCTTAAGGGGGCGTCATGCAACGACCAACCAGGGTAATCTGCAGCAGCTCAGTCAGTTGGACTTTCACATAAAAACTTTATTTTTTCATTCCTACCATTAGAATAACCACTGCCTGTAATATGTTTAATGCTTTTATTTGTTCACTTTGTTCAGACTATTTAAATGTACCCTTAAAGACTTTCTTTTCACCAGTTCTCTGAAAATGTGGAACAGAAGGTTGACTAGTTTATGGTGACCTTGTGGATTATTTCCTTTTCTTTTTCCTCTAATTATTCCAGAACCAGTCGATTCTTTTGTGCTCCTGAACTTCTAAGGTCAGGGATGTAAAAGAAGTGACATGACCATCTGATGAGCTGCTGATTAAGTCTAAATGTTGCTCATTTTAAGTCCTTTCATCAATGAAACATGAATGATTATACATCCATTCAAACATGATAATGGGCCCGATTTCTGTCACTGCTTTGAAAACTCAAAAAAGAAACATCTTCCTGCTTCTAAAGTTGTGGGGTGGATCCTTCTCATTATCTTATCAACTGCAGATGTGTCTTCATTTTTCTTTCACCTTAAAAGGGTTTTCTTCTTGCTTCATGCATCTCCCTTAGTAGTTACGTTTTCTTCCATTTTCTCCTGTTTTTGGTTGATTTGCAGCTCCTTTAGCTATCAGAGCTTTCAGTCAGAGACCCAAACCACAAAAAGATCCAAAAACAAGGGACCAACTTTTCCCGTGCCAAATGCTACTGGAAATTTCTGTTAAAATCTGTCAGGAAAACATAAATACATTCCTTGACTTCAGTTTCATTGTGACTAAACTTTGCAAAGAGATCACACAAGAATAATGTTTCAAGAAAGATTTAAGACTTTTAACAACTATGGAAGCGTTTGTGACTCATAATTTAAAATAAAAGTCAATACTGGAAATGCCATTTCATTTTCAAAATGTAGCTGCATTACTTGTCTCTCTTACATGAAATGAAAAAGTCATTCTCTGAACGGCTTTTTTATTTTCTTCTTCAACACCGCTCAGTCTGTAGCATAATTAAAATGATAAAGAAAATGTCATTTGATATTTAATTTTCAAAACGTTCTCTTGTTAATTTGTACTAAAATTCAATAAGAAATATCAAATTAGAAAATTAAAATGGATTGACAGAAATGCTTTTTCATTTTCACAATGTACCTGCATTACTTCTCTCTTAAATAAATTGGAAAAGCAATTCTCCGAACAGCTTTTTCATTTTCTTCTTGAACACTGCTCTTTCTGTGACATAATTAAAGGGTAACCAAACCATAAAGTTGGAGGCTGACTCCACCCACAGCTGAAATGTGAAAATCCAGTCAGAGGGGTGGGGCTTTGGGGCAGAACTGTTACCATTACTGGAGCTGCAGATCATGACGTCAGACTTCTGAAACTAACATGGTTTGACCAATCACAACATTCAACTGTAATACCTCATTTCAACCTGAAAGGGGCAGTATACAGACGGATTTTGGCTATTTTGAAGACTTGAACAGTTTGATTTTAATTTGTCAAAAATGTGGCAATGACCAACAGACTGCACTTTTAAAGCACCATTTATAGATGTTACCTGATGTCACTCCTGAACATCCATCTAATTGCCCAACTTTCTGGGGCTGTGGATTTACCAGGACGGCTATAGAAGAGATAGACGCCGGGCAAATGATTAGCCCACCGCGGCGGCTCTCTGGCTGTAGTCACCCTGTCATGTTCTGCTAGTTTACTTTCTTTCTTTTTTGCTTCTGTGACTCCGCCCATTCTCCTGTGGATCCTGCTAAGCAGTCACAGCTGTCTGCACTTCAGCAATCAGGCTCTGTGTATTTAAGGAACTCTGCTGCAGCCCTCAGTGTTGACTCGTTTTGTTTCCTGGCCTGTTGGCTTGGTTCTGTGAGTTTTGTTAACATGGCTTATGTAAATTAAAGCCCTGGTGCTACACCTTTACTATTCTTGTGATTCTTTCCTGCATCTTGGTTTCCTCCTGATTGCCCAACCGTGACACATCCAGCCTCCTATTAGTCCAGTTTAGCTCACTAGATACAGTCAGATAGCCGATTTGGGGTGTGGGGGCTTTTTTTTCCACTCCCCTAAGGGTTGATGCGGGACAAGCCTTAAAACTCAGTCACAGAGACACAGAAACACAGTGGAAGCGGTTGTCAGCCAGACACTGTCCCCGGGGTGAGATAGAAACCCCCGATGACAGGAAAATATTTGATTTGAATAATCTCATAAACCAGACGTGATTACTGATGTTTTTATAGAACTATTCACAATAAATAAACCTGATCTCTCAGTACAACCCTCTCAACTTCCATACATTGTAAAGGACATATACACAGACTCCATGTCAGGCTTAAAACATTAGCTGGTAGCTCCTCCCACACGCGGCAACAGCGTCAAAATCAGGGACACATTTTTTGACTGGCCACGCATATTTTTCACACGCGAATTGCGTTCAGTGTCAATGCATCTTAATGCAAAAACAGTGTTTTCTTTCAGCTCTTCTTTTTATCATTTGAATTGAATTGGGGATAATAGAATTATAGAGATCAATAACATCCAAGTTTAAAAAAAAAAAAATCACCATATTAAGCAGAAAGACAGAAGCTCATAAAAAGGATAAAATAAAAAAAATTGAGACAAGAAACACCAATCAGACAAAACACTGAATAAAAGTGCTGCAACGCGATACTTTGATAGTTGGTCCCCAGCATGCATGGTTTTAGGTCTTACGAAATTCCAAGCTAACACAGATAAAGGTATGAAAATCTTGCATTATCCCTTTAACAACTGAGTCGTCATCTGAGACGTTTCAACACAAAATCTTTGATGTACTGTAACTTTTCAACCTTTTGCGCCGCTTTTCTGCTTCAAAATCTACTGGAATTATTTGTTAACGGTTGAAAAGTTACAGTAGTAATGGAGCTCCGGTGTTAAAGAGTTAAAACTCCCCGAAACATTCCTTTGACAAATCAAATGACATTCATCTATTAAAAGAAGAATTAAATGTGAATATATACAATTATCTTAAAAATTCAGGCTCCTAAACTGGTTCAGTTTAAGAGCGTGTCAGCCCAAATGAGAGAGGAGAATATTGTGTTATTGCAGGGGAGAAGAATTATTTTGGGGGGGGTTCAACTTCACAGTGTTAATGGAGAGTTTGCAGATTGCCAGTGGAGATATTTTTGGTGTTCTTCATTTCCCCCTTTGTTTCCCCCAGCTAGAGTAAATAATAGCTGTGCACAGCTAATCTGCAGTCTGCTTTTACCTCCCACCACTTCCATCCCTGTGAGGCTGCAGGCCTTTGAATAGCGCCTCATCATTGCATTTCCTGCTCATCTGGGCTCATTGACCTGAACAGCTGGAGAGCAGCCAGCCAGGCAGAAGCCAATTATTAGGACCTGATTGTTCTCTGTCTTCAATAAAAATTATATAGAGTCATGAATGTTGTGTCTTATGGGGAATTGGGCTTCATGAAAACCTGGCTGTCCTCCTTTCACAGGCTCAGAGGCTTAGTTTCTGGTTTTCCTCAGCAGACATTTCTGCTTGGAAGCAGCAGAAGTTTGTTCGTTTGAATCCAGACGTCATTTTAGTTACAAGTGACAGTCATTACAGAAGAGACTCATCCAAACAACATTTATACATCAGAAGCAGAAGATTCAAGCTGTACTCATGAGTTTGATGTTGAATGGGAGGTTTGGATGGAGGTCCCCAACCCCCAGACTGTGGACTGGTACAGTTTTTTCCTTTTTATTTATTCTGAAGGAACTACTGGAATCTCCCCACCACATACGACTCATTCTGTGATGACTAAAATCCAATATTACTTTCTTGTTGACATTCCGTGTGACACGTCCATCCACTATTTCTTAAAGTGACTGCATCAACCGCTATATTGAAACCTCCAAGCAAAGTTAATAAAACAAGAAAGATATTTTTTATAGTAAAGAGTCAGTGAGGAAACAAAAGAAGAGTTTTTATCTTCGAAATAAAAGACATCTGGATTTAACTGACAAAAACCAGAAGTCTGTACAAAAACTATGGATTTATTGTGACAGCTGTTTCCACACAACATGATAATAATACATAACATTCAGCAACCAGCTGTTGATGTTGCTAATAAAGTTGTTCATATTTATGAAAATATTTAAAAAATATCAGTTGTAGTGGTTTTTTTTTCTAGTTTTTTTGTATTTATCCGTCTCACCTTAAAAGTCAGATGAGGCTGAAGTTAGCGTCTGATTTTTTTTTAGCTTCCAATTGGACAGGATTGTATTGAGGAAAAATCCCACTTTAACGCTTCTACACAAAATCTAGTTTACAAATAATAAGATAATACTTTATTGATCCCTGCCAGGGAAATTTGCACGTTGCAGCAGCACTGTGTACAGTCTCATTATAAAGCAAACAGACAATCAAACACAACAGTAAATAGTAAGAAAAAACAGTAAAAAAAAAAAGTTTGGGGAGCACCAAACTTTTTACAGATTTCCATTGGGTTTATCTGTGGCATAAGGCTGATGAGTTATATAGTCCAATAGAATGAGGCAAGAAGATCTCCTGTAGCGGTTAGTGTGGCAGCGAAGTTGCCTTAGCCTCTTAGAGATTTGAATAAACCTTAAAGTCCTCCTATGACAATTCTTTTCATTTAAAAACGTTCCCATTAGTGTTTTATTTATGATTAAGTTTTTAACCAAAATCCAACAACCTAAATGTCTTATAAAGACATTTTTCATGTTGATCTGAAGCTTCTGTTTCCAAAATCTCCTCTGAGGGGGCGTGGCTTTTGGAGCTGGGCATGAGTAGCTCCGCCCCTGATCCCCCCCGTCTGATTGTGATAACTCTGAGTCTTGCTAGCGTAAATCTTCACCGCTGCTCCATAAAAACCTCCATCAATCTGGGTAATGTCCAGCCGTATGGTTCTGATCCGGATATCAGCTCAGATCTTCATGGACAGAACTTCCTCCAAAATCCTGATTCTTTCTCCTTCCAGTTCACCAAAGACTCTTTGATGTTTCTTGACGTTGCTGTGATCAATCCATTCAATCCATTGGTTTCTCAGAGCAGAAAATAATGAAAGCTAACATCCAAATGCTCTTTCATTGATTTGCAAGCCTTTCCAAGTGCGGTCAAATGAGCCGCCGTTCACATTTCCGTGGTCACATCAAGAAGATTTTCATCAGAAGAGACTTCAAAACAACTTCAGATATTTTACAGACGATGAAGATCAACTTTTCCTTTAAAAGTTTAAGGGAAAACTAAAGGCTAATAAAAGCAGCGCCCGATCCCACTCCCGGACACATCCTTGTACAGCTCGTTCTATGACAACACTGCCTGACATTAAACTGGTCAGTGGCCTGAAAAAGATCAGCTGTCACTACTGCATGGGACAGATGTCCATCAGTGTTTCCCCCTTGTGGTGCTCTCAACCTTTCGCCTTTTGTTAGAGTCACACGTCACATTTTTTAGATTTAAACGGATAAACTTTTAAACTCAATCGTTTCACTCAAATGCTTCCTGAGTTTGTCTGTAATCTCTTTTATACAAAACATTTTTAAAAGATTTGACGTGATTAAATGATTTTGTTAAAATAATAAGTCATGTGTTGTTTGGATCAACTTTGACCTCATTGCATTAATGAGATTTTAAAGTATTAGAACTAAAACTAAAATCCTATGTGTCCTTAGCTGCACAAAAACAAAACTGAGTTCTTGAATTTAGTCCAGAACTGGTGACTTCCAAAGTCCATATCCTCAATTTACAGCATGTGAAACTCAGAAGATGCTTTGGTTGTGAAGGTCTGGATTCTGTTTACTAGTAAATAAAAAGGAAAATGCAGAACAACAAGGTGAAGTGTAATATTCTGTTTCTGAAGGTGATCTGGAGCATCTTTAGGAGCACATCTGATGAGACGCAGGAGGACGTCACTGGCACACCTGGCACACCTGTCGACTATGTGTCGTTAAAGTGACTTAAGGTGTGCAGTGACCAGAACAAGTCACACTGAGACGACCCTCAAACAGACGGGACACCTGTTCAGGGTTTGAACCCGTCCTTCACCGTACGGTAATCGGATAAACCGTCCCCCTACTCACGATGAAGGGGCTATAAATCAGTGATTCTTGTTGTGACAAACCTTGAACACAAACGTCTTTGGTGACGTGTAAAAGTACCAATGTGGAATACCTGGAACACTAATAGTCTCTGCTGAGGGACGTGGATCAAATGGACCAAAACGGAACCACAAATGTCTTAGTAATGTTAGGAAGATAAAAAGTAAATCAAATAAAATTGTTTTCTATTTTTGCTTAGCAATAGGAAGAAAGCCCGACAGCATATTATATATTTATAGTTTTGATGACTCTATATTGGTCTTTTCAATCTTGAAACTGAGTTTAGTTTGAAAAAGTAGCTGTAAAGTAAAAAGTAAGTTAGTGGTAAAATAAACTAACTCAAACTAATTTACAAACAGTTAAAGGACAGTTCGAATGGGGTATGTATTTCCCTTTTCATGTTTTAAAATATTATGGGCTAATAGTTTTTTTTTTTTTCAAATCAAAGCTAAGATAAAATACAAAGCCTATTTGATAAAAATGTAAGTTTTAATGAAAAAACTAAATTTAGTGGGCATTTTTTATATAGTTATCTTATTTATGTAAACACATAATATACTTAACCCAATTAATGGGTCAAAAAAAATAACTCATTAATTTTGGTTAACGATGAACGATAAATTGGGTTGAAATTACGCCACAATAACCCATAAAATGGGTAACCCTCCAAAAAAGTAACCCAGAATTATAACCCAACATGAATAATCAAAGAATTGGGTTAATGAAATAAGCCAAGTGTTTTTAGAGTGTAAGATAGCTGTCAATAAGAAATGTATTCATAAATGCAAAGTTTCAGAAAAAATATGAATACAAAACTTAGTTTTATCAAAATGTTTCTTTTCAAATACACATTTTATTTGTCTTGAATATAAATTTATCCTGTAAACAAACTGTCAAAAATACGTCACAGGCTGACACGTCGAGCATATCTGTTTACGTTGATTTATTTAACTAAAATAAAGTCGAATTTTAAAAATGTTATTGATGCCGTAACGGGAAAATTATCTTGAGATCCATAGCTGTTGAAAATGTAATGAAATAGATCAAGACACGGCGATCTCTGGCTGCATTCTGTGGTTGTCGGGCTGCAAGAGTCGGTCTTGTAAACAATGCAGCAGCGACCCAGAAGTGGTGGAAAACAGTAAAAGAGTAGCAGACATGCCACTCCACTCGTTAGGTGGTTAAAAAAACAAGTCTGTAAAAATTAGTTGAAATTGAGGTTTAACTTTCAGTTCATATTCAATGTTTTATACGTAGACCCTGTAAACAGTCATAAAAACATGCGTAGCGATGCATGAAACACGGAGGCCCAAAAACGTCTGCTTACCTAGACTTTCCATTGGAAGTGGCTGGTTGAACATGCGTGTGTTTGCTCCACGTTCCTGATCAACTGCCGCTTATTTCCTTGCCCGACTGCTGTCTTGTTAAGACAATCTGCACCATGACATTAACACTCAAACCCTGATCTCCACAGATTCTCCGTGCGCTTCACTGACCTCCGAGTTCACATCAGGAAACCTTGCTCTGTTTATCTCATGTTCAGTAAAAACAACAGGTTTTTATTAGATGTCAAAGATATTAGATACATGTCAAAAAATCGATCAGGCTGTGGGAGTATCAACAGTTGGTTAGGGATGTAAGAAAATGTGTTGAACATTGATCAAGGAACTGCAAAATTGTTTGAAAATCACAAATATAAACAATATTATGTTGGTTAAATGACATAAAATCAATGAATACATCAATAATAGATTTCTGGAAAACTGCTGTTTTTCTTGTGTCTTTTGATGTACATTAATTTCAAACAAAAAACCATCCAATCATAAGCTTGCTTCTATACCTGAATACATTTCTCTGTCAAATGTCATCCATTATCATTATTATTTATAGCTTTAAATGCCATATGAACTAAAAATATCTAGATTTTAGTGTTTTTGATAAAAGAATCAAACACTGTCTTACTGGCAAAAAGTTGGTTGAATACTTTATGTATCGATTCATGAAGCATGTATCAAGATGCGTATCAAATCAGAAGAGAGGGACAAATACACACCCCTACTTTTATTGGTGGGTGTCTACATCCTTAGAAATGAGTAGTCAGTAGAATAAGTTTTAACTGTTTTTTTTTTTTTATCAGTAGAGGACAGCGTGACATTGTAGATGCTCGAGGAAGTCGCTTCTAGGTGTTTTCCCTTCCGCTCCTCACGGTCAGTCACAGTTACCAAGCATCAGACATAAAAAAATGCACACATGCTTTTAATTATTTAGAACTACAAAGCTGATCGTTCCCGACATGCTGAATCAGCGACAAAATGCAAACTTCTCCAAACTGCCAAGTAAGACGGATCGATATCCGGGCGCTCAGGAGGACTTTCTGCTTAATGTGATTCGTTATGTAAAAGATTTAAACCCTTTAACACCAGACCTCCAGTGTTTATGGTCTTTGATTTACTGTAATTTTTTTAATTGTTAACACGAAAACAAGCTTGTGCCGCTTTTCTATTTCAGAATCTACTGGAATTATGTTTGTAAACAGTTGAAAAGTTACTTAAAGATTTAGTGTTTAAGCGTCAGGAACAGGACCTGCAGATCATCATTAAAATGTTCTAAACATGCTCTCAACAGGTTGCTTTAAGGCTTTAAGGTTGCTTCAAACGCATTTTAGCTAAGGGTCCACATTCAGTCCCTCTAATTTCAAGTGGGCCGGACCAGAAACATAAACCTATGGTCAACTTATTATCTTTGTTTTTGTTTTGTTTTTGTCTCGGTTGGAAAAAATGACACAAACAACCTATTAGCCTAATCACTTATTTTATATATATATATATATCTATATATATATATAGATATATATATAGATATATCTATATATATATATATATAGATATATATAAACTAGTTGAATTAAAAAGCTTCAACATGGGATATGCTTTAAATAGACCACTAAATTGTTTATTCAGTTCAATAAAAAAAAGCGTTAATTCTGCAAATAAATGTTAAAGTTTTCAGGCTTTACAAAACAAATATAAAAGTATATATATGAATATTACACATGAATACCTTAGGTCAGGGGTGGGCAATTGTTTTGACTCGTGGGCCACAAAGGGTTCTAAAATTTGGCATAAGGGCCGGACAAGGAGCAGATGGAAGGAGAGATTTGGTAATCAACCTCATAAACTAAAAAAATAATATGGAATTTAGAGAAAAACATGCTTTAATTTGGATTCAAATTCACATATATTAATTTAAAAACAGAAAATTTGGGAGTTTTAATTTCTAAATTTTGATTTTTGTTCTCTTTTGGGTGATCCAATGGGTTGATGTTCTTCAGAGGAAAATGTGAACTCAAAGAAATGCTGCATTTATGTGGTGTAGGAATAATCCGAAAGATCACTGTCTGACTCAGAAAGGAACACACACGAACGTCAGAGAAACAACACCATTCATGGGAAGAAACCAGAAATACAATGAAAATAAAACAATAATTAGGATTTTTGATTCAATGTATTTTAATTTGGAGGGCCACATTAAGTAGCTTAAGGGGCCGCATGTGGCCCCCGGGCCGCAGTTTGCCCACCACTGCCTTAGGTGTTTTATTTTTTTCTTTTTATTTATATATATATTGTTTTTATAAAATTACTTTGATAAAATTAAATTGGATAGAAGGTAATTATAAAAGCTATGAACATGTCTGTGTTATTATCTAACTGTAAACTCTGATTCAAACAAGCTGAGAAAAAATTGAGAGATTTACCAGAGATGACCTAATTCTGTCTTCAACTGATCACATTTATATGAAATCATAGATAAAAAAAACAGCCTTAAAAAAAGATGTGGACTATTGTTATTATATTTAATATCTGGAGAGCTCTAAGGAAGAAAAGAGTTGGGAGGTTTATCACAACATCTGACACAGGTTGCAGTTTTTGTGTAACACCCTCCGCTAATGCACAGCGGATTTATTTCTGTCATAGTTTTTTTATAAATGTCCTACGAATTCATTTTGTCATGTTTATTCGCCTTGGCTTAAAAGTCCAGTCAGTGAAAAATGTTGTCCGACTGTAAACTGGTCGGTGAACACAACAAGGCAGCTCGTTAGCATTAGCATCATGCTAACACTACATCGTGGTCACCATTTCAAGACTTTTTATTAAACTTTCTGTTTCTACTAGAAGTCCAGCCGGTTTGTCTCCCAGTTCTGACTGGCTCCTTTTAAAAGCCAACAGATATTCTGCTTCATCAGCCAAAACTACACGTTACATGGAGAAGATTAGCGGAGATGTTTTGTGTTTCACCTGCGGTTGCTTGCACCTTACGCAGACGATAGAAGTAGAAATAAAATAATATTTAAGAAAAACTTACTAAAATGGGAGCTAATCAACATAATTATATGCAAACATTTAATCACCATGTGGCAGCTAACTCTATTATTCACCAAAGAAGAAAAAATGCTCACAACTAAAGAGTGTCAATTTTGGCCCTTCAAAATAAAAGTCTATTGTGATAGACTCATTCCTCTATGGAGAAAAAGTTCTATCGCGATATCTGTTGATATCGTTTTATCACGCACCCCAGCTCACAAAAGTCAAATTAAACCATGTTTTGGGGCTGCAACAATAATACATTTGTTTCCATAATTGATTCCTTTCTGGACTCTCTTCTAATGGATCAGGATATATTTCATGTTCAATCTTCACAGCATCTCTTCTTTTATCACTTCAGAATTTCTCGTTTTCTGCTTGAACTTGCATCCAGTTCTGTGCTGCATTGGATCAGCTGCTGCTGACACTTCCTGCCCTCTCTTCCTGTTACGCCTGTCAGCTGTTTGGATAAGTTCTTAATATTTTTGGGTCCGTTTGCCTTCAGGCTGTTCATTCAAACTTGTTAATGTAACTTTTCCACAAGTCTCATTCTTTTTTTTTTTAATCCAAAAAGTTCAGACTCACAAAACTTTAATATGTTTTGTTATTTCAAACTAATGCGCTGCAGGTGAAATGAATGGGAACAAAGTGAAAGGTCATTTGTGAAGCTTTGTGCTGAGACTCATGGGGGATTTGTTTCCTCACTAGCAGATTTATCTGATGTTCTTTCTAAAAGTCATCGTCACGTTTCGGACTCTTATGCAACAGGAGGCAGCATCAGCTCTGTCTTTTGTTCCCTTTCAGACTTCAATTATTTTAAATGATCTTTTTCATGAGTGTCTTCATCATTAGCAGTTTGTCAGTCAGTGAACGGCTCACTCCAAAACCCAGGACAAAAGGAGGCTCTGAACCACGGCTGACATTTACACTCGAATGCATCATCAGAAAAGAGAGAGAAAAAAAGAGCTTTTTTAAATCTGTCTCAAATTTTACTCACACAAACCCTGAATGATGGAAAAAAAAGGTAAAAACATAGACTTTTAATCAATAGCAGCCCCAACTGAAAACACAGTGTTTCATCATTTCTGACATTTCTATAATGCGTGTTTACCTGCTGAGATGGTCCACACCGCCATGATCTTGATCCGAGCCTTGGTGTGCGAGTTGAAGCGGCTGTGGTGGATGGGGTTCCGTATGGCGATGTACCGGTCCAGAGAGATGGCGCACAGGTGCATGATGGATGCGGTGGAGAACAGGACGTCCAGGTAGATCCAGATGGGGCAAAGGTCAGGAGGCAAGGGCCACCTGTAATCTGGACAGAAGAGGGGGAGCAGGGAGATAAAGAGCAGACAGTTAGTGAGATCAGTCACAAAACTGTAAAATGATGAGCGTCTGAGTCCTTCACCCAAATGGAGCTAGGATAGGCTCCAGCATCCCATAACTCCAAAAGTGGTTTTAAAAAAATGAAAGGATGGATAGATGTCTGTCTGTGTTTTGGCAACTGTCTAAAAGTGAGGAGTTTATCAACACAGGAAAAAAATAGAAGAATTTGGTCCCACAAATCCAGTAAAGTACTGTCAGGGTCTTCAAAACCTGTAATGAAGGCCTAAAATTATCTGAAAAGAAGTATCTAAATCATAGGGAAATGTTTTTTTATATATATATAAATACTGTAGAGTTATACATATATTTATCAAATATTCGTTCTGAGTGTTTCTAACTTCTCTGTCTTTAATCTTTCTACCTTAATTCCTTGAGGTCATGTACGACTTGCATATCAACAGACAGGAGTCAACCTGGAGATGAAGATTATGAGAAGCTGATCAACAATCACAAATGCACGTCAGTGATAAATATGTAGACTTCCTGTGATCAGGGGATGCCCTGACCTCTTTTGACAGAGTGGAGACTGGTTTGAACATTCTGTCTGTTCTCATTGTGCAAAGAAATTCTGATTTAAGATCCTATCCTTCTCTTGTCTTCCTTTCAGAAAAATGTTTCCGGTTGTTTAAACCTAACAAATACGTTTTTCAAAAATATATTTTAGATCATTCCAACTGTTGTGTCCGCTTCTCTCACTGCCCTTCGCCCCGACTGAGCTGCAGGAAGACTGTTTTTTTCACATGAAAATTTCTAACCAATCAGATTTTAGCCCTCACTTGTTGCTAGGGTCACGACAGTCTGCCTTACACTCACACTGTCAATTCTGCTGTCCTCATTTCAGAAGGCGGAGACGTTAATTCTGTTGCAGTTTTATTGCTTAAGTCATTCTTAAGATGGATTTTTCCAGAAAAATTAGACTTTGTCAGAAAAGGCTGACCAACCTCGAAGCTAACAAGTCTGTCTACAGGAAAAAGGATTAGTTCACCACTTTCAGCCTTCCTAAAGTTCTGTCTGACCAGTAACAGAGTTTTATGACAATGATGAGCAACAAAGAGGCCAGTAGGAGAACTTCCACGTCACCACTGAACGCATCACGGCCGGTCAAAATATGTTGAGCTGCAGCGGCTCATTATCGACAGCTTCACAGCAGGATTTCAAATAATATTATTCACTAGAAAAAAAAAGGTTTCAAGACGATGATAAACTAGTGTTTATCACCCTTATTAATCCTCTGAGATTTCAGGAGCACCAGAAAAACTTCCTGCAATCATCCACAGAACTACGGAGCGCTCTTTGATCTGTCTCAGCTGAAAACTGAACAAACGTCAGACGGAATTTTGCAGGGAAATCTCCCACTGAGCTCCTGGACTTCCTTCATGGATGGAGTTAAGGTGCAGTAGCTGTCAATAAAAAGGCTTTAAATAAAAATGGTGAATTTCAAGTTTAATGAGTTGTTAATTGTGTTTCGATGGTTGTTTCAGCTGTTATTGCAGTTGGGAGGAGACTCCAGAGTTTGTCTTTACAATGTGTACAATTGTAGTGAATTCAGTCTATTTAAATGATCCATTGATGATGGAATTGCTCTATCAAATAATGTTCATATATAAAGGTGAATGTGTAACGTTGTGAAACATAAAATAATTCACATCAACAAGATTGATTTTGACGGAGAAGATCTGAAGGCTCAGCTCTGAAATGCACAGATCTTTACTGTACGAATCTGAAGAGTGTTCATTAAATCAAAATGATATTTTTGTATCTGTAATTTTAAAAACAACAGTCAAAATTTTTTTTATCTTTGCGTTTCATTGGAGCACCACTTTGGGTTTTATAAGGTAAAAAATGCACATTTCTAACTTAGCTCATTTCCCTAAGTTTCCCCTCTGGACCGTCTGTGTGTTCAGTTTGTGTTCACTAAATGCTCATGTGGTCTTTTGTATTTTTCAGATTTCACATAATGAAGGTTTTTACAATTATTCCTACTCTGAGGAAATGCAGTTTGGACCGAAATGTTCATTTGATGTCAGTGGTTGCATTTGAGCTTAATTTGTGCTTTTGTTTGAAAAAAAAAAAAAAATTAGATCAGTTTCAGTCAGTTGAAATTGTTATTTTTGTTCATCTGGTCTTCCACAAACTCTAATTTGCTACATCGCGTCACATGACTTAAAATTAGTGTTGAGCTTCAGTCTGAAGCAATAAACAGGACCAAAGACGCCGACAAAATGCTCCGTTCAGGAAAAGCAAACCATTCTTATTAGTGGTGCAATTAAACTCCTTCAGTAAAAAAGTTTCACCCGGAGGAGTTTGCCAGGTTTCAACAGCTTATCTTTCCACACACCTACACAACAGACCGTTTTCTCTTGGCATGTTTTCGGGAGTCACATTTTAATTCTGCTCCAATTTTAGGAAAACTCGCACGACATGATGACAGTTCAGCAGCGCTTCGCGTTGAGGTGGAATTGAGAGCGTCTCTATTAAAACTCCACACATTTTGTCCTGTATTTTTCACAATCTATGCTTGAAATCAATCAATCAATCAATCAATCAATCAAGCAATCAATCAATCTACTCCAAGAGCCGCTTCTGAATGGTAGAGCTTTCAGCGGTACTTCCTTCTTTCTGTTTGACAACTTGTGGTCCTGGGTTCGTCCAAGAATGGGGAAAAAATGAAAATGTGAGGCTTTTATTCATGACTAAACACAAAAAGGAAAAAAAAAATCAAAGTTCAGAGGAAGAACAATCAGATTCTCCTCTGCTGATTACATCATCTTTAGGCGTGTTTGAGATTATGCAGGCGGACGCGGCGCTGCGCAGATCGCCTGGATTGCGGTGCATGCTGGTTAGTTTCTGTCACCGACGTCACATTTGCAACGATATGAAGTATCGCGAGAAAGGGGCGGGTTCAAGGCGCCTACCTAAGCCAGCGCAGCCAGAAAATAGGTACTGCGCTGGGTGCAAGCCGCCTTGATGACTACAAAACAATGCATTGTGGGAAACGGTGTCCTGAAAGTTTTTGTAGTTTAATGTGAAATAACTGGCGCTAAACGAAGGAAATATGTGTATTTTCTTACTCTTTCTGGAAGGTAGTGAATCGCTGATGACAAAATATACAAGATTTTAAATAATCTGTGGTTATGTGTGTCATAGTTGTCTTGAAAATGAACTTTAATTATTATTTTATCTATTTATTTGGGACTGTGCACATGTAATGAATCCCCCGACTATTTTTTTTATCTGTTTTACTCTAAGAGATGTAAAAAAATACTATAAAAGACATAACAGCACAGATCATACTAGGAGGAGTGGCGTATTAAAATTCAGCCGAATGTTGAGGACAACCCCCAACTCCTCGTTCTCGTGCAGTCTCGTCGTCCACCTTCATCTCAGGCACCTTTCTCCGCCCCCTCCTGCAGCAGCTTGGTCTCGCCGACGAAGCAGGCGAGGCGCAAGTCAACTCAAACACGCCTATTGTATCTCGGGCTAAAGCTGAGTCCTGATTGGTTGATGCAAGTTTTTCACTAAAGTTCAGATATGGAAAGTCTGGAGACATCATGCCGCCATACACCCCCTGAGGTGGATGCAGTTTGATTTATTTTTTAATTGTCAGATCAATAAACACACTTGTTTTTGGGTTATTTTTTTGTTGTTTTTTTGTGGCTAAATATAAACTAGCCTTTCATCCAAAAGCTTCAGTTTGGTGGTGGCAGAGGCTTTTAAGGAGTTGTTGGACGTTGGCAGCCTGTAAAAAGCTAATTCCATAGTAACCACACAGTGATAATTGGAATGAGTCATACAAAGCCAAGCTGTCAAGCCCACCTTGAACATGCTCCACGGACAGCGCTGCAGGTGCTGCAGCTTCAGACACTCATCTGCACACATATCTTCACATCTCTCACACGGAACAGGCCTCCCTCATGGCTGCCTGTGCAGCTGTCTCTAAATATAGTCATGGAAATGTGTCTGCAAGCCACTCTGGGGCTAAAGGAGACATAATACAATACGCTGAATATTCATGAGCATGGAGACAGCTTTTCCTGCTCCATACATCGAGGTGCGCTCGTTCTCAGAGGCTGATTTCACAAAGCGAACTGCATTATGCAAAAGGTGAACACCCACAATAACAAAACCGCAGACGGGAGTGAGGCGGTGAGCAGCAGAAAGTAAATAAAGTCAAGAAGAAAGGCCTCGGAAATGAAGAAATGTTCCGGACAGCAGCCTGTGGCCACAAACATCCCAGTTTTTGTGTCTAAACCTCAGATCATAAACTGAAATCAAGAGACGGAGAACGGCACTTAAATGAGTGATGAAAAGATTCAAAGAAGTAAAACTTTGAGTCCAGATGCCATCATTCTACGTATGCAAAACCTCACCTGGATAAATGCAAATCTTCAATTAAAATCAAGAGATTTATGTAGAAAACACAACATTTAAAGCTGTCTGAATGTCTATTCAAAATAAGATGAAAGTTTTTTTTTTTTTTTTTTTTGTAGAATTGAAACAATTCCTAAAATGATCTCTTTGTAGCTTTACAATAGTGTTTCAGTAACGGTCACCAATATTTATTATGAGGGAATGTTATGATGTTACTTCATCATTTTGAAAATATATTTTTTATTTTGAAAAAGAAAAAACATAAATACCAGTGACTGTTTTCATGCCACAGGACAATATTCGAGCTTCGCCAGCAGAAGAGGACAGAATAAGAAAATAAGAGTCCATCCACTTGTTTAGGGGTAACACGGTTGCTGGAGCCTGTCCTAGCCTCTTTTGGGCAGTGTGTTCTTCTACAAATGGCCATCATCAGGTCATTTATATGTTTTTTGGAAAGAAAAAAAAAAGACCTGATGAGGAAAAAAAAGTTAAAATATGACTGGATTTTTTTGTAATAGATTTATATTTTTAACTTTTCTGTATTGTGAATCCACCTCTGAGCTCGATGAAAGACGACTTTTTTCATGTTGTTAAACTCCGTTACTCTTGACTGCTGGAGTTTACTACATTTTGTCCTTTAATGAAGAACAAAAGTCAGTTAAATACATTTTTATCATCTTGATATTTATTGACACAAATGTCATTTTCAAGCATTTTATTTATCCATTTAATTCTTAATTTTCAAACTGATAATTGTTTTTAAAAAGATTCTTGCATCCAAATGAGAAGATATAAATTAGAATTTGTTTTGTTTCAGTGGTCGATAAAAAACACAATTCAAACTCGTCAACATATTAATCGATGCAGAAAATGTAAAAATCAATTTATCTCTGCTTGTGCCTAAATATTGAATTTAGAGCAGATGACATTTCTCCATGCAGACGCTGTGAGCGTGTTCTTAACAGAAAGGCTGCGTGTTTTTCACCTGCTCCTCCTCCTAGAAAATTCCTGCAGCTCCTTCAGATTTAAAAGTTTCCCTCCAGGATTTCATGATGCTGCAATCACAATTATTCACACAAATTCACAGATTTGTAGCTCACTCTGCAACCTTACATTTTCCTTGCAACTTTGACTAATCCACCTCGACAGCAGTCATCGGTGACGACGCAGCTTCACGGTTGTCTCCTTCTCGGGAGCAGTCCTTTCTTCTAGGAACTCTCTTTAGCTCTCTGTTGAATCGTGACTTGACTGAATCGTTGCGTCCTTAAAAAGGTTTTATTTGTTGGCCTTCTAGTTGTCATTTGTCTTTGTTTACATAATGTTGCATTTCAGCTGGTGACAGTCAGATTCTGGTCATTGACTTTATCTTTTGCTCGACTCGTTTTCCTTTGGAGCATTTTAATCATTTACTGTTACCTCAAACTAATCAATAAATTAGCATTTTCTTTTATAACAAATATCCCTTTGTGATAGCTTGAGCTGCTTTCTAGTTTCCATGTTGACTGTTATGTTCCCAATGGGCAAACCTGGCTCAGGTTTAGGGTAATAAATAAGAAAGGGGACAATAACAAAAACTGGACACCAATATGAATGAAAGAAACACAGATATTTAAATAAATAAAATCCTTTCTCCTGAAAGAAAGAGCAAAATTAAACTGTTAGTGTGCTGGTTCAAACATAAAGACAAACCAAAGGGAATTGGAACCTTAATCAAACATAAAATAAGTCATGGAAACTGCTGACTCAGCCATGTTGACCGTCCGAGTCAGCATCTAACAGCTGCAGTAACAAATCTATCTCAAGAAAACAAATAAACAAAGCCCACAAATCAAGACTACCAAGGCCCAACCACAAACTAAAATAACAAAACCCAGCAGTGTAAGACTGCCAAGGAGAAAGAGGGGAAAAAGAATGAAACAAACCAACACAACTGGAAGTAAACCCCAAATGCTGCATTCCTGCTCTGGCTGGTGCTAACAAAGATCATTCTGCCCACCTGCCAGGTGAGCAGAAGGACAGAATGTTGAAAAGGTGAAGCATAGCAGCAGCAGGAGGTAACGCTGACATGTCAGTTCCATCTCTTCTCACTGTCTGAACCTCAGGGACGACTGGAGGAACTGTGTTCTCCACATGGGGATCCCACAGGTCGCTGACCTTCGGGGTCACCTTCATTCTAGAAGAGCACACCCGCCCCCTGATGCTTCTGTGTTTCCAGCACCTGCCCTCCTGTTCCGTCTTTTCATTGCCATTTTAACCCTTTAACACCTTAGCTCGATTGTTTCCGTTCGAGATTCTGAAGGATAAAACGGCTCACGCTTCAGAATCTACTGGAATCATCGTGTTAACGGTTGAAAACTTACAGCATGTTAAAGGTTTACGCGTCACCGGCGACGCCTCAGGTGTTAAAGGGTTAAACGTATCAACAGGTGCAAAAAAGTCATTGCAGCTTTGCTTCAGTCTATTAAAGATTAATCCATTTTTGCACACGCTGATGACTTGCCAAGGACCGCGGATTAAGGGATTAATCCCAAACATTTCAACAGGCGCTCCAACTCCGAAAACGGAGACAATTAACAAGGAAAATCCACAAACGGAGTAAAAAGGTGGAAAAGTTTGAGGCTTTTACTCTTGATGCGCAGCATTATCTTACATGCTATGGACGCGTCTACACTTCTGAACGCAAGAGTTTACTTGTCCAGATTTGATGCTTTTCCCCCGCCGCCGCTATCGACCACAAGCAGCAGCCAGCCTATCATAACCAATCCACAACAATAACAAGCTCCTCATATTACCAACTAATATCTGTTCCGTTTTTATTGCTAATTAGCTGAGAAAAAAGGTGAAGACTCCTCACAGAAGTTTGAAAGTAAGGTGAGGAGTAAAACGAATCCCTGTCTGCATGTTGGAGATATTTCTTTTCATGATGAGGTTTCTGTTTCCCCCCGCCATCAATCAAGAGTGTCGACCAAAAATAGATCCCTGGTTGAGGAGATTAGAGGCAGACCATCACGAGTGCCTTCGCACCTCGGGTCATTATGGAGTATTTATGTGCCTTCCTCCCGCTGCCCCGCTCTCTGTCATTCCCTCAGTGCAACAGGTGAGAGACGAGCCCGTCCAGCCTTTCATTATTTGGGAGGAGATGACTCACCCACGTTGCTCAATGTCGCCATGGTCACCGCCAGACACGGCGCTCTCGCCTCCTCCCCTGCATCTCCGCTTTCTTCTCCAAACCATCTTTTGTCTCCATATCTGCCTGGATCTCGCTCTTTGAGCTGATTCTACAAATATGTCATGAAAATCTTCCAGACTCATAAGTTAAATTTCAAGTTTTTACAGCATTGTAACAAGAATGTGTTTTTTAAATCTGTTTCACTCTTTTGGTTTCACTTGAATGACAGATGTATGTATTTGTAAATCTGCAAAGTATTTTTGGATATTTAGCATGTTTATGAGAAAAAAAGAGGTCTAATTTTTCACCTTTAAAATTAAAGTATTTGTAAATGTTACATTTACAAACAAAATGTTTAGTTAGCAAGCTAAATATCAAATTTTAAGCAAAATTTTTGTTTCAAAATTCAAATATTTGCAAATTTAATTTTATTAAATTAAACATTTTGTTTGCACATTAAACATTCAGATCTGATCTAAACATTTATTTTCCAAATTAAAGATTTAAGTTTTGTAATAAATATTTACTTTTTAGCCTAAATATTTAGTTAAAAATGAAATATATTGTTAGTATCTAAATATTGAAATAAAAACTAAATATTTAGTTAAAATTGGGTTTTTGTCTTGGATCTATTTTTTTTTAAATAAATATTTAATTTAAAACTAAATTTATAATTTAACAATATATTTAGATTTTTATTAAATGTTTAGTTTTTCATTAAATACTTTGTTAGCGAACAAAATATTTAGTTTGTAAATGTAACATTTATAAAAACATGAATTTCAAAAGTGAAAATATGCGTTTGGAATTCATGCTAAGAATCCAAAAATATTGATGCTAAAATTTTACTTTGCAGATTTACAAACGGCACCCCATACAGATGATTGGCTCTGAATGTTAATGTTTAATATAATTATATATTTTAATATGATAATATAAACAATATCAACAATATATTATTAATATATTATAAATTATCATTAATTAATATATGGTATATTTTAAAATATTTTCATAGATATCAGATCTGGATGTTCGTGCAGTTTCTGACCAGTCGTGATTACCATGACGGTAATACAATGACTTTAAATATCCAGGGAAAATCTGATGAAAAGTTGGAGAATTATGACATCTGTTGATCCTTCAAAACTATTGTCCTGCAGACAAACTGGTGCTTCTAAAGAGCTCAAAGTGGATATTTTCAAAGTGTTTTCAATGCACTTTTTAGCACATACTCATGAGGTTGAAATGCTGCAAAGATCTGCTGCAGAGCCCGTGTTCTGTGAAGCAGCAGATAGTTCTAATCAACCAAACCTTAATCCCTTTAACAATGGAGCTGCACTGTTTATGTTCTTTGATCTAATGTAACTTTTAACCGGTTAACACAATAATTCCATTAGGTTCACGCCGCTTTTCTCCCTCAGAATCTACTGGAACTATTGTGGTAACGGTTAAGACTCTACAGGATGTTAAAGGTTTTGTGTTTAAGCGTCACCAGTGACGCCTCAGGTGTTAAAGGGTTAAAAATAAGGAATCGATGCATTCTTTTTAATCCATAAATAATAAATAACTTTTCTTTTTGCCTGTTTGGTATTCTGGGGTGACCTCAGCTGTGAGCTGAAGCTTTACAACTGAATTGAATAGAATAAAATAAACGTGTTTTTCGGTCTCCAGCTGAGACCGGAACAACACAGGAGGGGAGAGCCGGTTAAAAAATGTACGCGGATAAAAAAAGGGAGATGCTCGTAGAATGACCAATGATGGCGATCGGTCAAACACTTTCATTCAAAGCACATTCATCCATTTTTGCAAAAGTTTATATGATGTTTGTTTTCGTGGGTGAAACGTAGATACGCCGGCTCTAGATTTACGCCATGAAATAGGCGACACCCACAGGAAGTGAAAGGTGGAGCCTCAGAAATTGAGGTTTTCTATTTCAGAAAAATAGTTCTTTACTGTGTCAAAGGTAATGTCATACGAGTAGTTTAGTCTGAAAGGCTTCACAACATCATGGTATTGGCAAAAGGTCTGCAACCTGACGCCTGGTTCACTCTGGACGCAGGAGCGCCTCGGAACGGAGGCCGCTTCCATTGTCAACCCATGGTGTGGTTCACACCTGGCGTGGAACACCGCGATCCTTTGCGTGCAGCGGATCGTTTCGCCGTCTGGTCTATTTAGTGCGTGAGCCTTCTCTGGGAGGAAGTTACATCAAGATACATGAAAAAAAATCAGGTTTATTTTCAAAATACAACCAATTTTTTTCAGTAAAACACAGTGATTGACAAATGCAATCATGTTTTTGTATCAGGTGGTAATAGTCTTAGGTTATTAATTTACCCATGAAGGCAAAAACCAAAAAAAGCTAATGCGCGTCCGATGTGAATTGCAGGAGAGAGCAGATGCTTTGCTTCGCCGTGTTTTCACGTCCGCTGTGAACCTACCGTCAGACTCTTTCACCCCTCTATTGTAGCTCTCTTGGTAAAGAAAAATAATTTATTTAGTTTCAGATAATTATTTAAGTAAAAAAAAATAAACAAACTGACTCAAACGTATTTACAAACAGTAAAAAAATATATAAACTAAACATTTTTACAGATATTTGTGCACCGTGTCCTGCAGGAAATTCACGACCAGAATGAGGGTGCACTGAATCATGAGGCAGATGTTCTATTTCTGAACAAATCTGAGGGTTTTTACTGCACCCCATGGTTTGAAAAACCCTGTAAGGGTCACGTGTATTAGCTCAAAGTTAGATTAAAAAATTTCTGTCTGAGAAGCACCAAAATATGTAAAAAAGGAAAATAAAGAAAACTCTTAAAACTTTCATTACTACTTTAGTTGTTGCTGCACTGAGATAATCCTCTGTGGTTCAGGGTGTATTTTATTTTGTAAAAAAGTCACATGAACTTCTGTCAAATGTTATAAAGGATTTCCTAATTAAAAAAAAAGGCAATTTATCTTTAAAGAGAGAAAAAGTTCATTTATATTTATAATAATAATAGCAGAAGCATAAATACAAATCAGAGTCGAGCAGAAATCCACCTAAATGGCTCTTCGAGTCTCGACGGTTGCAGACTTCTGATAAAGTGTTCATTCCTCATCAGTGTTTTCCTCTGAGGTTTGGATGTTACATTTCCATCTTTTTCAGTTCAGAATCACTTTTTTTTTTTTTTTTTTGCGCTTTTCTTGGGATATGTGATATAAAGTATTTGTCTTTCAATAGATTGAAATATTACAACACATAGTATGTTAGTGGTATTTTCTTTTATGGTTTATGTAATAAAATGGAAAGCAAAAACATAGGAGGATCTAAAAAAAAAAAAAAATCATAAAAAAATACTGAAAATGCAGGAATTTTAGAACAAAACATTCCTAAAAAAATAAATGATGATGCTGAAGATTTGGCCTTTGGTTCACTCATTCCTGGGTCATGTCAGAATTTACCTAATGATCATGACACTCAGAATAATGCAACATATTGAAAATCATGTAAAAATCACCTGGCAATAGTGTTCTGGGATTCAAAATCCCTCTAAACCTGGGTTATTTTTCTACTTTTGTTTTCAAATCATCATATTGTTTTTATCTGCTTTTTGAATTGAAGTTTTATACTTTTTTGCATGAAGCAAACAAAAATCAGGAAATGATATAAACACAGAGAAAGAAGTGCTGGCCTCCACGTCATGGTGGTTTTCTGATCAGGTTGAAAGTTTGATCCGTGCGTTGACTTGTTTTTTTGGATTTTTTAAGTGTGTTTGTCTGGAGTTGTTCCGGTTTGTTTTCTATAGATCAGTTTGATCCTCCATCTGAGTCCAGGAGAGAGCTGACGTTTGCTAGCGTCACGTGGGAAACGTAATGTGTTTAAAAAGTAATCTGTGTGGACAGTATTTAGGCCAGCAGGTGTTCTCGTCTCCCCTCCCCAGCTCTGGGTGTGAATTAGATTCTGCTCCTGCTGCAGCTGCAGATACGAGAATCGCTCTGTTGTTTGACCCACTTTGACTCGTGCAGCTTCTCACTTTTATTAACTTGCTATTTCAAGTCCTGTTGAGGCTGCTCCGCGTCTGCTTGTGTGGTTTGAGTAATAAATTAGGTGTCACACATTATTTCCTGACGGGAGCGTGTGCTGATGCTGTGTGGAGGATCTCTACTCCTTCAGTGGATATCATTTGATGCTGACATTTAGAACATCGATGGAAGCAGACACAGATAAATAAAAGTTATGCATGTCTTTACATTCAGTATATTTTAGGCTGTGGGATTTAAGCTGCAGAGTGTTTTGTGTTTTTTTGTTTTTCAAACCTCAGCTGACATTTCTTTCTTCCTTGGTTGTGGTTTCACTGGGTAAATCTATTCTGATGTGTTGATCTAAACCAGATTCTCCTGGTTCTTGCTGAGGAGGAGATTCTCTCTCGTTAATCTTGTTAGACATTCACAATTATTTATGGGCTTTTTATGTTTCTTGGATGAATTTACCTTCTTTTTGTTGATGTTGAAAACAAGATTTAAAAATACAAATATTTTTGATGTCAGCGTTTTATGCCTTAATCGCATGCGCCTGAATGGGGGGCTGGCTTGTCTATGGGTCTCCTGTAACTCCTTTTATTTTTTTCTTGCTTTCTTTTGCCAGACCGCAGTAGCAAATAAGTTATGGTTAAATAAATAAACAAGAATAAAAGCGGCTGCATCTTAATAGGAGCACAGGTGCGTCTTGCAGGTCCAGTGAGGCGTGAAGAATGTCATGAAAATGTAACGTACTATTGTCCTTTGTGGGGGATGTGTATTGTAAAGTATTTTTGAGGATATTGTGAGTTTTTTGCACTCATGTTGTACAAGTGATGCTGTCGTACATTACCCTGACCCCAAAGTCCTTGTAAAATGTATGTTTTTGTCATAAATGACAAGTGTTTCTACATCCAAATTTTAACTTTTGCTGAAAATGTTTTTATTTTGAAAGTACAATAGAAGATTTTATTTTGAAACCTTGACCGGTTTCTGGTTCTGTTTTTTGCCGCGACATTAACGTGCCAACGGATTGGAAATTGCACAACGCAGTGCGAGCTTCACGCAGGAGTTCTGAGACATTGTCACTGACACGCAAATTTGAGCTCAAGTCTTTACAAAAACTTGAGATCCGCAGCATACCTGTAGAAAAAATGTACATGGACATTTTTGCCCTATGGAAGCAACAAACCGTCTCTTAAAACTGAATGCGGGCCAATTGCATCTACTGCAGCCGGGACAGCCCGTATCCACTGTAAGGACAGTTGTGACTAAGATATAACCTTAAAGTTGAGTCATAGCAGCTGGGTTTAAGAATGTCTTTCTAGGTCCAAGACTATACCACTAGGATGAATGAGAACCTTCACCAACTGAAGGATTACATACAGCATCATTAGAAATGGTTTTGGGTTTTTTTCAGAACACAAATCTAAACTCAGTCATCTAGTAAAAAAAAAAAAAAAACTGCTCTTAAAACCATATCCAGTAATAGAAGACTCAGTAATTTACATGTTGGATGTGAGGAAAGCTGGCAGGGATAAAGCACGAGTTACCCTCGAGGGTTGTGTTCAGCCTCTGTTTTATTTAATCTGGAAATGAGGGGGTGCTTCTGTTGGGCTGATCTCTCACGCATTTGTCTGAACACACATCAGCGCTTTCCTCTCATTTTTCCCGCCTTGGCAGGTTTATTGTGATAAGTGGATCCGCCGTGAGTTATCCCTCAAGATTTTTTGTCCCAAACTCAAAAAGAGACAAAAAAAAACCCACCAATGGAATTGCTCCAGAGCTGCTGGGATGAAACTTGCTGCTCCAAAGCTGCTCATGAAAGTGCTGATCTGTTGGGTTCTGCCTGTTCTGGCTCTGTCACCTCTGCTTTGTGTCTCTCAAAGCCCCGCCGGGAGCTCAGTGTTTCCTCGCCTTGTGAAACCTCAACAGCTTCAAAGGAGTCCCACTGCAGGAGGGGGAGGCTGGGACATCAATTATACAAAGAAAGGCCCCAGAGAGGGAGCTTGAGGTTCCGTTCTGACACGGTTTTGTGAGGACAGTCCTGAGAGGTTCAAGGAAGGAGAAGTGAGACCATCACTTCAGCAAACTTCTGACAATGATCACATGTGCTATCATAAGATTTATGGTTTGTCTTTGAGGAGACAGATTGCAAAACGTACCTGATGGTCTGCAGCTCTTTAGTAATATTTGTTAAGGATGAACGTGACGATTCCTATCAATGTAATTTAGTTAAAAAATACATAAAACGATGTAGATTTTTTAAAAAACTGCCCCAGCTAGTCAGAACTTTAACATCCAGCTAAAAAAACAAGCTGTGTCTGAGATTGTGGTCAGGTCTGTGTGTCACTGGAGTATCAGTCTTATTCTGTTTTCAAATGTACGTCTGCATATCATTATTCATAAAATATAACCTTGTTTAGATGTTTTGAGTAACATGTATTAAACCTCAGTAACATGATAAATTAAAAAAATCTGATTTTTAACAACCTGTGATGTTATGACAGTTTTAAGCCTGCAGGTTGTTGATGAAAGTATAAATATTCAGTCAAGACGGTCATCGGCGTTATCTGTAAGGCTGAATGAAAACACTGTGGGAGCTTTAGAACTTCTAGCTTGCAGCTGGGGGTTAAAAGTGTTCTTTTTAAACAAGTACTTTAGGGAAAAGGAGGCTCAGTCGAGGTCCAGGCTCGGTTCAGGACGATAGTTTGTTTCAGGTTCTTTTGATGGCTCAGGCTCCATAATAATAATAATAATAATAATAATAATAATACATTTTATTTATATGGCGCCTTTCTGGGCACCCAAGGTCACCTTACAGATAAAAATAAAACACAGCTTAAAAATATGACAGTCATAAAACTTATAAAATGTATGAAAAATTCAATTAGCTAGGGTGGATATGCCAGTCTGAAGAGGTGAGTTTTGAGGTTTTTGGCAAACTGCTTACTGTACGCAACTTTCCATCCATCCATCCATCCATCCATCCATCCATCCATCCATCCATCCATCCATCCATCTTCTTCCGCTTCATCCGGGACCGGGTCGCGGGGGCAGCAGTCTAAGCAAAGATGCCCAGACTTCCCTCTCCCCGGCCTCTTCCTCCAGCTCCTCTGGGGGGACCCCGAGGCGTTCCCAGGCCAGCCGAGAAACATAGTCTCTCCAGCGTGTCCTGGGTCTTCCCCGGGGCCTCAGTCCAGTGGGACATGCCCGGAACACCTCTCCAGGGAGGCGTCCAGGAGGCATCCGGACCAGATGCCCAAGCCACCTCAACTGCACTGTACTGGAGGAAATCAGCTCTGTGGAGAGACATGCTGGACTAAACCTCCAAATAAAAACATGCCTAAAAAGACATTTAATGACCATATCCTCTTGAAAAAAAAGAAAAAAAAAACACTGACACATTCAAAGTGGGGTCATCTGGACCTCACAAGACGCTGAACTTTTTTTTAAATAGAATTTTTTATCTTCACTGGTATCCATGGCAGACATAAAATCCTGTCCACTTTATTGATGAATCACACGTCAATGTAAGAGCCGGGTCATCTAGACCCCTTAATAGAGCTAAAGGGTTAATGAATTCACAGAATAAGATCTCTCTGATCCTCTTCTTCTCTCTGAGAAGGTAAGTGACCGAGCTGGTCCTCCTTTGGACCGTCTCTGTTTGTGCATCTAAGCAGATGAGCCTTGGACAGAAGGTGGCAGAACACCCACATACCAAAGAAAGAACAACAACAACAGATGTCCATGTATTATAGAATGGAGGACCTGTTAATCCTGAGAGGACAGCGTCTTCACACTATCTTCAATAGCTAAGACAAAACATATCAAAACATCAAGAGGGGCCTATCTTCAGTCGGGAGGCTTTATATCAGGCTTCCATTCTAAACTGAAACTAACATACTGGTTACACAGTAATGACAGCTACTTAAGATTGAGTCTCAACTTTAAAATGGATGCTATTCATGGCAAAGCTGAAATCTAGAGATCTCTAAAACATTTGGTCCAGGTAATCAGCAGCAAGCAGTGGACGGAGACCAGTGGGTACCCCTGGACTAGAGCCTGGCATAAGGACACCGAGCAACAGCATCACCTGCACAGAATAAATGTGATCAACATACATTACCCTTAGGAATTCTTTCTGACGCACTCACCAAGACAATGGTATGTTCCATTTTCATGACCTCTTTTGAGGTGGCGGCATGAACCTCAAAAGAAATGCAAAACTACTGTCCTTGCAGTCACTCCTCTCTATGACCCTCAACGGGCCGGACAACCCAAAAAACATCCCACCGCATAGGTGCCTGTAACTTAGATTTAATATTTGTTGCGTTGTTATTACTCCTAATAGTTATTTATTTAGAACTGCTGTTATTGTCCTCTGACAGTTCCTCCTTTCATATACTTAATATACTTTAACTTCTATTTTCCTAAATATTTTATTTAGGTTGTTTTTTTAACCGTTGATGACTTTACTTCCTTTTTTTTTGTTTTTTAGTGGTGGAAATGTGCTGAACAAACAAATTCTGGTTGAAATATTTCCATGACTTGGTTTGTTCTTAACCTGAGCAATAACTTGACTGAATTTCTTTGACTCTCTTTACAGCAACTCGGGACTCAAAGTTTAAGATTTGAGACTGTATGCGTCAAACGCATCAATAACTGTAGTCTGTTGAACCAGAGCTTGTAAAAAGCAGTAAATGTGTATCAGAGAAGCAGATTAGACACATCCTGTGTGAGGAAACCCGCCGACAGGGAGACGTTTGCTGCAGAGTGAAGGTTAATCCCAGCAGACAACAACTCATACAGAAGACGATGAGTTCATGACCCAGTTAGCTGCTAAATGATTGTTTCCTGACAGAAGATCATTTTTAAGTGTGTGTAGAGCATGTTTCACCAAACTAGCCTGAAGCTGGCTGATGTCAGTGTTAGAGGTGGTTGTGTGGAAACCACGCTGCTGCTGATCCCACAACTGTGTGATGAAATACGACAAAAGTACAATCCCACGCAAACAATATATGTTCACTGCTGGGTGTTGCAGAATCCTCTATATTTGTATTATCTTGAATTCATAAACACATAGGACCTGACAGAGCGGGAACTTTGTAGGACTAAAGCGTAAAAGACAAAAAAAAAAACTCCAGTATATGTGAACATAAGATTACAAAGGATTACAACATGACACTTTTATAGAAAATACAGAGAAAGAGTGGAATCTGCAGAAAAATAATTTCATATAATCGCTTTATTTATTACTTCCTTACTGACAGAAGAAACCAAATCAGCTTTTTAAAACATTGGTCTTCCTCTAACAATTCACATTTTTTCCTGCAAAATGTTATTTTATTCTAAAGTTTGTTTAAATCAATACACAAATGTAAGCAGGGTAGACTGAAAGTTCATTTTGGTTTCACAGTTCTATATATGTCAAACGAAAGCCCAACAACATTGCACATGATGGTGACGTATCACAATAAAGAGTTTGAATATGAGAATGCGAAATTCATTTTAAAATGAACATTTTAGGTGCTTTTCAAATTAATATATATATAAAAAAAATCACAACTTTTCTTGCAACTTTTTTTCTGCTTCTGCTGCGACTCGTACTCTGGAGCGACTTATAGCGCGGAAATACTTTGAGGTTAGATGGGTCTGAAAGGGTTCTGTTAATTTCTGATTTAAAAACATTGCCTACCAAACTCTTGTTTTTAATTTTAGATATAAAAGATGAATTCTTAACTGTGCACTGTATCATATTAATCCCCCTTCAGCTGCAAGTGCTTCATATAAAACTTAAATGAATCCTAATTAATGCAAAGATGTTAAAGACAGAGCGAGCGCTCTTCATATTCAAACTTCTAGTATTGTCTGCAGCTTTTGTTAGGAGTTAACCATTAAACCAGATGCTGAAGTCCCTCTGGAGGCTTCCTCCTCTCTGTGTTTTGTTGAGAGACAGGAGTGGCAGCTGAGAGCGGGGGGATCGATTTGCCGACTGAAGTGCTGGACGCAGCCAGATTTGATCATTCAGCTGTCTCTCAGGAGGGTTAAATCTGGGTAACTGCGCTGCCTGAACGCTGGCTTTTATGTGGCGCACAGTAACTCTCTCCTAAACTGTCACGCAGGAGGTTTCCAAAGAGTTTGCGCCCTGAGGAGAAGAAGCAAAACAAACACATTTGGATATTCAGCCCTGTGCTTACCATACTTTTGTCAGTTACAATTAATTTTACCTGCAGCGCGTGCCTCTGGTGAATACAGCGTGTGCCTCTCGCGTGCACAGCTAAAGGGACTTCATGCATTTTTCAACATGTGTACTTTAAAAAGTGCTAAACAAAGATGAAGCAGCCTGACTGGCTGTGTGCTCCACTGGGCATAAAAACTCAAGACAAAACGGGAACTCTAAACATGAATTATTAAAGGTTTGATCTTTTACCCTCACAAATGGAATAACCAGACCATCATTTAATAATGCATGTTAAATACAACTTCAACTTAGTCCCTACACATCTTTAGCGTTCTGCAGTATTATGTAAGGAGGTGAAAGTTGACTCAACAACTCAGAGGAGGTGTTTGCAGAATCAGGCTCCACTTTTAAAGGTTGTGATTCTGCTCTAAAAAGAACCGGGCAGCAGTTCAGCTCCAAAATAACTTTGTATTAGTCGACCACCAAATACGTTTAATCTAAAGGCGCTATAGTTTCACCTCATTTCTCATAATAAAGGACATATATGATGGAAATTGAGGTTAAAATTGCATTTCTGATGTTTCTTTAATCATATTGTTGTGAAACAAAAACAGATGAAAAAAAAGACCCTTTTTGTCACATAGGAAGCAAGCTGGGGGGGGGGCCAAGCTCCCTGCTCACTTCCATTCTGATGTAACCACTTACAGACTAATAGATCCATGAACGTCTCTGTTTTCCTCGTCTGAGCTGGAATCAAAGCTGGACGGCTCCGATAGAGCTCACCCTTTTTGTTGCACCGCTAACGTTAGTTTAGAGCAGGGCTGCTCATTCCTGGTCCTCGAGATCTACCACCCTGACTGTTTTCCAGATCTCAAGCCCTGCCAGCTGTTGATTGGCTCGAGTCAGATGTCTCCACAATCTGATTGAAAGAACACACCTGGTCCAGGTAATCAGCAGCAAGCAGTACATGGAGAGCTGGAAAACAGGCAGGTTGGTAGATCTTGAGGACCAGGAATGAGCAGCCCTGGTTTAGAGGTTGTGAGGGGCTGTAAGCTACACGTAAACCAAGAACTTTTAGCATCCAGAAGGGGGGGTGAGGTTACCAACAGTCCTGCCCTCAACTCAGAGGCAAATTCTATTGAACTGCTCTGCAAAAGGACACCTTATTGTCCCTCATTGTACACCTTAATCTTCAGGATTACTATTTCTTTTTTGTCTTTCAGCTTCTCCTTATTGTCCATCTAACCTTCATTATCCTCATCATCATCATATTCTCTCACACCAACCACCTTCATGTCCTCCTTCATCCATAAACCTCCTCTCTGGTCTCAGCATCCTACCATCATCATCATCACTGTTCCTCTGCTTCCTGTCTCTTTCTCAAAAACATGGCTGTTCTCACCTCTGTTTTCTACACCTCTCCTTCCGTTCTTTTGTCACAAATCACACCTGAAACTTTCCTCCGCTCACTCCAGCCTGCTCCAGCACGCCTCTTCACCCTTTTTTTCCCCACTGTTGTTCTGGACAGTTGACCCGCTAACACTCAGGAGGACCCGTGTGGACCCGTGTTCCTCTGAACTGCAGCTGTATCCATACAGAAAGGAGAGGGGGGCGTTTGTTTGGGCAGTCATCATGAAATCACGTCTCTGCTGTGTGATGGGAGAACATAAGAAGGTTTTTTAGATTTCAAATTTGTTTGCTAATACGCTATATGCTATCAAGTTTTTTTATTTGTTTAATAATATGCAGTTTGATGACAAATGTATAAAAGCATGTTGAGGCTCTTTTTACTTGGGATGTTTGTTGACGTGTTTGGACTTAAAGAGGCGTGTTTGGAGGTACAATAAAAGACGTTTTTCACATGTCTATAGCTGAGTCTCTGACCAACAAACATGCAGTTTGACCTATGCAATAAAAGAAAAATGGGAATTTGAATCCAACAGTATAATCGAAAATGATTCATGGGACCAAATGCTCGAAGAATGCCACAAAAACTTTAACAGCCAACAATGGAGAGAGTTTGACTGGAAATATAAAATTAGATATTTCTACTCACCAATGGCTATCTCTAAATTTACAAAACAATCATTAGCACAATGTTGGAGACAATGCGGCAAAATAGGGGACCAGACACGTATATTTTGGAACTGCCCTATTATTGGAAATTACTGGACCAATGTTAAAGAGGAAATAGAAAAAATACTTAAAGAAGAAATACCCACAAATACACTGCTCTTTATACTTGGCCTTTTACCTAATAATAGCCTAAATAAAGAGCAAAGACAGATTATATACATACTATTAGTAATTGCTAGAAAAATAATAACACTTAAATGGAAAAATATTAAACCACCAACAATATATATCTGGAAAAATAAAGTAAGACTAGTATACGTGATGGAAAAAATGACAGCTTCTCTTCAAATGAAAACAGACATATTTAATGAGACTATTTAAATATTTAAATTACAGGTTGTTTAAAATTTCTATATAAAATCAAATGTACACACCTATGAAGATATAGTTAAATATAAGTACTCAAGGTTGATCTGAAACAATACTTACACAGATGAACTCCTAGTCTCATTTACTCATTTTTATGAATGTAATTATTTTTATTTTTTTGTTTTGTTTTTTTTCTGAAGAATTGATGGTGTGATGTATCTAACTGACGTACGTTTTGTTCTGTTCTGTTGTGCTATGCTCTGTTACGTATCAACTGGGGTGCAAACTAAATAAAAAGTTGAAAAAAAAAACATGCAATTTGAGTTGTGTCGTTCTAATGTTTACTATAGCCTTTAAGAGGGTTTCTCTCCATCTTTTTGGTTCACTGGATGATTAGAAAATCTTCAAATTATCCTCATGAAGTGATTAGGTCTGAGGTTATGGATGGGTGAGAGGAACTGCTTAATCTCTGTCAATGAAGGCTCTCCTGCTGAAAGATTAAAGTTCCTTTTTTTGATCTTTGTTTTCAAAGGCTGCCTGTGACATTTCCTCGTATTTAACTTACAGAAGGAAGTGAACGGTTTGGGAAACCTGCGACAGCTCTTTCTTTGAGTTTTGGTAAATAATTTGTCTTTTTAAGAGGTTTCAGAAAACATCCCAGAAATCCCATTTGATTGTTCTAAACTGTCCCGATTCCCTGCATGTCCTCGTCCAGCTGCTCGTTTCCTGTGGAGCAGCACCCCTCAGCTGTGTCTGCATTTCCACAAACATGCATGCACTGAGACAGGACACAACTCTTCTCTCAATCCAACAGCACAAACACTTTCCATCTAGTGCTGACATACAGCATGCTGAGGAAAAGGACTCAGAGAACAAAGAATACATATATTATGTGTATAAGAGAAGAATGGGACATACGGTCTACAGAGCTCTGAGTGAAGTTTTTTTAGGAGTTTTCCAGACTCACTTATTTGACCACATTTTTTGCACCTTTTACAGTTTTGTTATGTTGTGATTGGCTATTTATTTCTGTTTAATTATGTGTTGTTTGTAGTAAAAGGATTTTTTTTACAAAATATTATGACAATTTTGAGAAAGTAAAAATCGTTGCACACATTTCTTTTTATAATCCTGACTAATTTCACATTTATTTTATTTCTAAATTTACTACATTTTTTTTAAATCAGTGCATTTCTTAATTTCTTTAATGAGTTTGATGAATATGTTTTTTAGACAGACAAAAGTGTATTTTAATGATAAAAAAGATCTTAATCTTTGTTACTTGATACATATTCTGCACTTGGACTGAAAAAATATTTAAAAACTTTAAATAGATGTTAAGAACCAGATTATAACTCTATAAAAGCATAAATAAAGCATATTTAAGGGGTGGGATTATAAATTAGCTTCTTCCCCTTTCAAGCAATTCTTTAAACTGTATTTGACAATCTTATTTTTAATGTGTGATCGTTCTGTTAAACTGCAAACATGTCAACCGGTCTCCATGATTTAGAGGAGTCATAATGTCAATAACAGTTTATCAATTTCTTCTTTTTTTTTATTAATCAATAAATGGATTTATTATCTAAAATAAATTTGAAACATTTTATTTGAATTTTTCTTCCCTTTTCTGAAATTGCTAGGAATAAACCAATCATTTGTGGTCTCTATGGTTACGTCTCAACACAGCGTATGGTTTTGTGTGAGAATCAAGATGTTCATGTGCAGAAACGCCTCAACTCAAGTCATAAACTGACTCAAACATTTGTCATATTTATTCCACACATCAAAGTTACAGCTTTATTTATTTGTCATTTATTAGAAAGTGGCAGAAGGATCTTCTCTTGATCTATCACAGCTACCATTCTGATTTCTTCATCCTGTAGTAGAGCATAAGTTATGATTTCTGAATTTATGAGGCCAAACATGTTGTACTTAATAGGATCTACCAAAGCATTGCTCCAAATCATATTTTTCGGAAGAGGACCACCCACTCCACGCTGACCCCCACAACTCCAATGATTGCTGGAGTTTCTCTCTAGTTTCTCTTTTCCTTTTCAAGAGTTTCTTGCTTCTCCTCTGAATATAACCTGTAATCTCGCTCTGAACTGCTCCTGTTGACTCCATCAGTGTGGTTAAAGGTAGCTGCTGTCACAGCAGGGACCCCTGGTTTATTTTTTGACCACCCGCTGCCGCCCACAGAATCCCAATCACGGCCCAGCCTCCTCTCCTCCACGGCGCCGCACTGGAGTCGGGGTGAAGGCTATTCAGGGAACGAACACACTGTCTCCTCCATGATCCCACACAACACGCTGGCAACAACAGCTTCAACCGGCGGTGGAAAAGAAGGAGTCCAGGGAGGATAATTCTGAAATGAAAAGACTCGAGCTTCAAAATAAATGAAAATCTGAGATTTTAGAAAAAAAGTTGATCTGCAATAGAACAAAATGAAATGTTGGTTTATGAAATACTTGCAGGAAGAAACTCTCGTTCTGAAGCAGAGCTGTCAAGTTCTTGAATCTTTCTTAACTTTTATTAGTTTATTTGGTTATTTAACAGAGACATTAAACATTAAAAAGTATCTCTGCAAGTGTACCAGAGTACATAATTGACTTAATCATTGACTCATTGATTTCTATTCCTATCAGTCCAACCAGATCAATCTGTTTGAGACAAGTTCTTAATTAAATCGACCTATGCCATTAAAGAAATCGTTAAAAAATGTGATGTATTGATTATCAATATTGGAAACTAGCATTTGGATTGAGACGTGGTAAGTTTATTTTAACTATAGTGTTACAACAACCAAGGTCCATCACAGCACAAAACACATGTAATGCAGTAAATACTGATCAGTCATTATTATTGTCCAATAATAATGAGAATGGATTTGACATTCATTCTTTTTTTTTTGAACATATATTTAATTTAAACTTGATTATCTTGAAGAAATACAATGAATCTAAACTTCACCTGCACTGTTCAGTACCAGCTACAGTATTTATCTGAGTCACACTGCGGGAAGTTTTGAATAAAGTCCATTTAATTCTGTTTTATTTTATTTATATAGCCCAGAGTTCTGCAACCTTCAACACTTGCAAAAGTCATTCAGGTCAATTTGTCAAGGACCAAAACCTTACAGGAGCCACTAAGACTCACTAGAAAAATAACACAGATTTGTATTTATGATGAATAAAAATGATCTTTTTTTTTTTTTTTTAATAAAATATGAAACAGTTTATAACTTTTGACAGGGGTTCACATTAATTTCTTTCAAAATAAAAGACACATTTTGCCACATAGACTCAACTAAATGATGTCAATATAGCTAAACAAAGTGTGATGTCAGCAGTGATTTAAAAAAAGATACCATTTGTGTTTGATCTCAGCCAAAATGATCAAAAAATAAATCAGAGCCAATTGTGATTTATTGTATTTCCCGACCCATAAGGCGCACTTAAATATTGTTCAAACACAAAAAATACGTCTCATAATTCAGTTTGTCTAAATTCTGTCTGACTTCCAATATTTTAACACAGTAACGTTTGTTTTTAACAACTAAAAACACAATGTAAGGGTAAAAGAGCCACATGTGACTCTGGAGCTACAGGTTGCAGACCTGTGATCTGTAGCATAAATACCACAGAACAGTTGTCTCAGGATTCACACAGGTCGTTTTACAAAAGCAAAGACATGGTTTTAGGAATTGGGTTGAATCTACCATGAATAAACTGTTATATTTTTCATGTGTAGTTTCTGAACAAATGTGTCTCCCTAAAACCTTTATGAAATAAAACATAGACATAAATGAGATTAGAGTATGTATCGACCTTGTAAAAGGGTAAAAATACAATCTGAATAAATATAAATGAGCAATGAAAACATGTAACATTCTGAGGTAAAAACTAACTAACAACATATGAAACATTTGGTAAAGTGGAAACAAATTTTTCTTCTTCCACGTTTCTGGAGGTAAACATGATGGTTGAGTTTCTGTATTTTCGCAACAACACACATTTTTCACTGAACTGCTATTTTAAAATATGATATTGGCTTCTTGAAGACTTGAGTGGAAACTGAAAGCCGGAAAATGAGCTCCCACGGGAGTCGACTTGTGCACTGGAAGGCTGATTTGATAAAAAAAAAAAGATGCCTTAAATGTGGAGAACACGAGGAGGAGGCGAGATCTGGGAGCAAAGAGGAGGAAAAAGAAGTCAAATTACACACAAAACAAACAGCTTGGAGTCAAATACTCAGTGGTGGTTCGACCTCTTTAACACGCGCTGAACTCTCCGCCTTCAGCCTCTTAAGACAACCAGTTTACTGTAAGCCCAACTTTGACTTGTTTACTGCAGTCAGCGTGTGTCAGTCAACAAACAAACACCTTTGATCACTGTGCCATCTTTGCAGAGAATGATGCAACAACAGCTGGGTTTTCATTAACTAGGAAATTGTGCAAATTGGATGTGTGGAAAGGATTTTGCATAATGGAGGCGCAACAATTTAAAAAAAACTTGCATTTATCGAGAAAACAATTTTGCATTTGGAGGAGGTAGTTTTTGAGGCATAAACGGACATATATCGCAAAACCGCAATGGAAACACTTCTTATGAATGAAATGAGTCACATGACCAACAACCAGATCGGTTGAAAAGTTTTAAATATTACAAAAAAGTTGAAAAGTTCCAGTATGTTGAGGACTTCATGTTCAAGCGTCACCGATGACGGCAGGTGTTCAAACAGGGCAGTTGGAGGCTGACTCCATTCTCAGCGGGGGGGCGGGGCTAGTGGAGCCGGACTGAGCGGCAGAGGTGTGGCTTGGATCTATGATTGACAGTTGATGTAACATATGCTGGGTCTTCTATATGGAGAGTGGTACCGAGAAAAGCGATGTAAGTTTCTGAGGGGGCTGAGGATTTTCCGCCTCTCCTTTCCCACGTGGCTGACGGTCCAGAACCTTAGCTGAGCGTCTGAGAGTGGTAAAATGCAGCTAGTGTCATAGCTAATAAAGACTAACATATTAAATGATAGAGTTATACATGCATTTATCAAATATTTGCTTTGAGTGATTTTAACTTCTCTATCTTTAATCTTCATGTCTTTAACTGCTTGACGTTGTGTACAGCTCGCACATCAACAAATAGGAGCCAACCTTCGTGTACTGGAAGATAGAGAAGTTTACATCAGTGATAAATACGTAGACTTCATGTGATCACAGAACTCCCTGACCTATCTATAAAGGAGGATTTCGACGGAGGGCCTTCAGAGTGAAGTGGAGACAAGTTTCAACTTTCTCTGTCCGGTTCTCCTTGCAAGTAAAATCTGATTCCTGAACTGATCCCTCTCTTGTTTCAGGTTGATTAAACCTAATTGATCCTTCAAGTCGGATCCCAAGACACCCACGAGACTCCAGCTGGTGCAGGGAAAACCAGGGTTAGACTGTAGGAAGGAGCCTTATCCCATCTTCGGTCTGCGCGCCGGGATCCGTGGGTTGACGGGGAGCCGAAGAAGAAAGACAACAGAGGGTGAGTGTGTCTTTGGTCACAATCCTGCAAGAAATGTTCCTCCCATCACCAGGATGGAGTTCTCTGGATTCAATGCCAATTGGATTAAACCCCTGTTGCCCAACTTCTAAGTCCACTGGAAAGTTGATTAAGTCAGTAGATTTTTGACAACTGAAGGAAATACACCTGCGAGCCATTCTAAGGGTATTACAATAATGGCCGACGGTTACAGAATCATAGATGGGTGGGGCTTTTATTCTGGAGGATGATGATGTGAAACTTCTGGGACTCACACCGGGTGTCAGGGATTGTGGTGGAGGACCCAAATGCAGGAGACCAGACTTGGTGGCAGAAACATAACCATTTACTAAAATAACTTAAACATGACAAAAACCCAGGAGCACAAACCAGTGAGGTGACAGAACATAAAAGAGCAGATGACCTGACAATGAGAAACTGAAAACCAGACACTTAAATACACTGAGGTTGATTAACTAAATGAAGACAGCTGTGGATGTTTAACCTGAATGTGGTGAGACTAACAGGGAAAACAGAACATGACAAAACCAAAACCAAAGCACTGAATCATGACAGTACCCCTCCCCAAAAGGGCAGATCCCAGATGCCCAACACCTGTGGGGAGGGGACCTGGAACAAAAACTCAAAGTCCAGAAAACGGGGATCCTGCAGCCAGACGGACGTGAGGGGTAATGAAACCCCTCCAGGAACAGACATGGAGAGGAGTGGTCCTGGTGACTCTCCCCAGGGACAGGAGACATGAAGGGGAGCAGTCCCAGCAACCCTCCTCCAGAACCAGAAACAGCCCAGGGGGACGAGCGGCGACCATCCTCGTGGACAGGAAGGAGCGGTCCCGGCGACCCTCCACAGGAACAGGATGGATGGCCCCAACAGTCCCCCCTCAGGAACGGAACGGGTGGATGAAGACCAGAAGTGGCATGAAGACGGCTACAGGAGACCCATCTGGCATGGCGTGGTGTGGCTTGGCGTGGACAAGGTTCTCCTGCTGGGTCCAAGGTGGTCAGGTCATACTGTCAGGGATTGTGGTGGAGGACCCAAATGCAGGAGACCAGACTTGGTGGCAGAAACATAACCATTTACTAAAATAACTTAAACATGACAAAAACCCAGGAGCACAAACCAGTGAGGTGACAGAACATAAAAGAGCAGATGACCTGACAATGAGAAACTGAAAACCAGACACTTAAATACACTGAGGTTGATTAACTAAATGAAGACAGCTGTGGATGTTTAACCTGAATGTGGTGAGACTAACAGGGAAAACAGAACATGACAAAACCAAAACCAAAGCACTGAATCATGACACCGGGTCACCAATCACAAAATTCAACTGTAATACATATTTTCAGCCAGTAGGGGCAGCACACAGACGTTACATAATTTAACAAGTTTATTTTAAATTGTCAAACATTTGGCAATAACCAACAGACGCCACTTTTAGAGCGCAATTTATAGAGGTCAACAGCCAAAAAAGGTGATTTGGTGTTTGGTTACCTTTTAAGGACTGCTCCGAGTCACTTTTTGACGTTTTGGGTGTCTCCAACTGCCAATTCTTTGTACATGTAGGCTGTTTGTAAAATCAAGGGTCCACAACACCTGAGGCACGGTACCGGATGTGATACTGTACGTGGATTGATCCTCAGGACATGTCCAGTACTGGAACACAAACCCAGTAGAAGTACCCCCGGTGCCTTTTTGCACCCAGTACTGCATCTGGTACTGGTTTGGGTCAGATGCCGAGTTAAGGTACCAGCAATGGGTTAGGGTATCAGTACTAGGTTAGGGTACTGGTGGGTACTGGACAAGAGGCAGTTCACAGCCCAGAGGTTGGGGACCCGTGATTTCATGGGAACAGGCAGCATGGGACTTCGACAAACATCGATATGTGACGAACTGGGAGGGAGAATGTGTTGCACCAACACATTCTTATCTCCAACTCGTCACGTATCGATGTTTGGTTAAGCCCAGTTCTGCCTCACTCCTTGACGTTTTGGGTGCCTAAAACTTGTAATCTTTTGACATGCTGGCTGTTCCACAACCCTCGGATGCGCACGGGTCCTCGGGACACGTCTAGTACCGGTACCCCAACCTTGACCTGGTGCTGGTTCGCATCCGGTACTGCTTATGGTCCAGTGCCGGGTTAGGGCTTGGGTACAGGTGAGCTACCTGTTGCGGTACTGGATCCTTCAGGTTTGCAGCTCAGAGGTTGGGAAGAGGTGGATTTAATGGAAACAGCCAGTATTAAAAAAAAAAACGACGAGTCAAGAAGACACATCAAGAAACCAAAATGTGACGAGTCAGGATTGAGAATGTGTTGCACAGCATCAAAGCTCATCAAAGTTAAGCGTGTCATGCTGACTTGTTGCATCCGCAGCTCCTCTGTAATATCCAAGACTTTTCGTCAAAGGAGACGCCAACATCTCCTTTGATGGATGATGATGAGCGCTAGTGCTGTGATAGAAATTTGATTGTATCTGCTGTAAATGTAAGTATTGTTTACATCCGTGTTCTTCGGTGACTTATGGCGTGAGTTGGTTTGTGTTTATTCACATAGTTATCCATCCAGAGTTTCCCACACTTCCCTCTCCCTGACCACTTCCTCCAGCTCCTCTGGGGGGAGCTGGAGGAGGGATTCCCAGGCCAGCCGAGAGACGTAGTCTCTCAAGTTTGTGTTCTTTTTTTTTTTTTGACATTTCTAGAATTCTGATAAAGTTTTGCGCATATGTGTAACAGAAATACAGCTAGAGAAATGTGTTATGGGATCCTGAAATTAATAATTTTGTACATCTTATCACAATGTAATGTAACAAACTGGGTGATCTAAGAGTTTAAATGCATGATTGAGTCTTAATATGATTTTGCAACAGTTGCTCCTCTTTAGTCTCCATCACCTAGTCCTGACCTTGTCTCAATGTTACGCCCCTGATGTCATTTAAATCTCATTGTAGGTCTTCACTTCAGCATTCACGTTACAAAAAAATATTCTTTTAGGTTTCTATACTAATAAAATATTTCTGCATGTCCTTCAGAACAATACTATTGAATTTATATTTAACTGTGAGTTCTCTGTTTGCAGCTAAATTGGAGTTTTTGAAACTTAAGGCTTCATGGAAGTGATCCAACCATCTACGGCCCTTCAGGTAATTCAAAGATTATGTCACGTAAAACCATATTTGGCAGAAGGGAGTTTTAGAATTAGAAAGTCTCCCAAAACAACATGTCTTATACGGGCATTTCTGTCCTGGGGGGTGGATTGGCTTTTAATGAGCTCCCTGCAGAAACAGCTTCAGCCGCAGACCTCCATTTGTTGGTCAAAAATTGAAATGATCTGCAGGTAAAACACACACACATGTATATATATATATATATATATATATATATATATATATATATATATATATATACATATACATATATATATATATATACAAAATAATACATCTACAGCCTCTTGAGCCATTTGAACTGACTTGAAATTCTGAACATCATTTCTTCTTTTAAATTCTGCCTGCATCTCTGGTTGTGTATATATATATATATATACACAACCAGAGATGCAGGCAGAATTTAAAAGAAGAAATGATGTTTAGACTTTTAGTCGGTCCAAATGGCTCAAGAGGCTGTAGATGTATTATTTTCCAGCTCCAGGTGGAACTCTGTTAGATTTCACTCAGATGTAGTCCACAAACATGAAGTTCAACTTCCATTCTGTAGTTTCTGTTTAAAGGACTGAACCATTAAATAGTTATTGATAATAATTACCCTATCCTGAATCATTAAATAATTGACAGAAAATTCCAATATTTGACTATTGGATCCTCTGAACAAATCAAATGTCATTTTTCATATGTGAGTGTCAATATATTTGATACAGCAGGTCACACAGCGCAAATATATATTTTCTGGACTAACAAAAACATTGTAAGAGCCAAAGAAACACAAGAAATTTGTCATTTCAAACATAAGAAATGCTACCTTAATGGAGCAATGAAAAAAAATCAAAAAATGAATTGGTCAGGTGGATGTCTGGAAAACAAAACCTTTCAGTTTCTTACACATTTTGCAGACCTCAGCTTTATTCTATCTTATCAAGAAGGTCAGCACCTCCCATTAACGTGCTGTGTGTGTCAACGATGGCTGGAAGTTACAAGAAATAATGACCAGACTAGTCATTAATCCTCATGATGCAACAAGTTACACATCTAGTTTTTTACTCCAAATGTGCCATGTTATGTTATATGTAAAAATACGTATGTTGCTTGATGTTACATGTGATGCATGGAATACAATAAAACAACTGGTTTACGGTCACATGACCTTAAATCCCTGCTGTATCAAATTTGATACACAATTTTCAACATGATTTTACTAAAACATGGTTTATAATATTTAATAATTTTCCAGCATTATCTGTTCCTTTGAATGTTTCAGTACAAATTATAATGTTTTTCTTACCAAAACCTTTTCAAATTTTGCAAAGTTCTTCTTCAATAAACCAAATATGTAACTCCTGAAACATGGCCTTGTAGCGTCACTTGGAAGCTCTACTGCCCCCTGTTGGACAATCATGTAGAGAAAATGGTACAGTCGAGCCGGGATGGGATTATATAAGTTTGCTTCCTTCTACTCCCTTTTAAGTGATCTACTTGTGATTTATTAAGTGATATGTTATTTTATGTATTATGACCTGATTGCTTGAAATGAACAATTTCATTCATTCATTCATTCATTCATTATCTGTACACTGCATGTATCTGAGGGTATACGTCACAGTTTTCCAGAAAGGAATAATCACACTGCTCCCGAGGAGGGCTGACAAACTCATGTACCAAATATAATATCTTTGGTGTTATGGAGAATTTGGTCAATCTTTATAAAATTCTAGCACTTTTTCTCAGAACATGTATCTAAGTTTTTGTTTAAAAAAATAAATTTTTTGTCAGTTTAACTTGTCAACATTTATTAAACTTTAAAATAACGTCCTTAAAATTGAACCATAATTTACATTTTTTTAATTATCATGAATCAAGTTTTTGTCAAGACTGTGGAGCTAAGAATTTTTGACTCATTTTAATAATAAATTACTTATTTTGAGTTCTCAGCTCTTAATGAGACAATTAATTAGAGAAAAGCTTGGAAAGATGTGGAACAAAGTGAAGTTAAACCATCTTCAAATCTGATCAAATATCTTGAAAGAATAAAAATAAGGTTTTCAATCTTTTGCAAATTGTTTGGAGTGAGCCGTTTGATGGATTACCAATTTAAAAGAAACAAAAACATTAGTTAAAATTAAAATGTCATCAGAAGTTGGTTTATTTTAGAAGATTATATTAATAAGGGAAATATTTAATCTATTACAGCTGTAGGTTTCCAATGGAAACAAAATAAAACTATTTATTAAGTTTTCTCAAATTTTTGTTTTTCAAAAGTTGTAATCAGTGAACTAAAAAATAAACTTTTATGAGTAATGGATTTATAAATTTTACATTTTTAACTGAACTGCTGATGAACAAACATTTATATTGTATTTCCACTTTTTAAAGTGCATTATTTTTGTATTTATTCACCTCCTGTTCCTATTAAACAAATGGCTCCATAAATAGTTATTGAGGATGAAAATGTCTGAGGAGAACCAGCAGCTTTGATTCAATGGCTCTCTCATTAGTCTTTTATGTGCTTAAACTTTCTTTGCATAATTGAAACCAGATGTCATTTTCTTCTGCACGTTCTTCAGAGTCTGTTCTTTCTCAGATCCACAGACGCCTGCCTCCCTCACCACTTCAAAATCTGTTAATACAGAACGTAATAGTTCGTATGAGGAGCGTCTGAGCACCCAGCTGAGCTGTAGGCTGTCTTTGGCGGGCAGAAAGAGCCAGTAATTATTCCACAGTTCCATCAGGAGCGTGTCTGCGGCGATGAAGTGAGTTTATTGTGTTAGCGTTCTGGAGGCAGCAAAATGACGGCGGGGGAAAAGGAGACGAGAGGCTCGCCAGCAGGACGACAATCGACAGCAGACGGCAAATCTGCAGAGTTCAGGCAGCAGGATGGAAACCAAAAACACACAAAGAGTCGGGAAACACAACAATTAAGATGGTAGAACAAAAAGGAGCAATGTGGAGATAATAATGAACTAAAAAGCAATTAAGATGAATTTAATGAAAACTTCTTTGTTGAAGCAGATAGAATGAGTCCAATAATAGATGCTCTGGTAATGGTTCAGTTACTGAACGCTTAAGAAGATCCAAAACCACTAAACTGAATCACATAGATGAGTTTAATCCTGAGCTGGACGTTAGAAAACATCTCTGTGCTCATAAAATGCACGATGATCTCATAATGGCTTCATAAAAACTGAGCCGCGGCGTTGTTCCATTCCTTTATGTTTTTTTTTTTTCTTTCATTTTTTTCACAGCCTGATTTTGGCAACTGTTCATTATCTCTGCAACATTTCACAAATGTGTCATGGTTCACGGTGGAGGTGGAGGTGCTGACAGAGTGAACCCGAATAACACAGAGACCAAATGAGGACGGAAAAAGAACTGCAGAGCGGCGCGTGTGAAATAAGCTCCAGGTGTTTACAGAGAAAACGACGGCGATATCAAAGAGGCATTCCAATCATGTTTTGATCTGCTGTAAAAGCGTTTCCTGTGGTCTTTTGATCGAGCCTTTTTAACCCTTTAACACCAGATATCCACTACCGTAATTTTTTATTGTTAACATGATAATTCCAGTAGATTCTGAAGGAGGAAAGCAGCTCTCCTTCAAAATCTACTGTAATTATTGCGTTAACAGTCAAAAAGTTACAGTAAGTTGAAGAGTTTGTGTTTAAGTATCATCGACGACGCCTCAGGTGTAAAAGTAACCAACATAAAAAAAAAAACAGTCATTTTCTAGAACATTGTTCGTTAACATTCACCTCCAAGTTGCAGGCTGGATTGTTGGCAGGAGAAGCCTGCCGTCATTTCCCATCATCCCTTTATTTACATTCTCTCCTACAAGCTTACATTCCCTCGCAACCCCAACCTAACATTTGTGGGGCAACAAAAATGGCGAGCAATATCAGAACTATCCACCCCTACAGTTCTAATCCAGATCCCAGCTCACACGAGGCAAACAAAGACGTTCATGGATCTAAATGTCAACAAATGGATTCAAGCTTATGGTTTGCCGTTGTAAGTCCTACATCATAACTAGAGCCTTTTTAAAACAGCCGGTTTTTGTCTTTTCCTGATTCACAATGACTTGAATAAAGAAATACTCAAAAAATCAAGATAATAAATCTGACAACACATACACACACACGGACATTCATGTTGTAAATTAAGAGAAGAAATAAATCAAACAGTAGAAAAACAGCAGCACCTGTGAAACCTAAAAAGAGAAGTAACTAAAACTGAATGCTTGATGTCATTTTGATGCAAAAAAATAGGACTAAAAGAACAAGGACAGAGAAACAGGAAACATAAAAAACTGTAGCAGCCATGAATCAACCTTTGTTTGTGTAAAAACGAATGAATATTATTTTGATTTAGTATAGTATTGTTTGTCACCATATTGAGCAGGTATCACCTGGTGCATCACATGGTTGTGGTTGGAGACATTTTTTCGTTGTTATAGCTCACCTGTTTATTTCACACCTGTAAGGTAGAAGGGAGAGGGTGAGCTGGGTTGCCACATTTTTTGTTGACCACTTTAGTTGTCGCTTTATCGCCTTTATGTTACATTTTTTGCCCATTCTGTGCATTTTATTTAGCTCACAATAAGCCAGCAATTCCAAGCTGTTTCAATTATCTTTTTGTCATAAAAATAAAAGGCTCAAGTGCATGACCCAATTCAAGTCAATTTTTTGTTAAGTGCGTCACACACTACCGGACCCAGCGTCAGTCTCTCAGCGACTTTGGATTTTTGTTGTAGTCGCTACAAAAACCAATGCATGCATGTGATAAAGCAGAATCTGGATGGATGGCTGAGTTTGAGAATCAAACAGAGGGACGAAGCTGTAGAGTTTTGAACCTGCACTCACTTCACACACTAAAATACATGGAATCCCTACATTTAAAAATGATTTCCTGTTACAGTCCTGACAGGCGAACCGGTCTAAAGGCGAGGGGAATCAACAAAAATGGACCGTAACATCAAAAACCTGGACCCAAGAATTAAAGAAAAGAGCAAACTGCGTCATGTAAAGAACTAAAATGAAAGGATAATCTTGATGGTAAAAAATAGAATGGAAAACAAAGGGATTAGAACCAAAAAGAAACAAAGCAAGCCCAAAAATAAAAACAATCCTAAACTAAAATAACAAAACCCAGCTGTATAAGACTGCTGAGGACATAAAGAGGAAAAAGAGAACCAAACACCTGCTGCTCCTCAGCCTCCTCTGTCTTAAACAGGCAGCAGGATGAGCAGAATGTCCGGCGAGGGATAAAGTTCATCACAACATTTCCACATTAATGACTTGTTTGCTTTGCACTCTGACTCAAAATAACTTTAATTTGCCGGAGTCCTCCTTTTCCAAAGTGTGTCAGAGATCTCCACGAGGGAGAAGGTTCCATCAGACCTGATGATCAGCAGATTCATGCGGGCGAGCCTCTCTTCATCAAAAACGGGAGCGGGAGGAGCCGCTCTGCCAGGCGAGCATGTGCAGCGCTCGTAATGATGCAAGGCGGGAATTGAGCAGCATGCTGGGGGGAAGCCCGCCGCTCCATCACCTGTGAGGAATGCTGGGAACACGGACACGTGCCGTCAACAGTCTTGAGTTGGGCCAGATGGTTGTTGAACAGATTAAAGCCTCAGTACTTTGTTACCATCGCCTCCCAAACCAGGAGAGTGAGTGATGGAAGAACAAGAAGAAAACTGGAGTGACGGCATTAAAAATGAAAGGAAGAAGCTGAGTGGGAAGATTTGAATAATTGACAACTCCAACGCCGTTTTCATAGAAGTGAACAATAAGAGAGAAGAGGCGTCAAACATCATGAAGCACAAACTGACGTCTGTCTGTTTCACTTCAGTGTTCTGAAAAACCTGTTCCCCACGCTCAGTCTAAGCTGTTTGTCAGTATAACCCTACGGTGGCCCTGAAGGACAAATCACATCAAAAATCAAACTGAAAAAGCTAAAGGTCCAACTTAAAAAACATGCTAAATTGGGATTTAATGCTTTTATATCGATTTCTCCTTCATCAAATCCCTTTAACTTTGTGTAAACATTCACAACCAAACATTTTCCGTTTGTATTGAGGATCATCTGATAATCTGAGTTTAGGGTAAAACTGAGGACAGACGGCTCAGAGGCAGGACGTGAAACTTTGAATCTAAAAGGTCAGCTTGGATTGAGAAAGAACTTAGTCAGAAAGATGCAGGAATCATGATGGAGACCTCTGCATAATCCTCTCTTTAGTGCCTTTGAGCCAGACGTCAAACAGACGTCTCCTCGTCTTCGCCGTCTGTCCCTCCTTCCAGAGATGACAGCCGATGTCCTTTTGATTTCTGTGACCCGCCGTCTTCGCTTGTCAACTCAAGTTTCCTCTGTTTTCTGACAGAAGCACATCATGTGTTTCTTTGCCTCTTGACCACGACAGCTCAAACAACTTAAATGTCAATGTTTGAAATGATACATTAATGAACATAAACCTCTCTGTCCAATCAAACTATCTTCTTCATCTTCTTATCCTGGACACATTTTATCCTCTCTGAGCTGTCGGCAGTGTTAGACATCTATTTGATGCCATGGGAACAATTTCCATTAAAAAAAAAAACATTAGTTTCATAATTTATTAGTTTCTGGAGTCAAATCTAAATAGGAAATCTATTGTTTAGATTTATCAATATATGATAATTGAAACTGATGGGAGACGAAGTCTTTCTGTAGAGCCTCTGGTTGATTCTGTTTCTTTTGTCCCCTCATCCTCCAACCTTCAACCACACTCCTGCTTCCTCTCCTCCATCAACCAATACACCTTTGGAAGTTATAATATACAGAAAATCCATCCGTTTGTTTTCTACACCTTGACTGGTAGGAATCTTGAGGCATCGCTCAGTTCGATTATGACACAATTCAATTATGAAACAAGGATTGATGCATCTCAGATCTGCATTTTTTTTAATAAAAGTTTCTCTTTACTACAAATCACCAAACTAATATTTCTCACTATTCTCCACCAAAGTGCATTTTTAAGTAAAGACAAGACCAGTAACTTTTATTGAAAACATACAATTCTAGCGTAAAATCTATTTTTCTTGAGAATCAAAAATCTTTCACACCATCAAAAGGGAAAAAAAGTTTTCTGAACTCAACAACCATAAATAAGATGAAGTCATGTTTTATCCTAGACCAGAGTAGACCACCAAACAGTCTCTAGCGAGCTGCACATTGTGATTTTGCAAATTTGCTGAGTTCCTACATATTTAATGTTGGTGTGAGATAACGTACACACTGCATGACTTTTATTCAATTGACCCTCGACACTATGGAAGCCAAAATGCCTCCATGTGGTGACGAGATGACGAGATCTGGAAGGTCAGCCATGTTTGTGCGCTCTTCAGAAATGTCAAGCGTGAAAAACGCAACATGCTTTAAAAAAGTGAAACATTGGATCAATTAAGCATTTTCTGGAATTTGTTAATTTAAACAGATTATCTTTTATTAATTCATTTATTCATTCATTCATTAACTCAAGTTGAGTAAACATTAACTCAAAAATGTAATTTTATGAAAACTAATTATTTTAAATGTAACAAATTGCAGAAATATTCTTAATTGATCCAATGTTTCAACTTTTACAGTGTGTTTAGTTTCTTACTTTAAATCATTTACATTTGTCAACTATTGATTATGCTGGAGTCAACCCAGCTGCTCTCAGGCAGCAACATTACAGATTATATTTTGGTGTGAGCCGTTGGTCTCTTAATCTGAGGACGTTAAGGATCAGTCCAGTTCTGAGGTCTGTCTGCCAGAGCATAGACTTTAAAGTTCTGTTGTTGGTTTATGAAGTTTGGATGGTTTAGGACTAAAATACATGACTGACCTCCTGACCCAGTATGTACCTGCCTGACCTCTCCGGTCACCCGGCCTTTTGTCAAAACTAAACATAGAGAAGCTGCAATCAGCTTCTATGCTCACAGATCTGGATCAAACTTCCAGAAAGTCTTAAATCAACTGAAACACTCATTGTATTTTAACCCAGGTTAAAGATCCACCTGTTCTCATCTGAATTTGATTATTTTAAGGTTTACACACCTTAAATCCAACTGTTTTTAACCCTTAAACAATCGTTGACACGATAATTCTAGTAGATTTACATCATATCGTGTTAATGGTTGAAAATTTACATTAAATCAAAGAACGTAAACTCCAATGAGCTCCAATGTGAAATTGTTAAAAAATTTTAAAAAATTCATTTATGGTTGTGAAACTGATGATTATTCCTAAAAATAGACATAATAGTAACAATAAACTTGACTTTTTGCTTATAAAGTAGTAAACCATGTAGAAGCAGACTTTGTCCTGACATAAACACGATCATTTCTCCGCACACAGCAGGTGTGGATGTATGTGGGCTGGAGGCTAAGCACCCCTAAAGAAGTAATCCAAGAATCCCGTTTGTAAAGGACAGCAACAGGTCCTGAATGCTAATCAAAGGTCACCGGAGAAAAGGGCAGCATTTACATGGAAAAACTCAAAATCTGTCCATTTTGGGACAAACTGACCGGCCATGTGACCATTTTCCAACATGACCAGTGGTGAGACTGATAGACTGGATGGAGATTTATTCACCACATATGGGCCTCAATCTCAGAGCCTTTAACTCCTTAAAGTCCCTCTACAACATTTTTTTATTTTAAATGTTCCCAGTGGGGTTTTAATTAGGACTGTGAAGTTTCTACCAAAATTCCACATCCTAAATGCCATTTTTTCTGTTGATCTGAAGCCTTCGTTTCCAAAAATTCCTCTGTGTGGGCGTGGCTTATGATACTGAACTGCATAACCCCGCCCCTTATCCCCCCCAAGACATTCTAGCGAGACACACACTTTGATAAACCCATGAAAAAATAAAATATAAAAATATTTTATATGACAACACGATATATATCACGATATACTTCAATAAAGTATATTTTCAGCTATTCTCTGAATAATTGCCTGATGTTGCAGCAGCTTTTGTTAAAAGAGTCGGCACAAAACTTGTGATGTTTTTAAAATAATCTTGTTTTGAAAAGTTCCTAAAAAATGTTAATTATGAAATAAACTTCACATTCTCAACCTCACATTCCAACTCTTTTTATTGAGACAAATGCACTAGAAAAAAACTTCATCATCACTATATATAATGTTGTTGTGCAGTCGCTCAACTTAAGCAGAAATGTAAAACACAAAATGATCATCGCTGCTCTAAATAACACAATTATTTGTGTGTTTATTTAAACATACTTTAGAACAAAATTACATTTTCCAGTGAAAAATTATAAACTTAAAATAAGATTGATCAGATTAATTCTCAGATTTTCATGTTCTCCACAGAAAGTGGAAAGGTTCAACATTTTCTGTGTCTTTCTCTCATACTCATGTTGTGAAGCCGCTGTGCGCCGCGCAATATGACAGACCGCCCCGTACCAGCACCCCATGGTGCATGCATGCGCCCAGGACACCTTCACTCCGCCGCACGCTGCACCACCACCACCCCGCGGGGTGACCATTCACGCGTGTCTTGAAAGAAAAAGTCTCAGGACTCAGAGGTAATGAAAGAGAGCTCGACTCTGTGTAAGCAGTCAGAAGAGAAACGGTCACGAAGATTGGTTAAAGTTACGATGAAAATAAAAAGTTGCAGGGTGCGTAACAAAACACGCGAAATCCAGGAGGGCCTGAATAATGACATATTTGGAATAATAATTGATCAAATTAGCTTTTTATAAATGATAGAGGAGAAATGCCACAATAGACACTTTTCTATCATCATATCGCTCATCACTACTGTTGATATTCTTTGAATTACCGTAACCGTTTATGCAATAATGTAATTCCAATGAGAAAATATACTGAAAACAACACTTCAAGGTAGTGAAGTGTTCATACACGACCAGCTGATTCTGACACGGACAAAATCCGCTTCATGCTGATGCTGCTTTTGTCTTCTTCGGAACTCTTTGGAATTTCATTAATTGCATAAATGGAGGAACCGTTACAGTACACTGTTCACCAGGGGCGGAGTGGGACAACTTATCAGCCCGGGAGTTTAATGGTTAAGACCAGCCCATTTCTCGCCACATTAAAAATTAGGCAAGAATTTAGAATGTGATAGAAATGTTTTGTTACAGATCAGGTAAAATCACAAATAATAAAAACACATAAATAATTTTAATAAAAACTTGTGATTTAACAGAAATATTTCCCTGTATGAAAATGTGAATAAAAGGCTCAATTGAACCTTTTTTTTTAAACATTTGTGAAAACATAACTATAATAATTCCAGAATTTACAGCTTAAATCACCGCCTACGAAGTGAACTAGTTTCTGCAACCTTATTATCACAGTCAATGGACATAAGAATTTCTTTTTCTGTTAACATGAGCATAAATACCACAGAGTGCTCTTGACTGAGCATGCTCCGTAGCCTGTTTTTATCTGGTAAACATCGGAGCTGATCGGTCGCGTGTTTTCATCAGGGAACAGGTGGAGGAGAATTCTGTTGCAGTTAAAAAAAAAAAATTAGTAAAATTTTATTTCATATTTACAGTGACGTGCTATCACATCAGTCAGACAGACACAGTTTTTCTCCAAAAAGGAGAACTTGTGACTTTGGCTAAGATATTTTAATTCATGACTGGTACCAACTCAAGACTGAGTATTAGTACGCATCCTTAGTCCACTTGCAGGTGCATTTCATCACTTTTACCAGCGTGAAAGCACACAGACGCTTCATAAAAAACAGAAGAAAACACTAAGTACTTCCACCCACACTGCATGCCAGTAGGTGGCAGTAATTCACCTACAGGCAGAGTGCATCTGCTATAAAACTGCACAGGAAGAAGTAAATGCTTCAATGGCCTACATACTGTGGTGTGCTGAATTACTTGATGAAGATTACCTTTTCTACACTTGGACATAAAGGGTGTTTTGTGGTTAAGGTGTAAGAATAATTATCTCCTGTTTATTTTGTGACCTACATTTTTCAGGTCTATTGAGAATATTTGTCAAGTTAAAACAACATGTGTACCTAATCATATTGCTAGTAGTGTTGTTGCACAGCTGAAATTATCCTTGGACAGGAATTGATTTATTAACTTCACAGAATAAAGTTTTTTTGTAAATTATGAGACTCCATTTATATTGTTTAGTTTACACGTTAGAAGCCATAGACACATGGTAAATTATAGACATTCTTGTGGAATTGGGACTTGTTATGCCACTTTCACAACATTCCCTGCCTTCTGTTCCCATACGCACAGGAATCATAGAGGAAGGGAGGAGGAGGAGTCAGAGTTCACAGATGACCTCAGATGTGAGTATGTTGATCCACATTTCAAAACTCTCTGTACACATATGAGATTTCATATTAAAGATGAAAAAAAAAGTGTTATGCCCTTTTGAAGGTTGCTCTAAATATTTCAGTTCAAGGACAGTGTGTAATTGTGTCAATTTATGCAAGACTCACTTACTGCAGTCCTACCTACTGGCAGGCCAACTATTTCCACCGAAACTCCAAATCTCTGGAGAAGCAAATGATTACAATAGTTTTCTTTACAACTCTGTCATTCGAGATGCTGTGACAAAAGCAGACTGCTCTGATCAGAACATTTTGGATGTGTCAGCAGTTCTCTACAAAGGTACCAAATATGTCAAAGGCTATGTTGGCATTGTAGACCCCTCTGATGAGGGCCTCATATCTGGGAAGATAGAAGGGATTCTTGTTGATGATTCTACATTGCACTTTGTGCTGGGATGGCATCAGTCAGTGCTTCTAGTTGACTTCACTGCTTGCACAGCCCTACAGATGCTGACAGTCGATGGATTATTACACAATGCCATTTTACTGCATGTCTGGCCTTTCTGTCATCTCCCTACACCATTCAGTTTCTTATTGGTTGTTTTTCTCTTTTTAGTGATTGAAATCACGAAAATTTTTGCCAACATTTGCAGATTTCTCTGAAAAAGGAGAAAAACTAGGTTCTGGTCACCATTCATTACAAAGAAGCCTCAAATGCAGAGTTGAACGTGTCAGTCGGGACAATGTAGCACACAGACTCTGTCAACTAAAAAGAATCAGGAATGAGGGAGACTGCATTTCAGGTAGTCCTGAAACATCACAGGTGCGGCGCCTCGTTGACAGCTGTGGTTGTATTAAATGAAAGCCAGTTCAACTTCCTGAGGGGGAAACACAGGAAAAACCTCTTGTCCATTTTTCGGTCTCTTGGTCCTGGAGCTGTGAATAGATCTGATGTCAATATTCTCATATATTTCTCACCGTTAACTCGTCAACAGCTGTCCCTCACTTTCAATAGCTGAAATTCAAAATCTTTCTTGTTCACACTCTGGTATGTCTGGCCACTTTAAACAACTCACTAGCATTGGTATCGGTTGAATCAGGCCCTCATTACCAAAGGCTGGAGAATGTTGAATTATTTTTCCAGCCAGAAGCTCAAATGGAACCTTGGAATTAGAAATTCTATCCTGCAGATAGAAGGTGAGGGAGATTTGAGCAACAACTACTGGATTCTCTCCAACACATTCGAGCCATTCTTGACCCCTGTCAAATCGCTCAGTCACATGAAGAAAACCCATCCGCTACTTTCTTAAAGAGAAAAAAAAAAAAAAAAGTGGTCGTGCCGACCGCTAAATTAAAATCCTCAAGCAAGAAAAGTGAACAATGAGAAAACAGAAACGGAAAAGAACGATGCTTTTAACAGAGAAAAATGAAATGTTTCAAGCAAGTTATAAAAAATAACTTTAACCTCAAAATTTAAGGAAAATCGAAATCTCAAACATTTAAAGAATTTGAAGCCATCCAGCCTCGTACAGATCAATCTGTGAAAATATCATTTGGCCTGAAAAGGGTTGAGGTCCACTGCTCTAGGATGCAGACACTCCTAATATGTTTCTTTAATGACTAAATATATCAAACTATAAAACAATGAAGAGTAAATATAGTGAGAATAAGGTTTTTTAATGGTTTTATGTTGCATGACCAAGAACTGTTGCTTTCATCCAATTAGGTAGGGCTTTAATGATTGCCACCAGCTGGATGGTCAGTGCAGAGGGGCAATTATCTTTGAGCTGGACAAAGAAAACAAATGTGCTGATGCATCGGTCCTCATTTTATGTGCTCAACCTGGAGTAGCAAGAGGCCGCATGCACCACATTGGAACTAATTCAAAGCTATGTCTGAACATTTACATTATTATTGTTGAATTAATTATTTCCAAATGAATTTCCTAACACAACTTTATGTTCTTGCAATACACTAATTTATTATATCATATTAGATTAGGTATGATTGGTTTCATCGTAGAAACTTTAGTTTAATAGAGAACATACATTGTACAAGGCAGAACATGTCCTTAAACTGTAGTTGTGTCCATTTTTGGGACATAACCGTCTCCACCAGTCGCCTCAGTTTTCTGGACAACATGCGAAGAAGAATAGAGACAACCTACCAAACTACCCTGCAAAAAACACGCTGTCTAATTTGATGTTTTTTAAAACTATGTTTGTTTATTTATCTATACCTCGATCTACCAACATGTTTTACCCTGATTTTGGAGGAGGCTCCCCCTTTCAATGTAAAAATAGAAATCAAATTAGAAGAAAGTTAACATCCAGTGCATAATGTTGTCATTTTGATTTTTATATTTTACTTACAAATTTATATGTGTGTGTTCGGGTGAATGTTTTTTTTTATAATTTTTTTTTAGCACAGTATGTTGCTGTTCACTCATAATGTTGTGAATAGGTAATGTTAAAAGCTAAATAAGAACAGTGTTGCCAGCATGTTCCCATACAGTGGATGGGTGAAGTCTGACCGTGTAGCTCTACATGCGTGTTGTTTCTGGTGTTGTAGCGATTTGTCCAACCCAGTTCTGTGTCAGTAGCTTACATTCACCAAGTATGAATGAGGAGTGCATGAATAATGGATACACATTGAGAAGCTCAGATAAATCCAATCCATTATTATTATTTTTATTACTTTTAAGATATTTATGGGTTCAATAAGGTTTGATATTTTTACTTGTTTTGAAAAGTCTTGACAAGCAAATTTTCTTTTTCTTTTGGCAGATATTTTTCTTATTTTAAGCAAAATTTACCTTATTTTTGTATGTTTTTTTGTATGTTTGTGTGCAACTGTAACCTAAAGTCACAATACGGCAAAAGGGTTTAATGGAACACGGCGACAGCTCTCGTGTTGAAGGGTTTGAGGTTTTACCAGAGTAACTCTACAAGTTTGTTTGAAGATTTATGGAATTTCTCATGAAAAAGATGCTGCCAGCTGCACAGAAAGCCTTTAACTTCATGTATTTGTCAACCAAACCTCACTACAACCAATCCCCCTTCTGTGTTTGTAATCTGGGTGATTGATTAGGATTTGGTTTGTCCAGACTTGAGACTGAACTGCTCTTTCTATCATAACATCATGGAAACATGTTCTTGGAAGGAGTGTTTCAAAGTTTGCCTTTTTCTGACGTGTTCCATGTTTTTACTATGATGTTTGGATGTAAGGATCAACTTTGTGTTGCATTCCTCTTACATGTTAATGAACCCGTCTCTACAGGACAGGGTGTCATCGTGACAAATGTAGAGAAAGTGCAGATCATTAAATATCCTCCTCATCCCCTTTTATGTCTCTGTCATAATGCTGGCTTGAAGTGGGTTTTTCATCTGTCAGTCATCAATGCCGCGCCATGGCAACAGCTTTCAGATCTGAATTGAGCTCATAACGTTCGTCAGTTCAGAATCCCGCCCTTTGTTACAGAACATGAACCGGTCCATGACTCACTCCGCTGAAATGACCTGCAGTCTCGCCGTTCAGCTCTGCTTCTCTAGATTCTAATGCTGAAAAAATAATTAAGTCACTTAATGACGTTTTTTTTCCCCCCATTTTTTATAATAAAATAACATATGAATTTAGGTCAACTTTTACAGAAGCTCTGGGAAATATGGAGTTAAAACCAAGAGAGAAGAGGCTGAAGCATTAAATGATGTAACAGATCTCAAACTCAGGGAGGGCCTTGGAGTTGGTATACTGTATAAACACAATAAATGAGCTCTTTTGCCTTTCTTCCTGTTGCATGACCAGATTTTTTGAGTGTTAGTGTGGCTATGTTATGAAATGATGCTGAAGGACTCAAATGCAACAAGACTTGTTGGCGGAAACTTAAACATTTACTAAATAAACTCAAACATGACAAACCCATGGGAGAGCGACCCAGTAACTGAACGGAGCAGATGACCTGACCTTGAAGAACTGAGAACCAGACACCTGAATACACTGAGGTTGATTAAATAAATGAAGACAGCTGTGGAGGATTTAACCTAAACAGGTTTCAGGATTATCAAGAAGAAAGTTTTAGGATTCACTAGTAATCTTAACAACATCCCATTATTGCTCCAGCTAAAAATGTCTGTGGGACTTTTTAAGGCTTAAAGTTGAACATTAAAACCTTAAACAAACTCACATATAATAAATAAAAAACAATCGCTAAGATTGAGCGTTTCCATTGTTAAATGGACCCATTGGGTCTCAAACTGGTGGTACGCGCCGTGGGCCATTAGCGGCCTCTAAGTTAATATTTTGCGGCCCCAGCCTTAATATGAAAGTTGAATGTCTACTAAGCAACATCTTCTGCATGTCCATGCTCTGTTTTTTGTTTTTGAATGTTTCAGCTTTATGCCTAAATCTTTGCGTTTGCTATTGTCGTTGGATCAGGTCATCAGAAAAGTCCTTAGCAACAGTTGCTAGCATCATTAGCTCCTGTTGTTTTATAGGACACGCAGAAGATATTGCAAATCACAAATGTAACCCCCATACAGCCCAGGCTCCGCCCTCAGTGGCCCCAAGGTAAATTGAGTTTTTGAACCCTGACTTAAACAGTTCTAACCCGTACCTACAGAGGGCCCCCTATTGCTTGTAGATCTATAGAAAGATAGATCAGGATGGTTGGGGTGGAGTCTCTGTAGCCACCCACTGATTGGCAGAAAGTGGTGACAACATTAAGAAGCGCCACTATAGCGCTAAGCTAGCAATTCTCTTTTCCTCTTCACGGTGGTATTCTTCTTAGATGAACAAAATCTTCTTTCAAACAACATTAAGTTCCTGTTATACACAATGTACAAAAGGCAAGAAAGAGTCGAGCTGCTGGATCTATTGTTGCTTTTTCTAGTCGTGGCACAACGATGACACTCTAGCGGTCCACACCCCACAGGCGCAGTGAAAACAAACAGCTTAGTGGTCACGAGTCTTAAATGTCCTTGAAAATGAATCTCTTTTTTTATCTGCGGTCAAAAAAAAATGCAAATTTTCTGCTATGGGTTCTCACTTTAGTTTTATTAATTATCTCAGTCTATCTTCCATCTTATCTTCAGTCAGGATTTTTCTTCTCTTTTGCCAGTAATCTATTTAATCTCTCCTGGATGCTGTTGGATTTCATTTTTCTCTCTCAGTATTCGGTCGATTTCAGATATTTTCAGAGGTTACTTTTTCAGTAATGCTTCACGGTGGCAGCCGTTTCCCAGCTGCACAGCAGCTCAATGGATAAGTGATCACAGTGTGTGCTCTGCGACGGGAGACTATGGGTTCCAATCCCTAATTGGATCATACCAAAGACTGTATAGATCGGATCAAACAGATCCCTGCTGGACACCCGTCTTTAGGGTTCAAACCACCTGTGTGGTTCACTCCTTCCTGCAGGAGGAAATGAAAAGAACATGTCTCACTCTCTATGAAATCCTTATTTTCTTTGAAAAATGCTGACATTCATCTAGAAAAAATGTATTTGTAAGTTGGATCAGGTTTATCAGATGTTGCTTCTTTAACTTTTACCCTCTGATCTATTGCAACAGTGGAAGCATCTGGATTCTGAGGTTGTTTGTGAAAGAACATCTGGGCCATCCCATGAGCTCCTTCAGCGATCGTTCACAGGTCCGGTTCATGTTTGAAACTGCCTTTGTTCGGAATCCACTTTGAAACAACGTAGCGATTCAAAGCAGCTAACGAAAGCAGAGGAGCCAGCCTTGAGTTTAAGCTGCTTGGCCAGCTTCATCTGAGGATCAGCGTGTTTGGGTTTGTTAGCGGTTCTGTTTACACTGGACTTTTGTCATTCCACCCGGTTCAATAAGAGTCGGGAAGTGAACAGAAAGAGAATCCGTCTGTGTTGCACGTGACCCGGGTTTGTCAGCAGATCAGTTCAGAGAGCAGACGTGTAGATTTAAACATGAGCACTTTGAAAGAAAAAAAAAAAAAGCTGCTGATTTTCACCAGCTTGGTTCAGAATATCTGATGTGAGGAGAACTCTCATTGGCCTGATTGCCAAACAGCTATTTTTACCAGTCTTCAGTTCTGATTCCTGCTCTCGCACCTTTGACTGTGACCACGCACACTGCAGCATCCAGCTGCCATATAGGCCACCTCTCCTTCTTACCTCTGCCGGACAGAACAAAGCTTAAAATACATCCAGCAGACAGGTGTGAGGTTGTGGTCACATAAGGATAAGCTGCCCTCTTCCTTCTGGGATTCAAAGTCCAGATGGGATCTGTAATCCCTCCAGCTCCCTTCAGTCTCTGCGCAGACCGACGTGCCCAGCATTTGCGGACTGGACCCCATTAAGCAAACCAAGCCAAAAAAAAAATGTGTTTATTTCAAATTTCAGTGCAGCGTTTGTTGTAACAGCCCGAAGCTCAGACTGTATTCTGTGACCGACCTCATAGTTATCAAGCATTCACAGCTGTGTGGCTGCTGACAGCCAATCAGCTCACAGGAAGACGACGGTTCTGTGCCTCAGCTCCTTCACACTTCTCATTTACTGCAGTTATTTGCACAGACAGTTTGATAATTAAGTGAACCCTTTAAGAAGCAAAACAAATAGTTTTGAAGTTTCTGCAACATATGGCTTACCGAAAACGGAAGGTCTATTTTTTAACATTTTGCTTTCAGTGGACGAGACGTGGACTTCCAACAAGCTCACTCATGATTGGCGACTGTCGCTGCCCAAAAAACGTGACTCAGATGACCTCGGACCAATCAGTGTGTTTGGGCTCCAAATGGCGGCGCTTGTAATGTGAGAAAATCATTGGCAGATTTGGTTTCATTTCATGAGAGCTGGAGGTAAGGTTCGTCCAATGGCAATTATGTCTGTATTGCTCACCATTTTGTTATGCGGGGGTTGTTGGGGGCTGTACGATAGCGGGGGAGTGTGTAAACAGAGAGCTTTCAGCAACAGGGAGGTGAGGAGGAGGTGGGGTGGATCTCACATCTCAGAGGCAAATTTCTGATGAACTCCTGCTGCGCAGCACAAACTATGTCCTAGAGAACGACAGGGTTTTTGATTTAGGATAAAAACAAGATGATCATAATTAAAGACCACTGGGAACGCGTTGACAATAATAGATCAAAAGATGATCGGAGTGGGACTTTAAATACAAAACATGCCACACTCGAAAAGTATTAATATTTCCCAGACGCTTGTGAATCGTTCAGCTCAAAAAAATAATTCAGAATCCCTCACTGAAAATCACTAAGTGGAACACTTTTTAAATTAAATTTATTAACTTGCAATAATGACACGGTCCACGGCCGACTCCTCCATTATGAGCTACACTTCATAAAAAGCTAAAATCAAACCAGAACAACTTCACAAGTGTTTTTTTCCTCATTCAAACGTGTCATGTCACTGTAAAGAAACTGCTATTGTTGTATATTAGTTCATTAAAAGTTGCTGAGCAAAATATGTGAACGCTGAGTACAGACAAAAGTCTTTTTCTACACAAACTGATATCTCGTTCCCCCCTACAGGCCTGATGCAGAGCAGAGATAAATCCTTCTCTTTTTATTTTGTAGACCTACAGTCACCAAATCAATCAGATTTCTATTTCTCTGCTTTTTGCAGACCTTTTTTTGCAGACCTTTTTTCAGAAATCTATGCCTGGCAGAAGCTTAACCTGTCCCAGTCTATATTTGGATGTCCTCTGGCACTGGTTCTGGTCACAGTTTTTCTGAGAGGAATTTCTGTTCAGGCAGGGGTCAGAAGGATTCTGGTTGGAGGACCGCTGGGTTTCATCTGCAGATGATGATGTTTTGGCTTCACTGAACCTGGACCTCCAGCGTTCACAGAGGCACCTTGTGCACCTAAATGAGAGTTAGAACCTCTGAGGCCAGGGTTCTCAACTGTACAAAGATGGTTTGTCCTCTATGGGTAGGCGGAGCCTGTACTACATACGGAGGAGCCTCAGTATCTTCTCTTGCTTACAAATGAGAGAAAAACGTAGTTTGAGATTGATGAGTAGATGGTAACCGGGTCACTGGATCAATCAGATGTTCTAAATATGGAGCTGAACTTCAATGTACAATCAGAGATTTTCCAGCACTTAATAAAACTAGATAAATGGAATAATGAAAAAATAAGTCAAAGCATCTGGTGTCCACTGGTCCAACCTTGAATGTTTGAGTGACAGATTCTCCCTGGTCACTTTCAGTGGAAGGGGTGTGGACTTTCAACAAGCTCACTCGTGATTGGTGACAGCGGTTGCCTTGGAAACATTGACTTCAAGTTTCAATATCAAGTCACATGCCACAAGACAGAGGGCGCTGGTGAGCCCAGATGGTGAATGTGACACCGCGGTTAAAGAATAATAAATTCAGCGGCAGCATGTCAAGTGCAGCCATCCAGTTACTCTTTAATGTTGTTTAGCATCAATTTCTAAATGGAAGATTTTGTTTTTAAACCCCTAAACTCAAGAATTAGTTCAGACTCGTCACTGGTAGTGATCTCCACTGAGACAGAGAGACTTTGAACACTGAAGAAAGAAAAGAAGACTTCTACAAACAAAACATTCATCTGTTTCTTCAGAAGGAGCACAGACTTTGTTCGTAAGTCAATAATAACAATCTTGGGGATTTTTTTTCTATTATGTTGTTTAAAATGCTAAAATGACATTTCAAAATAACACGCATACTGCTGTCAATAGTGAAACAGCTGCTCTGTAGAGTTCATATGTTTGTAAATCTGACTGACATCAGTGCCTCACGAGCCGTGAAACTCACCACACGTCACTGCGTCACACCTGGCTTTGTTGAGCTCCACATGTAGTCAATGGTCCTCTATCATGTGAAAGATGCTACAAGAACACGTTAAAGACGGCATTTTTATTGGAGTTGATGTTTAAGAAAACTTAGAAACTAAACTTTCAGCTGTGAGTGATAAATGAATCTCATATGGAGCTCAATGCTCCAAATGTCCTGATGCAAGCTTTACCGTTTTTTAGGTCAGCTCTGAACTGGTTTAATATTGCTTTAGCCTTAAGCAAGATCATTTCAAATCTGTGAAACATATTTGGTTGAGTAATTCTAATTGATCACATCCTTTACTGACTTCAGTCATGACATTCTTACTGCTGATTCCAATTAGACAAAAAGGAATTGAACCAAATACGCTTTAATGCCACGGATCTATGCGATTTTACAAAACATTTTTCAGATCAAAGTCTTTAAAATTACTCAACATATGGACAAGCACCCAAAAAATTAAAATAATATCCTCCACTCTTGCTCTTTTTTTTTATCCTCTTATAGCACTTTTCTGTTTTCTCCAACACTTCCTTTCAGAACTGGAAATGATTTCAAATGAATTCCAGATTTTCCGAGCGTCTGTGAGCACCGACCGGCTGAATACATATTACATCTGCTGAAGGTTGAGCCTCTCAGCAGCATATGCTCCACTGATTATCTAATTAATGAGCTCATTCTAAAATCAACTGCTTGGCCTCAGCTGTCCGGCTAACACAAAATAAAACCATATCTGCTAATTTAATTACCTGTAAAGAAATGCAGCCTGGGTTGTGTTAATTTGTGAAAGCAGGGGGAAAAAGAAGGATGAAGAGGGGGTGGGGGGCAGGATGTTACAGAGTCTGTGAAATAAATGAAATCACACCGGAGATATAATGATAAGTGAGACATTTACGGGAAAAAGGAGAAGTGGAGCAGGAAGATTATTACAGGGAGACATCTGCACACCACTGCTGCCTTGTTCTTTACAAGAAGGTGAAATTCAACCTTCAGGGAAGCAATTAAAGCTGCAATATGAATATAATATTACATTTTTTATATTATTAATTAATATAATTCAGTTATTTCTGATCAGTTTAGAATACTGATTAGAAATATGAAAAGAAAATCGAGGATGGATGTAGAGATTTCCATCTAACGGAAATCTTCACTTGAGCAGAGAGACAGCTCTGTGTTTGTGAGAGCAGCTGATGAATTTCATTAAACTCGGACGCTGTGGAGTGTGGGGGGGGGAGTCCCTCCCCTGAGAATAAAGCCGTCGCTCTTGGTGTAAATTACAGCGCGCCAAAGCAGCGTGTCATCACAAACCTTAATTAGTCAACATTCATTATACTGCTGTCAGGAGTAATTAGAAAGACCCTTTAAGGCCAATGTCCACTTCCTTAAATGAGTCAAGATGTGAAAGCCCAGAAAACAGTCAGTTATCTGTAACAGTTTGGATCTAAGCCCCTCCTCTAGCGTGATGGCAGATAGGCTCCAGCATCATAGAAGGATTTAACCATTAAGGGTTAAAGATGTTTATTGTAAGCAGCACCGGATGATTTAATCAAATAACAATGTATGCATCTAATGAAAGTGACAGAGAAAGTTTACAACATTTACTATGTCGACTTCTTTATGTGTTCTGTACGGGATTATTTTTACGCCAAAACTCTCCCACGAGCATACATCAAACTCCACGCACGAAAGAAACGCAATCACATAGAACCTTAGCTTAGCTTAGCTATGAAAGCTGCACAGCTCATATGTTCAGCTGTGGAGTTCATTATTTGTTTGCTTCATTTTCGATTTCTTAAAATGAGAACATCAAAAATGCCTTTTCTCTGCAGTAAAAAACATAAAGTAGACCTTTTTCCCCCTTTTCATTTTTAGTTCTTAATTTGAAAAATTAATGATAAGTGGCTATTTCCTGATTTTTTTTTTTTTTTTTTTTCCTTCAATGTTCAGTTTCACACGGGCGCGCAGGAGGACCTCCAAGACCGCGCAGTCCTCAACGAGGGGGCGGAACTTGTAAGAATACTTTCAAATGTGAGCAGGAGAGGTCACAGGAAGGTGAGAATACTCCAACGAACGCGAAGAAGAGGTTTCACGATCAAGCAGGAATAGAGCAGCGGGCGTGGAGACTGTCCTGCGCCTGTAGAACGTTCATTGCGTGCTTGGAATTTGATAAATGTTCACGGAGACTTTTGGCAGAAATTTTACTCCACACACAAAAAAGATCGGCCAGTCAAGTAAAGGAAATGCCATGCTTCCCTGCAATGGATCGTTTTTGTCGTTATGTTTCGGCTTTTGTCGTCGTCCTTAAGCTTTTGTTATGGTGCTTCAGATTTTGTTGTTGTTGTGCTTAGCCTTTTGTTGTCTTGCTTTGCCTTTTTCGTCATGCCTCAGCTTTTGTCGTTGTGTTTCGACTTTTATTGTCATGCTTTGAATTTTGTTGTCGTCCTTCGGCTGTTGTTGTTGTGCTTCAGGTTTTGTAGTGTTGCTTCGGGTTTAGTTGTCGTCGCTCTTAGCCTTTTGTTTTCTTTCTTCGCCTTTTTTGACATTCTTCGGCTTTTGTAGCTGTGCTTCGGCTTTTATTGTCGTCCTGCTTCAGCTTTTGCGGTCGGGCTTTGGCTTTTGCTGTCATGTTGTATCCTTTGCATTTGTGAACCATGTCGGCCACATGTAACTTTGCACCGTTTTGCAACACGTTCCCAATGTAAAGCTGTGCATGTCAGTTCAAAGTCGACATGAAAATCAGCTTTCCTCAGTGTTAGATCAGCTCATTATGCACATCATGTTAACAGTTATGGAATTATGGTTGGTCAAATATTGTGTAATATTCTTGATTTGGCAGCAACATCTTCAGCAGATAGGCCCCAGCAACAAAATGACACCCTGGGTGAGCAATCAGTGAAGAACTGAGACCAATCTATTGCAAGTTACTGAAGCTGCACAACATCAGAAGCTTGAGGTGAACATGGCACAGACTGCACTTAAGAATGCACTATTGAATACATTAAACCCATTATGTTCACAGAGACAAACTGAATGACTTGTTTTCATGTGTAGCAGCAACAAATACACTCATTCTGTATTTCTGAGACTATCCTGAGGACTTTTTTTTGACTCAACTCTTTAGGAAGATTATTGCAGCTTTTCTGTGCATGACATTTACCAACTTTAATATATTACATCATTCAGTTATAATTAAATAAGAATATTTAGTTTTTACTGTTTTAAAAATGAAGAGAATTCTTTACTCAATATTTCAACCCAGACAATCAAGCGGGATCCCAGAATTCAAGCATAAAGACCAGGGAGAAAGTTTCCGTCCAATCTTTCTTCAGCAAATGTTTTCAAACAGAACTGAACATGACACAAACAGAGAAATGATGCGTACCACTGCGCCTGTGCAGCTGAGAGGCCTGCAGCAACTGTGGGATGAGTTTCTCTAGAATCAAAACCTCTCAGGAATGTTGGATGTGGTCTCTCCTGATGCAGGTATGGTTCAGCAAACACAGATTTGTGTGTTTGTGCATGTGTTCATTGACAATAAACAAAGAACAATAGATCAATAATGACACATTTATTCAGATGTGTTAAGATCATCAGATCTGCCATTAGATGGAAACAAATGAAAGATTGCAAAGATTTTTCTGTCAAGAATAGAAACACATAAAATGAACAAAACCAAGAAGTAGAGTATTTTTTGAGCGAAATGTGTATCGCGCGTGCAGGGGGTCTGATGTTCCAGTCTTTGACTTCCTTCTGGCTAATGATTTTCCACCAATCACCTTCCCTTTTTAAGCCACATCAAGTAGTGCACGCCAGGTCTGTTTCCACGCCGCTATGCTAGTATGGCTGAAGCTTAAAAGTAAAAGGCGATGACTTGCATCAACTGTAACGGTTTTTGTACTGCATCCCTAATTACAGGCACCTCAGTCCATTAAATAAAGTTTGATTTATCTGTTTTGTGAATCTTACCTTATTATTTTTAAATGAAAACATGATTTCTGTTCATCCAAAGTGTCACATGCAGCCTCAGTTCAGACCCCTGGCGCAAAGAAAATCTGAATCCCAATTTAATCTAGAGTGTAAAAAAGTTTAAGGCGACTGGAGGTATTTCACAGAGGATGAAGCTAAACTTTAACCTCAAAAAGGTAAACTAGAAGCTATAGAGAGAGTTGAATGCTGGAAACGGTGGGAGATCACAGCTCTAAAGCGTGCTGACAGACGCCATCCATGTGACCTTCTCATCAGATCCATCCCTGAGCGGCAGCCGGCCTGCCAACACCCCCAGCCAGCCTCTCATTCTGGCATTCTCACATCAAACTGGACTCCTGTCCTGCACGTCCCACATCTGACCAGCAGAGCCTGATAATACCCCTGCCCTTTTGTCTGCATCTGCTTCCTCTTGGACCTTCTGGTCATGTTGGCGTGGAGGGAACTAAAAAAAAAAAAAGGCTGTGGACGGTTTGCACGCTTGCCTGCCGCTCCCCCGGTTCTGTTCAGCCTCCTTTGTGCTCCTCTCTGCAGCTCACAGACTCACCACAGGAAAACCTCCTCAACGTGATGCAGTTGAGTGCAAATGGATGAGCACAACACGGGCAATTTTCTGCTTGGCTCTTTGAATCTCGCCTCTCCATGAGTCACTTTCTGCACACAGTCCTTCCTCGGCGCCTCGTCTATCAAGAGGGAAATTAGAGGTGATTTCTGCTCTGGGCTGTGGACTGTTTCATCAAGGCGATCAGGAAACCAGTGTGGAAGGAATGTTTGGCTGTTGTATAACACTTGTTACAACTGCCCTACTTGTCAGGGTGTACTGCAAGCTCGCATTACTGAAGCGGATCCTGTGCTTACAGACTGTCAGAAGTCTTCATCATTTGAGGAAGAGGACCCGGGAGACGCATAAAAACCTTTCCCCTGTTGTTATAATCTATTTAACCTTCTCAACCTTTAACATCATTTACAAGTCATTCTGTTCTGATGTTTTATTCCTCCAATGACTGATTCACATTCTAACAAGAGTTTGGAGGAACACAGTTTAGCAGGGAGCAGTAGAAATCGATGTGGACTGACCGCATGCCGCACTGAGTCAATCCAAAAAGACAGATTTAGCTCAGACGGTGTAATATTTTATCAATAAATTGGATTGTTTCTAATAGACAGAGAAGTGTGATGGATGGACTTCACATCCTGAAGGTGAAAATGAGCTTTCAGAGAGACAAAAAAAGCTGAAAGAAATAGTTGATTTGGTGGCACTGGAGCAAAAATTAACCAGAAAAAAATGTCATGTTTTTATATTTGAAAACTCCAAATTATTATTGTACTTTTTACATAAATATTTATACCACCGGATATTTATTCTATATTTATAGCTGGATTGTGTCATGCTTTTGCAGCAGCAGCAGTTAGAGGCTTTGCTCGAGGGTAATGCAGCCATTACGGATGCCCGGGACAAATCCATCAACAGTGAGCATGTGCCACAGACCACATCAAACACATGGCAAAGTCAAGGCCCGGGGGCCAGATCCGGCCCTCCGGGTATTATATCCGGCCCTCCAGATCATTTTACTTTATTGTTATTAATGGCCTGTTGTTATTGTGCGCTTATTTCTAACTTTTATAATTTTGACAAAATGTATTTTTATGGAGAGTAAAGTATTGAAAGTTATTTATGGTTTAAATTGATTTATTCTGGAATAATATTCATGACTTTTTATTATTCATATTTATGCTAAAAAATGTTACATTTTTAAAGTTCTAAAAATTGGCTTTCTGCTAGTTTTTTGGTATTTACAAAGATGTTTTAGGCAATTTTTTGAGTTTGGCTAATATTTCAAGTACATGCTAGCTGTTTTGGCTAATTTAGACTTTTTTACATTTTGAGGCTATTTTTGGAGTTTGGTTAATATTTTAGCCACATGAAAGCTGTTCAGCTACTCTAAGTTTTTTGGAGTTGTTTTTTAGACTAATTTGGCATTTAGATCATATTTTAGCTGGCTTTCAGTTTTCAGCTTTCACGGTTTCAGCTCTCACCGTCAGTGTTTTCACCCATCAATTTTAGCATCTTCAGCTATCAGCACTAGCATCTTCAGCGGCCAAATTCAGCTTGCATCATTCACACTAGCATTATCGCAGATAATGCTATATATTTAGTTCATAATTATTTTAAAAAGTTACAGTTTTAAACATTTAGTTTTAGAGTGTTCAATAAATGTTTTTCCCGTTCTGCCCGCGACCTTAGGTGTGTTTTGGATTTTGGCCCCTTGTGCGACGGACTTTGACACTCCTGACATAAAAGAAAGATTGGACAGAGCGCGTCTGACGTCACCCGTTGATTCGATTTGTATTTTTTAACCACCATTTTATTCCGAAGTTACAACTGACCTTACGTGAGGATACAGAATGTCAGCGGGTGAAAAAAGTGCAAATCTGCACATCGGACGAAGGTGGCTGGCACAAAATTTTAAATAGGTAGACACTAACCCTAACCCTTTTGTCAGGCCAGCTAGTGATCAGAGAATAATCAACGTATTGCTCCCCGTTCTCACCTACTCTACTGAAGTTTGGGGCAATAATTATAATTTTCATTAAATGTGTTATAAATAATGTCCGCTAAATATGCTACATTGCATGCATCTTACTATTAACATTGTTGAATTCATTTCCAATAACACTTTAGTTGTTAGTAGGCTGCTAGAAGTAGAAGCTGGGGAAATTATGGTGGGATTTTTTCTTTATTTCTATCTACTCTACTACTCTTTATTATCATTCAGGTTACCCTGCCTCGGTTTGATGCCATGTGATTCATGTGTTCTCCCCTTTTCCCACTCTCCTCCATGGGGGAGGGAGAGAGATTCCAGGTGTCGTCTGTAATCCTGTCCTTGTCCGTGGACCACACCTCTGGCTCAGCTATCCCCCAGTTCCTTCTGGATAAAGGATATCTGCTACACTTTTCAAACGAGTAGTTGTAGAGTTAGATAACCAAATTCTTCTTTAACTGTCCTGGTAAATCACCTGTCCGTCCTGGGAGAGGATCTTTCCTTCATATGGACATCTCTAAAGTTTCTTCTTTTTGTTTACACAGAATCGTTTTTTTTAGGAGTTTGATGCACCTTACAAACATTTAACCAAAGGTCTTAGTATAACATGGATAAATTCTCATCAGTGGACTCGAACGTCTTGACCACTAAAGCTGAACTCTCCTCCAACTGGACATTCTGTTTATATTCCTCAACTGCAGGAAGGAAGTTATTCACTGAAAAAGACAATAGATGCAAAGTAAAGGCATCAAATCGGAGAAAAGCAGAGCGGGACGCTTGACCAAGCAATAACAACGAGTGCTACAACTCTACAGGGAGGAAATAAGAAGTGAAGCATATTTAAGCACTCAGCTGGAAAACACCATTTTTATCTGGCTGGACTCCTACTGAACATGAACTGTGTGTTTGGAAATGAAAGTCTGAGTGTTGATGATGTCATGGTGATAAGAGATGAATTCATTCTTTGTAATGTATAACTTTTACAAGTCTTTCTGAAACATTAAAAGTCCCCCTCCGATGAAAATCCAGTTTTTTAAATTTTAACATGTATTTCTTCTGAAAGAGAACAAATGTATTACAAAATCATTTTTGCATTTCCAAGTATTTCTCCTTTTAAATCAATCCAACAGTCTTGGACACACTCTGTTTTTCCTGAATCATCTTCTTTCTGCTGCACATGCACTAAACCCTCATCTGGTCCGGCTAGCGTGTCTAGTTCAGGTTCTGGAGGAGAGACATTGACTGCAGTCAAATGAGCCACCGTTCACATTTCTGTGCTCCAATCAGCCGTCACCGGATTTTTGGTGTGAGTTTCATCCAATACTTATGGTAGCAGGACTGAGAACTCTGGAAAATCTCCACCAGACTCCACGGAGCTTCTTGATGTGACCACAGAAATGTGAACGGCGGCTCATTTGACCGCACTTGGAAAGGATTGTAAATGAATGAAAGAGCATTTGGATGTTAGCTTTCATTTTTTCTGTTCTTGAGAACGCAATGGATTGAAATGGATTGATACAGCAACGTCAAGAAACATCAAAAGTCTTTGGTGAACTGGAAGGAGAAAGATCAGGATTTTGGAGGAAGTTCTGTCCATGAAGATCTGAGCTGACATCCGGATCAGAACCATACGGCTGGACATTACCCAGATTGATGGAGGTTTTTATGAAGCAGCGACAAAGATTTATGCTAGCGAGACAAAGAGTTATCATAATCAGACGGGGGGGGGATCAGGGGCGGAGTTCCAAAAGTCACACCCCCTCAGAGAAGATTTTGGAAACAGTCTTCAGATTAACATGAAAAATATCTTTTTAAGACATTTAGGTTGTGGAATTTTGGTTAAAAACTTCATAATCATAATTAAAACATTACTGGGAACATTAATTTAAAATAAAAAAATGTCATGGGGAGACTTTAAGCTAATTTTCCTTGAACAGATTTGTTTCATTATTCCATCATTTGCTTAGTGAACTAATGTAACCCTGTCATATAACATTTTGAATTGCCTGGATGATGTGGATGTTTCTGGAATGTCACGCCGACTCCTTTCAGGAGCAGCAGAAGGTCTGGGTGTTTTGTTGGGTTTGATGTCCGCTCGCTCCCTCCGTGTCTTTGTCTCTCTGTGTCCTTGAGCGTGTATTTATGCGGACGACGCTCCTGAGCTCTGCTATTGCTCATCAGCAGCGTCGGGTCTGTCCTCGCATCCGAGCAGGATGTTTTCCTAACCAATGGAGGAAGCTGTCAGGCAGCTGACTCCGCTTCGGTTTTAGTCGTGGTGAAATTACTCCTGAGCGGCGGGTTTCTCGGCGTGCGTCAGACTCTTCCCGTCTCTCCGGCAGACACGATGAGCTCCGGCAGGCCTTCTTCCCTCCTGCCCGTTCCTATCTGAAACTCTCCCCGTCAACCTGCTTGGTCTCCATTTACCTTTCCTTCTGTTCCATCAGCCATTGCTTCAGTCAGTCAGTCAAGCAGTCTCCGACCTTCAACCCCACCCCAGCCTCCGTCCTCCACATGCTATCATTTATCTCTCAGTTAGTGGCTTGAGTCACTCTGAAGCTTTGATTCCCCATAACCTTGTTGCTTAATTTTTCTCCACTTTGACAAAACTTTATTGAGAACTTCAAAGGTTTGTTACAATGATGAGGAAATGTGCTCATCTTTCATTTCAGTCTTTGTTATCAAAAATCAATTTTTGGGAATTTTTAGACAGTAGTGTGAAGGGTCTAGCCTTAAAACTCGCTCACACGTCCAAGGAAACAAACCCTGGCCCTGGATGCATGCCGACCGAACCATCCAGCGTTGAAGAGCGTGTCTTTTTCAGAATAACTCAGGATTGGGCAGGAAGTTAATATATGTGCTTTAGCAGGTGAATGTCATCAATTTTCCTCAAACTTCAGTGAACGGGAGCAGCTGTTCGGTTCAGAGCCGTTTGGTAATCTGTTCATTCACAAATGGGTCGTCTCAAGGTGCTGCAAGATCTTCATGTCCAGACTTCTAATGCTGCCTACCCGGCTGTGGTAGAGTGGTTCACTGGGCATGTAATGATCAGAATGTGAATACTCATGCAGGTGCATGCTGGTATTCTTTCATAAATTAAATTGTTCATGTACTACGTTTCAGGGATAGCTGATAGGAAAATAATGGGAATTTTAAACCTTTAAGCAGTTTTAGCCTTTTTACTATTATTTTTTATATATTATAACCTTTTTATTTAAATTATTATATTGTTATACATTTATAAAGATCACTATTTTTTAAGGGCTTTTCACTATTGAGTTACAAACATTCACATCTATTGTTGCTGTTCACCTTTCATCAGAGGTCGCCACAGCAACGCAGCGTTCACTGATTTTTGAGTTTTACACCGGATGCCCTTCCTGATCCAAATAACCGTGTATTTACAGATAAGCTACAAAATAAAAGCCATTTTTTTGTTATAGACAAAATGAACAAAATAGGCAGTTGTTGGTTCCCATGGAGATTTTTCCAAGCAGCAATCTGACTCTGTAATAGATGAAGTTATGGGAATAAATCTGCTCCACTAACCGTTTTAATAGGACGTTTCATGTCATCATGAGAGCTTGAAGTGTCGTTACCCATCTGAGCGGTGAGGACTCAACAGATGAGTCGCATGCTGCAGGAAACCGAGCTGCTTCAGGAAAAGTTTAAGATTTGAAAGTAGAGATTTGAGATGATGAGTCTGACCTGCTTCTGTGAAAACAGTTTGAGCAGCCTCAGCCCTGATCAAGTGGAAAAAATTTCCCATTTAGACTGAACCTCAGACCCACAACGCCCTGATCAGTCATCACACCAGCTCATTATTACACCTCAACATGAGTGACAATGTAATAAAGACCAATCCAAAGGCCTGACTTTGACTGACAGGGTTACTGCCGTGACCTTAAACTTTAAAACACTAAAGTAGAATCACTTTTTTCTGACTCTGAATCACATTGGTGGGATCAAACATATGTGAATTTAACCCTTTAACACTGGAGCTCCACTGTTTATGTTCTTTGATTTACTGTCATTTTTAAATTGCTAACACAAAAATTCCAGTAGATTTTAAAATCTGCGAGAAATATTGTTGTTAACGGTTAAAAAGTTACAGTATTTAAGCACAAAACAGATTTTGTGTTAAAAGGTTAAAGCCAGAATTTGTGTTAAAACTACAAAAGAACCAACATATGTCATGATTTCAAATAAAACAGTAACAATAGGTTCATTTTGGACGGAGAAGCCCTGCGGAACCATCATGTTAATAACCTAAAAATATTATCACATGTTTCTGCAAAGAGGAAGCAGTAGTTAATACGCCTACACTTCTTTAATCTGTTGTTGAGACACACAGAGAGAAGTGTGTGTAGAGATTGTGAGTTTATTTTCATCTCTACAGGCTGTTAAGATACATGTACATGAACGCATTTGCCAATCACAGTGTTTTATTGTGAAAAACTGGTTATATTTTAAAAATAAACCAGATTTACTCATGTGTCTTGATGTAACTTCCTGCCAGAATTGGCTCAGATCGCGCACAAAGTAGACCAGACCCTGAAACGATCCGCTGCTTTCCGCGGAGGACCGCCGCGGTTCGAATGAAAGCGGCCTCCGTTCCGCGCCGCTTTGCTGCGCTTCCGTGTAACTGTGCTCTGCCTAAAATGGAAGAACAATTCACTTGCAACTGAACCCTGATGCAGTTCAACAAACAGACTATTCAAACTAAAAAGTGTGCATAAATCAAGAGAAAAAAAATCTATAAATGTGAGTTTCAGTAGGTAAAAAAATAAAGGAAGAAACAATCCACATCATGAATTTGAAGAAATAAAAATAAAAAAGAATTGGAAAATCTCTTTTAGTATTTCTTGCTTTAAATTGGTCCTTTTATGATGTTAAATGTTATCCCCTGGTCAGGTTCCACACAAAAAAGCATCTCTTTGCAGTCTGATGAATTCCTGAAACTGTAATTCTAACTACACTGAAGGAACCACTTCAAATGTGAACATTTTTGATTCATTCATCCATCCATTTCTCTGCTGTCTCCCTTTCAGGGTTACAGGGTTGGGAGAGCCTGTTGCCGGGCACACAACCACTCCCCCACACACTCCCCCAGGGATAATTACAGTCACCAATTAACCTATGGAGCGAGTGTTTGGACGGGGGGGATGAGAAAAGCCACACATGAACAAGGAGGACACCGCTATGAGGTGCGAACGCTGACCACTGCGTCCCTCTGTAGCCACATTTAGAATTATCTTAATTTTTTGCTCTATTAAAATATCAAAGGTTTTTTATATACTGATTTTTGTGTAGCTGCAATGTTCCGGAAGTTTCAATGAGCTGTCTTAGCAGCCTGATGGCGAAGAGCACTGAACAATTGAGTATAACTTCAAAGACGTGAGGATTAGAAAAAAGAAAGTTTATTTTTTCTCTGTTCCTCACTTCTCCATATGCTCTTTAGCTCTGGAGATGTCGTCGGTGACACCTAAGTAACACTCACTCTATGACCCAATCCGAATTCTTCCGTTCTCCCTTCCCTCCCATTTGAAGGAGCTTTTTAAGTGCAAGTCGCGTCCAGGAAATTGAATTTTTAAATCCGACCCTCTTTCTTCACTTTGGTGCGCTCTGAACCAAAGAAGTTGACGTTTAAATTTATTTAATGACTTCTTTTGTTGTAGCTTGACCTTTGTAAAATTATAAAATTGCTGTTGTTATGTATATTCAAGCACTGGATGGAAACTCGCTAGCAGACCGGCTACTATTGATGACATCATCAAACGAAAGTGACTTCCAGATATGAGACACTATTTTTTTATCTCTCCGTTTGGGGGGCTAAATGAAGTGGGAGGGAGAAGGCAAGAATTCGGACTGAGCCTTTGACCCACAACTCCGTCTACATGACCAGCATGAATCAGCTGAGTCTGAGGCAGAGTAACTCAACCTTTCGCATCTGCTTTTATGCAACACAACGTGAACATAAAGCGCGGCGTAACAGCCCAAAGACGCTTTAATCTGATAAAATCATCTGATTTACATCAATTCAGTAAATAGTTCATTACTGTAAAGTGTTGCGTATGAGTGCAAGACTGCTTTTCTCTGCTTCAGAATCGATTATTGGAGTCATGTTAATCGCGTACAAGGTTGAAGAGAACGTAAATAAAAAAAAACGGAGCTAAAACTGTAGCTTAAAAGGTTCTACACAAAGGGTTCCCAAACCTTTTTCGCTCAAAGGGCTATAATAGGGCTGTCAAGGAATGGAATAGACTTCCAACAAACATAAAAAGCGTGGCAGAGTTTTACAGTTTTTCACAAACTGCCAAGAAATGAATGCTGGAGCACCAATCTTGCACACATTAATAGATGGCTATCAGAGTACAAGACCATTGCTGTAATTGTTTTATCCTATTTTTTAACTAGAAATATGTTTATTTTTATGTTGTTTTTATAAATTGGTGAATGTATTTTATTCTGCACTAGTTTTAGTTTTATAATTTCAGATTTCATATTGTATTTTATATTGTGTTTGTTTTTTTCCTTGATAACGTGTTTTACATTGGATTTCTTTTAAAATGTCTTAAAATGGTTAATATGTATATAATGTTTAGATATCAGGTATTTTGTAAAGGATTACAGATGGAAATTAGCTACTAAGCTACAATCTGGTGTAAGCATCTTTGCTTTCTAAGCTCAATGTATTTGTACACTGTCCTGATAAATTAAACGAAACGAAACGAAACGAAACTAAAGAATATGGTTTAATTTATTTATTTTGATTCTTTGCTCAATAATACCATTTTTAATTGAAAAACAGGAGCGAGCTTAAACAAACTTTCTACCAAAGAAAACAGCAAACTGGGATCCTAAAGACAGACATGGAGCTGATCTTTTGACTTTATCCGTTTGCTGTTGTCAGTCCGTCTTGGCTAGCTAAAAAAAGGCCGCTAAAAGTATCGGAAGTGACCGTGATGACTCCTGGGAATTTCTAACACAAAAGAAGCCCCTGACTCACTCGGGGGTTGATTCCCCCATAGCTGCAGGCGAAGAAGCTAACAGTGCCACCTGGAGGCTGAAATTGTAGTAAAACCGTAGAGTTCTGGAACACTATAGAGAATCAATGGCAGCCATGGCTAGGCGGGCCAAAAAATAATCTTTGGTGGGCCAAATTTGGCCTGCAGGCCCCACATTAGGAATGTTCTAAAGAAACCCAACACAAAACTGAATTACATAGAAGAACTTGATCTGAAATGCTAAGCCTGTGATGCTATTAAAGAGTCATTCTGGTTGTTCAGTTTTCTGCTCACTGAATCTAAGAACTGTCAGTAATCAGCTGACGCCCTCTCCATGTGTCTGCTGCGTTTTGTGGACTTCTTTTTATAGCAGCATTAATTTAGGAAAACATAAATAAATAACAGTGCACTGTATTCAGTGTCCTGATTGGCAGATGATTTTTGTCAATCAACTTCTTTCGATCATCTCCCCAGAGTTCCATAAGTCATCAGTCGAGAGCAGATCTTTACTGAACTTGTATGAAAGTTTGAACTTTGAGAGTTTAAGTAAGAGAGAAAAGTGTGAAAATGTTCTGAGAGAAGTGTGTAGTGAGGAGTTGTACTGCCTTAAAACATCTGTAATCTCACTCCACAGATTTCCCCTCTCATGGGTTATTCATGGTTCGTATCCACTAGGATGAACAAAGGAACAATATATATACATGATTACACTGTGTGAGATTGGGCCCCCAACCTTTTCATCCATTAAGAAAATGGATGGAAATTGAAAGTAGTTTTGCAAGAAAATGCACCAGAGACATTCAAATGGATCTGAAGCTTCACATGTGAACTTTCTGAATTTTACTTCAAAGTAGTTAACTGAAGAACAATCTAGCACAATCTCTGAGTCAAACTACACAAAGAAAGTCTACTTTAGTTTGTTTAATTGTGCTTTTTTTGCCACCTCTCTAAATGAATGCTAAGGCATAACAGAAGAAATGATTATCTACAGGCTGAAAGAGACACGAACCATCTGGCAGACTTCAAACCCACAGAAGGAGCATTAGTGACAAAGGAGCAGGTAAATCACAATGACATGCAGCCATTGATGCTGTGAGGACCCAAACAGAACGGGAGTGCAGCGGACACATTCAGGAGCGCAGCGAGAGCCCTCTGAGCTCCGTCTCCATAGATCCTCCGGGTTTTGACTGTTGCCTGTGGTGACCGCATAACCATAGGCTGAGAAAGGCTTCAGCACAAAAAGCATTGATTACCAAGCAACTGATTTTCAGAAAGCAACAAAGCGAGAGCGTCACACTAACGTAAAACTCAGCCTCCGTGTGGGGGGTCTTTGGTTGTCTGCGGGGCTTTGTGAAGGCTGCATCAAACAGGTGACTCAAACCGCTGAGTGGATCCTGACAGACATTTTCTGATCGATGCAGACGCACGGGGCTGATGTCACAGAAAGTCAGGGTTTAGATCCATCGTGCTGAGCTCTGCTTCAATGTCTTACTCATAATCTGATGGCAGAAAATGAAGACAGCAGGTTTGTAGTCATCTAAATCCCTCCAAAAAGATGAATATCAATCACTTCTTGTTTTTTTTTTTGTCATTTTCTTTCTGTCACTTCCTCCTTTTGGCTGGTTTGAGTGTTAAAGGAGTCATGTAAGTTCTTAAAAAACCAAAGGGTGGCTTGTGAAACAAGTAAGCCGGTCAGTTTTTCTCAATTGCATATGATTGATTGATTGATTGATTGATTGATTGATCTCCAAAAGTTGGATTTAAGAACCCAGACGACTTTATGCAAGTCGATTTCACGAAACCTAATTTTATTTTTACTCTTTACATCAAAATGGAATTAAAGCTTTCTGATTACTGTCTGGTCATCTGTACTGCAGCCCCACCCATTTACTGTATATAATAACTGGATGGAGTGTGATGTCATCCATAGAAAATAGTTTACTACCAGGTAAACAATCAAATAACATAAATTCAGTCGATATAGTTTTTGTGATACAAACATCACGGTGTTGGAGCCAGACGACGTCGGTAGCCAGTGATTGGTCCGAGTCGGTTGCAATCATCTTTTCTATGGTAGCCACTCTCCCCAATCAGGAGTGAGCTTGTTGGAAGGCCACACCCCCTACCACCAGAAAGCAGGACTCACTCAGTCATGTCCTCTTCCGACCACCAGAGGGACCCCTCTCCTGAAGAGACCATCTTCAGCACCTTCCTCACTACAACTCCCATCAGCCACCGCTTCAGTCTTCTCCATGCCCAGCTGATCATCATCATCCTCATCAGAACCACCAGCATTTATACCCACTACAGACTCAACTTCAGTGTGAAGTCTTGTTCATCTGTCAGTCTGAGCAGTTTTCCTAGTTTGATTCTGTTTTTGACCCACATCTGTTTCTTCATTCCTCTCTGTGTTTTTGACAGTTGTCCATGTCTGTGCTCCAAAACTTTCTCTGGAGTGCCACACTCCACAACATGATGTAAAATCCAGTGCGGTGATGACACTCAATCGGAATGGATTGTTTACATGCAATACGATCGCATCAACAATCGGTATAACTCAGCTTAATTAGAGTCTGATCGGGTCAGAGTATTCCGAAAGGCGTGTTTATATGACATGTTTTTGTTCCGATCAGGCGTTTATTCTTATTGCTTGTGTTCATGTGATAGGCAAAAGTAGCGATAAATCACGTACCAAATAAATGTTAGTAAATATTCCCAATTCAAATATTTGTTTGACTCACCTAAAGTCAGATGGACGAACAGTGAAACACTTTTAAAAAAAAAGATTTAAAGACTAGATGCCATGACTCAACTTCAAGACAATGTCACCTGGAAGAACGAGAACCTTCACCAACAAGTGAACTCCATATTTTGATGTATTGTTAAATATACAAAATGACAAGAATGAGCTTTTTACAATGACAATGTTCAGTTTTGTAATTCTCAATAAAAAAAAAAAGTAATCAAAGTAAATCATCAGTCTGACCAGTTGATTACAGGAGAAAAGTCAGAATCAGAGACAGAATAGAAGCTAACAGGAGTCATTAGCCACACAGTCGGTCATCAGATGATCGTCTGTCTCCACCGGTTTCTGTCTGTCTGCTACTGAACCATCAGACAGACACACTGACAAGACGGGATCCTTTCACTGGAGGGGTCTTTGGTAAAGTCCCCCTCTGATGAAAATATATATATTTTTCTTTTTAACATGTATGTGTGGCATTTTTCTTATGAAAGAGAGCAAGTGTAACAAGAAATGATTTAGTTTTTGCATTTCTGAGTATTTCTCCTTTAAATCTCTGTCAATCAAACAGTCCCAGACAGACTCTGTTTGAACGAATGATCTTCTTTAGATCTTCACTTCCTCGTCCGCCTCAGAACCACATGACTGGACATTATCCATATTGATGGACATCAAGCAGCGGTCAAGATTTATGCTAGCAAGACACAGAGCTATCATGATCAGATATCAGGGGCGGAGCTACTCTGCTCAGCTCCAAAAGCCACGCCCCCTCAGAGGGGATTTTGGAAAGATCAACATGAAAAATGACTTTTTAAGACGTTAAGGTTGTGGGACTTTGATTAAAAACTTCATAATCATAATTAAAACACCTCTGGGAACTTTATTTTTATTTAAAAATATGTTATAGGGGGACTTTAAAAATTAGACAAAAGATGGTTAAAGTGGAACTTTCCTCCATTGTTGACATTCCTTCTACCATCATTACTCTTCAACAGTTTATGCAATAAATGCAATTCCTGTGGATTTGCTGATATGCAACACTTTTTATTAGCAATGCGTTGCATATCGGTGCAATGCCGCTTTTCTCCGTGTCGGAATTAGCAAATTCCCACTCATTATACAAACAGTCGAAGAGTTACACTAGTTATTGAGGTGTTATCAACAAAAGCTCTGGTGCTGAAGGGTTCAATCGTCTCATCAAAGTCACCTTGTGAGTCAGGTTACCTGGACATACAGGTGATCTCCCTTAGAATTCGTCAGAACTCTGCCCCCTTGTGGTTGCTTTGTGAATTGATTATCTATCAATTACTCAAATGAAGCATGAAATCATTGAGGCTCTTTAAAGATCAGAGACGAGTGTCTGGAGACTGATGTAAAGCGAGAAAGTGAAGCACTGTGTCGATGGAGAACTGGGGACAAAAACGAGGTCGGGATAAACCCAAAGAAACGTTGGTTACTTGAGTGGAGGAAGACAAAAGTCCATAACAGTCTATCCACAAAGTTATGCTAATCCCAAATTACCCAAGAGACTAGCGACGCTTCTTCCAGACACAGATTTGTAAGACAGAGCTGAATCTGTAATCGAGGCGGGCCGTCTGCCAGCACGGCCAGACGAGACGGCCAGGACGTCAGCCCCCTCAGCGCTTTGGCTGCTGAGCTGACGGAGAGCGCGCTCACACTCATAATAGCTGCGCTTCACGTGACTGAAGGGAATCATCTGATGGACGCTGATTCCGAACACTCAGGCCGCGAGAGCCCAGCAGGTTCACAGAGACGGTGCTAACAGGCTCCAGGAGGAACCGGTGGATCCGGAGCATTCAGCCCCACGGCGCTGACAGGAAAGGCCCGATTCCTGAAGGCAGACATCTTCCACCGACACGTATCCTCTATTTTTAGTCCTTTTATTGTCCCCGCACACTCTCAGTCCTCCTTTGTGTCTGAGGTGAGCGCCTTCTGGTTAATGGCTTTCAACAGGGATGATTAACTTTGTTCTCTCTGTCATTGCTGTTTATAGCATATAGTAGTTGCAGATTTTATTTAAATATATTTTCCATATTTAGTCACCTACATTTTTAACCTTTTTGTTTTTTATTTGGTTCTTTTAGGCCTGAACTCTCTTATACTTTGTTGGACATTTGAGCCATACATTTCCTTACATATTGTGAGCGGTACGTCTGGAAAGAGTTCATAGCTCCTCATTTCTTCCACATTTTATGATGTCACAGCCTTATTTCAAAATTGACTAAATCAGTTTTCTTCCTAAAAAAAAAAAAAAAAAAAAAAAAAAAACCTCAGAATGACAATGTGAAAAAAGTTCTCCTGAAATTGTTGCAAATTTATTCAAAACTAAAAAACCTGAAAAATGACATGTACACAAGTATTCACAGCTTTAGCTCAATACTGAACCTTTGGCAGCAATTACAGCCTCGACTGGTTTTGAATGTGACACCACAAGCTCGGCACACCTTTCTTTGGACAGTTTGGCCCATTCCTCTTTGCAGTACCGCTCAAGCGGATCAGGTTGGACGCGGAAACTCTGAACCGCGGAGTTTAGACACCGCTGGTGCTCGTTGTTGGAGAAAATTCATGTCGGCCCCCATCCCAAAATAAAAAAAATGGTCTATTTTTCATTAAAAAAAAAAAAAAAATTAATATAAATAAAATATCAAACTTCAATGTAATTTTAGGGCTTTGAATATCAACACGTTAACGCACGAGATTTTCCACAACAACAAGCACGGCATTGTTTTAAAACCAGGGAAACTCTGCCGTTCTCTTCAAAAGTCCCGCCCACTGACGCCGTGGGAAGCGAGCAGTTTAGAATGGACGGACACGCCCCCACCTGTGTAGATTCCAGCTGAGCCGACCTGAAATCCAGCTAGATCAAACTTCACCCAAAAACTACCTTTTTGGGTGAAGTGAACAAAAAAAAAACAGAAAAGAAAAGAAAACTGAATTCCAGGAAAAACATCAAACACACAGCAGTGACAAATTCCTATTTTTTGGGCTGCCTGGTGTGACTTTAGCCTGGATTTTTTTGTATTTTCATTCAAAAACATGTATATTTTGTTGACAAATGTATAAAATTATAACTAAAACTTCAATTCTATGTTATAAAAACAGTTTGTTAAACATTTTTGGGGTTTCTACAGCCAAAAGAATCCCATTTTTTGGGATATAATCTTCTGTTTTTTAAGTTGATTTCATGTTTAGTGTGTGAATATAACATGGAAAAATGACATAAACAAAGGTAGTGTCACGTACGAGAGGTTCTACTCATTAAAATGATACCAAATAAGGAAGCAGGTAGTTAGGTCAAATTGAAAAAACAGAAAATTAAAAAGTTGACAAAAACTGAGTTTAGACCCTAAAGGTTCCAAAGGGTTAAAAATAAACACTCTAAATGTGAAATTATGATTATTTTCAATTATAAAGTGGCTGGCAACTATTATAACCAACAAAAAAAAGGAAAGCAATCGCAATTAGTTTTTTCCAGATTTGCTGTTTATATTGTTTATTTTTTTAAATCAATTCCCAGCCCTAAAAATATACATGTATGCAGATTATTTTCCATTGGAGGAGTCACTGATGTAAAACTATGTTTTTTTAAATCATTAATATAAATCAGGTAACACAAATTAAAAAAATGTGTACAGATCAATTTTATTAGAAAGTCATTAATATGAATCAAGTATCAATAATCAAAGGCTAGCAATCATGCTAATGAGATAGGGGTCTTAAAATATATATTTGTTGGGTAACTAACGGAGAAAAAGTTTTATATTTGAAGTGTTGTCATACATTTTGACAGCAGCTGAGTTGTGTTTCTGGCCCACAGGCCAACCTTCCACTCTTCAGAACTTCCATCTCAGCGCCGCTCGCCCACTTTGACATTTCTGCTGATGTTCACGTGACGGCAGACGATTGCTGCTGCGAGCTAACCGTTCTCTCTGCTCCCTTTCATTTCGACTGTTGACACGCACACACTTATAACCTTCATTGTTGCCCTTTTCCCGACAATCTTTGCTCCTTTACGTCTCCGTGAAGCGCCGCAGAAATAACAGGCTTCGTGAGCCGAGCGGCAGATTCATTTGCATTAGAAGAAGCGCTCAAATTAATACGGAGAAGGAAAGCTTCCAAACCAACAACTTCCTGTTATGGCTCACGGTCGCTGGCTCTTTAGTGACAAGACAAAACCCTTCATTATCCATGCACTGCCACGATAAACCCTCGCCACAATTATCTTCTTGTGTTCTGCACAATTTCTGATTCGGCTGCTGATTTAGAAAACAAACACATTTATTTCAGGGTGAATTACACTGATTATCTGAGCTAATGAGCGATCATTTGGAGGCAGTGGGAGGGGATGAAGGCACGAGGCTGAGGAGGAGTTTACAGCTCAGACTCAGCAGCTGATTGTGTGAAACTACTTTATTAATGGGATCGTTTATGGGGTTATGGGAGCAGACATGATGTGACGTGATATTAATGGCTGGACCAGGACAGAGTGTAGCTGAAAGGCTGGTTAGGCCGACATCAGTGTGTAATTTCCTTTAAATCAGCCTCTTGTTCTGGAACTGCACAGATCTGCCACTGCTTCAAGATACACTTTGATTAAACTTCTATGTTTTTTTTAATAGATCTGCAGAAGTTTTCATTTCTGAATCTCCTGTTTTGTTTGCTCACATTTTTTCTGCACTTTATTTCACATTATTATTCCTTCACATGTTGTTTAGCTTTTTTCTTTTTGCTTCCTCGGCTTCTTTCATTGATTCTATAAGCTACTGGGTGTTGACCTTCCTCCCTCTTCACACATTCCTCCTGTCCTCACCTCAAGCTTCTTCAGGTGTTTTTATACACCTGGTATTTTCGTTTTTTTTTATTATTTTTGGAGTTTTGTTCATTTTTGCCTTTCCTGCTCTGCCGTGTCCTACTTTTTATTCAGATTATTTTTTCATCAAAGTACCTCTTTCCTTCTGCCTCCCGAGTCTCGCAGTATTTCCTTCCTCCTCTCCTCAAATGACTTCCTTCCACAGACACTCCAGACGGTGAAACTCCAAAACTAAAATAAACTCAACTTTACATTCATAGATTTAAAAAAAAAGAAACACATTTTGAACACAATTGAACAAAAAGTGTTTAGAATCATAGATAAACTCCATTTATGATCATGGAGTGTGTTTACCTTCCCTTGTGTAGTCGGGGAAATGTCACTGTTTTTCCTAAAAGATGTGCTTGATTGTGCACAAACCTTCATTAGCTTTAGAAATATTGTATTTGACTTTTCAAAAAATTAGAAGCCCCAACACTGTCCTGATTAAAGGGAAAAACAACTCTAAAGAAATGTCCTCATAAAATCCATATTAACCCCCCAGTTTCATTAACAGATTTGATTGAATTTTGAACAACAAAGAGACCCTAAAATATTCTCTGGATCTGATTGTTCAATAATTAAAGTTGTTAGGAGAAAATGGAAAAATAGCCATTATTTAGAAATTTACTTAACTGTTCAAACTGTGGAATTCAATATTTTAAAGCAGATTAAAAAAAAAAAAACATAAAAAAAACAAATGTTTGCTGACTAAATGGTTGAAAAAAGACCTCCAGATCACTTAATCGTGTTTATTAGTACATATCTTGTAAAAATATTTGATACTATAAGCACAACTGCAGTTGTAAACAGGATATGAAGCAATTAAAGATTAAAAATAAGTAGAGAAATCAAACTCCGTAAAGAGGGTAAATAAATCAAGCAGTTGAACATATAAATTATATATGTATGATATGAAGTGAGTAAGTTGTATAGTAGTTCAAATGCGCATTTAACGAACAGAAATTGAGATGAAAAGACACATTTGGCTAAAATGACAAAAGAAAAAGTAAAAAAATAATAATTAGGGCTGTAAAAGTTAACACGCGAATAATATCAAATGAACGCATTAATATTTATGAACACCCTCAGACGTTCTGTCATGCAGCTGTGAGATCAGCGTAATAAAACTGTCTAAAATAAACTTGTTTATGTTCTGTGATTGAGATTTTATTAAAATAAAGAGATAAAATGGCATTTATTTGTAGTTTTTCCACAAAAGTGACCATTTATTTTAATAAATGGGACAGAGGACGAACGTCAATCAGTGGCGACTGATCTCCATATGCAATGACAAAGTCTGAGTTGTGTTGTATCTATTATAGTCATGTGATTTATTTTTACTTAAGGATTCCTAATAACCTGAATCTATGCCGTAAAGATATAAATATCTGATCTTAAGTTATGAACCAGATAATGATAAAACATGTAAAGGTAATGGTAAGGTCGAGCCGGGGTGGGATTATATAAATTCACTCCCTCACACTTCCTTTCAGGCAATCTCTTAATGTTTAGTTATCCTGTGTATGAAATAAATAAAAAATAAAAAAACGATCTAATCTAATCTAATCTAATCTAATCTAATCTAATCTAATCTAATCTAATCTAATCTAATCTAATGATCCAAACGTTATTTAACAATTCTTTCTTTATAACTTGGTCCGTCTTCCCTGCCCTGTAGTTCCTCAGCATTCCACTAGGGGCAGTAGAAATGCTTTTCCTGATCATTTCAAAATGGCTGCCTCCATGAATTCTCAAAAAACGTTTTTACAGGAAAAGCTTCACAACTTAATGGTGAGAATATCACATCAATTATTTTTCATTTAATGACTTTCTGTTTTGAAAAAACAAACAAAATATGTGATATCTTTTTTTTTAAATACAGTTATGCTGAAAGTGAGCGGATCACATTTGAGACAGTGGCTAAATAACGTGATATTTTTTCCCCTGATCATTTGCTAGGATTTTCCATCTTAAACTAACTTAGTATTAAGTAAAATCTTACCAAATCACCCAACATATCATTGATATACTGTTGGAGCCATATGTACTTGGACTGAGAATACATGAGACTTAAGTTGATAATACATGAGTTTATAGTGATAATAATTTTAATTTATAAGATGACATCCCCCAGTACTTCACCGGAACCCCACTCCTCCCTGGAATGGCCAAGGTGGCCATAACAGGGTATTCCATGTATTCCATGAAGGAAAGGAGAAAAAAAGGGTTCATAGCATCTTAATTCCCTCCGAAAAGGGAATTTCTGTCATTTCTTTGATTTAGCAGGCTTTACAGAGTTTAAATTGTGTATTTTGTGGGTTTATAAACTGATTTTATTGTTTAGATTGAGACGTTTGTGTCTAACCAAAGACAAAAGTCTGTGTAGACTTTCCTCAGCTGCCAGTATAACCAGCATAGCTGTATAATCTCTGCATTGATTCTTCTTCTCGCGCTGGGACGTCCAGGTCAGCTCCACTGGGAAGCATCTAGAACAGGGGTGTCAAGATCCAGTCCTCAAGGGCCGGTGTCCTACATGTTTTCTAACTACCCTTTCTATGAGAGCTCTTCATTGGCTAAACACACCTGATCCAGGTAATCAGCAACAGAAGAGGCAGGATTTCTTAAAAACCAGCAGGAGGCCGGCCCTCGAGGACTGCAGTTTGACACCCCTGATCTAGAAGATCTCCTGACAGTAGAGATGCTTTACACCCCAAACTGTTCAGTCTGGTCTTCAGCAAACAAGGATTGAATCCTCAGATTTACAAGTGTTTGAGTTTATAATCCCAGCTCTTACACACTCCTGTTTGTCAATGACGTGAAAAAGGCAAAAACCAAAATTAAACAAAAGTCTTTATATGGAAATGATAAATATTATCCACAGAGGGAATCCTGTAGTGGAGGACTCATGAGCTGTTAGAATAGGATCAGGAAATAATCAAATGACCCTTAAGAATAAACAGAAGAATGATGTGTAGAAAACAAACAAAATACCAAGACAGATTTTTATGTCATCTTTAACAAATATATAACAGAGAGTGAAACAATTCAGTGTCCTCTACTGAAAAACACATTATTTAAAGAAAATAATATAACATTTTTATAATGAACTGCTGGGGAAATAAGAAGCAATGCAGAGATTTACCGCTAAAATTTCTTGTCATGCATTAAATTCTGACTTGATTACATATATTCTATAGACTTATAGACGGAAATTATTTAGCAGAATGAGATCAAAGCTGTGAATGAGATCTCTGACATTAAACCCAACGCTGACTTTCAGAAAATCCCCCTGGAAAACAGAGAAACACTGAAAATCAATCTCACACTTCTTGAAATTTCCTGACTGTTGAAGCGACAAATACATGTTTGAGTGTTTGAATCTCTCACACGTTTATTACACAGAGCTTTAAACATGCTCAAATACTTGTGGGTTAGGATGTGGTTGATTTGTTGAAGCCACAATAGTCACTTTTTGCTGCTATTGTCAGAATGTGAAATATTTCACTTTTTCTGTATTAATTTGTTAAAAAAAGGCATTTAGTTGTTGATTATATTTTAGCTTTAGATAAGATTATAGCAGTCCGTACAAGAGTCACTGTAGACAGGGGTAGGGGGGGGATTAGGGGCGGGGCCATAAAGCTCAGCAGCAAAAGCCACGCCCCCTCAGAGGAGATTTGGACACAGAGGCTTCAAATTGAAAAATGGCTTTTTAAGGTGGTGGGATTTTGAATAAAAATGTTATTAACATAATTCAACTGGGAATGTTTTGGGGGTTTTTTATAATAAAATTGTCATAGGGGGCTTTTAAGGAAAAAATGCCAAAATCTTTCTTCTTGATTTTTTTTTTTGTCATCGGTGAACTATGAAATATTTAGTTTAGGAAAACTTTGCTTTTCTAATCCCTAAAAAAAAGCTTTCAAATAAAGAAACCCCCACTAAAATATCTAAAGAAAGGAAATATGTTCTGCCATCTATTGAAAGCTGAAAGAGTTTTCTGACTGTAAACCCTAAGCCAATCTGGCCTTGTCCTGATTTGTAAAAGCACTTTGAGAAAACAGAAGGTCTATGATGTCTATGAAAGAAAATCTTGGTAATATTTCGGGCAGCGGCAGCAGCATTATGCTGCCATCAGCAGTAATGACTCTGTAATGTACTGAGGGAAGAATCAAATCAGTCTCCTGTTCAAAAGCGACTTTTTTTCTTGAACAGTCATCTGAAGTCGGCTGCTGCGCCACCTTTTGTTTATTTGTGTCCTCGTTGCTCACACTAATCTTTGCTGTGGGAATAAAGGCACGCCGTGACGGCTTTATGGCTCTATTTATGTGAGCTGTAAAGGATGTGAGTAACGCCAGGCTGGTAAAGGTGACTTTTATGTAGAGAACAAATATATGGGCTTCAAGAGCATAGGAAACATCTCACATCCTGTCCAGGAAAAGTTGACCTCGTATTTGTTTTGTTAAAACTGCAAAAACTCAGAAACTTGACATTTCTGAAGACATTTTTGGCAGGATATACTTTTATTTATGTGTGAAAAGCTTTTAGCAAAACCCACATGAAGACTTCATTCACAATCTAACTTAATACCTGTAGAACACACTTTAAAAGTTTGATTGAAAAAACATGAACGAATGAATAAGGCAGTTAAGGTCTTTAATGTACCGATACTAGACATTGCTGGTGTAACCAATAGACACACAATTGTTATTTTTATTCTTTTTAAGTCTATTGTTTCAGATTTGTCATGTCTGGAATTACTGTCGCCTTGCATGACCCATTTTTTGTCAATCATAAGCTGCAGGACAGATGGCCTCATCTGACTCTACTGCAGGGCTGCTATAGTTACACTAAAGAAGGGGTGTCAAACTTAATCGCATAGGGGCCAAAATCCCAAACTCGTCTAAGGCCGAACAGGATAAACATTTTAGAACACTTTAAAACTAATTTTAAAACTTTAAAAATGTGACTTTTTTTCCATAGTCATAAACTAAATATATAGCATTACCTGCGATAATGCTAGTCAAAATTTTGTTAGCTGAATTTGGCCGCCGAAGATGCTAACATTAATAGCTGAAAATGCTGAAGTTGATAGCCAGCTAACATATTAGAGCTAAAATATTAGCTAAATGCCAAATAAGCCTGATAAACTGAAATAAAAAAAAAAAAAAAAAAACCTTAAGTTAGCCGAAACAGCTAGCATGTAGGTGAAAAAATAGCTAAACTTCAAAATATCTTAAAAAACTAAAAAAAAAAAAAAAAAGCCTGAATTAGCCAAAACAACTAGCATGTAGCTCAAATATTAGCTAAACTCCAAAATAGTCTAAAAAATCTTTGTAAAGGTCAAAATAGACCACAAAGCTAACACATTGCAATTTTTTTCAACTTTAAAACTGTAACTTTTTTACATATTGATAGAGAATATTATTCCAGAATAAATCAATTTAAACCTTAAATAACTTTCAATATTTTATTCTCCATAAAATATATTTATTCAAAATTATACAAGTTAGAAATAAGTGCAAGATAACATCGGGACATTAATAACAATAAAATAAAATGATCTGGAGATCATTAGCAGAGTGCTGCTAATGAACAGCGGATACATTTCACACTTTTACACTGTTCCTGGAAAAACTGAAATCATTTTAGCAGATGCTCAAAAGAATCTCTCAACGGTAAAAGAACAAATCAAATGCTGCTCATCCTCTGATCCTCAGAAGCTGGTCTTCTCCAGGTTTACCCATGAGACGTTCTTTGTTTTACTGAAGGCCAGTCTATATTCCCAGGGAGCTAAGCGTGAGCATGCGAGCCATATGGACCACAGCTAACATGTCTGCCACCTGCCAAACAAAGTGGACCCCTCCAGGAAAGAACACGGGTGAAAATTAAAGAAGGACAAAATGTGCCCGTGTGAATTCCCTACTACAGTAGCTACTACAGTGATTGGGAAACGGTTGGTAGTATTTGTTCAAAGCTTGTCTCCACATCTGCATAAGGACCCAGCTTACATTTGGCTTGGATGAACAACATGCTTCTTCAAATGTTCACTCACTTGAAATTTAGCTGCTGACACGTTGCACTTAAAGCTGATAAATTAACCCATTTAAGGTACGTTCACACCACCCTCGCTAACACACATTCAAGCAAACACTCCCAATGAAAACTGTATACATGCTGAAATGGACATTTTGGGATCTTGCATTCAGACATCACTACACAAGTTTATATGACTGTGTTTGGACTCTACATACAAAACCCCATTAAAGTTAAATCAGGTTGAGCTTTGACCACTTGAATTGGTCATGACGCGTGGATTACCTCAATTTGAATTCACTGTAGTGCCAGACGTTTACAAACGGATCCTGGAGGAGAAATGAATAATTGCAGTTTGTGTCTGGGTGGAATTAAATCACCCCAAGTCTTTAATATATCAGAATAGAGCTCAGAAAGAAAGAGTCTGGACCAAGATTCACTAGATTTGCACCTTTTTGACATTTCACACCAAGCCTCCTCTACTGGTGCCAGCAGGGCTCATATAAATGTAAAAGACACGACACAACGACAAAAGCCGAAGCACGATAAGAAAGGCAAAAGCCCGCCGAGAAAAGCTGAAGCACGACAACAAAAGCCAAAGCACAATGACAAAACCCGAAGCACAACAAAAACCAAAGCAAAGTGACAAAAGCCTAAGCATGACGACAAAAGGCGAAGAATGACAACAAAAACTGAAGCACGACAACAAAAACTGAAGCACGACATCAAAAGGAAAAGCACGACGACAAAAACTGAAGCATAACAACAAAAACCGAAGCACAACAAAAACCAAAGCAAAGTGACAAAAGCCTAAGCATGATGACAAAAGGCGAAGAATGACAACAAAAACTGAAGCACAACAACAAAAGCCAATGCACAACGCCAAAAGCTGAAGCAGGAGAACAAAAACTGAACCACGACGAAAAAAGCTGAAGTATGACGACAAAAGGCGAAGCATGACAACAAAAGCTGAAGCATGAAAACAAAAGCTGAAGCATGACGACAAAAGCAGAACAACAACAAAAGTTGATGCACGATGGCTAAAGCTGAAGGACGACAACAAAAGCTAAAGCACAACAACAAAAGGCGAACCACGACAACAAAATTCACAACACAACGGAAGTGATTCACAGAAAATTGATAACAGACCTTCATTTTTTTTATTTAGTTTCATTCAGCATTGAACTATTGGAGCTGCTTGAAATTTTGAGCATTGAACAGAGAGGAGATACATTAAAATAAAGCTGCAGGAATCTTTTTCTTAACTAACTAGCGTGTTTCTTTTTTCAATTTATGTCTTGATTTGAACTAAAAACATCATAGCCATGGAGTTGAGTTCCATGGCCACTGGAAAGCCCGGTGTCTGGCAGAGCAAGCGACAAGTTGAAGCATCAATAGCTTAAAACTGAATTAAACTTTTTACTTTAAGGTAGTAATTTATTTTCTTTGTGAATCATTTCCATTGTGTTGTGGCTTTTGTTGTTGTGTTATGGCTTTTTCACATCACAATCCACGTTTTTATGTCACAGTTTTAGTTTGGTACCAATCCTAAGAAAAACTAAGCAGTACACGTCTCATAAGAAGCAATGTTTATGACTGAACATAGAACACAAGCTGGTTCTGGCAAGATCTCGTTGTGTTGGTCGCGTGTAGAGCTGCTCAAAGAGGTTCAGTGTGCTGTGCTGCCAAATAGTGGTCGGATGTTTAAGACGCTGAACGACGCTCATAGATGTTTAATGAAATATCATCTCATCAGCATTGTAAATTTATACAAGTATCACCAAATGAAATGTCCCAATATAAATCAAAACCTATTTTTCCCTACACCCCTACATATACTCTTTAACATGAGTCAGCTATTTCTGACACTGATAAAAGCAGCTTTTCGTATCAGCTTTGCACATTACTAACACAGCATGTGGCCGCTTTTCTCTGCAACAGATTCAACCGACTTACACTGATCGAAAAAAAACACTTCACTACTGTATAAAGTCTTTTATATCAGTACAGGGCCTTAAAAAACCTTAAAGATGGAGAGTAACCATCCTTCAGCAGAACCTTAAATTTGAACAAATGGCCAAGCTGCTTTTCTTAGAATGAAAGTTAAAACCCAAACTCCAAACAGCATTCTGAGCTTACACTGTTGGCCAATCTGCTAATTAAGTGCGTATTTATACTTTTCATTTTTTTCAGAAATCTTATTTCATCCAAAAAAATAAATAAATAAATTAAAAAAAAGCTCATGAAATAAACCCATGGAGACAATAAGCCTTTCTCCCTTTTTTTAGCTGTAGCATTGAGAGGCTTTTATTTTCCGCAGCAGCAGGGTTCTGTTGGCCTTCCATTCATCCGTACACCGGCGCGGGCTTTGCCATGTTATTTTTCCATTGAAGCAGCTCTCCAAATAAACCCATCATTATCAACAACAGCCCTGAACACCTCCACCACTGCTGCTCTCCATCTGTCTTCCACCGCCACCGCACAGCCATGCCTGAACCCAGACCGGCCTGTCCAGGCGGAGTTTGCTTCACCACAGAGCCAAACACTGGACCACTGATCTAAACAGCCATCCGGTTCTGACAGAGCTCCAACTCGGAAATGAGAAAATGTCATATTTCTTGCCTGTAAGCAGTCACGAACCATCTGCAGTGAGGAAAGCGTGCAGCCAGGTGCAGTTTGTTTAGTCATGAAACAATTCATCACATGCCGTGAGACCGCTCAACTCCAGTCAGCAGAACACTAAATGTCAGCTTAATTTGATTGACGCTCTGCTCTTACCATAGAGAATAGTCACCATGGAAACTGGCATGACCAAGATGCCCAGGAGCATGTCAGCAACTGCGAGTGACATCAGGAAGTAGTTTGTGGCGTTTTGCAGCTTCTTCTCCAAAGACACGGCCAGAATCACCAGGATGTTCCCCATGACCGTGACGGCGATCACCACCAGAATCAGCAGCGCCGCCCAGTTCTTCTCCGCCGCCGGGTCTGAGGGGGCACACTGGGACCCGTGAAGTCCGGCGGCACTGCGCTGAGACCAGTTCCCCAGCTGCCTGTCCCCGGCGCTGCGTGCCACGTCGCTCCCCTTACACTCCACGCTTGATGCGTTGCTAAGTCTGAGGACGTTTTCCTCAAGTCCAGGCGGGGGCCAGGGCTTGGATTCCAGAGCTGTTACGGCTCTGATAGTGTGGGAGATCAACTCTGACATGTTACCTCCACGCAAGCTCATCCTGTCAGATCAGGGAAACGTGAGATCGCCACTAAATCAGTACGACAAGAGCCAGAAACTCACAGCTACTCCCTTCTTTTTTTGCCTTCCCCATCGTACAGTCGTGTCCCATAAGTTTTATATGTATCCGTCCCATCACCTCACGGGACACTGGAGCTTTAAAAATGTCTGTCAGGATCAACATCCTGCATAAACGTCTTGATCAGAGTGTCAGAAGCCAGGATTGATCGTGACTCACGTCTTCACAGGAAAAGGGGAAGAAAGAGTCTGTTCTCCAGATAATAGAATCCGTTTGAAGTCATCCCTGAAGATATGCTGAAAGTGCTACATCCGTGCCAAATCTGGGTTATAGAAAATCTACATTTCTTCCAAGGGTTGATGCCGTTATCCAGAAAGTCTGTGCTTCTTGAGGCGCATGACTCTGATCTTTATGGAATACAGAGAACAAAAATCCTCCTCGGTTCAGAGTGGTTTGATGGGTGAAACTGTGGTGGAAACTGGTGCTACGTTGGATTGCTCCTCACAGGTGTGACTGCTCTGTGAGCAGGATGTCAGAGCGGGAATCCTGGCTTCCTGGTCTCAGCTCATCCATGGTCGACAGGGATGGACGACGAGCAGGATTCTATCTTACAGGTGTGCTTCCAACTTTCCCCTCACTCCAGTCTGCCAATAAAGTTCTGACTCCTCTGAAGAATTCGTTCCTCCACATCAACAAACAGCATCAGCCCTCCAGGGGATTTAAATACTCCATAAATCCCGCCCCTCACCTCTTTACTGACAGTGGAAAACATCAGCCACTCCATCCACGTCTTCCAAAAAGCACCACGAACCATCCCAAGCCGTCCTCCTTCCCACAGCGTTTTCCCACATGTTGTCACTTTCCAGAATGAAGGAACTGATAGAGGGTCAGCAGGAGGGACCGGAGCGTCGGTGGGGTCTCCCTGCCGTCTTTCAGGTTTCCAGAGGAGTGCGGTCAAGTAGTTGAGTCGTCATTGCGAGTGAGCGGGAGCGGAATGTTTCTGCGCTCTGCCTGCTTCTCTCATGCAGCCTCTCCTCCTCTCTGTGGGGATCTCCAGCTCTCTCTCTCTCTGCCTTCTTACCCAGGGTCTCTCGCTCCCTTGTTTCGTATTGGCTGTCTCCCTCAAGCATGTCTTGTTCTCTCTCCATTGTGCCTTTTCCCTCCTTTCTCGTTGCCTTTTTCTGGTTCTATATGTCTTTTTGTTGAGTTCATTCTAAGTTCAAATGGCCTCATATTAAGACAAACAGCATGAATAAACGTGTGACAGTTTACATTTACCTTTGATCTGAAGGATGAATAAAGCTCAGGAGCAACAAAAGCTTAAGAAGATTTATTTTGAAAGTCCTAAAATTAGAATACATGTTAAGACATGTTAAGGTTTATTTATAAAGCCTAACAACTTATACCTGGTTCACATTGGATGGAGAAGCCCTGCAGAACGGAGGCCTAGTTAACCTATAGTGTGGTTCACACCAGCTGCTGAAGGCTCGCGCCATGCAGCGTATTGTTTCAGTGAATTTTTTTCGCAAGCTATGAGCAATCTGGGTCAATTCTGGCAGGAAGTTGCAGGAAGTCCGGTTTATTCTCAAAATATAACACAGTTTTCACAATAAAACACCACGATTGACAATGGGATCATATTTTTGTGTCTAAACATACTGTAGAGATGAAAATAAGCTTACAATCACAACACACAAAAAAACAGGCACAAAGAGACAGACACACAAACACGCACAGATCAAGTAGTGGGCCGACTCCTGAGCGGGGGTGGGGCTAAAACACAACAAGAGAGAGGCAGAGAGCAGTTCTTCTTAGCAGAAACATGGGGTGATATTTATTGGTTATAAATTTACCCACGATTGCAAAAAAATAAATAAAAATAATTCTAGCGGAAGCCCCTGTTAACCGTGGTGGAAAAATATGCATCTGGCGTGAATTGCAGAAGACAGCAGTCGCCGCGCGCAATCTTCGCGGCCCTTCCGCGTCGAGTGTGAACGTAGCGTTACACCTTCACAGTAAATCAAACACTGAGCTCCGGTGTTAAAGCGTTAACAGACACTTACTCAACTAAACAATATTCTGAAAAAGCCAGTTGGAAAGACAAAGCGGTGTGTGAATTTCTATTGGGTCAATCCAACTTTTAATCACAAAGACGTGCTACTAAATAAGTGCAAATTTGAGCTAAAGCAAGAGATGTTTTAGAAAGATAGCGACCGTTGTCATGTGTAGTAGAAAAGTAATATACGCTACATTGAGAAGTTCCAAAACCCAAATCCCTTTTGGGGTTGCTGGAACCCATCAGTTATAATTGGGCAAAGGTGGGGTACGCCATGGACAGGTGACATTCACGCTCACAATGAAGGGATGCTTTAAAATGAACAATTCTTTTATGAAGCACAGGGCTGTTATGTGTATCCGAGTACTTGGATATTTGTGATGTGCGAGTAGAAATGTTTGCCATGGGGTGGGCAATACATTTGACCGCTAAGTTAACTTAGCTGTTTATGTTTTGTTGTCCTCCTACTAACAACCAATTTTGACAGACATGGACTTCTTTTTATTTTTTTTATTCCTAATAAGAGGAGTGATTATTCTGCTACTCCCTTTGGGCTGTTTTCCACTACTTCTGGGTCTGAAAGTATCCTCCAGTGCATTGTTTACACGATCAGCTGCTGTCGCCTGAAAACCACAGAATGCGGTCGGAGAGTGCTGTAATATGATCTGTTTTATTCCATTTTCAAGAGAGCCATGGATATTAAAATAATATCCCTGTTATGGGATCAATAGCGTTCTAAAAGTTCTATTTTATGTGAGTTTGATAAATAAACTTCATGCAGCAACACACGCCAACAATTTCTGTTTCTGGACTTGATGTATATGCCCGTGACCCCGTGACGTATGAGTTAGGACAAATCTTGTATTCAAGACAAAGAAAAGTTTAAAGTTTACTTAGAAAAACAGACTGGTTAAAAATATTGTAGATTTTTATGTTTAAACACCCTTAATTTCTACTGAAGAACAGGCAACTAGAAGCACCTAATTTGTGAAAGCACATTATTGGTAAAAGCAGTAACATATTGCATTACTTGTTACCTAGAACTGAATATTTCTGTGGTTATTGTCCTCCAAAACTTTTTTTCTCTTTATTGTGCTTTTTTTTGCCCAAACTGTGAAATACTTTAGTGAAAATAAAAACAGATAAACAGACATACACTGAAAAAAATTATTTTTTCACCCTGTAAATGTTATCTTGTTATCTGCCTAATTTTTACTTGAAATTAAAAGTTTGTTGATTTAACTTAAAATATTGCATATTATTTAATATGAAATGTGATATTTATATGTAATTTTTGAAAATCATGTATTTAAATACATTTTACATACATACAGCAATTAATAATAACTAAGATAATGCACTATGTTGAAAACATCAGAAATCAAGTAAATTTTACTTCACTAATTTGTGTAAATCTGGCAACCCAGAGGGGGTGACGTCAGAGCTCAAAACAGGTTTGAACTGGATCTGCGTCGGCGGGAGATTGTGGATTCTGACAGAAAATTGCCGATTTGTCTGGACTTTTGACTGAATATTTGTCGTTTTGGACGATTGTAAGTACGTTTACGTCGTTGCTTTTATTTCTATTCTGTATCTGAAGTCAATGGAACATGAAGTCAGATTAGTTTTAATCGTATACCGGACGTAATTCTTAACATCCTGTTAGCTTGTTAATGGGCTAAACTTGTGTTTTAATGAAAAAAGATCTAGCCAAAAGTAATAATGGTAAGAGACTTAAAATATATGTATACACATTTTTAATTTTAAAAACAAGATGGTCAACACAAAGAAGAGCCAGCAGCTAAAGTCATGAAGTTATCTTGTTTACCGAACACAATTACATAATGATAATAATACTATATGATGATTTCTTATATTTTTCATCTTTCAAAAGAGAAAAGAAAAACGTTTTTTTTATGTATAAAAAATATTGAGTTCAAATATGTCATTAGTGTTTTGCTTTTAGAAATGGGGATCAGTGAGGAAATATGTTGAGTCTTTATGTGTCAAAGAGTTTTCAATACTTTATACGTGTTTTATAAAATAAATGTGTTTTCAAGTTTTAAAAAGGAATTGGAGGATGTTAGTTTTTTGTATCTGATTCAGAATGCCAGGTTGGCATTCTGAATCAGATACGATTTTGATTAAATCGTATTGTAATGTCAGAAACAAATGAAGGAGAAAAGCTACATGATTGTCTGATTGTGTTCAAAAACATTTGTATTTTACATTGTTTCTAAAGGTATATATGTATTGACAGGATTTTGCCAAAGAGACGATCATGGAGGACCAAGCCAACCTTGTCCTGAATATATTGGTGATTCATGGAGGTGCTGCCCAAACTGAGGTGTCCATCATCACCGAAGGAACCGAAGTCCTTGCTGACTGTAAATATGTAGCAAAGGCTTGCCTCCTGCTGATTGGTATTGTATATGCTTTGAACCTGAGGTATCCACCAAAGCTGAAGTACACTTTTGAAGTTTTTCAAAAGCTCTTTCTTGAGCTTGATGCTCTTAAAATGTCTCCCAAAGTGCAGGCTTTGCACAAGAAACTTATGTTTTTGACCAACATTTCTGTTACTTTTATTTTATAGTTACATGTTATATTTTCTAACGTGACAAGTTGTTCATGTTCCACAAAGCTAAGTCACATTTAAGAAAGAAATAGTTTTTTGGGATTTTATTTATTTAAAATGTATTGTTTTGAAAAATTGATTATCTGGAAATGAACTGTTTAATGTATTTTTGAGCCACATATCTTGTTTGGGTTTATTAGTTTGTACTAAGCAGACAGGGTTCAAGCTCCACCAACCATACGGTCTGTGAAGTGTTAAAAAATAATAAAATTTCTGCTGTTGAAGTATCTGTTGCCTTTTCTTGTTGGGAGGTTATTAATGAAAAGCCATAAATGGTTTAAACAAAATGATGTTCCATTGAAATATATTGTAAGTACTACAAACAAAAGCAAGCATAATTTAAAATAAAATCTACATAAGAATTACTTAAAGTAAAATGAACACAATTTAAGAAATGTAAGTACACTAAACGAAAATTTAATGAAGCATAACTTAAATACAGCTTTGATTTCAATAACCTATATTGTGTAATAATGCCATTTCAATTTAAATACTATTTACTAAAGTAGAATAGTAAGATTTAGCCTAATTTTTATGGCAATAACAGAATTTTTTAAGTAAAGTCTACTTGAGAACTTGACTGGAAAATAATAGATTCCTTTAAGTAAAACTTACTTATATTTTTTCCTGTAATATTTACTAAGGATTTCTGTGTGGAAATTGTTACCGAAGTTTTTTTAAGTAAATTTCACTCCAGATTTTTTTCAGTGTAGAGGAACTTTTTTTTTTTTAATTTAACACATTTTGTTTTCTTTGCTACCAAGCTGTTTAATGAACCAATGCTGTAATGGGTACACTGGAAGTTTAAAAAAAGGAAATAATTTCAGTTACAAATAAAACACACTTTTTTTGAGTAGACATCTCTCACATAGACTGATGTCGACCCCTGACCGTCCATTCACGTCATCTGAGCCGCTGAGATGAGATTATTTCCTTTTTCTGAGTAAAGAGGTTTGAAATCTGGGACAGGAGCCACCACAACCGAAGTGATGCTGTTAATCTTTTCTTTCTTCTCTTCTCATCTCGCTGGGCTGTGACTTCTAGCAAGAAATAGAAACATACGTTAATGAGGGAGTTTCCAAACTGCCTGAGGAAGTTCTTAAGTTTGTGACTTGAGTCGCTGAGCCTCATTCTGAAATTGTTTAATCTCTTGTGAAGATTTGCACGACAAAGAACTGGAAAGTAAGAGTGAGGCAATTCTAGAAAGAGTTGGTACTTCATGAAACACATTGTGGCTAAATAAAAGTTGTACAGTTGTACAACCTAGTTTTTCTTGAACAACTTTGTTTCCTTCAGGATCAAAATGTAAAATTCTCGAGCATCTCCGTTTCTTAGCATGTTGTGTGTATTCCAGCAGATCTTCAGTTTTCCTATTTGTTCTTTGAATACTCTCTGCTGTCCTGCGTACTTGTCATGGGCAGAACTGGTTTCTTCTTCTGCTTTTATTAATTGCAAACAGATGGGCGTGTCACTGCCCCCTAGAGGTTATATGTTTGTTTCACTAGAAGTTGTTTACAAATTCCATTTCAAAAGACGACGATGATACAGAAATTAAAAAAAAAATCCTATTTAAAATCACACTATCTATCACTCTCCTTTGAAGTAGAATTAAAAGCTAGAGCTGTTTTTGTGGATTCTATCAGTAGGTTTGTTTTCTCTGTGCTTTGACACTCCAGTCAGACTCTACTGGAGCTTCAGTCTTTGATTTTGTCAGACATTTCACTCATGTGACACTCAAAAGAGGACAAGCGTGATGCTGACATTGAGGTGTGTTAACTGACTCCTTCAAACATATTTCAGGTGTTTAAACTTCCACTAACTCATGTCCATCCCTGAGTAAATTAACCCTCACCTGTGATGAACTCAAACTATCTTCCACCTTAGAGCTGGCCTGCTGGGTCACCGCCATCTGACCAGGCCTCCACCGGAGTCCAGGATCAGACCGCTTTATCCCACAGGGTTTATCCAGCATTTCCATTCAATTCAGCAGGCACTCAGGTACATACTGTTTCTGAAATGTGTTTCATTATTTCAGCCTTTTCTTCAGATGAGTGTTTTGATTTGAAAGTGTAGCAGGTCTACACAACAGTCCCCCTCCTCCGTCCAGAACTCTACTCCTCACGTTGTCTCCTTTACTAAATCCTCTTAAAGGGAAGGTTGGGTGTCTTTACAGACTTCCTTAAAGCTTATTATAATCCTGTTCGGATTTAGCAAAAACACAGTATAGCAGGCCATGTGGAACTTTATCACAGCGAAGCATTGATGTGGGTCATATTTTTATACGGATTCTTACAAACCTAAACACACTGTTTTCTTGTCCTCACTGTGACACGTGCAGTGTTTGAGGAACTGCAAGATGGGGTCAAGGACTTAATTAGGAAACAAGCTCCTAAATATCTATTTATTCAGTTCCCCTTTTCCATTTAAGGGCATATTTGCATTGGCAGGTTGGATTCATTTAGTCCTCTTCCTTACTCTCCAGGGCCGATCAAACTAGTGATCAAGCAGTTCAGCACAAAATTGAAGTTATAGGAATCGTGGTTGAGCTGGACAAGGTTTAAGAGGGTAAACACAGTGTAGTGAGAAACAGAGAAACAATTAAGTATGAAACATTTACTGTATTTTCCACTTTATAGGTTATATCTTAAAAAAAAAAAAAAAAAAAAAAAAAACACAGTTCTCTTTATAATCTGGAGTGCCTTAGGTATGGATTAATTCTGGTTGTGTTTACTGATAGTGAAGGGATTTTGAGAGGTACACGGCGCTCACATGTTTGGTTGGGTGTTTTAGTAAATACGCTTATGCAGCTATAATGTGGTGATGTCGCTGTCAGAGCTCAACCAGTCATGACTTCTTCCGACCACCAGGGGGAACCCTCTCCAGAGTACTGACTGCATCTGTACTCCTTACTCAATTTCCCATCATGCATCTGCCACTGCTTCTACCTTCACCCAGTGTTCCCCATTCATGCCAAATCACCAAACTGTACTTAATCCTGCTCTCCACTCTGCTCTATGCGAAGTATGTGATCTATATTTTTCAAATCTTCCTGTAAAATGTTTGTCCACTCTTAAATATACCATTTGAAATGTTTACATTTCTTATTTTGTGAACTTTGTGCCCTGATTTTGGGTCATTTTAAACCAGGTTCATGCAGCTTTGTTTTGTTAAAACCTCGTATTGAGACCAAAAAGGCCTGAACATGTTAATGTGTGCCAGAGCAGGCCTCTTGGCGTCTGTTAGACATGAATGAATGAATGAATGAATGAATGAAATGTTTATTTCAAGCAATCAATTAATAATACAAGAAATAACATATCACATAATAAATCGCAAGTTGATCGCCTGAAAGGGAGTGGAAGGAAGTGAACTTGTATAAGATACTACCTGTGATAACGCTAGTGTGAATGATTTTTTCTCAAAGTAATCACTAAAGATGCTGAAGCTTTTTACTGATAATAGTGATGCAATTTACTTTAATTGCTGAAGGGATTTGCTGAAAATTCAAAAGCTATTTGCAAAATGCTAAATTTGCTAAAAGACTGGAAATTTCATTAAAGAGCTTTGGAGGAGCGTTGAAGTTGATCAAAATTTTCGAAAAAACAGTCAAATTGCCACAAAAAATCCATAATACATGCCAATTTTGCAAAAATATTAGGTTTGTTGCCTAAACATGACTTAAACTCCAAATTATCCCCAAAAAAAGTAGATACTAAATTAGCCAAAAAAGATAGCGTATTGCTTAAATACTAGCTAAACTCCAAAATAGCCAAAATTCCTTATTCAAATTTTTTAGTAAAAATGTAAGCCTGTTGCTAAAATAAAAGCTAAACTCTAAATTACCTGTAGAACGTCATTCTATAACAAATTAGCCAAAAACATTAGCATGCTTATGTTTGCATAAAAAAACCTCAGTAGATGTCAAACTAGCCAAAATGGCTATTTTGTATCTTAAATACTAGCTAAACTCCAAAATAGCGTAAAATTCTTTAGTAAAATACATTTTTCAAAAACGTTAGTCTGTTGCTAAAATAGAAGCTAAACTCTAAATTAGCCAAAACAAAATTCCCAGTACAGAAAAATTTAGCCATAAACGTTGGCATGTTGCTAAAATATTAGCTAAATTTTTTTTTTTCTTTTCGAAATGACTATAAAAGATGAAAACATAGCCCATGAATATGTTTAAAGGCTTGTTGCTAATCTACTTAAAAAAATGACATTTGAAGATGTTCTCATTCTTTTCCCATGGGACATATTTTGCTCAATATTTCAAAAACTATGAAGTTCATGAATGCCAAAAATACAAAAAGTAATGTCAAACTGAACGTTTTGATATCAAGATTGGTGAAATTGCTGAAAGTTTAAGTTTTTACATGCCAAAAAACATACAGAAAGGAGCAGGATAAACGCTATAGTGTCCGTGCTCACTAAAAATTCACACAAATATGGATTGACCCTTCAACTTCAGAGTAAAACTCCCATGATCCTGGTGAGCAGCTAGACCATCACTGTCATGAAATCTGAGCATCCCGTGTCCTGTTCAGTAATCAGTCATTATTTACCACCTCCGGTCAGAATTTGAATGTGTGTTTTCTTTTGTGTGCCCACAGTGACTAATTGCAGTGAAAGGCCTCTGCAGCTGTTGTTTCACCTGCAGATGGGTTGCTGTGATGTTGCCATGCACTCTTTTCCTTTTGTTTCCTTTGGGCAGACTGGTAAAAGGCTTTCTGCGCTCCACAACAACTGCAGCCATCAAACCGCAGACTATCATTGGAGCTGTTGAAGTGAAATAACAGTGAAGGTGGTGAAACGTGTTTTATTTTTCTGTCTGTCTGAGTCACTGACAGATACACAAACCTCATGCAAGTTATTTTGGTTTCTCTCACTTTTATGTCTTCTCTCAGGAATTAATAATTATGCTGCCATTAAGGAATGAGTTTTGTTACTTAAGTCTTAAGATTTGCTTCATTTATGTTTTTTTTTTTTTTTTTTTTTTTAAAAAACGACCTCAATAATTTGACTTATCAGATTTGGGTTGAATGTGACAATGGCAGACGGAAGAACCATCATTACCTGAAGGGGGAGAAGCTTCTCTGTGGATGACGTATTAATCCTCTTATTCCTCACAAACATCTCAGTTTTGATTTTCAATTAAAAGACCTTCTTTCATTTTAAATGGTTTTACATTATAGCGTGTGTTTTATAGTTAATACTAATAAGTAGAGCATTTCAGAAAGGCTTCCCCTCGATTTTTGATGTGATCTTAAAAAACTATACTTCTTTGACTTTAGTTGTTTTTAGATTTCCATTTAATGTTGTAATTAAATGATGGTTGTGTGTTAGATCTTGTTTTAAATGAAAGGGGTGTGTTTGTTTTAGCCTAAAGGTTTACACAATGTCATAAAGAAGTGATTATAAAAACCTACATTATAGAACACTATTACATTTATTAAAAACCCAACAAATTGAACCAGAACAGTTAACCAGATAGCAGGAGGATTTTTACAAATATCAAATATCATTGTTGGAAATATTTGAAAAAGAATAGAAGTGTGTCTGTGTTTGTCTTCAAATGTTAGGATGACTACAGGTGAAGAAATCACAAAAGTAGAACATCATGGGAATTCTGAAGCTGCTGTTGACATTCAAAAGTAAATTCTGTACTATACGGTACGCCGTATTATAAGTAGGGCGGGTATCTAAAATAACTTTCAGGAAGGATTTGATTCAAAAGAGCCTGGGTCAATTCGATTCCTATTTTTTTCGATTTTGATTCTTCAGTTCAAATCAGTTTTGAGTTTTCACATTAAGACACATTTATTTAGAAATACATGAATATTCTACTATATGTTTTGAATAAATTTATATTAATCTGATACAGTTCACATACTGTAAAATGTATTAAGAGAAATAATGAGATTGTTATTATCATCCAGTGTTACATAGATTCTCTAAAGGAGAAGTTCTAATAAAAATGTTCAGATCATTGATATTGTAAACATTGTTCTTCTTCTCCTGGAGGACGTTTCAGTTTGACCACTAGATGGCAATAGCTCTGTAGCAGTACAGTTTTTCAAGAAGTATAAGAAAAAAAAATGAGCTAAAAAACTGTTTTAGACCACAAATAGTTACTTTGATATTTTCTTCAAAGAGTTTGGAAAATTCATGTCTGAGTTTATAAAGATTTTTATTTAACTCGACCGAGCGTTAGCATTAGCTGTCCTTTGGGAAATTCCATTAAACGTTAGCATCAAGCTAGCAGACTTCAGCATTTTTTTCTAGATTGATCTCTTCTTATATGAATTGATTATTGATCTATTAAGTTTAGATTGATTCAGATTGATTTATAGATTTATCAAAATCAGTCCTAATGATGAGGCACAAAAAATAAGGTAATAGAAAGATCATAAAATTGGCATTAAAGACATTTTGAAAACAAAATCTACAGTCTAGTTTGTTTGACAGAAACCTTAAAAAATGATATTTCCTTCTTTCACACTTTAACATGCACACATACACAACAATGCACATACAGAAAAAAGAAACACATTTGCTTCCATAGACCTGAATACACAAGATGTGAACTACAAGGAATGTCTTTAAATCTTTCAGCAGTAGGGGTGTGCCAAAATATCAATATTGCGATATATCGCGATATTTAGTCCCACGGTTGATTCTCGATGGGTTCTCACCAAGTATCGATATTATATTTTCATTTGAAGAGGCTGTTTTGTCTGAGTCGCGGACCGGAACTAATGCGCAGTTACTCGCGCTGCGTCGGACTTATTTTCCCGACGCACGGACCTCATTCAGGAAAAAACACCGGCGAGATACTGACTCGGTATTGCGTGTGTAAATCATGTCTACCTATTCTCAATTATCGTTCACCTGTAGAAGAGGCAGCCGGTAAGAAGTGAGTTTGTCTGAGCGCTAGAATGGCCGCGATTGGTTATTTCCTGTTAGATCGGCGCGCTGTGGGAACAAGGCGCGTGCTTTGTAGTTGTTTGTGTGTACTTCAGGTACCGGTCGGAATTTTCGCTTTCATGCACTGATATTTACCCTGCTGGTGTACAGTGTAACTTTGTTAAATTTATGGTGTAAGGTTTTCAAATGAACGTAATAACTTTTTGCTAATGTTAATTTAAAGTCATTCTTAGATAAAAAAAAAAATGCAGATTTGATGTGTGAACTTAAAAATAATGTAATTAAAATAAAGTACCTGAATTCACGGTAAAATAAAGATGTTGCTAGTTAATTTAAGAACTTAAAATTGTATAAATTATTATAGATTAAAGTTGTTTATTGCTAATTTATAATAGAATTTGAATTTTTAAATATTTATTGCCATTATTATGAGCGTTTTACCTTTTTACCTGAGAATTGACTGACCAAATAGAAAATAAAAAAAGACTGGAGAAATAATCTCAAGTGTCAGTCTGAGTAAATCAGCCTTTAATTTTGAATGCTTAGCCCTTTTCAAATGTGGGAAAAGTGCACAAAAAAATATGTAACACTTGACAGAGGCTGTAAAACGTTATTTTCATCATCCTTTGGTGTGACGTTCCTTTGGAGGTAGATAGCTGTCACCAATTTGAATTATTTAATTTTTGTTCTGTTGCTAACAGTAATTCTGTGGCATTGCTGATCATGTTTACTATTGTTAACATGGAATTTTACAAATAATTCCAATTCAATTGGTGGTAAGTTATAGTATTAGTGATTTTAGGCAACGTTAAACAAAAGTGTCTATAATTTGTTGCACAAAATAAGACATAAGTTGTTTATTATGATTGTGTTTAAGCTAAAACAAATAAAATGGGGATATATTTAACCCCAAAAAAAGTGTTCTTCCATATAATATTAGTTATTAGAGAGGATTTTTACCAACTATCGCAGTATCGCGATATTATTGATATTGTGAGCCACGTATCGCGTATCGTATCGTATCGTATCGTGAGGTACCCAGTGATTCCCAGCCCTATTCAGCATGAACAAAGTTTCAATGACTGACAACCATCATTTTACTAATGACTCAAATGCGACTGGGGTGACAGGGACGGAAACGTTCAATGTTGAGTCAATGTACAGGTCCAGCGATGCGTTCTACCAGCAGCATGTCCCACGACATCACTGCACAGCAACAATTCTGACAGACTCTGAATATTTCTGATGTGCAGCAGATATTTCTAGAGTTCAAATATCTGAAATCTGGAGGAGAATTTGTGTAACTTTGGCTCATGATGCGTTTATCAGAAGGTGGAGTCCAAAACCAACACAGAGCAGAAACTGACCATAGCAGTTTGTTCTACTATACTTTATATTTTTCGTATTTGTATTAAGACAAAAAGATTCCTATGGTTGAATGATACCTGGACCAAGACCTCAGCCATCAGGTGTAATGTCCCATCATCCCCGAGCTGTTACTGTTCCTTCAGCCGTTTGTTCGGTCAGAGGGGCTTTTCTTAGTTTAATTTTCTTCTAAGGTTGAGCATTTTGAGCTGTGTTTTTTCAGCCGTTTTCCTCTTTTTGTATTGCTGGTCTTACCTTGAGCCTTATTGCTTTTCTTTATTGTTATTGATTTGTCAATCCAGTAATAAAAGCTTAACATTGATTTGAAGGTCATTTGGTGGGAAATAAAGCTTTTTTTTCTTTAGCAGAATGTCCCTCGAGTCCGGTCCTTCACATCACCGTGAGCGCTCAGAGTTTGATGCAAGAGGAAACTTTAGTGTTTGTTTCACACTTTGGAAGAAGCAAATAAATAAAGTGAATGATACATGAAATCCGAACATTCCATGATGAGTGTATGATGAGAATTTCCTCAAGTTTTTTACAGAATGTATTTTCAGGTAAACATAGTGTGAAACTGTCATTAAATACTTAGAGAAGAGATTATGGAATCACTCTGGCACTTTAACAGGAGTCAGATATAATTTAATGACATAAAGTGGTGGTGAACAACAAGCTGGACTGGTCAGAAAACAAGAACTTTCTCAACTTTTCTAGATTTTACTACTCCCTGCTCTCACTCAGTGAGTTGGCTTGCTCCCAGTGGACCGTGTAGCGTGTTAGCGAACACAACTGTAGCAAGCTCCACTGTATCGAGCTACCAGCTCCACTGTAACAAGCTAGCGAGCTCCGTTGTAGCAAGTTCCACTGTAGCAAGCTCAGCTGGCTCGAGATCAGCTGTATCAAGCTAGCCAGCTATACTGTAGTGAGCTCCATTGTAGTAAGCTCTGCTGTAGCGAGTGAGCTCCGCTCTATCGAGGTAACAAGCTCTGATATAGCGAGCTCTTTTGTATCAAGTTAGCAAGCTCTGCTGTCCACTGGGCAGCTGGCTAGCGTAGCGAGCAACCCACCGAGTGCCCACTTAAGCCAATGTGGGCAAACTCATTGAGGCACAAAATAAAACAAACCCTTTTGTGTGTGGGCGGCATTATATAAAACAATGTGACCTTTTAACCAAAAAATACCCATTTGTGTGGGCCACAATTTCTGCTCACTTTTAAACCATATGGGACCCGGCTGGCCTTGCTGGCTGGAACAAATCACAATGTCATCCGCAAACGTTAGGATCCATTGAGATTCCTGTCCAACCTCATCTGTCTGTCAATCAGCACAACAAACAAGATGCAGCTCAAAGCCAATCCTTGGTGGAGTCTCACCTCCACTTTAAAGTCGTCTTCCAAACCCACTAAACAACTCACCACTTTCCTCCAGATCTCATTCACCAACGTCTTCTTTACAACTCAAGACTTCATTATCCAAACTACAGCTCTTTTCTCTGTATCCTATCATACACTTTTTTTAATCAAGGGTCTGCAGTCTCCAATATCCAATATCCAAAGAGCCATTTGGTCCAGTGACCAAAACCCAGCAAGAGCCGCCAAGTCTGTCTCACTAAACCTTTCAGAACTTCTACCTCCACCTCGATCTGGATTTCTCTGTCCTCTGATCTGTTGTTTTCTGTTATCTAAGTGTTCCACTTTCTCTCAGATTAAGTCATCTGGAAGAACTTCTTATACTCATCAGTATCAATTCTTCCCTTTAAATCACACAGCTGTCTTCCTTTAATAACTTCTACCAATTAGTCCTATGTTTGCTCTTCATCTTCTTCGCCACCAGAGTCATCATCACATCACCATCCTTCACTGTCCAGAGACACTCCACAGCTCTGACTCTACTGCCACTGATCTTTTTCAGATTACAACTTCTGAACAAAGAAGTGATCAAAGTCCTGCCAGACTTTCAGGAGATAAGAGGTGAACTTCAAATGATCTCCTGCTGCTCTGCAGAAACTATGTCCTAGAAAATGACAGGTTTTTTTTTATGTTGCCTAAATCTCAATTAAAAAGACCATTTGGAAAACTTTTAGAATGGATCAACAGATGATTGGAGTGGGACTTGAACATATGCATATTTAAATTTCCTACCCAAAAAAGAGTAAAGATAAACAGAGAAGGATGAACAGAAGCACAGAGGGAAACGGGCTTCATGAGAGGAGGAGAGCAGGTGACAGATGAACAACACAGAACTGCTAAATATTTACAGTCAGCAGAATGGAAATACAAAGAACGCTGAAATGGAGGCAGGACCCGTTCAACTGTTGTCTATAACATAATGAAATATGATGGTTAAGCAACGGTGCGGTGAGTAAACAAAACGAACAAACACGATGAAGATCTTGTTAACTCAGAGCTCAGTGTTTTTCCTCTAACAGAGAAACCCTTTATGGAGCAACGCAAACCTGATCTAGGAGGGAAATACTCCCGTCAGCGGTTCTGTTTTCAACTTTTGTTCTAACTTTTCCAGGTTGTCTTTTTTTTTTTTTGTTCCATAGATGCTGTTTAGTTCATTTTGTGGGGCGTCTGAAAGGTCAGGTTGCAAGTCTCATCTGGTGTCCCAAGTAAAGCTGGGGCTGTTTTTAGTGGGGGGTTTTCTTGGTGTTAGCTTGACTGGATGTTTGCTGCTGTGACAAAACAAGTGTTTTTTTTTTTTAAATTGCCCTTTATTTACTAAGCCACTTCTTTTTCCTCGTAATAAATGTTCCAGTATTTTTGTACGTGTTGTTTTCTGGTGCTTTGTAAATAAACTGAAGCGAGCTGCTTCTAAATATTGGGCAAAACTCTTTCGTTGGCTAGTTATTGTGAATTTGATCTCACTCGGGTTGGGATTTAAAGTGCTTAAACCTTTAAAGAAAAAGAGCCACAACAGAAGAAGAAAGCATTTCACAAATTCACGGTTAAAATCCAGCCTAACATCTTTTAAAATGTTAATCATCCAAAAAAAAATCAAGGCTCATGATGAACTAGAGTCAAAACGATATAATTAATCTATTTTTCCCCATATAGGAAATATATTTAATAGATCCTTAAAGAACAATAGAAGACAAAAGTAGAAATAACTTTAAAAATGGATAATCGGATAAAGGATCTGGAACTTGGAAGCTATATGCATCAAACTAGGGTAAACATTATCTGTGATTTAGAAAAATAAAACCACTAGAGGGCGCTGGAGTTGAGTTAATCAGTATTTGTTACTGACAGGAACGCAGAAGAAGTGCCGACCTCAGCGGAGATGAAAAACAGACGGTGAAGACTTCAACTGATTTAGTGATTGGAAGTGATATGGGGAATTTAGTTGACTTTCAGCATGTTTTTATGTTATTATTATCAAAATAATTGTTCACACCCTAACGCTTATTTCCTCTATGACATAAACCTGCATACAGTTGTTTTAAAGTCATTGTACATGCGGACAGTGACAATAAAATCCTGTCCTGTCTATTGTAACTTACAAATGTTTCTTCTTTATTCTGCATTTTTTGACATTGGTAACTTACACAATGGTGCAACTTGGAGTGCAGAAAATACAGTATCTACAGGAAAAAGTGAAAGTGAGTTGATTTTTGCTGGACTAACTTCTTTTAGAGCCACAGTGATTATCAGAGGAGCTGAATATGTTTCTATTGGTTCATATACTCAAACAGTCTCTCTGAAAGTGTTCTTAGTCCAAAGGTACAGAGACCAGACAAGCAGAAACAGAAGCAAAACGTGAAGATTCACAGCACCATAGAACCCTCACGCTGCTAAACTCAAGAGGATATTACTTAAAGCCTGAGTGCTGGGATGGAGAAGCGTTAACATGCTCTTGTCTGTCACTGCCACCTAACACAAATGGAGGAAAGTCATTAACATACCTGCTAGAAGACAGTTTCAACATGTGGAATTTCTATTTTCACAACAGCCTGTTCTAGAAAAAGGCTTTTTGCAGCAATAAAACTCTTCAATGAATGACTCATTCTTAATCCAAATGATTTTTTCTTCATAAAATGCATTGATAGTCAATCCTGCAATAAGAGGCTTTCAGCTGACGCCTCACACAGATGAGTTAAAGGAAAAACCTGCTGCCTCCTCAAAGACGGGAGCGGCAGAACGCGGGAGAGGTGGTCGTTTTCCCAGTACATCTCTCTGTATGTTCACAGGCTCATCCATGTTAGTGTTTTCTATTTTCAAAAACTGCAAACTGGAAAAACATTAAGGTCAAAACCATTCAGTAAATCATTACGCTAGAATAGTGGATGCAAAGTCATTACCAGAGCTCCGTTGTTCCATGGAGGTTTATGTGTCACAGATGACTGGAGTGTGACAGCGTCAGTCTGACCTTAACATGAGATTTCCTTCTCAACAACTCGGCTACATTTTTTGTTCATCATCGTCGTTCGTTCTGCTTCTGGAGGCCAATTACAGCTGTCAGTCAGATGAAATGTCGGCCATTTGGTGCAGAGAGAAAAAAATTATATATTTTAACCTATAATGTGCACAAAACTCACAGGAATATTTCTCCTCGTGAAGCTCAATTCATTTTGTTTTCTTTTTTCTTGCAATTAGCATGTTTTATTAAAGCCTTTGTTGAAATACACTAAAACATTGCAACATAATTTTTTAAAAATGAGATTTAAAGTTAGATTAACTTTGTGTAATGTATGCTGGATCTTCAATATGGAGGGTGGTTTGTCATTGTTATGTTCAATAAAAACAAAAAAATATGGAGAGTTTTCCCGGGCTAAATGATGCAAGTTTCTCCTCCTTAATTAGGAGGTTGAGGATTTTTTGGCCTGGTCTAGAACCTCACTGTTTTGAGCCGCTGGCTCAAGACGCTGCTGTTACAAGCCCGACAGCGGAGCTGCCGGAGCCGCTGAGGGTTTGCGGTCTCTGAGAGTGGTAAAATGCAGCTAGCATAAAGGCTAACGTGTTAAACAAAGAATCTCGAATGAAACGTTGATTCCAAATCCATCACCAGGGCGGAGTTTACTGGATATGATGACAATTGCACTGAACCTCTGTTCCCTAATTTCCATGGCAACTGAAAAGTTACGTAAGCCAGTACATTTTTTGACACACCTATGAGCCATGCTAAAGCTAACGATCGACCGTCAAAGAAGGGCGGGGCTTATATACTGGAGCTCAGAACATTCTGACATGAAACTTCCGGAACTAACGCCAGTTGACCAATCACAAAATTCGACTGCAATACCTCGTTTCAACCTGTAGAGGGCAGCACGCAGACAGTTTTAGATTATAGTTTCATGAAGTTTACTTTAATTTGTCAAAAATTTGGCAACAACCAGCACTTTTAAATCCCTATTTATAGAGGTCAACAGTCAAAGAAGATGATTTAGTGTTTGGTTACCCTTTAACTTGATGTAAAGAATTAATTATCAACAAATTATGCATTATTTCAATAACGAAAGTATTCATTTAAAATATGCAACATTATTCACACTGTAAAGTCTTTAAAATTAGCGAAACACTAACAAAAGTTTTATTGAAATATCATGGAGGCAGCCATTTTGAAATGAGCAGGAAAATGCCTTATACTGCCCCTAGTGGAGCGATGATGAACTACAGGGCAGAAAACACTAACCAAATTCTATACAGTGGGTTTATAAGGAAAGTATGGATAATACAAATGAGATAGGAGTCTAAAAAATGAGTCACACATAATACAGATGGTTAAAAAGAGTTCAAAGTCATTTAGTTTTCATTCAGTTCAGATACTTTTTACTGACTAGTTCATGTTTCTGGGAATGTTTTACCATGACAGCCAACTGTGGTTAATCAGAAGTCCTGGAAAAGAGTTTAACACGTACAGGTTCTACGTGGAAACGCCACAGTGGAGTTCAGCACACTCATACATTGGCAGCAAATCCTGTTTTTGCAGATTAATTATCTCTAAAAGGATGACAGCATCTGTATTTGAAAGTACCTTTTAGTATATTTGCTTTGTGAAGCAGCTTGTGGATGAGATAAATTAAACATTACAAACAATATTCCTTCCCGCTCCCCTCAACCTGAAACTCACATTCAGAGTCATTAAATAAATTGATTCAATAAAACTGATTACGCATCTAACACGTTTGCCCTGAGAAACACATGGATTTACTGATTAAAGGCGCTGTTTATCTGTGAGGAACATACACAATGACGATTCCTCTGCAAAGGAGAGGACCCAGTTTATCTGTAAATGAAAAACGTACAGACTAATTAGTCAAATCAAAGCTTCTTTTTGTCTGAGATTCTTGGATCTGCATCACTTAGAGGAAATACACTGAGCTAAAACACAAGTGAATGAGTTCATTTGAGATTCCTGAAAGCTGCTGGTTCCAAAAAGCATTGGAGAAGGGGCCACAAATAGATGAAACGCAGGACATTTCAAACAGATTTGGTCAGAGAACATTATGTATATAATTCATATATCAAGACTGTAACAAATTGCAATGTAAAATAAAAGACCTCAGGGCATCCAGACATCAGACTCAACGCCTTGATGCCTAAATAAAAACAATTTGGAGAAAAGAAGCGTGGATTACATCGGGATTTGTTTGTGAAAGATTCAAATATAGAACAAATCAAAACTGAATTCAATAAATAAATAAAAAAAAGTATAAATATAACCAAGAATTTGAAGGAAAAATAGTAGAAATAAACTGCAGGGAAACAGATGACTGAACCAGGAAAAAAAACACATACTGTTTATCTTAACCCTTTAACACTGAAGCTCCAGTGTTTATGTTCTTTGATTTACTGTAACCTATATAATTCATTTTTTTACAGTTTGATACCACTCATTTCATGTAAATTTTAAAACATGTAATAATTAAAACCTTAAATATATTAACTCAAAAGTTTAACATAATTTTACTTTTGTCTTTAGTCTGAAAAGAAGAATTTGACTGGCGTTTTTTTTTTCTTCTTCCTCATTTGAAACCGTCAACGACGGAAATCTTTCAACCTTAAACACTTGAGATGCCTTTCCTAAAGATCTACCATGCAAAGACATGAAAACTGAATGGTGGTGCAGTGGCTGACGCGCCTGCAGTTTACTGTATAAGTTGAAAGCTTAAGAGAGATGTTACTGTTTTAAACTATTTTCTTTAGTTGAGTATTATTGAAGTTTTGACAATTAAATTAAATAAATACTTATTTGGTAAAAAATTACAAGCTGTTATTGCTCTGACAATAAGTGTTTTTTTTAAGAAAATGTGTCTCAGCTCAGGGGTTCCAGAGCCACATGTGGCTCTTTTATCTCATGGTGGCTCTCTCCCTGAAGAAAAATAAAATAATAGTAAATTTCAAAAAAATTAGAGATTAGCTATTATTTTAGCAACATACTAAAGTTTTTGACTGATGTGTTACCTACTGGAGTTTTTAGGCTAATTTGGAATTTTAGCTTCTATTTTAGCAACATGCTGACGTTTTTGGCTAAGTTTTCTGAGACATTTTATGCTAATTTGGAGTTTAGCTAATATTTTAGTAAAATGCTAATGTTTTCAGCTAATTTGTTATCTACTGAATTTTTTTTTGGATAATTTAGCTTCAATTTTAGCAACATGCTAATGTTTTTACTAAGTTATTTTTCTGAGGAATTTTAGGCTACTTTGGAGTTCAGCTGTAATTAAGGAACAAGTGAGATTTTTTTTTTTTTGGCAGATTTGGTCTCAAATTAGTTTTTTATGCTAATTTGGAGTTTAGCTTTTATTTCAGCAACATGCTAAAATTTTTGGCTGATTTAATGTTATGCTAATTTGAAGTTCAGCTAGTAATTAAGTAATTTTTACTACTAAAGTTAAAAACGTAAAAGAAAAATACCTTTTTGAGAGATGCTGGTTTCTTTTACTATATTTTTTTGCTGTTGTTTGTGCCAAAAATAGACATTATTCACATTTATTTAAAAAAAAAAAAAAAAAGAAGGTTATGAATGCAAATCCAAATTTCTAAAAGGCTAACGTAAGTCAATGCGGCTCCTTCTGGGTTTTGATCAGTAGAAAACAAGCCCAAATGGCTCTTTTACTGTTAAAGGTTCCGACCTCTGTCTTAGCCCTTGGAATCTAAAAACATCTTTTTTTTTTTTTTTGCATTTCTGGAGGCATAGCTATACGAGCAGGGGTGAAAGGAAGGGTGTGTTTGAGATGACTAGCGCCTCGCTTGTATCGTCGGCGAGACCAGGCGGCTCCAGGTGAGGGCGGGATGTGTGTGTTTACAGAAAGGTGCACGCGGCGCAAAGAAAAAAAGGCTTGTAGTCATCAAGGCAGCTTGCAGTCAGCGCAGCGCCAGATTTCCAGCTGTGCTCACCTCTGATTGACCCAACGTGCTGATCATGATCAGTCCGTTTAAATACCACATAAATTTAGTTCAAGGTATAGAAACGTAAATGGTGACATTGAGAAATAAGAAGCAAATTATTTAAAAGAAAGATATAAATTAAAAAAAACGAACATGTAGAAAAAAATGAATTTGATGTTTGAGGTGAGAGGCCAGCAAACAAAAAAAAATATGACCTTGAGTGACGTTTCCCTATTTGTGTTTCATTGTACTACCTTAAAGGTTTAGAAATGAAGGTTTTGACCTCAGATCATTTAGCATATTTATGCTCCAGAGCTGCTGCTGCCATCATCTTCAGAATGAAAACTTTCAAAACGGAGAAAAGCTCAAAGTTAAACCCAGTTGTGAGTTTTTGTTGCTGCACCAGCAGCAATAAAGTCCTGAAAAACAAGTCCTGAAACAAGAAAACTGAAAATTTTTTATAAATTATAAATAAAAGACATTACACCTCAATTATGTAGTCCGAAAAGGAGTAGGAAGAAGTTTAAAAAACTTTTTTTAATCCTACCCCCTGACAATATAACTTAATTTTACCTTTAATATAGATTATTTCAGAAACTGAAATTTTGTACCATTTTTTTCTTTTTTCATCAAACATCTGTCCATATAATCAATGCACCCAAGGATCCATACTCAAACATGTACATGCATGCAAAACCATTCACATGCTTTCCCTTCCAATAAATCTTACCCGTGGGACCTCAACACCCAGTCTCTCTGTCATCCTCACCAATAATAAATACACTCAACAGTAACCCACATAAACTATAAACTTCAGTCAATAACTGTATCACTAAATTAGATTTGTCATATTTCTTCATTACTATATTTATGGAAGACTAATATTTTATGTTTTTGTTTAAAGTGGTTTATGCTGTTGCTTATTCGTAGCTCATCATTCCATAGCTTCACTCCATATATTGTTATACAAAAGCTTTTTCTTGTTGTGCGTGCTTTGAGTACTCTGAAATTATTTTCTTTTCTTAAACTAAATGTAAAAACATACGCCTGGTTTGTGGTTCAAAAACTTAAAATTAAGAAAAAAAAGGTAACAGACATAAAGGTTAAAATGATAATGTATCTAATGAAGGAAAGTCATAACAAGGCATTCTCCAGAGCTGAGGCCAACTTGTTGGCATTTTACACCGTGTCAAAGACATAAGGTCACCAAACACTGAGGGAACTCTGGGAAAATTGTGAGCATTTAGTGAAATTTACATTTTAAAATGTGAAGATCTTCTTGGATAAGTTTGAGAAGTTCATTATTTCATTGACCTTTAGGAGTCAAATTTTACTTTTGGGTTTGTCTTTTCTTCATGTCCTTCTTGCTGACAAACCCCTGGATGAATGTGAATGAACGCCACCGTGCACACCGCCCCACATGTCTCACACAGAACTTTCCTTAGCTGAACCTGAACTTGACAGTTTGCAATAACGACAGTTTCCTGGAGCTAAAACGCACGGGTCGCACTAAACCCACCTGAGGAAACGCTCGGATGGAATTTTTAACTGCAAAAAATTAGCAGTAATTAATCCCTTTTGACTGACGTTGGGGAACATTTTTTGTCTCAGGCAGAGGGAATGCCCCAAAACACGAGCGCATGTTGTGGACCGAGCATGTGAAAAGGAGCCCTGCTGAGAGGATGAGTCAAGAAACTCACAGCAGGAAGTGTGAAGACTGAGCCGACACCATGTTAGAGGTCGTTCATTCTGGATCACGTCACTGAACGGCTTCTTCATGCCTCCCAGTCTCAGAACCAGCAGAGCTGGACGGACACCTGCCCTGACCAAAGTATTCATCCAACGTTATGCATTCACCGCTTGATGAATACATTTATTTACTGTTATGGAAAAAGAAAAAAAAAATCACTTCTGCTTTGTCTTTCAAGTTGATGCTAAATTAAGTCAATTTTGCATTGGAAGCAGTTTGATGCTTATTTGCATCAACCAGCGGCAAAAGCTAAAGCTTATTTAAGTGGTATTTCTTATGTTGTGGTCTAGAAATGTAAAATTCATCACATGTTGGCTTGGCTAATATTTAGATGTATTTAGGTCATATTTATTCTGTGTATAATTTTCATTTGGGTCATTTCTTAGCTTATTTGTCTTTATATATGCCAGTGTGCCACAGTGTGAGCATGACACATAACAGACAACTGTACTGTATTCACCTTTCTAGTTGCCTTAGAAGTAAAGAAAAATAAACATAGTACAAGGTACAATAAATACCCTCTAAAACCCTCACAGGAAATATCTTGATATAAGAGTTTTAATCTTGTTACACTGGATAAATCAAAAATATTTTTTAAATACGTCTTTGTAGAATTCCTCCTCCATTGCTCCTTTAAACCAGAATTGTTCTAGAAAGGAGTAGAATTCTGAAAGCCATTAACACTTTTTGACCTAACTCCTGCATGTGTTGCACAGTTACAACAGCTGAATGTCTGGGAGCAGATTTTTATTCAATTAAAAAGTGACCAAAAAGGATTTAGCAGAGAACCAGCTAATCCATCAGGACCCCTGACTGTCTGCAGAGAAAAAAGCTTCGGCTTGACTGCCTCATGATTTATGACTCACTCTTCTTTACTTTTAAGTTTTGTTCTACTAAGAAATCTTACTTTGGCCTTTCCTCTGTGTCACATGTGTCAAAGTCAAGGCCCAGGGGCCGGACCCGGCCCTGCGGGGATTTATATCCGGCCCTTCAGATCCTTTTAGTTTATTTATATTATTATTATATTATTTATATTTAGTTATAGATGACCCAATGTTATCTTGCGCTCATTTCTAATTTGTATATTTCTGACATAATATATTTTTATGGAGAGTAAAACATTGAAAGTTATTTAAGGTTTAAGTTGATTTATTCTGGAATAATATTCCTACCTTTTCATTATTTATAATTATGTTACAAAGTTATGGTTTTAAGAATTTTAGGTATTTTAGTTAATATTTCAGCTAGCTGTTTTGGCCAATTTAAGTTGTTTTTTTTGTTTCGTTTTTGGATTTTGGCCCTTTGTGCGATTGAGTTTGACACCACTGCTCTATGTTCTAACAAAATTCACTAGAGTTGATTCAAATGCAGTAAAGGTAGTTGAGTCTGCACCAGAGAGGAAGCAAATTCTCACACCAAACCTACATTGAGAGGAAACTAACTTTAGTGCAGATCAGAACAAGCCTGAGAAGATTTTATCTGAAGAACAAAGAACATTACATTAATTTCCACCTTGATAACTTTAAAAAGGGACTTGTCCTTTAAATCGTACTCTAGTGTGGTGCTTTTTAAACCAGTGTGCCGTGCGGTGAAGTTCACGGCAGGTGAGACAGTGATGTCATCAGTCAGATTTACATATGAACCCCAAAGAGCAGCTTATTCACCATTTGATTGACAACACTTAAAGTGTGTTGATTAAAATTTCATTTCAACTTTTTCTTTTACATACAAACGTCAGCACAGAAAAAAAACACAAAAACTATTCTTTTACTTATAAATTAAGTAAATTCAAACTGCTCTCTCTGAAGGAAGACATGAATAATCTGTTTGTAGAAATCTTCATTTTCTTTCTTTAATGTTAAAACTGGGGACATTGTCGGGCGGTGGAAGGAATACTTTGAGGATCTCCTCAACCCTGATGACACGCCTTCCGTTGAGGAAGCAGAGGCTGAGGAAACTGGGGTGGAACTGTCCATCACCCAAGCTGAGGTCGCTGAGGTAGTCAAAGAGCTCCTCGGTGGCAGGGCTCCGGGGGTGGATGAGGTTCGCCCTGAGTACCTAAAGTCTCTGGATGCTGTGGGAGTGTCTTGGCTGACACATCTCTGCAGCATTGCGTGGCAGACAGGAACTGTACCACTGGACTGGCAGACTGGGGTGGTGGTTCCCCTTTTCAAGAAGGGGGACCGGAGGGTGGGTTCCAACTACTGGGGAATCACACTCCTCAGCCTTCCCGGGAAAGTCTATGCCAGGGTACTGGAGAGGAGAGTCCGTCCGATAGTCGAACCTCAGATTCAAGAACAACAGTGCGGTTTCCGTCCTGGCCGTGGAACAGTGGACCAGCTCTACACCCTCTTCAGGGTGCTGGAGGGTTCGTGGGAGTTCGCTCATCCAGTCCATATGTGTTTTGTGGATTTGGAGAAGGCGTTCGACCGCGTTCCCCCGTGGTGTCCTGTGGAGAGTGCTCTGGGAACATGGGGTCCGGGGAGCCTTACTGAGGGCTGTCCGGTCTCTGTACGACCGGAGCAGGAGCTTGGTTCGCATGGCCGGCAGTAAGTCAGACCTGTTCCCGGTGCATGTTGGACTCCGGTAGGGCTCCCCTTTATCACCGGTTCTGTTCATAGTTTTTATGGACAGAATTTCTAGGCGCAGCCAGGGGCTGGAGGGGATCTGGTTTTGGGACCACAGGATTTCCTCTCTGCTCTTTGCAGATGATGTTGTTCTGTTGGCTCCATTGAGCCAGGACCTCCAGCATGCATTGGAGCGGTTTGCAGCCGAGTGTGAAGCGGCTGGGATGAGGGTCAGCTCCGCTAAATATGAGGCCATGGTTCTCGACCAGAGAAAGGTAGTTTGCCCTCTCTCGGTGGGTGGAGTGCTCCTGCCTCAGGTGGAGGAGTTTAAATATCTTGGGGTCTTGTTCACGAGTGAGGGAAGATCGGAGCGTGAGATTGACAGGCGGATCGGAGCGGCGTCCGCCATTTTGCGGTCGCTGTACCGGTCCGTTGTGGTGAAAAGAGAGCTGAGCCAGAAAGCAAAGCTCTCGATTTACCGGTCGATCTTCGTTCCAGTACTCACCTATGGTCATGAGCTTTGGGTCGTGACCGAAAGAACGAGATCCCGACTACAAGCGGCTGAAATGAGTTTTCTCCGGAGGGTTGCTGGGCGCTCCCTTAGAGATAGGGTGAGGAGTTCAGTCACCCAGAGGGAGCTCGGAGTAGAGCCGCTTCTCCTCCGCATCGAGAGGAGCCAGTTGAGGTGGCTTGGGCATCTGGTCCGGATGCCTCCTGGACGCCTCCCTGGAGAGGTGTTCCGGGCATGTCCCACTGGGCGGAGGCCCCGGGGAAGACCCAGGACACGCTGGAGAGACTATGTTTCTCGGCTGGCCTGGGAACGCCTCGGGGTCCCCCCAGAGGAGCTGGAGGAAGGCCGGGGAGAGGAAGTCTGGGCATCTTTGCTTAGACTGCTGCCCCCGCGACCCGGTCCTTGATGAAGCGGAAGAAGATGGATGGATGGATAATGTTAAAAGTCTAAGTAGAGATAACTGCAGTGACGTGTTTCTTGAGTTTAGAGATGTCCTCCTATATTTAGAAAATGATGCTAAACAATATGAAAAAATATCTGCACGGCTATACCTGACTTGCTACCGCTAATTCTTTAACTCTGACGCATTCGCTGGAATCACCAGCGCCCTCTGCCTGGAGGCAGGCGTACTGCAGGCCTCACCTGCTGTGTTTTTAAAGCGCATTTTTAGCAAATAAAAAGACTAAATGAGTCACAAACTGGAACCAATGTAATCAGATAGATGGTGAGAACTATAAAAAGGAAGTTATTAAAAGTAGAACGTCTTTTATGATGCTAGAAACGACAGAAGGGAGGCTGTGGCTGCCTCACCTGCCTATTTATTGTGTGTTTGACTAGGAAACTTGTCTTTTTTTTACATAACACACATTAAAAACCTTCACAGAAGACATGTCTAAAAAATTATATTCTATTTTTAGTAATGAAAAAGTATGTTTATCATATTTAAATTATATATTTTTAAGCTACATCTTCCTTGCCTCCCCTGACTGTACATCATTGATCCATATGTAAAACGCTCCAGATTCTAAGGCTCTCTGTTATTTTGTGATAAAAAAAATAAAGCTTTAAGTGTTCTCTACAGAATGAAAGGGTAGAGAATACGGAATATCTTTTTTCTTTGCTATGAAACATAATATTAATAAGATTGTTTTTGGTTAGAGTACAGTGAAGTAGTTCTGTAACACTTAGACTGTTTATATCTGTGTGTTTATTGTTTCTGATGAGAAACTGAGAAGAAGTTCACTGTTCAGATGTTTGCAGTAAGAGACTGACTGGAGGAACGACCGTCAGAGTCTCAGGCTCTCGGTCCAGAACACCAACATGTTCTCGGCTGAAGGTTTGACAGCTCCTTCCGTCTCTCTGGAGCTAAAAGCCTCTCAGAGAGCTGCAGGAATGCTGAGGATTTCACACACAGGAAGTTCACTTCGATTTCCTCTCTGCCTCTGACAGACCTGTCTTTTCTACTAAAGCGTTCCCTCGCCTCCCAGATGTCCTTCTGAGTTTGCGGAGCGTCCCCGCTTGTTTCGGGAGGAGGCTCAGGTGCGTCGGTGTGGGGCTGTTCTCATTCCAGCACCACCCTGCAGTCACTTAGTGAGGAAACGTGGGTCAAGATGAGTTGCTGGGGGAAAGTGTCCCTGTCACCGCTGCTCAGGTGATCCATCACTGCCTTCTTTATTGAAGACCTGCAGAGCTGCCTTTACGCAGGAGGCGGAGGTCGAGTTATAAAGAAGGCATCAGTCAGTTCAAGGAGAAGACAGAGTATCAGTCACAGAATGCAGAGCGCCTCATCATTTTAGGAGAACGTCCCCGGTTGTCAGAGCCCTGAGGTCCTCCGCTCCTGCAGCTGCTGAGTCAAACTCTGCCCTGACCACCACGCAACTTCATGAGCAGCAGCAGAGACGGACGAACGAACGAGCATCCTGCTGCTTTCTGCTGAGAGCGAAACAGCCTTTATCCTACCCTCTGTCTGTCAGTCTGAGCTCTTCAGAGCTCAGTTCCTCTGCAGAACATGTTACGCAAACAGTATGGAGAGAAAATAGACTCATCTCCATTTATCTGTGTGTAATTCTTGATTTGTGACTCATACAATGCACTCTATTATGAAATAAAAAAAATTTAATTGACACCTGCAGAAATATGCACGAATATGCACGGATCGCTTGTGCTGCATACACACAAATCTGAAGTGAGACTCTTTTCACGCCTCCAAGATTTGTGGGTAAATGATGCGCTTGAATGCTGCTAGAATGCAAAATCAAAAACTAGGATGAACAAATTCAAAGTTAGGTATCAATGATTACGCATGAACTACTGGGGGTGAGTCTGTATTCTCTCCATAGAATAAGGACAAGCTCACATTAGATAAATTCTATTAGATAAATGTAGAACTTTCGCACAATTTCATTGCTGTTTCCGTAACCATGTTAGGTTTTATAGGACCGGGTGGTTAGCCCTGTGCCAAACCCCCAACCTGGAGGGCCAGTGGGGAACCCCTGGGAACCATCTTGTCAGGACTCAGCCTGTCATTTACCCCTCCGACCACCAGAGGGAGCTCTCCCCAGAACATTAACCCTTTCCAGTTATGGTTCAATCAGCTGTTTCCAATCTTTTCATCACCTGGACTGTTTATATTCTTCCCAACCACTATCATCCGTGCGTAGTCTCGTGTAGTTACCTTCCACTTACAGATTAAGCATTCCGTTTCTGATTGCCTTCTCGTGTTTTGACCTCTAGCCTGTTTCCTTCGCTCTCCGCCTCGTCCCTTCGTTTTGACCTTGGCCCGTCTTTGACTCTGCTCTTCGTCTTCCTGTTTTGGTTCCTTTATTAAACGGTTGCAAATGGATCCACACGCCGCCTCTGCCTAGTCCTTACACATCTACACCTTGGCCCACGACCGTCAGAAATGGAAAGATTTCGTTGCTGCCCTAAGCATCTCAAGGCGTAAAGGTATGAAGGTAATATTGTGTCAAAACGTCCAAGTGTAAATAATACACACACGAGCGAGAATCACACACACACAAGTTTAATTCACACACACATGTAAAACTGAATGTGAAGTTGCAGGAAAAAGAGGAACATGTGAGAGAAATGTGTACTTGTGGAATATAATGTGAGAACTTGCTTGACAATAACCTTAACTTGTGTGTAAAAATGTTACATGTGAAAAAAAAAATCACACACACACAAGATTTAACTGAGGTTGTGAGGAAAAACACAACTTGTAAAACTGTGTTTGAAAAAAATCTTTATTTGTAGCTTCAGTTTTCTTCTGTAGAAGAGTTTCACACAAATGCTTTTTGAGCTACAGAGTGTTTTTGACTTTTGACACAGCCCATGTGGAAGATATGTCTCAAAACTAATTTGCAGGGAGGAGGGGTGAGGCAGGAGGAGCTCTCATCGGAGATCAGCCAATCAGAGGACGGGGGTTCAGTGGGGCTATTTTTCTTTCAGCAATGGCTCCAAGCTGGGGGAAGTCTCTTCAAAATACTACTGTCCGTTGCTTTTCTGTAGTAAATATACTCTTACCAACAACACATTTTGAAAACCAGCCACGTTAAATTATGCGCCCATCCTTTTATAAACATCAAAGCTATTTACTTTTAACACGGTGATGAGATGGAGCTAGCATAATATTAACTCCAGCCAACAAGTGAATAGTTCATATTTTTATTCTCTATGATAGAGCTGAATATGTAAATAGTACTATCTAATGATCAACCGAGTCCCAATTCTCAGCAAAGTCACTATTTCACAGAACCGAAATAGAGTAAAGAGTGTCGCCGTCGGAACCGGCTGTTACATCAACCCCCCTCTGATGTGCGCGGCCGAACATAGCTGGTCTATAAACGGGATGAACACTCCTACGTATATTCTAGCTCCATCTCATCACCGTGTTTAAACTAAATAGCTTTGATGTTTATAAAAGGATGGGTGCATAATCATTTAACGTGGCTGGTTTTCGAAATTTGTTGTTGGTAAGAGTATATTTACTACAGAAAAGCAACGAAAAGTAGTATTTTGAAGAGACTTCCCCCAGCTTGGAGCCATTGCTGAAAGAAAAATAGCCCCACTGAACCCCCGTCCTCTGATTGGCTGATCTCCGATGAGAGCTCCTCCTGCCTCACCCTCCTCCCTGCAAATTAGTTTGACACATATCTTCCACATGGGCTGTGTCAAAAGTCAAAACACTCTGTAGCTCAAAAAGCATTTGTGTGAAACTCTTCTACAGAAGAAAACTGAAGCTACAAATAAAGATTTTTTCAACACAGTTTTACAAGTTGTGTTTTTCCTCACAACCTCAAGTTAAATCTTGTGTGTGTGTGTGTTTTTTTTTCACATGTAACATTTTTACACACAGTTAAGTTATTGTCAAGCAAGTTCTCACATTATATTCCACAAGTACACATTTCTCTCACATGTTCCTCTTTTTCCTGCAACTTCACATTCAGTTTTACATGTGTGTGTGAATTAAACTTGTGTGTGTGTGATTCTCGCTCGTGTGTGTATTATTTACACTTGGACGTTTTGACACAATATTACCTTCATATAAAGGGCAGTAAGTAAGTAGCAAGTTTCACACAATCTTCTGACATATAATTAAGTCACACTTACCTGAAGGATGACAACAGAAATGATATTTAAGGTTTATTTTTAGCACATTTTAAATGCCTTTGTAACGCAAAATATGCCACCGTTGTTATTGCTTCTTATTTGATAATAAATAACATTTCCACGTGAAAACATCATGTTAATGTGTTCATGAGTGTGATAATGTGGGAAAGTCTACCACCAGACCAAAGCAAAGATTTTTGATCATACATTTTTTTATTCTAAAACACACACAGAGGTCGTTCTGAATCCTTCTGTTAGCCACTCTTAGCCATGATCCTGTGAGATCCTACGAGAGATCGCATCATTGCAACCAAACCGAGCCAACCTTTTGATATGACCTGAACGCTGGGTTCACATCGCACGCACAAGTGAACAAGTTCACACCAGATGTTTATTTATCCGCAATGGTTGACAGGCGCTTCTGCTGTTATTATCTTCTCACTTTCTACAAATAATTTGACATTTTCTATCTTAAAGCAGTTTTCTTTTCTTTTAGAAAATGACACATTATGTCATCATTATAATCACATTATTACACAAAAAGACATTTTGACCCGATTTTCTTTCATTGCTAAGACCAGCTTTGACCAGAACTGAACTGATGCTGTTGGTTTTCATCTTTAGCAAAGACAGACTGGAGTCTCACTTTAGCTGCTTTGTTTTTATTATTTTTTAACTTACACAAAATTCCATTGCTGCACTTCAGCTCGGATCCTTTCCATCAGTGGTTGTAATTAGTTATAATGGGGAGTCTGCCTGAGAGCTTTTAAATCATATTGAACTTTCTGTTGAACAAATTGAAAAATCAATGCAATGCAAATCAACATTCTGTAGAAGATAAAAAACAATTAATGGAGCCCGAGTAAAGGTTAGACTCCTCTGAATAGAATATTATCAGAGGAATACGAGTCTAAAAAAGGCGTTTGCAGAAAGCTTTGGATTCTTTGTGCAAAAACTCAACTCAGACAAACCTCATAGACAGTCTGATCCAAGCTAGTGACTATGGAAACTAAGAATGGCCTTTATCTGTCTTGTTTGTCTATTTTCTCTAAATAACAACATCTACTATCTTGTTTGTGATGCAGTCCTTCAAACTCCCATCTCTCATTCTCCAATGTCCTGATCAGAAATTGTTGGCCTTGATCCAATTCTTAGTAATTTAATTCAGAGTATCTGTCAGTCATGAGTCCTGATCAGATGCTTTTGCAAATTATGAAAAAAGAAAAAAAGAATGTAATAAAAAGATCCTTGTTGGACCCTATTTTTATTTTAATAACCGTCTTTTATCTTTTAACACTTTCGCAATGTATGAAGTACGTTGAACAATGAAGTAAAAAATAATTAAAATATCAACTAGAAAACATTTTACTCATAAATTGGCAGAAATAAGTGATAATGAACTATGTGAAAAAGTTTTCTGACTGTGGTGCTTGTTCCTTTAGAATCATATGCCTTTTTGATTAATTATTATCCATGTTTACACGAAAACTTCTTAAAAATAGAAGTGAATTTCTCCTAAATCTTAGCTACAGTACAACAGTAAATTAATAATCAGTTATATAACTGACTGTAGCTTCAGTAACTTCAGTACCTTTTTCAATCTGATCATATGTCCTGTAAAAATCTTCCAAAATCGTTATTGTATTACTGTGATGAGTTTTTCTGACTAGCTCATTTCAATGTTAGTTTTGGTTTTTGTGAAAGATTATTGATCGATTTAGTCTTTTTTTAATCACCTTCACCCAGAACCCGCTCTCTGCAGCCGCCTCCCTCTCTGTCAGAAACAAAAGATCTTTTTTCTTCTCTAAATGCCTTTGCAGGTCGTAGTTTGCATTTAGACAAAAACCAAAGCACATTTTTGACTGTTGTAAATGTTTATTAAAATACTTCTTGAGCCCTTAAGGCTGTAAATATCTTGTTCATTTTACTGAGCTGTCTTTAAGCACAAACTCCTGCTGCACTTTACAGCTGTTGAATGTTGGGGTCCATTCTTCTGGTCATTTTTGTCATTATCACCAGAAAAAAAAAATAAAATCACCTGAAAACGTGATTGAAGATGTTGAGAAAACTGGTGAAAAAAAACCTAGGTAGGCCATTCTCAACTTTCATATTTTACAACCATCATATAGAACCATCCTTTCTTCGACTTTTCCAACTGATATGGTATTTTAGAATTTGGTATTTTGCTTATTTCAGAAATTCTTGATCTGTTCGTTTTTCTTTTTTTTTATGTTCTTTAATGACGCTCTTCATCCTTCACTGAGAAACATCAAAGATCTAGTTTGTTTGACCAGTTTGTCAAAAACTACATTTAAATCTTAGAAGCAACCACTTGGGCTGGGCGATACGAAGCATTTGGGTATCAATACTGGTCAATATCCAACTGGTCAATATCGCAGATACAGATACCGATACTGATATTTTTCATAAATACGGTCGATGTGGAATGAACCTTAAAATCTCAAATGTTTTAAATCACTGTGAGTTTCTCTTTTTTTAAATTACTTGATAAACATTAAAAACAGGATTAAGACATTTTTACATTTTTTACATTTACATTTACTTTTTTTCATTTTTACATTTAACATTTTTAATTAAATGCAAAATAGTTTAATATATTAAAAAGTGAAGAAGTGAGTGTAAAACAACCAAATAAACAAAAATAAACAAGTAGTTATGATACATAAATAAATCAACATTTTTAACTATTGAAAAAAGCAACTGGTAGAATAAATATAAATCATTTTTAACTTCTTGACATTTTTGTCTCCCTCAAGTCAAACACAATGGTAAATATATTCTGTTAATGTGTAGTGGTGTCGGACTGTATTTTTGTTTATCTGTTGAACAAGGTTGTAAGTCAGCGTACTCACAGTATTGTTTTAGTGATATAAAATATTGTGAATATTCTACGGTTTGTCTAACAAGTTACAAACTAGTTCAAGAGTTACTGTGAACATAGTTAAGAAAGTCTGACTGACTTATCTGTCTTGCCTTATAGTTTGGCACAAGTTAGAAATAGATCATTCATAGACGGCATGCTTTGTCATATACTGTGAAACCACGGTAAGTCTTTCTTTGCATGACGGTTTTGTGTTGGATAAGCTGGTCAGCACAGGCAGATTTGAAAGAAAAATAAATGTGTGACAGAAATAGACTTCCTAGAATTCCTTTAACAGCCCATGAATGACATAAACAAGTCTCCAGTTTACTTTCAGCCAAGTGTCCATATGGTTTCCACATGTCTGTTTGAGTTGGAAATGATTGTTGTAGAAAAACACACAGAGCTCTGCTGCAATAGGACAGAATTACTCTCTTGGACTTCAGTTTAGTTTGCAAATAATAGTCAGTGCTCAGGATAACAGAAACTAAGGGGTTAAGAAATGTGAGAATGGATGGAAATCAGTTCTTGCCCCCGCATGTAATGAATAATACATCTATATGCTTAAAGCCCCACTCCAATCATCTTTTGATCCACTGTACAGTAGGGGTGTAGGAAAAAATTGATTCGGCGATATATCGCGATATTTCGTTTGGCGATACTTGCATTACATTAAAATGCCTTCACAATTAAATGTGTCTAACCTGCGACAGAAAACAAGACAGCAGCCTGTGGAAGAAGATGTTCTCCAGAGAAGGTGGCAATGGATTGGACATCCTCTCCAGAAACCTGCGTCCAGTGTCACATGGCAAGCCTTAACTTGGAATCCCCCGGGAAGAAGGAGAAAGGGGAGACCAAGAAATTCCTGGCGCAGAGACATGGAGGCAGATGCTAATTCCATGGGCTACACGTGGGGACAGCTGGAGCGACTTGCCCAGGACCGGACCGCCTGGAGAGCCCTTGTTGGTGGCCTTTGCCCTAGACAGGGCTACAGGCGAAAGTTAATCAATTTCAGCTGTATTGGTGTTCATGGAATTAACAACAGGTGCACTTCAGTGGCAACAATTAGAAAACCCTCCAAACAGGACTGGTGTTCCATGTGGAGGTCATTTCAAGTTTCTCCCTCTTGATCTTTTTTGGCTGGTTTTCCACTCGTGCTGATTTTGTATTGTGTAATTCTCTCTACTGGCAGTATGAGGAGATTCCTTAACCCTACAGAAGTTGTACAGGTTGTCCAACTTCTCCAGGATGGAACATCCACACGTGCTGCAGCAAGAAGGTTTAATGTGTCTCCCAGCACAATCTCCAGAACATGGAGGAGATTTCAGGAGACTGGTGGTTATTCTGGGAGAGCTGGACAGGGCTGTAGAAGGTCCTCAACCCCTCAGCAGGACCCATACCTGCTCCTTTGTGCAAGGAGGAACAGGCTGAGCACTGCTCGTGCCCTACAGAATGACCTCCAGAGGGCCACTGGTGTGAATGTCTCTACCCAAACAATCAGGAACAGACTTCATGAAGGTGGCCTGAGGGCCCCACGTCCTGTAGTGGGCCCTGTGGTCACTGTCCAACACCGTGGAGCTCCACTGGCATTTGCTCAAGAACACCAGAATTGGCAAGTCCTCCACTGGAGCCCTGTACTTTTCACAGACCAGAGCAGGTTCACCCTGAGCACCTGTGATAGACGTGAAAGAGTCTGGAGAAGACAAGGAGAACTAGATAATACCTGGTACGCACCAGATAGTAACCAGAATTTTTTTAAACTTTAATTTTTAGAAAAAAAAAACTTAATTTTTTTTCTTCAATGTCCCTAATGTGCATAAAGGTGTATAAAGGCCCAAAAAACATTTTTAAAAACACCCCTGTAATGAAAGTCTCTCTATAATTACATATTTAGCAATCTTGCAATCACGTGTCACATTTCACCACCACTAAAACTTGAGCTTTGAAGTGTTTCTTTGTTGATCTTTCTTGCTTAATTGCTCAGTTTTGGCACAATAAAAAGAGTTTTAAGTGCAGCTAGTCAAGTACTTTTAATCGTCTGATAATTGAACCCCTGATAACCATCCAGTGAGTGGTAAACATTTTTAGTGAGTCAGAAAATATTTCCCAGATTTCAACATGGCAAAAACTACGGAGACTAAACAGGATTCTGGGTTATCATTATTTATTTATTTATTTCAAAATAAAAGGTCAGTGGCCAAATCCCTGCAAACGCGTTGCAAAGCTTTGATGCAGAAATCCTTTCTTTAAATTGTTTGCCTTATATAAGAAACATGGGAACACACATTGTGTGTGTTTTGATCAGCCGCCCTCACTTCCCTGCAGGATTAATATTAGCACACATCTGACACACATCTGTCCGGTCGGCCCTCCGCTTTGTTCTCCTCCGCTGCATTCCCCGAGCCTTATTTAAATGACGGCGTATCATGTGTCCTCTGTTGACATTTGTTGTGCAGTTCACCTACGTTCATCAGGGTTGACCGCCCTCCAACTGTGTCCACAGATCAGGCCATTAATCTGAAATTGATTCTGCATCATGCGCTCAAATGTGAGTTAATGTGGCTCATCCTTCAGCTCCAATGCTTCAGGTGATGGGAGTTTAAAGACACAGAAGTGTTAGTAAAATTGGTATTTAAAGACCCACTCTGCATAAATCATATTTTTAATGTTCCTGTGGCAATTTTTGAATAATGGAAGACACATTTAAGGTCAAAATATGGCTTAAAACTGCATTTCTGATTATTTCTGTACTCAGGCTGTTGTGAATCAGAAGCAGACGAAAAAGTGTAGCTTAAAAAAAGAGCTTATTTGTGATGTCGAAAATACTCTGGGCGAGGCCACAATGTTTAGAGAAGAGGGTGGGGTCGTTCCACAATGTCCCGTCCACAACTCAGCATAATTTTTTTTCTAAATAATGTTTTAATGTATTTTTATATATATATGATGTGTGTCGCGTGTGTGTGTGTGCATCTACATTCAACAAAAATATAAACGCAACACTTTTTTTTGCTTCCATTTTCAATGAGATGGACTTAAAGATGTAAAATTCATTCCAGATACACAATATTACCGTTACCAAGGCACACCTGTGCACTGATCATGATATCAGATCAGCATCTTGATGTGGCACACCTGTGAGGTGGGATGGATTATCTCAGTAAAACAGAAGTGCTCACTATCACACATTTAGACAGATTTGTATCTGGAATGAATTTCACATCTTTAAGTCCATCTAATGAAAAATGGGTGCAAAAAAAAGTGTTGCGTTTATATTTTTGTTGAGTGTGTGTGTTTGTGTATATATATATATATATATATATATATATATATATATATATATATATATATATATATATATATATATATATAAATATCAATATATTATAAAAAGAACATCGGTAAATTAAAATAAAATAGACGAATAAACAAAACAAAACAATATATTGAAAAAAAACAAGACAAAATTAAATAAAAAATAACGAAATAAATAACCTTCTCCATAAGCATATATATAAATCAAAGAAGAGCACTAAGTCATAATAGTCAAGACAATTATTTCAAAGAAAACCTCAATAAAGAATAACAGACACAAGAATAACATATCAGTTACGTAGTCCAGCAGAAGTGACTTTCTAATGAACTCCTGCCACTCTACAGAAACTATGTCCTAGAATGTGACTCCATTTTATTTATTTATTGCCTAAAAACTCCATAGTCATAATTAAAAAAAAAAAAAAAAACACTTGAAAATGCTTTAACAATGCATAAAAAGATTATTGGAGTTTTTGAGAATTAAAAAGAAAAACCAAAACAGATTAATAACTGTCATGAAGCTTTTTTTTTTAAATCTGCAACCAAAAGGAAAAAATAACCCAAGGAACAAGAAAGGGATAAAGGCGTTTTTCTGGTGCTCTGTTACCAGCAGCAAGGCTCTATGGGAGTGTTTTCTCCATTTCTTGCAGCTCCTGGGCTCATCCGTTTTCCAGTCAGCATTCTGTCTCGACTTATTTCTGTGTCCCACTTTTCCCGCCACATCCTCTCTGCTTTCTGAGCCCATTACATAGTTCACTCCAGTCAGATATGGGTGAGACAGATTAAGCAGAATTAGTTCCTGGAAGACTTTCAGTCCTTCGACTAAATCATCCTCCTTCTCATCTCTTTAGGCTTTTTCCTCCGTTGCATCCCACTGCTTTCCTCTGTTTTTATGTCTCTATCTATCACGTCTTTTTCCCCAAACTAGAAAAAAGTGATGTTTTGCAGGGAAAGAATTTCTACATTTTTTTTATTTGCTTATATTACATTTTGTGCTCATTAATTCAATTTTAACACATATTTAGTTTTGAGTTTATAGCCTACGGTAAATTGCAAAAACTATCTTCACATTTAAGACCTACGTAAAATGTTTACAGTCTCATTCCAGTGAAAATAGTATTCTAAACATGTTCTTGCATGTTTTTTTCTGATGATGGAGGACATGCATAAGGAAAATTAAGATTAAGATTGTATTTCTTTACTCGAAATGTGGTGAATCAATCAAATAAAAACTGCTGTTCTCTGGTTTATCACAGCAGATGCATTCCATATACTGTATAACCCACGAGAGGCATAAGGAACTGACTGCAGATATCAACATCTGGATCTAGGAAAAAACTGATAGCATTTACCGAGCTTCATAAAAATGTTTTTTCCACAGTTCTGAACACTTTTGGGTTAGTGCTATGGTTCAGGTTAGCATTGGGGTAAGTGGCATAATTCCTCCTTCCAGCTGTCATGCGCCATCTTGTCTGCAACCAGATCCCTATAAAAAAGACACGGGAAATCCATTAAATGGGATTCTATTTGGTTTAAGGTTTATTAAGCCTTGGACACTTTTTAGACTTTTCTCAGACACACATTTATATTTATACACTTTTTCCTCTTGTTTAAACTCTCAAAGTTCAAACCTTCATAGAAAAATAAGTCGAGACTGTTGGGGACCCCTCACTTATGTGGTTATAGTTATACTTTTAATTTTTGCTGATATCGCTTTTTTGTTTGCAGATATTTCCTATTTTTTGCAGTTTCCTTCTTTTTTTCCTTTACTTTTTTTTTTTTTTTTCTTTAATGGCGGTTCTCAGCCACCGTAAAAATCACACACAGGTTATCATTAAAAGCACTTGGAACACTTTTACAATAGATCAAATGATGATCAGAGTGAGTCAATGGGCTGGTCCAATCTCATGCCTGGCACAGCCATGGATGCTTTTTCAGCCTTTCTGAAGGTTATTTTCTGATTCTGGAGGAGATCCAGTGGAGGAGCTGATCAACATTCATCCAGAAGCCATTTTTAGAAGTGCCTTGAGATTCACATAGAGAGAAGGGCCCTTATTATGGTGACATGGAGCATACAAAGTCATCTGTGTTGCAGACTTACGCCGGGTTCACACCGCATGCAGAAGTTCACTGGTGTCAAGCCAACACGCTCTCGTCGAACGACTGTCAAGTGAGCCCTCTCTCAAATACGGCTTGCCGCTTTTGTTTATAGGTTACGGTAAAAGCAGTCTGGACTTGTTTTTTTAAAAAAGAAACATGGCCTGAAACGTTCCCTTTCAATGTCTGTCATTTTATTTTACCATGATGTGATGCCCTATCTCGTATATATATTATATATATACATATATATATATATAAACATACAAATATATAGTTGTCTATTACTATTAGGTTGGCACATCCATAAAAGAAATACTCCTAGTTTCCACAGAGTCATTTCACTTCTCACTTACAGTATTCCTTCTTGTGTTGTCACTCACAAAGTTTCAGCCAGATCTGATGTAATATTTTGTAGTACTGTCCATTTGAAAACAAGTACTTTAACGATAAAAAACTACTGTTTTAAAACACTAATAAAACAAAAACTCCTAGTTTCCACAGAGTCATTTCACTTCTCACTTACAGTATTCATGCTTGTTGATTAACACACAAAGTTTTATCCAGATCTGATGTAGCATTTTGAAGTTTTGGCCTTTGGAAATGGGGTACTTTAGCGAGAAAAGTATTATTTCTCCTATATTGACAAACAAATAAAACAAAAACTCCTAGTTTCCACAGAGTCATTTCACTTCTCACTTACAGTATTCCTTCTTGTGTTGTCATTCACAAAGTTTCAGCCAGATCTGATGTAATATTTTGTAGTTTTGGCCTTTTGAAATGGGGTACTTTAGCGAGAAAAGGACTATTCTCCTATATTGACAAACAAATAAAACAAAAACTCCTAGTTTCCACAGACTCATTTCACTTCTCACTTACAGTATTCATGCTTGTGGATTAACACACAAAGTTTTATCCAGATCTGATGTAGCATTTTGAAGTTTTGGCCTTTTGAAATGGGGTACTTTAGCGAGAAAAGGACTATTTTTCCTATGTTGACAAACAAATAAAATAAAAACTCCTAGTTTCCACAGACTCATTTCACTTCTCACTTACAGTATCCATTCTGGGTTATTAACCCACAAAGTTTCAGACAGATCTGATGTAGCATTTTGTAGTTTTGGCCTTTTGAAATGGGTACTTTAGCGAGAAAAGGACTATTCTCCTATATTGACAAACAAATAAAAAAAAAACTCCTAGTTTCCACAGACTCATTTCCACTTCTCAACTTACAGTATTCATGTTTGTGTATTTCACCCACCAAAGTTTCAGCCAGATCTTGATGTAGTATTTTGGAGTTGTAATTGCCCTTTTGAAATCAAGTACTTTTTGTACTTTTGTACTTTTTCTTGTGTTTTTGTCTTGTGTTCTAAAACAGTAGTTTTTATCGCTAAAGTACTTGATTTCAAAGGGGTAGTACTACAAAATACTACATCAGATCAGGCTGAAACTTTGTGGGTGAATCAACAATAATAGATACTATGAGTGAGAAGTAAAATGACTCTGTGGAAACAAGGAGTTTTTATTTTATGAGTGTTTTAAAACATTAGTTTTATCGCAAAAGTACTTGATTTCAAAGGGGTAGTACTACAAAATACCACATCAGATCTTGCTGGGACTTTGTGGGTGAATCAACAATAATGGATACTATGAGTGAGAAGTAAAATGACTCTGTGGAAACTAGGGGTTTTTCTTTTATTTGCTTGTCAACATTGGAGAAATAGTACTTTTCTCGCTGAAGTACACAACTTCAAAAGTGCAATACTCCAAAATACCACATCAGATCTGGCTGGAACTTTGTGGGTGAATCAACAATAATGGATACTATGAGTGAGAAGTAAAATGACTCTGTGGAAACTAGGGTTTTTCTTTTATTTGCTTGTCAACATTGGAGAAATAGTACTTTTCTCGCTGAAGTACACAACTTCAAAAGTGCAATACTCCAAAATACCACATCAGATCTGGCTGGAACTTTGTGGGTGAATCAACAATAATGGATACTAATGAGTGAGAAGTAAATGACTCTGTGGAAACTAGGAGTTTTTTCTTTTATTAGTGTTTTAAAACAGTAGTTTTATTGCAAAAGTACTTGATTTCAAAAGAGAAGTAAACTACAAAAAATACTAAACCATCAGATCTGGATGGAATCAACGTTTTGGAAGAGACAAACACATAATGGAGAATACTATGAGTAAAGTGACTCTGGAACTAGGAGTTTTTTTATTTGTTTTGAAACACTAGTTTTTATCGGTAAAGTACTTGATTTCCAAAAAGGCAAGATTCCAAAATACTGCATCAATATCTGGATGAAACTTTGTGGGAGACAACACAACAAAGGATACTGTAAGTGAGAAGTGAAATGACTCTGTGGAAACTAGGAGTTTTTCTGTTATTAGTGTTCTAAAACAGTAGTTTTTATCGCTAAAGTACTTGATTTCAAAGGGGTAGTACTACAAAATACTACATCAGATCAGGCTGAAACTTTGTGGGTGAATCAACAATAATAGATACTATGAGTGAGAAGTGAAATAAGTCTGTGGAAACTAGGAGTTTTTCTTTTATTAGTGTTTTAAAACATTAGTTTTTATCGCTAAAGTACTTGATTTCAAAAGGGCAATACTCTAAAATACTACATCAGATCTGGCTGAAACGTTTTGGGAGACAACACAATAATGGATACTATGAGTGAGAAGTAAAGTGACTCTGTGGAAACTAGGAGTTTTTATGTGTTTCCAATTCACAACAAACTCTTATACTAAATTTAACGTGTCTAATTCACAAATGGACACAGAGCTTCAATACTTAGTATTGTGAAAGAAACATTTTTGACCATTTTTTAGGGGTACTTTTAAAAAGTTAAAAATTGTGGTGACAGGAAGTGACATGAATAAGCAAAGTTTGCAGTAAGACAAAGGAAACATAGTAAACTAGGTCAAAATACCCCATTCAACAAGGCAAAAAGTACAAAAGCTACCCAAGATCTGTCTGAAAACTTTGTGGTTCTAACAGGATCGAGGATAAGTGAACAAGAAAAACAATCAAGTGGGAAAAGAGAAACAGTTTTATTTGTTTGTTGTCATAAGAGAAATAGTCCTTTTCTCATAGCATAATTCAAAAGGCCACTACAAAAGCAGATCTGGCTGAAACTTTGTGGGTTAATAACCCAGAATGGATACTGTAAGTGAGAAGTGAAATGAGTCTGTGGAAACTAGGAGTTTTTATTTTATTTGTTTGTCAATATAGGAGAATAGTCCTTTTCTCGCTAAAGTACCCCATTTCAAAAGGCCAAAACTTCAAAATATTACATCAGATCTGGATAAAACTTTGTGAGTGACAACACAAGAAGGAATACTGTAAGTGAGAAGTGAAATGACTTTGTGGAAACTAGGAGTTTTTGTTTTATTTGTTTGTCAATATAGGAGAAATAATACTTTTCTCGCTAAAGTACCCCATTTCCAAAGGCCAAAACTTCAAAATGCTACATCAGATCTGGATAAAACTTTGTGTGTTAATCAACAAGCATGAATACTGTAAGTGAGAAGTGAAATGACTCTGTGGAAACTAGGAGTTTTTGTTTTATTAGTGTTTTAAAACAGTAGTTTTTTATCGTTAAAGTACTTGTTTTCAAATGGACAGTACTACAAAATATTACATCAGATCTGGCTGAAACTTTGTGAGTGACAACACAAGAAGGAATACTGTAAGTGAGAAGTGAAATGACTCTGTGGAAACTAGGAGTATTTCTTTTATGGATGTGCCAACCTAATAGTAATAGACAACTATATATTTGTATGTATATATATATGTATATGTATATATAATATATATATATATATATATATATATATATATATATAATATATATACGAGATAGGGCATCACATCATGGTAAAATAAAATGACAGACATTGAAAGGGAACGTTTCAGGCCATGTTTCTTTTTAAAAAAAACAAGTCCAGACTGCTTTTACCGTAACCTATAAACAAAAGCGGCAAGCCGTATTTGAGAGAGGGCTCACTTGACAGTCGTTCGACGAGAGCGTGCTGGCTTGACACCAGTGGAAGTTCCGTGAAACGGATTGCTCGGAATCCGCTTCACCTCCACTTCACACCATTTCTTCGCGAAACACGAGACTTGTCACCGACTGCTCTGTGCCTCTCTCTCATTGATTGTGTCATAGACATCCAACACCCACCCCACCCTCCCCTCCCCCGCTCCGTAGTTGACCCACTACATTGATCTGTGTCTCATGTGTCTGCTTGTCTTTTGGTTGTGTGTTTATTTTTATCCCTACAGCCTATTTAGATGGAAAAACATCTAAACAGTCGCTGTATTTTATTGTGAAAAATTGGTTATATTTGGAAAAAATTCAGATTTTCTTGTGTGTCTTGGTGTAACTTCCTGCCAGGATAGACGCCTATCGCTCGCGGCTTGGGCAAAAAATAGACCAAACGCTGAAACGATCCGCTGCATGATGCAAGCCTTCCATGAAGAACCGCGGCACTCCGCGCCTGGTGTGAACTACAACATGTTTCGCGCTGCTTCCGCGGCTGGTGTCGACCCGGCGTTATATGGGAGGTTTAACACCAGGTCAAACAAGGTTGATCTTTTTACATGTTTTTGTGTATCTGTGTTGTATTGTGTTGTATAGTATTGTATTGTATTGTATTGTATTGCATTGCATTGTATTGTGTTGTATAGTATTGTATAGTATATACTTATTGTAGATAGGTGTGTATTACTCATATGTATATTTATGTTCATAGGAATATGTGTGTTTACAAAAATGTTTTAGGTATATGAGTGCCATGAGAGATAAATTTATCCCCTGGGATATTAATAAAGTTCAATTCAATTAAAATCCCACTTTCTTTTGCATTTTCAGTCTTATTTCACATTATCCTTATGTTACTACTGAACCCCACATCCGGACCTACCATATAGTGCACCTAAAGGTGCATTGACACCGAAAGTCAGTGGTACAGACACGCTCTAAGGCGAATTAAAGTCCAGCGAGGCGATTTTAGTGACTGATGCGGTGTGAAAGTCTGCCATGAGCTCGATGTGAGCGATAAGGCAGAAATCGAGCGGCACAAATGTAAATATCTGAAGTTTCTGTACTGTACCGCAACAGCTTTGGGCACGTGACGTTTTCAGTGATTTTCGTGGCAGAGTTCACTCACTCCAAATGCCTGCAGGCAGAGAGCAGCTGCGGGTGCAGAGCCTGATGGCTCCGGCCTCATCGAGACATTAAAAAGAGAAAGGAAAATGGTCCCTTTATTTTATTTTTCCCCCCTCAGGTTAATAAGAGACAGTCAGCCTTCAAGCTCAGACACAGAAACACAGCGGACATGGCTGTCATACAGACACACACCCTGTACCAGGAAATCTTTCAAAAATTATCATATAAACCCTAACAGAGACATGAATACCGATGTTTTTGTAGAGCTCTACACAATAAATAAACCTGATTTCTCAAAATCTTCTGTGTCTTCATAGATTCCAAGTGAGATATCCACAGAGACCGTTCTTTATGGAGATCATCCTAAAAACATTAGCTGGTAGGTCCCCCCACATGCGTCAAACTCAGGAACACATTTTTTGACATGTGATAGCAGCGAATTTGTTGCGCGGCGATAGAGGGATGGGGCACGCAAATTTGTTTGGTGTGAAAGAACCTTAACACAAGCAGTTGCTTGTAGTTTCATGGATATGGGAGTTATCAGCAATGACACCAGAGTCATAATACAAGAGAGGCTTTTCCTCGCCACGCCATGTTTCTCCATGAAACACTGGAAACTTGTCTTCTAAATGAGTTTTGTTTAAATGGTCAAAGGTCCCCACTGTATCTGCCAGCTGCTCTTAACAAGATCCATTGTTCATACTGCAGAGGAACGTTAGATTTGTCTGCTTTTGACTTTGCTGCCTCATCTCACGTCACTTTCAGAACAGTCACGCAACAGTTGTCTCACGGCCAACAGAACTGACTTGGGAGGTGATATTTCAGAAACAAGTTGTAAAAAGCTCCATATTTGGAGCTGAAAGACAAAAACTGATACCAGCTGTTGTCTCACAGCTGTGCATGTAATGAAACATCTCATTTTTTCCATTATGAGAATCAGCCTTTTTCATTTTCTGGCATTCTTCCATCAAACATGTCTTCTAGGATCCGACAGAAAGTACATTATATAAAGCTGGTTCCACTTTGCAGTTATAGAGGGGCTTTAGCCTGAAGCTAGGCTCACACCGCCCTCGGCAACGTGCATTCAAGCAGCCACTTCCAATAAAAAGTCTATGTAAACCTGTGAAAATGTCTGATTTGGGCTTCTGCGTTCAAAACTCTCATATTCATATGGCACCAAGCACATTTTAAGACCATTTTTGGGTACAAAATGCACAGTTACTGAACACACATCGCAAGTCAAATCAAGTCCAACTCTGACCAGTCAAAGAGTTAGCAGATCCACTCCAATGGCAATGGTGTTTTTGTTGTTTTAATAAGTTTGTGTGAAATCGTTCTCAATATGGAGGACATAGACGCTGAACAAAAACATAAACAACAACTCTTGCTTGAGCTCCCATTTCTCATGATATAAACAATTTGTATATAATAACAATTTGTCTCTGATATTGTTCTCAAATGTGTCTATACCTGTAATAGTGAGCCTTTTACCTTTGCTGGGATAACCCATCTCATCTCCCAGGTGTGCCATAGCAAGATGCTGATTGGACAGTATAATCCCAGGCTTACATTGCTAGCGTTACAGCTCCGATGCGAGTGCCGCAGTCTTTACATAACTTTAAAAGTGCGAGAGGAAATCCTACTGCAGGTGTTCACATCCTGCGTCTGCGTTCAGGTCTCTGCGTTGTTGCGACTTTGATCCATCGTTTGGTTCAAATTTCGCCAGACGATGCAGCTGAACCGCAGCGAACAAGGGGGGGGGTTAGCGTGAATGTATGTGAGTTTCTGAGTTTTGCGAGGTCGGTAGAGAGCCTGTGTCTGTAGCCAATCTGTAGCTAATATGAGCAGTTGCTAGAATGCCCGTCATTGCACCTGAGCTATAACTCTAGCAGTGTGAGCCCGGGTAAGGATTGCACAGATATGGTGGCCGTGGTGCAGTGGTAGGGCAGTTGTCTCATGATCGGAAGATAGTGGGGATGATTCCTTGCCCACCCATGTGTCGAAGTGTCCTTGGGCACTAAACAACCCTAAATTGCCTCTGGTGGGAGGTTGGTGCCAGTGATCAGCAGCGGAGCCACCACTGGTGTATGAATGTGTGAATGGGTGAATGGGTCTGTGACTGTGAAGCGCTTTGGGCTATACAAGTGTACGCCATTTACCATGTGCCTTAGACTGGTCAGAATAAAATTTTAAAAAGCCACTCTGAATCATGGTATTTTGATTTGTAGATACTGACCTGTTTTCTAAGTCCCCACAGCCCCCTATAAACCAAGAAAAAGTAGGATGAAGAAAATCATGGTAGGGCCCCTTTAAGGGCGAATGTAATCAACATGAATCAACTGATCTGCTGTGGAAAAAAAACGACTTTTATCATACGGGCTTTGCACCAATATGTAAAGGTTAGAACGTAGAATGTTGAAGAACTTTGAGGAAAGAAATCTGTGGAGAACACTTTCAGGTTTTTCTGTTAAATGATCCAAAACAGCAGTGGTGTTTATCGTTTTTATGTTGTTTACGTTACTGCTGTACTTAACCAGAAAGTTGACCAAAAAAAAAAAAAATGTAAATGACAAATAACATTTCCTTCTGTCTAAATCTTTATGTTTTTATCAATTTTGTGATCTGATCTCCTGTTCTAAATAAAGGTAAATAATTTCGATTTTTCTCCATCCAGTAAATAAACATACATATAGCAATAAACATTATATTAAAAAGTAAGAATTGTGGTTTGATTTGTGAATCGTTGAGCTTGATTTGGGAATCTAATCGGATCGCCACCTAAGCAACAATCCACAGCCCAAGTCTTTAACACATCGGCATAATTCTGTCAGAGAAAAAACTATGGAGTAAGACTCGTACCGCTTTGGCATTTCACACCAAGTTTCTTCCAACTGCAAAATGTGCTAGCAAACAATAGAAAAAGAACAATCTTGAAAAGGTGATGCATGCCTGTCCGCAACTTACTTTTTAAACCTGACCTGCAGGTGAGGATCTGAGGAAAGCTGAAGGAGAAACGTCAAAGAAGAGAAGGCCAGTCATGCAAACATCCCACTGATTCTGTGTGTTAGATGAGCTTTTATAATCTCTCTCATGGGATTTCTACACCGGGTCACAACAGTCACAATCCAAAATATTAGCAAAGAGAACAGATCTGTTAGGCTGATGGAGTTCCACCAGGATTTCTTTCTGAACTGCTTTGCATCTTTAAGTCAGAATTTAGATGCGCTTAAAAAAAAACGTTCCAACTTCCACATCATGATTCCGTCTCTGCACACATTATTCTGCACAGCGAAGCTGGAATTTTGATGACTTCATTATGAACCGAAGTTGGAGGTTAGTCACGTATAGGATGATGCCTTAAAGCATGAATTTTTGAAGCATATGAGATAAGAAAGGATTTCAGCATGTAGAAATAATATTATTGCCGTTTTTTTTATTTTACTTTTGCTTAAGCACTAAAGTAACTCCTGGATAATGATATATTTGTCCTACCCTTAAGCTGTTTTTAACCTTTTTCCTGTATAAGCGTGTTAGAAATATCTCATTTGTATCTTGTTGTTAGGAATTTACAAAATCAAATATCACTATAACGTGTTCATTGCACCTGGGTGTAAGTGACATTAGTTTTCATTAACATTAGCATGAGTCACCATATCATCAGCTTTAGAACCCTCACTGTGCAGCTGTTTTCTTATGCCACTGTTAGGCTGCAGCCTACAGACTGTAAAACTACGTTTATACTGATGAGCAGCAATTCTCGTTTAAGCAGCTTCTTTCAATGAAAGTCTAACACCAACACCCAATTTCTCCACAGAGTGTGGTAGTGATCAGCAAAACACTTTAAATCATTTTTAAATTCAGAATACTGTATATCTTCCAGCTGTGTTAAATTTCAGCTCAAATAGGTACTTTAGACGCGGGGTTCCTTTGAGGACCCCCCTCCCTCGTTCCGCTGCACGGCGTGAGTCGTCCGCGTCTGGCATGAACCACATGACAAGAACAACGAATGGAAGTGGCCTCTGTTCTGCGTCCAGTGTAAGGGGGTTAGAGCAAGCTAACTGCGGTCAAACGTAAACACGGCTTTAGAGCTAAAGCTTCAACGTTTTACAAATCTTGTCACTTTTATTAATATCCTCAAATAAAGTGTTTGTCCTCTTTTGGTACATTTTAATTCAATCCTGAACACTAAAAAAAAAGCTTTAATAAAGCAGCTACAACTCTGAAATCTTGTGTAGTTTCCACTTCCGGCTAATGATTTTCAACCACCATCTTGTGTGCTGCCACCAGATCCTCCTGGCCAAAGCCGGCTCTAGAATGATGTCATGAAACACGCAGTGGCAGGCGGAGCCTCAGGAATCGAGTCGTTTTAACTCCGGGTAGGAAAAATGTACAAAAATAACTAATATATCATAAATAATTTGTTTTTTAGAGTTCCGACGGTAATCAAAATTTAAAAAAATTAAACGTTGCATCAAAATGATCACACTGTTAATTTTAAATATGTCTTATAAAAACCAGCAAAAGTCTAAACAGTTGTTGGCTGTTGTTATCCCTTTATTTGTCTCTCTGAGGAATTCAGGAAATGTGTCCTGGGGCTGCAGCCCGTCCCCGAGGACTTTTAGAGGCCCCATGCATCAAAACGGGAGGAAGTCTGAGAACCGTCCAATACAAACACCTTGCATATTTGCAGTGCCCATTGTGCAATAATTTTACTTAAAAAATACAAGTGGCAAAGACTTAAACAGAACGTGCCTTTGTAGTGAAAACTCCCTATACTACTCAGTCTCAGAGTTTGGAATAATCAAACATTAATGATAAAACCACCTGATTAAGCAAAAGTACTAACTAGAAATGTTCATATTGATTTCAAATGTGTTTTCATTTGCATTTTTCCTCTCAGAGGTTTGCTGGAAATGCATGATCAGGCCTGACAAAGCATTATTTTTAATTTAAGAAAAAGAGCAAAAGTACACAAGACTGTTGGTGAAGCGATAAAAGCAGTAAAGCCGGGCTGACATGTATTTTGGACAATAGAAACCCGATATATCGGGTTTCTACAGTATACTCTTGAAACATTTAAAACAAATAGTTACAATTAGGCAGTGTTTCATGAAAAATCAACTCAATTTATTTAGAACTTTCCAATTGGCTAACAGGGCTATCTAAAAGTACTCAAAAAGCAAAAGAAAATTAACAAATAGGTGGAAAATCAAAGGATTTATACATGCATATGTCAATTTCAAGATGGCTGAATGAGCTGGGAAGACACGTAATATCTCTCGACAAAAAACCCATATAAATCTCGACAAAATACCTTGAAATCCAATTAACTTTAAGTATTCTGTGAGCCGTGTTAAGAACAATCTGCACATAATTTTGTGTCACAGTTTGGCATATAAATTAAAGAATACCGCTGAAAAAACGTAATGGAACGCCTGAAGCCGCATCAAGTCAGGAAATCAACGCTGAGAGTGCGGGAGAAACTTCCGAAATCCTCAAAGAACTCAGATTGCTTCGGTCAGAAATGGCAAATAATTTTGCTGAACTGAGAAAAGATGTTGGTGAACTAAAGCAGAAGTTTGAAAGAATTGCACACAGCGAGGATCAGATCCACGGCCAAACTACGGTGCTTTTTCATTTAATGCACAAACAGAAGCAACTTCGGGACAAATGCGAGGACATGGAGAGCCAGGCGAAACGAAACAATTTAAGGATTTACGCTGTGCCGGAGAAGTCGGAGGGAAACGACATGGTGGGATTTATTGAAAAACTGATTTGTGATCAGCTGCACATACGGGAAAAAATCTGCATAGAAAGAGCGCATCGCGCAGCAGGGATCTCCTCTGCACCAAAGGGATACGCAAGATCGATTATTGTAAAGTTTCGGAGTTACAAGGAGAAACAAAGAGTGCTTCATGCTGTGTGGGCCCAGAAGACTGTCAAGATTAATGATCAGAGGATTTATTTTGATGAGGACTTCACAAGAGAAGTGTTCAATGAACGCGCAAAGTATCGGAGTGCAAGAAAACAACTTCAGGAACGGAAAGTTCTGTTTCCAGCTAAGGTAAAATTGTTCCTGCAAGATGGAAAGTTCAAGATTTTTAACTGTCCTCGTGAAGCAGCTGAAGGATTAAAGGAGTTCGGTGTCACAATGGAAGCTCCAAAGAAGAGTTTGGACTGGGAGGAAGTCCTGTGCGCTGCAGGATGGGAAACTACTCGCGGCAGAAACAAACATGCTCCCATTGGGAATATAACATCTACTGTGGAGAGTCTTCGTTCTTCTTTGGAATCCCATGAAAAGAGTGGCAGTGATATAATTTGAGGTATGTTAAAACTGACATAGTTATGGCCGAGTGCCGCAAGAAAACTCTGAGCTTTATGAATGACATGACGTCACTGACAGAGCTCCTGGCCACAGAGGAAGCAACAGAGACTCTGTTTTTTGATTTTGAATATAATTTGGACTCTGAGATCATGTATCAATCTGTTAATGATACTTGCAAGTATTATACAGATGATGACTTCATGAATGTAATTGATACGGATAAAACCTTTTCTTTAATTCATTTTAATTCCAGAAGTATGTATTCTAATTTTGGTCAAATAAAAGATTATTTGGAAACTATTCAGCTGAGATTCCAAGTCGTAGCTTTAACTGAAACCTGGTCGACTGAAGAAAAGGGAATCGAATTTAATTTAGATGGTTATGACTTATTTTATGTCAATAGAGTATCTAAAAGGGGAGGTGGAGTAGCATTATTTGTTTCTATAGAATTGAAATGTAAAGTGGTGGAATGCATGTCTACTGCAATTGATGATTTGTTAGAATGTATAACAGTGGAAATTGAAATGGAAAAACAAAAAAATATTGTAATTTCTTGTTTCTATAGAACTCCAGGAACCAATGTTAAAACATTTGTTGATACATTGGAGGAATTTTTTTTTGGGTTTTTTGAAAGATAAGTGAATTTAATTTGTGGAGACTTTAATGTGAACCTCTTAAATGTGCCAATGGATCAAAATAGCTCCAATTTTCTTGATCTTATGTATAGCAGAGGGCTTTATCCAGCAATCACCAAGCCTAGCAGAATTATTGGTGACTCTACTACTTTGATAGACAACATTTTTACAAATGTTGGTCTAGAGGTTAACATAGTTAAGAGCGGCCTTTTAATTAATGATATAACTGACCACTTACCAATTTTTGTATCATTTTTATACAAAGTCAAAACAGTTAAAAAAGCAAGTTCAACGAAAACTTTTAGAGTGAGAAGTGAAAACACAATGAATCGATTTAGAGAAGACTTAAAGAAAATGGAATGGAGTGATGTCTATACTGCTGTCGACGTAAATGAGGCCTATGATAAATTCTTAACAACTTATCTTCTGCTGTATGATAAGATCTGTCCTCTAAAGTCAGTTGATGATAGTCTCAAAAATGAAAGGAAGCCTTGGATAACAAATGGTATTAAAAAAGCATGTAAAAAGAAAAACAAATTGTATCGATATTGGCTTAAATTTCGGACTGCTACTGCAGAAAAGCAGTATAAACTTTATAAAAATAAGTTAACCAGTATAATGGGGAATGTAAAAAAAGACTATCATTCAAATCAATTGTGCTTAAGTACAAGGAATATTAAAGAAACCTGGAAGGTCCTACGGGATGTTTTGGGAAATAAAAGATCAACTCAACAACCATCATATTTATACAATGAATCAAACAAAGAAATTAATCAAATAGAAATGGCCGAAGAATTTAACTCACATTTTGTTAATGTAGGACCTAATCTTGCTCAATCCATTAGTGTCAATAATGATGAATCACGGCAGAAATTTGAAAGTAAAATTAGTCATTCTTTTTTTCTTGGGCATGTCAGTGAATCTGAATTATTAAATATTGTTTCAAAAATTATCAGTAAAAAATTATGTGACAGCGATGGTCTAGATATGCATATTGTGAAAACAACTATTGACTGCATTGTCATGCCATTAACGTATATCATTAATCTTTCATTTAATTCAGGCACCTTTCCTGATAAAATGAAGATAGCAAAAATAATACCCTTATTCAAATCTGGAGACAAGCACAACATTAATAATTATAGGCCCATTTCTTTACTCTCTCAGTTTTCTAAATTATGAAAAGAAAAAATTTTTGCTATAAAGTTTGATAATTTCCTGGAAAAATATTTTCTTTTAAACGATAATCAGTATGGTTTTCGAGATAATCGCTCAACAGCATTAGCATTATTGAAAATGACTGAGGATATTACAACAGAATTAGATGAAAAAAAACCATACAATTGGTGTTTTCATTGTTTTAAAAAAGGCCTTCGACACAATTGATCACAACATTCTGTTTGACAAACTTCAGTCTCATGGTGTTAGAGGTGTTGCATTACATTGGGGGATGAGTTACTTAGAAAATTGTCAACAGTACGTGGAATATGCAGGACAATTATCAAAACACCAAAAAATACATTGTGGTGTTCCACAAGGCTCAGTACTGGGACCAAATTTTTTTATTTTATACATGAATGATCTTTGTGATGTGTCCAAAATATTGAAATTTGTTTTGTTTGCAGACGACACCAATTTTTTTTGTTCAGGGAACAATTTGGATTTATTAGTTTCTACTATCGAGAATGAAATTATTTTACTTGAGGAATGGTTTAATAGAAACAAACTCTCTCTTAATTTAAAAAAAACAAAGTATATGCTGTTTAGTAACAAAAAATCAATTTCAAATTTTAATTTGAAATGGATTGGTGTTAATATAGAAAGAGTTAATGAATTTCGATTTCTGGGAGTTATTGTTGATGATAATTTAAAATGGAAGCAACATATTGCTTATATAAAACAAAAAATAAGTAAAAATCTTGCAATTTTTAACAAAGCAAAATATTTATTAAATTATAATGATAAGCATATTTTGTATTTCTCCTTGATTTTCCCATATTTTTCATATTGTTTGGAAGTCTGGGGTAATTCTTATGAGTCAAACTTAGAACCTTTAATAATTCTGCAAAAAAAATCATTACGAATAATGCACTCAACTCCCTACAATGAGCACACCTCTAATCTATTTTTAAAGTCCAGAATTCTGAAACTTAAAGATTTATGTTCCCTACAGACACTGGTGGTTATGTTTAAGGCCAAAAATTTTATGTTGCCACGCAGTTTACAAAATATTTTTGTTACAAATGAAGCAAACAGTAGAAGAATGTATGACTTCAAGGTACCCAAAGTAAAAACTACACTGAAACAAATGACTATTTCCCTTTCTGGGGTTAAAAAATGGAACGCATTAGATAATGAGTTGAAAAAGTGTTTAAGTATTGTTTGTTTTAAGTTTAAATGTAAAAACAAAATGATAGATTTGTACTCAACATGTCGTTAATATTGTGTTGCTTTCTGTGATCTATAAGACTTCGTCTTCATCCTGCTCCTGTTCTTCTTCAGTAGATTGTTTTGTACATTCTAACTGAAAAAAAAGAACAAATGAATAAATGAAATGAAATATACAAATACTTTATATGAAGGGTAAATTGTGTTAACTGGATTATTATAACAAAACCATATCAGACAATAAATTGTGTCTATAATTTTGAAATGAAGCCATAATTAATATTTAAGAATAATTCAAACTCAATTATTGATGGAAAATCTGAGTTTAACATTATTCTGATCCAGATCTCACCCAATCAATCTTCCCTGTAATTATTTAGAGGATAAAGAGAATAAATTCCAGGTTGGCGCCTTAAAAGTGAATAAATCTGAACGGCTCTATGAAATGAACCGATCCCAAACATCCCATCTCCACTAGAAACACACTTTGTGACTGAAACAATGAGGCATGAAAATAGACGAGAAAGTCGATGTAGAAAAAAAGAAATCCCACAGCTCTTCCTGAAACAACTACCTGCAGCTGAGCTTGTATAAAAACTACAGAGAAAGACAGGAGAAGAAAAGGTCTGATTGGATCAGAACTTTACCTCGATAAATCAGGCTGTTGGATGCGAGATGGGAAAGATAGTAAACATTTAAAATGAGAAGCTTTTCCTGGGTTCTAGTTGGTGGAGCTGGAAAAAAATGAGTGTTAGCAGGTATTCCTGTGATCTTACAGCACTTTAAAAACAGTAGAATGTACTGCAGTCTGATCCTGAATGACACGGTTGTGACGGGGAAATCGCCATTGGGGTATTGCACCTGACACCGGCGTGTACTCAGCAGCAGGTTAGCAGAAAGCAGAGGATGTCTGAAAGGCTTTAAGGGGGGAGTCGCTTCCTTTCAGAGGAATAACTGCTGACAGCTGCCGCGTTTGTAGCCTGGAGAAGTGTGTTTTGACTGAACAGTGCCAGAGGGGGATTCCTTTTGTTGAACACTCTTGAGTGACACTGTACTGGACATGACTGCAAACAGTGAAGGAAAGCAACCAAGTCAAACTACACAGTGCAGATGATGGATACATAGAGCTTTCAAGATATCATAAAACCAAAGAACTTCGCAAATTAAATGGAAAAAAATTGATGGTGTCAATTAAAAAGGTGATAGATTATATTTTAAAACCATTTACTTGTATTTGTAATCGATCGCTCCAAATGGGAATTTTCCCTGAGGAAATGAAAACTGTCATCCCGCTCTATAAAACTGGCGATGAACACCTCTTCACAAATTACAGACCGATTTCTTTACTCCCTCAATTTTCAAAAATCTTAGAAAAACTTTTTGACGACAGATTAGAAAAATTCACAAATAAACATAAACCACTGAACGATAGCCAGTACGGGTTTAAAACAAACATGTCAACATCAATGGCCCTGATAGATGCAATGGATACAAAATAAAATTTTCTGTTAGAATATTTTTTGATTTTCAGAAAGCTTTTGACACAATCAACCATTCTGTTTTACTTAAAAAATTAGATGGCATCCGGGGGGTAGCATGGAACTGGATTAAAAATTATTTGACTGATAGACAACAGTTTGTTAAAATGGGGGAATATCAATCAAGACGCGAGGGCATTGTATGTGGTGTCCCTCAGGGCTCCATTTTAGATCCCAAATTATTTAACCTTTATTTAAACGATATTTTCAATGTTTCAAATTTATTAAAAATAATACTGTTTGCAGATGATATCAAAAAATTTTATTCTAATGATAACTGCAATACACTAATAAATACAATCAATTATGAACTTAAAAAAATCAAAACATGGACGGACATAAATAAACTATCTCTAAACAACTAAGGCAATCATGTTTGGTAATTCTAAAGATAACTCTGAATTACCAATCCCAAATTAAATTCCTTGGCATAATCATTGATAACAAAGTAACTTGAAAGCCTCATAGTAAATATGTCCAGAGTAAAATATCTAAAACCATTGCAATAATTCATAAAGTAAAATATGTTCTGAAGTACAAATCCTTGCATACATTGTACTGTTCATTAATATTGCCACCTGCATCAAGGTTGGATGTGTAGTGTGTTCAGAGATGTTCTTCTGCAGACCTCGGTTGTAACCAGTGGTTATTGGAGTTCCTGTTGTCTATCTATCTGGAACCAGTCTGATCATTCTCCTCTGACATCAACAAGACATTTCTTCCCACAGACTTCTCCTCAGTTGATATTTTCTCTTTTTCTTCCCACTCTCTCTAAACCCTAGAGATGGTTGTGGGTGAAAATCCCAACAGATCACGACCATCCTGTCTGATACCAACAACAATGTCAATGTTCAAAGTCACTTCAATCACCTTTCTTCCTTATTCTGATGATCAGTTTGAACTACAGCAGATCGTCTTGACCTTGTCTACAGGTCTAAATGCATCAAGTTGCTGTCATGTGATTGGCTGATTAGATATTTGTCTTAAAGAGCAGTTGGACAGGTGTGCCAATGCATAATAAGCAAAATGTTAGCTTTTTTCTTACATAGAGAAAAAATAATTTTGAGGGACGTAATATAAAAAGTCTGTCCCATATGTTTTTTCATAGAAATGGAGCGTGTACATGCTGCCACGTGTGTCATCATTTGTGTATCCCTGCCGCCAGTCATGTGTGTTTTCACCCCTAATATCGACTGCTGAGTCTCTCTCTCCAGGCTTGACCTCCCAAATACCACCTGTCAGTCAAGCTCGACATTAGACAGTGCCCTTCAGGTGGCTCCGCGGGGGCTTTTGAGCACAAGTCTGTGTTTGTGTAAATACGCCAAGGCGCGAGGAGAGTAATTAACCTCTCCTTTTTTTTTTTTAGGATACAAGTGCAGAAACAGCGGCGGCCTCGATGATCCTCCGCGACACAAACAGAGATGAGAGGCGCTCGCCGACGGGGTCGGCCGGACCACCTTAACACGCGCAGAGTGTCCGCCATCTGGCCCCTCAAGGAAATGTCAGCCATGTCACTTCATCTTCATCACCATGAGGTGGGTGTGACTCATGGTGGGTTGAAGAAATGACTCTAAATAAGAAAAGGTCTTAAAACCAACGATGGAAAATTGGGAAAAAAAAAGGGGTTTTAAGAATATTTAGGGCGACTGAATTTAACAGCCTGGAGAAAAATGTCAACTTTTATTCAGTTCAAATCCACTTTCTGAAAGGCTTTATTTAGTCTGTCAGACAAAAAATAGTCATTGCAGGGAATGATTTTAGAGGAGAGATGTTGTCAACGCTGAAAATACAAGAAAACAAGCTTTCTCCACATGACAGTGGGCGCTCTGACACCGGCTAATTATGATATCTCCAATAACGGAGCTTGAAGAAGATTCTCTTTATCCTGAGCTTCTTCTTTTCCTTTCAGCCACAGTGAATCAGCTTACTCCATCTAAATCTACTCTCACACCAGCCACCTTCATGTCTTCATTCTCTGCATCTTTGGTCTTCCTCTAGACCTCTTTCCTGCAGCTCTAGACTCAGCATTCTTCTACCAATATATTCACTGTCTCTCCTCTGAACATGTCCAAACCATCTCAGTCTGGCCTCTCTGACTTTATCTCCAAAACCTCTAACATGTGCTGTCCCTCTGATGGATTCATTCCTGATCCTATCCATCCTGGTCACTCCCAAAGAGAACCTCAGCATCTTCATCTCTGCTACCTCCAGCTCTGCTTCCTGTCTTTTCTTCACTGTTTCTAGTCCAACAACATGGCTGCTCTCACCACAGTCTTGTACATCTTTCCTTTCATTTGTGCTGAAACTCTTCTATCACACATCACACCTGACACTTTTCTCCACCCATTCCAACCTGCTTGCACTCGCCTCTTCACTTCTTTTCCACACTCTCTATTACTCTTTACTGTTGATCCTAAATACTTAAACTCCTCCCCCTTCTTCATCTCTTCTCCCTGTAACCTCACTCTTCCACTCGGGTTCCTCTCATTCACACACATGTACTCTGTCTTACTGCGGCTAACCTTCATTCCTCTCCTTTCCAGGACAAACCTCCACCTCTCTAGCTCCTCCTCTACCTCTTTAGCTCCTCCTCCACTTCTCTAGCTCCTCCTCCACCTGTTCTCTGCTCTCACTACAAATCACAATATCATCTGCAAACATATAGTCCATGGTGATTCCTGTCTAACCTCCTCATCTGTAGAGCTCTTTCTTGGCATGAAACCATACTGCTGCTCACAAATGTTCACTTCTGCTCTTAGTCTAGCTTCAACTACTCTTTCCCATACCTTCATAGTATGGCTGATCAGCTTTATTCCTCTGTAGTTACCACAACTCTGCACATCTCCCTTATTCTTAAAAATGGGCACATCACACTTCTCCTCCATTCCTCAGGCATCTTCTCTCCACCTAAGATCCTGTTGAACAACCCGGTCAGAAACTCCACGTCCATCTCTCCTAGACACTTCCATACCTCCACAGGTATATCATCAGGACCAAGAGCCTTTCCACTCTTCATCTTCTTCAAAGCCCCTCCCACTTCACCTTTACTAATCTTTGTTACTTCCTGCTCCACAACAGTCATCTCTTCTATTCTTTGTTCTCTCTCATTCTCTTCATTCATCAACTCTTCAAAGTATTCTTTCCATCTTTCCATGACACCACTGACACCTGTCAACACATTACCATCTCTATCCTTGATCGCCCTAACCTGCTGCATGTCCTTCCCATCTCGGTCTCTCTGTTTTGCTAATCTGGTCAGTCTCTCCCTCTTTACTACTCAACCTAGTATACAAGTCATCATAAGCCCCTTGTTTGACCTTTGACCCCTCTACTTTCACCTTGCGCTGCATCTCCCTGTACTCCTGTCTCCTCTCCTCAGTCCTCTCAGTGTCCCACTTCTTCTTAGCTAGCCTCTTACTCTGTATACACTCCTGCACCTCCTCATTCCACCACCAAGTCTCTGCATCAACTTTCTTTCCTGATGACACACCAAGTACACTCCTACCTGTCTCCCTGATCACATGACCTGTAGTTATCCAATCATCTGGGAGTTCCTCCTGACCACCCAGAGCCTGTTTCAATTGTTTCTTAAAAGTCCTGCAACAATCCTCTTTTTTCAGCTTCCACCAGTTTGTCTTCTTCTCTGCCTTTGCCCCCCTAGTGGCTACATTATTCTCTTTTTATCCTGAGCGATTTAGGAAAATCACATACAGTAAAATGCTGATGTGGATGAAAGACCTGAAGGAGGGATGTCAGACTAGTTTATAGACTTTAACGGGGCCCTACCAAGATTTTCTTCAGCATTTCAGAGTAAACTATGTCAATATATATGATCATATATTACCTTTGGAACACCAAAAAACAAATTATTTATGAAATATGAGTCATTTTTGTGGCCCGTTTTAATACCCTGAAGTAAAACGGCTCAACTTCTGAGCCTCCGCCTTTCACTCCTTGTCAGTCCCGCCCATTTCATGATGTCATCCTTGAACCCGCCTCCTTAGCATGAACAAAATTCGTAAACTAAAGTATAAGAAAGATGGATGCGCTGCAGTATGCAAAATCTTGTCTGGATTTTTCCCTTTTTCAAACTTTTTATTTTGATGATGTATTTTGAGAGTCTGTATCAACACTTTTACTGCTGATTTGAGGAATCCTGCGTGACGGTTACTGGAAACGCTACAGGTACACACCCTAAACAACACGTCAGTAGAATCAGTGGATATGCAGCAATGTGCATCTTTGCCTCATGTAGTCTATTAAGTGTGACTAACCTGAATTTCCATCAGTTTTTGTACTTTATTACTATGTGGGGAAAACATCAGCCAAAATAGAAACTGCTAGAATAATATCAACTGAAATGAAAGGTCAATATTTTCAAAAAACATTGGAAGATATCATACATTTGCATTTTGTTTTTTGAATGATCTAAGACAGGAAAACCAATACAGTTAAGGAGGACGTTTTTAAAATAAATGTTCTAAACATTCTCTATTACAATTGATAAAGTAACCTTTTATTGATTACATAAAATGGTGTTAAACAGTGTTCAGCTGTCAGCTTTGTCAGTCGAGACCTGAAAACTGGAAGTGTCTGACATGACAGTGAAACGGGTTTATAGATGAAAGAATTTAAATATTGGACGAGCCGAAACGTCTTTGAAAAACGTGACTTTTTCTAAGGTAGAGAATTCCCAGCTGTGCAGGTCTTATGATATACGTTCACAATGAACGCTTTACCAAGTTCCACGGCAAAAACATCTATAATGACAGCAGGTGAGCCCAGCCATCCAGACGAGGATTGTTTTTTCTACCTCATTATAAAACAGTTATTGGTCTATTTTGGTCTCTTTCAGTCACAATTTACATTTTGCAAAGTGACGTCAATGAAAAGAATGTTTTCATGCCTCATTCAACTCTGATGAGATAATAACAATCCCTGGCTGCTGTAGACAGATCAAGCTCTTCCTCAGAACAATTTTCAGCTCATTTAACAGGCAGGTTTTCTACCAACAGGATTTTACCAGTTTTGTAGAAAATGTATTTTTTTTTTCATCCTTATTTAACACAAACTAAAAGCTGTTTTGCGTTGATTTATGTCCAAATACACATTTTGTTTCTTGTGTGGGAACAACAGAAAATCAGTGGGTGTCAGATCAGAATGAAAGCACTCATTTGGTTAACATGTCAAAATAAACGTTGTACCCATTTCAACTGTCAGAATACTGAAGCCATTCACTGGAACAGGTGAATTCACAGCTAAGATCCCGTCAGGAAACACTGTTAATGTTCTGTCATGAGGCCTCACTGACACTTCTTATTTCATCCTTGTATAACGCGCTTATTTCAATTAGACTTTTTATTGGGCTGTGTTTGACTGTCAGTGAACACAGAACTTAATTGGTTGTCTAAAACATCAAATCAGCATTGATTGTTCAATTAACACCTTCAGCATAATAACATCTGAGGTTTTCTTTTGTTTTTTGAAGGCTGTAAAACATAAAAGATGAACTTGAATTATAATAACTGTGATTATCAGTACTTACAAATGATGCTTGTGCTCAATTTGCTTGTGATCCATTCAAAACATTTGCATTTTGATCTTTTGTTTATAAGTTGGGCCTTGCAGCTGCTGAATCCATATTTTTGCTGTCGTGAAAATCACCAGCGATGGCACTCTGGGGTCAAATGTGAGGAGTTTAAGGATCCTGTTTGAGGGATTCCATCCTTTTCCATATGTTTGTGTTAGATTTTCAATAAGTGAACTGCGTCTGTGAAATCCAGACACAACTGAAGCAGAAAATCACGTCTGTTCTTAACCCCAGTGAGGATCTGCTGCAGCAGGAACACATCCGGGTCTTAGCAGAGATTTAACCACTCATCTAAGCACACACTTGGATTACTCCCTTCAGTCTGCGGGGCGTTCTGTACCAACACCACTATGAGTGTGGAAACGAGAGCGAGCTGGAGGGAGGAGAGGGAGCACGGATGCAAAGGAGGAGAAAAGTGGAGCAGGAGCTGTGGAGAGCAGCACTTCAAAGTCCAGAAACATCTGACTGATGGCAAACGAGATGACAATTAGAAAGAGAGATGAGCAGATCTCTCGGTGGGGGATGATGGGGAGGAATGAAAATTGAAGGATGGTTAGCGTGTGAGGGAGTTCACGTTCTCTTGTTTTTCCTGCTCAGAATCATAATGTGTTTTGCACAACCTACTTTTTAAAAGCGGAACACAAAGGTTTTGATTTTTTGTTTATGTTACAACAACTTTTGGTAAAGCATCAAATATTTAGTCAAGAGGTGGCTTGCCATCAGAAAGCATTATGCAGAAAATGTTAATAGACGTCTATTACTTTAAAACTCTTAATAGTTTTGTCTGGTTTCATGAAATAAATCTAGTTTACTTCGTTTCCAGACGAATTATTCTAGATTTGCCAAATGAGAATACATTTAATGTCTTCATTAATTGTCATTAATATTTTAACCAAACTATTGAGATTCTGTATTGTCGGGGGTTTTTGTTACCTTTTCTTTCACATTTATAGTATAATTTAGCCAAATCCATTCCGTTAAATATTAATTTCTCATATAGGATATTATATTATTCAAAAAAATGAATAATTTATCACTTGCCTACAGGAATATGTATGAAAAAAACCTTAGATTATTAGATACAATAATGTCTCATTCATTTTTAACGACAGACATGTTCTAAATTTAAAACATCAATGCAGAAAAAGTGTTCTAAATCTGTAATGTTCGTTTATCTTTTTCTTGAAAATAAAATGTTCTAAAATTAAATGTTCTCCATGTTGAAGTGAATGTTTAAATTAAATCAGGATGATTTAAAGCACTGGTTATCAGAGGATTTGGTGTTTTACTGCAGGATGATGGGATACTGCTGTTTTCAATTTCATTTGTGTTTCTGGTATTTAATGCTTTCGTTGATGTCATGATGTTTTGTTTCCTGTGTGCTGAGCTTGTCTCTCTATGTGTCAGACTTCCCTCACATCTTTAGTGCTCTGTGCAGGCTGTTCATCATGTTGTTGGTGTGTCTGAATGTACAATTTCAAAATCAAATGCTTTGAAATTTTTTTGCAAAAACCTAGTGAACATCAATGCTCCACAATGCATTGTGTTTGAATAATTTGTCAGTGGAAAATATTTATGTAAACATATTTTTTTAATAAATAATAAAAATCCACTCCAACGAAAATTGGTGTTGTTAACATGTTCTTGTAAAAATAAATACATAAATAAAACTTTATATCTGAGCATTTACACACATTTGTTTAAAAAATAATGTACTATATGTTTGAATATATTTATATTAATCTGATCCAGTTCTCATACTATAAAATGCATTAGTGGAATAATGAGATTGTAAATATCATCCAGTGTTACATGGATTCTCTAAAGGAGAAATTTTAACAAAAATGTTCAGATCATTAACATTGTAAACATTGTTCTGCTTCTCCTGGAGGAGGTTTCAGTTTGGCCACTAGGTGGTGATCGTGCAACGCCATTACACAGAAAGTATGAGGGAAAAAAGATGTTTTAGACCACAAATGGTTATTTTAAAAATATTTCCTTAAAAAAGTTTGTAAAATTCATGTCTATAAATTTATAAAGATGTTCATTTAGTCAGCAATGTATGTTTATATCAACCAAGTGTTAGCATTAGCAATCCTATGGGAAACTCCATTAAATGTTAGCATCAAGCTAGAGAATATTAGCTTTATGTGCTAAATCGATTTATATTTTTTATTAATCTATTTTTGATCTATTAAGCTTAAATCGTTCAAATCCGTTAATCGATTTAATTAATCAAGCCCTACTAGATATTATCACACATTAGACTGTTAGCGGTCGGGGAGTAGTGAGGGAATTTGAACATGGACTAGTTGAATTTTGAAGTGTTTGGTTGAGTCTTACCTTCTTATATTTGGTGGGATCTTCATAGTTGATCAACAGATGACAGGTAATATCTACAGAGTTAGATCCTGTTACAGATGTTGAAAGAAACATCACTGGCTTTTACAAAAGTAGTGCCCAAAAAATGGACCTCAGTTGATATCAGTGTAGCTGTGAGAGAATTAAACACTTTATCAAAAGAACTGGTTAAGATTAGAAAATGGAGCCCACCATCAACTTTAAACTCTAATGAAAAATTGTGTTTTTAAGATGTTCTTGTGATATTTTTCTGATGATGGACGATACTTTTTAAAAAATAATTTAAGATTAAAACTGCATTTTTTTGGATATTTCTTTATTGAAATCATGATAGATCAGGGACAGATAAAAACCCACGGTTTGAAAAATTCAGAATTTTTGTGTACTAAATGCGATGGATGGGCCAAACTATCCCTTCGCTGCTCTGATTCAGATACATCCACCTGCAGACAAATACATCAATGTATGTTTTAATTTGAAGCCCAATGTGGCAAATTTTCTTTGTGATTTTGGGCTATATAAATAAAATTGAATTGAATTTTCCTTGTCTAAGGTATTTGGATCAAAACGGTATAGCTCTGACATCGCTCGCCTTTTTTTTTTTTTTTGCTACACAAATGTTAGCTTGGATTTGTGAAGGGCTACAAGCTAGCGGAAGAGAGAGTAACCAAAGGGTTGATTGGAAATTAGCCAAGACTAACTTCTGTGCCGACAGTCATGCCCGCAACCCTGAGGGCGGAGTTTTAATGAACGCCTGCATGTCTTAAAAATGACACAATTTTAGCTTAAAACTGCATAATTATAATTTAAAAACCGGAACAACCTGACAACAGAAAAAACATAGCTGGAGTTGCATTTCTTTTTCTGCTAAGCTAAAAGCCAAAAGAGGTTCAGGAAAGCAGCGGGAAGCTTCACCAATACAAGCATGTGGATGCTAGTTAGCCTTTAGCTGAAGGGAGGATCCTGCATCCAAAACTACACACAATTAGTCACTTTTCTTTATATTAATAACAGTAGTAGAAAAGTCATTATTTTCCGTGTAACGTCATGAAAACTTTCCTTCTTATTTTCAGGGGCAAGCTAAAACTTTAGACACATGCGGGTCAACCATTCCCTGCAGCATGCCCATAGATTTTTGTCTGGCTGACTTACCGGGTGTGATCTTAAAGTATATATGAGTCACCTACAGTACATGCTTCTTCCTCCAGGTTTGCTCATTTTCCACCTGTAACCGTCTGTCAGGGCAGTTGTGACTAAATAGCCTTTTAGAGCAACTAAATCTGCTTTAGTTTCATTAAATAGTTCTTAAAAAGCATGTTATGTTATTCTAGTGCTTTATCTTTCTTTTCTTTTGTTTGGTTACCATAAGCAATTAAGGTCTCCATTGTTTTTCTGGTTTCTTTTCAATAATGTTTTCCATTCATTTGTGCCAAATATTTTTTGGGGAATCAAAAAAGATCTTTTTCTTTCTGATAAATCCAATCTCAGGTCTGCAAAATATTGTTTTTGATGAATCCTTTAAACACAGCTCTGAGGAAAAGCAATCCCAACACAGCCGCCAGGGTAGAAAACAGTCTTCCATTCTGCAGTTTTTTTTTGTTTTTTTTTTAATAAACTCAAACTATCACTGTCCAAAGTTCCCCGCATAGCCTTGTGTGTTTTTACTGCAGTGACCTGGAGCGTGACAATTTGTTTTATTCAAGCTTTCGTGTCCAAAAAAAGTTAGTTTATTTTTAACTGCCAAGTTTTTTCCTTTCTGTGTGAGGAGAGATGCTTCAACATGCCGTCGTCGGAAAACTCCATATAATTCCTCTTCCTCATTAAAAGTTAGAAAAAGCCTGTCATCCAGTTACTGGGGCTGATTCGGTTTATGTGTTCTGTCTGCTAGTTGGTGGTCTGCATGTGTTTTCCTGATAAAAATATTCCAACTGATAAACAGCCTCAAAAAAATCTACAGCACTTACACAAGCATTGAGCCAAGCCTGGTTTTAGTAGGATGAAACGACAAACAGTGATAATATAAGTTATGATAGATTTTGTTTATATTACAATATGCTAAAATCTAAAAAGTCCAAGCAACATTTGTCCCTTTTAAAGTGAAAGATTCAGAGCACTAACTTGTGTGTTGCTAACAGAGACTCGTCTGTATTCAGTCATGAGTGGAAAGAAGTTTTGTGAGTTGAGCAGAAGAAATTCAGTTTCTGTACTATTGTTGGATTACAAGAGAAACTTTTATTATATTTGCAGTGATGCCTGACAATACATTTAACATCTGAAATCTGTGTTTTGTTTTTGCACAATTTCACAAGCAGAAAAGTCTAACAAGATTAAAAAAATATTGGTAATCCCAAAGAAAAGAATGTCATCCTGGAAGATGCTACTACTACATTCACCTGACATTTTATTAGGTAATGGTTATTTTAAAATATCCCCTCCCATATTACACCAAAACAACCAGCCTGAACTGTTGATACAAGTCAGGATGGATCCATGTTTTCATGTTGTAGATACCAAATTCTGACCCTAACATGTTAGGAAACATTATCTTTAAATAATAAATTTACAATTTCATCATCCTAAAATGTTAATGTATTTTATTTTAATTTACCAACTTCATCATTATATATATTTTTTATTTGTTTCTTTTATATTTATAGTAACCCTAATACTGTGATTTGCAAAAGATGGCCTATCAGGAAAATGTTTTTGTTTGGAATTAATATTTACGGATTTATTCTGTGATCTTGAGTTTATTTAATCTTGCAGTGTCTTCAAATATATATATATATATATATTCAAACTCACTTCTATGTATTTATAGCAGTGAGGAAAGGCTCGGCTCCATGTTGTGGATACATTCACATACAAATCTGTCTGCCTGTTGATTCTTACCCGACAATGACATTTTGATTCACTTTTATTTTGAAAGATCCATCTCCTGACAAGATTTAAAGTGAAGGTAGATGTCTGGTGTGCAAATAAAAGAAAAGTTTCCCACCAGGAAGCTGCGCTTAATCTCATTCCAAGTCCTGCAGCCTAAATAATTCTGCTATAACGGGACATTTGAAACATCCCCACAACGAAGATCGAAAGATTGGGTTTGTAAAAGACAACAGCGTTCGTGAGATTACAACAAACTACAAAGCTTTGATAGAATGAACACAAACCTCACTGCAGATTCACTCATGTTTGAGACAAAAGTGGATTAAACAAAAGCATGCGGCAGACAAAAGCACACCAGTAGCTGAGACTGAGGTGTCAAGTGAAGATCCATCTCAGACGTGGAGACTTGAAGGGTACGAGGACCGCAGGCTTCATCTGCACGCAGAGATAAGTGTGAGCCATTCTTCTGTCCCCTCAGGAATCCCTCACATTCTTCAAAAGCTTGAACCAGCTTTGAGGTCATCCTCCACATTTTCTGTAAGTTTTCTGAGACTTTTTGGTTTCATTGTTTGCAGCTTTGTGACCCAGTTTTTCCTGACTGCTTGAAAACATGCTAAACCTCTTTTGCATGTGCAGGAAACATGAAAAGAGGATCTGCTCATCAGCTCTCAGTAACATTTCTCCGTCATTTCATTTCAACCAGGATCAATGATCACTAGATCAGCAAATATAGACCACAATGCATTGCGCTTGAACAATTTTTGCAAAAAAAAAAATTGTGACTAAATTAGTGCTGTCAATAAATTAAAAAAATGAATCAGATTAATAACACTTTTGGGTTGTGATTAATTGCAATTGATCGCAATGTTTTATGAGGTAAATTTTATACGACAATATGCAGCTTTTGTACAAAAACAGGCCTGAGAGGAAATGTTTCCCCTTTTTTATTGTCTGGAATGTTATAATTTCTCAAGTGTTAACCCAGAATTTAAATTGTGTGTAAAACCCCACTCACAGTAAGAATAGTAGAACTCTGAAGACTTTTATGTCTTCAGTATTAATACAAAAAAGATTTAAAAAAAAAAAAACCTTCCATGCAATGAAATAGCAAAAAGAAACTAACATTGAGCTTCTGCACTTTAAATTATCTGAGTGAATACACAATTCTGATTGGCTGCTGGGTGTGGATGCATACAGTGTTCTGCATGTGCAGTGGGTTTCATCAAAACAAATTTTTGCTTCATCTTCTGGACTAAAAAAAGCGGGAAGACGTGAATAAGTCACAGAAGTGTCAGCAACATCGAGAGTTAGCCTCATAAGAGGGTTAGCCACATAGTAGCATTAGCCAAATAGAAGTGCTAGCCACATAGAAGTCTCAGCCACATAAGAGAGTTAGCTACATAGAAGTCTTAGCCACATAGAAGAGTTAGCCACATTGTAGAGTTTGAAGAGTTATCCACATTGAAGAGTTATCCGCATAGGAGAGTTACCCACATAGAAGAGTTGGACATATTAAACAGTTAGCCATACCGAAGAGTTAGCCACATATGGAGTTAGCCATGTAAGAGAGTTAGCTTCATAGACGAGTTTGCCACATAGTAGCGTTAGCCACATCAGAGAGTTCGTCACACAGAAGAGTTTGCCACATAGTAGCGTTAGCCACATAGACACATAGAGTGTTAGCCACATCGTAGTTACCCATAGAAGAGTTTGCCACATAGTAGCATTAGCCATATTAAAGAGTTAGTCATATAAGATAGTTTCCTAAATAGAGCATTAGCCACATAAGAGAGTTAGCCACATAGAAGCGTTAGCCACTTTAGCCAATTTATCATACTTGTAACTTTCAACTTTGTTTGCAACACATAAAAAAGACTGATACCTTTATACCAGATGGTATTCTGACTATTCTAACTCTAAACCCCAGGCAATAAGAATCGTACAGAACACCTACCTCACTAGTGGTTAGCATGTGTCCAAAGCATAGTGTTAACATATAACACCGGAAAGTCTTCTGTGAAGATAAAAAGCACATAAACAAAGATGTCTGACACTGCCACATGTTAGCTGTTTTGCGGTGTATTTACAAAAAAACCTAGCTCATTAGTAACATGTGAAAAAAACACAGTCTGACACTGCTATATGTTAGCCACGTTAGCATATTCACAATAACACCCAAACTTACTTGGAACTTGTGAAACAACAGACTAATGTTTTGACAAAGCGACATGTACCTGTCAAGATTATTTCAACATCAGTAAAAACAATCAGAGTTAATCCATAAATGAGGCACTCTGAATTTCAATGCACATTGTCCTTTTATAAAAATAGAATGAGGGCATAAAGTTTGCCTTACAGTGCACAAAATATAATCACTTCTAGTTAAGTCCATCTATTCAATCTGATTGACAATTTGAAATAAATGAGTCCACGCCTTTCACCCTCTTGGCCCACAGCTTGAATTAGTACAGCTCTCTGGTGCTCTTCCAGCACTCCATCATCAGGAAAGTGCTGACATGATGCTTGGTTACTAGGAAGCCTAAACAGTTTTCTCTAAAAGCCAAATGATCAGTGCCCTGAGGTTCATCCCTCTATCCATCCATCCTTCAGAACCGACTGAATTCCTTTTGGGGGGCTGGGGCCAATCCGGCTCCTGTTGGGCAAAGGCGAGGTAGAGTCTGAACAGGTCAATGGTCTGTCACAGGGTCTGATATGCTCACTAAGAGAGGAATTAGAGATAACAATAGACTTAAGAATGATGTTTTTGGACTTTGGGAGGAAACTAGAGAGCCCAGAAAAAACGAAAGAAGAACAATCCAGAAAGAACCCAGCTGGGAATTGAACCAGGATCATCTCGCTGTGATCCGATGACCACTGCACCGCTGTGCAGGCCCAAGCTTTAGATGAATACCAGTTTTACCAACAAACTTCATGTGGACTATTTATAAAAGTCTGTTATAGCAGTGGTGCAGAACCATTTCAGACAACAGACCGGATTAAACTAGACAATATTTTTACAGAAGACTGAAGTTGGCATTTTTACGCTTCTGGTCTCTGAAAAATCTGAAAAATAAAGTGCTGCTACAAGAAGTTTTGCTTTAATTTGTCTAAAAATATCAGTAGATTTTTTTATACAGATGATTAAGACTCAATGAAACAAAGTTTTTGATTTGTAAAACTTGTTTCTGATTTTTTAAAAAAAGTAATAAACATTCTTTTTTTGCCCTTTTAACTCTCAAACTAGGCTGTGATTATCTTTCAGGACGAACAGATTGATAATATTTTGTCTTTACATAAATCCTCATTCATTGGATATTGTTTTTCAACACAAAGTAACATTTTTCTGCCTAATTCAGCTATGCTGTTGGAAAATTCTCAAAGGTGTCTTTTACAAATTTCCACAATCAGCAACAATCTTCCTTCTCTGTAAAATGTTTGAACTTTGTGATGAAGGTTTTCCCTTTAACGTTAAAGTGGAGGCTAACAACTGAACACTTGCTTCAGCTACGTCCAACTTTTTAGGTTTGATGGATAAACAAAGCAAAAATGATGCAACAGCTTCAAAACTGTTGTTTTCTAAATATAAAATAAACATGAATCCATGGTGTGTCCATGTGTGAAACGTTTAAGAATCTGTTGCCACATATTAGACAGAGCAGCTCCTGTTACAGGAGAACTGTCATCGAGCTGCCATCTTGAATGTGTATTTCTACTCTTTGATCTAGTCATTGAAAACTTTACATGACTTCAAATTGAAACTTCCCTCCTCCGCTCCGCTGGCCGCGTTCGGTGTGAAAGCCCCATTAGTATGTGCTGTACAGAATTTTTGTTGTGGATGTTAGCAAACAAACTGTTAAAATACAAAAGAGGAAGAAAGAAGAGATTTTGATTTAATGACAATCAAAAACATCAACTGGTTATCAGTTAACTTCTGTGGAAGTTTGTATTTTAAGTCATGCATTGAAAATGTAACTATTTGGAAAATAGAATCTTAGAAAATATTATTTTATTGAATAAAAATTAGAATGCATGATGCTCATAAACTTCTCACAGAGCAGTGTTGTACACGTGAATACATGAAGTGAGTTTCAGGTGTTTTGTTGCCTATTTTTCAATGTAACATGTTTTCTGGAGTATTTATTCCAGTTTTTTGCATAGTTTAGGTAGGGGTGCGACTTATATTCAGGAGCAACCTATTTGTGTGTGTGTTTTTCTTAAAGACATAAATGGGCTCGTATATTTTTTATTTTCGTTTTATTTTTAGCGGTTGTTTCCACTAGAGGGCGCTGCATCTGAGTATAAATATTTGCTGCTGACCACAGCAGAAGAAGAAGTGCCATCCAAAACAAACATGGAAAATAATCTGATGTTTTCCTCGTAAATGTAGCCATTTTTCTTATATAGTTTAACAGATTCGTATTCTTGTTTAAATGTATTAATTATTTTAGCTACACTTGGTTTGGCGGATTTGTTCTGAAACGTCAGACTTTTCTCAGAAAAGTGCCACTTATATATGATTTTCTTCTTCTTGATTAGACATTTTTTGCTGTCATACTCCATGAAAATACGGTATATAAACGTTTGTCTGTTTCTCTTTTTGCAGAGTTCTCCTCCATCAGGCGTGCTCTGTGCGTGGACTTCCTCAGGTTTGTGTGCTGACAGGTTTCCACAGATCCTGAGGAGATTTCCACAGAACTCCTCTGTGGTGAAAGCTAGTCTTTTATGTACTGAAGCGAGTTCGCAGCAATTAAACTGAAGCTCTGTGTAATCATAGAGTGTTTTCATTCTTTCCTTCTTGAAGCTGTCACTCAAACAAATGGAGGAGTGTTTGTTTGCCTTCTGCTGGAGCAAATAAAACCATCTGACCGCCTGCGCAATAAACCAAACTCACGGGTTTCAGATGCAGTCGACCGGCCGTGGCGTTTGGCTGCCATAGCAACAGATGCTGCCGTCTGTTGACTGACACTGATTGGCTAAGATTAGCTGTTCAAATTGTGTCAGAGGAGTAGGAAGCAGCTGTAATTGGCTGCGACAGCGAGGCGGAGGGAAGCCGGCTGCTGTCAGTGACCGATGCAAAGGTCAGCTGGCTCGCCGTCTGATCTGCTGTGTCCACCTGTGGGAGAAACAAACTGGCCTTTAGATTGATTGTGGGAGTGTATGATGAAAGTGGAATTGAAGGATGGCTTTCTATGATTTGGAAACCGCGGTCAGAGAGGAGCCTCTGAGAGAGATGATGATGCTTTTGCCTCATTAAGACACCAAACAACTCCACTCACATTAAAAGCTGAACATCTTTAATGGGCAATAAAAGCAAAAATAAGAACTAACAAGCAAAATAAGGACAGAGAAACCATAATCAAATGCATGTTAATATGATTTCTGAATAATCCAACTTTTATTTTAAATGTCTAAAGATTCATCCTGCATTTGCAATAACAACCATCACAGGACTTACTGTTATTACTGAAAGTTTTGAGACATTCATCTTACAGAATTTGCTAATAAAAGCGTCTTTTCTTTTTGCTTCACGGCTGCCCTCATCAAACACTCCTTTCCTTTCATTCTTGCTGACACTCTTCTGGACTGTTGATCCTAAGAATTTACGTCTGCTCCCTGTAGCTTCTCAGTTTGAGTCCAGACTCTCATTTACTCGCATGTCTTCACATCTCTGTTTTCCAGAGCAAACATCCACCTCTAGATGTTCCTCCACCTGCTCCCTGCTCTCCCTACAGATCACAATGTCATCTGCAAACATCCTGATCCACAGATATTCCTGTCTAACCTCATCTGTCAGTTTGTCCATCACTATAGCAAATAAGGAGTTGAAAGCTGATCCTTAGTGCAGTCTCACCTCCACCTGTCACACCTACAGCACATCTCACCTCCGTCCTGCTTCTCATTTCCAGACTTCCTTCATGTTTTCTCTGTTAACAGCCCATTTAAAATCTCTGCTGCCACCTCCTCAAACCTCCAAATGAATGTTGTCAGGACCGACTGTCATTCCACTCTTCATCCTCTTCAGTGTCTTCATCTCATTCTGACTGAGCCTCACTACTCCTCGCTCTACAACAGCCACCTCTGTAACATCTCCCTGTTTCAACATGTCTTTGATCCTCGAACCATTTGTACGTCCTTCTGTCTCTCTTTTCTCTGCCATGTCAATCACTAAAAATAAACCATCTATAGTCTGTAATGTGGTTTATTTGAATAGAATTCTACAAGCTAAACAGGCCAAAAAACAGAGTAAATAACTATTATTAAAGTTTTTGATTTTCAATTTGTAGTCTTAAACTGAACGTTTTTATTGCAGTTTTGGACATTTTGAATTTCCAAGCTGATATAGGGCTGGGAATTGATTAAATAATATTGCCAATTAATTACAAACCTGGGAAAAAATCAATTGCGATTAATTAATTTTATTTTTTTTAGTTACTGTATTTGCCAACCACTCGTCACCTACAAATAATCACAACATAAAGTCACATACAAAACAGTACATTTACGTAAGTTTTCAATTAATGCTGTCAATCAATAAAAAAAAAATCAAATTAATCACACGTAATCACAAGATAAAATATGAGGCCTTCTGCTGAATCCTGTTAAAAGTCTAGCAGCTGCATTTTACACCAGCTGAAGGCGATTTCCTGTGGATTGATTAAAACAAGCAAAAAGAGAATAACAATAGTCCAAACCAGATGAAATAAAAGCATGGACACAATCTCCAAGTCCACTTACCATTTTTCACAGCTTAGAAATATTCCTCAAGTGGTGAAAACATTTTTTGACCAAATGATTTGAGTAATTATTAAAGGACAACGATTGGTCAAATATTACGCCGAGGTTTCTGAGGGTAGATTTGCAGGAGGAGCTTAGAGAGTCTAATTGATGTTTAATGGATGTCATGATGTTCAGGGGCAATAATCAGGCTCTCTTTTCTTTTAGTTGAAGGTATTTAAGACTTAAATGTATGAGAGGCAAAGTAATAAATCATCAAACTTATGAAACTCAGACTCACTGAAAGAGCAGCACAGTTAGGGCATATAAAGGGTTAGACACATTTTAAAACTACTCATAATTTTACCGCCGGCACGTCGGCAGCATCAGCCGCATCTGACTATACCATGAGGTTATCAGCAGGATCTATCTGGAAGTCTTTCTTATCTCTTTTCAAAACTACTTTGTACCTCAAGTGGATCGGCCAATTGATCTTTTGTCATCTTTTAACACACTGTGGAAAATGTAGCGTGGAAGGCAACTTTTAGGTATCCTGTGGATGTGGCCCACCCATCTTAGTTGAGTGAGTATCATCAGGGATGACAAAGGTTCAGATTCAGTAACGTGGAGGAGTTCTTCATTTGTCATTTTGTCTTTCTAAGAAATCCTGTATGGCTAAGCCAGGGGTGTCAAACTCAATCACACACGGGGCCAAAATCCAAAACACACCTTAACAGGATAAACATTTATTCAACACTCTAAAACTACATTTTTAAAACCTCAACTTTTTAAAAGAATTGTGAACTACATTACCTGCAATAATGCTGGTGTGAAGGCTGTAGCTGAATTTGGCCGCTGAAGATGCTAGCGCTGATAGCTTAAGACGTTGTAATTGATTGCTGAAAATGCTGAAGCTAATACCCAGCTATAATATTAGCTAAATGCCAAAATAGCCACACAAAAAATAATTGGTTAGCCAAAACAGCTAGCATGTAGCTGAAAAAAACTGCTTAGCTTGAAAATGACCTTATAATTGAAAAAAGCCTAAATTATTTCCAACAGCTAGCATGTAGCTAGAATATTAGCAAACTCACATATAGCATAAAAAATCTTAGTAAATGCCAAAGTAGTCCAAAAAGCTAGCAGAATGCCAATTTTGAAAACTTTAAAAACATAACTTTTTAACAATTATGAATCATAAAAAGGCAGGAATATTATTCAAGAATAAACCAAGTTAAACCTTAAATAACTTTAAATATTTCACTCTCCACAAAAATATATTTTGTCAAAATGACACAACTTCAAAATAAGCTCAAGATAACATCAGGCCATTAATAACAGTAAAATAAAATGATCTGGAGGGCCGGATAGAATTACCCAGAGGGCCGGATTTGGCCCCCGGGCCTTGACTTTGACATGTGCTGTAAGTGATCTTATATGAAAAGCACTGAGACAATTTTCCTGCTGACGGTTAGTTGTCCAACAAGAAGAACCATACAAAAGGAGGGGCCTCTGTTCACACACAAGATAGCGCCAGAATCAATCTGCAGCCGGAAGCGGGAATCGTAAATGTAGCATAAGGGGACATTTCCTAAATTTTAGGAAACCCTTTCAAAATAATATTTTAAAACCTTTTTTCAGAACTATCAGCATTTATGCTTTTGAATGTGAATAAACTGTAACAGTTTTTTTCTCAGTGAATCAGCTGATCGGAGCCACGAAAGACAGATTATTTTCTCTGTGACACTCTGTCAAGGAGAAAAAACCCTGCAAAAACTGACTATTAAAGAGAGAAGAAATGGGAAAAAAGCTTGAAAGCTTAAAACGATACGTTTTTTTGTGGCTATTAATTTTCGGGCGCAATATTTTTCCTCAGTAACCAGATTCTCTTTTACAAAAGAGTCCTCAGAACACAAGCTTCATATACTCTCACTTTAGTATTGATAGTAAGATGCCTGTTTGTTCACACTCCAATGTCCCATAAACAGTGGAAGCCTTACCTAGCATAATTTTACAAAGATGGTTGATGTACAAAAGAAGTAGGATTGGACCTAGAACAGAGCCCTGAGGGACACCATGCACCAAATTATTAGCGCACATGACAATCGTTCTGTTGGAAAGGTAAGAAGAGAACCATGAAAGAACACTCCCGGAAATTTTTAATTTATTTTCAACATTAAAATGTCTCATGGTCAATTGTGTCAAAGGCTGACACAAACTGTGTACTGCTTACCTGAGTCTGCAGCCATCAGAATGTCACTAGAGACTTTTAAGAGAGCAGTTTCGTACAGTCTAGTTTGTGAAACCCTGATTGAAATTGTTCTGAAATACCATCTTTATTCACACATAAATACAGCTTTCATTCACTTGTGTTAGAACATGATGGTAAAACTGTTAATGTTCAGGCTTTGTTGACTCGGTGTAAGTTCAGTGGATATTTAAATCAAGCTAAAATTAATGCAAGTTATTATTAGATTATCAATTCAATCAATAAAATCTGAAGTGTTTTATCAAAAAGCAATCATATACATATATTTTCCCTCGTTTTGTTTGGAATAGGGGTTCGTGGTGGTGTAGTGGTTAGCACATTGGCCCCACATAGAGAAAGTTCTGGTTCAGACCCCAGCTGGGTTCTTTCCGTGTGCTGTTTGCATGTTCTCCATGACCATGTACGGGTTTACTCCAGGAACCCCCGCTCTTCCCCCCACAGTCTCCAACCATGCTTCATAGGTTAAATAATCAGAGACTGAAGTGTCCCTCAGGAGAGAATGTGAGTGTGTGTCTGTGGCAGACGATGACATTTGAATGATCACATCCCCAAACGTAATTCTCAGCACTCTATTGATGCTTCCCTGCTTCCCCAGCCGTGAAAGATTTATTTCTGGCAGAAAACTATTAAATTGTTAATCGTTGAAGCGTTGTGCAACTTTACTTTAAAATCATTTTGAAGAAGCACAGGGACCACGGGAAGCAACTCACTCCAAATCCAATTCTGACAAATGATTTCACTGCTCACGTTTTTGAAGTGTCTCAAAAAATATTTATTAGGATGAAAAAATGCATTTTAGCTACATAAATTTTGCCTGGATTTTATAAGAACCCTGTCAATATTGTTTTATTTCTATACTCAGGATGCGGCTCCTGGTTATTTTAGTTTCCCTTTGATTTACACATTTTCAAGACAGAGCAAATGAGACACTTTGATACAAAACACTTTTAATATATAAGTAAATGAGGTGATCTTGACATTTTTTAATGACACTTTCTTGAGCATTTGCATTCTTACCAGTCTTCTCGGTCCTCAAAGTTTTCCGGGGTAAAGGCGATATGTCAATGCAGCGTCCATGCATGTGCAGCACCGCTGACACGCCTGACCTACAGCCGCTCCCGAATTCAGAACTACACATGAACAGCAGACGGACGGCGGTCTTTCAGACAGACCACCTGGAAACCTTTTATAACTTACTACCCGCAGAAATTCTGAACGTCATCGTCATGGGAACGGAAGTGATTGACGCGCCTCAGGAGCAATCTGCAATGGTGCATTCAATGACACTCATAAAAATGGTGCATTACTACGGTGGCCGAGACGGCTCACATGATTGCAAAAGCCACAACACAACGGCAAAAGCCGAAACACGAAGACAAACGCCGAAACACGACGGCAAAAGCCGAAACACGAAGACAAACGCCGAAACACGACGGCAAAAGCCGAAGCACAACGGCAAAAGCCGAAGCACGACGGCAAAAGCCGAAGCACGACGGCAAAAGCCGAAACACGACGGCAAAAGCCAAAACACAACGGCAAAAGCCAAAGCACTCCAGCAAAAGCCAACACAGAACGGAAACGAATCAGAACGGAAGTGAATAATGGACTTTTTTTCTTAACCTTTCATTCAGTTTCAAGCTATTGGTGATTCTTGAGAGATACGTGATTTTGGTAAGGGATAGGTGAGGGTGGACATTCGCCGGTGTTGCCGCTTTTATTTCTTCTTTCAAAGCCTTCACGGAGAGCTTTCGGGGGAGAAAAAAAGGAGGGCGGAGGAGGGAAAACGGGATCTGGTTTTTTGTCTGCCATTCTTTCTTTTTTACCTATTTTTTATTACTTTTAAATACCTTCCACGTTATCGTCAGTGTAAACCCTAATACTGGGGGTCTATATATTGAGTTTAAACGTTTGGTTACGCAAGCTGCGTGGTGGCCTAATGGGTAGCACACTTGGTTACAGTCCCAAAGGGTTGGGGTTCGAGGCTTGCGGGTGTCATTTAGTACGTATACATTTTTTTTCTGTAAAAAAAAAAAAGTATCATACGTGGTTCTTACGTACATTTTGAGAATCAAAATAAATAAATACTTCTTGCAACATAATTCCAGGCAGTTACGTCGTTTCAGTTGAGGATGGTGGGGTTGTGGCACGCAGCGCCAAAATTCCCTTTTCGCCATGGACCCCATGCAACAAAAATGACTAAACTACCTGGAATTATGTTGCAAGAAGTATTTATTTATTTTGATTCTTAAAATGTACGTAAGAACCAGTATGATACTTTTTTTTTTTTTTTACAGAAAAAAAACATATAACACTAAATGACACCCGCAAGCCTCGAACCCCAACCCTTTGGGACTGTAACCAAGTGTGCAACCCATTAGGCCACCACACAGCCTGCGTATACAAACGTTTAAACTCAATATATAGACCCCCAGTATTAGGGTTTACACTGACGATAACGTGGAAGGTATTTAAAAGTAATAAAAAATAGGTAAAAAAAGAAAGAATGGCAGACAAAAAACCAGATCCCGTTTTCCCTCCTCCGCCCTCCTTTTTTTCTCCCCCGAAAGCTCTCCGTGAAGGCTTTGAAAGAAGAAATAAAAGCGGCAACACCGGCGAATGTCCACCCTCACCTATCCCTTACCAAAATCACGTATCTCTCAAGAATCACCAATAGCTTGAAACTGAATGAAAGTTAAGAAAAAAAGTCCATTATTCACTTCCGTTCTGATTCGTTTCCGTTCTGTGTTGGCTTTTGCTGGAGTGCTTTGGCTTTTGCCGTTGTGTTTTGGCTTTTGCCGTCGTGTTTCGGCTTTTGCCGTCGTGCTTCGGCTTTTGCCGTCGTGCTTCGGCTTTTGCCGTCGTGTTTCGGCTTTTGCCGTCGTGTTTCGGCTTTCGCCGTTGTGCTTCGGCTTTTGCCGTCGTGTTTCGGCGTTTGTCTTCGTGTTTCGGCTTTTGCCGTCGTGTTTCGGCGTTTGTCTTCGTGTTTCGGCTTTTGCCGTTGTGTTGTGGCTTTTGCAATCATGTGAGCCGTCTCGGCCACCGTACATTACCTCTGTTCAACATACTTTATTAATCAAACTTGAGGCCATTTAACGCCCCCAAGTTGATATTTTGCAGGCCTTGCCTTAATATGAAAGTTCAATGTCTACTAAGCAATATCTTCTGGATGCTTTGATGTTTCATCGTGCTCTATGCTCAAAACTTTGCATTTGCTATTGTCATTGGATCTGTCAGGACTCCAACTTCCAGTTCCCCTCCCAACCACCAGAGGGAGCCCTCTCCAGAATACTGATTTTCTTTACCAGCTGTACTGAATCACTTCCTCAGGCTCACCATATTTATATGTTCAGTTTTCACCTCAATCTCTGCAAAGTGTTGCCTAGTTTTCCCTAGCACTTTCTGAGCAGTTGTGGTTACTCTTCTTCTGCCTATTTGTGTTTTTGACCCTTGCCTGTTATATTCGCCTCCCTGTCTAGCTCCTCGTCTTTGACCTCTGCCTGGCCTTTGACTACATCTCTGTTTTTGCCCCCTGTCTGTTTTTGGGTGTTTATTAAATCTTACCTGCTTGCACATGGATCCAAACGCTTCCGCGTCTTCGTCACATTCTGGTTGTCAGAAAAGTCCTTAGCAACAGCTGCTAACATCGTTAGCTCCTGTAGTTTTCCAGGACACGGAAAAATATTTCATAGTATTACATATGTAGACATGAACAAATGTTCAACAAACGTATTCAGTAGACGCAGACAATGGACGCAAAAACATATTTTTGGCACAAATAGAACCCAATCCCATCCAGCAAGGCCAAATGGACTCCATATGGTTTGAAAGTGGGCAGAAAATGTGGCCTCAAACAGATTTGTCTGCGATTTCCGTGGTGGCCCCACCTGTGTTTGCCCACATCGGCTTAAGTCAGGGGTAGGGAACCCTGGTCCTCGAGAGCCACATTCCTGCATGTTTTCCACCATACCCTGCTCTGGCATGTTCTTAGGGCGACGGTGGCTCAGGTGGTAGAGCAGGTCGTCCAATGATCGAAGGATAGGCGGTTCGATCCTCGCTCCCGCCAGCCAAAATGTCGTTGTGTCCTTGGGCAAGACACTTAACCCTACTTGCCTCCAGTGTGGCTCCACTGGTGTGTGAATGTGTATGAATGTCCCGGTGATGGTCAGAGGGGCCGTAGGCGCGAACTGGCAGCCACGCCTCTGTCAGCCTGCCCCAGGGCAGCTGTGGCTACAGTAGTAGCTCACCATCACCAAGTATGAATGAGGTGTGTATGAATAATGGGTATTCATTGTAAGCGCTTTGAGCATCTGGAAAAGCGCAGAAAAATCTAATCCATTATTATTATATTATTGGCTGAACACACCTGAACCAGGTAATCAGTGTAGGGACTCATGACAATTACCTGGTTCAGGTGTGTTCAGCCAATAAGAACATGCCAGAGCAGGGTATGGTAGAAAACATGCAGGAATATGGCTCTTGAGGACCAGGGTTCCCTACCCCTGGCTTAAGTGGACACTCGGCGGGTAGGTTCGCTAAGCTATCCAGGCGCCCGGTGGACGGCGTAGCGTACCCCATTGTAGCAAGTTCTGCTGTAGCCAGCTCCACTGTAGCATGCTAGCATTTATAAGAAAAATATCAAAGTTTAAGAGAAACCAATCAGATTTTCTTCCATGTTTGTTATGGAAAACACTTCTTCTGCTGCTGTCACTAACAAGCAATTCTCCTCAGATGCAGCGCCCTCTAGTGCAGTGTTTTTCAGTCTTATGTGGGTCAAGGTACACTTTTTCCTTGACAAAAGTTCTGTGGCACACCACCAGCATCCAAATATGTAAAGCATGAGAACTCTATAGTCTGTACTGAGGTACAGTCTCTCCACAATCTTGCGACAATCTTGTGTAATAATTCAGGCTGAAAAGGTGGGGAAGTTGCAGATGTTTTTCCAACCGCTTTCAATAATAATTTTCAGCTTAATTCGTTGAAAATTTCTTCAACTAATTGTTTTTTAGTAACACATTAATAACTTTGTTAATATGCAATTTTATGTGACCTCACCAAAAAAAAACAACTTTAAAATATTCTTTCCAGAGAGTGATTTATTTTTTTATTTAAATGTTTGTGCCAGAACAAGTGTCATTTTTAAACAATAAACACAACATGCTTGTTTTTTTACACACTAAAAACACATTATATTCATGTTTATGTTCACTTGTAACAACACAAAGAGTAAATATTTTAAACTTTTATTATTCTTTATTTAGTCTTAACACAAAATGGAACTTTAACACAAAATGTTTTATTTATTTTTGGGTGAATAATTAGTTTTATTTTTATTAGCATAATGGAGAAGTGCTGTCACTTTAACCCAATGCATTATGGGAGATGCAGTGCATAAACTGATGCTGATGCAGGACAGACTCAAGTATCTGAGCTTCATTATGTTGTTCACCTTTTCCAAAGTCTTACACCAGATCCCGCAGGAAGCTACATCCCTGAACACAAACTTTAGCCGTTAATTTCCTTAGAACTATGAGACTTTATGAGCCGAGTCGCAACACAAAAGTGAGATGTTAACAACTTTTGATTGTTCTAGTGGCTGTTGGAGGAAACAACTGCTAAAGGACAACCGATGTTTACTGAGAAAGTAACAAATATATGAGCCTATTTAGGGAAAATAAGAAACACAAATAAGTCGCTCCTGAGTATAAGTCGCACCCCTGGCTAAACTATGAAGAAAACTGTGACTTGTACTCCAGAAAATATGATATATGACTTGAAAATCCATCCAAATGGTACAAATATTTACAAAAACTCCTGCTCACTTCAGATTAGATATGACAAATCAAAATGATCTACAACAGGGTTAACATATGCAGAACTATCTGTGCATTTATAAAAAAAAAAGGACTAACAGCTTCAGAAAAATGTACTTAGAAAATCATTTTCCAATTTCTGCATTTTTATATAAATTTAAGGAACAGAAACATGTTGTCATTTCTTTTTCAAGCAGAAAACAGTTTTGCTCTTCTGTTTGTTGACTAAATTCAGCTTTTCTAAAGTATCGTGAAACGGTTTCCATAGAGTCTCAGTTCTGTGACGACTTCCACCATTTTTAATGATGCAGCAGAGGCCATTAATCAATGCAACACCTGCCTTGACAGAACTGACCTGCAAACAGTCTATGTGTACTCTAATGGCTTCAAAACACTTTGTAGGATGAAACCAGTCCCCCCGGGATCCACTGTTCAGTTCCTGAAGAAAACTGTTGGTGCCCGTCAGACGGTGAAGAATGGAGCGTTCCGATAGCAGCTGCTTTTCTTCTGACATTTCCAGGAAGCGGGTCGCCCTCCGCAGGCTTTGTGGTCGTCCATGTTTTCTCATCTATGGATCATAAAATTACAAACCAATCCATCAAGACGAAGTGACACGAAGGAATTTTAACGGAAGAGCTTCCAAGCAGACGCCTGGAACTAAATACTGATGACTGGAAGTCATTATAGTAAGACGGCAGGAACGCATTCTTTGGAATTTTTCTCTTCTTTTTAAATTCTCTGTTAAAGATTAATTAACTTCATATTTCACTGCATCTTCCTGATTTTATGACAATCATCACATTTCTGCTCCCAATGACAATTTTTGTAATTAAAAAAATGTTCCCCGTAGTGTTTAAATTAAGATTATGAAATTCTAACCAAAATCCCAAAACCTAAATGTCTTAAAAACCAATTTTTCATGTTGATCTGAAGCCTCTGTTTCCAAAATCTCCTCTGAGGGGGCGTGGCTTTTGGAGCTGAGGCCCCCCACCCCCCCCAACCCCCTGATAATGATAGCTCTGTTTCTCACAAGCATAAATCTTCCCCACTGCTACATAAAAACCTCCATCAATCAGGGTAATATCCAGCCGTATGGTTCTGATCCGGATGTCAGCTCAGATCTTCATGGACAGAACTTCCTCCAAAATCCTGATTCTTTCTCCTTCCAGTTCACCAAAGACTCTTTGATGTTTCTTGACGTTGCTGTGATCAATCCATTCAATCCATTGGTTTCTCAGAGCAGAAAATAATGAAAGCTAACATCCAAATGCTCTTTGATTGATTTACAACCCTTTCCAACTGCGGTCAAATGAGCCGCCGTTCACATTTCCGTGGTCACATCAAGAAGCTCCGTGGAGTCTTTTGGAGATTTTCCAGCGTTCTCAGGACTGCTACCGTAAATATTGGATGAAAGTCACACCAAAAATCCAGTGATGGCTGATTGGACCACAGAAATGTGAACGGCGGCTCATTTGACTGCAGTCAATGTGAATATAGCATCTTCTCTTCTCCAGAACCTGAACGAGACACACTAGCCGGACCAGATGAGGGTTTAGTTCATGTGCAGCAGAAAGAAGATAATTGATGAAAAACAGAGTCTGTACAAGACTGTTGGATTGATTTAAAAGGAGAAACACTCAAGCCTCACTCTGTTTTGGTTTTTGTTTTTTTTTGTTCACAGTGAGAAGCTGAATAAAATGTAAATTACAGTTCTTAAATCTCAAAGTAGGCCGCTAAACGAACCAATTTGGGCAATTTCTCTCTAAATCTAATGACTGCTTGGGCCACACTCAACAGTAACAACTGCAGTCAGATGCAGGATCCTTGTTTCCTTCTTCTTCTAGCATAAAACTTGTTTGTTTTTCCGGGCATTTAGCTGCCATGTGTTTTGGATGATTGTCCTGCTGCTTTTCAGCTTGAGGTCACAGTAAATTACTCTTCCAACAGCTTGAATCGACCATGGTAATCAAATCGGTCATGCTGGTTGTTGGAGCAGAAACCTTCTGACCGGCGTGGCAGAGCCCGTGCCAACAGGTGCCCCAACACAAAGGGGCACAGAAGGTTAAAATAAAGCTAGATGCATAAACACTATTAGCTCAGATTTGGCCACGTTTTTAAGGGCTCCACCCATGTAATCTGCATGTTTCCTAAGTATGTTGCTCTATTTAACTTTCTGGTACATGCTGATCACTACAGTGAGCTCTGGCAAGCCAATTTAACATTAAATCAATATCCTTTTTTTACGCCTAACTAAAAATGCCAAAAGTATAACTAGTCAACTAGTGATAGCCAAAAAGGTGAACTAGTTAACTGGTAATGTCTTAAAATGTGCTCTAGTTTACTAGTGGACCCTATTTGGGCTTACTAGTTAACTAATGAGACTCTAAGAAGGCCACTAGTTAACTAGTCAAAGGCAAATGTTCAACAAGTTTACTTGTAGGTAGGGATGTCCCAATCAAGTTTTTTTGGACCCGATCTGATTCCGAGTCATTCGATTTTGTGGATTTGCCGATCCGAAACTTTTGTAACATGTAACCCTTCCGCTCTCCTAGGCTAAACGTGGTCATCTTGACCCCACCAGACAGAGCGATTAACTTTTTTTTCCAATGATTGTTGATCTTTACTGGTGTCCAATGACAGACATGAAGTTTGTCCACCTTTGTCATGGAAGGACTAACACCTCAATGTAAGGGTGGGGTCATCTGGACCCCATAAGAGAGCACGAGGGTTTTAAAACATGAACAAATTGAATAAACAGATTTGTGTTGTCCCTTATTTTTATTTCCATAACCTTCTTTTATCATTAAAAACTTAAAAACAACACTTCTGTGAAGTAGCTTTAATAAAAAAGTAAAAATAGAGCAAATATAAACAAGGAAAATAATAACTATTCTCTTGTTCTATAAGTGATAATTAGTCATGTAAGAAAGTTTAGTGACTTTAGCTTTAATATCTTTAGAGCTATTGAACATTTTTAACCAAACGTGATTCCTGTCCTCATTTAAAACTCTTAAAAATAAATGATGACTTTATTTTATCATGAATTTGATAATGAGTGTTCATGACTAGCTGTCTTTTTAATTAGTTGTCTTTTTATTAGTTTTTATTCTATTTATTTAATATTTTTATAAACCCTTTGGGCCAACTGGTAGCGTTTGATATGGACGTCTGCCATATGGCGACATTTACGACCAACCAAACCAACTCAGTGGCCTTGTGGAAGAGTGTCCGTCCTGAGATTGGAAGGTCATGGGTTCAAGTCCAGGCTGAGTCATACCAAAGACTGTAAAAATGGGACCCAGTGCCTCCCTGCTTGACACTCAGCATTAAGGGATTGGATTGGGGGGTTAAACCACCAATTGGTTCCCGAGCGCGGCTGTGTCTGCAGCTCACCGCTACCTTAGGGGATGGGTCAAATGCGGAGAACAAATTTCGCACACCTAGGTGTGTGACAACTAATGGGACTTTAACCTAACTCTTACGCGTTGTCCAATCAGATTTGCTGTTGGCCGACGATCCACGGCATCATCCTAACCTGTCACTGGACTACCGCAACATGCCCAGGCGATTGACTGATGTCAGCTTTTAGAGAAAAATATTCCCTTTTTCCTAAAATTTGGTCAACTGCAGAATTTTAAAACTTGCATTAAGGTTGCTGCAGATTTTTCCAGATATGTGATTCTAGCTTACGTTCATAAGGCTTTGCAGTCACAAAGCTTTAAATGTTTAAACCATCATATACTTCCCGTCAGCCTCTTGTCAAAATGAGATTTTTGAAAAGCCATTTTAATATTCCAGCAGCCACAGGCTGCCATATTGTGTGCATGTGTTCTTTTGAGTACAATTCAGTCTAACGTGCCTGCAGCAAAACTACAGATTTGGAAAGTTGTGCTTAAGGAGCTTCATGACTCCAAACATATTCAGCTCTGAGAAACTGCTCACACAAGAGACGAAACCACAATCTTTGTTGTGTTCCAACATTGTTTAATAAACACCGGAGCTCCAGTCTTTATCTTCTTTGATTGACTGTTATTTTTTAATTGTTAACACATTAATGTCTCATGCCGCTTTTCTACTTCAGAATCAACTAGATTTACACTGATGTGTTAAGCTCAGCTGCAATCATCCAAATATTCTGTTAGTCATGAGAGAATATTCTGATATAAACAACAACACTGAGGTAAGCTTTCCACATAAAGGTTCTGGTTTTGGGATCAAACTATGGAAACTGGAATGAAGGTTCCACTGGTTTTCTATAAAAGGCATGAATGCGTGCATGCTGGGAAATACCAGTAAGTTCTTTGAATATATTGTCAATGTGTCATTGAGTTCACTTTCCTTGGCAAGTTAATGCTGAAAGGAAAAATTGCAAAGAAATCAGATGTGGAAAAGTGTTTTATTGATAGACCTCCAACAGTTTTTCGTATAAATTTAAGGAAGGCGGTTTGAACCGGGCAGCTTCAATAAACATATCTGGAAGAAAAATTCTGTTTTAACACTTGAAAGAGGAAAGGGCGTGATGCCTAAAAGCCCAACGATGTGTAACTCACCTTGCTGAGGGGGGAGGACATTCTTGAAGAGAAACAACTGTCTTTCCGACAGAGAGATACGCATTGTTCAACCACTTCTGACATTTACAATAAAGACATAAACCTCCTGGCAAACTTTAACCACTTAACCAGAGATGGAACTTGTTTTTCTAACATGTTCTTGTGGCGTTTTTCTCATGGATCAAAGGACATTGAGATGAAAATCTGCGGTTTCTACATACAAACTACTATCTGCGGGCTACAAGATCCCGGCTCCGCCCCCTTCTGATGCATCCACTTGTAAACGACTTGTATGACGGTAAATATGTGCCAATAAACACAAACTTGGATCACATACACACAAGTTGAAACCACACACATGTAAACGTGAATGTGAAGCTGCATGAAAAAAAGGGGAACATGTGAGAAAAATTTGTACTTGATGAAGGAACTTGTCTGACAAATAAAAAAAGTATAACACACAATATTTAATTGGAGGTGGGGGGGTAACACCTCATAAGACTGTGTTAAAAAAATCTTTATTTGTTGGTTCAATTTTGTGTTTTAGAAGAGTTTCTCAAGGAAGTCGGGAAGGGAGCGTTTTCGCCGGAGATCAACCAATCAGAGGACGGGAGATCAAGACGACGCTGTTTCTTTCTGAACTGCTTTTCAGCAATGGCTCACCAAGCTGGGAGAAGTCACTTCAAACTTCTATTTTGACTCTTCCCTTCATTGTTTTTTGTAGCATATATAATCTCACGAACATAAGTAGGAGTGTTCATCCAGTTTATAGACCAGCTTTGGTCAAATTCAACACGCTGATCAGAGGGGGGGGGTGGATGTAAGAGCCGGTTCTGACGCCTAACACTCATTGGTTCTGTTAATAAACTACTCAGCTTAGAACAGGCGTTCTAGTGACCATCTGTTGGTGCTAATAACATTTTAACACCAGTATAGAGAGTATATTGGAAATATTAGCTATTACCTTGTGTTGGTTAGAGTTAGCGCTATGCTAGCTCCACCCGGTCGCTGCGTTAAACAAAATACCTTTGATGTTCATAAAAGGTGGAGCGCATAATTACTTAACGTGACTGATTTTTGATGTGTTGTTGGTACAAGAAAAACAATGAAGGAAGTGTCAAAATAGTACTTTGAAGTGACTTCTCCTAACTTGGTTCGCCATAGCTGAGAAGCAGCTCAGAATGATCTCCCGTCCTCTGATTGGTTGATTTCTGACACCCCCTTCCCGACTCCCTTACCCGGACTCCCCACAAGTTGGGTTTAGGACAGTCAATGGTTTTGGCACAAATATTTGGCATACATCAGAACAACTGTCTCACTTAATCCCTACGTGAAGAAAGACTTCTAGTTTATTGTTCTCTGAAGTTTCCTCACTGACTTTTTTCTCCCCGAGAAAATTTTCCAAATAAATTTGACTATCTAGTGTTTGTATTTAGCAGTTAGCCATGCTAGTTAGCTGCTTTAACTCACGTGACCCAGACGGATGTTGTGAACGGAATCCGGAAGTCTTTCAAAATAAAACTTCCTCAGGGATCAGAAAGTTAACATAACGGAAACTCTTTATTATTATTATTATTTAATTTACTTTTTGTCTGTGGCCCGGTACCAAGTGGCCCATGGACATGTGTCAGTCCACAGCCCGGTGGTTGGAGACCACTGTGGTACCGGATGCAGTACCGGACCCAAACCGGTACCAAGTGCGATGCCGGGCGCAAACTAGACGCGGTATCAAACATTAACTGTCACTGGGTTAAGGTACCGGCACGGGACACGTCCCGAGGACCAGTCCGGTACTGTTTCCCAAGGGTTGCGGACCCTTGATTTTATGAATAGTCCGCACATCAAAAAACGACAAGTTGGGGACACCCAAAAGGTCAGAAAGTGACCCAGAGATGTCCTCAACCAAACATCATCTCCTGTACATTCATATCCACTGGATGCTCGCATCATAACAAGCATCAATATTTATGAGTTTTCCACATGAGCTGCCAGACACTATTGTAACAGACAATAAACTCATTCATTTTAATAACTTTAATCTCAAAGCTACTATCAGCGTGCAGAACATCCGACCAGATCATTAGATGATTGTCCCAGTAACAGTGCTTATCGCCTCATTCCCAGACAAATCGGATCCATTCTTCCTCTGTTCACAGGTAAACCCAACTACAAGGGTGTTTTCATGTCATGGACTTGTCTGTCTTTCTGTAGAGGACCTTGATAAATACTGCAGTGCAAACTGGTTGTATGGACTGCTGTGTCAGTCAGAAGGTTATTAGAACATTCCAGACAAAAACCTTGAAATAACTCTGATGAGAAGAGGAAATTAAAGGACAAACTGTGACGTCTAAATCAGGTGATGCTGCTGCCACAAGCAGGTCAGAGACTTTATAGATTGGTCTGTCAAAGACGAGCTGAGGAGAACCCCCAACAATGAATCACATGCTAGAAATGCTGGATCTGGAAACTTCTAAGACCTGTGAACTATTGATTATAGTCATAGCATATATTGTCCTTCATGATTCTAAGGTTAAAATGGTGGATTCATTTCAGTTTTTGGGTGTCAAAGATCTAAACTGACAGTTTTAAAATCTAAAAATATTTACCAGCGTTTCTGATGTTTACGTAAAATAAAACCATTGTTTTAAACTGTAAGTCATAGTATTGAAAGTCATTTTTCTGGCTCCGTCACAGCAAGGTTAAGAAATATCACAGCGACAAAAAAAAAGTTTTCCTCACAGAACCACAGACTGTGACCTAATAGTTTTGTGGGATAATTTAAGTCTAGCAAGATGCATTTTTTGGATTTTCTTAATCATGCAAGTAAACTCTTTCATTACTGTTTATTTACACAGTTTTTAGTGATATATATTATTAAAAACATACGGGCTGCATAAATCTTCATTTTGTTTTAAGTAAACAGTTTCAGTATATGATTGTGGAGAACCACTGAGGATATATCATTACAGATGTCATTTTGTTTGGTTTAAAGGGCTGTATTTGCTTTATGTTAGAGATTTAAACTATGTAGTGTTTTGATAAATTTCACCTCCTCTGCCTTCAAATACAGTGCTTCAGTTCACAGTCGTTCCGGATCACGTTTGGCTTTAAAACATTTGATTATTTCTGCTTAAACCACGACAATAAGCTGCTTAAAATGAAGGCCTGCGGCGTCGCTGCTAGCCATAAAGAGAGAAGACAAAGGATCCTCACTAAGGAGCCAATTAATGTACAGTACAAATATTCAAAAGATGCCCAAGGGCACAAAAAGCATGAAGATGTGTTTGTATTTCCTGTAACCTTCCTCATGATTAACCCCCGAGTGCTGAACAAAACACGACAGAATCTCACATTTCAAGCCTGTTTATTGACTTTACAAAGTCAATATTTGTAAAGTCAGAGAAATTACATTTCTTGGAGTCATAATGGATGAAAAGTTCAAATGGAAAGCTCATATTGACGACCCAAGAAGGGATTTTATAAAGAAAAAAAGAGTTTGTTCAAGGGTAACTCTGCGTCTGTTATGGTGAGTTTTTTTGTCATTTTTTTTACGGCACAGAGGACTGGAATAAAGCTACACAGTTTCAACTGCAGAAAACAGCTGTTAGAATTATCAATAAAAAGAGAGTGAAGGACACACCAATAGTATGTTTGTAGAATCTCATCTAATTAATCTATATATATATATATATCCAGCTATATTTGGCTGATAGAAAAAATGATTATGTAAAAAGCCAAACACTATTGAAGTCTTATTTTGCTTCAGAAGAAGATACGACAGAGTATTAGTGCCACCAAAAAAAAAAAAAGTAATATTACGAGTTTTTTTTCTCGTAAATTTACGACTTTTAATCTCGTAAAATTATGAGTTTTAATCTCGTAGATTTACGACTTTTTTCTCATAACTTTATTAAAATCGAGGGGAGTCTACAGTCCAGCGAATTTATGCGGTGAGCTGAAGCAGAGCGACCAAACAGTGAAAGTGTCTTAGATTTCATCAGGTAAACTGAATGTTTAAAATATTTCAAATGTTTGGAAGTTCCTTTATTTGATTTACAGTTTATTAATGTTTTATTCGTTGATGGTGGCTTGCTGAATCTCTGAAGATCCCGTTGATGAAGACGTCCATATCCTCCAGCTGTCCACGTCAGTCATTTCTTCCTCTACGACAAATCAGATCCCCTTCAACCCTGGGATGTTTCCGTCTGAAGAGGACTAGTTTTTGGAATGTTCTTGTGCTAACGTAACAGACTATTGTCATTTCTCAATGTTGTTTTGTGTCAAGACGGGACATTTCATTTGAAGGAGGCGTCCGGAGCTCTGTTTACATTCTCGTTTGGTTTCTGCGCATGACAGACAGGACGTAAGGTGGTGAAAGGGCTTCTGGGAAATGAAAGGAAAATTAAAGTGACGATCCTGATGAACGTGTATCTCTGAGCTTTTTATTTTACATATGAAACTCAGCACAACCGACACAAACCTGGAAATAATTTGATTTTGAAACACCAAAAGGTTCAGAATTTCTTTTTTTTTTTTAACACCGAGCTGGAAATAAATCTTCACAAGATACTCCACATCTTTCATCTTCAAGCACGGCTCTGATAAACAGACAACTTTGGTTCTTTTTCCATTAAATTACAACTTTTAATCTCGTAGATTTACACGTTTTTTTCCTCGTAAATTTAAGACTTTAAAAGTCGTGAATTTAGCCTATGACTTTTGAAGTCATAAATATACGACTTTATTTTCATAATTTAGCAGTTACGACTTTTTTCTCTTAAATTTACGAGATTTAAAGTCGTAATTAAAAAAAAAAAAATTCTTTATAAAGTGGCCCTAATACTCTGTCATATGAAGATAATTATAGGAGAAAAAAATAATTTCCTTATGGCATAAAACTGTATTTCAGACTCATGAATCAGTTTATATACTGTTAATTTGAGGAAATAACTTTTAAAAAATTCAAAGTCAAATTAAAAAAAAAAGTTTTAGGGAAAAAAAAACAAGATAGCAAGTATAGACTGGCAATCTGGATTGGTTCAGGATGGGTTCATAATTTTGGAAAGAATTACGGTTTATTTATTGTTTTTTGTTGTTGCTGTTATGTTGTTTTGGATATGAGGGGTAAACTTAACTAGATAGATAACATTACCTGTAATAATGCTAATGTAAATATGGCTGAATAATGCTGGAATACTGATAGCTGAAAATGCTGAAACTGAGAGCTGAAAATGCTGAAACTGATAGCTGAAAATGCTGAAACTGATAGCTGAAAATGCTGAAGCTAATGGCTAAAAATACTAAAGCTAATAGCTTAAAAAATGCTGAAGCTGATAGCGGAAAACGCTGAAACTGACAGCTGAAAACGCTGAAGCTAATAGTTGAAAACGCCAAAGCTAATTGCTGAAAAGCTGAAGCTGATATCTGAAAACTCTGAAGTTGATAGCTAAAAACGCTGAAGCAAATAGCTGAAATTGCTGAAACTAATAGTTGAAAATGCTGAAGCTAATGGCTAAAAATACTAAAGCTAATAGCTTAAAAAATGCTGAAGCTGATAGTGGAAAACGCTGAAACTGACAGCTGAAAACGCTGAAGCTAATAGTTGAAAACGCCAAAGCTAATTGCTGAAAAGCTGAAGCTGAAAACTCTGAAGTTGATAGCTAAAAACGCTGAAGCAAATAGCAGAATTGCTGAAACTGATAGCTGAAAATGCTGAAGCTAATGGCTAAAAATACTAAAGCTAATAGCTTAAAAAACGCTGAAGCTGATAGCTGAAAACGCTGAAACTGATAGCTGAAATTGCTGAAGCTGATAGCTGACACGGCTTAATCTATTAGTTGAAAAGGCTGATAGCTGAAAACACTGAAGCTAAAAGTTAAAAATGCTCAAGCTAATGACTAAAAACGCTGAAGCTGATAGCTTAAAACACTGAAGCTTATAGCTGAAAAATGTAGAAGTTGAAAATATTGCACCTAAAATATTAGCTAAATGCCAAATTATCCTAAAAAAAACTGGTAACATATCTAAATTAGCCAAAACAGCTAGCATAAAAATAAAATATTAGCTCTAGTCTGCTGGAATTATCGTGTCATCGGATGAAAAGTTAGATTAAATCAACGAACATGAACACTGGAAGTCACTGTAATCGAGAAGGATGCTAACAGACAGAGTGGTCAGTGTATTCCAGGAAGTTCACAGGTTTCCTTCTAATCACAATGAGTTTATTTTGTCATAACTATTACAAACAAATCAAAACTTTTTGATTTGTTCAGTCTTGAATTTCATAAATCTTTCCAGTAAAGTTTGGAGGGAATGTCATTTCTAAGGATAGTTGTCATTTCATGGCATTTTGATGGGGTGATCTCCTGTGATTAGGTGATCAGCAGCTTTCAATGAAGGAGATTTCTGTTTGATCAAAGTCATTTTCATTGATCCTCTTCCATTCTTGAAGACAGTTAGGAAGCTTTGTAACCCGAACGTGAAGCTCTGAGCCCGGCGTCCCCCCTGCTGCTAAAACAATAGAGCATCATTTGATTAACCAGGTGGAACACGTCATTAACGGGCCGGGCCCAGCGCTCAGACTGGAGCCTCCATGCATTTGCCATTTCCTCTAATCTGATTAACTCTGCACGCTGCATCAAAGGCTTCGTGGCTTTGATCATGTCGTGACAGAACCCATCCGGTCCCAGTTCACCGTCTCAATCTGACCACTCCAAGGCTGTGTTCACAGGCCTGTCCGCCGTCTGTCTGCCGGGCTGAGATCCCAGCTGCTGGCTCAGACCTGAAGCCTTCAAGCAGGTCAGTCAATCCAGACGCTGGATACTTTCAGGACGCTGACGGGCTTCCAAACACCTGCTTGTTGGAGTCGACGGCGGTCTTTTGAGGTCAACCTTTCACATCTTCATTTGTCAACATTTTACTCATATTTTTACAATTATTTATTGGCCTTTTCTATAGACTGTGGGGTATATTTTTATAAATCTGAGTTTATCCCACCAGCATCTGTCCAGAACCACCAAAGATTTAGTTCATGAACATCTTTTGTACGCTAATAAATCTTTATTTATTTGCATTACTAAGAACTCTCCTTGTTAAACTGTATAGAGAGACCTTAACAATCTAACAAATAATCTAAATATTTCTTCATTTCACCTAAAATCTGCAGCCATTTTCAGGCTTTTCATACTTTTGTCAGTAGGGCTGTGGGTCGTTGCTAAGATGGACGAATAGAACTGCTTATGTTTTAATATAATGTTTTATGTGTATATCTGTTACTGGATGAGATAAAAATAGATTTTTTTTCTTATTAAATCAACATTATTCATACCTTTTATTAAGAACAGAAGATCCGAATAAAAAAAAAGATTTACATGAAAAGAAAGTGTGTTTTTTATTTTATGTATTTTATATTTTGTCATCCTTGCGGTTACTTAAACAACATAAAAACCATAAAAAATAATTCTTGTTTTTGATCATTTAACTACAAACCCTGAAAATGTTCTCCATAGTTTTTCTATCCTTAAAGTTCTTCAATATTTTATATTACATATTGGTGTATGAAAATAGTCGAGGGGGTTTTTTCCACGGCAGAATCCCGGCGGTTGTCTTAAAGGAGCCCCGCGTCTAAAGTAACAAACACCTGTTTGAGCTGGAATTCTGCATCTAAAATGAACGTTTTTTTGCAGATCTAGCTCTGTGGAGAAATTGAGTGTTGGTGTTAGACTGGGGGCGGAGCTGTCAGAGCAGACTCTTCCTGAAGGGGGCGGTTCACATCGTGCTGACGTCCTCGTTTTCGTGGGTATGGGAGGGGCTGCTGCAGACTGCAGGTTTTTAGAGAATTACTCTTAAATGGATGAACGGATCAGAATACCGTTTTGGGGTTCTTTATAGTGAGGAATGAACAGTATAAATCACTTAAAAACCTCAAAAAGTAGAATTTTCATGATAAGACCCCTTTAAAATCCAACATTATTCTATATTTTAGTGCAAAAACATATCATTCCTAGATAATATTTTACTAGACTCTACTATATTTATAAAGATTGTGAATCAGCAATCTTGGACGTCCTGAATTTTCGGGGGCAGATGGCGAGTAACGGAGCGCTCGGATACTCGTTACAGCCCTAATTGTCAATATTATAACAGTAAAGTAAATTCAGTGTGTCAAGCAAAATGATTTAAATAAAATCCAGATTTGGTCAAATGTGGAAACGGTGAGCCTGTTAAAGCTGTTTGGAAACCAGGAAAGCGTTCTCATTTTCTTCTCCTATTGTTGTCGTCTGAATTCAAAAGGCGGACAGCATAGAAATCCTACACAAAGAGAGCAAGTGGGTCAATGTTTATGTCCTCACAGAGAGAATTAAGTGCAGATGACTTTGGATCTAAACCTCCCATCATTTAGTTTGATCTGTTTTTAGAAAACAGCAAATATCTATATTTCTTTATGAATTTCAACTGTCTAAGATGACATGTTTTTAGGTTTTATTGTCACGATCCTCAGAGATTTATAACTATTAAGCGTTCAAGGTTAACTATGTGAACGAGGGCAGCAGTAACTGTCAGACTGAACTGACTGATCATTCTGACTGTCACATAAAGAAAGAATGAGTCCAACTGTCTGCCACTGTCACCGCCGTCACTGAGACAAACTCAAACCTCCCATTAGACTAAAGCGTCAGACAAAACAAGATGTGACCGAGCAGAACAGCAAAAGATGACATCTGTTCATCCCTGAAATGTAACGGAACCACAACGTTTGGGATAAGATGCCCAATGTTTACCCCATGGGATAAAGGGGTGGGAGGAGTTAAGGAGGATTTTTAAAATGTATTTATTTATTTTTAAGTATATAGCACTTTATGTGAAAATTGTATAAATATTATACATTATTCTGTTGAAATTGGTAAGATTACCTTGTATTCATTCTTTCATCTTCTTGGCCACTTTGTCCCTTTCTGTGTCACAGGGGCGCTGGAGCCTAACCTGATGGGTGAGGACAGGGTTCACCCTGGACAGGTCGCCAGTCTGTCGCAGATTTATATTATTATCTTCTATTATTTACAAGAAAATGTTATTAAACGGTGTTCAATGCTAAAACCAGAAGTGACTGTGCACATTTTTGGCCCCGTCACCATTTTGTCTGACAGCACCGTGAAAAAGGTTTATGACATCTCAACTGTGTCTAAAATACCAGCCATGTCAGCAGGAAAATCGTCTCAGTGCTTTTTGTACAAGATCACTTAGAGAAGAGGTTCTCAACCTTTTTGACTCTGGGGCCCAATTTTCCCAGTACAAAGTGATTCGAGGCCCATTCAAATATAAACATGTTAATGTAAATTGATCCACATCTTGTTTGATTTGTATTTGATAATTAAATCGAGTCATTTTATAGTTTATCAAAGTAAAATTTTGTGGGGAAAAATGATACAACATGATCATATCAGACATTTATTTTCATACTGAACAGGTAAACCACAGTTGTCAACCTCTACACAAATTAGAATTAAAAAAATATTTATAAGGCATTTTGATAAATAAAATTGTGTTGTAATAAAACAAGAACACTTCACACAAGTTTCAAATGAAACAAACTGTAAATGACATTTAAATAAAATGCTAATTAAAAGATTACCTTATAACCTGCTGATGAACTTGACAAATTAGAAGTTTTAATTTAGTTCTAGATATTTCTCTCCAAATCTGTGACAAATTAACAACAACAGTCACAACAGTCTGTTTAAAAAAAAAAAAAAAACTAAACATGAACTGAGGCAAAGGGTGGGCGGGGCTGAATTTTGGGTGTAAAACAGCAGCAGAGAGAAGTTCCTCTTAGCAGAAACACGCGGTAATATCTTTAGGTCATTAACTTATTACCCATGATGGCAAAAACAACAAAATCTCCCGCTGAAGCGCCTGTGGACCGCCGCGGAAAAATGCGCGTCTGCTCTGTAAACCACAGAGCGGGAGGGAAGCTGCGCACTCGGCTTCGCGGTGATTCTGGGTCCAGTATGAACCCGGCCTGACGCTTACTGCCACCAAGTGGTAGGAGGCTGTATTCAGGTCCCGCGGCCCTCAGGTTCAGAACTGATTTTTTTTCGCGGCCCACTAGAGGGCGCTCGCGGACCGAGATTGGGCTGCGGCCCCATGGTTAAGAAACACTGACTTAGAGCACGTGTCAAATTCAAGGCCCGGGGGCCAGATACGGCCCTCTGGGAAATAATATCCGGCCCTCCAGATCATTTTATTTGATTGTTACTAATGGCCCAATGTTATCTTGCGCTCATTTCTAACCTGTATAATTAAAAAAATATATAGTTTACGGAGAGTAAAATATGGAAAGTTACCTAATGTTTAAGTTGATTCATTCTGGAATAATAATCCTGTTTTTGTATTATTCATAATTGTGTTAAAAAGTTACGGTTTTGAAGTAGTGAAAATGGGAATTCTGGTAGCTTTTTGGACTATTTTGGCATTTACTAAGAATTTTTACGCCGTTTTGGAGTTTTGTTAATATTTTAACTACAAGCTAGCTGTTTTAAATTTTGTGTTCAAATTTGGAAATGTATCTAATATTTTAGTTGGTAATCAGCTTTAGCATTTTCAGCTATCAATTTCAGTGCTTTTGCTTATATTTCAGCATCTTCAGCGTCCAAATTCATTTAAAATTCAAATAATATCCCTGAAGTGATTAAACCTGCATTCAAATCTCTGAATCTTCCCACTCAGGAGGTTTCATCAAAGAAGATTCATTTGAGCTTCATTTTCAGAACCGGCTGAATACATTTTGGGGTCACGGGGTTGCTGGAGCTTATCCCAGCTTCTGTTGGGTATAGCCGGGCGGGGTACGTCCCGAACACACTCACAGCCAGGGGTAATTTAGAGACAACAATGAAGCTAGGACGAATGTTTTAGGACTGTAGAAGGAGGCCTGACACTCTGGACATGTCAATTATTGAGATTATTCCTCTGTCAGGTGAGACACCAGAAGAAAAGGTCTGCAGATCCTTAAATGACTTCTTAATGTGAAAAAAAAGGTCTCAATGTTTATCTAAAACAGCCTTTGGTTACTCCAGAGAGATATTTTTGAGCAAATATCCCAAAATAAAAAATACTCTTAAAAAAGTGGGGGGAAACGGTGCTTAAAAAGTATCCTGATGTGACAAATTCAGCTTGAAATGGAGTCCTCCAGCGCACACGGCTGCAGGCGTAATCATAATCATGTTGAGAACATTGCTCATGATGCTGAGTGAATTTAATCTGTTTTATGAGGGGGGTGGGAGGATGTTGGGGCGGCGGACAATTCGAAACGGTCTAATTTGGGAAGCAGCTGCAGACACAGGCGAGGACACAAGTATTGAGGAGCTGTGCGCATACTGATAAATAATTTATCGTCCAAACTCTTCTCTGAGGAGACGGAGATTGACAGGAAGAGGCGGGGCCAAGTCGCACAACAGACGTGAGGGGAAACTTTACTCATGAAAACTTTTCACTTGATTTGTACATTTTATTTAGAAAAATCAAATTTAAAAAGTGAAGTTCTTACACAAAAATACTGGTGGCCTGAATCAATGAAATACATGAAAATACGTAGAGCGTTTTTACTTAAAATCACTTTTCTGTTATCCACAGCCTGATCATTTTTCAACAACATTTTTTCATAGTTTTATATGGAACTATGATAGTCTTTTCCCTAAAATATGCTGTCATTTTGTTCCAAAATCCTAAACAGAACAGCCAATTTGGACAAATGTGTCCACACTTTGGACGGGCAGTGTAGATGTGATGACTTCAAGTCATTCTAGTAAAGTTTATTAATCTCTAAACTCTACAAACTCATAATCCAACAACCAAAACACATTTAACATACAAATGACATAGTTATAATAAGGAAAGAGTGACAGTTTTTTTTCAAAAGTAAACATGTTTAATTTAATTTTTTTCTCAGGTTCTAAAAAATTGTGATTATGTTTACAGTACAGTAGAAATTACTTTTCTTTCTCTCTTTTTTTAATATTATTTTTTTCCCCAAAAAACAATTAAACTATATTTGTTTAAATAACAGCTTTATTCTGATAAGTTTGTTTGGTTTCCTCTTACTTTTGAAACAAATGTTTTTCTACGATTTCACATTAAGATAAAAAAAAAGTTGCAAAACTATTCCAAATTTTAAAAATATAAAGGAAAATGAAAACAAAAAACAGATTACATAAATTACATAAATACTTCTTTAGTGGAAAACTGGTGTGTGATTTGTTTGATGCCAAAGTAAATAATCAATATACTCAAAAAAATCGACGGATTCATAATATCCTTCTTCCTATGGCCTCAAAAGCCAAAGAGATTCATTTTAAAATTATCAATGATGTTTATCCATTTTCTGATTTTCTTACAAAGCATTTTTGGGTTTGAACATTCTAAATGTACTTTTTGTAACTCAAATCCTGAAACAACAGAACATTTACTTTATGATTGTATGCTTACCTCAACTTTTTGGGAGGATTTGATGGTATGATTCTGCATATCATTAAACATAAAAAGAAAATATTTTGTCTGGTTTGATTATAAAAAATAAATGGACCTGTATAGTAATAAAAACAACAATGATACTTGGTATACTGTTATACATAAAGGCACGTTTTTAAAATCCACACCAGAACATGGTGTCTTTTGTAGGGATATATTTATTATGTCTATGGTCGAGAACTGCAACTTTTTTTCTCATGTGTTAAACATGTTAAAAGCAAAATTGCTGTGAAACTTTACAATGAAGTAGAAAGTATTGGACTTTTAGAAAAACTCTAGCTTCAGTTTATTTTTAATGTTATTACATATATATATGTATAATCTTAGTCCTTATTCTATTATCGTTTTTACTTTAATATTATTATTTTCTATCTCTGCTCTCATCCCTTGTGTGTCTGGTTTTTTTTTTTTACTTGTCTATAATTGTGTTGTGGTTGAAATTGTTAATAAAGACATTTTAAAATTTGTTTGGAGGAAGACAGTAATTGGACTGAACCAAATATTCCCAAAGCTTTGATTACGTTTGTTTTATTTTTTGGGGGCTAAATATGGTTTATTTGATTTATTTTTGCATTCATATCTTCAAAATAAATATATATAATATAAGCTAAGAACACAATAACCCGCTGTATGCGCATGTAGCGCAGGAACTGCTGAAACTCTTCCTGTTGAACACTGACATCTACTGTCCCAATATTAGCACTGCGTCGTGCGTCTCTGGTTGCGTCATGACGTTGACCCCGACGTCGTTGTGCTCTGCTGACGGCTGCTGCAGCGGCGGGGAAGTTATTGAAAGTTTAGGACCAAACTGTGACTCCCTGAGGTGAGACCCGTGGATTTTTCCTGCAGATTGTTTAATATAATCGATTCACGTCACGAAAAGTGAAAACGTTTAGCAGAATAACGCGCAGAGTCGAGAGGAACGGAGACCGGTGCGGTGCGTGCCGCGCTTGCTAACCCCCGCACGCCCCCCGCTTTCGTACATTCCGAAGTCCGTCCAATTCTGACCTTTATTGGTTGTTTGCATTCTTAAAGTCTTAATTTAATGCAGATTTAGTGGTCAGTTTATTTCTGCATGCTTTAAAGTTGACTTTAAAAAATTCGGCACATAGATTTGTTGTCTTTTAGGACGCCTTTCTGTATCATTCTGTATTTAGTTACATAATATAGTGATAATGGACGCGTCTGTTGGTGATTAAAAAAACTTTATTTATAAACTACAAATACAATAAAAGTGACTATCAATGGAAAAGAAGGGGAAAAATATAAGTTAATGTGAACAGACCTTAAGCATTACATAAATAACATTTTATAACAATATGTTAATAGAGTTTATGTAAAAAGAAAAGCCTTTATTAAAAAAAAAATACAGTAGTTGAAATTACTTTATTTCGTTTCATTTGCTTGATATTGGCATTAGTTGTTTAAAATGAGGTTTGGAGTTTTTCATTTTATAAATGCAAAATGTGATATAAATGAAGTTATAATCCACGTTGTCATTATGATGGCACCAAATTTTGCCTTTTTCTGAAAGTTTGTTTTTCTTGTTTTAAAAATTATATAATTTCAAACATCTGTGCAAAAATATATTTGTAGTTCTACAATTCACAAACAAATGACAATTTTTTCCCTCTGTGTAAAAGGTTGTGTGTGTGACCTCTGACCTGCCGACAGATCAGTCTATAGAACTAACACTAAGGAAACATGTTAAGTCTTTAATCACCTTCCAATTCTAATCTGAGTTTACTAATATTCTCAACACATTCTGTGGTCAAATATTACATTCTTAACAGATAAATCTATACAATCAGTTCATAATTCTTATAAATTTGTCAGTACTGATCATATGTTGATATTTGGATTCATTTTCTGTTGTTTTCGAGCAGTAATGCATCAGGAAGGAGAGTTTTGTTTGGCCGGTGTTCTTCACATTTTGCTCTTATTGTATTCCTAAAAGTGTGAAAGGAACCAGGCAAAAGTTTTTTTTTTCTTTAAGAAAAAAGCATATCAAAGTGTCATTTTTAATGAGATTAAGGTTAGCTTCGCTTAGAGATCGAATCCACTGGAGTGAACTCAAACATTTCCATCTGCTGTCAGTTTTCATTCCTGTGTGCAGATCAAGGATGGCTCTCACTCAGGTCTCCTCCAACAAGTGCGCCGGCGGCTTCCAGAAGGTTTTCGAGCATGAAAGGTGGAGCGCGTCTCGTCGCCTCCAGACGTTTACGTGAGAAGCAGAGGGTCGGCTGTACTCACGCCTGTGTTTCCTCTGCAGCGTGGAGCTGAAGTGTAAGATGAAGTTCGCCGTCTACCTGCCTCCTAAAGCTGAAACCGACAAATGTCCCGTCCTGTACTGGCTCTCCGGTGAGTGAGGAATTCATTTGGATTCTTATGAGTTAGATCAGTCTATTTAATATGTTTGAAATTTCTGATTGATCTTGAGACGATCCCGCCTCTGATTGGTGCTTTCTGCGCCTCTCTCTGCAGGCCTGACCTGCACAGAGCAGAACTTCATCACCAAGGCGGGCAGTCAGCTGGCTGCTGCAGAGCACGGCATCATCATCGTGGCTCCGGACACCAGCCCGCGTACGCCCGCACTCCCAGCCTGCTCCTCCAGGGATGTTGATGCTTTTCCATGTTGGAACTTCTGCTGATCCGTCTCCGCCGTCCTTCCTCAGGCGGCTGCGGCATCGAGGGCGAGGACGAGAGCTGGGATTTCGGCACAGGAGCCGGCTTCTACGTGGACGCCACTCAAGAGCCGTGGAAGACCAACTACCGCATGTACTCCTACGTCACCGAGGAGCTGCCCAAGCTGATCAACGCCAACTTCCCCACCCAGCCGGACAGGATATCCATCTCGGGACACTCCATGGGCGGACACGGAGCGCTCATCTGCGCCCTGAAGAACCCCGGGAGATACAAGGTACCCGTTTAACCCGCTCCAGCAGAAACCCCGCCTGATGGAACCAGATAAAAGTTGCACTGAAAGTAACGAGGGAGAAAGTCTTCAAATTTCTAAATCTTAAGTAGTCTTTAAATATATTCATGGGCTGCTTTCATCTTTTATTATAATTTTCAGAATAAAATTGGAGTTTAGCTAATATTTTAGCAACATGCTAACATTTTTGGCTAATTTGTCATCTACTGAGGGTTTTTATGCTAATTTGGAATTTAGCTAATATTTTAGCAACATGCTAACATTTTTGGCTAATTTGTCATCTACTGAGGGTTTTTATGCTAATTTGGAATTTAGCTAATATTTTAGCAACATGCTAACATTTTTGGCTAATTTGTCATCTACTGTGGGTTTTATGCTAATTTGGAGTTTAGCTAATATTTTAGCAACATGCTAACATTTTTGGCTAATTTGTCATCTACTGAGGGTTTTTATGCTAATTTGGAATTTAGCTAATATTTTAGCAACATGCTAACATTTTTGGCTAATTTGTCATCTACTGAGGGTTTTTATGCTAATTTGGAATTTAGCTAATATTTTAGCAACATGCTAACATTTTTGGCTAATTTGTCATCTACTGAGGGTTTTTATGCTAATTTGGAATTTAGCTAATATTTTAGCAACATGCTAACATTTTGGCTAATTTGTCATCTACTGAGGGTTTTTATGCTAATTTGGAGTTTAGCTAATATTTTAGCAACATGCTAACATTTTGGCTAATTTGTCATCTACTGAGGGTTTTTCTAATTTGGAGTTTAGCTAATATTTAGCAACATGCTAACATTTTTGGCTAATTTGTCATCTACTGAGGGTTTTTATGCTAATTTCGATTTTAGCTAATATTTTAGCAACATGCTAACATTTTTGGCTAATTTGTCATCTACTGAGGGTTTTTATGCTAATTTGGAGTTTAGCTAATATTTTAGCAACATGCTAACATTTTTGGCTAATTTGTCATCTACTGAGGTTTTTATGCTAATTTCGATTTTAGCTAATATTTTAGCAACATGCTAACATTTTTGGCTAATTGTCATCTACTGAGGGTTTTTATGCTAATTTGGAGTTTAGCTAATATTTTAGCAACATGCTAACATTTTCTTTTAATAGTTATCTACTGGGGTTTTTGGCTAAATTAGAGATTAGCTTCTATTTTAGCCACAGGCTAACGTTTTTGACTCATTTAGTTTACTGAGGAATTTCTGACTATTTTGCAGTTTAGCTAAAATTTAAGCATCGAGCTAGCTTTCTTGGCTAATTTGGTGCCTCGTTATGCCTACTATGGTATTTTGGGCTAATTTTGAGTTTAGCTCATGCTTAAGCAACACACTAAATAGTGCTGCCAAATATAGTAGGGATTTTCAAGCAGTTTTACTACAAATTTTTCAGAAGTTTAGGTCAACTTCAGCGCTCTTTCATAGTTCTTTAATGAACTTCCAGTCTTCTAGCAAACTTAACATTTTTTCAAATAACTTTTGTATTTTCAGCAAATCTTTTCAACAGTTAAAGTAAATTGTGTCAGCAGTTGTGTCACTATTTTCAGCAAATAGCATTCACACTTGCATTATCACAGGTAATTCAACTTTTCTAGTTATTATTGTTTTGAAAATTCAAGATAGCGGCCTCTTCCTAAGGTCAGAGGTCAACAGGTTGTGTGGTAGTGGGAAATTTTGTGAAGATCGCTTACCATAAGTTTTTTTTCTCGTATCGTTCAAATATGTGAAAATTGCCAAATACTACACTTTGTCAGGTTTTGTAAAGAAAATCTGGCCACAGAGGAAAAAATATGCAACTCAAAAATGAATAGCCAGAAGTCCCTCCCCCTGCCAGAACTGACCACAAACATAAAACATCAATCGGCCTTGAAATCATTGGCCAGAAGTCATCGACCGGAACCCCCGTTTTAAACTTTTTTTCCCTTCGAGACACCGTAACTGTTTACATGATCAGCTGATTCACAGAGAACAAAAACTTCTTCTCATCTGCTTTTTCTCCAGAGGTAAACGGGTGTAAACGAGTAATACAACATTTGAACACTTGATGTTGACTGGAAAGAAATAAAGCGATTAACGTTCTCTGTCCCATTTGAAGCTCATCTTTCACACTCAACTGTCAGACAGTTTCAGTTTATTCACGTTTAAAAGCTGATAGTTCTGAAAAGTTTTAAAATATTTTCTAAAGGGTTTACTAAAGTTGTGTAATTTCCGCCTCCAGCTGGAGATTGATGTGTGTTCTGTTTTGATTGGTGGATGTCGACATTTTTCCGAGCCTCATAAGAGATCTGGACCCCGTTCACTTGATGATGGGTTCTCCCGCTGTGATGTCATCATGTGTGTGAATTTTGGTGACATTTTTGCTCAAAGGCTCAGTAAGAAAAGAACTGCTGAACGTAAAACCTCTGAGTGGATGTCCCGCGCGGTCTGACTGATGGGTGTGTCTCCTGCAGGCGGTGTCGGCGTTTGCCCCCATCTGTAACCCCGTGCAGTGTCCGTGGGGGCAGAAGGCCTTCGGGGGGTACCTGGGCTCTGACAGATCCACGTGGGAGGTGAGGTCCCGGTGGAGCTCCTCGTGCTCTGTGAGGGTTCATCTTCTACACGCGTTCTCTTCACAGGCGTACGACGCCACCGTGTTGGCGGCGGCGTACTCGGGCCCCCAGCTCGACATCCTGATCGATCAGGGCCGCGACGATCAGTTCCTGTCCGCCAGCCAGCTTCTGCCCGACAACCTGATCGCCGTCTGCTCCGAGAAGAAGATCCCCGTGGTCTTCAGGCTGCAGCCGGTCAGTCCCTGTAACGATCCTTCATCTGTGGGGTAATGCGGCAGCAGAAGTGAAAAGTTCTTCCTCCTGCAGGGCTACGATCACAGCTACTTCTTCATCTACTCCTTCATGAGCGACCACATCAAGCACCACGCCAAATACCTGAACGCCTGAGCTGCTGGGGTCCCGCCGCCGCCGCCGCTCTGCCTCCTAAAGCCCAGACTGTTGTGATCCTGGGATTCTCCTAAGTTTTCAATGAACACTTGATTCTTTCAAAATAAAAGCCTTCATCCGGTACTTTTTGCGTGTTCATTCATGCCCTGAAGCTCAGTCTGCAGCTCAGAAACTCTGCGTTCAGGATAACTTTATCAGGGTTCCTGATCTGGGTTTTCTCAAACTGCTGCTTGAAACTTCTTCGTTTCACATTTTATTTCAAAAAATTAATTTTTTAACCAAATTAATTATGTTTTCTGGATTATAAGCCACTACTTTTTTCTGAAGTTTTGAACCATGCAGCTAATACAAAGGTGTGGCTATTTTGTGGACTTTTCTTCCACCACTAGGGGCGCTCTAACCAGAATTAGAATCACTGCAAAGAACAACAGGCTACGCTACTGTTCCTTCAGCAGATAGAACGCGCACAACAAATTGATAAGAAGTTTGTATGATGCAAAATTTAAGTTGATGGCCATCATGTTTGCTACCCAGGAAGGAGACCGTGCTGCTGCACGCAAGCTTAGCCTTAATGGATCTATGGTGAGATGATGAAGGCGGCAGGTACATACATGTACATTTACAGTACAAAATCACTCTGCACATGCAGTAAATATCACATTTTTCAACAGATATCTGCAGTTTACAGCCCAGTGCGGCTTGTGTACTTTTTTTTTTTTATATATAGTCCAGAAATTACGGTAAAACAGATGTAATGCACTGAATACCCACTGTTGTTCTGATAACAAAGAAGTTAAAGAATAGCTCTAAAGCAGACGGCACGGAACACAAAGAAGTTAGGAAGCTACAGTTTTGGTCAAAAAATGGGAATAAATTAGAAAAATGAGAAATAATTGATTGAATGGGGATTTGTAGTTAAAATGGGAAACAGACTAAGAATTTGGTCTTAACTTTTGACATGCAAAGTCTTAAATTTAACTGGAAGAAACTTGTAGGACATGAAAGACAATTACGTCTAAAACACATAAATGCAGTTAGGTAATATTTTAGCTAAACACTATTCTGTTTTGGCTAATTTAGGCTTTTTTTTTAAGGTATTTTAAAGTTTAGCAAATTTTTCAGCTACATGCTAGCTGATTTGGCCAATATGACTACGTGATGCTAACCTTAACTTTGTAGGATAATTGCTAGTTAGCAATTCATATCAGCCACACTAGCATCTTTTGCTAGCAATTTAGCTTAACGCATTCACTAGCACAAGTGATTATATATCTCTAGTTCATATTATGTTAAAAAATTACGGTTTAAAAAATGCTTTACGTGTGTTAATACACATAGTTTGTGTTAAGGGTTCGATTGTGTCCTAAAGTGTTTTACAGTCAAATTCCCTTCACACATGTAATCATTCACTCACTGTCAGCCTATCCCCCAAGGACCAGTCAACCCACCAGTGAGCAAGACAGGAATCGAACCTGTGATCCTCCTGCTCAGAGGTTGACCGCTCCACCACTGCAAACAAAGACAAAAACCCAGAAGAAGCCTCAGAGTCGACATGTGATGTTTTTACTGATAAAGTGATGAGCGGTACAGCACAGTATTTACAGTATTCACAGCAGTTAAGGCGACGTTACATGGACACTTTACGCATGCTGTACAACAACAACAACACAAAACATCACACAGTTACAAAAGAATATGTTACATGACCGACAGTAGAAAAGTAGCAAAAATGAATCAGCTCCCAGAAAAGGACAAACATGATGAAAGAGTAAAGACTCCAGGAGGTGCTTTAGGTTCAGCAGGCGTCACCATTCTAACAGATTTTTAGACTAATAAAGTCGTTTAAAGTGCAGAATGTTTTTTCTGTGGCAGGACTGTGGAGGGAGGCGTGGGATCAGGTGAGCAGACCAGATTCTGCCTTTACCCTGTGACTGGATCACTTTGAAGACAGATCCAATCCTGTCAGTGATTTAAACTGGACAAAACTTTCATTTTCATTGATTACATAATGAATTCTGACATTTTAGAAGTACGGTTTTTTGCCGAAAACAAAAACCAACAAAAGGATTTCAGGAAACAATGATTTGAGCCTTCAAAATAAAAGACTTTGATACTATCTTTTAAAAACCAAACCTGCTAATCTATGTTTCAATTCTGCTAGAAATATCTTTATAAGAGGAAAATCTCATCTTTTTACCCATAAAGCAGCCTGAAACACATAACAATGTGACTTTAGAGGATTTATATAAAATGCATAAAAAAGCCAGAAGGAAAAATACAGAATAAAGATTGACCAACAATCAAAGAATATGTACAGAGCAACGGTTCATTTGAATAAGCACCTTTATCTGATGAGAGGACACCTGTTCAAGTACAATACAGCACTCTAAAGTATTATGCAAATTATATTTAAATTAAGTTCTTTGTTTTGCTGTTACACTCATAGATGATCTTGTGTCTCTTTGAATCACTAACATCAATCTCTTTTTTTATAGCTGGGAATAGATTCAGGCGTTAAGGGGTTAAGGAGATGGATCTGCATACCACACTGTACGTACAAATAAACAAACAAACAAACAAATCTCAGTCACACTGGTTTGTTTTTTTAAAACATTTAGCCTGAATCTTTTGAATCAGGAAAATCTCGGTTGAGGGGTTTTAAAGAGGCAGATGTTCAAACTCAACAACTTGATTTGGTTTTTTCAGAGCTCAAACTTAGACTGAACGCATGAGAGCGCATGACCCGCCGCATCAGCGCCAGCTGACATCACTGACCCCCTCCCTTCTGAAAAGGCGTGTCCAATATTTGAGGATTTTAGGAAACACTGAAAGTCTACCCTCAGAGGAGAAAACACGAATGATTGTTTTAAATTAAAACGACTCATTATGCAGCTGAACACTGAAGGTATGTTGAAGTGCTAACAGAACCATTTCACGGTCTAAACATGTGAGTGACAGCACAAACCACCTGGACATCAAGCAGCTACAGTTCCTGAAAACCTGCAGAATCTGCTGCTCTGGTTTTGTTCTGATCCGTTACAGGAACCAAGGAGATATGGTAAATATTTTAAATTATTTGTTTGTCTTCAGTCTTGTCTGCATTTCTCCAGAACTGAGTATTTCCAGGTGTTTTTTCAATTTATTTCAGATTTTTTTAAACATTTAAATTTACTCGCTACTTTGATAATATTCAACTCATCTGAGAAATGCTTGAAAGCTAGCTTTAGCACCATTGACTGAACATGAGAACTGGATTAGTTGTCCAAACAGGAAGTACCTGCTGGCTCCAAGAAATCCAAACCCCATAGACTCCAGTAGAGGAGTAATCAGTTTCACTCAGTCATTCTGTTTGTCAGAATAACCATTCTTGATCTGATATTTTTTTAGTCCTCATTTATTCCTATTTTTTCTTTATTGCAGCCTATTAAAACTCTGACCAATCAGATGCCTCATTAACCTAAGGGTGTTCGCTAGCCCCACCCCTTACATTTAATTGATAGATTCTCCTGATCCTAGTATCAAAGGATGTAGCTTTCCAATATGTTCACTCCCGATTAGCAAGAGTGGTTGCCATGGAGACATTGACTCAGACCAATCACGGCTTACTGATGCCGTCTGGCTCCGACATGCTGACAACCACTGGAAAAAAAAATATAATAAAAAAGGGGGAGGGGTCTGAATTGACTTCATTTGTTTGGAGCTGCAAATAAACAGTTTTGTCATGGATGACATCACCCTCACTCGGTCCAGTTCTCATGTACAGTCAGTGGTTAGCTCCCGTTGCCCCTTTAAAACCCAGACATACCAAACGTTTTAAAAAAAAAAGCCAATAACACTGCATGCTTTAGAATGAGGCATCGACAACGTGGTAAACTACACCTGAGTCACCAGACCTGTGTCTCCCTCCACCTGTCGGAGGTGAGGGACCCCGACCCCCCCAGACACGCCCTCAGCTGCAAGACTGAAGCTGTTAGAGAGCTCCGGCCGTGGATGAGGCCACCTCAGCGAAAAGGAGTCCTCCTGCTCCGTGACACCCCCCCCCCACCCCCCACCCCCCACAGACACACATGACACCCCCTGCTCTCAGGATGTCACCTTACACATAGTCACTAGTGTTTAACTGCTTTTTACAGAGTGTGTTTTGGCAAAAAAATGAACTGCATGTGACAGGAAGTGGACTGAGTGAAAAACTGCAGGTTAGCACACACAGGCGGGGGCCCCCACAGCTGGGGGGGGGGCACGCAGAGAGCACCACAGTCTGAGGAAAACTTTAGAAAACACATACCTAAAATATATTAGAGAAAAATAGTTCTGGGCTATATCTTTCTGAATGTACAACTCCATTGCTTTTTTCTTTTTTTAAATTCTCTTTATATTATAAATATATGTTCAGGTTTAAATATAAATTGAAGGTAAATGTCATCTCCCTGTGTCTCCTTGTGCAACCTGCAGGTTATGTTAGAGTGCAGGAATTATTCAAACTAAATCAAATCATTTGATTCTCTTTCAAAGATGAATAAACTGTAGTTGTGGTCGTTTGTTTCAATGTTTTCATCTCCACAGATGTTTCTGTTCAAATCACAGGTAGTGCAGGAACAGCAGTGAATGGAGCTACTTATAAAGGGAAACTTCTCATTTTTGTGAAAAAACAGAAAAGTTGCATTCCCCGTGAAAATGAATGCTTTTAGCTGAAAGTAGATGCTGAAGCTTTGTGCTGAAAATGGTGATGCAATTTACTTTAATTGCTGAAGGGATTTGCTGAAAATCCAAAAGCTATTTGCTAAATTTTACATTTGCACAAAAAATGTAAATTTAGTTAAAGAACTATAAAAGAGTGCTGAAGTTAACCTAAATTTCTGAACAATTTGCAGTAAAATAACATGCTAAAACTTTTTGCAAAATTGGTATGTATTAAGGATTTTTAAGCAATTTTACTACAAAATTTTCAGAAATGTGGGTCAACTTTAGCGCTCTTTATAATTCTTTAACAACATTTGCAATATTTGAGCTAATTTAACATTTTAACAAATAGCTTTTGCATTTTCAGCGACTTCTTTCATCAAGAACTCTTCACGCCAGCATTCTCACAGGTAATTCAACCTTTCTAGTGAATTTCCTGATGAATTCATAAATGGTCTCTAATGAATAAAAAGGTTTAAATCAGTCGTCTAAAGCTGCTGAACTAGTTGAAATAGTCAAACTCAAAACCTCTTCTCACTGACTAACCTGCAAATTGCACATTAAAATGTATTTTGGTTTCATTCTTTAAAAAAAAAAAAAAAAAAAACACTTTTCATCAACACTTCACAGAAAATACTCAGTAGAAAAACAAAGAACTCATCTGTACAAAGTTTAGAAAAAGCTTTGGAGCTTTTGACGTATGTGCATAGATAGATGGCGTGCTCCGGAGAGGACTGAAAGGCTTAAACTGATGCTCCCAAAACAACTTGTTTTATGAGGATTTGTTTAAAAAAAAAACAAACATGCACTTATTGCTTTAAAAAGCCTCTGTGAAAATAGTGATATTTTCTCTTACATTTAGAAAGAATTCTGAATTAACACTGGAGCTCCAATGTTTCTGTTCTTTGATCTTCTGTGACTTTAATTCCTGCAGATTTTGAAGGAGAAAAGCGTCTGAAATGACGGCGTTAACGGTTGAAAAGTTACAGTCTGTTCAAAAATGTTTCATTAAACCAAGAGAAAAGGAAGGTGAAGCTGCGTTTAGACCTTTCAGTTCCCCTGAACAAACGAGAGGAACGGCGGTGGGCCGTCACTAACCTCCCACCCACACTGTGACAGAGAAACATCCGGATGGTTTGACGTTTTCTCCAGACTCAGGGTTTCTGGGAAATGTCCTCCCTAATGCATCGGCCCTCGCTCCCTCCAGCGGGTTCCTTTCTCTGCATTAATAAATACACAGCCGGCGGGGGGGCTGCAGGGTCCGGCAGATCCTCTGGGGGTGTTGGCGGCGCCCCAGCGCCCCGCTCACGTCAGCAGGGCCTGTTTGAAGGGGACCTGCTCCACCAGAGCCTGCACGGTGACGCACACCTTCACCAGGCCCTTCTCCTCCAGGATGTGATGGGGGAGACACAGTTTGTCCTGGGAGTCCAGACGGGGGGGTGGGGGGTGGGGGGGAGCAGAGGGGAGAAAAGGGAGAAAGCAGCCGCTGATTTAGACGCTTGAAAATCAACAGATATCAAATGTTATTCCATTTTGAACCGTCCTGACTTCTTTTAAACACCCACTCTGATCATCTTCTAATTATAATTATAATTATGGAGCAACCCCGCCCCCTTTCCCATCACTCGTTGCCATTTACGTGCTTCCCTGAAGCTTTTGACCCGACCTGCACAGAAGACTTTCTACATCACAAACAAGCTCTTTTTCTGTCTGCTCCTGATTCACAGAAATATATATAAAAAAATACTCAAAAATGCAATGTTAATCTTCATTTTCTTTATAAATGTTGTCACCCCGTGACGTATTTTTGACAGTTTGTGAACAAGAGAATTTTGTATTTAAGACTAAGAAAAGTCGTATTCTAAAGAGAAATGTTAAACGTAAAACTAAATATTGTATTCATAGTTTTTCTGTTAAGTTGTGCACAAAATATAAATGTAAAGAATTTATCTAAGTGAATACAAAATATTATTTCTGAATACATTTCTTTTTTAAAGTTATCTTACCCCACACTGTCTATTTGACCGGAACTTCTTTTTTAGGTGTGCATCACACACAGCCAATCAGAATCCAGTTTTCACCTGGACCACTTAAAGTGCAGAAACACAATGATTGTGAAGACTGTGTGTCAGCATCTCTGCTTTCTTGGAGTAATACTACAGACATATACTGTAAATAAGTTTTTACAGTTCTTTTTTTCTTATTGTTGATGAGTCTTAAGCTCACAAATTACACTTGTGAATTAACACTTGATAAATGTAAACAATTCAGACAATAAAAATGAAGGGAAAGAGTTCTCTCTGGTCTGTTTTTGTTCAAAAGCTGCATATTGACATTAAAAATTACCTAGCAAAACATTGTGATTCATCATGATTAATCACAATCCAATTTGATTATTTGATTATTTTTTTACTTGATTGACAGAACTATTATCAACAGAAAACTGCTACAAGAACATGATAAAAACACTATTTTCATCGGAGCGGGTGTTAACTTTAAAGTTTTGATCTTTGCCAGATCTGTGCAGTCTCCAGGAAATAGTCAAAAACATTGCAGAGTCTGTAAACAGACAAACAAACAAACAGAGAAGCAGAGGATTGTGTCTGGACTCTGTCAGGTTCACAGTCTGAGCTTCTTCCTGAAAAGTCTCCAGACTTTGTTTACTTTGTCTGATGTGAGTCTGAGCTTCTCATTCCTACAAAAAAAAAAACCTCTCACCATGCTGATGTCTCAAACTCATCTCACATTCGTCTCAAACTGTTCTCAACTATGCTGGAAAGGAAGTGCGAGGCAGCTCTATAATGTATGGACGTTGAAGTTAAAAAAAATAAATAAAAATTCAAATAATTGAAGTAAAAAAAAAAAATCTGGTTACTAACTGGTGTGAACCAGATAGTTACCAAAATGTATTTCAATTGAAATTATTAGATTTTTTTTTTAATTTAAGCTAAAAAGAAAAAAGAAAAAACAACTTTTTTCTGGGTAGTAACTGGTAAACACAATATAGGAACTACTGCACAGCAGTTAGTCACCAGAATTCTTTTTTACTTCAATTTTTAGAACTTTTTTTTTTAATTGAAGTAAATAAAATAGGTTAGTATCTGTTGTGCACCAATTACTAACCAGTATTTTTTTTACTTCAATATATTTTTTAATTCTGTGTTTTGTAGAAATGGTTTGGTCAAATATAGAATGAGATTTATTGGAGAAAAGAACCAGGCTTAACAAAGGAGGAGGTTTATGCGACCCAAAAAAAATAAAAATAAAAAATCAATTTAGCAGAACTCCAAATACTCCAAGTTTTTTGTCATTTCAGCTTGGGTTTTTTTATCAGAACAACATGAATCACAGAAATAAATATTTTTCTAAAGTTAAAAACTATTTTATTTAATTATTGTCTTGTCTTTGTGGAAATACTCTGCAGACAGGTTTCCTTTACTCAACAAAAAGCCTCATAGGAGGACAATGTGGCATCAACAACCAACATAACAGTTCAATGATTTCACAAAATTATAAGGAAAAGAAAACATCCACTGGTCATCAGTTTCAGAGGTTAAAATTTAGTGATCATCACAGAAAAAAACAGAACTTTTATTTTATAAAATCAAAACTTAAAGTACCCCCTAAAAACCTGCATATATGCCACAAATCTTACAGTCAAATATCAATATTTACCTCAGATGTGACCATCCAACATTACAGCAGATATAACCCCAGAGACGTCAACTCTTTAAGACACAGATCCTCACTAGACAAATATGATGACATGAACTCTTAGTCCAGTAGCCCTTCAGATCTTTTCCAAAACAGTCTGTAATCAACTCATCATAGATTCTGGAGAAATTATACAATCTGGATTTTTACCATAGGTTGAAACATTTATATAGAAATTTCTAAATTATTTGTGCAAACACTAAAATACATTTAGTTTGGAGGTCTTACAAAATATGGCTTTGAATAAGCTTTCGCCATGCAGAGACATGTGCTTGTGTAAGCCTGTGCTCCGTTTATAGCCCCGCCCATCGACCGACCTGGAGCTCCTCTGTGTTTAATGCCATTAAAATGTCATTTAAATAAAAAGACAAAACAACGTCTGTGCGGTTTTGAAATGTGCATCAGAAAGTGCTGTTGAGTGCAGTGTCATTGTCTGCCACTAGGGGCTGGCTTCAAAACGGTTTTGGTCCAATCAGGCTCAACACTTGTTTAGTTGAGCTTCCTGCTGACCAATAGAATTCTATCTTTGAGTATTATTCTGTTAATGAATACAAATATGTCAATTCCCATAAATGTTTATAAATTTAACAGAAAACACTAATTTAATTTATTTTAAATTAAGAGCTCTACAGACGTTGTTCATGGAAATCACAGACATTTTTCTGTTGTTGTTTCTGTTCATTGATGGAAAATGTCCATCACTGTATTATTTTATTTGACTGTTCTGACTTTATGTGTAACCTGTGATTAAATATTGCGATGTGGAAAAACGGAACAGCAGTCTGCTTAATGCACAGGGATGGACATAGATACATAACTGAGATGACTTCAGTTTGTTTCAGACTCAATTTTATCATCAATTCACTTTTTTGAGGAACTGGAATGCTTTAGCAGCCAGAAACAATAGGGTGACATTTTTTTTTCTAAAAATATCCTGTGGGACTAAAACTGAACTGAAGTTTATCACTTAATCTCCAGATTTATTTTTTTTTACTTGAATAGTTACCTTATTTTTCGGAGAATAAGTGAGTTTTTTTTATTTTCATTTAGCCAGGGTTGAGACTTATTTTTGTGGTTTTCTTTAGACATAAAAAGGTCTAAAATATTTGATATTTTCCCAGTAAAGACCGGTTGTGTTTTAGTGGTTGTTTCCTCTAACAACCACTAGAGGGAGATGCATCTGAGTATAAGTATTTGCTAATGACAGCTGCAGAAGAAGAAGTGTTGTCCAAACAAACATGGGAGAGAATCTGATTGTTTTCCTCTCAAACTTTAATATCTTTCTTATACAATTCAAAAGATTAGTATTCTTGTTTTTATTGTTTTAGTTCATTTTTTTTAGTTTGGCGGATTTGATTTGAAACGTCAGATTTTTCTCCTAAAAGTGCAACTTATACGGTGTGTTTTAGCAGCTTTTTTTAAGCTTAAGACTGGCTCATACTTTTCCAATTTTTCTACTTTGTACTTTGACCAACTGCAGAAGATCTGGTCTTTACTTTCACTTCCATATTAAGATTTATATAATGAATCTTCAAATTTGGTCATTAAAGTATAAACATTTTTTTTTTTTGTCCTGCTCATTTTAGGAAACCTTCTTTAGTAAAATTGTTTTAATAAATGTGCAACTTATTTCAACCATGCAAATATAATAAAACCAACAAAATGTTAGCAGATTGTAACAGGAACACTGTCCCTTTAAGAACATTAGTATTAAGTAGGGCTGCCACGATTAGTCGACTAATCGATGACTAATCGACTATTAAAATAGTCGACAACTAATTTAATAGTCGATTAGTCGTTACTTTATAATATATGGAGTCAGACTGTAGTAAAGTTGAAAGTTATGACATTCTGCTAGCTTTTTAGACTATTTTGGCATTTATTAAGGGTTTTCAGGCTATTTTGGAGTTTAGCTAATATTTTAGCTTCATGATAGCTATTTTGGCTAATTTAGGCTTTTTCAGTTTTTTAGGCCAATTTGGAATTAAGATAATATTTCAGCTACATATTAGCTCTTTTGGCTAATTTAGGATTTTTTTCAGTTTTGTAGGCAAATTTGGAGTTTAGCTAATATTTCATTTACATGTTAGCTAGCTAATTCTAAACGTTTACAGTTTTTTAGGCTAATTTGGAGTTTTTCTATTATTCCAGCTACATGCTACCTATTTTGGCTAATTTGGAATTTTTACAGTTTTTTTTAGGCTAATTTGGAGTTTAGCTAATATTTCACTATTTTAGCTAATTTGGGATTTTTACAGTTTTTTAGGCTAATTTTGAGTTTTGCTATTTCTTCAGCTGCATGCTAGCTATTTTGGCTAATTTGGAATTTTTACAGTTTTTTAGACTAATTTGGAGTTTAGCTAATATTTCAGCTATATGCTAGCGATTTTAGCTTATTTAGGATTTTTTTGTTTTAAAGCTAATCATATTTCAGATTTTCTTTACATCCACTTTGTCCATGATCCAATTAGTCGACTAATCGGAAAAATTAATCGATGATTAGTCGACTATTAAAATAATCGTTTGTGGCAGCACTAGTATTAAGACCGCTGCGTTCACACCAAACGGGATTCGCACGACAAATTCCCATGGCCCGCCCCTCTTTTGCAGCTAATTCTCCTATACAAAAAAAAAATGTTTTTGTCAAGGCAGCGTGTGGGAGGAGCTACCAGCTAAAGTTATCAGAATGATTGCTACACGGAGCGGTGTCTGTGTTTATCTCACATGTGTGGAAGATACAGATGATGTTAAGAAATCAGGTTTATCTATTGTGAAGAGTTCTACAAAAACATCTGTATTCACGTCTGGATTTATGTGATCATTCAAAGAATTTATCGGTACTGGGGGACAGTGTCTGTATGACAGCCACTTCCACAGTGTTTCTGTGTCACTGTGACTTAGTTTGAAGGCTCTCTGTGTAGGACAAGGGTCTGCAACCTTCAACACTTAAAGAGCCATTTGGGTCAATTTCCCACCAACCAAAACCCCGTAGGAGCCACAAAGTTTTCACTCACCCTTTAAAAAAATAAGATTCAGATTTATATTTATGTTTTTGCTGTTGACATGATACATTTGAATGAACTATTCTGTTTTTTTTGTTTTTTTTTTGCATAAATAAAACCTAAGTATGAAGAGAGCATAGATTTAAAAAAAATGTGAAACAGTTAATAACTTTAAATAACTTCCTTTCAAAATAAAAGACATACACTATAGCAGGGGTATTCAACTCCAGGCCTCGAGGGCCACAGTGTCTGCATAATTTCCAGATATCCAAACTCTACTCATGACTGATTACCTGGTTCAGGTGTGTCCAACCAATTGGAGCATGCCAGATCCGGGTATGTTGGAAAACCTGCAGGAATGCGGCCCTCGAGGCCTGGAGTTGAATACCCCTGCTATAGGATCATGTCAAAGCAGCAAATGCTGCAGGAAGTGTAAAGTCATCAATGAAAAATACTGTTTATTTCACTCTTTCTGCTGCATTTCAGTCACAAAGTCATAAATATGACCAACTTTTATATTATTGTCTTAATGAAAATAAGAAAAATATCCTAAAATTCACGAGGCCTGAGCTGGTAGCATCTCCGTCTGGCGGCGTATCAAGTGAGCTCCGCTAACTCACAGGAGGCCGGAGATCTGTCCAGAGGGTCCAGGACGAGCTCTGGTAACCCCCTCTCTGTGGCCGCAGAGGGGGAAGGAAATAGATGGAAGTTCTGGACTAAAACTCTCGCACTGGATTAATATTGAAAACAAAGCTGAGTTGCTGATTAGCAGATCTGACGTGACGACCTGTTAAACTACAACTCGTACCTGTTTGCTCACTTGTTGGACAGGACAAGATGAAAAAAAGAAAAAAAAACTTCAGATAGTTGAACTCTGGCCGTGCCGCCCAATTCAAGCTGAACTTCAGATCACCTCCGTTCACGTCTGTCCCGTTAACACTGAAACTGTCCGCCGCGCGAATCGCGTTCGGTGTGACCGCAGCATTAAAGAACTGTTTTGACTTCAACTGCTCAATTACTTTCCATTTTGTCTGTTTTTGACCTAATATTTTGGAATTCAATCCTTATTATTGGCAGAATTGAATATATACTATTGTATTTTCATGATTCAATGATCTTCAAATACTTATTTTTGGATTCTTTTTCCATGAAACTCCAAAAAACTAAACAAAGGACATTTTCTAGAGCAGGTATCCTGGACATCTGGATTTGCTCTGTTATTAACATGAATCGGTTCTTTTCTTTATACTGCGACCTGCTGACAATAAAATGAAATGTTGAGCATGTTAATTTTCTGTTATTAAGGAAATCTCTCTGGCTGTAGCATCATGTTAGCATCCCACGATCAAATACATGAATGGCTCCGCCCACATCAATAGTCAACCCTTCTGCAAAAAACAACAAAGAAAGGAATGAAAAAGTCTCTGTGTTCCTCAGACGTGATTATCGCCGCAGGATGGCGGGCTGAGAAGGCGTCACTGCTGTGCCGTCGCGCCTCATGTCGGTTCATTGCAAAGTCAAGCGGGAACGGAAGGCAGGGGGCGGAGTCACTCGCTCATGCTGACCTTTGCATTTCAGGATTACGGGAAGAAAAAGGGACAAGAGCGCAGAAGAAGAGGCGACAGCTCTGCTGCTCCATGTGACATTCAAAATAAAGGAGGAGGAGCCTGGCAGCAGGAGGGCGGGGCTGTTGTCATGGTAACGTCAGTTCCATCCAGCTATAGGCCATGAAGAGCAGAACAAGGCAGAGAACGTGAACCAGACTAGAGCCAATCACATCCCAGATCTGCCAAGCAGGGGGCGGAGTCTGAGTGGTGACCGAAACCATTGAAGGAGGGGCTGTCCCTCGAGAGGGGGCGGGGCTTGGAGGCAAGGCTTGTTTCAAGTCCAGAGAAGAGGGGGTTTCCAAGGCAACCAGCGCCCCGACGTTTGCGCAGACGGGCTGCAGACGGCACTGGATGATGTCATAAGGCGAACAGAGGGATGACTGGCGCCCCCAACAGGAAGAAGGAGGGAAGAAATCAGGGAAACAGTCAGGGAAAAGAGAAATCATGGAATTGACAGAAAAAAAGTGGAAGAAAGAGAGAAAAAGATGAAAAACATGACAGAGTGAGTTCAGACGAGGACATGAGAACAACAACAAGGAATGGAGGAGAAGGATGGATGATACAGAGGAAATGAGTTGGATTTACAATGGTTCAAAGAGGAAAATAACGATGTGAGGCCAAAGCATGAAAGAAAAAATGACAGAAAAATAAAAAAAATAGAGGATCCGAAAAGAATTGAGAAAAATGACAGTTGTAAAAGAAGAAAGATTGTAAGGGTGATAAAAATGAGGAAATTAAGTTTTGGAGACAAAAAAAAGGAAATACATTTTTTTAATAAGATCAAAAAAACAAAAGTAAGAAAAAAAAGATAAAAACACAAACGGAAAAAGAACAAACATGATGACAGGAGAAGGAAAAAGGCATTTTACAATCCAGCCGGAAAGTGAAAGAAGACAGAAAAGAGGCAAGAGGTTAACCAATGGAAACAAAGGTCAAGGGTCACTAGTTTGAGGTTAGAAAAAGGTGGGGCAGGCAAAGGTTACCACGGAAACAAGCAGGGATGCTTACTGAGAGGAGGATGCACAACCCTTTTCTCTCCCAGTAAGCATCCCAGAATAGGTGGGCGGGGTCAGGCTGATAGGAAGCCAGCGCCACAGCCCAGCGTGTGAGCAGCTCTGAGGAAGCTTTGCAGGGGGTGGGGGGGTAGGCAGGCCGCAGCTGGTTAGCAAAGTTCACACAGAGGCGAGATGCAGTCAGCAAGCAGCGATGGAAGCTCGGAAAGAAAAAAAAAAGAAACGCAGTCGCCAAAAAAAGACCAAATCCTGTTGGTCTGACAGAGAAAAAGACGACGACGACAGCAGAGACAGCAGAGGAGAGAAAGTAGAACAACATCAAGAACAACGAAAATATGGTGACCAGGACCGCTTCAAAATGACAAAGTACCAACATGGGTGGAGTTACCTTCAAAGTTAAGACTTTTGGTTGAAAATATTTGTAAATGGTAAACTCCTCCCCCCTCGCTTTCCAAACAGGAAGTATCTGGCAGCTCCAAGAAGCCAAAACCCCAAAAACGTCTTTAGAGAAATAAACAGCTGTTACTCATTCTATTGGTCAGAATAACCATTCTTGCTCTGTTACTTTTTCTAACGTTTTCTTGATAATCTGAAATTTTCTTATGATTTTTTTTTTAACTTTAATTCATGTTATTAAAGTTGGGAACTGACTATTTAGATGCCTCAATAAAAATATGTGGTCTCACGCTGAAAGCTCAACCCTCCTAAGTCATAGGGTGTTGCTCATTCCTGATTGGTAATAGTTGTTGCCATAGAAACGACGACTCAGACCTGGTTCACACTGGATGGGGAACTGGATGCTCTTGTTAACCTCTGGTGTGGTTCACAGCAGACGGGGAGCGCTGCGGTCCGGTGCGGAAGGCTCGCCCCGTGCAGCGGATCGTTTCTGGGTCTGGTTTATTTAGTGCGTGGGTTGAGAGCGATCCGCGTCAATTGTGGCAGGAAGTTACCGGTACATCAAGACACATGAGAAAATCCGGTTGGGGTTCGGTTTCCGGTTGGAAACATGGGGTAACATTTTTAGGTTATTAACTTACCCATGATGGTAAAAACGAAAAAAGCTCGAGCAGAAGCGCCTCTCGACCATTTTTATTTTCACAATTAATGTTCTTTGAAGTGATGAGGCTGTTTGATATTCTCTGTATTTTGGTTCTTCATTAGAGCTTTGGTTATTTAAGATGTCACCTTAAAATGTGTTATTAATACAAAGACGCATCAGGATTTATTATCATTTCATTTTACTGCTGCAAAGAATGTTAAACTAGCATATTGTGTTAAAATGTGTTTTAAATAAAAGGTTTTCATGTACAGTTTGTCATTTGTCTTGTTTTCAGGACCAGTAGGATCAATAAAGTCTTATCAATCCCCATCCCAACTCAGGAAATGTCTCTTAAAAAACCGAGAACACACAGACAGAGATGCACATTTGAACCCGGCAGCCGTGGTTCAGACCGGCGCTGCTGTTTGGACCGAAGCCCGTCATGATGGGAAGCTGCAGGCAGCCATGACAGCAGTGATGACATCAGCGTTACATGTCGGCGTCCGACAAACCCGTTTGAAGCAATGAGGAGAGGAGGGAGGAGGGAGGCAGGAGAAACAGGCCGGGAGGAAGGCTGAGCCGGTCTGCAGCTTCAAGCTTTGGTGGAAACTCAAAGTTTCCAAGTTTTACATCTACTGCTGGAATGAGGCAGAAGAGACCCGGGAACAGCAGCCTTCCTCACAGCTCTGCTTCCTGGTTCTGTGTCCTGCAGAAGTCCTCGGCGTTCATCTGTGTAGAGAACGCGCTGACGCTGCTTTGTTAACCCTTTAACTCCACGGCTTTAGCATTCTTTCAATCACAGAAACTCTTCCACTTAGTTTGAGGAGTTACACCACGACTGGGATTCCTGCAGATTCTGACGTGGAGAAGAGCAGCTTTACATCGACGTGAAACACTTCACGACTGCAAATATGAAAAGCCGACACATTCTGATCCCCGAGTCGTCCCACATTGAAGTTTGGATAAAGACCTCTCAGCGTCACCTTTAGGGTGTCCCCAACTCGTCGTTTTTTGATGTTCCTAAAACCAAGGGTCCACAACCCTTGGGACGTGTCCAGTATCGGTACCCTATTCCAATCCCAGTACAAGTTCGGTACCGCGTCAGGTGCCAGGTTAGGGTGAGGGTACTGGTACTGAGTTAGGCTACCAGTGCATGGTACTGGACTGCATCTGGAACCGGTTCGGGTCCAGTTCAGGTCCAGTACTGCATTCAGTATCCCGTCCAGTGCCAGGTGTTAGGGTAACTGGATTGCATCTGGTACTGGTTCAGGTCTGGTACCGCGCCTCATTCTGCATTCGGTATTGCGTCCATTGCCCGGTTAGGGCAGTGGTACTGGTACCGAGTTAGGGCACCACTGTAGTCTGCATTGCGGTACTGGACTGCATCTGGTACTGGTTCATGTCCGGTTCTGGGTTAGGGTATCAGTGCGCTCTGCGTTGTGGAACTTAAACACACCAGTACAGGTACCAGGTAAGGGTACCACTGCGACCTGCATCACGGTACTGGACCGCGTCCGGTGCCGGGTTAGAGACAGGGTACCACTGCGCTCCGCATTGCGGTACTGGACCCATACCGTGGCTGGTACCACATCTGGTACCACGTCCGGTGCCGGGTAAGGGTATCGCTTATCTGCATCTGGTACTGCATCCAGCATTGCGTCCGGTGTCGGGTTAGGGTACCAGAACCGGGTAAGGGTACCAGTGTGCTCGGCGTTGTGGTACTGGGCTGCATCTGGTACCGGTTCAGGTCCGGTATGGTGTTTGTTACCACACCCGGTACAGAGTTTGGTACCTGGTTAGGGTTGGGGTGCTGGGTTTGGGTACCCATGCGCTCCGCATCACATCACTGGTTACGGGTCGGGGACCCGTGATTTGATGGTTACAGCCAGCACGTCAAAAAACGACGAGTATGGGACACCCAAAACTTCACAGAGGGGTGCGGAGGGGTGTCGACTCGGGGATCAGAATGTGTTGGAAAAGCCGCGTCAGATTCAGCTGATTCACGTTGATCAACAGTCAAGGAGGTGCAGTAAGAGTGTGTTTCAAAGGCGTCGCCAGCGACAACACAGGTGTTAAAGGGTTAAAGAACAAAGCATCCTAGAAAAGTTCTGCAGGACAGAGTCCCAGTTAATGTATATTTGGGTCAGCAGGGACAGAGGTCACCGCACAGCTGAGGGGGTTCTCCCACTCTGGAGGTGTGTTCAGGTTTCTGGAGCCTGTTGGATGATTTTTACACATCCAGGTGGACCCCCCCCCAGCTGAAAGTGATGTCATCTGTTTGTCTGACAGGAGCTCAACTCACCGCTGGCACGCCGATTTTCCTGCAAGCGTCCAGGAAGTTCTCCACGTTTCTTCGACACTTGGCCATGCTGAGTTTGGGCTGCAGACAGGAGGAGGAGTTTAGATGCGTCACAGAGACCAGCTGATGTGAGGGACGTTAGGGACATACCACCGCCGGGGAGGGAACGTGGATGCTGGCGACGGAGCGTGGCCGGATGTGGTTGGCCAGGTGGCAGAGCACCACGCCGTCCATCAGAGACGAGCCGAGGTCCTCGGGGAGGACCACCTTCAGCCTGCTCTCGATGTTCTGCGGGAGGAGGAAGAGCACACGTTCATTTAGCTCACAGGATGCTGTTCTTCTATGTGTTAACGGTTAAAAAGTGATGGATTCTGTGTTTAAGGGTTAACGTCTCACGTCTCTCAGCTGCTCCAGGAGCTCCAGCTCCTCCCTCAGCTGCTCCATCTTCCGCCTCATGGTGAACTGAGGGTCCACGGACTCCAGACTCTTGTGGCTTCGCAGGAACACTGCAAGAGCGACAAGAAAACCAGACAGAGGATGACAAACTGACCACAGTTTCTGCTCACCTGGCAGGTGTGGCCAATGTGCTTAAGACCGAGGAGGCCGCATCATGGCAGGCAGGAGAGGAGCAGAAGGTTGAGGAGCTGGTTTGTTGCGTTCTTTTTTACGCTCTTTGTCCTCAGCAGTCTTAGACTGCTGGGTTTTGTTATTTTAGTTTAGGCAGTCTTGGTAGCCATTGTTTATTTGTTTTCTATCAGTAGTCTTAGGCAGCCATTAGCAGACTGACGGTTGGGTCAGCGTCCTCCCTGACTGATTTAATGTCTGGCCAAGGTTCTCTTTGTTTGAACCAGCACACAGTTTGTTTTCCCTTTTGCTTTTCAGGACAGTTTCTCTGTGACCAGTATGTTCAACATACAGCACGGTGGTGGCAGCATCATGGTACAGGACTGCAAAAAGACGACATCAGAGGGAAACACCTCCACCTGGACGTGATGGAGCATCCAGAGACATCAGGTTAAAGGACAGACGAGGATTCCCAGTCCTACAGAGGGCTGAAGGAACAGCACCAAAGGAGGGAAGAGGTCCGACCAAACTGAATCTATGAGCGAGAGAGGACACGGAGAGGTTGTCTCTGAAGGACACCAAGAATATATTCACCTTTTGGTTTATCAGAAAATCAGCTTTCACTGATTCTCACAGGAAGTTCTGGCAGAGTTTTCAGGTTTGATGGATGCCCATCCTGACACCACCGTTTATTTTATTGGGAGACCCAGACTTGGCCCCCTAAGCCTCATTTCCACTGAGCTGCTTGTTTTCACGGCACATGCGTGGTGTAGACCGCTAGCTTGTCATTGAGTCATTGTAGTGCGACGACTAGAAAGGCAAAAACAATGGAGGTCATCCAGCAGCTCCTCTTTCTCTTGCTTTACTTTTTGTACATCGTGTATAACAGGAATTTAATGTTGTTTCAAAGAAGATTGCCGGCGGCTAAGGAGAAGAAAACAGAATTGCTAGCTTAGCGCCATATTAATGCTTTCTCTTTCTGCCAGTCAACGGGGTCCTCCAGCGACTCCACCCCAACCGTCTCGATCTATTTTACTATGAACCTACAACGGATGTGGGGGCCTTCAAGAGGTACGGGTCCATTTAACTATGAAAACGCTCAAAATATCAGATCAAACTGGACCGTACCGTACCAGATCGCTCAGAGGAAACGAGGGTTAAACCAGACTACTCTGTCTTTGAACAAGATAGCAATGAGTTATTTTAGAGTTTTTATGCATATCAATATGTTGTTTTTTTTTTATTACTAGAAAAATGATCGAGTTTGAGGGGTGCACAGCGGTTCAGGTTCTTGCCTCACTGCATGTAGGTCCTAGTTCAAATCCCAGTTTGCATGTTCCCCTCGTGCAGATGTGTTTTTTTTCTGTGAACTCCAGCTTCATCTCACAGGATTATTGAGGACGAGGGTTAAGGGGTGCACGCAAGTGTCCCTAAAACATATTGATGACCCGTTCAAGGTGGTAGAGCAGGTCGGCCAATGATCAAAGGATAGGCGGTTCGATTCTCGCTCCCGCCAGCCAATAGTCGTTGTGTCCTTGGGCAAGACACTTAACCCTCCTTGCCTCCAGTGTGGCTCCACTGGCGTGTGAATGTGTATGAATGTCCTAGTGATGGTCAGAGGGGCCGTAGGCGCGAACTGGCAGCCACGCCTCTGTCAGCCTGCCTCAGGGCAGCTGTGGCTACAGTAGTAGCTTACCAAGTATGAATGAGGTTTGAATGAATAATGGGTATGCACTGTAAGCGCTTTGAGTGCCTTGAAAAGCGCAGAAAAATCGAATCCATTATTATTATTATTATCTCAGGGAATCTCATGATACGATGAGATTAACGATACTTGGCTTGCGATACAGATACAATCGCGATGTCATACAATCAAGATATTACCTAATAATATTTTACTAGTTTGTAAGCAAATATATCTTTTTGTTTGCTCCACAGATAAGGAAAAGACGGGAACGGGGAGCGATACTTCACCATGCTGATGGATACGATCTGAAAAATATCCTAAACCCAAAACTTTCCTGAAGTATTTGAAAAATAGAGATATGTATCCATTTGAAAAAGGTCAGTTTGATGTTTTTTTTTTCCTTTTATATAGCTCAACCAGTGAGAGCTGATCAAATGTTCTTAATCTGAGTGAGGTTAGTGTTCATTAATTCATTCATTAATGCTAGTTTTCCTGAAAGGCTTTCAAACAGAACAGAAAAGCTGAAACGCAAGAAGGTTTTGCTCTTTCATTAGAAAAGAATTACAGATGCTGGATGCATGAAAGACATTTTTTCTTTTAGCTGAGGAGACGCAGACTTCATCTTGCAAAGCTTCAAACTCCTGTCCTAAAGAAAATCCTTCTTCAGGCGGGACCAATCAAAGATTAGCCCCGCCTCTCTAACTGCCCTCTTCAAATGTTGTGGAAAAGCCAAAGAGAACATTGGATTAAACAATTGCAGACTTGTTTTTTGATCTTGTAGGTACAGCTCCGGGTCTTAAAAGGTTTGGACGAGCCGTCCTCACGTGGTGAACATTCCTGAGAATTTGGTCCCAGAGAAGAAACTGATGCTTCAGATGGGGAAGCAGGTAAGACACAGGAGCTTCCACACTACTCCTGACAGAAGAACAAAGGTAGGATCAGATCTTCCAGCGTCGTTCATGTGCTGCTCTTGAGAGGATCTGGAAGTGGATGGTAGGAGACGGAGATGAAGCAGCTTTTCTTTTCCTGACGGTGTGTGGGAGGGCAGAGTGTGAAACATGCTTGTCCTCTTCATAAATGCAGAACCAAAACACACACCCACACAGCGACAGAGTGAATCATTCACATGACTGGCCTAGTTTCTGCTCTCATGCTGGTCCGCTGAGCGGAGAGAGCTGCAGTTCCGGCTGTGAGCAGCAGAGGTCAGCAGCGCTGCAGCTCTGTCACATAACAAACAACCGATTCCTTTCCACAGAGATTAAGAAGTTGGAGATTGCTTTTCAGATTCCGTAAGCCCCTAAAGGAAGCACGTATCCTATTTTCTCAAAAGGATCAGAAGGATTAAAAAACAAATCTTAATTTGCATCTTTTGGGATGCTGGATTAGACTCAAAGGATCCACAAGACAATCCCATCATGCTTTCTGTGCAGTGTGCTCACATCTGCTGCTGGAGTGATAAAATGAAAGGAATATGAATGAATCATGAGAGATTTCTGTGTATTCTTGTTGTTGCTGTAGCTAACGTATCTCTTTTATCTGATGACAGATGTTCAGTTTGAACTTTCTGTTCCTTAACAGCATTTGTTTAGTCCTTGAACAGATGTTCCACTGATTGGGAGTCTTTTCTGTTTCTTCACGTCTCATTGCAGCAGTTATCGAGACCTTAGTCAGAAGCACCTATAGGGGGGTTAACCTCCGGTTTTTGGGTCGTCTGGGCTCGTAGTGGCCCCACACAAACTACTACACTTAAAACTATCTTAAGATCCATCTCCAAACTGAGATCCTAGAGTTGGTCATCGATGCTTTTATCTCCTCTCGTTTAGATTATTGTAACTCCTTTTTCTGGGTCTTGGCACATCTGCCGTCGGTGGTCTCCTGCTTGTCCAGAATGCAGCAGCGAGGCTTTTAATGGGAACCAGCAGAAGGGCACACATTTCACCCGTTTTATTCTTGCATATTCTTTACTGAATATGGGATTGTTCGACAAACATCTACTCATTACTGCTCAGCCACTCTTTTGCACTGTAGCAGAGTATTTGACTCGTCAAAGTTTCATCTTATACAATCTTCTCAGATACTCTTGATAGTTAAAAACCTCTTTATTAGGACTATAAATTACATTTCACTGTCGGTGATTATATTTGAGCGGAAGTCGATGGATTCGAGTGCCTCCGTTTCATGCGCTGATTTGGACACAGCGCCACTGGTCCTTAGTGGTGGGTGTGTGTAACTGCAGTTACAAATGACTGAAAAAAAGAGAAAACTTGAAATCAAAATGCCAAGAAGTGCTTTTAAATTAGGTGGTGGTGGCCGTCACCAAATGCTCTATGTGGGAAAAACCCTGAAAATGGGACTGAGTTTTTAAATGCCGAAAAACGTATGGAAAGAAGAATCAGTGTGAATGTTCACTGATTATTAGAAGTATCCATCTCAGTTAGAATGATCGGAGCTGAACTGGATAATCGCAACCATGATCTAATGTTTTATTCCTTTAAAACGACCTCGTTTGTAAAGTGGTGCTTTACAAATAAACTGAAGAAGTTCTGCTGAGATGTGTAATGAGTCTGCAGTTCTTAGAGAATCCTGACAAGGAGGATGCTGAGACGCTGATTCATGTTTCCTCCTCCATCAAAGCACCGAGTGCATCCGTGTCCTTCTGAAGGAACGCTCCATGAATCAGCAGTTTCTAAGGTTTTTTCCCGGCATTACATTTGGCCACACTTCCAAATCTTAATGATCTCATCACATCTACTCTTTAAACTGTTTCTTTAACACCCTCCCCTCCCTCCCTCCCTCCACAGTACAGTTCACAGATAGGATCAGATGGAACATGACGTGACTGTGTTTGTTTCTGATCTGACAGATGAGTTTCTGTTCAGACCTGCTGCAGGTTGCACGCATGCATCTGCTCCCTCGCTTCAATTATTAATAAACCTTCAGACCCCATAAATCACAGTTCAACTCATTGGAATGGACTGGGAAGCAAAGCAGGAAAACAGACACGCACAAGACCAATAATTCTATTCATGCTATGATGCTGGAGCGACAGAATTTTCCTCGAGGTCCTAATCACGTCTCAATCTCAAAGAAGCACAAAGAGAGTTTCTAGAAAAGACGAAAGGCAGTGAGTGGGAACCGAGGGAAAGAGGGGCGTTCATTTTGGGTGAATGTCTTGTTTAGTGTGTATTTGTTTTTAAATACTTTGCTTTTTTTAATGTGCTTTGTGTGCTTGAGTACTAATAATGTGTACTTGCTTTTATGTACAGCACCGTGTTTCACCTGAATAAAAGACGCTATGTAAAGATTCAGGAGTTTGTTCAAAAGAGGAGCCTGCTCATCAGAAATGGTTGGAGGTTTTCTCTGGGAGCGCGCAACAGGCCAGCCAGAAACTTTATCAAAGTGGATTGGTCGATAATAAATGCAACGTCACAAAAGAAACTTCTCCTGCCTTTCATTTACCAGCCGTCCTGCAGACCTGGTTGGGGTCTCCGTGGTTCACTTCAACATCTGGATCAGACTGTGGCTGCAGATCCATCTTTAGAAAAGTTCACAGGTTCTTTTTGTGCACGGGCAGACAGGGAAAGAAGGCTGAGACTGGCTCAAGGAGGACGCAGTGAAATGGGCGTGACCGACACAGAGTGAAAGGCGGAGCCTCAGAGATCGAGTTGTTTTACTTCTGGGTATGAAAATAGTTCACAAAAATAACTCATATTTCATGAATAATTTGTTTTTAGTGTTCTAAAGGTAACTTAAGATCATATATATGGATATAGTTCATTCTGAAAGACTTAAAGTCAGGGTATGGCTCCTTTAACATTTTGTGTATGAAAATAGTGAATAATCATGGGTGACATATATATATTCAGCTTAAAGTTCAATTCCTTGATTGGTTATTTCATTTTAATTCCTGTGAATCAGGAGCAGATAAGCTATAGTGTCATGTACAAATAACTGCTGATGAATCCACTGGCAGACAAATCGATCCATGAACGTCTTTGTTTTCCTCGTCTGAGCTGGAATCTGGATCAGAACTGTACGACTGGATAGTTCTGATATTGCTTTGTAGAACCGGGAGTGTGAGGGGTTTGTTTACTTGAGTAAACAAACTATTAAAAAAAAAAATAGACCTATTCTCTGCAGAGAGCATTCACGTAGAAGGGGAAGAATTTAGTAAAGAAAAAGACACAAATATGAACGAATAAAGTGTTCTTACAGACTGTTGTTGCAGTGGTCAGGGATTCCAACTCTTCAGAGGATACAATTAATTTCCAGCACTTGTGGAATTAAGACATATAAAAACTGATGGGTTTCTACAAAATAAAAACTTTTTCCCTGGTTTGCAATTAATTAGTTAGTTGTTTTATCAAGAGGAAGACGCCACTCTTCTCAATGTTCCAATGCTAAAGGGTGAACTTGTCAGAAGTTTCAAAACTTCACAAACTTGTGCGATGTAGGTAAACACACTGCATACAAACACATCAGCTGGAGATGAAGACCAGTGAGGAAGGAGAAGATCTTCAGAAGCATCTTCGGATCAACATGAGAGTCAAACGAAAAGCTTCACAAAATAAGAGTAAAATAAAATATCAAGTGCATGAACATAATTCTGTGGAGGACTTATTCTAAAATCAGACTAACCTTTAAACTGCAGAAGACTGGCTAACATTTAGCCTGGTCTGCACAGCAAAGGGCCAGTGGTATTTTCCAGGAGCAATAAGTGGGAAGCAGACACCCTTACAGTAATCAGAGTTGGAAATGACTCACTCAGCTCGGTTTGGTTAGCTCTAATTTAGGTGCATTTAAAGAAAGAATGGAAAATAATAAAGTCTGCTCTGATGAAAATCCTCTTGTTTGAGTTTGAACATGTATGTGTGGCATTTGTCTTATGAAAGAACATTTTTATGTAGCAGCGGTGAAGATTTACACCAATGAGCTTTCATAATCAGACAGGGAGGATCGGGGGCGGGGCTACTCAGCTCAGCTCAAAAAGCCACGCCCCCTCAGAGGAGATTTTGGAAACAGATGCTTCACATTGACATGAAAAATCTATTTTTTATGACATTTAAGTTGTGGGATTTTGGTTAAGACATTAATAATCATAATTAAAACACAACTGGGAACATCTTTCTAAATAAATTAAGATATCATTGGGAGACTTGAACATACTGTAACTTGTCAACCATTAACATGATAATTACATTGATCGGGTTATTTGTTGAAAATTTACAGTAAATCAAACAACATAAACAATGGAGGAGTTTTTAAAAAGGAGCTGCCGCTTTAACAAACCACGCAGCTGGAAGAAAGAATGTTTCTTCCTCCATTAGTCTGCTACATTTTGAGGAGCCGGCTGTCCCAAGGGATGCTGGGAGAGGAATCATTTCCGGGTCATGGGAGGATGTAACGAGGCATAAGTTAGAATAATAAAAACCCTCCGAGGCACATTGTTTCTCTAGTTTGAATGGAGATACTGATCGTGAATCTGCTGTTATTTTTGTTTTTTTAAATCTGTTGCTGCTTAAGCAAGACTTCCAGGAAGCCCTCAGACGGTTTCAAGCATGTGAGCATGCCATTTCATGCAACACTAGATTCAATATCTTCTGGTTTTTGCTGTGATTCTGCAAGTTCAGACTTCTGCAGACATGACTGCACCGTCCGGTTCAGACTTGACGGATTTGACATCACACACTGAAACAAACAGGAGAGACTCGGGTGTTCTGGTTCTCAGAGACACTCGGACTGAAGAAAGAACTTTGACTGATCCCATCAACACTTGTGGTTTTATTGGTGCTCTCCTTCATTCAAGCTGTTCTGTCTGATCATGATTAATACTGTCATGCAATTAATTTTCTTGTGCAATTAATTAATCGCAATCTGTAATTCATTAATTTCATTATTCGATTTTAATCGCAATGATCTTTAACCTAATATTTGCTGTGAAAAGTCTCATTTTTAGGTATTTTATTTAAATGTGACATTTTGATGCAGCCAGAGATCAAAATAAAAAAGGTGGTTTTATTAAGTTTTTTTTTTTTAATGATAAAAAAACTTCTAACCTTTACTTAGACATTACTGAGTGATATTTTTTTTATTAATATTGAACAAATAAAATAAAAACGACAGCAAAAACCATCAGGTCCAGAGTCACTAATTTACAAAAAACAGTAGGAAAACTTTTCTGAGCAAATTAAAAAAAAATATTGAACATAAACTTCTTATTAATGCCATAATTCAAATGTTGCTATACCTTATTCTGTAGTTTAACACAACAGCAAGAAAAAAAAAACATTAGTGTTATCTTTAAAAGTTTCCTTTTAACCTGTTTGGTTGAATTTGATCATTTTAAATACTGAGATGAAGGAGGAGAGAAATAGAGAATCTAAGAAGGAAGAAATGAAACACTGAGGAGGAATTTAATTATTTAGACTTTGTTTTTGCTTTTTTTTTTTTAAATAAATGTTCTTCATCTGGACAAAAACAAGAGCTAAGAGTTAAACTTTCCCTCTAAACTGATGTTTTCTTTTATTTCTCATGACGATCACCTTTCTCATAAAGTAGCAAGAGCAGAGCGCGGTTTGAGCATGATTCATGCGTTCCTCGCGTTGAAGCTGTTACCATGACAACGTGACACACCATGTAATAAAAAGTCCACTTTTGTTTAAAAAAAACCCCAAAAAAAACAATTTAAACTCAAAAATAGATCTATAACAGGACTGAAGTTCTAATAATGTATTTAATATGTATAATTTTCTTACATTTCCATGGTATAGCTTAATAAAATGCTCCTCAGGGTGTGCATAACAAGGAAGTGACCATCTGTGATTCACGCAATTATAAAAAATAAGGCGCTAAAATGTCTGTAATTAATTAGTCGTGATTAACGCAGTAAAGTGTCAGCCCGAATAATGTTATTGTAAAGACTGCTCAATTATTGGAAAATATGAAAGCATTCTGTCCGTCTGTTTTATTTATGAAACAAGAAAGCAGAATAAAATGTATTTAAAGTTTGTCCAGGGGTGCCAGTTCTACTCAGAAGTAATTGGAAATTAGCATTAAAAAACTGAAAAAAGTCTGAGTTGACCAAAACAACTAGCATGTAGCTGAAAAAATAGCTAAACTCCAAAATAGTCTAAAAAACTTGAAAAAAATACTAAATTAGTCAAAATAGCTAGCATGTAGCTGAAATATTAGCTAAAATCTAAATTAGCCAAAAAAGAAACACTGAAAAAATCTGAAATTAGCCAAAATAGCTAGCATAATGCCATAACTTTCAACTTTACTTCACTCTGACTCCCTATAATATTAAGTGACGACTAATCGACCATTAAATTAGTCATCGACTATTTTAACACCCAACTGGGCCCAAGACCCGACATTTGAGCTGATGAATTTAGATTATGCTGAAGAATTCAAACAATTCCCTGTTTATTATCCTGTTTATTCTCTGTAAAGTTCCAGTTCCACTGGCACCAAAATAGGCCCACAACGTAATATGACCACCACCATGCTTGACAGGAAGCCTGGTGTTCTGGGGGCTTAAAGCCTTACCTTTTTTCCTGCAAATATATTGCTGACCATTGTGGCCAAAGAGCTTGAATTTTGTATTGTCCAACTTTCAAAGTTTCCTCCAGACGGTCTGATCTTTGTCCATGTGATCAGCAGCAAACTTCAGTTGAGCCTTAAGGCGTCGCTTCTGGAGAAAGGGGTTCCTTCTAACTCAGCAGCTTCTCAGTCCATGGCGATGCAAAACACACTTGACTGTGAACATTGACACCCGTGTTCCATCAGCTTCTAATTTTTGGCGGTTCTCGGTTGATACTTCACCCTTTCGACCAGTTTTCTCTCAGCAGTGGGTGATAGTTTGTGTTTTCTTTCCAATATGGTTTAAAGTAGGCAGAAAATGTGTCACCAAATGGTTTTTGCCCATATTGGCTTAAATGAGGATTCAGGGAATAAACTCACTCAGCTAGCCAGCTGCCTGATAGACAGCGGAGATCGCTAGCTCAATGCGCTTGAGCTCGCTAGTACAATACAGCGGAGCATGCTAGCTTGCTACAGAGGAGCTTGCTAGAGAAGAGCTTGCTAGCATGTTACAGTGGTGCTCACTACCTCAATAGAGAAGAACTCACTAGGGTGCTACAGCACAGTTTGATAGTATGCTACAGTGGAGCTTGCTAGCTTGCTACAGAAGAGCTCACTAGCATGCTACAAAGGAACTCATTAGCACGCTACAGTGGAGCTTGCTAGCTTGCAACCTAAGAGCTCGCTAGCATGCTACAGTGGAGCTCATTAGCTTGCTACAGCAGTGCTTGCTAGCCCAATTCAGGGGAGCTCACTAGCTTTATAAAGTAGAGCTTGCTAGCTCGATGTGGGGCAAATTGCTAGAATCATACAGTGGAGCTCGCTAGCATGCTGCAGTGGCGCTCACTACCTCCATACAGCGAAGCTTAATAGCATGCTACAGTGGACCTTGCTAGCTTGCTACAGAAGAGTGCACTACCAGGCTACAGAGTAGCTTGCTACAGAAGCGCTAGCTAGCATACTACAGTGGAGTGTATCAGCTTGCTACAGTGGAGCTTGTTATCACATTTGTCCACCAGGCAGCTGGCTAGCATAGCAAGCTAACCCACTCAATTCCCACTTAAGTCAATGTGAGCAAACACGTGTGGCCACCACATAAACTGCAAACAAACCCAAAGGGGGCCCACATTTTGCTGCCTACTTTTAAACCATATGGGGCCCACTTGGCCTTGCTGGGTGGGTGCTTACAAGAACTTAAGAGGTCATTCCATACAGCTAATTTTGTCGACACAACTTTTTAAGTCATTAAAATTGCCAATACATGCTGCCAAATGTACATTTTTGACTAAATAGATTCAGTCATATTTTCAGTTTATCCAATAATACTAAAGTCATAAAAAGGCAAAATTTCAGAATTGTTTTTTGTGACATAAAAGTATCTGTTCCAATCTCTTTATCAGATAAAATCAGAGTTATAGAAGTAACCAGAAATTCAAAATAGCCTTGACATTTTATTCTTTACAAGTGCATGTACATTTTTGACCAAAACTGTAGATCGTGGGCCACCAAATATAAATAAACCAAAAAAATTAGACTTGTTGGGGGGCTAGTTGTTTCCCACTGGCTCCATGTGTTTGGGCTTCACTGAAGAAGACCCAGCAGCACCCACTGGTCTGCACCAACCTCCCCAAAGCTGGGGCTGGGGTCTGTCTGTGCCTCTTTTTTCACTTTCCATAAAATAATACTTCTAAAGATCAATAATTTATCTTCTATTGTGTTTTTCACCTTATGGAACTGTCCAAAAAGATGGTCAGTAAACAGTTCTTAAACAAACAAAAGCCTTGAAGAAAAAGAAGAGAAAGTTTGAAATAAAACAAAGACTATTTTTTTCATCTTCCTGAAACCTTATTCTGAAGAGGAAAGCCCAGAATTTCCTTTAAGTGAGGAGGAAAAACAAAAACACTCCGAGTGACACACGCCTGAAGGGCATTTTGGTAGAAGACGATTGGCTCACCGCGGTTGGGAATGTCCCCGTCGTCATGGCTACGGTGTGTATCTCTACGGAGGGGCGAGGCCTGCGGGAGAAGGGAGGGGTCTAGACAGGAAGGGGGAGGTGAGCACGGAAGTGACGGCGGAGCTACGACGGGGGAAGAAGTGAGGATGGGGCCGTGAGAGTGGGGGGAAGGGGGCAGTACCAGGTGGGCAAGTACAGCAAGTTCATTCCACAGAAACACAACCGCCAAAAAACACCAAAACCACCAGGAGGAAGTTCGGGGGAAAAGATCGGAATCAATCATGCAGATATTGATTCAGAGGTTTTGAGAGTCCCACATGATAGTCGTGCAGGAAAAAATAAATAAAGTGCCAAAAAATGAAAACATAAGCAAGCAAACCAGGTAAGGAAAGTGTGAAAAGAATGAAAAAAGTGACATGACAACAAATAACACAAAAAAAATAGAGATTAGTGGCATCTCACATTTAGGATCAATGACATGCTCAGCATGTTAGTTTTATTAGCCAAAAAAAAAAAAAACTGGCAACAAACAAACTCGAAAGAGCATAAAATTAAAGCCACTATGATGCTTGGTTCACACTGGACGGGGACGCGCCGCGGAATGGAGACCGCTTCCATTCGGCGCCTTTCGCCTTTGTAAAAGAGCGAATGCCGCACACACTCCGCTCCGTGGTGCTTCGCAGCGGTTCCAGTGTGAACCTAACGTTACATGCTTTAGTCCAGACCTCTGTGCCATATAAGAATGACAGAACAGTAGAACGTCTGGTTCACACTGGACGCGGAAGCGCTGCGAAGCGCCGCGGAATGGAGACCGCTTCCATTCGGCTTCTATGGCGCAGTTCACATCAGGCACAGAGCACAGAGGTTCTCCGCGGAAGGCTCCGCGAACTGCGAGCAATCTGTGTCAATCCTAGCAGGAAATTACATCAGAAAATCCTGTTAATTTTCAAAATATAACTAATTTTTCACAATAAAACAGTGAGTGACAAATGCGATAATGTTTTTGTATATAAACAGACTGTAGAGATAAAAATTAAACCATCACAACAAAAACGCACAAAAAATTAAAAATAAAAAGACGCACTTCTGTGAAACAGAAAAAGTAACGTTTTGTAAGCTGCATGGCGCCCTAGGCGAAACTTGACTCTGAGGGCCTTTTTGGTTTTAGCTAGGCAGCCGCCTAGATTGCCTATGCAGGGCAGGACCTGAGTGTAGGCCAACTAGCTACTTATTAACTTACCAATTATGGTAATAACAAAAAAGCTCTAGCACACGCGCCTGTCGACCGTGCACATCAGGTGTGAATTGCACGAGACAACGGACGCCGCGCACACCTCTGCTCTGCGCCGTTTTGCGGCGCTGCCGCGTCCAGTGTGAACCCAGCGTAATGTAGCCTTCAGCAGACACTAACGAGTAGTTTACGGATGACACAAAACCGAAGTTAGTTTGAGCGCACACAGTCACAGTAGGCGGTCGCCTTAGTGAGTCAGCTTCATTCATTCAGACTGAAGTCGCCCAACTTCCCTCTCATTACAGGAGCTTACACCATAGAACCTGACACGGAATGTTTGGTTCTAATCAGTGTTTTTATAAGTCATTGAAATAGACAATATTATCTTTTTTTTTATTAAGAGGATCCTAATGAAGTTCATATTTTGCAGCACTTCTAAAAGACCTTGGCTATGAATGAAGACAATGTTCCCTCGCTATTTTGCCATTTCCCTTTAATGTTCTAATGCTCTTGCTATTTCACTGATTTTTTTGTTTCTTATTGTTTTTTAACAGCACATTTAGTTCTGCGTCCTGATTGGCTATAGACTATGATCAATCAATCCCTTTCATGTTGTGTCTCCTGTACAGAATGAGTTCAGCTATCCAATGTACAGAAATCTCCAACATTTGTTTTCATTGTTTAATATTGGACTTATTTTTCTATGAAGGTTTGAACTTTGAGTGTTTAAACAACAGAGAAAAGTCAGAAACAAAGTGTAAAAGTGTGCAGTGAGGAGTTTAACAACCTTAAAACATCTATTCATCTAAACATCTCAGTAATTTTATGAATCTTATTGTTGATTGATCCTTCATCCTGAGGGCTCCTTTGAAAAATAATTTTTTAATCTCAGAAATTACCTGGTTAAATGAAGGTTTACAAAAAAAAATCCTACTTTGTGGATTTCACCTTTAGATCGTGACTCCTGAGATAACTGAGTGAACACTGCACTTTATGAGTACAATAAACTGAAATGATAAACATCCTGTTGAGGTCTTTCCTGTTAGCATTGTAATAAACTCCTGCAAACAGCCACGAAACCCAAAGATTTCTGCATAAAGAGTCCACTGCTGAGCTGACAGGGAAAACTGCAGCGGTCTGCAGCTCAAACTCAGACTGAGTTCTTCAGATCAGACAAACATCAGTTCAGATATTCCACCGTTTTCAGTTTCCCAGAACCCGTTCCGGGGGGTGAAGTACGACTAGTAATGAAATAATAGATCCTAACAAACCGTAGCCGTGCTCGAACACTACAATAACACCTCCACAGAAAAGCATCCTGTTGATAATTGTATCTTTGTAACTCACCTGAGCGGGGCTTCAGTCCAAACGGGGGGCTGGAGAAGGAGGGGGGTCCGCTGACCGGAGAGCCGTCATCTCGCTGTGGTGAAGGAACAAAGACAGCTGTAAACACTCAAGACAAGCAGAAAAGTCTCTAATATTAGTCTTAAATATAAGCGTCCAGCAAACGTACAGATGGATGCAACAATATCCGTCCTGCATTGATGAGAGTTCTTACACTAAAACTATAGACGTTTTTAAAAACAAAAGCAGCACAGCTGTTCTGCTTATTTACATGATTTCACATGCAGGCATAGATGGAGCTGTAAAATCATGTCAGTAACTTTTGACAGGAAACAACTGTAAAAAAAAAGAATTTTACAGGAGAGTCTGCAGGTAGTAAATTACTCCAAAGACTGCAGCAATAAAAGAAAAACCCCAAAAAACAGAATTCTTACTGTAAAAATGAAAAGACTGTCAAATTTGTGGGATACATTTGATGTTCCTATAGTAAAATTATGAAACAAATTTCAACAAAAACTGCAATATATGATAATAGCCACTATTTTAACAATGATACGACAAAAAGCATTTTATGGTAAAGTTCCGGCAGTTTTCTACTGTAAAAATGTGTCTATGTCTTTGGTAATTTTACAGTGTTATGCTGTTTTTATTTTTTTAGGGGGAAATATATTTCTATTGACTGTTAAAATTAGACATAAAACTCAAAAAGAACTGTTAAAAAAATATCAACATTTGTTTGCTAGGAAATGCTTTTATTATTTAAAGTAACACCTGATTTTTTAAAAATGAATTTCAGCTTCCAGTTTTTTTTACTGCAAAATTCACATTTTTTTTTACAGTGTACAGAACTGCTTAGAGGAACACTAACAAAAAAAAAGAATTTTACCAGAGAGTCTGCAACCAGTAAATTATTGTTACAATGAAAGGTTTTTCAGTGTAGCGTTGTTATCAAGGTAAAATCCTGTTAATCTCAGTGGCCATTTTTCACGTAAAAATACATTTACTGTAATTTTTAAGGCATACATTTTGTTTTCCTATAGTAGAATTATGATACAACTTTCAACAAAACTGTAATATATGACAATAGTAATTATTTTAACTCTAATATGATTTAAAAAAAATGACCACTGTATATTTTATAGTAAAATTCCAACTATTTTCTGATGTAAAAATGGATGTATTTCTTTGCTAATTTTACACTGTATTTTTCAGGAGGGAATACTTTGCTATTTAAAGACAAACATTTGAATATTACCCAAAAAGAACTATAAAATAAGCCTCAAACAACCTAGTTATCTAATCACTCATTATTCCTTTGTTTTAATCATTTCTTGATCTCTTGTTATGCCGTTCTTTCTTTTCCTTTGCCTTCCCTAGTGGCAGAATTGTGTATTGCAGTCATTTCTTTAAAGAACCAGAGCTCGTCACAAGAAACTTGCTTTTTTTTTTTTTAAACATCCTTCTATCTTTTTTCTCTTCATGAATGGCCCGGATTCAACCATCGCAGGGCGTTTGTTTGACACCCCTTGTTTAAAGTAACACTTTATTTTTTTACAGTGAATTTCTGGCAACCACAGCTGCCAGTTTCTCATGACAAAATGTACTTTTTTTTTTTTTTTTTTTTTAACAGTGTATAGAACTGCTTCAGAAGAACACTAACGTGCAAAATACTTGTGAAGGAAAACAACAAAAAAAGCCTAAAAAAAATTCCTCTCATAGTTTCCATCCAGTCGCTGAGTCTTGTGTAGCAGAGCTGACTTAGACAGAAACATGTGAAGGCAGTGAGTAATCCAGAGTCTAGACTTGGTTTAGAGGTTTGTGTTGAAAAGAAACAGAACTTCATCAGTTTAATTAGGAAAAAGGAAAGTTAAGGCGTCCATTTGTCCCGGGAGATATTTGACGGGTTTTACTGTCACTTTTTAACCCCTAACACGATCAATGTAATTCCAGCAGATTGTGAAGCAGAGGAAAGACTATTTTTCACATAAATTTACAATTTTAAAATCGTTTAAAAATAAACCTAAAAAGCATAAAATGACTTTAGTGAAAGATGAGGAGCGACAGGAAGTGGTCACATGTGACAGGAGGCGCTGGGTGGAAGATAAACACAAAAGCTGGGCCAAACAAAACAGCAAACGGACGACTGAAGACGCCTCACTCCAGAGACCAGGCTGAGCCTCTGCTCACTGTTTGGACTCCACCGGCTGAGATACTGACCCAAAGCCCGGCTTTCTCTAGAATCATCTGCCTCTTCCTCTGGAACTCATAGGCACCTTTCTCCATGTGCTGCTGCAGAACGCAGCAAACGTCCAGAAGGAGAAGATGTTTACTGCTCACAGACTGAACAAGACTTCAGACTGATGTGAAGAAGAATTCATGCTATGTGTTTGATGGGCATTAGAAGATAAAACAGCATCATTCAGAAAGTTCTATACTACCAGCATTTCCAAGGCTAAATGTTGTTGGTCACACGAGTTAACCTAACCTTAAACCTAACCCCTCCTCCCGGTCTGTGCGGCAGCACTGCCTGCACATATATTTAGAAAATGACGTGTGAATAGTGTCTTAAACCTCCAACACCGGAGCTCTTCTCTTTATGTCCTTTGACTTACTGTCACTTTTCAACCGTTAACACGATAATTCCAGCAGATAATGTTAAAGATTTAGTGTTTAAGCGTCACTGGCGACGCCTCAGGTGTTAAAGGGTTAAGAAAAAATGTAATGAATAAAAATACTGTTTCCACATGCTAACCACAGCCATGTTAGTTGACAATAACTATCATTTCTTCTTCTATGACCATTTCCACTATTTCAGACATTTTTGTGAACAAATGTTATAATTACATGAAGTTTTTCTTTGATCCGATCAGAGACATTTTACTCATTACTCTATAGTGAAAAACCTCTTTCTCTTTCGTTTCAGAGGAACACATGCTGATGAATCGTACTCATCACATCAAGGTCCAACAGTTTCTCAGACCGTACCTTTGGCGTGATGGCGCCGTCATCGCTGTCCTGTCCACTGAAAAGACGAGAAGAAAAAAGCAGCATTTGAATTCCTGTCATCTTTCCCCAGAAAGACAAACCTGCAGATCAGTTTTAATCCAAATATCTGAAAGCTCCACCTTTAACTTCAAAAATTCATTGCTATTTTTCAGCATTTTACTTTGATCTTTTTCTTACTTAAATATTCAACTTCTTTCTGTAAGAGAGGTCAAATATTTCAAAAAGTTTCGTCCCCTTCACTTTTCATATCTAAGTAGAGCCTTGTAAGTTGAAATATTTAAAACTTCTACTTTATTTAGTCCGATGTAAATAATAACCGGTGTGCGCTGTAACGTTTTTGTACAGCACATTTCATATACAGAGGACAATACAAAATGCTTTACATAAAACATTAAAAGAAAAAAATAGTAAAGGTGTGATCATTATAATAAGATTAAAAGAAAGTAAAAAGAACTGACTTTAAATCAAGAATAGATAAACAGTGTGGATGTAAACTTGAATACAGGTGAGTCTTTAACCTGGATTTAAATCCACTGAGTGTTTCAGCTGATCTAAGGTTTTCTGGAAGTCTGTCCAGATCTGTGGAGCATAGAAACTAAATGAAGCTTCTCCATATTTAGTTCTGACTCTAGGATCTGATAAAAGAAGAGATCCAGATGAGTGGAGAGGTCTGGCTGGTTCATACTGGGTCAAGAGGTTAGTCAAGGCTTCATAGACCAGTAACAGAACTTTAAAGTCTATCCTCTGACAGACAGGTAACCAGTGTAAAGACCTCAGAACTGGACTGATGTGGTCGACTTTCTTTTTCCTAGTGAGAACCTGAGCAGCAGAGTTCTGAATAAGCTGCAGTTTCCTGATGGATTTTTTTGGTAGTCCTGTAAAAACACTGTTACAGTAATCAAGTCGACTAAAGATGAAAGCATGCACTAGTTTCTCCAGGTCCTGCTGAGACATCAGATCTTTAATCCTTGAGATATTTTTGAGATGATAGTAGGCTGACTGTAACTGCCTTAATGTGTTTATCAAAGTTAAGGTCTGTGTCTATCACTACACCCAAGTTTCTGGTCTGGTTGGTAGTTTTTAGATGAATAGATTGAAGCTCTGTAGTGATGTCCAACCCTTTTTTCTTTAGTCCCAAAGACAAAAACCTCGGTTTGGTCTTTGTTTAATTGAAGTAAGTTGTGACACATCCAGTCATTAACGTCTTAATGTCCTCAATGCCATTTACAACGAGCAGGAGGCCTCTCTCTGCTGTCAGTGCTGTTTCTCCTGTGAATCATTAAACCTTGGTCATAGCTAGATGTAACTAACGTTGTTCTTTAGAACCTGGGCCAGTGGGAGCATGTAGATGTTAAATAGAAGTGGTCCCAGGATGGAGCCTTGGGGCACTCCACATGTAATTTCTGTTGGTTCAGATATGAAGTTACCAATTGACACAAAATAGTTCTTGTTTTCCAAGTACGTTTTGAACCAGTTTAGTACTGGCCCAGCGAGACCCACCCAGTATTCCAATCGTCTGAGTAGTATCGTGTGGTCGACAGTATCAAACGGAGCACTGAGATCCAGTAAAACGCTGAAGGATTCGTTTGCTCTAATCATTTCAGAGGAAACCGAGTTCACCAAACAGTTGTTGCTGACAGCGAAGAGAGTTCAGACACAAACTTTCAGTCTGCTTGTGTGTGCATGCTTGTATGTTTGTGTGTGCATGCTTGTATGTTTGTATGTTTGTGTGTGCATGCTTGTATGTTTGTGTGGATGTAGAGATCAGTGTCCAGAGCCACTTTCGTCTCTGTTTATCATAGCTTTATACCCCGCTCCTAAATACCCTAAGCCAATCAGAAGGGAGCTAAACTAAATGTTGCTTCTGCCTGCTGAGAAAAGAACCAATCAGAAAACCTCAGCATCCAAAGGGGAGGGGCCTCCTCTGAACAGAGTCAGTAGGGCAGAAGGGCTTTCCCGACAGATCCGATCAGTTCACATTTGACCTGAGAAAACTAATGATGTCGTGAACATAGATATGAGAATAATGTCAGACAGACCTAAAAACCCATGAGCAGTCTTCTCTGGACCGGGTTAAAACAGAGATGAGGGATAACCTACTTTAGGGACTCCTCCACTGTGACCATCTCCACCGGGTAGAGCTGCACTCCTGACACCTCATCTGTGTTCACCCTGATGATGAATGCAGACGAGACAAACAACAGAGAGCTTCATTACTCGGCTTTTTTAAAAGAAGTTTGGGATTGAAAATGACCAAAGATCAATAAAAAGAACAAAGTTGGCCATATTAGTAGGAAAATACTATTTTAAATTTAAAGACAGTTTCATGCAATGGGTTCCTGTAGTGTCAGACAACGTCTAGATCATCTGAGGCAGAATCCTAAACCTGGATACATTAGAGAAAAAGATGCATCATTTTGATGCACTTCTGCACACTTTAGACTTCAGGAAAGCATGACAGGAAGTTTGCTTTAAAAGAGACTTTTTTTTACATGTATCTGTGCTGTAAACACTAGAATGAGATGTCTTACCTGCTGGGGTCCTGCAGGAGCTGCACGGCCTCCTTCAGCTGGTTGATCATGGTGATGTGGAGCCCTGAGCCCTCTGGATGCTTCAAGCTGGAGTTTTTAGAAACATACAAATACATGAATCTGCATGAACATCCAGTATGAAGACTAAATCCAGCAGACATAAATGCTATAAAGTGAGCAAAAATGAAAAATCATGTATTTATAGTTCAATCGTTCCTCTGTAAATGCTCATGCTGAATTTGTATCACTGCTCAGTAAACATTCACATTATACTGATTCTCCTGCTCCTTTCTGTACGTTATTCAGCACGCAAAAACTCAAACACACCTTCAGTGATTTCAGCAATTTTGGTATCAAAATGTTCAGCTCGTTCAGGACATTACTGCTTGTATTTTTGGTTTTCATAAACTTTAGTTTTTAAAATATCGTGCTAAATTTGCCCCATAGGAAATGAATGAGAAAGTCTTCAAATTTCAACATTTGAAGTCGATTTTAATCTATTCACAGGATATGTTTCATCTTTTATAATTCATTTCAAGAAAATTTGAATTTACTTATTATTTTAGCAACATGCTAACGTTTTTGCTAATTTGTTATCTAACAGGGATTTTTTTTGTCTAATTTAGATTTTAGCTAATATTTTAGCAACATGCTAACATTTTTGACTAATTTAGTTTACTGAGGAATTTTAGGTTATTTTGGAGTCTAGCTCGTACTTTAGCAATGTGCCATCTGTTTTGGCTATTTTGGCATCTACTAAGATTTTGTGGGCTAGTTTGATGTTTAGCTCATATTTAGGCAACACACTAAAAATTCACATATATCAGAGATTTTTTAATATTCCTATGACAATATTTTTAAGTAAAAAAAAAAACGTTCCCAGTAGTGTTTTATTTTTAACTATTTTAACCAAAATCCCAGAAGCTAAATGTCTTAAAAGCCATTTTTTTAATTTCATTTTATTCATTAATAGTAAAACATACAATATAAACTTGAGTTATAAACTCAACCATAAATGGAAAAAAATGAAAAAGGGACAGAAAGAAGAAATCTTATTTTTTGTGCCCCTTTTAACTATCAATAAATTAATCTATGAAAAAAGAAAGATACAGATGCACAAGCATTCAGCTGATTTAGTATGCAATAAGAGAAGACCGGGAAAGAAAAAAAAAACAAAATCTTATAATTACAACATCAACCGGAGAGAAATGAACATCACACCTCGGGGATGAGTAATTGTTATTTGTATTAGATGGTTTTATAGTCATTGATTACACTGTTTTTAAAACTTGATACCGTTGTAGCATTTTTAATTTCTACGCTTAATTTATTCCATTTATTAACTCCATATACTGATACAGATTGTCCTTTTAGCAGTATTCTGTGTTTTAGTTTAATAAATATTTCGTACCCTTTTAGATTAAATTTGCTTTTTCTTTTCCTGTATCTTTTCATTAAATTAGGAGGAAGGCATTTCATTTTTACTCTATATATAAATTTTAAAATATTAAAGTTGATAAGTTTTAATTTAATAAATAAGGGACTGGATGGGTCCCTATAATTACTTTTGTAATACTTCTTATTGCTGTATGTAGATTGGGTGAGTATAAGTTTTATACGTTGTACTCAAATTTCTATACAGTAGTTCAGGTAATCAAGGAATTATATAATAGATACAATAAGTTACTGTCTAAGAACCATTTTACTTTGTGTAGTACTGCAATTAATTTAGCTATTTTGGATTTTATTTTTCATGTCGATCTAAAGCCTCTGTTTCTCCTCTGAGGGGGCGTGGCTTTTGGAGCTGAGCGTAAACCATCACCGCTGCTATACGAAAACGTGTAGCAGTGTCGTTTTGAGCTGGATGTCAGCATGGACGAGGAAGTGAAGAGCTTCACGGACAGAACTGAAGGTAGCATCTTCTCTTCTCCAGAAGCTGAACTAGACACGCTAGCCGGACCAGATGAGGGTTTAGTGCATGAGCAGCAGAAAGGAGATGATTGATGAAAAACAGAGTCTGTCCAAGACTGTTTGGTTGATTTAAAAGGAGAAATACTTTAAGAAACACTTTTTTTTATCATTTTAAAGGATGTTTATAACATTCCTATGTTATTTCAAACAGATATGTAAAGGTTATGCATTGTTTTCCTTAATAAATGTACTAGAGTTTTAGGGTGTATTCAGACTGCAAATGTTCGTTGGTCCTTCAGAATCTGCTGGAATTACGCTGATCACATTAACAGTTGAATAGTTACAGTAAACATAAACACTGTAGCTCTGCTGTTGCAGGGTTAGACAAAATAAATGACATTAGGATGGATTGTTTTGAAACTCTGTTTAGAATCTGGATTTTCTTTTCACAAAGTTAAATAATTTAGAAATAAAAACCACAACAGAATCCTAGAAAGAGGGTAGAAACTCACGTGGGATCTGTTTGCCAGTGAGACTCTTCTTCTATCTGGAGGGGCTCTTCCAAGTCCACCACTGCCCGACCCTGAAACGCACAGAAACATGAGCACATGACCTGCAGCCTCTTCAGCCATTGGTCCAAAAGCGGAGACATTACTCCAGTCTCCTGCACACAATGAGAAGATTGTACCAGTATCAGGCCATTGTTTGTTTGCTCCTTCCATCCTTGACTTTATTTAAGACGATAAGACTTCTGAGAAAATCTCAAATCAACAATGGAGCATAAAGGTGGGCTTTGACTCTCGGCCTGCTTCTCAGAACCTTCTGGATCGCTTCCAAACTACAGCAGAACCTTCAGGCTGTTCTTTTCTCCTCATCATCCTTTACAGCAGATGTGTCGGTCAAGGCCCGGGGGCCGGATTCCACCCTTTAGATCATTTTATTTTATTATTATTTATGGCCCGATGTTATCTTGCACTGATTTCTAACTTGTTAAATTTTGACAAAATGTATATTTATGGAGAGTAAAATATTGAAAGCTATTTGATGTGTAAGTTGATAAATCCATTCCTTTTTATTGTTCATAGTTATGTTAAAAAAATTATGGTTTTAAAGTTTTAAAAATTGGCATTATGCTTGCTTTTTGGACTATTTAGGAATTTACAAAGATTCATTTAGGCTATTTTGAAGTAAAGCTAATATTTTAGCTAAATGTTAGCTGTTTTTGCTAATTTAGGCTTTTTTGGGTTTTTTTTGGTCCATTTTGGAGTTTAACTAATATTTCAGCGACATCCTAACTGTTTTGGCTAATTTAGACTTTTTTCCATTCTTTAGGCTGTTTTGGAGTTTAGATAATAATTCAGCTACATGCCAGCTGTTTTGTTACATTATTATACGGTGTAACCTCCAAGAATAGAACACATGACGGTAAAACAAGCAAAACTGTTTTTTTTCTTAATTTTTCAGATGAAGATGAGGAATTATCGCTGTATTCATTTACATAAACTGTTCAATTTATTTTTACATATCTTTCATTAGCCTACAGCACTATCAAATATTTTAAACATTCAGCTCATATGAAACTAAAAACAACTGCGGTCATCTTTTGATCTATTGTGAAATCGTTCCCAGTGTACTTTTATTGATGATTATGGCATTTTTAGTCACAAAAAATCTGTCGTTTTTTAAAACGGTTGCTGAAGAGCGGCAAAAGTTCATCAGAAATTCACCTCTGGGTTGTGGACGGGATCACTGGCAAATTTTAACCTTAGTTTTCTTTCTATATTTCCTCCAACTTAAAAAAAATAATGATACAAGAACATGTGAAAAACTCCATTTTCATCAGAGTGGGTCTTTACGTGTGGAAATCGGAACATGTAGAAAACCTGCTGCTTTGTAGAGTTTGATTACAGTAAATCCATTATTTCCCTATAATTTTTGGGGGGGTATTATTACCAGAAGTCCCCAACACTTTGTTAATGGTGAACCAACTCCAGTCCTGCTCTCCAGTCTACGAGGATGGAGCCACAGAGAGCGCTCCACATCCTCAGACTCCAAACACCATCGTAATGTGAAGTGACAGTTTAGACCCACGGATGAACAAACATGGACTCCATGCTGCCCAGTGAGCATGGCAGTCACTGTGCTGTGAGTGTGGCATAATTCATGCAGTAAACCACTGACTGCATCAAACTCTGAACACCATGAGGAGGGGGCGGGGGGGGGGGGTACTGTCAGCTCTTGCCTTGATGTAGCTGAGGAAGCGCTCACTGAGAGCAGAGTCTCTGTAGCTGAACTGATCCTTCAAGGCTTCCGTAGGGCTCTCCTCAATCAGACGCACCGAGTCAGAGTTTGGATCAGCTGAAATGTAGGAAAAAAGAATTCACATGAAACAGGGTTGGTTTTCTTTGGTTTTTCCTACAGTAACAGAGTAAATACAGAGTGTGATGAACCCATCCAGTAGACATATAGCTTTACCTGCGATAATGCAAATGTGAATGCTGTAAACTAGATCTGACCATTTAAGATTAAAGAGCAGTTTGGTGAAAATGCTGAGGCTAAATGCTAAATTACCAAAAAAAACTGGAAACATGTCTAAATTAGCCAAAAAAAAAAAAAAAAAAAAAAACAGCTAGCATAAATATGAAATGTTAGTTAGGCTAAAAGTTAGAAAAAAAAATAGAATAGAATATGTATTAATTAGCCAAAAACTGTTAATATAATCTCACAATATTAGATACATTCCAATTTATCCAAAAATAACTGAAAATATTTCTTAATTGGCCAAAAACAGCTAGCATAGTGCTAAAATGTTAGCTTAACTCAAAATTAGCTACTAAAAATCTAGAAAATGTCTAAATTAACCAAAACAAGCTAGCATCATGCTAAAATATTAACTAAACTTCAAATTAGCCAAAAAAAAAAAAAAAAAAAAATCAACAAACAGCAAATATGTCTAAATTAACCAAAACAATTAGCATCATGCTAAAATGTTGGCTAAACTTCAAATTATACAAAAAAATAAAATAAACAAACAGGAAATATGTCTAAATTAACCAAAAACAGCTAGCATATGCTAAAATGTTAGCTAAACTCCAAATTAGCCCCCAAAAAACTATAAATATCAGCCAAAAACAGTTAGCACAATGCTAAAATGAAAGCTAAATCCCAAATTACTCCAAAAACACAGTGGTTGCTGAACATTTTACAGCTTGAATGGTGTTTTTAGCTGAAAATATATGTGGAAGTTCTCAAGTTCTCAACTGACAAAGTTTTTGAAGGATTTGAGCAGTTTCTTATTCATTTTCAATGGGGAATATTTTGCTCAAGAATTATAAAGTTCATGAGTACCAAAACTACAAGCAGTGTAGTCCTAAATGAGCTGAATTTTTTGTGATTAAATTGGTACGTACCAAAAAATGTACAGAAAAGCGCAGGAAAATCACTACTGTGTGAATGCCAAAAAGCACTGCAGCAAAAGAGGGACGGTGTGAATGCACCTTAATGATGAAAGCTGAACTGTCTATTTTCTTGGGCTAATAGGAGGGCAAGTTGCAGACATCAATTAATTTTTATACCTTCTTATAGAGTATAAACACAAATATTTTTACAATGAAACCACCTACTGAGCTCAGATGAAATATGTCATGTTCTGATCAGACAGGCCCGTTATAACATGTCAAATCTGTCACCCAACTCAAGAGCTGCACTTGTGCCAAAGTATTCCATTTAAAGGCAGATCCTGATGTGCCGTCAGTCAGATAACATTGTTCACAGTCTGCTACAAACCCGTAGTGATGGATGGAGGCTCATTTCACCAGCCGTAACCTAAATCAGGCTGATTGAGGTCTATTTAAACTGGGTCTCTGTGGACCTGCGGCTGCTCTCTATTCCAGCTCTGCGTTCAGAAGCGTTCAGGTCTGATGTTAAGCAGTCAGAGCTGCTCACCAAGCAGTAGCACGGCTCCTTGGTTTGGTGCACAACACACGTCTGAATCTGCAAAGTCTTCAAAAACACCAAATTACAGGCTCCCCACAAGTTTCTTCAAGTTATATTTTAGATATTTTAAGGCCATGGATGTCAAAAACAAAAATCTATTTCTATGTCTATTTCTTCTCCTATTTTATGCATTATTTCTTAATTTCTTATTTTATTCCTATTGTATGATAAAAAGTGTTGCTTCTTCTTGAGGTTTGTGCCGTGTTGCTTTAGCGCTCTTCTGTTTTCAAACTGGCAGTGAGTGGGCTTTCAGAAAATTGGTGCATAACAACTGTTTATTTACATCATTTCTTTAAAAAAATAGAGGTCAAAAAATGCAATTCTTGACAGAAAATGTAAAACAAAGAAGTTTCATGCAACACAACTTTAAAGGCTCACATATCTAAATTCAAGACTTTTTTTAATCCTTTTTTAAGGTATTATTTTCAAACTCATAAACTCAGCTAAATATGCTTAACTGAAGGGATTTGCTGAAAATGCAAGAGCTGAAAAGAGTGGAAATTTCTTTAAAGAGCAAAGAAAGAGCAAGTTGACCAAAGTTTCTGAAAAATGTGGAGTAAAAGTGCTTGAAAATCCCTAATACATACCAATTTTTCAAAAATATTTAGTGTGTTGCTAAAATATGAGCTAAACTACAAATTAGCCCAAAAAACCTTAGTAGATACCAAATTAGCCAAAAAAGCTAGCTTGTTTCTTAAATACTAGCAAAACTCCAAAAAAGCCTAAAATTCCTCAGTAAGTAAGATTGTGTCCGAATTCCCCCCCCTAACCCCGAACCACTAAAAAAACGATCTAGTGTGGAACTATATAGTGCTCTGGATTTTAAAGGTAACTCGGACACGATTCTCACTACTCTTCTTTCGTTTTTCTAAACACCAGATATGACGTCACTATTTCACAAAGGGAAAATAAAATAAAAACAAACATTTCACAGCGTTTATTTATGACTTCACTGTGTTCTGATGGTGAAAATGTGGAGGGTTTATTCACGTTATGGTGTTCGAAATAGTTCGACCGCAATGCATTGTGGTCTATAGCCGCTAATCAAGTTAACATCGATGTACGCTAGTTTTTTTGCGAAGACTTCGGGGAAATTTCTAGTGCACTGGATTTGGAATTAGTAGATTTGTACAGCACTAGAAAATGGCGAACACACCTTATAGTGCATTATCGAGAGATTGGGGGGAATTCGGACACAACCTAAATTTGTCCAAACGTTAGCATGTCACTAAAGTAGAAGCTAAACTCTACATTAGCCTTAAAAAAACTTCAGCAGATAACAAATTAGACAAAAAAAAAAAAAAAAAAAAAAATTAAACAACTGTTAGCATGTTCCTAAAATATTAGGTAAACTACAATTTATTATAAAAGATGAAAATATAGCCCATGAAGATATTTAAGGTTTGGCATCTGAAACAAAGGAATTCATTTTCACAAAAGAGTGAGTTTTGGTCTCACAAATGTAAAAAAATTGCATTTTTTGTTGCTGAACGATCACAATTTTGTTCAACTTTACCACAATCTGACTACACATAAAATAAAGTAACGACTAGTCGACTATTATATCAGTCGTCGATTATTTTAATAGTCAATTAATCGTCAATTAGTTAACTAATTGTGACAACCCTAAATGACAGAATAGATGTGCTACAACTACAACTCTGACAGGTTTGTTTCTACAGAAAATGTGAAGTGAATGATTTTATTTTACATAGAATAAAAAAAAATGAATTTGCATCATTTTTTAAACATATAAAGAATGATGTAGTTATCCTTTCTTAAAACAGTTTAGTTAAAAAAGTAGTAAAAAAACTCCAGATGTGTGAGTGTTATCAGAATGGTTATATACTGAGCTGCTTTTTATTCAATTTGTTACATCTAACACAATAAATAAGCTTCTACTTTCTTTTTTTAAATAACATTTTTATAAACAACAAACCACCTTAAACTAACTCAAGCTATTAGAGATAATTTCATCATTGTTAAACTTTTTTTGTTCAAGATGTGAAAAGCGTGAATGTTAAAGTGAACTGTTGATGTTATTTTTGTGTTTACCTGACAGAGAGCTGATGTGTTCGCTGGAGTCGTCTTTGCTGATTCCATCCTCCTCCGTGATGTTGCTCATCGGCACGTTGAGACTCAGACTGTCTTCATCTGAGGGCTTCAGGGAACAGCAGCAGTCAGCTTCAACAGTTATTCTTTTCAGATAAATTAAAGATACTTTTTAGCTATCTTTCAGGAAAAAAGAAAAAAAAAATCAGCTTTTTATCATTTCAGTGCAAAATAACGTTTGTAGAAATTAGAAAACCGTAACTTTCTATATGTATTTTCCTATATATATATATATATATATATATATATATATTTGCATCAGAAATAACTTAACCAAACTTTTTTGATTGTTTTTATTACAAAGGCAGAGATCCGCATTAGGCTCCTTCCACAGGTATTGCAGGATTTAACAACATTTTGTTTTATTAAATCAATATTCAAATCTAGATTAAACTCCATCCTGTAGTTTGTCATGTCAGGCCATAAAGTTTATCTAAGTTGTTTTACAACCTTGTTTTATTCGTTGGCATGACAACGGAGAGGCACATGCAAGATGTTGAGATTGCTCTCCTGTCCTGCTTCAGCTTTGACACTGAGCGTGTGCAGAAATGACATGCTTTAAAGAACAAAATGATACGAATGGTGATGAACATTACATTTGAACGGCAGACACAGAAAGATTCAGTACCTCAGTAGCAGACAGCCTCTTGTCTCCGTTGTCACTCCCGACTCCCGAGTCACAGTCCTGCTTCTTCTGCTGCTCCATGTCTTCCACACTGCACACACATTTCACAGGTTACACACTTAACACACTCACAGCAGAAGGCTGTGTGTGTGTGTGAGAGAGTCTGGCTCCGCCCCCTTTCCGGCTGCGCTGTTCTAGACATGTCTTTACCAGGATTACCTGACTTATTTTTACTTCATTACTTTCACTTTTGTCAGAAGAAGAAGATAATAAGTGGATCACACTGGCCTCACGTTTACTTCTGAGACATCAGTCACGCTAATGACTGAACCTTTTTTGTAGAGCTCCAAATAAAGAGAGACATACATCAAATCTACTTGATGAATAAGAAAAAAATCTACATCTATTAACAAGTATTACATGATTATGCAGCATTAGTTTGTCCTCCACACGGATCTGTGTAGTTTAGTCTCCGACAGCAGCAGAGAATGCTGCTTAGCCTGAACAGGTGAGTCCATCTCCAGCATAGCAACAAATAAACAACATGGTTTTTTCCTTTTGTTTCACAGTGGAGGGTTTTTTTTCTCAGAAGATGTTAGGGGCTCTCAGATCACTGTGTTACTCAGAAATTGGTCAATCGAGTCACAACAGACGAGAGTGAAATTAAATCTGGCCATGAATGGAAGAGAAACCTGCTGAGTTTATCGACTGCAGAACTACAAATCTTTGAAAAAAAAAAATTAAACTTTTATCCGTATTAATATATAGTAACTCACAGTCTTTAAGAGTATATTTTATGACATTTAAAGTCCCCCCCCAAAAAAAAAAACATTTCCAGTAATGTTTTAATTATGACTATATTTTTTAAATAATAATCCCACAACCTAAAGGTCTTAAATAGATATTTTTCATGTTTCAAGTTTTGAAATTATTGGTTATTTTCCGCATGGAGGTGGTAGTTTGATGGTTTGAGATTGTTAAATTATTGCATTGATTATCATTGATTTTAGTTTTCCACTCATTCAAGTCGAAACATTTCAAGTCATCCAGATGTAGTGCTGCCACAGTCGACTAATCACTGATAATTGTTTCCAATTGGTCGACAAATTGGAAACAACAAAGTGGATGTGAAGCACACATTTTAACCATCATTAGCTTTAAACTAACTAAAAAATATATTGCATTACCTGCCATAATAGTAGTGTGAAAGGTGGTGTGACTGCTGTAGGCTGAATTTGGCCACTGAAAATGCTGAAATTGATAGCTAAAAACGCTAAGGTTGATAGCTAAAATCACAGAAAGCTAATTACTGAAAATGCTGAAGGAGATAGCTAGCTAAATTATTGGTTAAATGCCAAATTATCCTAAAAAACCGAAGAAAAACTTTTAAGAAGTAAAACCAACTTGAAACTACAAAAATAAAAACTGAAGAAAGCCCAAATTAGCCAAAGCAGCTAGCATGTAAATATTAGCTAGACTCCAAGAGCCTAAAAAACCTTCATGAAAGCCAAAATAGTCCAAAAAACTAGCAGAATGCTATATAACTTTCAACTTTAGCCGTATTCCAGGAGGGATGTCAGAAGGTTAAAGTTCTTTTGATTTATTTTCAAAGCGTTCCCTGTGGTCTCTTAATCATGATAATGATGTTTTTAGCTAAAAGAATCATTTAAAAACAACCTGTGTTGGAAAGTTTGTGGGCGGGACCACTGGGACAAAGCAACCCCGTCCCCTCTCCAGTTACTGAGACCTCCTTATTTACCCTCTCTCCCACTAGCTTACAGCCCCTCACAATCACAACCTAACATTAGTGGTGCAACAAGAATGGTGAGCGATCCAGCCGTAGAGTTCAGATCCAGATTCCAGCTCAGACCAGGACAACAAAGACGTTGACGGGTCTATTCGTCTGCAAGTGGATGATCAGAACAGCTTTTCCAAACAGCAGTTTTTCCATCTGCTCCTGATTCACAGTTATTTGAATGAAGGAATACTCTAATCTGAATTGTCTTTGTCTATGTTCTCCATCATCAGAAACATGCAACAACAATATTATAAAAAAATATTTAAAAACACACAGAGTAGGTCTCAAACTGTGTTTTTCTGTCATTTTTAGCCTGTATGCTATAATCACAGGTGTGATCCACTCAAACTATAATCAGACCAAATGTTATGAGTCCCAAAACGGACCCTTGTTCATGCCGTACACATCCACAACAGAATATATCAGCTGACGGATAAAGCTCTGAGTTCAGAACACTGGCCGTGTGTGTTTTCTTTTGGCAGGACGTCTTTGATGCAGCCTGACAGAGAGAGAGCCCAGTCCTGCACTCATCTGGTTTACTTTACAGGTTAATAGAGTTTTAAAAATAGCATAAACTGGTTTCTGGTTCCTGTGAGGGAGCAGCCGTCTGCTTACTGAGACGGCTGCTCTGCATCTGCAAAAGAATCCTAACATGACCATGGAAGCGCAGTTACAACAAAACCAAAACACAGGCGAGTGTGGGAAAAACCAACCGGCACCCTGTTTGACGTCTTAGCATTTCTCCCTGTGAGCTCCTCAGTCGTGGAGGTCCACAGAGCCCTCAAGGCTTCTGCACATCTTCACTTCCTCTGGGTTTTTTCTCAGGAAGAACACTGCAATTGATCATGTCAAGTTTCTAATCCTTTTTTCAGCTCTTTTTTCAGCAACTGCCAACCCAAAATGACTTTAAACTGGTCCATGAGGGTGACACCTGGAACTCTCGTTAGCATGATAGCATTAGCGTCTGTCTCCAGATCAATACTTTTATGAAACTTTCTGTTGCTGCTGTAAGTCTGTCAGGCTCATCCTCCAGTTTTGATGTCCCGCTCATAGACATATACAGTCAACGGTTCCACTGCTTCATTAGCCAAAGCTAAATCCTAACGGAGGTTATTAGCGGAGGTTGTGTCGGGTGAGAAGGAGAGGGGGAAGGGTGGGCTTTTATTACGAAACAAGCTCTTGTTCACTTTCTCTCTCTGCCTCAAGGAGCAAACTCGTCTTTAAGCTGCCGCTATCAAATCTGCACTTTGCGAGAGACGGACGAATTAACCTTCCATTTTCCCCAAAAAAAATTGTCATCCTAACAACAAATTAGAATTAATCGATTTAGAAATGTGATCTGAGGCTAAACACATCTGTGTTATATGTAATAGTAACTGTTTCAATTCCAATCATTGCGCCCACATCTGTCACAAACTTCTTCTAAATTTCTCGCCACATTATAATGAAATTTCTCTAAACCCCATAAAACTGTTTATTATAAGAATCCATGAGTTTGGTTTAGAGTAAAAGGAGCTCAAACACCCTTTCCAACTTTATTTTTTAAAAAGTAAGGTTTCTTTAACATTTCTACAAAAAAGGGAAAACTTTGTAAAAATGAATCAAAGTACAGAAGAATAAAAATGCAGAGAATAAACTACTGTTTAATAATGGACAAATCAAAGAGCTGGATGTTTGGGAGAACATCCTGAAGGCCATGGTTTTACACACATCTGTTTTAATTTCATGGATCACTTTTTCAGCTCTATTTTTCCAGACTTTATTTGTTTCACCATTCCTGAGTCAGTGCTGACAGTAAAGCTTTGATGGCTTTTTCTAGCCTGGATTAGAAAGGAAAAAGAAAAGCAGCATAATGGAGAGAGGGCTTTTAAAGGACGTGTTGGTGGAGCGGAGCGTAAGTGCATTTTCTCTCCAGGAATAGAAAGCCTTCTGTCGGCCCACGTGCTTTCGAAGAGTTCAGGAACTCTGCTCCAGATGAGCAGGAAGGAGCGGCAGAGCTTCTGTCTCCATCATGTTGTGTTTCATCTCATCTTCTCTGATTTCTTCCTATGCGTCTTTTAAAACAGATTCCTCTTTGTTCTACTTATGTTCTCCAGCATTCAGACAACAGAGATTCTCCTGTGTGTTTTTTGGCAAGTAAAACTCAATCACACTTTCAGCAATTTCAATCTTTGCATCACAGCGTTCAGTTTGTTCATAACATTACTATTTACACTTTAAGTATTGATAAACTTTATAGTTTTTGAAATGTTGAACAAAATATGCCTGATAGGAAATGAATGGGAAATTGCTCAAATCCTTCAAATACTTGAAACTTGTTAACTTCCGTATACACCGTTCAAACTTTCAAATGTTTAACAATTACTGTTCTTTTTAAAGGCTTTTTTGGGGCTACTTCAGACAATTTTCCTTTTTTTTTTAAACAAATTTGGAGTTTAGTTAATATTTTTGCATTATACCAGCTGTTTTGCCAAAATTAGATTTTTTTTCCAAGTTTTTCAGCTAATTTGGAGTCAAGCTAATATTTAAGGTACAAGCTGGCTGTTTTTGGCGGATTTAAACATTTTTCTTATCAATTTTTTAAGGAAAATTTAGAGTTTAGCTAATATTTCAGCAACATGCAACTTGTTTTAGCCAATTTAGACATGTTTCCATTTTTTTAGTAGAATAACTTGAAGTTTAGCTAATATTTGAGCTACATGCTAGCTGTTTTTGGCCAATATCGACATTTTTCCAGTTACTTATTTTTTTTTTAATAATTTGGAGTTTATCTTATATTGCAGCAAAATGCTACCTTTTTTTGTGGCTAATATAGATATTTTTCCAGGTTTTTTGAGGATAATTTGGAGTTTGGCAAATATTTCAGCTACATGCTAGCTGTTTTTGGATGATTTAGACATTTTTCTGTTTTTTTTTTTTAAGGATAATTTGGAGTTTAGCTAATATTTCAGCCACATGCTAGCTGTTTTTGGCTAATTTAGACATTTTTTCAAGTTTTATTTTTACATAATTTGCAATTTAGCAAATATTTTAGCATTATGCTAGTTGTTTTGGCAAAATTAGGCATTTATCCAAGTTTTTTTTTGGCAAATTTGCCATTTAGCTAATATTTTAGCAACTTTTCGGCCTCAGCATTTTTATCTATCAGCTCCAGCATCCTCAGCAGACACATTTCATTTACAGCATTCACACTAACATTATCGCAGGTAATGCCATATCTCTAGTTAGTACTTTGATTCTGTCGGTCTGTTAGTGGACTGTCGTACTTGTTTCTTCTTTTCTTTGTCCCATAAACAAATAGTTAAAGTGCGTTTCTTAATGTTCTTTCTCATTGCTCATTTCTGGCTGTTATGCTTCTTTTACTGAGTTCCACTCTGGTCTTAACTTAAAAAAAGCTCCTTTTCTCCTCATGTTTACTCCTCCTCACCCTTCACTCATGTGAAAGCTGAAGAGTTGTTTACTCTTTCCTTTGTCTGTCATTCATCAGAAACCGTATCGGTTCATCTCTCTGCCCTGAGCCTGTGGGCCAGCAGACAGTCACACATGGGGGGTGGGGGTGGGGGTCACTTTCAGCTGACTAATGGGCGATTTGGCTTCAAGCTGTGGAGCAGCAAATCAGTCCACTGTTCACTGTTCCCAACCTCTCCCATAAAAAAACATCCAGCTCTAAACTGTTGGGAGTGTGATTATGGTGAATGTTTTTTTTTTTTTTTTTTTTTTAATGCATCAAGAAATTTCTCCAAAAATCTTCCAAATAATCATTAAATACAAACTTTCTAATTACTTATATATATATGTGTAAAAAAAAAAAAGCAAATACCAATATTTGATTTCAGTTCAAGCCAAGCGGTTATAAATCTGAATTCTATATCAACAGTTTTATTCCTAACAGGAAATGTGTGCAACTTTAAATGGTTCAACCCAATACCTTTTGGAACGAACCATTAATATGCTTTGAATAGACAACTTGATGAAAGGCAGTAGAGGAGAATTCACCTCTACGACTAAAAACTGTAGTGCAGGACTAGCATATCACCTGAATTTTAACCCAATTCTGACACCATACTCACAGATTTAAACAAGTATAAACCCAATAAATACAAACATTTTACAAAGACTATCTATGAATCCCAGACCCTCCAGGATTTCGCGGCAGATTTTTGTGATTGTCGCAGCCTAAAACGCCTTTGTGAAAAGTTGTGACAAAAGTTGCAATGTTTTTTTAACATATATATATATATATATATATATATATATATATGAAAAGCATCTAAAATTTTTTATTATGTAATACACTTCATATTCCACCTCTTTTTACTTTAACACATGCACTAAGAAAATACTTCATCACCTTATTTAATGTTGTTGAGCTGTCATTAACTTGAATAGAAATGTGAAACACACAATGTACTTTTGGTTCTCTCTGCTCACAATAACATCATCATAAATCATTTTCCAGGGAAAAATTATAACCTTAAGAAAACAGCATAATCAGATGAATCTTCAGGTCTCCGTGTTCTCCTCAGAATCTTCCTCTTTATCTATTTCAAGAGCATCGCTGGTGAGTCAATAGTTGCTGATGGAGGAAGACGAAGGCTTTGAGGAGCGGATCTGATTTATTTTATCTGCTCTGTTTAAAAGGTTCTCTCAGGTGTTTAGAGGTTTCTTGTAGAGGAGGTTCTACACGGAATTATTTTTATGCAGACTGTAAATTCTTCCTTTGTATTATCATTATTTTTCCACATTAAGAACCGTTCAAAAGCGATGCATTGTGGTCTAATTTCGCAAAGACTTCTGGGAAGCACTGGATTTTGGAATTGTAGATCTAGGCATCCTGATAAAATGGTGAGCGCTGAGGTTGCCGTGGTGACTGACCTGCCAGTACCGGGCCGCGATAGGTTGAGTCTCTCCATGACGGGCAGGTACAGAGAATCGGGCATCTTCTCACTGCGACACGCTTCGATGCTCAGGTATTTGAAGATGTGAACTTTGCCTTTTATGCAGATCTGGAAAGAAGAGAAAGCGTTTCATCAGGTGGTAAATTGACTCTCTTAACTCTTTAAAACTTTTTTTTTACACAGGTGTTGTGACTCCTTTTTTCCTGTGGACCAAAGGAAGAATGCACAGCAGCCAAAGAATCACATCTAAGCTTGAACCTGTTCTCCATCTGTCCCTTTAGCTCCTGCTTTTCATTCAACTAACTAAATGAGCTCTCTGGATCATTCTACAATCAGCATGCTTTGGGTTTAAAAAAAATATTGTTTTTAGGAGTAATGGCTCGGAAAGTGATGTTAAAACAAATTTTAAAAATAGCTTAAGTGTTTAAATAAAAGACGAAATTCTAAAAACAAACTTAATTGATAGACTTTCAGTCAAACTGAACGGTAGCATGTGTGGGGGCGTACCTGTGCAGGTGGACTCTGCAGGGGGTTGTTCTCTAACTGGAGTGACTGGAGATGCTTCATGTTTCTGTAGCACACGGGGATGGTGGACACTTTATTGCAGGAGAAATCAAACTTCACCAGCGGAAGGTCGGCCAGGTCTGCAGAAAAACACAAACCTCTTTACATTTAGAGATAAATCCAAGAGTGAACCGACAGAGGACGAGTGGGGAACAGCAGGGAGACACGTTTGAGATGACTTTAGGATCTCATGACTGAAACTAAAAATGCATGTGCTAAACCGGCTCCGACTAGCAGGAAGCACAGCTTTGGAAAACGGTTCTTCTGTGCGTCAATATTTGTTGAGACATTTTTGGAGAAAAACCGATGAGATGTGTTTGCTTTTTAAAGATCTCTTCATGCCTGTCTAAACTGACTTTATTGTATGATGAAGAAGACTGCAGAAAAACAAAACTGCCTTTATTAACATTTCATTAATAAAAGACACATAATACTAAAACCAGCAGCTGTTAGTTCTAAAAGAATTCTTGGAAACTGTACCAACACAAGATTGAAGTTTTAGTCATTAAAACCAAACACAATCTCTTTTATTAGACGAGTAAGAACGAAATAAACCGCAAACTCTACAGTTTTCTTAATTCAGTTAACAGCAGACGACTAAAAAAAAAAACCCACCAACATGTTCATCCACCAAATCCCACAACAGAGAAAACCACCAGAAGTGAATTCCACCAAAGTTCCCAACAAAGAAAAGTGTGTTGATTTGGGTGTAATTGCTCCAGTACCAAACCCAATAAACCCGGAAGGCTGGAAGCCTTTGAACTGTGTGTCTGATGTTAAGCTGGAAAGATGATCACTAAACTGCTTCTGAACAAAAAAACATCCAGATTTTAATCCTAAATGACCTTAAACAGTCACATGTTAACTAGGGCGGCCATGATTAGTCGACTAATCGACTATTAAAATAGTCGACAACTAATTCAATAGTCGATTAGTTGTTACTTTTTATTATATGGAGTCGGAGTGTAGCAAATGAAAGTTATATTGGCATTATTTTAGCTTTTTAAACTGTTTTACTATTTATTAGGGCTATTTTGGAGTTTAGCTAATATTTCAGCTACATACTAGCTATTTTGGTTAACTTAGACTCTTTTCAGTTTTTCAGGCTAATTTGGCATTTAGCAAATATTGTAGCTGGCTAATAGCTTCAGCGTTTTCAGCTATCAACTTCAGCATCTTTAGCTATCGGCACTAGCATCTTCAGAAGCCACATTCCGCTGACAGAATTCACACCAGCATATTCACAAGTAATGCTGTATATCTAGTTTTTAGTCCGTTTAATGTCAATGATGCTTAAGATGTGTGCTATACATCCATTTCGTGCATGACACGATTAGTCCACTAATCGGAAATAAAAAAAAAAAAAAACAGTCGTTTGTGGCAGCTCTAGTGTTAACAAACCTTTTCAGTCACTATCAAAAGAAAAACCCTTAACAGACCCCCTCCAGTCACAATTGTGTTTTTAACATGTTCTTGAGAATTAAGAAAATTACATTTAAATTTGTATTTTGAGTTTTTTTTTATTCAAATCATTGTGAACGAGAAGGAGACGAAAAATTACAATGGAAAAGTCTGTAGGTGTGACATCAGAGAGACCACGCCAAGCCACAAGCTCCAATCTGTTGCAGACCAATAGATCCATGAACGTCTTTGTTTTTCTCATCTGAGCTGAATTCTGGATCAAAACTGATCGGCTGGATAACTCCAATATTGCTCGCTGGGCTTTTTTTGTGCCGCTAATGTTAGGTTGAAGTTGTGAGGGGCTGTAAGCTACTGGGAGAGAGGTCTAAAAAGAGGGATGATGGGAAAGGGGCGGGCTTAATCTGTGCTGATGGTACCGCCCACAATTCAGTTTTCTGAACTATTGCCCAAATTATGAATTAGAAAACAACAAAGTCGGGCTGGGTTGATAAAATCAGTGAATCGACGCAATCTTGACAGATCAATAATCGATCTATAAAAGTAGAAATCGATTTAACACATAAAGCTAAAGTCTGCTAGCTTAATGCTAACATATAATGAAATTTCCCATAGGTCGGCTAATGCTAACGCTCGGTCAACCTAAACATACATTGCTGACTAAATCAACATTTTTATAAACTCACAGGCAGGAATTTTCCAAATTCTTAAAAGAAAATATTTTTTAAGTAACTATTATCTAAAACATCATTTTTGCTCATACTTTCTTTCAGATTTATTTGATCATTACAAGTCATTACAGTGAGTCATTTCACCTCAGTAAGATGCTTTTGTGTTTTATATGAAGTGTAATAAGATGCTTTGATCAAAACTTTTCTAATTTGGTATTTGCAGTGAAACGCCCAGGTCCACGCTATCTCCTGATTTATCTTATTATTCTAAGGACAATCGGATCGGAACCAACAGAAACAAAATATTTGTCTGAGCACAAAGAGCTGGAGGTTTTATGAAGAAATGAGACTTTAGCTGAAAATTCAACATAATTCCATTTTCGTCCCTCCAAATATCTTAAAAAAAATTGATGATACACTGTAAAAAGTTTTTAAATTTTTTTAAAAAGTTCTGTAATTTGTTATATTTAAAATATTAGTTTTTAAGTTGAATAAAAAATTCAAAACTTTAATTTTATTAAATATTACAAAAATTACAAAACTTTTGTTACTTGATCCTACGTGTCACTTTTTTCAGTGTATTTTAAAATAACAGTTTTTATATTTAATGTTGAAAACTAACAGAAAACAATTGAAATATTTGACCAAGTAAACAAATAAACAACTTTCAATGATCTTATTTTTGCAGAAAAAAGATTGTGGTGTGTTATTAATTCGACCACATTCACCGCCAACAACATACATAATACCGAATCATCCGAGTTTCAAACAACAGACAATAAAATAAAGCAGAAACCCGAATCCTCACCTTCTCTGATGATTTATTCACTTTTTTATAGGGATTTTTTTTAACCAGCAAGCTTCTGACAATTTGATATTAAAAGTCTATTAAAGCTTTTTTTTTTTTTTCTCAAATTCAATTGGTCTATAAAAAGTAAAAGCTGAAACTCATGACGAAACATTCTGAAATCATGATTTAAAGTTGCAGGTAATAAAAAAACATGAAAGAATTTGTTTAAAGTTTGTAAAATCATGTTAGATTATGTCATCCTCCACACATGGGACCGCTGCTGTCATGTGACCACGGTTTAGCTGCTGACGAACACTTTCTTACTTCATTTCTCCTCAATATATTTACATAACGTGAGCAGAGATGTTGAGAAAAACTCCAAAAACGGACAGATGTAGAGATGGTCTACTCTGGGGTTTGAGTTTGTGGAATGATCGGTCTCTGCAGACCCAGCACTGCTCAGTCTGATCCCATCAGACATCCAGCATGACTCTCCACTTCCCAGATCTCCTCTAAATTTAGTCTGCTGGAAAAATGCAGAAGTTGAAGCTTAAAAAGGAGGAATGAGGTCATGCTTTTCGCAGACTGAGGACTGAATGAAACAGATTTAGAGATGCAGGCTGCACGGACCGTGCATCATTTTAACATTTTTAAATATTTAAACATGGATGTGCCACAACATTGAAGCAACAACCCGTGTCCTAGTTCTAGCATTTGCTCTGTTGGGTCTGAGCAGTTCAGAGACGGTTGATGCGCTGGCAGTGGAACTCACCTTCTGGCAGGACGCAGAGGAGATTCCTGCGGACGTTCAGCTCTCGCAGAGCTTTGAGTCTGCCGATGTGTCGAGGAAGAGCTGTGATCTCGTTGCAGCTGATGTCCTGCACAGAGCACAACGGCAGCAAAACGTCACACTTCATCCGCTTCACTTTGGACCGACAGCTTTCACGTTTATTGGAGAGCTTCAAGAAAAACCCACAGGACGACCAAAAAAAGCACTTTGGCCTTTTTCCTCGTTTCAGATTTTGTTTCGTTTTTGACCAAACATTTCCATTCCCTTTACTTTTGTCATTATGAATTCAACTTAATGATAAAAAACAACATTTTACACTTTTTAAACACACCCAAGCTAAGGTTAAAATCGCTTGTAGATTTAAAATAGAAGTGGCCCCAGGTTGGAGCCCTGGGGAACTCCTTTGTGCCTCTCTGGTTAAAGAAAAGTTCAATCTTTTTCTAAGCAGTAGCATATTTTTTCAGACTATATGGCACACACAGCAAAACAAAACAGTCAAACTTTATTCAACTCATTCACAAACAGTTGAAGTACATATCACTGTCAGGCTCCTGACTACAGTACCCATAATGCTCCACTGATCAAAGCTGATTCTTATTCAAACTAAAAGGTTTTGGCAGATTTTTGAGCGCCACGTCCCACAGAGAAACAATTGGAGGTTGATAAGCAAAACGAGAACTCAAACTTGAAGCAGAATTCAGGATGGATTAAAAGAGCTTAATTTAAGTTCATACTCAGTGTGATTTTGACACTTGTGATCCACTTTTAATTATTTTACTAGAAAAAATATTCTTATTTTTTCTCAAGTGTTGCTTGTTAAGTTTCCATTGTATAATAAATATTTCCCTCTGTTTTGCTCTTTATTTTTAACAGTTAAAGCCCTTACATCTCATGTGTAAAGGCTTAATAAGGCATAAAGAGGTCACAAAAACAGTTAATTAACAAGTACTAAAAATGTTATATAACCACATGAATTCATCTAGAGTCACAACAGAAATTTGGGTATAAAATGATTTGTTAACATACAAATAGTACATATCTTAAGATGTGGAAGTATAAATATACATTTACAAGGTCTTTGAAATCATTTACTAACACTTTTTAAATATGTTTACAATTCTCTAAATATCTGGTTGGTAAATCATTTAATACTTAATTCTGAATTTTTTATTGTTAATGAATAAAGCCTTAACATACCATTAATAATCATAAATAAAGTGTTAATAACATATATAAGCTACTTGCTAATTCTTTATAAATGATTGAGTGTTAACTAATGCTCAACTAATGCTTAACTAATGCTATATAGTTATTATAAAGTATTACCTTTAAAAAAACAAAAACATGACGCTACCTACTAGAGCAGGGCGATATGGATTTTTTTTTATCACGATATAGTTTTTTTTTCCATATTGTGCGAAAAAGATATCACGACATGAACATATTTGTCACATTTGAACACCCTGTGACAGAAATGTTTAATCATCAGGAGGTTATTTAGATTTTAATATTTATTTCCCATCATACTTTAAATATAACACTTTTTTGGGGGTTTATTCCCCAGTAGTGGCCAAATTATAAAATTATTTTAAAAAGAAATTGCTAAACCATTTAACTATTAAACTTTTTTCTGTTTTTTTTTTTTTTTTTTTTAAGAAAATGAAGTGTCATAAAATTAATTTATAAATAGAATGAGTTTCTAACTGTAAACTCAAATTCAGACATGCTGAGAAACTAAGGACAGATTTACTAGAAATTTGCTGACTCAGTCTCCAGATATTCATGTTTTAGATTTAATCTTAACAAAAACAGCCTGAAAACAGTTTAATGTTTTGGATTATTGTTGTGATATAATCAATCACCTTTAAACTGCACCTTTAAGGGGCGGAGCATTAAGCACAACACCTGACAGGTCACCGTTTCAGTGCCATACCTTCTCTGGATGCTGCTAAAACTCAGTGGATTCAATTATGTTGTTATTTGGAAAACACCATTATTATTAATGTCCTATGAATGAATCTTGTATTTATCCACCACATCTCAGAAATACTGTGTGACGTTAAACCGTTCTGTGTTTACATGAAGGAGACTCGCAGAAAGCCGAGTATCTGGAGCAACATGACAGAGGAGAGAGTCTCACCAGCTCCATGAGGCTCTGCAGCTGCCCGATGGTCTCCGGCAGGCTGACCAGCTTGTTGTTGCTGGCATTGAGGACTCTCAGGGGTAAACCGCACAGGCAGGCCGGCAGGGAGCTCAGCTGATTCCGACTGCAACACAAACACAACGGATCACTCCCTCATCCCGTCAGAAATCATCCTTTTTATTCACCCGGAGAGGAAACCGGAGCAACAACTCCAGACTAGAGACTAAAACTACAGTCAAATGATAAGTCCTGATGAGAATAACTAAATAATTAGCAAACGAGCTGCAATAAACAACCAAAACAGGGAGAAAACCTGTGAATATTTCACCACAAACCTCCAGAGGAGCATTAAAGTTCTATCAGATGAAGAGTATGGAGAGTGTGTAACTTTGGATCTGTGTGTGCAATTCTTAATCTTTAACTCATCTAATACATTATGTGCATTAATACAAAAAATATGAAATTAAAAAAATACAATTTACGAATGAAAAAATTAAAATGACAACAGCTTGAACATAAAAAAGTCTAAATAAGCCTTTTTAAACACTTATTTTCACTCTTGAATATAAAAGCATCTCCCAGAACCGATCACTTCCTCTCTGCCACACCTCCCCTGACACGGGGGTCTGTCCCACAGTCACAGGGGGTGGTGCTGGACCCTTCTAAACACAGACCAGACCAGAGCCCCCACCTCCCGCCGATGCGCAGAGTTCTGGTTGGCGATTGCAGGCAGCGCCGGCCCGCTTGGATCCGGTGCCGCCTGCCGTCCCCGTGACTGCGACCAGCGCTATGCAGATCTGAAAATATTTTATTTTCAAAAAGTGTTTTAAAACGCTTATTTCAACTTTTTTATATTAATTATCGGGCATATCTGTTTAAGAAAGTGGGAAAATGTCAAGTTTTACCAGATAAATTCCCAATCAAAGTTTAAACTTGCTGATAAAGAAACTCTGACGACCCAGCATTCTAGTAGAGTTTAAACGCATCATTTACAAAGAGACGCGGGAAAAGTCTCATGACAGATCCGTGCATTACTGAGGCTTTGTGTGTGTAAGAGGTGATTCAAGAGTAATTTTTAAAGATGTGCGTTTGAAGTCAGTTTCAAGCTGTTGTAATTTAAACTTGTGCGTGCGTAAATTCTATTTTGTGTTGTTTTTTTATTTTGTAATTGTTTTACATATGCACAAAATGTATTTTATTAATTACAAATCAAGAATTATGCACCCACAGATCAGAGTTTGCATGGACTGGATGATGAGATTTGAAACTCCTAAACCTTCAGAGCTGCTCATGGAGACGCACCCCCCCCCCACCCCCATGCATGTTGTTTGGTGAAGAAGCATCATTTATAAGTTTCCTGTCATGTCCTGATGGGAGCAACACTTTGAAAGATGACAGATGGATGGACTGGTTTCATTTTCCAGTTCAGACCTCTAGAGATGTTATAGACTTTTGAACTATAAAAAAAAGCCCTTTTATATCCCATTTTTGACAGATTTGTAGAGCGCTGTAGCCACAAGGTGGCAGTAGTGAGACCATATGGCTGTGAGTTCAGTTTCTGATAATGACAGAAGATGAAAACTGAAAACTTCTCACTGTTGTTTCTCCTAAAACATCGTCTTCTCTGCAGATTCTCGAAGAGATCTGAACATATCCTTAATTCTTCAGTTGGCTCACACACGTATGTTGAGTTTAGACAACAGGGCTCCTACTAGTTACATTTTAGACTTTTTAAGGCAATCCATTTCAAAAATTAAGTCAATTGTTCATCCTATTATTTATTTATGATCAGAATGGTAGCTTCTTTTCCGTGGTCTGTGCCATAATGCTTTAGCTAACTTCTTTTTGTTCTTTTTTTTTTTTTAACAGTGATCAGCGCTCAGCTTATTTGTGCATAATGATTTGTGTTGCTGCTGTTTTTTTTATTATTTGATCAAAACAATCGTGGTTTAAAAAAAAAAAACCTTTTTCACTAGAAACTGAGGTTTCAAAACAGCACAATTTTTAAGGCTCGGATATCAAAATTCAAAATCATAAATTCAACACTTTTTCTGTCACGACACAAGATCTGTAAGGCCTCTCTATACTAGGGCTGGGAGTTACTGGGGGTTACGATGCGATACACGATACACGGCTCACAATATCGATGATATCGCAATACTGCGATAATTGGTTAAAAAAAATCATCTCTAAACTCACAATATATAGAACAACACATTTATTTTCTAGTTTATTTTTTATTTTCTTGCTTGAACACAATTATAATAAACAACCTGTGCAACAAATAAAATATATTTTAGTGCAAATCAGTAAATTTTGTATTTGACAAGCATTGACCCCAACTGAATTGGAATTATCTATAAAATTCAGTGTAAACAATATTAGTAAGTATGAAATAGTAAATAGTAGGACCCTTGGCACGGAGCACCCCCGCCCCCCTTTCCCCTCCCTGTTGCTGAGAGCTCAGAGAATCTTGCCCAGTTTATTTTCAACACCTAACTTGAGGTCTGATTTAAACTATATACTTTTGTCTGCCCCTGATTCACATTGATTTGAATAAAGAAATACATTTTTTATCTTAATTTTCTTTTATTATTTATTCTTTCTTTACATATTGGGACGGCCCCCCTCAGAGGGAGCGGGAGAGATTCCGTTTTCCAGGTGGCTTGTCTGTGTTCCTATTCTTGGCAGTGGACCTCGCCTCTGGCCCGTCTTGCACCCCCAGCTGTCCCCCAGTTAGTGTAGAGTTCGAATAGGTAATTCTTCTTTAACAGTCCTGGTACATCGCCCGTCCGTCCTGGGAGAGGATCCCTCCTTCATGTGGACACCCTGAGGTTGCTTTTTTTTTCCCCATTTTTTTTTTTTTTAAGGAATTTTTCCTAACCGAGGAGGGATAACCAGTTTAGTCTGTTTAGTTTAACAATCAGCTAATGTTTATATTTTATGAGTGATTTCATGTTTTTGGACAATTTCTGGTTTGAAATCAATTGAAACAACCGTGTTGTAATTTTAGGTTATATTCATCAAGTGGAATTGGCTGCAGTGGACGTTTGGACGGCTTCTACCAGACATTTCGGTTGCTGACTTCCATAAACATGCAGCCTCCTCACCACAGAAAGAGGACAGAAACCTCTCTGCTGAGCTATTCTGGGCCTGATGCTCATTTTCATTAGTCATATTTTTTAATACGCTTTGAAAATGTCTGCATGCAAACTCTGTGCTGTTGAGGGAAATAATACATGTTTATCTTTCTAAAAATGTCTCTGTGTGAATCACTTTTCCTCCTCAGAAAAATATTAATAATAAATATTAGAAATGAATGAAAATAGATGAACTGCACATATTTATAACTGTGATTGTACTCAGGAACTATTGGAGCTGCTTCAATGAACTCAAAGAAAAGGAGTCTCAGAGCTTTTTTGATTAATTCAGTTTATTACACAATTTATTTGGTCTCAAGTTAATTTAATTACTAATTGACACTTTTTAATGGATAAATAAATGAATGTTATTCTCTTAACTGCAGGGTAAATGTTGGTAATGGAGTGATGAGTTTTCTCAAAAGAAACTCTCAGTCGTGTCATTTAGTGTTACGCAGTGAGTTGATTGTTGTTAAACCGACTTTTATTTGACTTGTTCTGGATCGATACAATGTCTAAGAGAAGTCTCACTTTAACTTGGATTACATTTTAGGATTTTTTAATGAGCACTGTGCCCTTTAAACATCAGTACAGTGTGTGCAAGTCACTGTCAGATGTGTGTGTGTGTGCGTGGGGGGGGGACGGTTTTGTGGTTTCAGATTTAACAGTTCACTGAGTGTAATGACATTTAGCAAGTTTAAGATTTCACCTTTCAGCATGGCTGGAGTATTACTCCCCCCCAACCCCTCGCACACAGTTAACCCCTCAGTCTCCTCGGGGGCAAAGATTCACAAACACTGTTTCTTCTTTTTTTTTTTAAGTACCAGCAGTAACCAGGCAACACTACATGAGTAGCATGTAAGCAAAAGATTGCTACAACAGCTACAGCTCTGACAGGAGGGTTCACTCTATATAAGGTTAGCAATGATCTTTAAGGTTGCTTGATCCAAGTGCTGCCTCTATTTAACCTGAAATCTTAATAGAGCAGTGTCATGATTTAATGCTTAGGTTTGGTCATCTTCTGTTTTCCCTGTCAGTCTCACCATGTTCAGGTTAATCATCCACAGCTGTCTTCATTTAGTTAATCAACTTCAGTGTATTTAAGTGTCTGGTTTTCAGTTTCTCATTATCAGGTCATCTGCTCTTTTACGTTCTGTCACTTCACTGGTTTGTGCTCCTGTTTTGGTCATGTCTAAGTTATTTTAGTAAATGTTTGTTTCTGCACCAAGTCTGGTCTCCTGCATTTGGGTCCTCCACCATCATCCCTGACAGTATGACCTGACCCCCTTGGACCCAGCAGGAGAACTTTGTCCATGCCACACCACGCCATGCCAGATGGGGTTTCCTGTAGCCGTCTTCATGTCACGTCATGCCATGCCCACCCGTTCCGTTCCTGAGGGGGGACTGTTGGGGCCATCCATTCCTGTTCCTGTGGAGGGTTGCCGGGGCCGCTCCTCTTCATGTTCCTGTTCCTGAGGAGGGTCACCGGGACCGCTCCTTCCTGCCTGTCCCCGAGGATGGTCGCCGCTCATCCCCCTGGTCTGTTTCTGGTTCTGGAGGAGGGTTGCTGGGACTGCTCCTTTTCTGTTCCAGGAGGGGTTTCATTACCCCTCACGTCTGTCTGGCTGCAGGATCCCTGTTTTCTGGACTTGAGTTTTTGTTCCAGGTCCCCTCCTCACAGGTGTTGGGCATCTAGGATCTGCCCTTTTGGGGAGGGGTACTGTCATGATTTAATGCTTAGGTTTGGTCATCTTCTGTTTTCCCTGTCAGTCTCACCATGTTCAGGTTAACCATCCACAGCTGTCTTCATTTAGTTAATCAACCTCAGTGTATTTAAGTGTCTGGTTTTCAGTTTCTCATTATCAGGTCATCTGCTCTTTTACGTTCTGTCACTTCACTGGTTTGTGCTCCTGTTTTGGTCATGTCTAAGTTATTTTAGTAAATGTTTGTTTCTGCACCAAGTCTGGTCTCCTGCATTTGGGTCCTCCACCATCATCCCTGACAAGCAGAACATTTTTGTTTTACTGGAATAAAATGAAAACCATCTGATTTCAATATGAGGTCATCCACAGAACATTGGAGTGTTCATTATGGCTCCGGTTTCTTTATGTTAGAGCTAAAGTGAAAATGAAAATGAATCAATGAAAATGTGTTTTTAAGATGTTAAAAATATCCTGTGAAATCTTCAAATCTCCCCATTTCAACTTTAAGCTCTAAAAAACAATAGAAGTCAAGAAGACTTTCGACTACAGATCCTATTCAACTTTTAAGATATTCAGCAGACTTCGGGCTCCTGAACTTGTTTTTAAATTTTTTTAAAACTCCTTACGGTTTCTCAGATATTTAACGTCAAAGTCTATCTCAGTAAGTTTTCAGTTATGAAAGTCTATGTGAAACAAACTGCAGGCAGCAGAATGGAGCAGTGTTTCAGAGTGAGAGGACACGACTTTTTGTGGATTCACATCGCTCAAGTTCTACATGCTAGTTTTTTGGAGGTTTTTCTTGGCCAATTTGACATTGAGATTTTTGGTGCTATTTTGGAGTTTAGCTAATATGCTAGCAACATGTTTGCTGTTTTGTCTATTTTGATATATACTGACGTACTGTATGTGAGCTATCGTGAAGTTTAGCTAACATTTTAGCAACATTCTAGCTTTATTTGTTGGTCAATTTGACATCTACTGAGATTTTTTGGGTTAATTTTGAGCTTAGCTAATATTTTAGCAACATACTAGCTGTTTTGGCTAATTTGACATCTACTTACATTTCTGGGTTATTTTGAAGTTTAGCTAACATTTTAGCTACATGCTAGCTTTTTTTATTTTGTATTTATTTATTTTGCCAATTTACCATCTCTTGAGATTTTTTGGGCTATTTTGGAGTATAACTAATATTTTAGCAACATGCTAGCGGTTTTGGCTAATTTGACCTCTACTCACGTTTTTGGGCTATTTTGAAGTTTAGCTAATATTTTAGCTACATTCTAGCTTTTTTGAGTTTTTAGGCCAGATTGAATTTACCACATTCACATTAGCATTATTAGAGGTATTACTATATATCAAGTTGATTTTGTTGTTCTGCTAATGTTAGGTTGGGAGTTTGAGGGGCTGTAAGCTAGCAGAAGAGTGTAAAACTCTAACATCTGCTCCCACTGGCCTTATTTTTAAAACTCAGAGGTGAAATTCTGATGCAGAAACTTTGTCCTAAAAAACGACACAGGTTTTTGATTTTGGTTTGTATTAATTACTAAAATTTCATAAATATAATGCCTATGGTTTCTAACAACCTAATGTTTTTTTTTTTTTTTTTAATCAAACTTTATTTCTGAAAAGCAGGGAAAAAAAAAAAAAAAAAAAAAAAAAAAAATCGGTAAATTTTTTATTAAAAAGTCTGAAAACAAGAATAAAAACCCTCTACCTGTTTAAAGACATACCAAGGTGTTTCCATGACAATCAAAGGCTACAGAGCTGATTGGATGTCTGTCAAATGGGCTTTGTGCTGGAAAAGTTTCCAAAACACTGAAACACTCGTGTATGTCAGCACACTCAGATCGCAGCATCATCAAACCTTCAAACTCAACACAACAGGAAAGCAATGAAAGGGAAGAACAAAGGCGTTCCTTCAGGATCACGCTGCGGAGAACCAGTCGCAGAGTCTTACCTGAGGTTTAACGACCTGAGCGACTGCAGGCTGATGATGCTGTCTGGGATGGTCCGGATGCAGTTGTGATATAAATTTAGTGTCTCTAAGGCAACCAGGTGGCAGACCTCTGAGGGAACGTCAGCCAGTCGGTTCTTTGAAAGGTCTGCGAAAACAACAAAGGAGCATTCAGAAAGATGTGGAGAGAGCACACATAGACGCTGGAGTCTGGCCTTCAAGAGCCTTCACCCACAAATGTATCCAGAACACAGACATCATGTTTGGACTACAAACAAAAGGAACTGGAGTGTAGTACGGCTGGAGCTAAAGTATTAGCTAAACTACAAATTAGCCTATAAAAACCTCAGTAGATAACAAATTAGCCTAAAAACTTGCTAAAATTTTAGGTTAACTCCAACATTTTTTAAAATTACTATTAAAGAGGAAAACATAGTCCATGAATACTTCTAAAGACTTTTTGATAATCTACTTAAAACTTTGAGATTTTAAGACTTTCTCATTTATTTCCTATGGGGCATATTTTGTACAATATTTGAACGAGCTGAACATTTTGATACCATGATTGCTGAAATCACTGAAAGTGTGATTGAGTTGAATCACTATAGTGTGAATGCACACAAAGCAATCACACAATTAACAAGATGATGTTAAAAAATGCATCAAAGACAGAATGGTTATTCTGATGAATAGAGGAGTAACAGCTGTTTGTTTCTCTACAGACGTCTTTTGGAGCCAGCGAGTACTTCCTGTTTGGAACGCAGGGGAGAGGGGTCACTCAGTCAATGAGCACTGCAGAGAAAATAACAGGATCTAAAATACTTCAGTCCCACTGTTGCATGACTTAACTCCAACTCGGCCAACAGAATAATGTAGATGCATCAGCAGAAAACAGAAGGTCGTTTGTCCGTTTAGAGGTCAGATTTGAAATGACAAACTTCTCCAAGGATAGTTAAAAGCCGCCTTTAAATCGATGCTCGTTCCACGGAAACCCTTTGGACAGACTTAACGTCATTCTGAGCTGCTGCCAGCTCCTGAAATATAGATGCTGTGCTTCTTCAGCCGACGGACGTAGAAAGTGGGTTTGGGTCACGTGTCAAAGTCAAGGCCTGGGGGTAGGATCCGGCCCTCAGGGTAATTCTATCCGGCCCTCCAGATCGTTTCATTTTATTATTGATGATTTCTAACTTCATAAATTTGACTAAATATATTTTTGTGGAATGTAAAATATTGAAAGCTATTAAATTAATTTATTCTAGAATAATATTCCTGACTTTTTTTTAGCCTATGCAAAACTATGTTAAAAAGTTACATATTTTAAGTTCTAAAGATTGGCATTCTGTTTGCTTTTTAGACTATTTTGGCATTTACCAGGTTTTTTTTTTTTTTTGGCTGTTTTGGAGTTTATCTAATATTTTAGCTAAATGCTAGCTGTTTTGGCAAACTTTAGCTTTTCTTTTTAAGCTTTTAGGCTGTTTTTGAGTCTAGCTAATTTTTTAGCAACATGCTAGCTGTTTTGGCTAATTTCGGCTTTTTTACGTTTTTTAGGCTGTTTTGGAGTTAAGCTAATATTTACACGCTAGCTGTTTTGGAGAGTTTAGGCTTTTTTGTCCTTTTTTTAAATCTTTTGAAGTCAAGTTTTTTTTTCCTTCATCTACATGCGAGCCGTTTTGGCAAACCTATATTTGTTATCTTAATTCTTTTTAGTTTTTTAGACTAATTTGGTATTTAGCTAATATTTTAGCTGAATATCAGCTTCAGTTTTTTCAGCTATTAACTTCAGCATTTTTGGCTATCAATTTCAGCATCTTCAGCTATCAGCACTAGCATCTTCAGCCACATTAAGGTTACAGCATTCACACTAGCATTATCGTAGGTAATGCTATATATCTAGTTCATAATTATGTTAAAAAGTTACAGTTTGAAAGTTTTAAAAATGTAGTTTTAGAGTCTTCAATAAATGTTTATCGAGACCAAATGTGTGTTTTGGATTTTGGCCCCTTGTGTGATTTATTTATTTTTTTCCCAGGGACTGTGCACATCAATAGCATCGCTGCAATGCGCCAGAATTAGCTAAAAGCTATTTTTCATCTGTAGTCCCTGGACAGGTGTTAAAAATTGTCAACCTAAAAATGTCAAAACATGAAAATACGCAATATATGCATATAAAATACATATTACAATAATGAAATGCACACAGTAAGAAACAATAAAACTATTATAAAAGTCACAAAGTTGGCATAGAATAGAAGGGGAGTGGCAGAGTGTATATCAGTTGAGTTTGACATCCCTGGTTTAGGTAATGAATGTAGGTCTGGTCTAAAAAGCTCCGTTCAGATTGAAGGAGAAACCTCTGTCAAGCTGCTGAAGGCCACGCTTGATGACATCACATCCTGCACCGCTAAATAAGGCCAAGAAATGTAGAGCCCATTACTCCACATTGTTCTGTAGGAGGCCGAACTCCTGAAAACAAACTTTGTTTTCTTTAAGGAGAGAGGGGGACAGACAGGAGAGCGTTTCCTCTAGAGGAGAGGGTTTGTTGCACTTCGGCATCAGCTGCTGCGCAATCAGAGCTTCGTAAAAATCGGTCTCATCTGGTTTATTGTTTTATGGACCGTCAGTCATCTGGATGACCGAGCCACAGGAGTGCAGCAGGACTGTCCTCAGTGGAAATCACAGCTGCATCTCAGCATCGACGGCAGAGGCAGCAATGCATCATGGGTCATAACAGTGGGAGGAAGTGCTATTTAAAAACAGCCCAAACCAAAAAGAAATGGCCCAGCTTTGATTCTGTGAGCAAACAGCAGCATGACTCTGTTGTTATTAGTGTGTGTGTGTGTGTGTGTGTGTGTAGCTGTGAGTTTGTGAGACATAAAAACATTCTTGGCTTTCAAAGGAAACTCTGAGATGTTGTAACCAAACAGTGACACTGATGATCAGCCTTGAAGACAGAATTAGAGCCACGTCCGTCTCACACTCTCTGATTGTCCAAACGTTTGAACCAAAGGTCATTTGAGGTGACGAGTAATGACAAAGGCTTCAGGCCTTTCCCCCCACAAGATGCTGAGTGATCTGTGGTCACGATAATGAAGACCTCTGGCTCTGTTAGTGTGGAAAACAAAGATGCAAATCATAAAATCAGTTCCCGGAGTGCTGCAGAATTACTAGTGATGCTAAATGACGAGAAAAGAAGAGAACTGATTTTTAACGACCAACAATTAAAATCAGTGTCTTTAACATGTTCTTGTGACATTTTTCTCATGATGGAGGACATGTCTAAAACAACTCTGACCAAAGTGACCAATGATATACGTTTGAGTGCAGATGGTGGAAAGGAGGCTAGTTTTATTGGATCTCAGTCTGTATTTAATACAGTCGACCACACTATATCAGTCAGACAAATGGAATTACACGTGGAGTTCCCCAAGGCTCCATCCTGGGGCTACTTCTATTTTAGATTTTATTTATTCTTATACAAAATATTGCCAAAAAAACACTTATATTATAGCCTCTACCAAATAAAACGTTAAATTAACATAAAATACAATTATACAATTGTATACATTACATTTACAATTATAGACTTAACAAATCTTAAAAAAAAACATTTACATTTCATAATACGATCATTTTATTATCAGGGATAGCCTTCAATACTTTTTAAAAGAAGTGTCCGATATGCCATTCATGGCCAGATGGGACAAAGGACTCCACATTTTGCAGCCTCTAAATCACAAACTAAATTGTCGCCTCGATGTGACACATTTAGAAACATGAAAATGACCATTTTGACAGGTGTTATATTAATGGAGCTCTGCATTAGTTTTAAAATAACATATAAAAATTTACAGTGATAGCATTTAACATCTACATGCTCCCACAAAAAAAAAAAAAAAGGTTGGATGTCTCTAGAGTGCTTCAATCTATTCATCTAAAAACTACCAACCAGCCCAGAAACTTGGGTGTAGTGATGAACACAGACCTACATTTTAATAAACACATTAAGGCTGTCCAAAAATTAGCCAACTATCATCTCAAAAATATGTCAAGAATTAAATATCTAATGTCTGAGCACGAGCTGGGTTGATAAAATCAATAAAATCCATAAAAATATAGATCGATTTAGCACATAAAGATAAAGTCCACAAGCTTTATGCTAACGTTTAATGGGATTTCTTATAGGACGGCTAATGCTAACGCTCAGTCGACCTAAAAATGCATTGCTGACTAAATGAACATCTTTATAAACTCACAGACATGAATTTTCCAAACTATTTTGAAGGAATATTTTCTGAAGTAATCATTTGTGGTCTAAAGCACTGTTTTTTGTTCATACAGTTTTCTTCTTCTGATATAAGGTGTATTGCTATAGCGTGATCACCACCTAGTGGCCAAACTGAAACACCCCCCAGTAGAAGCAGAACAATGTTTACAACAATAATGATCTGAGTATTTTGTAAGAACTTCTCCTTTTGATGATTCATGTAACACTGGATGATGTTAACAATCTCATTATTTCATTAATACATTTTACAGTATGTGAACTGTATAAGAATAATATAAATATATTTAAAACATATAGTAGAATATTCATGTATTTCTAATCAAATATGTCTAAATGTGTAAACTCAAATTTAAACTGAATAAAATTAAGAGGATCGAAAGAATCCGGAAAAAAAAGGGATATCGAATCAATCCAGGCTCTTGTGAATCTGATCCAATCGTTTCTGGAAATTATTATCAATACCCAGCTCTAGTATAAGCAGGACCTGGAAAAACGAGTTCATGCATTCATCTTTAGTTGACTTGATGACTGTGACAGTGTTTTTTACAGGGCTACCAAAAAAAATCAATCAGGAAACTTTGTCCTGGAAAATGACACATTTTTTATTTGAACTAAAAATGGCACCATCATAGCTAAAAGACCACTGGGAAGGTTTTACAAAAGATGATCAGAGTGGGACTTTAAGAAATTGTCATTTATCTCAAATCTCTGAACCAAATATTAAGTTATTTATATTCTACTTTCCACAAATTCTCTGTAGTTTAGTTTTCACTGCATGTCTACAGAGCAATATAAAACAGCTCCTGAGTTTTGTTTGACATTTTTTTCTAATAAAAAACTGTCTTTTGAAGATTTCTTTCTGCAAAAAGATAAATGTTGAGCTTTTGTTCTAAACTGAAAAAGAAAAATAATGTACCAGTTATAGGTAAAGATTCTATCTCGAGTAATCCTTTTGAGATATTTACGACAAACTGCTTGGTTTTGTTTTCTTAATCAGAAGTTTGAAACAGTCCCAAACCCCTTGTTTACAAAGAGAGAGAATAAGAAATGTCATGTGTTCTTCATCTGTTTGTCTGCGGTTTTCCTTGTTAACTTGCTTCATAGCGAAGCTGTGCAGACTTGCGATGGAAAGGCAGGCTAAGCTGTTCCTAAACCCGCCTGTTTTAACTGCAGCCACATGCAACTCAGGTGTCGGGCTGTGCTTGTGAAGCATTAAAGATGAATATCCGAAATCCAAATCCGAACGCTTCCTGATACCCTTTCACACACTAACTAAGGATTACTTCATCGCAGGATTTTGAAGCTCTGGCATGTTTCAGGCGTGTAACAGGAGGAGGCCACATTCCCTTCGGCTCACTTGTTTCAACCTGTAGCAGCCGATCAGATCGCAGGGAGAAACAGCGGAGACATTAAAGTTCAGCCCACTCCTGCTTTACCACATCCAAATAATAATACAATATTAGAACATTCTACCACACTGAATGCTCACATGATTCAAAGTGTTTCCACATTTGGAGTGGAATCGTGTGCTGTCTGGTGCGATGGTAGTAAAATAAATCTACAGTGTCTTAATCCAAATAGTATTTTTCAATATCGATTATCAATTTATCTCATTTTGAGATGATATGTTAAAGTCAAAGGTCGATTTGATTGGATAAATAACTTACCTCAGACAGTAGAATCTGGTTGGATCACGAGAAATAAAAAAGCAATTCATTGATTTATCATTACACCCCTAATTTTAAGTGCAAAAAGTTCTCATTTATGGGGTCTAGATGACCCGACCCTTGCATTGATGTGTAATCCCTCCCATGACAACAGTGGACATGATTTTATGTTTGCTACAGACACCAGAGAAGATAAAGAACCCTTGAGAAAAAAGTTCAGTGCGCTGTCTTGTGGGGTCCAGATGACCCCACTTTTAATGGAAACATGCCTGGGATAGCACAAGGGTTACGTTAAAATGATGCGTACAAGATTTGTTTTTGTTATCAGCGAAAACACTTGAAATCCAGGATTATAAAAGCCAGATATGTGGCACAGATCTCCTCATTGATGTGTGAGAACAAATCGGTTTGAAAGTGGAACCAACGCAGTTCATCAACTCACCACTAGGAACCTCCTGTTACTTAACCAATCTGGTTCTTATTTGTCTTCAGTTAATCTTCACAAGACAAACTGATGTTTTGTTGAAACTTTCTTTTTTTTATTTTTTCAAGTAAATTTAATATTCAAGACAACTTCACTGGGATCATGTTTAAGAGAAAAAAATGTTTATAATTTGACACAAGTTCTCTTTTTACCAAAAATGCTAAACAACAGACAAAAGACATTTTTACACAATCAATTATTGAATATCTCAAGACATCAGATTATGACTGATGTACATGTTTAATGCTGAATTCTTAAACATCTTTAGTAGACATGTTCCAACCACTAATAGGAATTTAGTTGCATACATTTGGTCTTTTTCTGACAGGAAGGAGTTCAAATGTTGATGAAAAACTGTTTTTTTTTTCTGATAAACATGTTTTAAGTGAGCTCAATAGAGACAAAGACATCATGTGACCACGGGGTTTGTCCATCTTGTCCTGTTAGAACACTAATGTAAAAACTGATGCCAACCCCACATGAACAGATCCATGATCAGTGTCTTCTAAGTTCTTTACTTTTCTGAAAGAAACATAAAAAAAACAGTAAATAGAAACAACTCCTTCCAGTGATGAAGACGTGGGACTTCCTGTGTTAATAACAACACTGTACTTAAGAAAAGGAAGTGACGTCATCTCTAAGCTTCAACATTTGAGCATTAAGAAAGAAAAGAAAAAAAAAACAGAAAAGTTGGTCTACTCGACAGATGTGTCATCAAGATCATTTAAGATGCAAAATGAGACGATTGAGGAGCCGGACTGACAACAGCAGAAACCTTTAATGTCTCTACAGAGAAACAGTGCTGCAAAGACACTGACACACTTTTATCTACAATTAGCTCCTCCAGTCCAAGTTTTACCAGTCCAAACTCGCCTTTTACCAACACATCAGGCGTGTCAGCGCACACGCTTCTCCACAGCACAAAATCCAGTTAAAACATTCTGGTGCCTAAAGCCAACATCCTGAGGGAGACTTGTAGTCTGTTTTAATCTCTGTTGGGCTTTGAATCTTTTAATAGACGAGGAAACGTTTTTCAAAACAGGAAGTAAAGTAGGAACTGCTAAAGATACTTTAACATGGAACATGAACATAAACCCGATCAAAACAGAAGAACGACTGGACCAATGTGAAGTGGCTCGGTGCGTAACGTGTCTGAAGGAAAGCACGACTTGACCAAGTCTGGTCATGTATGTTGAGGCAATGACTCGTATAGAGCAGAACACAGGCTTCACTAAGCACTTTTGATTTGACTTTAAGAATCTAACTAAAAAAATGAAGAATGTTTTATTTGAATAGTGGATATTATTAGATCGAGTACTATTGACTGTCAATTAATAAGTAACCCCTCCCCCCTTGGGTTCCAAACAGGAAGTACCCGGTGGTTCCAAGACACCAAAAACCCCATAGACTTCTATAGAGAAATAAACAGTTATTACTCAGTCATTCTGTGTGTCAGAATAAACACTCTGGATCTTCTACATTTCCACAACATACTCTTGATCATCCTGTTTTTGTGCATATTTTTTTCCGAATTTCAAGTTTTTCAAGTTCTAAACTGACCAATCAGATGCCTCATTACAAGAAGGTGGTCTCACATCGAACGTTTGACTGACAGATTTCAGGAATCCCGCTTTCAAGCAAAAGCTAGAAATAGACAGTTGTTATGCAGTTGTTCTATTTGTCAGAATAACTTCTCTTGCTCTTCTATATTTTTCTTAACATCTTCTTTCAAGTTCTACTTTTCTAAAGATATTTTTAGTTATTGCAAGTTATTCAACTGACCAATCAGATGCCTCAGTAAAGGTATGTGGTTCCCCCTGGCCACACCTCCAACTTTTGATTGACAGATTCTCCTGAGCCGCTTTCAGTGGACGGGGTGTAGACTTCAAACAAGCTCACTTATGATTGGTGGAAGTTAACGGTGTAACGGCTCCCAAAACTCCCGGTTCAGATCGTGTTACGGTTTTGGGGTCACGGTTCAGATAATTTTTCGGATCAGTAAAAGAAAAAACAAGATAAAAGCTAAATACATTTTCGGAAGCGCTTCAAATCCAATATTCAATAAGCATATAAAGTACTTATATTTATGTTTGCAACATCAAAGCATTTGGTCATTGAGGCCTAATTATTAAAACAAAATATCTTTAAACTCTGAACACAAACAAAATGCTAAAACATGTAGTTTCTGATTACATTTGAATGTCTTGAGACCAAATCTACAAAAACTGAGGGAAAAGAATGACCCCTAGTGGGAGTGGTTCCTCTAAAAACGCGACTTGCATCGACTCGGACCAATCACAGTTGGAAGGTTTCAAAATGGCGGCAGATGAACAGGAAGTGACGGACTTTGGCCTCTTTTTGCATGGGCAGAGCTAAGGCCCCTTGTTTTGTCCAGTAAAATAATAGATGTCAGTGATCCGGCTCCAACATGTCGATGTCCATATTGCAAAAAGAATAGGAAACTGAATGGAGTTCATTTGGCTGGAACCAGAAGTAAGGCTTTTTCTATGAGTGAAGTCACACTTTCTCGATGCAGTTCCCATGCACTCAGTGAGTCTACCACAAAGTGTGCTTTCCTAATGTGAATTCACCTTAGTTTGCTGAATGAGTGCAGATTTGGGATTATTGTTTGGGGTCATTCTTGTTCTTGGTCCAACACTACAAATGCTGGTTCTCTAAAGCTTTTCCTTTTCCTCTTCCACACACCTGACATAAACCACTGTAATTCACGACCATGTCTCTGCACAGCTGATGAGCCGAATCCAGAGTGTTGGAGCGGAAAATAAGTTAAGGAGGTGCAGAGGGGTCTGGGACAGGCTGTTCTGAGCGGTTAAACCGTCCTTGTTCGTGGGCTTTAAAAACCCTTGCACTTACAGAGGAATTTGCTTGTGTTTCAAATCATTTAAGCGTGGCGAAGTCGAGCAATGAGATGGCAGAAAATGTGTGTTTATGGTGGTTCTAGGAGGCTTGCTGACCTGCATGCGACTGGTGATACAGACCGCTGAGATATCAGACCGTTGCACAAAGTCCCGTATCGTGGAAACACTTCCACAATGTACAAAGGCTCTGCTGCCCACTCAAACACAGAGCTCGGTCATCTGACAACAACTACAGACGCACAGGAAGGGTAAAAAAGAGGCATCAAACCAACGTTGAACTACAAAAGTTGCATTACCTGCAATAATGCTAGTGAGAATGCTTTTTGCTGAAAGTAGTCACTTGCTGAAGATGCTGAAGCTTTTTGACGAAAAATGGTGACACAACTTACTTGAATTGAAGAAGGGATTTGCTGAAAATGCAAAAGCTATTTGCGAAATGTTAAATATACTAAAGACTTGACATTTTTGTTAACGAAGCATGAAAGAGCGCCAAATTTTACCTACATTGCTAAAAAAAAAATGTAGTAAAATTGCTTAAAAATCCCTAATACATGCCATTTTGCAAAAATATTTAGTGTGTTGCTTAAATAGAAGCTAAACTCCAAATTAGCCCAAAAAATAGTAATGGATACCAAATTAGCAGAAAAGGCTAGTTTACAGCTTAAATACTAGCAAAACTCCAAAATTCCTCCGTAACTAAATTAGTCAAAAATGTTAGCCTGTTGCTAAAGTAGACGCTAAACTCTAAATTAGCCTAAAAATCCCAGTAGATAACAAATTAGCCAAAAACGTTAGCATGATGCTGAAATATTAGCTAAATATTCTTGAAAGTTACTATAAAGGATTAAAACATAGACCATGAATATATTTTAAGATTTGTTGCTAATCTACCTAACATTTTGGAAAGTAGCAGGAGAATTACTATAGTGTGAATGCTTACTAAGCAAATATTAAAAAAACTTTATCTACAGAACAATCTGTATTTGAAACATGATCAAATCCAACTTCATTAACCTTTAGAAAGCCTTTTAGTGCAGAGCTATAATATATGTATATATGTGTAATACCATATGTACAACAGACACATAAAGTGATGAAATGTTTTGAAGTTTGCTAAGAGGACAGTAAGTTCCAATAAAAATCCTTAAAAGTGAAGATGACAGAGAGAAACCAAACTGTCTCATCTTCATTTGTTTTAAGGAACTATCAACAAATACAAAATTAAACCACTTTTAAATTTTTGTTGTTTGACCAGCTAACAAACTAAACTGACTAGAACTTTGCTACCACAGAAACAACTCAAACCCTGATGATTCTCTGTAGCTGAAACAATCACAGACTCTGGGACAAAGAGAAGGTTGACTAAAGTGAGTGCCGGGCTGTTTGTGGAGTCTCTGTGTTGTTCAACTCTACGTTTTGCAGTCTGGTCTGCCAGAGTGGACCTGAAGATGAGCAGGGCCTGCGTGAGCCTGCGCTGCAGCTGCATCCTCTGGCCAGACTCCTCCCTGCAGTGCAATAATGACAGGTTGTACACCACGCAAAGAGGGATAAAAATAGCTGAGAGTGGCTTTTCCAACCCTACTCAGCAGTCTTACAGCAAACACCACAGCTCTAACTCAACATCTGGGAATGATGAAGAAAACCAAGTCCGTTTTTTTTTTTTTTACACATTTTTCACTCTCCATGTCACAGATTGCAGTAATGATAAACGTATGAATAAACCAGAGAAAAAACAATATTTATTTTCAACAACATTTAAAAAAAACAGTCATCAGCCACATGGGTGATGGTGAAGCACACAGTGAGGGTTAGCATGTACAGCAGGCTGGAAGAGCTCACTTCAGATAAACATATCAAATTTTGGTCAAGATGTAGACACATTTAGTGGCGATACGATATGTATCACGATCCTCATGATACAATATATCCGCAGATTATGGCAGTGACAATTTCTTACAAATTTGTGAAAGAGTGACTTTGAAAAAGTTTGTCTGAATATTAATATACTTTACACATGAAAAAAATGGAAAAAAATACCTTTTATTTACTGATTAGAACATTAAGACTGTATCTAGTATCCAAGTTGGTTTCACCCAAACAAATTCAAGGTGTTTCACTTGTTGTCTGGTTTCTACATTGTAATATTTTTCCATAAATAAGCGTTAGTGTGCCTTAACCAATAATCTGTCATCCTGATTTGTGGATTTCACCTATCATAGGTTATTTTTAGAACATAACCCCCCACAATGAATGAGGGAACGCTGTATTTCACAGAATTAATTTTTTCATAGATAAAACGCTCTAAAATTCAAAATGTCTCCTTTAGATCATAATTCAGTGTGTTTGCTAGGGCTTTCTTTCTTAATAAAATCAATTAATCATTTTGAATCAATTTAAAGCTCAACAGATCAATAATCGGTTCATAAAAATATACATTGATTTAGCGCATAAAGCTCAAGTCCGCTAGCTTGATGCTGACATTTAATTGCATTTGCCATATGACGGCTAATGCTAACGCTCGGTCGACCTAAAGATGCATTGCTGACTAAATTAACGTCTTTATAAACTCAGATATTAATTTTCTAAACTCTTAAGGAAATATTTTTAAAGTAACCATTTGTGGTCTACTCTAAAGCGTCGTTTTTTTCCTCATACTTTCTTCTTCTGCTGGTGTATTGCTATAACATGATCGCCACCTAGTGGCCAAACTGAAACGCCCTCCAGGAGAATGATCCTTTTTAGAATACTGTGTGCGCTGTATCAAATTTGTTTCTAGAAATCCCTGCAGATACCCAGCCCCAATGACTCCAGTTCACAAGTCAAGCAGGATTTTAACATTGTTTTGGTGAATCAGCTTCAAATGATGAAAACATTTCTGTGACGTACAATCTGGCCTTGATCCTCCACAAAGCAGCAATTTTGGTTCCTTCTGACAGCTTCACATGCAGCAGCAGAACCGTTCTCAAAATCAGTCCGATTCCAAACCGAAATGATAAAACGAATTTAATGACTGACAGAAACTCACCTGAGGAAACATGAGCCACGTGGAGCTGGGCTGCACTGAAACCTCTGACAGGCAAAATGTAGAACGTTGCTCATGTTGCCTCAATGCAACGTTCTTCTGGGAAAACCTCCATGCCGGCATTCTCATGGATGTTATTTTGCCACCACTCTGCTTTTCTGCTGATTCGTCTCCACGTGGGTGCAGGAGACCCCGCTACGACTGCTGAGGAAGCTGCTGAGACCCCAAACAACTCTGAACAATCCCGCTCATTTCATGCTTATTTCTCTTCTCTTTATAAGCCGAGGCAAGACAAAGACAGAGCTATGACCATGGAGAGGATTGTCTTTCATCTTGTGTTCGTATTAATGCACGAGTGTGATGATAAACAACCCTAACTGCTTCTGAATGTGGTTGGAGCTATCAGATCTCACTGCGCCCTGGAGGTTTCCTGCGTTACAACTGTAATTACAGCTCCCACTTGTAAGCAGATCTTCCAAAAGGCCTGTAAATACCGGATGGAAAGGGGACCAGTCGGGCCTAGGAAAGGCGACGGGTGGGAAAAAGCTGCTGCCTCAGATGGATGGGGATGATAACAACCAGTTTTGACACTTTTGCTTCCTTGCTGATCGCAGCGATCATCTCTGAGCGGCGCAGTGACCTGCACCGCCAACACCAACCAAAGGCTTGAAGCAAACTACTGTCCCGTCCAAAAGATGAAGCGCAACACAGAATTACTTTTAAATATTGTTGTACAACAAGCATTTTGCAGCATGAAAAGCATCTATTGGGACATTTGAAGGAAAAAACCCAAAAGGAAAGAAAAGGTCCACGTTTGGTCAACAAGTACCTGGATTGTCCACTGCATCTGCCTGACAGGTCTGCACGCATCAGCAGCTGCATGAGAAGATGCGTTCTGTCATGTTTACGTTTGCATGTTTTGGGTTTTTTTTCCTGCACAGTTGAAAGGTTGGAATTCTCTTTTCTGACATTTCTTTCTATTTTTAAACCTACATTTTGAGAGTGTGTGTGAGAGTGTGTGTCTGTGGTGAGACTGGTCTCTCTACAGGAATTCCTCATGACCTATTTTTCAACCCGCGTCCATCTGGTGAAATCAAACTCAAGAAAAAAGGAGTCAAATTTCAATCCGATTTTTTCAGAAAGTTTATTTTTGGGTCCTCTTTTTCCCGGTAGTTCTTAACCCACATAAAAAAAAAACAGTTTGATTTAAAGTGAAAGGCCCTGTTCAGAAGTAGAATATTTTCTTTTCTAGTTAGTGTGAAAGGATGTCGCCTGCATTTTTATAGATTTGCTTAGATTTCCAGAACTAACTCTTTAGCTTTTCCTCAGTGGTTCCCACAACAGCAGCTCACTCAGACTCTCTTTCTTTTGTCTTAAAAACATTAAAACATTTTATATTCCTTAAAAAGCAGCAATAGTTATGGAAGTGTGTGACTCAAAATTCAAAAATAAAAGTCAATACTGGAAATGCTTTTTCATTTTCACAATGTAAGTGCTTTATACTTGACTCTTAAATGAAATGAAATAGCGATCCTCCAAACGGCTTTTTCTTTTTCTTCTTCAACATTCCTGCTGTTTGCTGGTAACGCCAACCAAAGCAGAGGAGGAGCGAACACGTCGTCATGGTGCGTCCCTGGAACTGCAAAGTCGGACTTGAAGGATTGATTGAAGTAATGCAGTTACATTGTGTAAATGAAAAAGCATTTCTGTTTATGCATTTTAATTTTCAAATTTGATATTTGTAATTGAATTTTGGTACAAATTTACTAAAAAACTTTATCAAAAATTAAAATACCAAATGCCATTTCTTTATCATTTTAATCATGTCACACATTTGACACTAAATAATTCCTGTTTTCCAAGTACGTTTTGAACCAGTAGTAGTAAAAACATGTTGATTTGTGCATTTAACAGGATTGTAAAATGTGAACAGATTTTAAAATAATTCTGTTTATGGCATTAACGTTTCCCTAGCAAAGTATAAGAAGTGCAGAGTTAGACTTCTTTTGTCAACTTTTATGAAGTGTTCCAAGATATTAGTATAAAGACAACTCATTCTATGATTAAGTGATGAAATGGTGACATGGCTGAACTTCCAGCTTGATTTTTGCCCATCAGAAACCCATATGGGTGATGTCAGAGACTATCTGTCCAGTCGATGGATCAGACCAGGAAAAATGACGGCTTTATTGGGTAAACCAGATTTTACTCTGCCCACTACTTCAATGCTCAGGAAATGACAGTTGGGGAGGCCGAAAAAGAAGAAAAAGTTTTAAGCTCCACCCAAACAAACGACACGCATAGAAATGAACATATTTGAGCTCCAACTAAAAAATGTAGTTAAATCCTGATGTAACATTTGTTGCAGCAATGATACATAAAAACCTGCAATAATATTTACATTTCTGTTACTCCCAGAATCCATAGACTTAGACTCCTTTGTTAATAGTTGACACAATTTTAATATAATACATTTTTTGGAAAAGTATGTTGAGTTTAGGCTCCTTTCGCTTCTCTATTCCACAGAACCGAATATTATCATTTTTTTCAGACAATTAAGTTATATTACCATAAATACTACAAGTCTGAACAGGGAATTTATGTTCTATTTTATAAATGTGCATCGGACACAGCAGCCTCTGCATGTTTGCACAGGTCCATGATGCACCCCTGTAGCTCGGAGCTGATTTCCATATAGAACTGAGAGCCTAATAAAAGGCTTGGGGGGATCTCTCCTTGTCTGACCTAGTGACCAGCAGACACTGATGGATTAGCAGGAGAGTGGATTTACTGAGAGGAGGTGATTATTATGTTGTGGAGGCAGTCATATGCACAGACGTATCAGGAAATTGAGGACGGAGCAGCAAAAACGAACAGGAGTTATTAGAAAATGTTTCAAACGTGTAAATGTGTCAAAGACAGATGTTCCTCAGAGGCTCGCATTACATACATTATTCATCGTTTCAGGCTGGAGTGGATTTGATACACTTCCTCTCTTTCTTTCTAGGTTGTAAAAGAAAAAAATGTGAAAACTAGACTAACTAATACAAATAATTAAATGGCCAGAGTGAATATGGTGTACAGGCAAAGCAGATGTTTGCTAGTGTTAGTTTAACAGCGCTGACAACTCAATTCTCAGTCACATGAGTGAAAAAACTATGATTCAAACTGAAATTATTTTCAATGCAGTTTTTGTTTCCAGGTGACAGTAGCTGTTAACACACAGAGATGTAAAAGAAGCATTTGTTGTCATTTTCAATCCCGTGTTTTCATGCTGTAGTCTTTTACTAATATATTGTTTTTGGTGGAAATAAGTGCAGAGATTAAAGATGAATTACAAAATTGAATTACTTAAATAATGGCAAAAGACACAAATTAAGTTTTGTTCCAGTTGTAAAAAAATGTTTGATTGTGAGAAGAAAATGTGTTTTTTAAAAAGTACTTTCACACAATTCAACTGGACGATTTATTAATTGTTTAATCTACAAAATAAAGATTTAACAACGCACACATATGAAAAAAACATCTTTATGTAAGAGCTTTATTTACCTAAAAGGAAAATTGAATTGAGGATTGGATTAATCCACTTTTGAAGTAGAAAACTTTTTTATTAGAATCAGTTATTTGTAGTGCTGTCATCCGATTCAGTTTTTGTTCTATTATTTAATCATGACTTGTAATTAATGAATCTATTTTTAATTGCAATTATTTTTAACCTAATTATTGTTGTGAAAAGTTTCAATTTAAGATATTTACTTTAAAGTCATGATCAAGATCAAATTGCAACTTTATGAAGTTTTCCTCATATAAAAGACTTCCAACCTTCACTTTCACATCAACAGTCGGCATTTTCTTCAATCTCAAACAATTAAGAAAAAAAACAAAGCAAAAACAGAAAATTCGGTCCAGAAAGCTCAAATCTACCACATAAAGACACTTTAGGAACACTCTTCTGAGAAATCCCAAAAATATTGACAACAAATTTCTTAGTAATTCCATGATCCCTGTTGACATTCCTCATTCCACAGTTTACCGTCCCGTGTGATCAGCCCTCATGTACCCCATTCATTTATGATAATGAACACTTCTGTCAGGCTTTATCCTCTACAGAAGAGATAATAGCTGCAGCTTGTGGCTTTGAATGGGTTAGTATCATGTGAAGAACAACAAAGTCGCCGAGTACACAGCAGTACACAGACACCAAGACGCACTGGGTGCAACGTTAAGAGGCCAAGATTATATTTAAATCTGAAAACATGAAATTAGGTGTAGATTAAAAATGATGACAGCGTACACATTTTCATCAGGGAAGGAATTCGGACATAGACACTGGCATAGCCACCCTAATTCTAACTATTAAAAACTATACAGTACAGGACTATTTAGTGCCCAGGATTTTAAAAGCAATTCGGGCACAATGCTCACTACTTTTCTAGATATGACATCACCGATGTCACGGAGTGAAAATCTAATCAATACGAACATTTCATGACATCTCTTTGTGACTCCATTGTATTCTGATAGTGAAATTGTGATGATTTACTAAAAATTTACATTTAAACACATTGTTTTTTGCAAAAATTGTTTGACTGCAATGCATTATCCTCTATATTCACCGATGAACGCGAGAATTCTGGGAAATTTCTAGGGCTCTCGATTCTGGAATTAGTGGATTTGGACAGCACTAAAAAATGGCAAACTGAATATTTAGTGAGTAGGGAAGGAACACTACAGCGATTGCATCTGAAGTTTATGCAACAAAACATAAACGTAGACTTTCAGAAGTTCATATTTTGAAATGAATCTGTTAAACTAAAATGTAAAGAAACGTTCATTTCATTTTATGACTTTTCTAAATTTATTTCAGGAATAAAAAGTTCTCTTTTGGGTGAACTTTTCACTTAATGATTATGTATATGTCCATACAAATGTCTATTAACATTGAACCCATAGTGACATCAGTGTAACAGAAAAAACATCAGAAAAGTGTTATCTGGGTCACTTGGACTGAGGTATATCCCACATACTTTCCATTTATAGAAAAGTAGGTCTGGCTTCTTACAGGTTAATCAAAATATAACATTAGATTTCAAAGCCCTGATATTCTCTATAAAATCAGTTTTAAGCCAAAAAAAAGTAAAATGATCCAACAGAAGAGATCAAAGGCAGAGTATGGAGAGACTGAAGGAGAGAAAGATTTAAAGAGACGGAGAACAAATAAACAGAGTGAAGGGAAATGAACAGGCAGGCATATTAACAGGATTAAAAGGGGGAGTTTCCTCAAACTGGAAACCCACCAGCTATACTGTCAACACACACACACTCAAAATAATCATCAAATGCGACAACAACCCCCCCCCACCACTGACCCACATCTTCCTTTGCCGTCAGCATATCACTGGAATGGTGTGTGGGGCTTCTGGCGGTGCCGAGGACGCTGTGGCGGCGCCACAACCAAACCCTACAGAACACACACCGATTCTCACCAAAACGGACGCACAAACACCGCACCAGAAAACTGCAGGCTTATGCCTCTGTGGGGCGTACCCGAGTCCTGTGTTTCATCCACAGCAAGAAGCAGAGGAACATTAGGTGTGCTCGCAGCGGAGCCACAACCTCCACCAGCAAGTTCTTCTCTTTTCTGATTCACTTCTGTTGGTCTGAGCAGAACAGAAAAAGCAGAATCCATGTTGATGTAAAACCACGAAGCCTCACATCACATCTAAGAACACAAGCTCTCCCCTGAAACACTTAAAATATCACTTATTTCACATATTCACTCTAAAAAATACATAGTATTTAAAAAAGATATATACACGTCTGTCACCCTATTGGTTTTTTTATTTTTAGCACGTTGCCTTTATGGTAGTAAAGTAGAGCTTTTGATCAATCTGCATGAGGATTTGTTCTGTCGTGTGTGGGCATATGTTAACACTTATTTATGTATGCTGGCATGTGTGTCACAGTGAATTAGGATAAGCCTGCAGCAGAGGGTATGGAAAGAGTGCGTCTGGTTGTTGTCACCGTGAACCAGTTACGGGGGTGTGTGTGTGTTTGGTTGGCTATAAGAAAGCAAAGGGATAAAAGTGTGAGACAGAGGTGCGAGTGTGTGTGTGTGTGTGGGGGGAGTGTGGGCAAGTGTGTGTTTTGGGGGTGAATTTGGCCTACATTTGGCGGGATGAGAGGAGTGCCCCTGTTTATTAATTTAAAGGGATTCTCTGTGCAGATGGAAAGACTAAATGTCAGATTAAGAAGAAGAGTGTTTGCTTTTATAACTCTTTCATATACTGTATACACTGTTTATATACGTTTATACATATATATAAATATAAAAAACGGACGTAGGGGTTTATATATATACTGCTCACAAAAATGAAAGGAACAGTTTTTTTATTGGTTCTGGCATGAATTGACTTAAACGTGTCTGATAATGTTGTTGTTGGTTAATCAGCTGAGAGCCTCGTTCATCAATTTCATCTGTGTTGGTGTTCATGAATTAACAACAGGTGCACTTCAGTGGCAACAATTAGAAAACCCTCCAAACAGGACTGGTGTTCCATGTGGAGGTCATTTCAAGTTTCTTCCTCTGGATCTTTTTTGGCTGGTTTTCCACTCGTGCTGATTTTGTCTTGTGTAATTCTCTCTACTGGCAGTATGAGGAGATTCCTTAACCCTACAGAAGTTGTACAGGTTGTTCAACTTCTCCAGGATGGAACATCCACACGTGCTGCAGCAAGAAGGTTTAATGTGTCTCCCAGCACAATCTCCAGAACATGGAGGAGATTTCAGGAGACTGCTGGTTATTCTGGGAGAGCTGGACAGGGCCGTAGAAGGTCCTCAACCCCTCAGCAGGACCCATACCTGCTCCTTTGTACAAGGAGGAACAGGCTGAGCACTGCTCGTGCCCTACAGAATGACCTCCAGAGGGCCACTAGTGTGAATGTCTCGACCCAAACAATCAGGAACAGACTTGATTCACCATAAGCCCCATGGTGTCCTGCATGTTCCCTCTCCATGCCATGTTCATCATAAACCATGCCACATGGTGCCATTCTTCTTTCAAGCCTGTGGCTCCAACTGTGCTGACTCAAGATGGATTGTTAGGCTACCAGACTCTTTACCACCAAAAGGTCAGAGAAAAACATCACAAACACGTCTGTTGTTTATAGTCTGGGGAATGGCAAGTGTGGAGATTCTCCCTCCAAAACCAACACAGAATGGACTCACCTGCAGTCATTTCAGGCTCTTTTTCTCTAATGGCTTTAGCAGAACCATTGTATGTTTAAACTGTTTGAATTCATTGATCCAATGAAAGCTGGAAATAGAGCCAGTACAACTACCATCACACTCATGATGAGACACAACAAACTGAGTTCACACCAGGACGCATAGACAGACAGAACCAGGATTGGGATCAACCACATATCGCCGCACAGCCAGAGCCACTGTCCTCCCTGATGCAGGGGGCTCTGAATGAAGACACAAAGAAAGTACATTTACTGAAATAATAGAAACATGTAAACGTCGTTGTAAAAGGATAACAGAATGTAATTAAGATTTTATAAGGAATACATTTTTGAAATAATATACACAAAAACATTCTGAAAATTAGCAAAAACAACAAAAGTAAAACTAAAACAAGTGAAGCTTTTGTGCTATTTGAATAAAGGAAGATCCACATCACTGATATATATATATATATACACACACCCCCACACACACACGCTGGGTTGTTGTGTCACTTTACACATCATCATCAATCGAGCTTTCACTTTAAACCAATGGCTAAATAGTTTGTCTTCTTCTCAGCCAATCCCAATCATATTTTTGCTCTTAAATTGACGAATCCCTGCCCGTCTTTGCTGGCTCCACCCAGTTCTCCACCTGGAGTGGTGCCTTCTAATAGTATGGCATTTAAACCACAATCAGCATCTACATTCTGAAGTTCATCTCAAGCACGCAAGACGTCAGTGATCCAGAACCAAACGGCCGAGGATTATTGACTTTATTTGTTGCACATTTCACTGGAACACAAATCAGTCTTTCCCCCCGTTCCTAATATCTCTCTTTATTGAAATAATGTGAAGACTGAAATAGTTTGGGGTAAAAGCAAAGTAAAAAAGATAGCTTTTAAGGCTGCTTTGAGAAGTAACTAAATTCCCAAAAGGCTTTGAGATCTCCAGCAGATTGTTTCAGAGACGCTGGGCTCAATACTAGAGAGAAGCTTTTGATTGAGCTCTGGGAACAACTAAAGAGACAGAAGCCAAAAGACTCGAGGGTCTACGAGTGCTCAACTGAGAAAAGAAAATCTGGTTATAAAAAGAAGATGCATATGTTAAAGCATAAGAAAACCATAAACTCTTGCTATTGTTTTTCTCACAGGAAGTGAGTAAATATTAAATGATTAATAAAACTTGGACCGGGTGGTTTAAATCATCTTCATCGTGTCGATGTTGTAATTTCTCTGTTACACTGGTTGTTTAGACAAAACAAATTGTGTCATTTTTCTAGTAAATTTTGAAACTAAACTCAACAGAAACTTTGGCGTGAAAGCAGGTGCTACTTCCTGTTTGTCAGTATGATGTACACTGACACTTCTGGGCTGCAGTGGAAATAGCCCCAAACACATCCTGCTGGCAGCAAGTAAAAAGCAATTCCAAAAAGATGGCTCATCTGGAAACCACCGACAACAGAGGCATGGATCACAGTTATCAACCGCATCTACACGATGGAGAAAACTCACTTTCTCAATTCAAATACGGACAGAACAATTCAATCAAAAATGGTTAAAATGGACAGAATATATCAAACCAACCCGGACAGATTTTAGTTTTATAAACTAACTTTTGGATTGTGCAGACTTTATACTTTATGTTAGTCTTTATGTGGCAACTTATACGAGACTAGTTTTTATGACTGATACACTTGTCGTCTATCTACTAAGTTAGTCTTTGTTTCTTTTGAGTATTGGTTTGGTTTTTTTTATGTTGTTTTTCCTTCCTTCTTATTCTTTTTAAATAACTTTTCTTTTACCAGGAAATCCCATTGAGACTGACATCTCTTTTTCAAGGGAGACCTGGCCAAAAGGCATTTTGGTATTTTAATGATTCGCATTAAAAAGGCATAAGATGAACAAGTGTGTGCATTAAACTGTAATAAATGTAACGTAACTTTCCTTGAAAAGAGAAAAGAGAAAAAAAAAAAAAAGAAAAGGCCCCAAACCGATCGTGCACAGTGAGGTTGGCTGTTTCTGGCCTGCTCTGAGGTGCAACCAGAGGAACTGATGGAAATAAGAAAAATAATATATAATTTTTTCATCTTTTGTCAAAATTCCAATAGAAATCCTATTTATTTATATTTGATCAAAAAAATGCAGAGTCCAGATAAAGTGATTCATATTTATTTATGAGCAGCTTTTTGGGATAAAAGCATAAAAATGCCATAAAAAAACATAAAAGAAATGGCTTAAATATGAATGGGTCAGTTGTTGAACAAAATTCAACATGAGGATGATCAGTCAGGAAGACCTCAGACTAAGTGTGACACGGCCTGCTGTCCTGAAGTCAGCGTCTGACTCACTGGTATCAGGTATCAAACCAAACCTCACTTCCTCTGGGCTCTTCAAGCATCTCTGCAAAGAATAAAAATGCATTTAAGCTTAAAAAATACCTCTTCCAGTTGCAGCATTTAAAAACACCTAGTCAGACTTAAAAGGATTAAAAGAAAAAAATAAAACCTGAATTCTAATCACAGATCGCAGATTTCTTTGGGAGAAAAGATGATGAAAAGGAATTATTAGGTATTTGATTTGTTATTTATTTATTACTTTTGTAAGTAAATACAAGTTAAAAGAAATGATGACAATAAAGACCGCCTCAAAGCAGAAACAAACAAAAACGGAAGAGGAACGTCCCAATCCAGATCTTTTCTGCCTCTATCTCAGCCCATACCTTAATGGTTAAAAGCCAGCTAGTATTTCATCTCCGGCTGTACTTCACTGTACAGGGAGGTGCAGATGTTTGGTGTCCCTGACAGGAAAAGATCGGAGCTTGTTAGTCCATGAAAACAATGAGGTGGGGAGCGGTCACTTCCTGTCTGTGTAGCGAGCAGAGGAGCAGCATCTCAGCCTGTTAATGACCGTAAGATGTAAGAAAATAAAGAAAATCACACGTACTTCTCACATTCTCATGAGAAACGACATATCAGACTGGAATAACTTTCATTTATATATATATTTGTTTTCTAATAAATGCTAATGATGCTAACACAACAAACCTTCTATCACTCAAGGAAAGTCCACAAAAATGAACATATGAGATTGCAAAAGTATTCGAGTACTGGGATTTTTGCATTCTACTCCTGAACATTTGAGTATGAAAATTTGCGACTTCCAAGACCGCTGATTCACGACCTTTATAAATATAGTAGAGTGTAGTAAATTATTTAGTTCTCTGAAATACAGAATAACGCTGGATTTTAAATTATGAAATGTAATTTTATTTATAAAACAAAGCTGAATGAGCAGCGCTGCTGTCACTGGAGGTAAACAAGTCTTCAAATAAAGTGTCTGCAAATCTTCTTGATTTCAAAGTGAAATTAGCGAGTGTTTCTTTTTATCCATTCAAAAATTGAGACTGAGGATCCACTCACTGGCAGTTCTGTAAAAAAAAAAAAAAATTTTAATAAAAGAATAGCTTTAGCATTGGAGCTTTAGCTCCAGTGTTTCTATATTGTTTTGGTTGAGGTAACTCTTCGGCAATTCACATAATTCCAGTGGAATTGTGCAAAAATATGTTTTCTACTCGGAAACTTGAATCTTTTGTGCACTTTAAAACATGTTTTTCATAAAATGACGTGCATGAAGCCCAATGAGGCTTGGGCTATATAAATAAAATTGAATTGAAAAAATTGAATTGAATTTATCTACAAATTCAGTTTAAATACATTAGATTTTTGGAGCAAGTGTGAATGCTGCTGTATATAAGCCACATCTGTTCTCATTTGATTTATTTTGCTGCATGAAATTGCTGCACAATTGTGACTCTGTTCTCTCTTTTTTCCTATTTTGATTGTCTTACTTCTGTAAATTGTGTGGCTCCTTGTCTCTTCTTAAAACGTAGAGTCTGGAGCATGAGAAGATGTTCATTCTTCTGAGAGAAACCCATTAAACGCTCCATTAACCGTTTGAGTGTTTCATTTAATATTCATTAGGTACTGGACCCCCTTACAGCCCCTCTGTGGACACACCAGTGGACTGGGTTTTCAGACGAAGGCTAAGGTGAAGGGTAATGTTACACTGTCGAGGTCAAAGGAAGAAGGGTGGAAATGAGTCAACTCTATGTACGAGAGATATGAAGGGGGGAGGGGTAATGCTCTACTAAAAGACCCACTCTGATGAATTTTTCTTTTTTTTTGGTTTTTGTACGGCATTTTTCTGATGATGGAAGACATATATAAAGAAAATTGCAATTAGATTTGTATTTCAGAGCATTTCTGTATTCAAATCGTGAATCAGGAGCAGGTGAGAAGCTGATGTTTGAAAAAGCTTGTAGTTGTGATGTACAAGTTATTAAGACAAGCCACAACTCTCCACTTTTAAACACATAGATCCATGAACGTCTTTGTTTTCCTCGTCTGAGCTGGAACCTGTCTCTAACCTGTACGGCTGGATAGCTCCAGTATTGGCCGCCATTTTTGTTGCACCGGAGATGTGAGGTTCTGCAAGCTAGTGGGAGAGAGTATGAACAGATGGATGATGGGTAAGGCTTCTTCTGCTCCAACAGTCTCACCTACAACTAATGAACTCCTGCCGCTCTGCAGTCCTAGAAAATAATAATGTTTTCTAAAAACAACATCATTGTAGTTTAAAGACCTCTGGGAACACTTTTACAATAGATCAAACTACAGTTGATAAAAATGAATTAAATGCAAGTGATTTAAGCGTTTGTGAGTCCGTGCGCTGCCTTCATACTCAGGTGTGGTGGGAACACAGAACGGATAAGCCCTTCTTTAACCCGTCAACCTAACACATTCCTGGAAGTCCACAACTTCCTTTCACAGACATATTCATGTGTGTGTGTGTGTGTGTGTTTGCGTGTGTGTGTCCATGCTGCCATGACATCCTCTGTATTGGCAGGAGAAGAGGGAAGCAGGGTGGTTAACCTGTGGGAGGTTCATCTCATCTGTCCATCCTCCATCTCTACATTTGCATCAATCAGTCCTCTCAAACAAGTCTAACCTAAACTGTATCTCAGTTACAATCAGGCCAAGCTCCCTCTTGGTCCATCAGCAAACCAGGAGGTTACATAATTGTGTGTCCATAGGGGTGCATCTATATATGGATCGTACATTTCTGTGCACTCTATGAGGGATGTACCATCTGTTGTCCCTCTGCTTGCTCCTCTCAGGGTTGAAGACGTGTTACTAACATATCTACTATACATACATCATTTAAAAGTATTTTACCTTTCAAATACTATTGATAGAAAAATGGTAGTCCATCACTATAGGTTCACCTTTCAATGTCTTGTTTTGCAGATTTTAATAAGTGCATTATACAAGCGTTTTGTTGTTGTTGTTGTTGTTGTCTTTGTAGTGCACTGTGTTTTGCGTTCTGTACAGATGCTTCAGTTTGCATTCAGAAAAGGCAAACAGAAAAGCACATTTAAATCTTCAAAAACGAGCAGATCTTTGTTTTCATTCTATAATCCTAGACTTGGTTTAAATTTGGAGAGTTTGAAAAAGACAGAAAAGTGTGAGAATATTCATGTTTGTCTGAGAAAAGTGTCTAGTAGTATCTCACTTTGTGGATTTTACTAATCAAGTTATTTTTAGAGCATAACCCTCATGATACACAAGATACTGTACAGAAAATACCATTTTAAACTATTTAAATATAATCCCCTATGTTTCAAAATAATACGTAGTTTAATATTTGTCCACAAAAAAACCCCAAAATCTCAGGCCACAGGAGTCTAAGATACATTTGTATATACCATGTAACTAGTTGGTTTGGTCTTGTTAAGCTAAAACATTAAAATAAATTAATAGAAACCATGCAAACACGTCATATTATTCTTAAACTACTTATGTTTAGATTGGAGAGGAGTTTGCTGTTTGTCCTGTAACTCATCAGTTCTGGTTACAGGAGTATTGAGTTATGAGTGTGTGGACCTCATTCAAATATCATACAGTCAGTCAACCTCTCACAACATGAAAATAAAATGTATTTCCTCAATGCCAGAACCTTGTAGTTCCTATGAACTATTTTCATTGACATCTCCTGAAACCACTGGCCCTGAACCTCCACACTCCTCTGACCTACAAGCAAACAGCTCACGATAAAGACGAAATGAAGATAAAAACCAAGTCAAAAAAAAAAAGGAGCCAGAGGTGTCAAACTCCAGAATACAGGGGGCTGTGCTCTGTGTCGTTTGCAACATCCAGCCCCCCCATCTGCTATGTTACCTGGTACGCTCCAACAATGACAAACTGCAAAGATGGAATATTAAGGACTTGACTTTGTTACCTTGTTACACTTCAATTAGACAAAGGCAAGAAAAGAATATGGGTAACGCCGGGTTCATGAAACATTCGGAATCCGCTTCACATCCAGTTCACACCAGACGCATATTTTTTTTCTGCTCGGCTGTGGTTGTTTAAAGCTTCTACATTTCATTGGACATCGTCCATCTCGACTTGTTGCCAACTACTCTCTGGCTCTCACTCGTTGATCTGTGTTGATCTGTGTTTTTTTTTATTAATGAAACCAGAAAATTCTGGATAGAGATGCCCTCTCGCACTTAACTGATCCAGAATGAAGCACTTTTAGCTTTTTTAAGGCACGAAGAGACAGTCCTCATGAAATGTTTGCGGTCCATTGTTCTGGATAAAAAACTCTTTGTTTTTTTGTTTCTTTTAAAAGCAGGACCAGAAGTGTTTTTGATGAATATGGATCAGTAACGGGCATGCTTCAAATGGAGACTGGGGGTTCTCCGTATTCGCGGAGGTCTCCGGTCCCTAAGCCCCTCAAATAAGGGCGGAATATTGTATTTTCATCTCCAGAGTCTGTTTAGATACAAAAATATGATTGCATTTGTCAATAGCTGTATTTTATTGTGAAAAACTACAGCACTTTGCGTCAGGTGTGAACAACACCTTAGGTTAACAAGGGCGCCGAATGGAAGCGGCCTCCGTTCCACGCCGCTTCCACATGCAGTATGAACCTGGTGTAAGCCCTACCATACCCATAACCCTAACTTGGAATAAGTGGGTATAGAGAATTGATGGATCAATGTCCCCTCGATGATGAGGTGACGAGATGATTTATGTGTTGGAACATTAAGATAATCAAAAATTAAGAGGTAAAGAAAAGGTCACAAAACCAAATCAATGGTTTAATATGAAAAGACACCACGTCTCAAGTCCTACGCACCATAACTGTGCAGCAGTGTCACAGTGTGATCCATCACGCCTCATTCAAACATGCAATACATTTGCATTCATGGAAAGTCGTCCACACATTGGAAGAGCTGATAAAATGAATCAAACAGAGAATCAGTCATTGCAAACAAACCGTGCAGCGCATGGGTGTGTGCCACAGAAAACTGCAAATCACTGCAGAACCATCTGTATTGCCATTGTGGAGCTGAGAATGTGGTGGGACGCCAGCCGCTGGCGGTGCAGAAGGGATCATAACAGGAACGCATTAACCTTCCATCAGATACGCAGCATTTTCAGCAATGTGGGTGACAGCAGAATAGAACTGGAGAGGAACAGAGAAACATTCACATGCAGCATCTGCAAGATGGAAAACAGAACCAGCAATTACTGTGATGAAGGGTTGGCAGTTTGTCCTCTCACTACTGTAAGACTAAGAGCAACATGTGTGGATGCTGGACTGCACAGCATTCAGAGAGGTCACCTCTGGATTTCCAATTCTGATGGGAGAAAAATCTTGTGTGAAACAAACACAAATCTTTCTCCATTTGCATCCAAACATAACAGAGAATAGCCCAGTTTCTGAGCCGCGCACCGATGCTGATCAATCGGGTCTAAACAAATGCACATGTCACAAAGGGCTGCAAGGAGATTGAATACTTAAGGCAGGGGTCTCAAACTCGCGGCCCGCGGGCAATCTGCGGCCCGCGGGATGATAATTTGCGGCCCCCGTCTTCATATGAAAGATTACTGTTAGTGCGGCCCGCAAGGCTGATATGATGACAGTTGTTGTGTCCAGAGCTGAACGAACCAATCACGGTAAGGTATATGGCTCTGGAGGGCGGGACATCGGCGTGCTGTCCGAGCCTCCTCACTCAATTCATTCCTCCAATCAGCTGGGCGGAGGAGGAGCCATGAAGCTGTGAAGTGCTTTCCCACTGAACAGGATTCGCGTGCCCCGCTCCTCTTTCACCACGTGACAACACGTGATGCACAGCCTGCCGCTTGTCAAAAAGCGTGTTCCTGACGCCGTGCGACAATCCCGCGCACGCATCAAATATTCCTCGCGGACAAATAGACCCTCGCGATCGCTTTTTCCTCCTCCACGATCAGAGAAAGTCCTCGCGAGAGAGACTGACTACTTCCGCGTGCGTGAGTGATGCCCGCGAGCGAGCAGAATCTTCTAAGGTGCTTCCACACCGGCCGCTGCGCGGATTATGAACACACGCTCAGCAGGTGGTATCCACACCGGAGCAGCGCGGTCACGCACGCAGCAGTAGAGAGGAGATTCTTCTTCTATGGTGTTTTTACCGTTCATTAGCGCTGCTGCGACTGTGCGTGAAATATTGAACCGGGTTGAAGACTCAGCGAGCGCTCAGTGCGTGCACGATTTGTGCGCAGAGCTTGAGACCAGATTTAAAAACTTGCGTATCAACGCGCGCTCCCGACGCGGAGGCCAGGAATTCTGGTGTGTGGCGTTTGCATTGAGCTTTCAGTGAGCGCGCTGCTCTCAGCTCAGAAATGAAGGAGGTTCTGTAAATACAGACAATTGAAACTGAATAAAAATAGTTTTCTCTTGTCCAGTGTTTGTCAGGTATTTTCTCTTAGGTACCCCCCCCCTCCTCCTCCACACAAACACAACTTCTAGCTGCAAACATCATTAGTATTTGCTCAAGTTAATTGCATATAATAGTATATCACCTCAAAATATCATACTTTTATTATCATTAAAGAATAATTAAAAAAAATAAACTTCTAAATAATCAGTTTTATTAATTGTTCTTTTTCTTTTTTTTTAGAATACTTCCAAAACTTTCAGACAAAGTAAAAACAGTCTTTCCTTGTTTCTCTCCACAGTAGTGATGGAATTCTGTCTTTTCTCAGAGATTCAATTCTTTTGCATTGGTTCACTGTAAACAGCGGCTCTTTCTGCTACCAAATTGATTTTTAGGTTGTTTTTGCTATATTTAATTTACTATGTAGGATTATGCACAATATTCATCTTTAATGTAAACATGTTTTTATTTGCATTCCCTCCAGGGGGGTGCGCCCCACCATTTGAGAAACACTGCTGTAGTCAGTCAGTCAATATGTGGTTTCTGTCATCTGTGTCTGCTGTATGGTCACTGTTATTATTTTAATTATTAATTATTGATTTTCTAATTCATTTTTTTAACTAATTAACTAATACATTCATTACTTCGTGTTAAAAATAAAGATATTTGAGAACATTGGAATGTTTTATCAGCGATTTTCTTGTGGAAATCCTGATGCGGCCCGGCCTCACACAGACTCTGCCTCCAGCGGCCCCCGGATGAATTGAGTTTGAGACCCCTGCCTTAAGGTGTGAGAGATGAATGATGCATTCAGCAAACGTCCTGCTACTTTCCATATGACTCTTTGTTCTTTGCCAACATGGCAAGACGGGTGAGTGAGGCTTTAGTTTGGCAAATGTGAAAACTAATCCACCTGCAAAATAAACAAAACCTTGCTGCTGCTCGCCATTTTGTACTCCATGAAAAAAAATGGAGGTTGCCTTGGATACGCAATACTTTTTGTTTTGTCAACAAATGTGCAGATGTAAAACTACAAAATATATCAGATAAAGGTGAGTAGGTACCAGTACAAATCTATATTTTGGTGGTGGGGGGTCTACTTGTGTTAATTCAATTTATCATTATCAGATAACTGCAGTCATTGGATGAAAGACAGGAGGTCATCCCGTCCACGTCACCTAAAAAAACCCAATAGCTGAATATCTCAGTTTACATGGACATTAGTCTACTAGTTAGAGAGAAACAATGTATTTAGGTCTCTGTGCTTCTGGTTGGTGCAGTGCGATTCACGTGTTGTCACTCTGGAGGATCGAACATTTCAGATTCCTGGTCTTCCTGTTCTTGGCCGTGGACCGCGCCTCTGGCTCGTCTTGACTGTGGACTTCACCCCCACTCGTCCCTGAGTTCTAGCTGTAGAGTTAGATACACCAATTCTTCTTTAATAGTCCTGGTAAGTCGCCTGTTTGTCCTGGGATAAGATCTCTCTTTCGTGTGGGCATCCCAAGGGCTTCTTCTCTTTTTCCTGAATCAGGTTTTTAGGAGTTTTTCCTTACCGGGAAGGAGGGTCTAAGGGCAGAGATAATTGTTTATATATTGTTGATATTTTATGACCTATCTTCTGCTCTTGTACAATCACCAGCATGAAGCCCCATCAGGTAAATGTTTGTGATATTGGACTATATAAATAAAATTGAACTGACTGAGCAGCTCTCGAAAATGTGTTCCAACGGACCTCCAGTTTGCTTCTTGTGGATTACAAATGTTAAACACTGAAGACAACATGAACATCTTGATGATAAAACAAATACAGATGTCCATGATAAGACCTGAAGTCAATAGAACAAAATAAACAGTCTTTCTTCCAACACCTGTGCCGGTTGCCAGTTAAAACGCCACACCTCACAGACATACAGCCATTTGCTCTTGTGTTAGTGACCTGATGCAGACCTGCCGGTCGGTTTGGTTTACTTTGGAAATCACCTTTTTCTTAAGTCTCTGTTCCTCAAAACCACTGACGACGTCTGCCTGGAAATATATAGTGACTGTAACTCTATGAATGGAAGTGTGAATGTTTAAAATGCTGTTAGAAAACAGAAAATTGAAAAACATTATTGATCTCTCTCACATTTTACTGTCTCACTGTTTTACTGGTTTGCATGGCTTTTTTCCTCTCTTTCTACTGTTCACTGTATTCTGCAACCTGATTGGCTGTTGACATTCTCAATCAATCTTGTTTGTGCCATGTCTCCTATACTGATTGAGTTCAGTTCACAGAGGTTACATAAATATTTGATTGTGATCAGGTCTTTCATTTTTATTCTATTATACTGGACTTATTTTCTATGAAGGTCTGAACTTCAGGAGTTTAGACAAGACAGAAAGTGTGAAAATGTTTCTGTCTGTCTGAGATAAGTATATAACGTGTATAGTGAGACGTTTTACAGTCTTAAAACATCTGCAATCCTACTTAGCAGATTTCACTTGTCGCTGTTTATTTATGGAACGATTCCTCTACAATAAATGAGAGAACACAATACAACCAAACTAATTTGGTTAAAAAACATGAACATGTCAGAAGGTCTATTCTACTACTTTTCATACTGCCTATATTCTTTGAGAGAATCCTGCACAAAAATACAGAGATTTTTCTTATAATGAAACAAATAAACAACAATACTGTAGAGATAGATCCACACTGCTGTTCTGTACTACTGCTGGAGGACAAAGGAATCCCCCTGTGGTGGCTGCAGCTCTCTGGGTCGACTCGTCTGTTTGTCATTTGGTTAGTAAGGGCTTCAAATCCCAGACCAGACAGTCATTGTGTCCTTGGCCAACAGACCTAACCCCACTTTGCCCCCAATTGTAAAAGAATTATCTGCCAGTCTAAACACTAAGAGCTGAACGTTCAGCAGTGCAGTGACTTTGTAGAGGGATAAAAGGGGGGAAAACATCCTGACTGTAGATGAAGTTTGTCCTGTCACTTTTGCATGTGTTGGTTTGTAAAACGTCTGTTTCAATCCCTCTCATTTATACGGTGCATTTCATGTTTGACTTATCAAAAGTAGAGCCCTGTTTTTCGTCCACTTGCTGACTCCTGATTTGCTCTGGGTTCTTTGTTCTACACTTTATAGCTCATTTCAGATCCAATAGCGCTTCAATTGAAGAGTCACAGAGGGTGGGAGTCCATTACAGCCATCACAGATCATAGATGCATTCTGAACGAATCACCTCATGTAGACACAAAGAACCACACAGACACGCTATGGAGGAAAGGTTAGAAACCAACCTATGAAAACCTCATCATGCATGAGAAGAACATGTGAACTACACACAGAGAAACCAGCAGGGATTTAAAAACATAACACAAAATTAAATGAAAAGACAGGCAATAATAAACAAGTCAGCAGTTTTGTATGCAAACTTTTATTCCAGTTTTTATGCTATTAGATTTTAGGCTAATTTGGAGTTGAGCTAATATTTTAGCATTATACTAGCTGTTTTGATTAATTTAGATATTTTTTCCAGTTTTTAGGCTAATTTGGAGTTAAGGCTAATCTAGACATTTTTTCATTTTTTTGGGCCAATTTGGCATTTAGCTAACATTTTAGCATTGTGCTTGCTGTTTTTGGCAAATTTAGACATTTTTCTAGTTTTTCAGGCTAATTTGAAGTTAAGATAATTTTTACGATATGCTATCTTTTTTGGCAAAATTAGACATTTTTCCATTTTTTTTTCAGGAAATTTGGCATTTAGCCAATATTTTGGCAGGCTTTCAGCCTCAGTATTTTCAGCCATCAGCTTCAACATCTTCAGGTATCAGCTCTAGCATCTTCAGCAGCCACATTCTAGTATTATCGCAGGTAATGCCATATATCTAATTATAAAAAATGTTCTATAAAATGTTTTAAAAAAAAAGCAAAAAAACACAAATTTGTTGAAGACAATAAAATTCTGATTCCTTTATTCAATTTTACTTAGCGTGAACCTGAAGCTTTTTGTCAGACTGCAAGTAGTATTTCAATGCAAAAACAGTATTTTAATGCAAAAATGCAGAAATTCTCATGTAAAACACGAGTTACAACATTGTTATTAATTGGATCTAGTAAGGCTGGCGAGAAAAAGTACGACCCGATAAATGGAAACATCTATCAACACACAAAATGCTTTTAGACACAAACTAATTCTTACAAACCCCACAATTTTAAAACACAGTAGTTATCTGATTTTACCATGCAATACCAAAGTCATTGAATTGAAAACAGATGTGAGCGTGCTTTGTTCTTTCTCTTCCAGCTTTAATTCATGGGATGTTGTTGGTCCATTTGACCATATGAGAGTTAACCACTGAGGGATCAGCAGAGATCAGCTCTGTTCACTGTCATATTAGTTTTCATCTCTTGTGCCGCCTCAGTGGGCTTCACACTAAGAACAGTTTTGGCTGATCAAGACATAGTCCAAACCCACAAACAAGTCCAGGTCCTCTGGTTCTCTGACTATAGTGAATGTCTCCACCTCCCTCCTACACTAAATATCCCTAAATAGATATTTTCCAACTCGTGATTACCACTTCTGCAGTTTCAATAGCTCCTTTTTTCCACTAGACATAATTCATTATCTCACTTAGTCCCTTTAGTTGAGAACTTTGGTAAAACATTATACCCCTCATCCTTTGGTGAGACGTTCCTTTGGAGGTAGATAGGGGGCGCAAGTTGTGAGACTGTCTGTTGTGAGCACAAATGTACCTGGAAGCTACTTACATTTTTTCATTTCTGTTCTGTTGTTGGCAACAATTTTTTACTAAATAGTGGCACTGCTGTTCATGTTTACTATTGTCAGCACTGAATTTGACAAATAATTCAAATTTAAAAAAAAAATAGATCTACTAGTAAAGAATAAGACTCAGAGGATGGAAGGCTTTACAACAGGAAGTACAAGTTAGATGTTTACTAATGTTAGACACAAGAGGCTGAATGACTGCATGAAGAGTGTTGAGGAGGATGTGACAGCACTAACCAAGCACTAATGTGAAACAAACGAACAAACCAAAGTCACATTAAACAAGTCTATCATCAAGCCTCAGTGTGGTTGTGAGGCACAGATACACTCCAGGAAGCCAACAATGCAGCTATCAGTGTGTATGCACCATAAACTGACTGTAACTAATGATGATGAAGTCATCGCTTTCTGTCAGTTTTATTAGACTAGCAAGCGTGTTAGACTCTGCCCTGCAGCCTCAACAGAACCCCGAGTGTGAGGTAACTCCTCCAAACGGGACGTTAACACAACAAGACAAGTTCCTCGGTTCAAGTTGGACACACTTGAAAAACTCTCCAGTATTATTTCTGAAACTGTTTATGTAAAAAAAACAAAAACTCCCACTCCACCAAAATAATGCGGTCATCAAGCCCACAGTTTGTTTGGAATATTTTCATATGTAGCACCCGAAAAACAATAGTGACTGCAGCGGCAGGAGGAGAGGAGTTCAGTTATCGAGGTGGTAAATAGCAGCCCTCATGATATCAGTGCAGATGAAGAGTGTGGTGAGCCGCTCACTGAGCATATCACACTGTACAAAGGTCAGGATTGTAAAGAGAAGCAAGAAGTTGAACTATAGCATCAGGAAAGCGTCTGCTAAGACTGCAACCAATCAGGAGAGCAGATTTCTCTCCAACGCAGGAATATAGATCAGGAAGTAAATAGATGGAGCTCAGAAATGATTTAACTTCCATTAGATCATTTGATGTACTGCAGAGTTTTTTGTGTTTAATTCAAGTTTTCTATGAATATATGACGAGCAAAAATGATTTCTGCCCCGTTTCAAGAGTATTCTGCACTGGCTGATGTCTAAGCAAACCAAGTTATTCCATAAGACGACACATTTCTGTGAAGCCCGGTGTGGTTGTTGTGAAAACAGACAATAAGGGAAAACGCTCTGCTGTCTGAGAAGACCAGCGGGTTTAGACCAGTGAAGGATAAACTTGAGATAAAATCACAAAGGAAAAAAAAGAATAAACAGTCAGTAAAAAATGTATTTATGTGAGTCAATATAACGATATGTATCTGCTCCAGTGATGGTTATCTTAAAGCTCCAAGCAGTTAGAAAACCTGAGGTTTGTGAAATGAAGAAGTAAAGTCAATGATTTAAAAGTAGATTTTTCCAACACTATTTATTTAGAAGTCCAGACCACACTAGTTTCTAGACCAAAGCATTCATTTTAATGTGTCCAAAAACACGGAATAACTGTTTTAGAGAGCCAGCAATTTTCTTCAAACATTGAAAAAAAACTGCCCTAGGGAACACAAAAGGCAAAAATAAAATTTACAGTTCATGCAAAATTTAAAAAGAACTGGACGGAGTGAGTGTGACATCACACCAAAAATTGTTTCCTTTTTTTTTTTTTTTTTATTGAAAACATAACTGACATACAGTAAATAACAAAGAACATTCAACTGTACATCAATTCTTCAAAATGAGTGGACACACAAAATTAAATTATAAAGCTGAGCAAGATTACGTGTTTTAATTGCTTTTTTTGTTTGTACTGGGGGAAATAAACTGCATGTAAAATCTGATTTTGGACAATAAATAAAAAAAAATTGGGTGCTTAATTATTAAATTTAGCTTCGTGAATATAGCGCTTTGTTAACAAAATCAAGAGATTTATTAAATGAAATTGAGATGAAAGCTTATTATCAATTAAAGAAACAAAATAAGTTGTTTTACCATGTTACAGTAAAATACATTTGAGTTTTAATCAGATTTGTTAGTCTGTCCCAAATTATTTCAGTGAGCTTTAGTGCTCCCACAAACAATTATTTTAATAGTCGACAAATCACCGATTATTTTTTCCGATTAGTTGACCAATCAGGTCATGTGCAAACTGGATGTAAAGCACACATCTTAACCATGATAAGCTTTAAAACTGAAACAATCCTAAATTAGCCAAACTAGCTAGTATGTGGCTAAAATATTAGCTAGACTTCAAAAAAGCCTAAGAAACTGAAAAAAATACTAAATTAGCCAAAATAGTTAGCATGTAGCTGAAATATTAGCTAAACACAAAATTAGCCTAAAAGACTAAAAAAATCCTAAATTAGCCAAGCTAACTAGTATGTGGCTAAAATATTAGCTAGACTTCAAAATAGCCTAAGAAACTGAAAAAAATACTAAATTAGCCAAAATAGTTAGCATGTAGCTGAAATATGAGCTAAACTTCAAAATGGCCTAAAAACCTTAATAAATGACAAAATAGTCCAAAAAGCTAGCATAATGCCATCATAACTTTCCTACAATCTGACTCCATATAATATAAAGCAAGGACTAATCGACTATAAAATTAGTCGTTGACTATTTTAATAATCGATTAGTCGTCGATTAGTCAACTAACAGTGGTAGCTCTAGTGAGCATCTGAATCAATGTTTTCTCAAATTGACAACAGAATGAAGAGTTTTTATCAATTTCTCTCTTCAGCCTTTGAATATATTGATTTGTTGGATAAAACCTATGAATGATCATGAATGAAGCCTCTTTCACTTTGTTATTACAAGATATTTGTTTGGCTGAGGCCAAGTTTTTTCACAACAAATGTGTCCATGAAGTGAAGTCCAGAAAGTTACGACTGGAGATTCAGTTCTGAGCTCCTGCTGAGTCTTTGACTGGCTTTGGTTTGATTTCTCAAAGCAGAGAAAGTGAGTTTTCAGGCTTACTTCATGCTCAAGGTCAATTCAGTCGCCATGTTGGAACCAGAAATCATTAGTAAGCAGCGATTGGTTTGAGGCGGTCTGAGTCAAGGTGCTAGCTTTTATGCTAAAATTTTCTATGGAACTCAAGCAGCAAACATGCAGATGGTGAACTCGTTTACCCACAATTCACAGCACAGTTCAACCCCAGCATCATGTTAGACGGTGACACGGGTGAACTGTTTCCTGTTTTACTCACTCTGACTATCAACACCAGACATTTCACTCCTGCGTCTGACAAATGAACGCCAGCGCTCAAGTTAGGTTGGAGTGCAACCAAACTTGAGCGTTTTATAGCCTGCAGGGCTACAAATAAAACAGACTTCCACTCTCAAAATGTACTTCTGCTACACTTAAATATAGACGTTTTCTACAACCATCATAGTGAAGCAAACATTGTGCATTGCACTAAGATGTTATTTCCCCAATGGACAATGGATAATTCAGAAGATAGAGAGATTCAATTTACTTTATGACGGTAAACACTAGGGCTGTGGATCGTTGCTTAGGTGGCGATCCGATACGATTCACGAATCAAGCTCAACGATTCACGAGTTGAACCACGATTCTTACTTTTTAATATTATGTTTATTGCTATGAAAATATTTACTAGATGGAGGAAAATTGAAATCATTTGTATTGAATCACCAACATTTATACCTTTATTTACAACAGTAGATCAGAATCAATAAAACTGATTTAAAAAAAAACCCAAAAGATTCAGATAGAAAGAAATTTAGTTTTCCATTTTAAACTTTTTTTTGTCAGCCTTCTGGTTACGTTCAGCAGCAACATAAACAAAAAAGGATAACAATCTCTGGTGTTTTGTATCATTTAACAACAAAACTTGAAAATGTTCCCTACAGTTTTTTTAATTCTCAAAAGTTCTTCAATATTTTTCGGTGTACAGCCCCTGTGAAAAAAGTATTTTTTTCCACAGCAGAATCATCTGATTCACATTGATTCCGTCCTCCTTTCAGCAGGATGAGGCTGAGTTTCTTCAGAATAAAATGGAGTTTCGTTAATTGCGTCAACTGTTGAAGAGTTATCATAACCAAAAGAATGTAAACACTGGAGCTAAAGCTCTGATGTTAAAGATAATTCATTTTTTCAAAAGTTCTGTCAGTGAACAGAACTTCAGTTTTTGTTTTTGAACGGAAAAAAGTCTTGCTAATTTTACTTTGAAAACCGGAAGTTTCACCGTCACGAAGATGTTTACTTGCGGTGGCTACTGCGGCTCTTTCGGCTTTGTTTTAGTTCGTAAGCTTAAAATCCTACATTAATCTGCATTCCAGAGGGAAAATATATCGTTCCCAGATAACATTTTGATCATATTTTACTCAAATTTACCATATTTTTAAAGATCGCAAATCAGCTATCTTTGACGTCGCGGATATTCGTACTCGAATTTTCGGGAGCAGATCGCGAATACCCGAGCACCCGGATACTCGTTACAGCCCTAGTAAACACCCATTTTATCAGAATGATGTATAGAAGTAGTCCTGGTGCTTAGTAACTACAACTTTCAGCAAAACACACAGAGATTCACAAATAAACCAAACTGAGATCTGGCGCTCAGTTCTTTGATTGCAGTTTAGTTTGGCGTCTGATCAAACTTGAACAGTTCAAGCTAACTTGCTAGTGAATTCTGGTATGGCACACTATTATGAGATTGCACAGACAGAAGTTTCCATCATTACAATGACAGCAACAGATCTCAAGCATTCATATTATAAAGATTTATAAGCATAATTAATCAGTGCAGGTCAAATATGTGCCACATTATCTCTTCGTCTTCCTTCACTTCTCCAGTCTTTCCTCAAGCGTTCCCACTCCCGGCTTGTGTTAGTGTAAGTCCCTCACTGCTGTTATGTAAGCCACATTTCTTTTAAAGCAGCCATAAACAAAGTTAGAGGGTGAAGCGAAGCAAAGCCTTTCAGTCTGAGTGAACGCCGGCGACGTTCATGGGAATGCTGCTCCAATTTTTACTTTTGTCTCCAAAATAAAGAAAGGATGTTTGTGTGTATCGTCCCTAAACGTCCAGATGTCTTTCCCATTGACTGTATATGAATGGACGACTTTTTAACCACTTTGTGGCACATAGATGAATGTTCTTTTTTAAACTTCTATTATATACAAGAGAAAACAAACTATAAGGTGAAATAAGTGAGACAAAAGTGTGAGAGATAAGTCTGTCAGTCAGTATTTATTATTTGTGTTTACAGTTACTCTACAGCAGGGGTGTCAAACTGCAGTCCTCGAGGGCCGGCCTCCTGCTGGTTTTTAAGAAATCCTGCCTCATCTGTTGCTGATTACCTGGATCAGGTGTGTTTAGCCAATGAAGAGCTCTCATAGAAAGGGTAGTTAGAAAACATGTAGGACACCGGCCCTTGAGGACTGGATCTTGACACCCCTGCTCTACAGCCTGTTTGTAACACGCTAAACGTTAGCCATGTTGAAAGTGTTAGCACCCAACCATCCATGCAACACAGAGTGAAACTGCTAAAACAAACATTACTGTCACTTGCTAACTGCTACACGTTAGCTGCGTTAGCATATTCACAATAACAACCAATCTTGTTTCAACTTGAAAGAACAGACTTTCCTTCTGACACAGCGCCTTGTACCTTACAGAATTATCTCAACATCAGTAACCAGAATTAATCCGTGTATGAGGCACTATGGATCATTTAGGAAAACGAAGGATTTTAAGTGCAGGAAAAACATTAGAGCTGAGTATCGGTTATCATTTCTATAAATGATTTGATTTGATTCACAGTCTGGATCTAGTTTCCAATTTTTGTCATTTTTTTCCGTTCTTCAATTCAATTTTGAGTTTATACATTTAGACACATTTGTTTAGAATTACAATAATAATCTAATATATGTTTTGAATATATATTAATCTGATACAGTTCACATAATGTAAAATGTATTAGTGAAATAATAATGAGATTGTTATTATCATCCAGTGTTACATGGATTCTCTAAAGGAGAAGTTCTGACAAAAATGATCCTTAACAGTGGAAACATTGTTCTGCTTCTCCTGGAGGGCGTTTCAGTTTGGCCACTAGGTGGCGATCACGCTATAGCAACACAGCTTATTCCAGGAGAAGACAGAATGATCAAAAACTGTACTTTAGATCACAAATGGTTACTTTAAAACAAATGTTTCTTCAAAAAAAATGTTTGGCAAATGCATACCTTTGAGTTTATAACATCAAAGCATGTTTTTTGTTTTTATTTCAAGGACCTTTACTGTCATTTTACCAATTTAAGTTTGGTTTCAGATCAACCAATTATAAAGGCTCAATTATAAACAAATGTATTGTGGTGAAATATGCAAAAACCAAAAACTATCCACTGAACCCTTGAGCAAAACCTGACCCAGCAGGTATGAGGGAGCTGACTGACCTCCTCATTGCCCTCACTACTCCTCCAGGTGGACCTCACACAGGTGACACACCTGAGGCTGAGGTAAACACTCATGTGCATCCTTTGCCTCTACAGACACGTCACTCCGCATTCTTGTAAACACAACACAGCGGCGTGAGTTTCTGTTTTGCTCCACGCGCGCGTGGACCCAAAGGAAGTGGCGGGGATTTCCACCGAGGGCCCAGTCAGACCCCCGGTCACCGCGCCACTGCCCACTCTCACCCCGCCTGTGGGGGTTTCAGGGATCCGCGAGGATGCTCCACGCGCATCCCCACACTCTGCTGATCACACAAAAGCAGCACGTGCGCTTTTCGCCTAAATAACGGTCACGCCGCGCCCCCCCGGTCCACGAGCCCAGCAGGAGTCGCCGCGGGGCGGCCGCGCTCACCTGCATCCACGGTATCGCTCAGGTCGTGGTTAACAGCCGTGCGGGGGAACTCCTTCATTTTCCGGCAGCTGAGGTTGAGGACCCCGCTGGCCGCCGCCTCCTCCAGAGCCCGCTCCAAGCCGCGGTTGGGAGGCGGGTTGGCGCCGCAGATGTGGGTCTGAATCGACGGAGGAGCGGCGAGCTGGGCGAGAGGAAGGCGAGCCGACTCCGGTCCCAACGTCGCCATGATTCTCCTCCTGTCCGTCCGACGGCGGTTAGATCCGAGAGGAAGAGCGAGGCTGAGCGCGCGAGCGGCGGGACACCGACTTCCAGGCTCGCCACGATCCAACACGATTGTCGCCGCCGCGGCTTTCCTCCGTCTGCGCGTGCGTCAAGCGTCACAAGCGCGAGAGCCGCGACACGGCGCCTGACTTTCAAAATAAAATGCCAGATCACAGACATTTTTTAATGTAAAAAATAAATATTGGGCTGAATTTTTCAAAGATAAAAATACTTTAATATTTTTTGTGTAATATACTTACATTAGATATAAATATATAAAAGCTAACATGATAAAAATTCTGTGATGTAACATTTGTTCTTTTTTTTTAGCTAATTTTGATGTTATTTGTGTAACATCAAAGTCTGTGGTTGATGTTACGCCAAAAATAATAATCGATGCAGCAATTTCAATGTTTCCGGTTTCATTTAACCACACTTTTTGGCTTTACAACAACTTTCAATTGAATGCGGCTGCGCAGTGGATCCAAAATAAGTCTGAACTTGGTAAAGAGCGACCTCTGCTGGAAGGAGAAGGAAGTCGGTGCTTCGAGGTTAACCAATGAAACATGTAACGCACACACACACACACACAATTGTGCAAGTTCTCCCACCTAAACAGATGAGAGAGGCCTGTCATTTCAATTTTGGGTATACCTGAACTATGAGGGACAAAGTGGGGGAAAAAAATCAAACTGTTTGATTTTTAAAGAATTTATTTGCAAATTATGGTGGAAAATTAGTATTTGGTCACAAAAAAAGCAAGATTTCCGTCTCTTAGATCTCAGGCGAACAATAACATGGAGCCCTCTGCAGCGGTTGTATTAATTATCTGATGGAAAGAGAAACCAAAACATAATAAAAAATCTGACCCTCTCCCTGTAAAATTACAATTTTTTAAATATAATTTTACAACTTTATTTTTGTTGAATTTTGACTTTTTTCTCATAATGTCAGGTCTTTATTCTCATGTAATTTTGTCTTTTTCCCCCTCATAATTGTACAACTTTATCCTCCAAACTTTTAAATTTTTCTCATAAATTTACTTTTCTTTTTCCTTTTATTTTCATCCGCTTTTTGAAGTGAGGAAACACATTTCTTGCGTTCTCTTTGCCTTTTTCTTTTTTCATGTTACATTGTTTAATCATAATGCTTTTTAGTTTGTTTGTCTGTTTTTATCTCTTTGAAAAGTCTTTCTTGGCTAGCTTGTTGAAGAAGGAATATTCCATTGCTGCAAAAGGGCTTGGGCAGAACAAAACACTTTCACATGAGCAGTCCTGTTATCGATAATAATTTCCAGAATTGATCTGATTTGATTCACAAGAGCTTGGATCAATTCGATTCCAAATTTTTTTATTTTTATTTTTATCTATTCTTCCAATCCTTTCAATTTGATTTAATTCAATTTTGAGTGTACATTTATACTTGTTTTTTTACAGCACTGTACAATATACTAGTGAAATAAGGAGATTGTTAATATCATACAGTGTATAAAGGAGAAGTTCAAACAAAAGTGTTCAGATTATTAACATTGTAAACATTGTTCTGCTTCTCCTGGAGGACGTTTAAGTTTGGCCACTAGGTGGCGATCACGTTATAACAGTACACTTTTTTCATGAAGAATAAGCAAAGAATAAGCAAAGAACTGTATTTTAGTCCACAAATGGTTACTTTAAAATATTTCCTTAAAAGAGTTTAGAAAAAAATCATACCTGTCATTTTATAAAGATGTTCATTTAGTCAATAATGTATATTTTTGGTCGACTGAGCGTTAGAATTAGCCGTCCTATGGGAAATTCCATCCGTTAGCATCAAGCTAGCGGACTTTAGCTTTATGTACTAGATTGATCTCTGTTTTTATAAATTAAATATTGATCTGTTAAGCTTTAATGGATTTCATAAACTCAGCCTTAAACATTTCAGGGATTTGTGTTTTTAAGACAGTTAGATTATAATGGGGGTGGAAATTATTTTAGACATTTTAGATATTCAGTAGACAATGAAGTACCCTTGTCTAATGTTAAGTCCACCCTTGATTGTATTCTATAACTAATATTAATTAGTAATTGTTAATCAGTGGTCAATTAAGTACCAGTTAATTATGCCATTTTGTTCCCAATTCTATCTACTAATCTTTTTTTCATTTAGGCACAATATAATGAAAAATAAGATGACAAAACGCTTTAAAAATAATTTCTTCTTTACTATCCAAGCAATAATTGTAGTATTACAAATACTAGATCCTCCTGAAACGTATTTTACCGGTAAGTCGTTTAAAAACAGCAATATTTTTGAAGAAAGTGGAAAAACCACAAAACAAACACAAAAAACCTAAAGATTAGACATTTCTTGATTTCCAAAAATGCGATCAAAATACACATTTTCAAAAAAATGTCTTCATCTTCTGTAAACAGTCATTGTAAACTTGCCTTAAGTCTAAACCGTAGTTTCTCTCAGAAACGACATACAGTCGTGTGTGCTGACCACAAAATCTGAATGTGAGCTGCTTCCACATTTTATGAGCGAAAACGAAGGCCAATCAAACTCATGGATGTTCGCCTTTGAGGTAGACTTCCTCTTTCCCCGGCAGCAGCCGAGACACTCTGTGACATACGTTTCTGCTGAACACTGGCTTTTCAGTCCCATCTGTCACACTGAGGAGAGTAAACATGACACGGAGTTCCTGCTGAGGACATGAAATCCCACCAGTGAGATCATCGAACTGCAGTTGGCTAAAATGTCCGGTTTGTTTCTTCATTTTAAAAAATCATAGCTCTTGCCACAAAGGGAAATGATTCAGCATAAATGATAAGAATGAAGGCGTGAATCAATTTCCTGCTAACTAAAAGGTGAAATGAGGGGAAACGGTTGGGTTGCAGGGCATTTGTGAGGCGGGTATTTGTGAGCCGGGTGTTGGAGAGGCTTATGTAGAAAACTGCAAACCACAGAAAGTTCAATTCAGGAAGTGCTGATAATCAGCCACTTCTCTACGGCTCTGCAGCTGCCACAGCTTCTGGTGGACAGGGACATGCTCGGGTCCCCGTTGACTCGGACTCTAGCCGGGTTCTCCGCAGGTCGGTTCCAGTAGATCCCAGCATGGTGAGTACACTTTGTGAAAAGCTCAGCTTTATGGTTTATGTCAAAAGATGATTATCTTCAACACAAACAGGAAGCTGTGCTTAAATCTTGTAGAGCGCCGACATAGTAAAGTCTGACTCTAGTTAATATTAGCTCTGTTTTGATCAGGAAGCCATCTTAAATATTTGTTAAGAAATATTAACGTCGGAGCTCCAGTGTTCATATTCTTTGATTTACTGTAACTATTCAGTTGTTAAAACGATATCACGAGAATGATCATGTTAACAATTGAAAAGTTACAGTATAAAGATTTTCCTCAGATGTTAAAGGGTTAATCATTAGCTCATACACTCACAACTTTGACGATATAACTCCCTTTCAAAATAAAATCCATCTAACATTTTGGCATCATAAACTTTTTGTGTTTACATGACATTCCACCAGGTGTTATCATTATGCCAAATGTTAAATTCATACACAGCATGCAAAAGTTTTTGTGTTTCTGAGTATTTCTCCTTTTAAATCAATCCAACAGTCTTGGACAGACTCTGTTTTTCATGAATGATCTTCTTTCTGCTGCACATGCACTAAACCCTCATCTGGTCTGGCTAGCGTGTCTAGTTCAGGTTCTGGAGAAGAGAAGATGGTATCTTCACATTGACTGCAGTCAAATGAGCCGCCGTTCACATTTCTGTGGTCCAATCAGCATCACTGGATTTTTGGTGTGAGTTTCATCCAATACTTACGGTAGCAGGGCTGAGAACGCTGGAAAATCTCCACCAGACTCCACGGAGCTTCTTGATGTGACTACGGAAATGTGAACGGCGGCTCATTTGACCGCAGTTGGAAAGGCTTGTAAATGAATGAAAGAGCATTTGGATGTTAGCTTTCATTATTTTCTGCTCTGAGAAACCAATGGATTGAATGGATTGATCACAGCAACGTCAAGAAACATCAAAGAGTCTTTGCTGAACTGGAAGGAGAAAGAATCAGGATTTTGGAGGAAGTTCTGTCCATGAAGATCTGAGCTGACATCCGGATCAGAACCATACGGCTGGACATTACCCAGATTGATGGATGTTTTATGAAGCAGCGGAGAAGATTTATGCTAGCGAGACACAGAGCTATCATAATCAGACAGAGGGGGGTATCAGGAGCGGAGCTGCTCAGCTCAGCTCCAAAAGCCACGCTCCCTCAGAGGAGATTTTGGAAACAGGGGCTTCAGATCAACCTGAAAAATAGCTTTTTAAAACATTTAGGTTGTGGAATTTTGGTTAAAAACTTCATAATCATAATTAAAAAATAACTGGGAAATAAAGAAAATTGTCATATGGAGACTTTAAAGACCCACAACAGTAGAAATTGCTTCTTTTAGGGCTGGGCTGATAAAATGATAAATCAATTTGAATCAATTTAAGCTTAATAGATCAATAATCGATTCATAAAAATAAAGATCGATTTAATATATAAAACTTAAGACCGCTAGCTTGATGCTAACGATGCTAACGACTAAAAGTGACTGAAATGAGTTTCCTCCAGAGGGTAGCTAGGCGCTCCCTTAGAGATTGGGTGAGAAGCTCGGTCACCTCGGAGTAGATCCGCTTTTTCTCCACATTACAAGGAGCCAGTTGAGGTGGCTCGGGCATCTGATCTAGATGCCTCTTGGACTCCTCCCTTGAGAGGTGTTCCGGGCATGTCCCACTGGACGGTTGTCCCAGGGAAGACCCAGGACACGCTAGAGAGACAATGTCTCTCGGCTGGCCTGGGAATTCCTCGGGGTCCCCCCAGAGGAGCTGGAGGGAGTGGCCTGGGAGAGGGAAGTCTGGGAGTCTTTGCTTAGACTGCTGCCCCCGCGACCCGGTCCCGGATGAGCAGAAGATGGATGGATGGATGGATGGATGGATGGATGGTTTGCCATTGAACACTAACATCAAGAGGGGAAGTTGGCACACTTGTGTGAGATTGGTGTTCTACAGTAGGTGATATAAGATTTGGGCTAACCTGTTAGTGTTTATGGACCGGTTCATCACTCCTCTATCATTTTATCTGTCATAGGCTTACAGTCTTGCTCTCACTGCCTCCACTCCTGTTTCTGATCTTTGGACTTCAAGTTCTTTTCTACTTTGTTCTTTGAGAGTTTGCATTTTCTCAGCGTTTCCTCTCTTCTTGTACAATCTTGTACTGAACTTCCTCTGCTGCAAGATGGTCAGGACGTTTTGATGCAAGAGGATGACAAACTGGCTGATATTTGACTGAACAGTGGAAAAGCCATAGATGGATGAGGCATAGTCGTAGATATGATTGTGGCAAACGTGATGGTGCTCATCATGATCTCCATCAATGCCTGTCAGTGGTTCATTTAGGATTTTGCTGATGTCATTTCTTACAGCTTTAATCTTTTACCTTAAATCAGTTGTGAGTACTTTATCATTTTAAATGTAAAGTTTCCAAATGTTATTCTTTCATTTATCTAAATCATTTGCTAGCAATGACATTAGAGTTTTTGTAATATCTTACTTGAATTCTTCGCTCATCTTGTGCTTATGTTTTTCATCTTCACATCAGTTCTTTTTTCTTTATTGTTTAATTCTTCTTTATTATAGCCAAATATATTTCTGTTTGCATGGTCGGAACAACATCTTTATTTACAGTTTAAAGCAGCACACTCACTGTCATCTTCAACTGTCTTGATGGCTGAAAGTTTGTTCATTTTTCATCATTCCTCTTCATAAACTTTATTGTGAACGTCAGTTTCAGAATTTTTTTTTGCGAAAGAGCCATTAAATGGGCTTTACCATGATTTTCTTAAGCCTTTCAGAGTAAACTATATCCATTATGATCTTTTGAACACCAAAAATAAAATATTTCTTCAATTTTAGTTTTTTTTGTCACTTTTTTCCTACCTGGAAGTAAAAACGACTCGATTCCTGAAGCTCCGCCTGCCGCTGCCTGTGGGTGCCGCCCAGTTCCTGACGTCATCCTAGAACTGGCAGCGTGTCTTCGTTTCTCCCACAAAAATAAACATCAATTTAAAAGGGATTTTCTTTAGATGTGGGGGTCTTAAAGGAACCCCACAATTAAAAAGTAAGGAACACCTGTTTGAGCTGGAACGTATTAAAGACAGGACACAATTTTGCTGATCACCACTGAAGAAAGAGCAGACTCTTTTCCGAAAGGGGCGGTCTCACTCTGTGACATCAGCATGTGAAGACCCGCGCATTTTAGTAATAATAATAATAAACTTTATTTATATAGCACCTTTCAAGATAAAAACCACAAAGTGCTTTACAGTAAAACACAGATTAAAACACAAAGTAAAACCAAATATAAAAACAGGACATAAACAGAGTTAAGAAAAAGCAATTATAAAAAGATGTGTTTTTAGCTGCTTTTTAAAGGAGAACACTGAGTCAGCGGATCTGAGGCTGAGAGGTAGGGAGTTCCAGAGAGATGGAGCTACTGCTGCAAAGGCTCTGTCACCCTTAGTTTTTAACCGTGTTCTTTTGGCAACCAGCAGGCCCTGGTCACATGATCTGAGTGACCTGCTGGGAGTGTACGGCTGCACAAGGTCTTTTATGTAGACTGGTGCTTGGTCATTTACAGCTCTGTATGTTAAGACCAGGATTTTGAACTGCACTCTGTAGCAGACAGGGAGCCAGTGTAGCTGGATCAGCAGTGGGGTGACGTGTGAATACTTAGAAGTTTTGGTTAAAAGCCTTGCAGCAGCATTCTGGACAACCTGAAGACGTTCTAAAGATTTTTTACTGAGGCATGTGAAGATGGAGTTACAATAATCAAGACGAGAAGAAATAAAAGCATGAATGAGCATCTCCATCTCAGAACGTGACACGACTGGACTCAGCTTAGCAATATTTTTCAGATGATAAAAACAAGAACGAACAAGTGTACTGACGTGGGAGTCGAGAGTTAAAACTGGGTCCAGGGTTACACCAAGGTTTCTAACAGACGACCTGACAAAAGAGGCGAGTGGACCAAGTCACTGGATGATCTGGGGGTGGTATTTGTCAGGAGCACAGACGAGGACCTCAGTTTTGGTTTCATTCAGTTGGAGAAAATTGTCATTCATCCAACTCTTGACAGAATCCAGACACTTGTGTAAAATCTGTATTTTAAAAACATCCTGTGGTTTAAAAGATACATAAAGCTGAATGTCGTCAGCATAAAAATGATAAGAAACGTCATTAAAAGAGCTTAAAATATGATATAAAGGCAACAAATGAACAGTAATGGTCCCAAAACAGAGCCTTGTGGCACACCAGAAGTGAGGGATGCAGAGGAGGACTTGAACTTGCAGGAAACCACAGAAAAGTATCTGCTAGTGAGGTATGATGTGAACCAGTCTAAAGCAGATCCAGATACCCCAACCCAGTTCTTCAGCCTGTCTAGGAGGACGTGGTTGTCGACAGTGTCATGGGAGGGGCTGGTACTGAGAGCACACATTTTTAGAGGATTACTCAGAAATGCATGAACGGATCAAAATACCACTTTGGTGTTCTTTATAGTGAAGATTGAACAGTATAATGCACTTAAAAGTCGTAAATAAAAGTCGGATACAAAATTACCGTGTTGAAATTTTAAATGATTTTATACAAATTCCAAGACACTTCACAGACTTTTGGTTTTTGAGAAAATTATTGATTCAATATATAGTTTGGCCTCCACCAGAAATAAAGAAAACTTTGGAATATGGTTAGAAAATTTGCATTTGTGGATATAAAATTAATACATTGATTAAAAATTGAAACGGAAAATTCTCATGCTGGTGGAAGTCAAAGGAAAGCTAAGAGTCTTGTAGCAAAAGAAATCACAGAAAATTTGCCAGAAAGATTGTAAAAGAGGGAAATGCTAAAATAGATGAGTAACTGTTTCTTGTTAACATGAAGAAAAGTTAGACAATGTGTCAGTATTAAGTTTAAATCTTTAAATATATTTTTGAGAGGTAAAATCTGTGTAAAATAGGAAGTTTATTTAATATTTTTGGAAATAAGGTAGTGGTTGAGTAAAAGTCAGACCCTTTTCCAAAAAACATCCTCTACATATTGTTTCCAATAATGAATAACACGTGGCAAAGTAACATTATCTTTCTGAAAATGTCTCTTTTTTTCTGGAATGAAAGTGAAGAGATTTTTCCAGCAGTGGACAGCAAAAGAGAAAGATTTAAAAAGAAAAATGATATATATATTCCAGGAAAGATTGCACCAAAAACTTTGACAGATTCTCCAGGAGTAACTGGGATGTTATATTTGTCAAGAAAATCTTAAGAAAATGAATGCTGATTAGTGTTAAAAAGTTGATCAACCAAATTGAAATTGTTTTGATAAAAGTCTTTTTTTTGTCTGCGGTGCAGTTTGAACGTCTTCCATTTTGAATTGATACTGATTCTTTCCTGTTATTGTGACTTTCCAGATGAACTGTTACGTCTCCTGTTACTGGAGTTCACATAGAAATGGTGAAACTGCATTTTACAGTGTAGTGGCACACTTGAGCTCTGATACGGCCGGCAGTCAGAATCATTTTGACAACACCCTAAACCAGCATTAGAGTTTACCAGAATACACAGAAAAACTCAAAATGCAGCAAGGCATGTTAAGAACCACAGTTTTGATTTGTTACGTCTCTTGACTGTCCTAAAATCCAAACCTGCACCCATGCAATGTACATTTCCTTCTATGATTTGAATGGTATAGCATGCATATCTTTACAACAAAATTTGACTCTCTTTCATATTAAAATGCATCCAGCTTTTTGGCAACATCAAAATAAAAGCTTTGTTGTATGAACACAATGTATAGAATAAAATGAAGAAACAATAGACTGACAAACCTTTACAATCAGGTTTTCGTCTCTGTCAAATATTCTCATTTCATGATTTTATTTATACAACAGAAACCTATTTCTGATCTTTTGAACTTCAGAAAGAAAACAACAGCTTAGAAAGGATCTTTACTAAAACTTAAAGTACAAAGGAAGACTGTACTGCATATTTAAAGTCAGTTTTTTATATATCCTAAGAATTATGTAATTTTTTAAAAATTTTCTTTAATATGGTGCCTTAGATGTTGACACTGAAAAAATTATTAAAGAAATGTCCCCGGAATTTAACAATTTGTGTCCAAAATGTTCTATTTTCTGAGCACAAATGAGTGTTTTGTGACTGGAAATTGGGATTTCGCTGGTTCATTTGTGCCCACAAAATACAAATTTGTATTGCTACAAAATGCTACTTGTTGCCTGCAAACTGCTAATTAGGGCCAAAAAAGGATAATTAGTTTTCACAAAGCCCACAAGATGCTAACCAAAGATCAGAAAATGCTAATTTATACTACAAAATGTTTATTAGTGCCCTCAAAAATTCTAGTTTGTGCGCACAAAATGCTAAATTGTGCCCTCAAAATTCCAATATTGCACCAAAAGTGACAATTATTACCTACAAATTGCTAATTAGTGCCTAAAAAGGTTAAATAGTGCCCATAAAGCACTAATTAAAAGGTCAGAAGATGCTAACTAGAGCCAAAAAATGTACTATGTGGTCCCAAATTGTTAATGAGAGCCCAAAAAAGGCTCGTTTGAGCTCAAAAAATGTTATTTTTTCACAAAAAAATGATAATTATTACCTGAGAAATGCTAATTTGTTCCTAAAAAGTCTAAGTAGTGCCAAAAAATACTAATTGGTGACCATGAAGTGCTAAATAAAGCCTTACGATTCTAACTAGACCCCAAAATGCTAACTAATGCCAACAAAACGTTTATCACTGCCTCAGAAATGCTATTTTGTGAATGCTAATAAGCTAATGCTAAACGCTAATATGTGAACTCAGTTGCCTTTGTGTGGTTTCTGATGGACTTCCAGCCTTAGTACATATGAATGAACCCCACCTAGCACACAAAGAGAATAAAAGAACAGGACAGCAGCTTATAAATGATTAAAATAAATATACTTTATTGATCGCAGTTTGGGAAATTCATTATTAGAAGATGTTGCTGAGACAGGAAGCTCCAGTTGTTTGAAAAGCTGACTCTAGGCCGACTTTAAGCCCTAAAGCGGTGGTTTGTGGGATTTTTGATGCAAATCATTTTCATCAGAAAGTCATGACACAAGCGTTTGCCTGAAAGACAGGATGGGAAATGTTTTTTTTACCTTTACAGATGGGGAAGTGGCTTTCACTGCAATTTCAGGGCACTTAAAAAAAGTAAAAAGTTCTTACCTCATTAACAGTTTCTTTAAATAAGCGGGAAGATTAATAAGACTAATAAGATGATTTTTCTTGCATAGCAGAAAATAAGACAATTGTTTTTGAAACTTTTGAAATCTTTCCGCTTTCTTAAAATGTAGTTTTAACAGTGCAGTTGCATTAAGCTAAACTCGTTGCATCCTAATCAAACTGCTTGATGTCAGCTGCATGTTTTATGAAATCCTGTGTTTTTTGCAGATGGGAAGCTCCAGCGGGGGCTCCTGTTCTCCCACCACAGGCCCGTTTGCCGTCTGGTTTGTGGATTCTGCAGACTCAGCCGTCCCTCTGACCCATGCATGTGAGCTCCACTGCACTGAAGCAAACTGGCTTTTGAGCTTTGTTGCAGCTTCACAGACAGCTGCACTCACACAGGCAGCTTCTGACAGCCGGAGATGCAGGCCGATATAAGAAACATATGTGATGCCGTGGTCCTTCTGTATGCAGGAAATACAGGTGTTTCATGTCTAAAATAAGGTCTAACAAACTCCAGAATGCTCCAAGCATGTCCACCTGAAACTCCTCACTGTTTATGAAAACAAGAAGGAAGAAAATTTAAGCAGAGATTAAAAAACGTACACAATTCTTCACATTTGGCCGACGTCCTTGAAGAAAAAAAACAAAACTCCAAATTCAGGAGATACTCCAAAACACCTAAAGCCTGGATTCCCTTTGCTGTGGATAAAAAAATGAAATAGAATGTTATTAAATTATCAAACCATAACTGATTTCCTGCAGTTTTCTGAGTTTGTGACATCCAGTTCCATGACCTCTAGTCAAGAACTCATCACAAATGTATTCAATTCAGTGTAGTACAACAAAGTATATCAAAAAGATCCTGATTGTATTTTAATACGGACAACAAGGGTTAACACAAAACCTAACAGTTAATAATCTGAATAAAGACAGGAAAACTAATCGAAAACCAAAATAATTGGAGGATTTAGGTAATCAACCTCATATGAGAAAAAAACAACATGGAATCTGGACTAAAACATGTTTTGTTGTTTTTTGAAACCCGTGGGTTTTGTTCCTGTTTTAGTAGCTGCCAATTGCATCAATTGGTTGATTTCTGAGGGAAGAACACACAAAAGCAAACTTGGTTTGATATGTTGAAATGATCAAAAAATGACTTGAAAAACACAGATGTGCGTCAGAAAAACATCAAATCTTCCAACTCAACATGAAGGAAAAATAGCTTTCTGCACCTAAACATATCGGTTTATTTGTAATGCACCATCTAAGGGGAATACACCAAAATTACAGGGAAATATAAACACATTAAAATGGATCATCAATATAATTTATTCCAGTGTGGTGGTCCAGATTAAACGGTTTAACGGGCTGCGATTAAACCCCCGGCCTGAAGTTTTGGTCTAGACTTTTATTAAAACAGCTAAAGGAATATATCAGAAACATAACTTTTTGATTAAATCCTCAAAGACGGAGATGATCTCTGCCTCCTAAACTAAATGACAGTCTTAGATTGTGTCCAGATTCCCTCCTTATGCACCGTATGGTGGAGATTAGCATGGTTGCTATAATCTGGTACATTTAATGTAAATCTATGACTAAATCAATGTTCATCAATGTACATGGTCTCGACTAAGTAGATTAAGTACTCTAAAAATTTCCCAGAAGTCTCGTGTATTGATGCTCACTAGATTGGTGAATATAGACCACAATGCATTGCGTGTAAGCGATAGGAAGACCTACATCTTTAATCTTGCTCTTAGCTGTAATTTAGAAACATATTTATTCGATAATTTCATTACTTAATTTAATCTTTTTTTCACTTTTAGGGATTTGATTCCATCTGTTCAGGTTTATTATTTTCTTTTGTCTGGTTCTTATTCTCTGTTTTATTTCCTTTAATGTGTTTTCCTCCACATCAGTGTTTGAGCCGTCCCGGTGAACATAAGTCACTGGAGTGGGATCTTCTGGATCTGGTTTCTTGCTTTGATCTGGGGACCCTGGAATGTGAACCTGTGTGTGTGTGTGTGTGGGGGGGGGGGGGGGGGGGGGGGGGGGGGGGAGGATCTAAAAATAAAAAACTGTTTCCCCTCTTAAGTATTAAGTCAATTTTTAATTTTGCATCCTATTTTAGTTTTGCTTTTGGGTTTTAAATTGTAAAGTTTTTTTTTAATGTAAGTTAAATAAAGTATGATTTAGTTTGATTTTTCATTGAAAAACATGTTTCTTTTTTTTAAGAACCATTCAATTTTCATCATCAGAACCTACCGTATTTGTAAATAGTAACATGTTCATATTGAATAGGTTTTTACTTTGGGAAATTGGTAAGGTCATATTTGGTGTGACACTAAAATACTTTTCTGTCCATTAGAGAGTAGGGAGGGAATTCAGATCAAAGCTTTGTCACTGCTGCCCTTATTGGTGGATTCGGCTGATAAATGGTCAACCCTGTACGGGGAACTCAAAATATCAAGGTCACTGAAAACTCAGTGAACTCGTACAATGAAAGTGTTCATGCTTTGTTTCTCTGCAGGCGACAGGTTGTAGTGAACACTTCAAAACTGGGCTTTTATTTTAGATTTTGCAACTGTTTTAGTGTGTAAAAATCCATTTGGATTTTCAAAGTTTGATTCCTCTCTTTGATTTAGCCGCTTCACAATGTTTTTTAATCTTCTGAACATTATGTCATCTTTTACCAAAATTCCCATTTCTTGTTTTTGTAATGTGACCATTTTATTCCTTAACTGTTATATTTTATATGTTTGTTGATCTAAAACACAAACCTAAAGACATCTAGAAGCAGTTCATGTCAGCTTTTCCCTCTTCTCTTTTTTATCAGCATCACTACAAGACTTTCCTGAGAAGAGGCGGGGTACAGCTAGTTCCAGTGAGACACCACTTCTCCTTCTGTCGCCTCCTGAAACCTGCAGAGGAGACGAAAGCACGTTTCCCATGAAAAGCCCTCAGGGGACTTTCTCGAGAAGAAACGCCCTCAGACGGACCCGGCCCGGCCGGCTGCAGGCGGGCTCATGCAGTCCTCCAAAACACACCGAAAAAGAAAGGAAAAGCGACAAAGCTGAGAGAAATCAAACCGTTTTCTTCAGCTCTGAAGAGGAACCAAAGCCTCCTGGAGGTGGAAACCTCCTCCTACCGAGGAGCAGTCCAGTCCTCTCCAGGAGACCCAGACCTCTCTCCTGGCATGGGAGGAGGACACCACCTGCAGATCCATCAAGGTACAAACAACTCTTCACTTTGACCTGCCGATCAGCTTTTCACAACAAGCACATTTCACATGAACGCCAGTGTTGGGACTAGAAAGATAAACACTCTGTGAGTTTGAAAGAGGATGAGTCTTTGTGCCCCTGTTGGTCTTTCTGGGGCTTCAAAGGTCACACTGAACTTCTTAAAAAAAAAAAAATTCAAAATTTTATTTTTGAATTTATTTTCAACAGTGATTTATAGAGATCTATAGTGATCTACAGTCATCTATGATTGTCAACAATGATCTACAGTGATCTATAGGATCTACAGCAATCTAAAGTGATTTACAGTGATGAATAGGGATCTATGGTGATCTACAGTAATCTATGATGATCAACAATGATCTATAGTGATTTACAGTGATCTACAGTGATCTACAGTAATCTATGATGATCAACAATGATCTATAGTGATTTACAGTGATCTACAGTGATCTATAGTAATTTATGATGATCAACAGTGATCAACAGTCATCTACAGTGATATACAGGTTAAACCTAAAGTTGGTTATGATGGAGTTGTAAAATCTTTCTAGAATATATTAATAGAATAAAGATAACATGGTGTTCACATTCTTTAATCTACTGGATTTGCTGATTCTGCACTTTGAAAAGCAGGTTGTCTCCATCCCCATTGGAACAAATTAAGAAATAAATTCATTTATCAAAAATGACTGATCAATTTTTGTTGTTGTTCCAGCTTGGAACTTCTCTCCTCTTCCGGGTCTGCATCATTGAAATCCAGCAGTGTGGAGAATCTGGGATGCACGTTCCCAGTCCAGGTGGATGAAGATCAGAACAACATCAGCGCATCAGATTGGAACAGCATCAGCTCATCAGATCGGAACAGCATCAGCTCATCAGATCAGAACAGCATCAGCGCATCAGATCGGAACAGCATCAGCGCATCAGATCAGAACAGCATCAGCGCATCAGATCAGAACAGCATCAGCGCATCAGATCAGAACAGCATCAGCTCATCAGATCGGAACAGCATCAGCTCATCAGATCGGAACAGCATCAGCTCATCAGATCGGAACAGCATCAGCGCATCAGATCGGAACAGCCTCCTCAGCAGCCACAGTCAGCCGAGATCGGTTGATGGGGACAGCAGGCAGATCTTTGAGGGACGCGGGAATGAAGGTTTCAGATTTCTTAATTTAAATGAGTGCAAATTCACAGGTTCTGCTCAAAAAGCGTTTTCCAGAACTTTAATGATGGTCCAACCCTGATTCTATGATGCAGTGAGCTCAGATTTGACTTCTGTCACACTTTCTGCAGAAACCATCATTCTCTGAACTCAACCAAAACTGTATCGAGTCTTTAAAGAAATCAGAATTATAAATTAGATGAGGACTGGAACTGTCAGCAGGTCAGGATTTTTTTTCTTCAAAAATTTGGATCCAAGAAGGTCTTGTTAGAGAAATAATGAGCTGTTTGCTTCAGTATTGACGCTTTTTAATAACTGGTCTAAAATCCTGCATTTTCTGGAGGAAACAGATGCATCAACTAAAATTATTTTAAGTCAGTTTTTATGTATTAATTGGTGTTATTTCACATCTAGATTTGTTAAACTAAATAGTTATGAAGCTATCAGGGTTCACCAAACAAATATAACTCAGAAAGGCCATGCAAAAACATCGAAGGATAACTGTTTGATGGTAGAATTCTTCCTTAAATCCCCTGTTTTTTCACAGTTTGACGTATAAACTTTAAAATTAAATACTAAGAAAAAAGATACAAAGGAATACAAAAAAAATGTTTAAAACCGTTTTTGAAATGAGAGTTTTGTTGAATACTTTTCTGATGAATCTGATGTATGAAGTGTGTGTGTACTCGTCAGAGGGCAGCACGTCATCGTCACGTGACAGAGAACGGGCTTTCAGTGGCGTCTCAGATTTTACTGCAGACATATTTAAGGCCTGCTGCGAGCTGGAAAAGGTGAGTTACCTCAACGGATGTTTGCTTTTTATTCACTACAGCTGTTTAAAGGTAAAATATGTAGAAAAACACTGAAGTGTTCACACAACCTGGATATCAGAAACATTGTGTCCCAGTAAAGTCGTGGATCTGTTTAAAGTTGTCAAAAAATGAGACATGCAGTTTGGCTTCATGAAGTTCTTTTAAAGACTAAGAGAACAATTTCATTAAAAAAGTAAGATTATTTGGTGATGATTTGTGGCTTTGAGGTAGTGCAGTAGGTAGTGATTTCACCTTACAGTGAACTGAAAACAAAAGGTCACTCATACAGCGCTACAGTACAACTTCAATAGAATTAAAATAGTCTGATAATTGATTTGATTACATTGAATAATCATAAAGAAAAATTCCTAATTTTAAAGTCAATTTGTAATATGTGAGGAACACAAATACAGCAGCTGAACAAAAACTGATGCAGCTTCAAGAACAGCTGCTTTATATATATATATATATATATATATATATATATATATATATATATATATATATATATATATATATATATATATATATATATATATATATATATATAATATATATATAATATATATATACATAATACATTTTTACAACTTTGGGTTACATTGGTTTGATGAAAAAGAATACTCTGGCAGTCTTAACTGTGTGTAAACATTTGCTTCATATCTCTTTTGCATGATCCAAACTTTCCCTAAAAACCCATGTTTCCCTGTAGTTCCACTAGGGGCATTAGAAGAACATTTCCTGCCCATTTCAAAATGGTTGCTTTCACGACATAAAACACGACTATATTCGAATTCCCACCTTAACCCTCTAACTGCTAAAAAACTGTAGTGCAGGACTATATAGTGTCCTGGATTTTAAAAGTAATTCAGACATCACGCTCATTTCTTTTCTCTCATTTTTCTAAACGTCGGATATGACGTTACCGAATTCACAAAGTGAAAATCTAATCAATACAAACATTTCATGACATCAATTTAGGACTCCGATGTGTTCTGATTTTGAAAATTAAATGGTTTATTAAAATAAAAATATTTAAACACTTTTTTTTTTTTTTTTGCAGAAAAAAAATGCATTGTGGTCTATATTCGCTAATGTAGTGAGAATTGATGCACACATTTTTCCCAAAGACTTCTGGGAAATTTATCGACCACTCAACTTTGGAATTCGAATTCTTCCCTTCCCTGTCATTTATCCCTCCATACGGAGAGTTATGAAAAATAGTATCTCATATTTCGAATGTCACTTTCATTTGATGATGTCACCAGTAATCTGCGGTCTGCTAGCGTTAGCGCGGAGCTTCCAGCGCTTGAATTTATATAACAACAGCGGTTTTATAACTTTAACGAGATCATGCTACAACGAAAAAAAAATTAAATACATTTAAATGTAAACTTCTGTGCTTCAGAGCGCGCCCACATGAAGAAAAGCGCTTCTCGGCGCGACACGGTTTACCGCGCACAGCGGAGGACTTTATATCCCTCCGCGTGGAGGGTGAAATTTAAAAAATACATTTACGGACACACATGCACTTAAACTGCCCCTTCAAATGGAGGGGAAGAGAGAAGGGAAAAATTCATATTGGACCTTAAATTCGGGGAAGGCTACAAAATGGCGAACATACTAATTAGTGAGTAGGGAAGAAATTTGGACATAGTTAGGTGGAAAAAAAGTTGAGCTAATTTTAAAAACTTCATAGTGAAAATAACTTATCTATCGTTCATTTTTAGATGGCTACTTGCTGTATTGAAATAATGTAAAACTAATTCTTTATAATACATTTATATCATGTTAAAAATGTGTGGATCAAATTTGAGACAGTAGGTAAATGTCAGTATTTTTACATCTTAGAAATATGTTTTTTTTCTTTTCGCTTTTGTTTTTTAAGAAAAACTAACAGCACTTATTTTAATTGATAATGTATTTGCCTCTTTAAAAAGACATTTTGCACATTTTTATGTATTTCATCCAATGGTTCAAAATATATCTTAATCAGAAAAAATATGTAACTTTCTTTCAAATGTTGTTGTTGTCTTTAATGGGGCTAAAAAAAAAAAAAGACTAATTTTTTAAAATAAAGGTGTTTGACATAATCCTTAATGCTCTAACAGGCGTTTTAACAATGTGTGCAGGAAAATGCTCATTTCATTGTGGTGGACATGGTCATGGAGATTCTGGAAGGAGCAAAGTGGACTCTAAGCTTTGACCAGAGGACAGCCTTGATGGAGAAGCACCAAAACACGGAACGAAACACGCAGAACCACACAAGCTCTGCACAGCGCTCTCCCCCACCCAAACAGAACTGTAGAACACACAGACCCACACAGGACCACAGCAAGCATGACGGAGAACCATCAGGAGACGACACGAAGACATCACACACACAATCTGACGGACATCAGGGAAAAGATGACGGAGAATCCAGGAAAATCAAACCAGAACAGCCTAAAATGTGCTCGGTCCTCTCCACTGACAGCGGATTTGAAGGTAAACAGATGATTTGAGTTTAAACTTGACGGAAAAGTCATGACAATTTCTGTGGATGACTTTTTTCATGTATAAGCTTTAAAGAGGGTCATTAGAAATGCAGAAAAAGATTTCAATCAAAAGATGTACATCAGTGTATATGCCAGCAGGGGGCAGCAGATAATGTCAAACACACTTCTGAGAGGATTTTTAATGGTGAAAATGCAGTGACTAACAACAGTCCATTAATATACTATTATAGATGAAGTCTAAACATACAGATAAATCAATTTGTATTCAAGACAGCTTAGAAACAGACAGATTATTCAGGAAAAGTATTTTTCTCTGAACATGTTTTCATTTCAGATTGTGGATTAGACATACCTCTGACGTCTACAGAGTCTGACAGAAAGTAAGGACAACATTGTCTCCCTGAAAACGCGTCGTACCAGACTGACACCCTGTTGAGAGGAGTGTTTGTGATGTCCCCCGCAGCAGTGCGGAGTGTCTGGCCCAGCGGCTGGTCTCCCAGTTCAAGAGGAATTGGCTCCCGTCGCACAAACTCTGGAGAGGTCGACTAAGTCTCCGCAGCTCCCTCCAGGAGGTGAGAAAAACTGCAAGATGGGTTTGACTCGGAAGATGTGTTTTGCTGGTGGATGAAGCTGACTTTTAACATCAATGACGGGTTTGTCACTAAGAAAATAAACTGTTTCTACAGGAGACAATGACCTGCACAGTCACATCCAGTCAAGCTTTAAGTATTTATTTTAAATGATATAGAGTATGAATGCACTATGTCAGGATTTTTACTTATCTTGTCATGTAGTTTTGCAAATGCAAACGCAGGAGAAGAGAAGAAACAAAACAATTTTATGAAAAAAGTTTAAAAAAGCAAAGCATAAACAAGACTAAAACAACGATAAGATGATTTAAAAAAAAAAAAAAAAAACGGAGATTGTTGTCCCTGTTGTCTTTAGATGGATATAAAATATTTCATAAAAAGAAAACTTCACAAACTTTTACACATACGCTCATATTTAATCTGTTTTATTTGATGCGTATTTGATTTTAATTAAATCCTTAAACTAGTTTCAATTGATCTTAAGTTTGGATATTTATGATAAAGTTGTAAAAATGGCTTAAATAAAATGATAAAAGTGTGATTAAAAAAACATGACAAACAATGTAAGATTTTAAAAATTGTTTCACTGTCTTTAAAATCAAAACTTTTAGAATGTAATGTCAGCTATTTGCAGGCCACCGTTTGGTTTTGAATAACAAAGTAATTTTATAACAATCAAACTCATTCTGAGGCACAAAAATGCTAAAATTCCCCCCTGATGAAAATCCTGTTTATTGAGTTTTTAACATATATGTGTGCCGTTTTTCTTATGACAGAGAACAAATGTAATAAGAAATCATTTCTGTGGTCCAATCAGCCGTCACTGGATTTTTGGTGTGAGTTTCATCCAATACTTACGGTAGCAGTCCTGAGAACGCTGGAAAATCTCCACCAGACTCCACGGAGCTTCTTGATGTGACCACAGAAATGTGAACGGCGGCTCATTTGACCGCACTTGGAAAGGATTGTAAATGAATGAAAGAGCATTTGGATGTTGGCTTTTAGCGGGGAAGATTTATGCTAGTAAGACACAGAGCTATCATAATCAGACAGGAGGGATCAGGGGCGGAGCTGCTCAGCTCCAAAAGCCACGCCCCCTCAGAGGAGATTTTGGTAACAGAGACTTCAGATCAACATGAAAAATAGCTTTTAGGTTGTGGGATTTTGGTTAAAAACTTCATAATTATCATTAAAACACGACTGGGAACTTTTTTTTTAATATAAAAATGGTCATGGAGGACTTTAAGTGGTTCTTAGATCAGCTTAATAGAGAGGAAACTCAAAGAATTATTAAAAAAAAACTTTTTTTATTTTTTTAAATGATTTCACAGAAGCAACCTTAAAAAAGATGCTTTACATTATACGCCTTGTGTGATCTAATACTTCAGCATTTTGCCTTTAAGGTTATCTCGTTTAACTGGCAGATGTTGTTTCCTGAGTGGAAATCTCTAAGAAATGTTTAGATAAATGTACAGAATGTGCCTGATAGGAATACATGGTAAAAACGTAATTGCCGGTATTTAAATGTGTACTTTCTAAATATGTTAAAAGGGAGATTTTTACTGTTTCCTGTGAGAAACAGTATAAAAATTATGGCAAACATTTGTTCAAACTCTGAAGAATCCTGTAAATCTCATCGTGGGACCACCGCTCCTGACCTCCTGACCTCCTGACCTCCTGTCTGTAGCTCCCAGGCACTGAAGGAGTGGTGAGCAGCAGAGGCAGCCTGGCAGAGGAGATCCAGATAAGGACCAGGATGAGAGGATCTCTGACGTGGGCTCCGCCCTGCTTCCAGATCATCTTCACTCTTCATCCAGCACACAGGTCTTCCTCCCGTCTGAGCAGACTTTGATCCAGCATGTCTGTCTGTGGAAGGCTGCTTCATTCCGGTCTTTGTCTGGTCCAGACGCAGTGAAATGGTGGCTTTGCAGAACTTCCTGTGCGCTGGCTGTGGAACCGAAGTGGAACCCAGTGAGTACGGAGCAGCAGAAATGATATTCACAGCTCTCAGAGATTAGAATGAGGGGCAGTAAGAAGGGGTGTTCACTTTTCAATATTTACTGAGGATTTTACACTCTAAGCTTTAGTCAGGTTTCATCTTTCTTAAATACTGCCTCCTACAGGCAGCTGTTATAACAGCATGTAACGGTGAAGAGAGATGTCGAAGAAAACTAAAGCAAACATTTCAATAAATCAAAGTCTGAGCTGAACAGTCAGGCTGTCCATACAGAAACTGAAGAAAGACTAAAATGGAGAAGTGCTATTTAAAATATTAAAATACAGGAAATGCAGAAAAACACACGAAAAAAAAACCTGCAGCTGCAGAGCCACATGTGGCTCTTTGATTAAAACAAAACGTTTTTAAACATTTTGTACTGTAACTGTAAAGGAAAAAGTAAGTGCTAAAGTAAAACAAAGTAATTTAACCTCTGTTTAACTCATTCACAAACAGTTTTGATCAAGATCAAGATTTGTATGAATCATTCAACGAGGATCCTATTGATGCAGCCGTCCATCACTCCATCAACCTCATACTGATGTATTTGGACTTCATTTATTACAGAAAATCACTTTATTGTCAGTAAATAGAATTAAAGCTACTTTAAGTTATAATCACTAGATTATAAAGCAGATTTTCTATTTTTGAACAAATTCAAGGATTTAAATTAATTCTCGTGGTTTTAATGTATGGTCGGGTCACTTCGTTAGCTCTGATATAGCTGGTTATATTTATGAATTTGCAGCTGAAATCCACCAGAAAGAGTAAAATTTAAAAAATTTGATATCGTTGATGACTTATTTCCTACGGCATTTGCTGCTTTCACATGATCCTATGGTGTAGGTTGTCTTTTATTTTGAAAGGAAGTCATGCAAAGTTGTGAACTCTTTCATATTAAAAAAAAAAAGCATTTTCTATTCAGGTTTATGTTTTATTTATGCTAGAAAAACTCACAATAGTTAATTTTAATGTATCATGTCAGTAGCAAAAACAAAAAAAATGAATCTTATTTTTCTAAAGGGTGAGTGAAGACGTTGTAGCAAAATTGAGTTTTGATTGGCGAGAAATCAACCCGAATGGCTGAAGGTTGCAGACCTCTAGTCTCAGTACATTTTTGCTGTTTTTGGAAAAAATAAAATTGCAAATGAACATAATAACAGCTCACCCCAGGGGTCACCAACAGGCACCAGGGTGCCCTCAAGGACCCCTCAAGAAGTCCTCAGGTCTCCTCTAAAAGTCACACGACTCACTTGTGAGCTGCATCTAAAATTCTATTTTATCTTGTTGCTTTTTTTTAAATTTTTATTACAGTTGCATTTACATAGATTTAAAAATGAAAATGTATTAAAAATATGTTTAGATAAGTTTAAGTGACCTCTGAGCTATTCTAAGTCATTCTAATGCTGCAGATTTGGTCATTAGTTTAAAATTTGACAATATTTGTTTATAAATGTGTAATTGGATATTTCTTTGACATTACATAATAATGTAATGATAAACATGGTACTAGTGAAAATGGGACTTCATTTTGTTGGAATTGGAAGTAAACCATTTCTTATGGATGACATCACTCTCACTCAGTCCAGTTCTCATTTACAGTCAGTGATACAGAGTCCGGGTCGTTTTGTCAGACGCGGTGCCTGATTCAAACCAAACCTCAGGATGCCGCCGGTACTGGAACCCTAACCCCAGCCTAGTCCGGTACCACGTCCAGAAACGATAACTGAAACTGGTAGTGATCCACGTCCGGTACCGGGTTATGGTACTGGTGCGGTCCACATCAGGCTACTGGACCTTAAGTGGTTTGCAGCCCAGAGGTTGGGGAACCTTGATTTAATTGAATCAACCAGAGCATCAAAAAACAATGAGTTGAGGAGACCCAAAAAAAAACCAGTCCTGACACGAAGGGTCCTTTAACCAAACGTGACGACCTGGGAATGAGAATGTGTTTCCATGTGTGATCTCCTGTGTTGTTTATATCAAACTGAATCAATCAAATCCTTTTCCCATAGAAAAAACACATTCTTTGTTTTTAAATGACTCAAAAATCCCTTCTAGATCTGCTTTAGGTCTTAGATCAGTTTCATCAAAACCACATTCATGTTTTGGTATTCTGCTGAAAGTGTCAGGATGAATAGAAAACCCGACTCTGGCCTTCTGGCTTGTAGCTCTTTAAGTTTCATCATCAGTTCTGAGAAAGTCTCATTTATTTAGAATAAAATAACCTAAAAAAATGTGCTTTTCCCTCCAGGATACATCAAGAAACTACGATACTGTGAATATCTCGGCAGGTATGTGAGATCCTCAACCAAGGAACAAACTCGGTCTCAAGCAGGGGCTCTCAAAGTTTTCGTGTCGGAGAGCCAAATTAAGAACTCGACATCTGAAAAAAAAAAAAAAATAGATAAACAGAAAAATGCTTTTAACAACTTTAATGACCGAGTGTCATTTGTACAGTTAACAGAACATAAGAACACTGATAAATATGATCAGTTTGTTTCTCTGCTTTCAGGCATTGTTGATTTGTTGATTTAAAAAGTGCTAAAAGAAGGTAAATGATTACAAGATACTTTTTTCTGGGGCTTTGGGGAGTTTGTCATATTTGCATATTTTTTTCCATACACTCTACATAAAACAACAGGAGCTTTTTGTGTGAAAACAAAAAGACCTTTTGCTAATTTAGGATTAGAAACGTGATTTATGAAAGTGATTTTATTATGGAAGCATTTAACAACAAACAATCATAAATAGTGTTGCTTCTACAGAAATGTTTTTAGGGGCACAGAATCTGGCAGGCTGGATGAGCTATGACCTGATAGAATCTGTGCCCCCTCTGGTTGTTTATATGTGGGGGAAAAATTCAAATATGATAATAAATTCCCCAAAAACTCCAGAATAAAATATGTATGCACCTTCTTTTGAAACTGTTCAAGGCAAAATATGAAAGCACTACAAAATAAATCAACAGGGAAACACTTCCTGGCAGGGGGAACATACTTTGGCACAACACCTGGCCATTACCAAAGCTAAAGCTGCTACTAGTTTCTATGACAGCTTCATTCTCTGCTGTGCAGCGCAGCCTCGCTGTAGTTGTTGGAGATTATTGTTGCACTCCTCGCCAGTAAATTTGTCATCGTTTTGCTGACTTAATTTCTGCTGCTCCTTCTTTTCTCCACAGAGGCAGTGACATAGAAAATGCTGTCTGCCCTCTAGTGGTGAAATTAATACACTGTACCATTGACACCTGGGTGTAATTACCTTTTTGTTCCTGCAGATGTCGCCAGAAACCACAAACAAATTTTTTTTTTTCCAATGTTCAGCTGGTTTAATAACCTTCAATTATGATTTATAGAGGGCCACAAAAACTTAGAGAACCCCTGGTTTAAAGTGTTTATGCCCTCAGCCTCACATAGTATGAAACACACCGACATACTGTTGTTGATTGTTGTTCTTGCAGGTATTTCTGTGACTGCTGTCACAGCGGCTCTGAGGCTGTGATTCCAGCTCGTATTCTGTCCTGCTGGGACTTTAGCAGGTACAACCACAGGGATGTAATATATCCACATTAACATGCGCAGCATGATTATTAGAGAATCAAAGGAAGCCATTTATACTGTTTTTTTATGAATAATCTGGTAATGATTTTCTTCTTGAATGCAGTGTGTGTCTTTAACCCTTTAACATACTGTAACTTTTCAACTGTCAACACAATAATTCCAGTAGATTTTGAAGGAGAAAAGCCAAGTAGCCGCTTTTCTCCTTCAAAATCTTCTTGAATTATCGTGTTAACAATTGAAAAGATTAAAGTAAATCAAAGAGCATCAACACTCGAGCTCCAGTGTTAAAGAGTTAAAGACCCTTTCTGATGAAAATAATGTTTTTAACATGTTTTTATGACGTTTCTAATTTAGGTAGAACTTTGGATTCACTCTGACCTTTGGTTTGGTACCGACAGGTACTCTGTGAGCGATTTCTCCAAACACCTGTTGGATTCGGTGTGGCACGAGCCTCTCTTTGACCTGACCTGTGTGGGGACGGCGCTCTGCAGCCGAGTGAAAGAGCTCAGCAAGTTCAGGGTGAGTGGAATACTTCCAAAAACACAAAACAGTTAAAGTGTAGTTAAACTCTCCAAAAAGAAAAAAATAAAGCTGTGTTTTTTTTTTTTTTTGCAAAAGGATCTACAGGAACAGCTGATGGGCATCAAGAAGCTGCTGAAGGCCTGCAGATTTTCTAAAAGGTGGAATATTTATTATTGTGTGAGCATAAAGAATGACCAGTAATGTTTTAATTATGATTATGAAGTTTTTAACCAAAAACAACCAAAATGTCTTAAAAAAATGTTTTTCTAAATTTCTAAATGTACAATTTTGCATGTGATTACATAAGATTTGCAGATAAGTGGCTAGCATATACTCTAAAAAAAAGTTGATTCATCACAATTAATTTTTTCTAGATTTGGGATTAATTCGTCAATTTTTTTAATCGACTCCCAGCCCTAATAATATTTTCAGAGATAACATGTTTGTTAAGATTTGTTAGACAGATAAATGCATATGACGACTCAAACTAAAATGTTCATTTTATTTGTAACGAATCAGCAGCTTCCTCTTCTACTCCAGACAACAGACAACTAAAGATGTTATCAAAAAATATCATTGTTACATGAGGGTCGTTTTATTTTGAAATATGTTGACACTAAAAAAAAAAAAAAAAAAAAAAAAATACAGATATCAAATATGACATAAAATCTCTACACATGAAGGGTCACAACAGATGCAATTTTACAAGAAAACAGTCAAATGATATATTGACCCTCGTACACACTCGCTATGAAAAGCTACAGCGTCACTTTTTCTGGGTAATTTTTACCCAACATAATACACCCAATAAAGAGTATTTGTCATGATAAATAGATCAAAATATGACTTTTCTTTAATTTTCAACTATGGCTTATTTAACGAAATGGAAAATGGAAACATTGGAAGATCCTAAAAACATGCTTGAAAATGACTGAAATATTATGAATTTCTGAAGGAAAAAATCCTTAAAAAAATAATAATGATAGCGGAGAGATTTGGTCTTTGGTCCACTCAAATGCAAAATATTGAAGATTGTGTAAATACTTTGGTGAATCATCCAGCGATAGTGATTTAGGCTTAAGTTTAAAAAAAGGATGAGAAAGGATGGATTTTATTCTGGGCTTCCACTACTGTCCTAAATGTAGACGCCAGGGTGTAGAGGAGGAAATATTTGAAATGAATTGAACCGAAACTCCAAGTTTAATATGTTTGCAGTAGTGATGTTTTTCCTCAGATTTCATCCGTTTCTATAGACGAGTGGATCTCCTGTGTGAACATTTTCTGCTATAATCCATACATGAATGTTGTCTGTTTTCCAATCTGGATTTTAACAACTAACTGCTGCGTTTGTGTCAGGGTGTTGGCCGAGTTTGACCAGTTTCCAGCTCACCTGACGGACACGGCGCTCTTCTTCTCCCTGAACGACCTTCTGATGGCGAAGAAGGGGCAGCTGGCGGCGCCGGCCAGAGCGCTGCTGCTGTCTGCCGTCAGTCACGTGGAAAGCTGCGAGGTCAGTCTGAGACCACCATGACGCATTCAAGGTGCTTGGAATGCACGGTTGTAGCGTTGGTGTCTGTGACCTTTTGACCTGCTTCTCTGCAGCTCTGCTTGTCCCGAGGATTCATCTGTGAACTCTGTCGGCAAAAAGACGTCATCTTTCCGTTTCAGAGGAACGTTTGTAAACGCTGCAAAGGTGAGGAGATGCCGAGTGAGCCGAGACTTGAAGAGGACAGTTACTGTATGTCTGGAGGAAATTCAAAAGGGTTTCATATCCATCCTTACCAAAAAGAAGTATACTCGAGTTTATTTTAAGTATACTTTTTATATATTTATTAGAGAAAAAAATTACAAGTTTATGTTAAGTAAACTTTTCCAAAACTAAACTTAACATAGTATACTTTTAGTTTACTTAGAGATAAACTACAAGTTCATGTTAAGTATATTGTTTATACTTAGAATTACACTACAATTCTAAATGAATTTAGCCTCAAATTTTTTGTCAAGATAAATTTTAGTGTAGCTATTGGTGTACAAGTATTTTTCTTTTTGACAATAGCTGTATTATTTTTAATGTTCTTCATAGAAGATATGTTCAGTCATCTATCTTGTAGGTTTGTAGCAAGATTTGGTGTAAATACCAAATGGTAAACTAAAAGTATACCATAAAGATTATTTTAAATATACTTTCATAAACCTAAAGTAGACTTAAAGTAATCTAAATGTACCATAAAGGTTATTTTAAGTATACTTTCATAAACATAAGTTTTACTATACTAAACTTGGAGTAAACTTAAAGTTTATTGCCAGTAAACTAGAAGTGTACCAGAAAGTTTACTTTAAGTATGCTTCTAAGTGTACTTTTTATAAACTTAAAAGTGGGCCAATTTAGTACAAAGAAGTATTCTTGGTAGTAAACTTCCAGTATACTTTTTAAGTATACTTGGTATATACTTTTTTATACTTAAGTATACTTTAAAAAATATACTTGAAGTATACTTATTTTTGGTAAGGGCAGAACCAGGAAAAACAAGAGTCAGACACCATTGACTGTGTGTGAGAACTGGACTGAGCGAGTGTGACATCATCCATTGACAACAGTTACAATGAAATCATGTCCAAACAGGCGTCAATTTTGGGCCTTTTTTTTTTACGTTGCCATGTGGAGCCAGACGATGTGATTGGTCCACATCCAAGTCACTGTACACAGGAACCTCTCTCACCAACTGCACACTCCTACCACTTAAAAAGGGGCGACATGAAATCTGTCAATCAAATGTTCAAGGTGGGGGGGCGCACATGCTTTAACCAAGGCATCTGATTGGTCAGTTTATAACTCGAATAACAGAAATTATGAAAAAATCTGGATTATCGAGACGATGTTAAAAAAGTATCTGTGCAAAAATGTTTATTTTGACTAATAGAACGAGTGAGTAATAGCTGTCTATCTCTCTGTGGAAGTCTATGGGATTTTGGGTTTCTGGAGCCAGCGCGAACTTCCTGTTTGGATCACGAGGGGAAAGGGGTCATTCAGTCCAGTTCTCATTTACAGTCCGTGACTAAGACTCTTCATGAGGATTATTAACTAGAAGGAGGGTGTTCTAACTAGGGCTGCGTATTAATTATAATTTCCAGAATCAATTAGATTTGATTCCACAGAGACTGGATCAGTTTGATTCACTTTTTCATACGTGCCGAACACTCAATTCAATTTGGAGTTTACACAGTTTACACGTATAGAAATATTTGTTAATAAATAAATACATAATCTTTTAATGCTTTGAATATATTTATACTGATACAATTCATATAATGTGAAATGTATTAGTGAAATAGTGAGATTTTTAATATACAGAGTTACACGGACTCTTAAAAGGATAAACTAACAAAAATGTTCATATCATTAACAAAGTAAACATTGTTCTGCTTCTCCTCTTCAGTTTGACCACTAGGTGGTGATCCCGCTATAGCATTACAACTTTTTTCAAGAAGAAGAAGAAGAAAGGATCAACAAAAAACTGTTTTAGACCACAAATATATTATTGCTGTAAGAGTTTGTAAAATTCATGCCTGTGAGTTTATAAAGACGTTCATTTAGTCAGCAATGAATGTTAGCATTTGCCGTCCTGTGGGAAATTCCATTAAGCTAGCAGACTTTAGCTTAATGTGCTAAATTGATGTATAATTTTATAAATCTATTAAGCATGCATTCAATGCATTCACACAATAACACACTTTTACAACTTATGCAACAGTGGTATCAATATGTTCAGCTTGTTCAGGACATTCATACTTGTACTTTTGAAATTCGTACACTTAACGATTTTAACGCAATCTATGCTAGTTTACTAGCCTCATTGACAATTAATGGACATTTTTAAAATCGTGATAAAACTTTGTGCACTTTTTACACTTGTGCAATATTGGTATCAAATGTTCAGCTCGTGGAGGACATTATGGCTAGTATTTTGGGTTTTTGCAAAATTTATGGTTTTTACGCAAATTATGCTAATTACTAGCCTTAAAGAAAAGGAATGGGAATTTTTCAAATCCTTTTAAAACTATGCATTTTAGTAACGTGTTAGCTTTATGGCTAATTTGGCAACTTTTAAGGTTCTTTTGGCTAAATTGGAGCTAAGCTAGCATGATTAGGTATACGTGTTAGCTTTATGGCTAATTTGGCAACTTTTAAGGTTCTTTTGGGCTAAATTGGAGCTAAGCTAACATATTAGCAACGTGTTAGCTTTTTTGGCTAATTTAGCAACTTTTGAGGTTTTTTTTGGGCTAAATTGGAGCTAAGCTAGCATGTTAGGAACGTGTTAGCTTTTATGGCTAATTTGGCAACTGTTAAGGTTCTTTTGGGCTAAATTGGAGCTAAGCTAACATATTAGCAACGTGTTAGCTTTTTTGGCTAATTTAGCAACTTTTAAGGTTATTTTGGGCTAAATTGGAGCTAAGCTAGCATGTTAGGAACGTGTTAGCTTTTATGGCTAATTTGGCAACTTTTAAGGTTCTTTTGGGCTAAATTGGAGCTAAGCTAACATATTAGCAACGTGTTAGCTTTTTTTGGCTAATTTGGCAACTTTTGAGGTTTTTTTGGGCAAATGAATGCAATTAATTCTATTTATAGCTAGCATATTCAGCAAAAATGCATTCACACTAGCATTATCGCAGGTAATGCGACTTTTTTAGTTTATATAAAGGCTTCACTCTGGTTGGGATGGATGTCACGACTTTCCTGATGTTGTTAGGAGAAAATGTGGCGATGATCCTCTTGGTGTTTAGAACTGTGTTCTCCTGACAGATCCGTCTTCTCTTTTCAGTGTGCAGAGCATGCTTTCACAAGCACTGCTTCATGGGAAGAAATTGCCCAAAATGTGCACGGATCAAGTCCCGCAATAACGTCCCGATGCGTCCTTGAAGAGGTCGCTCCTAAAAACCGCAGTTCAGCGCAGTGATGCAACACCTGCTAGAAGAAAGCTACATTTCTGTTACGACTGACTGTTTTAGTACTTCAACACTGAAGATTTCCATGTTACACTCATTCCTCTGGAGCCATTAATTTTTTTGAACTTTTAAAGATACTAATGTAAACGGAAAGAAATTAAATGAAAAATACAAATGTATTTTTATTCACAACATAACAATCATGACTGAACCATTTAAATTAAGAAATGTTAGACTTTTAGAGACAAACGTGTTTTAGACGTGATGCCTTAATTTTCCATCACTTTGTTTATTAATTAATCATTTAGTGAATACATGAATTTCTCTTTTCAAATGTATTTTTATTTTTATATTATCTCAAAATACATTAAGAAATTATTTATTTATGTGTTAAGTAAATGCTGATTTAAGTGTTACTTTATTTCTGCTTTTAATAAAAAAAAACAAAAAAAAAAAACCCATCATGATACCTTTTTGGTTTGTACAGATGAACTTTAGTTTTTTTATCAATAAAACACTGAAATATAAAGAGAAAATTGTGTTTTTATTTTCCATAAATGCTTCTGTTTTTCACTTTACACAAGATACCCTGTGTAAAACAGTATAATCTTCTGACTAAATATTATAATGTTACTACAGATCCTCGTTGTTTATTTTTGGCTTTGCTGCTTCTTCTGGGTTCTACTCAGAGAGAAACGGGCCAGAATGGATCTCAGAATCCTGGTTAAACAGAACCAGTACAAAGTCCAGTGTATAGGAGGAGAGGCTATTTTCTGGAAAGAATCTGGCTCAATTGACACATAACCTCTCGTCTGTGATTGGCTGTTTTGGGCACAAATATCACACTGATATCAGAAAGGGGAAAAAGAGAAGACACCAAATCTGAAAACCATTGTGTCGAAAATGCAGACATGTATTTTGAAACCAAAGTAAAAGATTATAAAAGCGATTGTGGTCAAATTCTGGGAAATTTTGATTTCAAAACTGTGACTTTTGTTCTCATTGTAGTGGCACAATGCGCATTGTTCAGTGAAAGTCCTTTCATTATTCATGTTGTGTAACCCTTATGCTATGTTGACATTTAAAGTGAGGTCATCTGGACACTACTAGACAGTGCGCTGAGCTTTTTTTTTTTTTTTTATCTTCACTGGTGTTCGAAGCAGATATACAATCTTGTCCACCTTTGTCACTGGAGGGATCAGATTTCAATGTAAGGTGGGGTCATCTGGACCCCATAAGAGAACACAAAGTGGGAGTGGAGCCTGAGAACGCCCTCACATTCACTCAGAAATATGCTTATGCAAAGCTTTTGAATGAAAAGCTTCATTGTGTTTGTGAACATATTCTAAAGATCAGTGAGTGCGACTGTTTATGAAGTTGTAGCAAAAAGCCTGAAAAACTCATTCTGAATAAATTGTGATCAATATACAGAATACATTTTAAAATGTGTTATAAAATAATCATTAGATGATGTCATGTAAAGAAGATACACTGGAAGAATCAAGTCCTTATGCTATAAGATTAGGTTAGATTAACCCAGAGGATTAACCCAACCTTCAACACTTTAAGATCCATTTGGGTCGATTTCTCATCAATCAAAACCCAGTCGGAGCAACAAACTTTTCACTCACCCTTGTTTAGAAAATAAGATAAGGATTTATATTTATGTTTTTGGTATTGATATGATACATCTGAATTAACTATTGTGGTTGTTGGACATAATTAAAACATAAACATGAAGAGAAAATAGCTTTTCTTAAAAGTATGAAATATGACTTTTAACAGACTTCCTTTCAAAATAAAAGACATCCTGCAGCATAGGATCATGTCAATGCAGCAAATGCAGAAGGATGTAAAGTTATCAACGATAACAAAAAATAACTGCTTTTTCTTTTTCTGGTGCATTTCAGCCACAAATTCATTAATATAACCAACAAAAACTAAATTAGAGCTAATGAAGTGACCTCTACCATATATTAAAACCATGAGGCAAACTTTAAATCTTCTGTTCAAAAATAGAAAATCTGCTCGATTATAATTTAACGTATCTTTATTTCTGGTTGTTTTTACTGAAAATACATTGATTTCTGTGATAAATGAAGCTCAAATTAAGTCCAAATTATGACATTAACAAACTACAAAGGATTGATGGAGAATTACGGTGACGTTGTTAGAATCCTCGTTGAACGATTCATACCGTCCTTCAACTGAGTTGAATATAGTTTAAGTTCATTTACTTTACTACTTACTGACGTTTTTCTTTGACAACTATTTTAGAAATTTTTCAACAACATTTTATTTTAACCAAAGAGCCACAATGGAGGGTAAAAAAAAGTCCCATATGGCTCCAGAGCCGCAGATTGCAGATTCCTGGGTTAACCTTTTAACCCCAGAGGCATCGTCGGTGACGCTTACGTCTTGTAACTTTTCAACCGTTAACACGATAACTCTAGTAGATTTCAAAGGAGAAAAGCAGCGTGAAATTACAGTAAATCAAAGAACAAAAACACTGGAGCTCCGGCGTTAAAGGGTTAACCTGCATCAGCAGCTTATTTAACTCCAGATGTTCAAAAAGAAAAGTCATTACAGTAAATAATTCTGAAATCTGAAGATTTTCAAAGTTTATGTTAGAGATAAACTTGACGAGGTCTCGTTAAACCGCCTCCCTCCAGAGGGTCGTGTTTGTTGAAGAAAGCCTGTCAGCATCAAAGCTTGTTAGTTTGTTTCTGCTATTAGCAGCAACACTGCAAATAAACACAACGATGCCCCCCCTGAGGTTAAACGTGGTTCAGCCCATTACCCGCTCCAGACACGGCGGTTCACACCTGCACTGACGAGCACCACACGGACCGCGGGAGCCTCCGAGGTGTCGCTGCAATCAGAGGTGTGAAGAAAAACATCATTTCAACATGATGCAACTTTTGATGGATGTTGTTGAGGGAAACGTTCTGGACTTTTAGAGTTTCGTAAACAGAAGCGTGGGGTTTTGTTCCCATGCAACCGTCACAGTTGCAGCCCCAGAGATTTAACCTCCAACTCTGCAACTGTTGAGGAACTTCACTTTTTATTTTCCCTAAAGCAGCCCAATTAAGCTGCTACTTTGGTTTGCAGCATCCATTAAACTCCAGAAAAGCCTTCAAAACCAAATGAGTTGAAGCAAAATAAAACATGTATTAAGTGACAGAAAAAAGAAAATTCTAAATAGGAGAAACTTGTGTTCAGTCTTCTGTTCGAATGGGATTTTTATAACATCTTACTGCAGTGTTTAACAGAGGATTTCAGTTTTTATTTTGTACCAATTTATAGAAAAAAAGAAATCCCAGAAAGCGTAGAAGTATGCAGTTTAGATTGAAGAATAGCAAGAATTAATATGAAGGACTGAAACTTTAAAAATTGAATTTTTACTTATTCGAGTTTGTGGTTATTATTATGCATTATTATTCCTCCTGTTTTCCCCCAAAAAATAACTTCTTAACAGACCTGTAGAAGTAAGATCTAAAGTGAGAATTGTTCCACAAAGTAACCTACTTATTTTGTTGTTACTAATTAAATTTTTTTCCTTTTAGTAAACTGAAAGCACAACAGGAAGAACAATCTTTGATTAAATTTAGCCCATATAAATTAAAAAATAAACTTTAAAAAAATATTAAAGGAAGAGTCGGATTGATCAAAAACTACAAATCTGAGCAATCATTCAGAAGCTGATCTTGCAACATTTATTGGAAACAAAATGTTAAATGTAGAACATTCAAGTCACGGGATTGTCGTTTATCTTAGAAATTCAGTTCAAAAGAAACCGTTTGGAAACCCGACAAACGCACAAGATCCTGTTGTCAGGGTGACCACACCAATGTGCTGACAGTCTGAACATGAAGAGGCAAGTATCCTCAGAACCACGGGTATGTCTTCTTATATTCTACAACGATCCAAACAACAGTAAGCCACAGATGCCACGGTGGAGTCGTATACCCCTCCAGAAGAGAGGATCCACTTATTTAGTGGGCAACACTGACCACGGTTTACCCAAACCTTTGCAAACTGGAAAATCTACAGTTACCAGCTCCATCAGTACGTGTGAGCAGGTCTTCTCTGAAGATGAAGCAGACTACGGATGGACCACACCAAAGCCCACAATTATAGAAAAAAAAATTTTTTTTTTTCATTCATTCATTTTCTTGGCCGCTTTATCCCTTTCAGGGTCGCGGGGGTGCCGGAGTCTAATCTGGGTTCTGATGGGTGAAGGCGGGGTTTACCCTGGACAGGTCGCCAGTCTGTCGCAGGGCCACAATCACACACACACAGTCACTCTCACATTCATACCTAAGGGCAATTTAGAGTAACCAATTAACCTATGAATCATGTTTTTGGATGGTGGGAGGAAGCCGGAGTACCCGGTGATGCACGCATGCACGGGGAGAACATGCAAACTCCACACAGAAAGATCCCCAGTTTGGTGTTTCTGATCCCCCAGTGCTGATTTGAACCGGGGCCTTCTTGCTGTGAGGCAAGACCCCCTGTGCCGCCGTATAGAAAAAATAAAAAAATAAAAAATCTGGGTTTAAAAAAAGAAATGAATCACAGAAACAAGCAAGAACATTCCCATAATTCACATTGATACAAATTAGAATAAATAACGGCGTCAGCAGGAGTTAAAGTTTAGTTTTTGTTGTGCTGGTTTTCTTTTGTTCTGTTACTTCCTCTTTCTCCTCAGTAGTCTTACACTGCTGAGTTTTGTTATGTTAGTTTGAGGTTGGACCTTGGTAGTCTTGGTCTTCAGGCTTTCTTTATTTGTTTTCTTTAGGTAAGCAGCCATTAGCAGGTACCTGCTGACTTAGACGGTCAACATGGCTGGATAAGATGACTTATTTTATGTTTGGCTGAGGTTCCAACTGTTTGAACCAGCACAACAGCTATTTCATTTTGTTCTTTCTTTCAGGACACAGGTTTGTCTTTATTCAATAAACTGTGACCCTTTCACTCTTACCGCTGTCCAGTTTTTAAGTTATTTTTTTCCCTTTGTATTTATTCCACAAGACTTGAATAAAAAAGGAAACAATGTGCCCGACACTAAAACGCACCATAATTCAATTCAATGTTATGCATATAGCCAAATTTCACAAAAACAATTACCTCATTGGACTTATATTAAGGAAACAGCCAAACAATTTTCTTTTCCTGTGCAACAGAACAAAAATAACTGACCTACAACAAGTGCATTCACACAAAAGTTGAGAAAAGTCAAAATATTTAACTTCCCCTAGTTCATCTTTTGATCTTGTAAAAGCATGACCAGTGGTCTTTGAAATAATGATTACCATATATATATATAGATATATATATAGATATATATATATATATATATATATATATATATATATATTATATTTTTGTCAAAATCAAACACCTGTGTTGTTTTTTTGGAGACAGTTTCTGCAGAGAAGCAGCAATTCATTAGAAATTGACCTCTGAGTTGTGGGTGATTGTTGCCAGGGAGTGAGCCTGCCCTCATTTCCTATCATCATTTTATTTAAACTCTCTCGCTCTATCTTACAGTCACTCACAACCCAAACCTAACATTTCTGTACAACAAAAATGAAGATCAACATCAGAGATCTCCAGCTGTAGAGTTTTGATCCAGATTCCAGCTCATACAAGAAAAACAAAGACGTACATGGATCTATTCAATCAGATACACAGTATTGCTAGAGATGACACACTCATTTTTCTGTGAGTAAATAGCTCACATTTAAATTTGTACCTGAAGCATGGTTGTGGTTTTATGCATGTAGAGTTGACATCATTGCAGACCGCTTGCACCTATTGGTTTTGGGTCAGTCCGCGCCTGCCTGGGCGGCACGACGCGGTCAGGATGGACTGGGAACTGTTTTCCCCAGTTGACGGTCGTACCAGTCCGGGGTGCCCGTGGACAGAAGAGAGGGCACAGTGAGGACTTCAGTCCACGGCCTCGATCCGGTGAGGTCTGGGTGGTGTTCGCCTTGAAGCACGTCTGCCTGCCGAACGGGGATTCGGTGCTGGGCTCTTCTCTTTTCATTCACCAAACTGAGGAAATCCTGGTGTCTATTACTCCGCTTAGTAATATATGATCTGAGGTCAAACACACATACAAATACCACGGCCATCCTCCATGAAATGTAAAAGATTGATGGTCCTGTCAGAAAACGTGGAGTTAACTTTGAACAGACTACAAGATCAACGTAAACGTTCACTATTGAGTAAACTCACTCAGATCTAGTTCAAATGTTTACTAAAAGTTCTCCTTTATCAACTGACAGATTATTTATTAGAGAAAAGTCACTTTCTTGTTTTTCCTGCTCTGTTAGTTTAATTGTAACACAGCAGTAAACAAGCAGCTATACCATTCCAATATGGCGTCCAACTTCATGCACGCAACAAGCTAGCATAGCAACTTTAGCCTATTGGCTCTCTTTGTCTACAAATTGATGCATCAGAATGGAGTGGAGCAGAGAACTTGCTGTAGGTCAGTTGTTGATGTTACCCAACACCCATGAGCTTTTTCCAACAACATTTTATTTTTGTCTGCTCCAGATTCACAACAATTTGGGTAAACAAATACTCATAAATGTAGTTTTAATATTAAGTTTCTTTACTCTATCATTAGAAACAGAACACGCTAAAAACAGTCAAACCCTGATTTTCATTGGAATGGGTCTTTAAAATCAATGAACGTGTTGGAGTCACGTTTGCCGGATGAAGGCGGAACGTCACATTTTTCCATGGGGACTAAAGAAGCACGCCGGATTGGGAGGTAAAAGATATATACGGTGTCGAAGAGAGTTCTGGTCAGAGAGCTGCTGCAGCTGAGTGATGATGATGATGGAGGTCCAAGACCGAGCTGAACTCTGCTTTCCACAACTGCTCAACAGCTCCTGCAGGAAACCGGCTCTTCCCTGGACCAAAGCTGTGCTCCTCAACATCCTCCTGTCCTTCATCTCTGTGATGACTGTGTCTCTAAACCTGCTCGTCATCATCTCAGTCTCACACTTCAGGCAGAGACTTCCCTCTCAACATTACCAATATCATTCTTTTAGAAACACACATTGAAATGATGTGTAACACTGTTTTTTGTTTCTCCTCCTTCCAGGCAGCTCCACACTCCCACCAACATCCTCCTCCTCTCTCTGGCCGTGTCAGACCTTCTGGTGGGTCTCTTGTTGATGCCTGGAGAAATCCTTCGAAACACGGCGTGCTGGTTTCTCGGAGATGCCATTTGTGTTCTGTATAGTTACCTGGTCTGCCAAATTGTCTCTGCCTCAATTGGAAACATAATTCTGATTTCAGCCGATCGTTATGAAGCCATCTGTCACCCTCTGCATTACTCCAGCAGATTCACAGTAGGGAGAATCAAGTTCTCTGCTTGTCTGTGTTGGCTCGGTGCTGCTCTCTACGGCATCATCTATGTTAAGGATGAGCTGGTTGAACCAGGCAGGAGTAAGTCCTGCACAGGAGAGTGCACGTTTGCCATTAGTTACATTGCAGGAATTATTGACCTGGTTTTGAATTTTGTTTTCACTGTAGCAGTCATTGTGGTTCTGTACATGCGAGTGTTTGTGGTGGCGGTGTCTCAGGCTCGAGCCATGCACTTTCATGTCACAGCAGCTTCAACGCAGCATTCTGCAAACTCTAAAGCCAAGAGATCGGAGCTGAAGGCTGCCAAGACTCTTGGCGTTCTTGTCTTTGTTTACCTCTTGTGTTTCTGCCCCTATTACGGTTACTCCCTTGTTGAAGTGAACGTGACCGGTACCACGTATGCATCGTTTTTAATTTTTATTTTTTATTTCAACTCCTGTCTAAACCCCGTCATCTACGCCTTGTTTTACCCCTGGTTCAGAAAGGCAATTAAACTCATCGTCACTCTGCGGATTCTGCAGCCGAGCTCCTGTGACGCAAACATGCTGTAGAGAGGCTCAGCAAATCCCTCATGGACAAGAAAAAAACACTGGTCAACTCTATCAAATATTTCAGAATATAATCATATGAAAAATATATATATTTTCCTGGCTTTCATGCAACACTTTTGTCTTTTAAAAAAATAATAAGTCACTTAGTTGTAAAAGTTTAAAACCTTGAATATATGGTTTAGGTTGGGTTTTGTTTACTGGGTAGACTCATCTTTAATTTATCTACAAAAATAACATAATTTAAGTCTGTAATACACATAACTTGTTAAAATCTTGAAACTAATAAAGTTACACTGCAAAGATGTACTGTAAACAAAATAAAACAAAAAATAGTTCAAAATATGACAACACATGATAAATTAGAGTAGTAAATTTTGTATTTTCAACTGTGGTTTATGTAACAAAGTGGAAAACAAAGACATTGGAAGATCCTAAAGCAGGCTTGAAAACGGATGAAAAATAGAAGAAAAAATATCCTAAAAATATAAATAATGATACTCGAGATGTGCTGTTTGGTCCACCCATTCTTTGGACATGTGAGACTTCACTCAGGGATCATGACACTTAGAAAAAAGCAACATTCTGAACATTATATGAATACTTTTGCTAGGATGAAACAATAGTGCTCTAGGGTTAAAGGTGGCCCAGATGTGCTTTTACCGTTTCCTCCCAGGTACATTTATCTATGACATGATGTGATTCTAATGTAAACATCATAAGTGACTGGTTGCACTGTGCTACTAAAATAAATGATTTATTCACCCCCAAATAAACATAACTTTTTTTTGTCAAAGTTACATTTTGTATTAAGACAAAATAAAAAATAAATAAACTTCAAAATGTTTACTTTTGTGTTGTTACAAATGAACATAAACATGAATATAATGTTTTTGTGTGTGTGTAAAAAACAAGCATGTTGTGATCATATTCTGCATTTTGTTCAAAACTTCCAGTTGCTCTGGCACAAACATTCAAAGAAATATTTACAAAAAACAAATCACTCTTTAGACAGAATACATTATTGTTTTTTGTGAGGTCACATAAAATTACATTTTATTTTTTTCATTCTATGTGGGCAAGATTAGTTTATGTTGGAGCATGGGGCATTCTATGTCACTTTTTCTAATGAGGAGGAAACAGGAAGTGCTTCAACCTTGGCACTTTGGAAGTTCACGCTTCCAGGCAGCCCAAAAAATTAGAATTTCTCTCGAAAAACACTGCTGTCAACTTTACATTTTTCCTGGAATTCTAATTTTTTTTTAGCTTTTTCTTTTTTCTCATACATTTTCCGTGCCGTGTTTGGGAGGAATAATAAAAAATTTTCAGGGAGAAGTTTGATCCAGCTGGATTTCAGGTCAGCTCTGCTGGAATTTGCTCTCAGGTGCAGGGGGCGTGTCTGTGTGATCTGATGCTCGCCTCTCACAACAACGGCGGGCGAGACACCGAGTTTTCGCATTTCTTTGGCAATGTCAATGGTCTTTGTTGTAGTAAACTCATGTCGGATCTGATACCAAAATAAAATTATGACTGAATTCCTCCTTGTGTGATTTCTAATAGTGGATAGCCCCGCTTCACTCCTCCCTCACCTTGGACCGCCTGCCCGGCTTCAAGCGGGACTTTTCGCGGAGAAACACAGAGTTTCCGTGGTTTTTTGACAACACCGGTGGTTGTTGTAGTAAACTTGTGTCGGACCTGATACCAAAATAAAATTATGATTGAATTCCTCCTTGTGTGATTTCTAACAGCGGAGAGCACCACTTCACTCCGCCTTCACCGTGGACCGCCTGCCCGGCATCAAGCGGGACTTTTCACGGAGAAACACAGAGTTCCCGTGATTTTTTGACAACGCCGGTGGTTGTTGTTGTAAACTCGTGTCGGGCCCCATTCCAAAATAAAATAGTAATCTGTTTCCTCCAGGTGGGATTTCTAATAACAGACATGCAGCTCCCATTTGCTCCGCCTCTCCACCGCAGACGCGATGCTCTGCCATGCAGCCTGCAGATCAAATTTCGTCTTCCGTCTCATTATTAAAATGAAAGATATATTTTGTCCAAAAACTAATTTCATAAATATCAGTTACAGAAGAAAAAAAAAGTTCATTTTAGAAGCACGGCGTATAGATTGCACGGCTGCACAGCAGGACGCCCCCGGGTGTCTGTCGGTTCCAGAGGGTTAACCAGGTAATCAGTCATGAGTAGGGCTTGTATATCTGGAGATCATGGAGACACTGCGGCTCTCGAGGCCTGGAGTTGATCCCTGGCCTATATCGTGCTTTTCTAAGCCTTTCAGAATAAACCCTATACTTTAATATGATCTTATTTTACTTTCAACATATGAAAAAATGAGATGTTTTTAATGAAATATTAGTTATTTTTGCAGTTATTTTTAAATGATTTAAGATGCTGATGCTCCGCCTTTGGCTTCTTGTTGCCCGTTTCATGATATAGATGTGCACATCATGGAGTATTACAAAAGCATTTTTGCTAACTCCGTAGAGAAAGTGGATGTGCGGGTGGTACCGGCAGCGGAGACTCTTCCTGGTAGGGGCTGTTCCTCGCATTCATGCGTATGAATGTGAGAACCCTCTCCTTTTCGTGGATCGGGATGGGCTGATGCTCAGATACTGCTTTGGGGTTGTTTTCATGATGAATTAGCATGTAATACAATTAAAAGCTCAAAATATGATTTTGCATGACATAGGCCCTTCAAGAGGCTGTATGAGTGGGTAGGGACCAGCAGGCCCATGACACCTTACAAGGGCAAGCAGGTAAAGAAAATGCATGAATGAACGAACTTGGGTTGATTACGGCCACGGTGCAGTGGTGGGGTGGTCAACCCTTGATTTGAAGATTGTGGGTTTGATTCTCACCTTGCCCTCTAGGTGTGAAAGTGTCCTTGGGCAAGACACTGAACCCCAAATAGCCTCTGGTGGTAGGTTGGTATTGGTTGGTAATGGTGCCACCACCATTGAGTGAATGTGAGAACGGGTCTGTGATTGTAAAATGATTTGGCCTTTAAGGAAGGTAGAAAAGCCCTATATAAGTATACACCATTGATCATTTCTTGACAGTATTTCAAAGAAAAAAAAATTCAGAAACTGGTACCAATTATCTGTTTCTGCCACGATGTTTAGATTTTATGTTCCTCAGTTGTACTCCTTTTGATGGGATGCTTGGGTGTTCCATCTCATTCAAAGGGAGTGGGCGATTCACAGAGGGCGACAAAAAGTCACCTCAATGGCGGAAAAAGGATGGGGGCATGGGATCACATTGGTGTCACTGGTGTAATACATAATAAAACAAAATGTAGATGGGAGGATTCTCTCATGGGTGTTCTAAAGAGAAAGAGAGGGAGGGTGCGTGATTACATGAATCCTAAATAAGTAATACAGAAAGACACTTACATCAGAGAGCTGCTGCAGCAGTATCTCATTGATCATGGAGGTCAGAGATGGAGCTGAGTTCTGCTTTCCACACATGCCTAATATCTCCTGCAGAAAACCAACACTTTACTGGACCAAAGCCGTTCTTCTTAACATTTTGCTCTCCATCATCTCTGTTATCACTATAGTTCTCAACCTGCTTGTTATCATCTCAATCTCCCACTTTAGGTATATTTGTCTCTAAATATAGACAGTTTTATGATTGTCAACGTTTGCTTTTTCTCTGTTTATATTACTACATGTTTTCAATGTTGTGTATCTGTTTCCTTCCAGGCAGCTCCACTCTCCCACTAACATCCTCCTCCTCTCTCTGGCGGTCTCAGATTTTCTCGTGGGGCTTCTGTTGTTACCGTTAGAAATTTACAGAAACACATCCTGCTGGTTTCTTGGGGAAATCATGTGTGCCGTGTATTATTATCTTGCCTGTTATATTCCATTTGTTTCAATTGGAAACATCGTTTTCATTTCGGTTGACCGTTTTGTGGCAATTTGTTACCCTCTGCATTACCCCACCAGAGTCACTGCAGTGAGGGTCAACGCATGTCTTCTTCTGTGTTGGCTCTGGTATGCTTTCTACAGCCTGTTTTACATCAAGGACAAACTTAGTCAATCTTTTCATCCTGGCTCAAACGATTCCTGTCTTGGGGAATGTTCTATTTCTATTGACTTTGTTACAGGAGTGGTTGATCTCATTTTGACGTTTATTCTTCCAGTGACCGCCATTGTTGTTCTGTACATGAAAGTGTTCGTGGTGGCTGTGTACCAGGCTCATTCTATGCGTTCTCATGTTACCTTTGTCTCTCTTCAACGTCCAGTTAAAGTAAAAGCAAAGAAATCGGAGCTGAAAGCAGCCAGAACTCTTGGTGTTCTTGTCTTTACATATTTGTCATGTTTCTGCCCATTTTATATTTACTCTCTCATTGAGGTTAAATTGACCAGTACCTCCTTTGCATACTTTTTGTTTATAGTGTATTATTTTAACTCTTGTATAAATCCTGTGATTTATACGTTTTCCTCCTTGTGGTTCAGAAAAGCTGTTAGAACCATCATTACTCTGCGGATACTGAAGCCGGGTTCTCGTGAGACAAACGTACTGTAGAGAGACTGCCAATCAAATGAGATCAAACAGGCTCTATCAAGGGTTACTTTATTTAAAGTCATGTGTCTGCCTACATAGTTTTTGCAGCTACATCTTGTGTATAGATATAGAGTTGTAAATATAGATATATTACAACTCAAACACTTAAACCAATTGGTATGCTTTGTTTTCTACAAGGTATCTTGTGTACTGAGGAAAGCTGTGGCATTATTTAATTATTGGCTAGGAAAAAGTCTAAATGCCAACTTTTTAAGTGCCTTAATATTGACCTTTTCAATCACAGTGATATTAATAAAGTCCCAGAGCATCCTCTTTTTTTTACATTTTGTATTTTGTCTTTTCAACAAAAACATTTGACTTCAATAAGATGCATTTTTTGATAATAGATAACAGCATGTGTGCACAGGGGTAATACCTTGATTGTACACAAATTTTCAGAGAAAAGCAGATATTTTGCATTTATTGTAACACTATTCCAAACTGTTAGTGGTCAACGTTGTCCTGTCAACCATTAAGACAAAGGTTCTTAACCTTTTTGACTCTGGGGCCCAGTTTTCCCAGTACAAAGTGATTCAAGGCCCATTCAAATATAAACATGTTAATGTAAATTGATCCACATCTTGTTTGATTTGTATTTGATAATTAAATCGAGTCATTTTATGGTTTATCAAAGTAAAATCTTGTAGGGAAAAATGATACAACATGATCATCTCAGACATTTATTTTCATACAGAACAGGTAAACCACATAAAATTGTGTTGTAATAAAACAAAAACACTTCAAATAAGTTTCAAATGAAACAAACTGTAAATGACATTTAAATAAAATGCTAACTAAAAGATTACCTTATAACCTGCTGTTAAATTTGACAAATTAGAAGTTTTAAATTTTGTACTAGATATTACTCTCCAAATCTGTGACAAATTAACAACAACAGTCACAATAGTCTGTTTTAAGAAAAAAACTAAACATGAACTGAGGCAAAGAGCCCCGGTATAAAGAAAATATGATGAGGCGACAATAGCTGCATACTATTGAGTCATGCCACAACACGTTACTGATGCCGGGTTCACACTGGATGCAGAACAGAGGCCGCTTCTATTCAGCGCCCATGTTAACCTATGGCGGCATTCACACCAGGCGCGGAGCGGTGCGATCCTCCGCAGAGGGCTCGCGCCGTACAAGCGGATCATTTCAGCTTCTGCTCTATTTTGAGTGCGAGCTGCGAGTGTTCCGCATCAATTCTGGCTGGAAGTTAAATAAAGATACAAGAGAAAATACGGTTTATTTTTAAAAGAAAGAGTGTTTTCGCAGGTAACTTTTGGAAAATCATGAGTCCAGCGGTAAACTTTGTTCCTAGTCGCTGACCCAGAGGAAAGGGGTTAAGGTTAGGATTCTGGTTCCGGTTCCTGAGGTCGGCTGTCTCTGCAGCTCACGGCTTCACCAGGGGATGGTCAAATGTGGAGAACACATTTACACATTTAGGAGCGGGACAGTTAATGGGAATTTAACTTTAAGTTGAATTTTAAATACGTGCATCCAACAAAAACATCCAGCCTTGAACACACTTAGAATATGTACAGACAATGCAGCAATGAGATCTTGTCTGCATGTATTCCATGTGTTCAATATGAATTTCTATCATTTTCTATGCTGCTCGCACATAAATACGTGTGAATAACATCAGTCTTTTTTAAAATATAACCAATTTTTTACAATAAAATTGACAAATGTGATCATGTTTTTATATCTAAACAGACTGTAGACGGGTAAATAACCAATCACAACACGCATGTGCGTGCGCGAGCACACACACACACAGATCAACGTAGTGAGCAGACTCCGCTGCGGGGCGCCGGGGCTGGCTTTCAGTAGTAAACAACAACAGAGAGGCAGAGAGCAGAGACATGGGTAATAGTTTTAGTTTATGAATTTATTCACGCACACACATGCGAGCTCGTGCGCACAGACACAAACAAAACAGACGCGCGCGCACAGATCAATGTAGTGAGCCGGCTCTGTAGCGGGTGGGCCGGGCTGGATTTTGGGTGTAAAACAGCAGCAGACAGCAGACAAGACTCTGTTGGTTTAAGTGCACCTTGATGAGTTTGTGACTATTATCCGTATAATCATTAACTGTTAACACTATTAACTTTGACTATTATACGATTATCCGTGATCCATTACCGGCCTAGTTTTGACATAAACTCGTAATAACCCGGACACTCAGCTATATTTTTCCGGCATTCAAAATCAGTGGAAAATCAAATTTTTTTTTTTTAATGGTGGCGTTTCATTCCTCCCGTGACCTGCTGCTCGCATGCTCCTCACTGCAAGTGCATCATCACTGAGATTTTAATAGTGGGTCCTGAAGCTGAGAGAGAAAGGGTCCGATCATACTTATCAACTCTGAACCTGAATGTGTGTAGTAAAGTCAGAAACCTCGGTGTGATTTTAGATGCAGATCTATCTTTTGAAGCGCACATAACCATGTTACAAAGACTGCATTTTATCATCTTAGAAATATTGCCCGAGTGAGTCCCTTTCTCTCCAGAGCCAGTGCTGAAATATTGATACATGCTTTATACCTCGAGATATTATTTTGTAATGCTCTTCTTTCTGGTGTTAAGAAAAACACTATCAATCGGCTGCAGCTAGTCCAAAATTCTGCTGCACACGCCTTTTAACCAGAACCAGAAGAAGGAGCACATTACTCCCATTCTGAAATCTTTGCACTGGCTCCCGGCAGCTTCAGGATCGATTTTAAGGTTCTTTTATTGGTCTACAAGGCCTTACATGGTATTGGACCTTCATTTTTAAAAGATTTACTTTTGTTTATGAAGCCTCCCAGAACCCTCAGGTCCTCAGGTGCAGGTCTGCTTGTGGTCCAAAAGTTAGAACTAAAACCCACGGTGAGGCCCAATTTAAGCACTGTGGACCTCGCCTGTGGAACAGCCTGCCTGAGGATTGAGGATTCGTCCACTGTGGAGGTTTTTAGAAAAAGCTTAAAACTCATCTTTTAGTATAGCTTTTACCTAGTTTTTACATGCCCACATGTTTTTATTTTGATTTTATTGTATGCATGTATATATACTTTTTTTTTTTTTTTAATTATTTCTGTGTACTTACGGGACGTGTACGTTGCTGGGTTTTTTAAGGTGTTTTAATGTTTTAATGTTTACTTATTTTGTTTTATCTTACTTGTTTTACTGTTATGTTACTGTGGAAAGCACTTTGAGATGCTTGGAAGTAGGAGAAGTGCTATATAAATAAAGTTGAATTTGAATTTGAATGTAGTGCATCAATGATGACAACTGTCATAATCACACGTCAGCCCACTGATTTCTTTATTTAATTATTTTTTCTTGCCGAGCGCAATTGTTTTCCTTCAGTCAGGGGTACCAGCTCACCAGTCCGGAGAGAAAGGTCTGTTGGTCCAGATCCGGAACGCGGTCCGCCATTTGGTGATACCTGAACTAGACTGAGTCGACGTCAGTAAGCAGCCATTGGTCCGAGTCAGTTTGAATCAATGTTTCTATTGCAACCACTCCCACCAATAAGGACTGAGCTCTTTGGGAGTCCACACCCCCACTTATTGAACATGGACATGGGAGTATTTGTCAAACATTTGATGCAAGACCGCATACTTTCACTGAGGAATCTGATTGGCCAGTTTATAACTTGAACAACTTGTGCCACAGAGTCAGTTAGTCTTTTATTTCAAACAATATGAAAATAATATGATAAAAGGATTGTCAAGAACATGTAAAAAAAAAAGGTATCACAGCAACAATAATTATTCTGACAAAAAGAGAAAATGAAAACCTGTTATGTCTCTTAAGAAGTCTATTAAATGTTGGCTTCTTGGAGCCAGCAGGTACTTCCTGTATGGAACCTAAAGTGGGAGGGGTTCCACAGGTGTAATTATAGGTTAAACTTTAAAATAACTGAATTTGTATACATTTTTTATGGGAATGGAGGGAAAAGAGAAGATAGTGGGACATTAGATAAAGGGAATAAGAAAAAAGGGGTCAAATAAATCGAGGTTGATTATTGATAGGAGGGGATGGAATTACAATAAAAGGTAACAAGTTGCTTGAGGCTTATCATTACTGATGTCAAATTGTAGATAATTATCAGAGTTTGACCTGTCCACACACTCAATTATTTAAAATATATCTACTGGCTTCAAAAACCTTCAAACACAAACATGTAACAAACACATACAATACAACTACAACAACAAACAAATGTCAAGCAAGTGCATTATTCTGTTGGCTATTTGTACAAAGGTGAGCTGATACCTGTGCTTAGGTGAGTGTTTGATCAAAACCGAATTTGTCTCCCTACCCCTACATTTAGCCCTCCAAACAGAGAGTTAGGAAAAAAATAGTGTCTCCAGACATCAATATCCCTCAATGAAGTCATCATTGTTTTCCTTTTTTTTTTTTTTTTTAACTTGTCCTGTCCAACAGCTGAGCAAGCAGATACGGGCTGAGAGCCTCTTAAGTTGGACAGATTTTATTGTCCCAACAGGGGTTTATTAAGTATAAACCTGTCTGTATTTAATGCTAAACTTTATTTTAATTATGTTGTATCTTTTTCTTTTTTTGTTGGACCGGACGGAAACAGGGGGGGGGGGTAAAAGAGTGGGTTTAAGAGAACAAAGAGGGTAACACAGAGTAGTAACATCCTATAACAACCAGGTCTAAATAACAATCTGGAATGGGCGGGGCCTGTCTACGCACACACTCAGTTACACACATACCTTTTGGCTAGAATAATCTTAACCTTTAAAGTTGTCAAAATGTACACAATACCACTGCAGCTCACACACAATCATAGAAGCTGACACAAATAAAGCCTTTCATTCCATCACACATTCTGTTAGTGCGAGGTGAGCTGACACTGTGCTCAGGTGAGAAGTGTTATGTTTGCTGCTGATGTGAATGTTGATGGAATGATATGAAGGAGAGAGAGCCGGCCATCCCCACGCCAAGGCCCCCACCGGGCGGCAGCAGCAGCACGGGCCCCCCCCAAGACCCGCCAAGGAGCCATGGAGAGAATCAGTCAGCCGCAGAATCCCGCCAAAAACCCAGACCAGGGCACGCGGGACCGCCGCAGAGGCCCCCCACGCCAGAGAGCCGGAAGGCACGGGAGCACAGAGAGCGCGGACCCCCGCCCAGCCAGAGCAGCAATCCCCCCACCACGCCCAGAGGGCCAACACAAGGCCCCACACCCAGAGAGCCCCCCAACCCCAGAGGAGCAGCACACCACCACCCAGCAGCGCCGAGCATCCCCCCGCCCCACCCCAGGCACGAGCCAGAGCTCCCCCAGGATGACCCACCTCTATGCTCCAGACGTCTGCCCGCGCCCGCAGCGGGAGGTCCAGGGGCGAGCCGGGAAGGGGCCGCCCACCCCCGCCCAGCAGAGAGACACCCCAAGAGGAACGAGGGTCCCAGAGAATGATGTTAACAAGGCCTGACCAGGCACACCCACTGATGGAGTCCTGGAGAGGCCCATTTCCCGAGAGCCGGGACCGGAACCCCAACCACGAGACCTGGACACCCCATGGCTCTGATATAGATTGATCCCCTGTTAAATCTTGGGGATCCCTCTCCCAGCGTGGCGAGGAGGCCACAGAGCCCAGGAGACCGGCACCCAAGAGACAAGACACCAGGCCGAGGGTTCCCATCCCCCCTCACCAGGGATGGGGTAGGGGACAAGAGGGTCGGGTCCCACCCTTCCTTGTGTGATGCATGCGTGTTTGTTTTGTTAGAGTGTATATTGAGGTGTTTAGAGTGTGTGTTACTACAAGGTGCGGTTAAAATTGGTGAGTAGGGCCTTGACAGGCATCTCCTGATTGCTCACAGCGATGCCCGTCACCCTCTCACCAACGGCTCTACATGTCTATGGTGCTGTTAAAATTGGCGGAAAGGGCACTTAGAGGACATCTACTGCTTGCTGCGAGTGATGTCCAAGCACCCCCACCAAGGTCCTACATGTCTAAGGTGCAAATAAAACTAAGGGAGGGCAAACTCATGCAGCGGCCACTGGAGGAAGGGCCACTTGCAGGTAGTCCACCCCAGCACAGCCCGCCAATACAACCACTCCCCTTCACCCTAATACATGTTTGTATGAGGAAGAGGGTAGGTTGGGCAGTTGGCTGACCGACCCCCGATGGTGGACCGCTGTCCCCCCCCCCCCCCCCCGCGTTGGGACCAAGTTCACCCCAGCCCATGGGCCCCACCCCACGAGAGCCTAGAGCCAGGCCCCGCACTTCCCACCCCCGCAAGGAGGGAGGAGCCAAAAGGAGCCAGACCCAGGGAACGGTCCCAGCCCCCGCCCCAAGCACCTTCCCATGGGTTGTAATGGGCAGGCACTAACAGGACCAAGGCGGCCGGACCAGCCGCAGCCCCCACCGAATTTTCAGTAGAGACCACAACATCCAACCGCCCAGGCCCCGTACCAAATGGGACCCCTGCTCCCACGGAAAGCCCCCACAGACGGGGCAAACCGCCCCCCCAAGACCCGCGTGAAGGCGGGCGCCGCCCATCTCCGCCCGGCGGGCTCCAAGGAGGTAGCCCCACCCCGCTCCAGAGCCAGAGAGGGAGTGATCCCAGCCCCCAGGTGCAGGCAAGCCGCCCCCCCGACGCAAGCGGCACCCCCAGGAAGGGGCCCCACGCCAGCCCCACGCAAGCAAGAGAACCACCCCCCAGACCAGCCAGACCCCCCACCCCACTGCACACCCAACCCCCTCCACCCAGACCCGGGGCGCCACACAGCACCCCCGCCCACCTTATCATTGTTTTCCGGTCATCTACGGAAGTGCGTAGCTGTATGCGCTCTGAAAATACATCGGTTTTATAACTTTAAAAAGTGATTACTTAACATTTAAATGTAATCTTCTGAGCTTCAGAGCACACTCATAGGAAGAAATGTGGAACACCCTTGTGGCAGAGGGATACACAGTCACTTTTGGAAACCCCTACCCCTCCAATTAAATGCCCCTACAATTGGAGGGGTAGGGAGAAGCCACAGGGTTAGAGAAAGAATTTGGATTTGGCCTTTGTTTTCTACTATGGTGAATGAAAACGATGGGGAATGTTTGGTCAAAAAATACTCCCCTCCCTTTGCACAGGGACGCCAAGCACCAGCCTCCAATCGCCAGAGTCCCCCTGTCCTCAGCCAAGCAACCCACCGTCACTCAGGAGTCCTGAGCATACCCCCAACCCCGGCATGAACCAGGGCTCCCCAAGGAAGAATTCCTCTAATTAAACTCACAAAATAATGTGAACATAAGAACTTGGAGTTACCCTCCCTTTCTTACCCCCATTATCTCCTGTAACTTGGCATGGTTTGTCCTTCACCAGGGCGTCACTATCAGGATTAAAATCCTGTGTAGCGACATTTTACTTTTAGGAACCGTATTTAATTGCTCAGCTACATGCATTACAACAATAAATGTTGTTTCCAAGGTACATTACACACATACTATATATATATAATATATATATATATATATTTAAATATATTGATTTTATAATTTTAGATAAGCATGATTCTTCAGCCCAGTACCTCTTGGATAATGTTGATTATCATATAAAAGTAGTGAAATGTGATATTTGTAACTTTAGTGCAAAAATAAAGAAATCTGTTTTAAACAATGCTTGAGATTGAAGTGGGAGGCCAAAGAGCAGAAAAAAAACAAGCAAGGAGGGTGTATAAATAGAGAGAGAAGTTCCAGATTTCCTCTGAAGGGACTTCAGGATGAGCGAGGAAGAGCAGAAGGAAACTATCGTTTAACCTTACGGCAGACCATTGTAGAGTGCTGGTTAAATAAGAAGAGGTGCTGAAGCAACATCTCATTGATCATGGAGATCCAGTACACGGATGACTTCTGCTTTCCACAGATACTTAACATTTCTTGCAGGAAGCCCAGACTTCACTGGACCAAAGCTGCATTTTTTAACGTTTTGCTCTCCATCCTCTCTATTATTACTGTATTTCTTAACCTGCTTGTCATCATTGCAATCTCCCACTTTAGGTAAATTTGTTTCTTAAATTAGATAGTTTTCATTTATAAACATCTATCATTGCTTTTTACCTCAGTAGACAGTATTATTTGTTAAATATGTAATTAATCTTAATCTGTTTCCTTCCAGGCAGCTCCACTCTCCCACTAACATCCTCCTCCTCTCTTTGGCTGTCTCAGATTTTCTTGTGGGGCTTCTGTTATTGCCAATGGATATTTATAGAAACACATCTTGCTGGCTTCTCGGGGAGATCATGTGTGCTTTTGTTTTTTTTCTTGCTTCCAATGTTCCACTTGTTTCAGTTGGTAACATTGTTTTAATATCAGTTGACCGTTATGTGGCCATCTGTCACCCCTTGCATTACTCCACCAGAATCACTGCAGAGAAGGCTAAGCTGTGTGTTTGTCTGTGTTGGCTCTGGTATGGTCTGTACAGCATGTTTTACATCAGGGATCAGATAACTCAAATTATTAAACCTTTCAGGAACGATTCCTGTTTGGGACGATGTGATTTTCTGGTCAGTTATGCTACAGGAGTGGTTGATCTCATTTTAATGTTTATTCTTCCAGTAACAACCATTGTAGTTCTGTACATGAAAGTGTTTGTGGTGGCTGTGATTCAGGCTCGTTCCGTGCGTTTGCAAGCTACATTTGTCTCTGTTCAACATCCAGTTAAAGCAAAAGCAAAGAAATCGGAGCTGAAAGCAGCCAGAACTCTTGGTGTTCTTGTTTTTGTTTATCTTTTGTCTTTCTGTCCATATTATTGTTATTCTCTTCAAGACGTTAATTTGACAGAGAGTGTATTTTCATACGTCTTGATCGGTTTTGTTTATTTTAATTCCTGTGTGAACCCAGTCATCTACACTTTATTTTACCCTTGGTTCAGGAAAGCTGTAAAGCTCATCATCACTCTGCAGATCCTGAAGCCTGACTCCTGTGAGACAAACATGCAGTAGAGAGACTGTGGAGTTGCTGAAGCAACCCAACAGTGATGCAATATAACTGTCAGTGAATAATATGAAAAAAAAAAAAGTATTTTCTTCTATGCTTTATTGTTTGGAAGGAACCACAAAAATAATGATAATTAAAAAAAAAAAATACAAAAACAACCTTTTCAGCCTTTTTTTCCCCCAGATAAAGCAATTTGTTTTTTTTATCTCATTAATAAAGTTGAAGAAAAAAGAAAAGGAGTGTCCTCTGTTTTTAAAATATGTAAATGCCACAGCAGAAGTATGCAATGTGATGCATGGACATAAATGAAATCTAAATGTTAACACATTTTGCAGTTTAATTGAAATTAGGTGTATTTGGTCGCCTACAAACAAGCCAGATTTCTGTCTCTCAAAGACCTGGAACTTCCTCTGTAAGAGGATCCTCCGTCTTCCACTCGTTACCTGTATTAATGACACCTGTTTGAACTTGTTATCAATATAAAAGACACCTGTCCACAACCTCAGACAGTCACACTCCAAACTCCACTATGGCCAAGGAAGTAGGACGACTGATCTGTATAAAGGAAAGAATGAATGGGGTCATGATTGGTCAGATTTAGAGTGAAAACCTCCTATCAGTATTGATGATTAAACATGTCTTTCTGCATGATCACAAACACACTTGCCCGGGTAACGAAGGAGTGGCTTCATAAGAAGTATTTCAGTGTCCTAGCCAGTCTCCAGATCTTAACCTCAGAGAAAAGTTGAAAGTCTGTGTTGCCCAGCAACAACCCCAAAACATCAATGCTCTAGTAGATCTGCATGGGGGAATGGACCAAAATACCAGCAACAGTTGTCAGACCCTACGCTGGTGCAGTAGGTCCTGGTTTCCTCGTAATGCACCACAATGCCCGGCCTCACGTGGCAAGAGTCTGCAGGCAGTACCTGGAGGATGAAGGAATTGAAACAATTGAATGACCTTCACCATCCCCTGACTTAAACCCAATAGAACATCTCTGGGACATTATGTTTGGGTCCATTAGGTGCTACCAGGTTGCTCTTCAGACTGTACAACAGCTCAGGGATGCCCTCACACAGATCTGGGAGGAAATGCCACAAGAAACCATTCGTCGTCTCATTAGGAGCATGCCGCGATGTTTTCAAGCATGCATACAAGCTCGTGGGGGGCACACAAGATACTGAAAAGCATTTTGAGTTGCAGAAATGAAGTTTTGGAGAAAATGGACTACCCTGCCATATCTTCATTTCACTCTGATTTGATGGTGTCTACACAATTGAGCCTCTGTAGGCTGAAAACTTTTATTTCCATTAAAAGACTTGGCATCCTTTTGTTCCTAAGACACCGCCCTGTCGTTTTTTGTATAGATATCCAACTTCATATTGAGATCTGATGGATCTAATGTGTTTCTTTAAAGTGCTCATTTAATTTTTGTGAGCAGTACAGTTTGATCCTCTGCTCTAGATCTCAAATCTCGGGGATCCCTCTCCCGAAGGAGGAGGCCGCTGAGCTCAGGAGACCGGCACCCAAGAGACGAACACAACCAGCCCGGGGCAAACACCCCCGCCAGGAATGGGGTAGGGGACAGAAGGTCAAAGGTCCCACCTTCCTTGTGTGATGTATGCGTGTTTGCTTGTTAGAGTGTATATTTTGAGGACTAAGTGTTTGTACTAAAGGGTGCAGTTAAAATTGATGAGTAGGGCCTTGACGGGACATCTCCTGATTGCTCACAGAGATGCCCCGTCACCCTCTGTTGCTGGATTTCTAATCGCAGACAGCTCAGTTTTCTTTCTGCCCCATCACCGTGGGTGCACTGCCCTCCATTGCACCTGTCAGATCGAAGTTCATCTTCTGCCTTATTTATTAAAATAAAAGATCGCTTCTATCCAATAACAGCAAATAAATGTCAAGGCAAGTCACAAGATGACAAAGATGACAGACCCAGGAGTAGATGAACTTCAGTTAATTTATTAAAGATGACAGACCCAGGAGTAGATGAACTTCAGTTAATTTATTGATGATGGGAGATTGAAGCAGGCAGGATGCAGTAACACCGCCAGATGACAGGAGGTGCTGAAGATGAGGACGAAGAGCTGGTAGTCGGGATGAATGAATAGTGAGACCTTCTGGCAGTGATTGGAGCAGGAAAGCAGAGTTATATAGGAGGACAGACAGGTGCAGGTGATCAGCATGATGAGCTGCAGCAGCTGTGGGAGGGGCGGAGGCAGAGCTGCCATGACAATAAATGAAATATTTTCTCTTTAATTCAATAAATTCCCAATTAGAGAATATAAAAAAAGTTTACATTCATTTTAGAGAGTTTTATTACGCTAAGCTCACGGCTGCACGGCAGCATGCCTGAAGGTGTTTGTTGATTCCAGAGGGTTAATTTGATCACGAGCGAAAAAGGTTTATTCTTATTGTGTCCTTTGAAACTTTCTTAGGTCATGTACAACTTCAGTAGGGCCAAACTCATTTCAAATTGGTTAATTTGTAGAAGAACCACAATTATATCCATATCTCAAACAACACGTTTTGGAGAGACAGAGTGGATTAAGCGTTTGTGTTGGTCATGGAACAATTGTCTTTATAACCCCAGAAGAGAAATGACTCTGATTGGAAGATAAGATGTGTCATTCAGCATGAGGTAAGAGATGAGCAGAGGGCCAGGCCAACAAATCTGAGCTCTGAGTTTGCCATATAGTGAGTTTGTGTGGCTGTTAGCAGCTAACAGGCTATCAGGGTTATTTCCAGTTAGATCTCCTTCCACTCGGCCAAGAGTAATGGCCTGAAAGTTACTAGTGAAGCAGAACAACACTCAGTAAGCCTGAGGCCCACAGCCTGAAAACCCCCTTTTGGGGGACTGTGAAGCCAAATGTAACTGTGGGTGCTTTAAACTTTTTGTAAACGTGCTAAGGAGGATGTTCTGATCCGTAACTGTAAATTTGGTGGCTCTAGCTTTAAGGAAAACTGAGAAATCAGAGAAAACAACTCATAATGAAAATCGTGGATCCCTCGAATATAAAACGTTTGGGTCTCTTGTAAGCGGCCCGTTTAAGAAAGAGACTCCTAATGGCGCATCAGAGTAATAGGTTGATGCTATGCTGCGAGTTTGGGGTTCTTTGGTTAAAAATGTTGCCGTGGAAACCCCCTGCACAGCTGTTTTGGGCTTATAAAAATCAAAGTGTAAAAATGCTTTGCTTTGGCAAAGAGAGCTCATTTTTAAGTATTTTGCATATTTTATCCCTCTGATTAAAAAAAATAAAAAATCTTTATTTGCTGCAAGCACAATGCTACAATTGTCATGGTTTCTCACCCCTCCCTTTCTTTCCTTGGTGTCTGCACTCTGCTCTCCTGCTAATTACCTGACCAGTTCCACCTGTGCCTCCCCTTTCTTAAGCTGCTCTCTGGCTGTCACTGGTGCCAGAGTGGAAAGAGCCTTTTGCCTTCTCTCCAGCCATTTGCAAGGATCCTGTCCAAGTTTTCGCCCTTTCTAAGTTTTTTGTTTGTCCGTTCAGGCCCTCTGCCTTTTCTCAAGTTTTTTGAATGTATTTTTTTCTGTCTGGACTCACCTTGGATCATCTCAAGCTGTACGTGGACCTCACCTGCAATCCTCCTATTCTGATTCTGATCTCCTTCAAAGCTGAGTTTGGACCTCACCAGGATTCCTCCTGCTGTTCTCAGATCCCTTCCACTACAAACTTTTGTCTCCACTGCCTCTCTGGTCAGGAGGATCCAGGGGTCTCCCCAGCTCTCCACCATTTTCCTCTGAGCAGAATAAACTTAACTTCTACAGCTGGGCCTGTGTCATTCTGGGGTTCTGCCTCACAACAATGCACAATGCCTAGTTAGCTAACTCGCAAACAAAGCATGCCAGCAATGTCAAACTTGGCGAGAACTCTTAAGCACTTCAAGAGATGCTTCTGTGTGAATTTTTTGCTATTTCCAAACAAAATTGGGCCTGATACGCACCTCCAAATACCTGGAAAAGCTGAAGTTGCAGGGGGCCCATTTCCAAAATTTGTGTCCAATTCGGGCAAAACAGATGTCCCCTGGCCTGTACCGGTTTCCCGAACAACATATTGTTTTGGATTTGAAGTCACTCCCAGAAATGTCTAATCTCCAAAGGCCCTAAAAAAGCCAAGACGGAGTTGGATTTTTGGCACACTTACTATTATCAAAAAGAGTTTTGAAGATATGAATATTTGCTTCAATGTAGTCAAGAGTGCCGCTTCTGAAAGAATTATTCTAACCAGATGTATTTGTTCAGAGAGAACTCTGAAAAGCTCAGATTTATTGCCTTAAGATGCAAAAAGACAGGCAATTGACAAAACTGTAATAAACACAAATATGCGTTGAGATTGGGCATTTGACAGCAGATATGAACATCAAAGCAGACACACATTCACATTTATGTGCTCTGGTAAAAGTTGACCTATTTTTATGTGTGGAAAAACACACATCCATGTGTCTAAACACATATGCTTATATGTCCAAAAATAACCAGATATATAAACAATCAAAATAAGGACATTAGGATGACGACAGTCGTCCAAAGATATTGTAAACGTCATTCAAACATAATTTTCATTCCCATCCATCCTTTAAAAAAAACATCAATTTTTTGTTTTAGTTAAATAATAACCAAAAAATGCATTTTCAAAAACATTTATTCAATATTTTACTCCCATGCAATCAATTAAAACAAAATACATGTCTGAATGACAAAAAAACCAAACAAACTTTAATCTGCAGCTCTATTTTAGCTTTGTCAAGTATTCCTCAGTTATTGGAATGCAACAACTGAGGAAGCTCTGGTGTTGAGGTGAGTTGCTTGGCCTCTTTGGAAATTCCATTTCAGGAATGGATTAAATTTATTCCTGAAGCAGTTCTATACAAAGACAAGGTTTCTCCATCTGGACGTAGAGAATATACCATCTTGAAGCCTGGAACTTGGACGCACATCGTGAATGACCATATTTGGACGCAGGTCAAAAGCACTTGCACATTTGTGTTCCAAAGGGCCAAAGTCTATCCAACCGTCCACAATAATTACATTGACGTCAGAGGCTATTGTAAAGAGTGTCATGGCCATTTAGAAATGGGATGTGACAAAAAACCTTCTATGAATAGCCCCATGGTGTTCCTGTGCTCCTTAAAAAATGTAGATCCGTCCCTGCACACTGGCTGTTCAAAGCGCTTCCTATCAGGAAAATTGCGGGTGCAGATTGGGAGGGAGCTGTGTGAGGGCAGGCTGGAACCAGCTGTATGGAAGTCAGCAAAGGCAGCAGATCTGATGGTGTTTGGGGATCCTGAGCCAAGCCACTTACCACATCTGGCCACCCTGCGGAAAGCCAAACAACAAAGAAAAGATCTAGAATTAGCAGACAAAGATCCCATTCTGTCTTTGCAAATGTCAAAGTATTGTGTGCCTCACAGTGGTAGCATCCGTGACATTGGACTGGACAAGTTTTTCTGTCACTACTGGAGTCAAACACAGCTGCATGTGTACAAAACATTGTCACATAAATATCCATCTACAGTGTGTTTTGACGCAACAGGCTCAGTAGTAAGGAAACTGGTGAGACCAAACGGGACATCTGGTCATATCTTTTTATATCAAGGTGTCCTGACAGCAAACAACTGCTCCAGTCTCCCAGTGGTCCAGATGCTATCGGAGAAGCATGATACTCATGCCATTGCAAACTGGTTGACAGAATGGATTCGCTCTGGTGCTGCAATTCCAAAGGAAGCTGTAAGTGATTTTTCCCTGGCCATTCTGGGTGCTCTGGTCAAGGCCTTTACTCCCCATCCTGATCTGAGGACCTACATCAACAACAGCTTTCAAGTTTAAGAACCAGTCTGCCAAACTTCCACCTTGTTTCATTAGAGTTGATGTGGCGCACTGCATAAAGATGATCTGCAATTGGGACTGCCTAAAGAAAAAAACACACCGTGTCAAAGATTTTTTTGTGCGGTGTATGGCACAGCTTCTTCTTTCTCAAAGCTTAGATCATGCAAAGCAGCTTCTTCATGCTATTGCTGTCGTGGCTCTGAGTGAGGCAGAGGGGGATGACAGTGCTGGATGCCCTCTTATTTCAGAAAGATGTAAGAAATATCTGAAAGCCCAAATATCAGAAGGCCCAACCATCCTACCAGATAAGAATGCTGATGATCTGGAGACACATGATCCATGTCCTGAGATCAAGACCGACCTTCGTCTGTGGGTGACAGAGATTTGTGAAGAGAGCAGGTCACTTGCAGCAGCCAATGGGGATCGGGATAATATCCACTTCCTTCCCGTGATTGTTCCCCATTTAATAAGACTGGCAAGTTATTTACCACTCTGGACAGCAATAATGGTCCCGCTCTATCACAGCACCAACATCACAGCAAGTTCAGCCACAGTGGAAGCTGAGTTTAAAAATATAAAACATGGCCTTTTCAAGCACGAAAACTTGCCTCTTCGAGTGGATCGCTTCATTGTTCGCCATCTGTCTTTCATTGAAGGAAAGATGCTGATTAGTTCTGCAAAAGACAAAAACAAAGATGAAACAACAGTGGGATCAGTGATATTGACAGAAGTCAAGCCAACATCCATGACCACCCCCAGAGCAGAAAGCCAAACACAAAAGGATGCTCAGTCTTCAGTGGAATCTGATGCTGCCACAAACATTCAGCCAACAGATGAAAATGCTGTGGAGAACTGGAGGGGCCAAGCTGTTCCACCTAAAAAAAGGAAGAGGACTTCATACCTTACTCCTTGTGCTGAATGGCTCCATGTAGATCCATCTTTTGGGACCAAAAGAGTGAAGGTGGGACTATTGATCAATGGAAACTTTCTTCAGCCTGTCAGACTTAAAGATTCCACAGTCTGTGTGCTCAACACATGTGCATTTGATGCATTTTGTGAGTCTTTATGCTGCGCCGACTGTGACAGCTCTGCCTTTCAAACTGCAGTCAATACAGACAGCGATAATCCAATGTTGCTGCTAGTGAAGGCCATAGCCACAGATGGAGTGACCCAACAGACATACTGTCAAAGGGCAGAGCTGCGTAGTACAATGTTTGAAGCTGTCCAGTTAAGATCTGGTGCCCTTCAAATCGATGGACAGTGCAACATCTCGGCTGTGATAGCAAAAACCATGAGGAATGTTTCCAGTGTGTATCTAACAAAACGCTGCTCCTCACAATACTGCTATCTTAGCAAGGGAGTGACACGGGAAGTGCCACTTATTTCTCCTGCCATTTCTGTCCTGGTGGATGCTGGCATGGCTCAGCTTGACACAGCTGTTGAAGAAGGACTCAGCCTTCCAGACTCGCCGTGCCTCAGACCTATCCTGAATCCATCTCTGTGTCCATCGGAATTTAGAACAGAAGACACCACTTCAGGAAATGTGCTCTGTGCAGGGACAGTAACCCACAGCTACACCATTGGAGAAATAACCTGGATAGACACAGACCTTCCAGACAAGGGATCGAGATTTTCCTTGAAGGAATTTCCCACCATTATTGTAATCCAAGGAAAATCATTCACTCTTAGAGCTGTCATTGCGTTCCAGGAAAGCTTGACTAAGGATGGTCTGGGACACTACACTGCTTACTGCAGGAGAACTCCGTGTGTGTGGGAGCTGTATGATGACTTGACAAACAGGGTGACAGCAGCATCTGAAGAGACAAAGATCAAACCCCATGCTGTTTTATACACAGCAGGTTAATATATTTTTGGACCACAAAAGTGACAACAAGACTTTGGGAAGGTACAATTTGTTTGTAATTTTTAATTTCGGTTTAAATTAATGATTTCCTTTGGTGGACTTTGGTTCATTAGTCTTCAAGTTGGCTATTTAGATAATTCCTTCGTAAAATTTAAAGTCCCCTTAGTTGTCACACACCTAAGTTTTATTATAGCATTTGATCCCTCCCTTGGGGGAGTGGTGAACTGCAGACACAGCCAAGACTGGGAACCAACTTAACTCCCTAATGCTTTGTGTTACCCAGAGGAGCATTGAATCCCATTCTTAGTCTTTGGTATTACTCAGGGGTTTATTTAAACTCACAACCTTCCATTTTCAGTTGAGACACAGTACCACAGAGTCACAGAGTTTTTTTTGATTATGTTCAATCTCTCACATAAAGCAATTCTGTGAATCAAACATGTGTTTGTACTGTTGTGTTTCAATCTAATACATGATATTCCAACACTCAGCCAATTCTGTAACTTCTCAGATGTGGCCTAATTTCTCTCTCACACAATTAGTTATGTTAATGACGTTAATCTGTATTCTTTAGTGGTATTTTCAATTTTCTACTTGTAGGTAGAGACAAAACGACAATATGAATTTATATTCCAAATAATGATTTAAAACAAACTTTAATCTATACAAATAAACTACAATAATAATGCCTAATTTATGAGATAAAATAAAACTACCTCTCTGGAATTTGCTGGGTAAACAATGTATGATGTTTGTTTTCATGCAGTAGGAAAAATATTCACCTTGTGTTCCTTCCCATGTTGGTAGTAAAAATGGTGTTGGCAATCCCAGAGTTGGGACTTCAGAGAGGACTGTAACTCAGAAGAATCAGAATCAGAATGATCTTTAATGTCATTGTTTCACAAGGATTTGCGTTACAACGAAAAAACAGTGGCTCTCCAGACAAGTGAATTAAGATACGATAAATAAAAGTCTAAAAACTCTGTAGAATGATGGCGGCGCGTACGGACGCAGCGGCTCGCAGCTCTTGGATTGTGGAGTTACTTTTGTGTTTTCTGTGCTGCTTTTTGTGCTCTTCTGCACACACAAACATCCACTTCAGTCGTCAGAAGCTTTTGGACATCGGTTCTACATTTCTGCATCTATCCGTAACGGAAGAGTTTCGCCGCGCACACGGCATTCCCACGGAGATAGCGAGACCAGCGGGCGCTCCCTGGATTGTTTTCGGCTCCGGCAGGAGACGGAGACGGAGGAGAGACAGGAAGCAGAAGCGGGGCTGCCGCTCAGGCCTGCAGGAAAGGCTAAGGAAAAACCCCCATAGACCTCCTCTTCCGAGTATGTTCCTTGCTAATGCACGATCCCTGATCAACAAAATGGACGAGCTGGAACTACTCATGGATGGAAACCGCTATGTTCGAGACTGCTGCGTGCTGATTATATCAGAATCCTGGCTACACCCGCAGATTCCCGACGCGGCTATCCAGCTAACTAGCCGCGTTGTTCACCGCAGCGACCGGAACAAAGAAGGCTCGGGTAAGAGCAGAGGGGGAGGCCTGTGCATTTACATACACAATAACTGGTCAAAAGACAGCCAAATAATCCACAAACACTGTTCGCCGGACTTAGAGTCCCTTTCTGTTAAATGCCGTCCATTTTACCTACCCAGAGAGCTAACAGCCGCGCTAATCACAGCTGTTTACATACCACCCGATGCTAACGTTAGCATAGCTCTCTCCCTGCTAACAGACACAATACACAGACTACAGAGGATTCACCCTGACGGTTTTCACGTAATAGCTGGCGACTTTAATCAGGCAAACCTGAAGTCTGTCCTGCCTAACCTTTACCAACACGTTAAGTGTCCAACCAGAGGGAAAAATACCTTAGATCATGTTTACACTAACATTAAACATGCATACAGAGCCACTCAGCATCCACACCTAGGCCAGTCAGATCACCTCTCTCTGCTTTTAACCCCTGCCTACACACCTCTGAGAAGGAGCTCAACCTCACTCATCAAGACCGTCACAACTTGGCCTGAGGATGCGCTCTCCCAGCTCCAGGACTGCTTTGAACACACTGACTGGAGTATTTTTGAACATCAGGACCTGACAGTATTCACAGAGGCCGTGCTGGAATACATCACCTTCTGTATGGGGACTGTCACGGAAGCGAAGCGCATTCGGGTCTTTCCCAACCAAAAACCGTGGATGACCAAAGAGGTCAGGTTGCTCCTAAAAAGACGCGACTCTGCCTTTAGGTCAGGGAACAAAGACCTGTACAGGACCACCAGAGCCGACCTAAGAAGAGGGATCAGGAAGGCCAAGTTGGACTACAAAAGGAAACTAGAGGAACACCTTACCAACAACAACCCTCGACAGGTGTGGCAGGGACTACAGCACCTGACAAACTTCAGGGGACAGACCAACACCGTGGCACACTCCAGTGCTGCACTAGCAGAAGAGCTGAGCGCCTTCTTCTCACGCTTCGAGACCACATCTGAAGCCCCTGAAGCCCCATCACCTCATCCTCACTCTGCTTCCAGCTCCAAACCCCTGACTGTGCAGACACAGGACGTGGCACGCATGTTCAGCAGGGTAAACCCCAGGAAAGCGGCTGGACCTGATGGAGTTCCTGGGAAGGTTCTGCGGGCCTGCGCTGACCAGCTCTCCCAGGTCTTCACAAAAATCTTCAACCTGTCGCTAGCTCAGGCTTTCATCCCTGCCTGCCTGAAGTCATCCACTATCATCCCGATACCCAAAAAGTCCTCATCCACAGCCTGCCTCACAGACTACCGTCCAGTTGCTCTCACTCCTGTCATCACCAAGTGTCTGGAGCGGCTGCTCCTGGGACACATCAAAGACTCCCTCCCTCCAACCTTCGACCCCCACCAGTTTGCTTACAAAGCAAACAGATCAACAGACGATGCCATATCCATCACCCTCCACACTGCGCTGAGCCACCTGGAACACAGAGACACCTACGCCAGGGTGCTCTTTGTGGACTATAGTTCAGCGTTTAACACAATCATTCCTGGCATTCTGGTCAGCAAACTGTCTGAACTAGGACTCCACCCACTCACCTGCTCCTGGATCAAGGACTTCCTCACCAACAGACCACAGACAGTCAAACTTGGCCCCCACCTCTCCTCCACCCGGATGCTGAGCACAGGCTCCCCACAGGGATGTGTGCTGAGTCCCCTGCTGTACACACTGTACACAGCAGACTGCAGAGCAGCCCACACCAGTAACACCATAGTGAAGTTTGCAGACGACACTACTGTGGTGGGGCTGATCTCTGGAGAGGACGAGACGGCCTACAGAGATGAGGTCCTGGAACTGTCAAGGTGGTGTCAGGCTAATAACCTCATCCTGAACACCACCAAGACCAAGGAGATCATCCTGGACTTCAGAAAGAACAGGGCAGATCCACCCCCACTCTACATCAACGGAAACTGTGTGGAGAGGGTCCACAGCTTCACCCTCCTGGGCACCACCATCTCTGCCGACCTCACATGGACGAACAACACCATGACTGTCATCAGGAAGGCCCAGCAGCGCCTGCACTTCCTGAGGAAACTTAGGAGGAACAACGTCAGCCAGGAGCTGCTGGTAACCTTCTACCGCTCAACCATCGAGAGCATCCTGTCATACTGCATCACAGTGTGGTTCTCCCACTGCACTGAAGCAGAACGGCAGAGCCTCCAGAGAGTGGTCAAGACAGCGCAGAGGATCATCGGCTGCCCTCTCCCCTCACTGAAGGACATACACCAGTCACGCTGCCTCGGCAGAGTGACTGGCATCACCAACGACTCCACCCATCCTGCTTTCCCTCTGTTTGAACTGTTGCCCTCTGGAAGGAGGTACAGGTCCATCAAAACCAGGACAAACAGACTAAGGAACAGCTTCTTCCCACAGGCAATTACCATACAGAATACACATACCTCCACCAACCACACCTCACTCTGACTTTCACTACAATACGTGCAATATCCTGTCTGTGCAATAACCGGGTCACTGTGCAATAACTCAATATTTATTATGCTGTGCTCAAAGCAACTACCTCATTCCATTCTACTTTATCCACAAATATTTAATATTTAACAGTTCTGTACAGATTGTTCATTTTCTTGTCAAGAGTTGTAAATACAGTATTTCTATTTTTTATTCTATTTTATTATTTTTATATTATTTTAACTTCTTATGTCCAAGGCTGCTGCAATTTCATTGTATCCCTATGTGCAATGACAATAAACGTTTCTGATTCTGATTCTGAGAATAAAAATAAGAATAAAGAATATTATTTACAAATATTGTACATGGAGGATAAGTTAAGACAGTACCAATATCAAATTGTTATTGCACATGGGTAAGATTGCTCGGATGATTATTTACATCCTCAATCTACTCTGGTTGTCTGGGCTGAAAAAAATGAAGAGATGTCAATTCACACTAATGCTACAAATTTATTTATCTTCTGGTTCTTGCTCATGTTCATGTTTTTCATGATAATTGTGGTTTCAAATATATATACACAAACAATATAAGTTGTCATAATGATAATAACTTCTCAAACGAGTCAAATATAAACATACTTGTTAACTTTCTAAAGGCCTGCTGTTTCCTATTAAACTCGCTAGGGTCCCTGAACGCACCGTTGGTGAAAGTGACCATGTATGTATAGTGCTGCCACGCAATACTGAACTAACGACGGATTGAGTATACAAAGTATGAAATGCGGCATGTACAAACCAGACGATGTAATAATTAGTAAAATGCCACTCAGTTTAAGACATTTTTGAGAAGACTTTGACCTAATTCTAACATGAACAGAATAGATCACATATCCATACAAAGGAAATAAGTCAAATATAAGTAACACACATTAAGAAAGGTAAACTTACACACTTGTGACCGCATAACTTTCAAATGTGATGACAGGGAAGAAAGGAAAACCCCAAGATGGGAAGGCTTATTGCGTTCTGAACGAAGACTGTCAGAAGACTGAGACACAGGTGCTGTTCGGATGAGGGGACAACTTTCTATTGTTTTTAAGATGTGGCTCGTGCTCCCCTCCCATGATAAATGATTATTATGAGATTTCAGAGCACCTATTTCAATAAGGAGAGAACTCAGAACTGCGTAGAAAATTTTTAATTGTGATGATTTAACAGGCAGAGTGAAAGTCTCTTTGTGCGATTGGGACTCTTGGCTGTAGAAATCTGCTTGATATGGGATTGATGTATTGGTGTAACTTGCAAGTGAAGAGATTTATTCCCCACACGGGATTTCGGGAAGAAAAAGAGCCACAGGAACTTGGAACCAGAGCCCAGACGCTGATGGTGGTACACAGGACAGCGCCAGTCAAGCCGGGGGGAGAAGGGGAGGAGGTGGGCCGGCGCAATGTCTGCAATGCGGAAAAAACAAAACGTCACTGAATTTAAAGGTAGACATTTGATTGTGATTGGCCATGAAGTGAGTGAGTACTTCGCAATTGGCTCCCGTGTTTACCAATTGATGACGTGAGAGTAGTGATGAACGCCCTGCACACCTGGGAGAGTAGATCTTCCTTATTGAAATTGCGCCAAAGCTTCACTTCAATAAGGAGAGAACTCAGAACTGCGTAGAAAATTTTTAATTGTGATGATTTAACAGTTGCAAGAATAAGTCTCTTTTGGCGATTGGGCTCTGGGCTGTAGAAATCTGCTTGATATGATGATCTTTGACCAAGTGAAGAGATCCCCCAAAAATATTAGGAAGACTTACCTCAGGTGAATCTTCCTGAAGGAAACGGTGGAAAGAAAATCATACATAGGATTAATCAAAGCAGTCAATTACAATTTTACATGAATCGATAGAATAGTATTTATAAACACCATTGCATCTACTTGGGCCCTGATGACTGCAACTGTGAGTGTGTGCCCGCGACTGGGCTTGTGAGCTAGTGCGCCCGCGACCGGGCTTGTGATGCTTAGCTGGATGAACCCGCGACCGGGTTTGTGACGCTTAGAGTAGATGCACCCGCGACCGGGCTGGTGAAGCTAAATGCACCCGCGACCGGGCTTGTGAAGCTTAGTTAGATGCACCCGCGACCGGGCTTGTGAAGCTTAGTTAGATGCACCCGCGACCGGGCTTGTGATGCTTAAGCTAAATGCATCCGCGACCAGGCTTGTGAAGCTTAGTTAGATGCACCCGCGACCGGGCTTGAGAGGCTTAAAGCTAGATGCACCCGCGACCGGGCTTGTGAAGCTGCAAAGTCTGCAACAGAGAACTGCATCTGAAAGAAACTAAGGCTTGTTAGGGGAAACATATTATCCGATTTATGTACACGATGAAGTACCACCATCAGCTATTTGAAACTTACCAGATGTTAAGGTTTGAAGGACTTCTGAGCTGTGAGGATGGCCTCGTGATTTGGACGTATGTATGTTGCATAGGCAGCTGAGGACCATCGCCCCAGTTGTTGAAGGGAGGCTGAAGAGATGCCTTGAGTGGCAGCTGTTGTAGCTGCACCGATGCGAAAGGAGTGCCCCGAGTAGTGTTCCGGATCGAGGCCGATGTCTGCTAGAACGTTCTTCATGTGACTTATGAACCAGGATTTTGTTAGAGGGGAGTTAGCAGAGATGAGGAAAAGAGGTGAAAGAGGTGAAGGGCATTTTCTCAGTTTTAGATAAGATAACATGCCATGATAAGGACAAAAACTAGAATCGACCCTTGCTACGATAATGGAACAACCTTTTTGAGCCTTTGTGTTTTTTAGAAACAGATTATAAAATTGAGGGTGAAAGGTTAGATCAGAAAAACGGATATCTGAATCAGGATCAAACGCGGAGTTGCATGTAAACTCTCCGCTTCTCAGAAAACCATAAAAAGCCAATAAAAACACGGTTTCTAGAAGTGCATCATGATATGGGCCAAACTTGCCTTTGCGAAGAACATTAATCATGGAGTGCAAAATGGAAAGAGTGATGGGTTTGCGTGAATCTTTGCCTGGCGGAGAGGATTTAGCAATGCCTTTTAATAACAATTTGATAGAGGGATTGGAGAAGAAGCTCGACATATCCGGATTAGAACATCTGGCAACAAACTGCACGCCTGCTAGAGTGCTGCGAATGACCGATATTTTATGATTTTTTACATCTTTGCAATGACAGATGAAGGCACAAATTGTAGAAATTAATATAGGATACAGGGGGACACGAAGGGAAAAACAAAATAGTGCAAATGATTTCCAGGCATATTCATACGACCTCAGTGTAGAGTGGGAAAGACCTTTTTGCATATAACGTTTTGCGGAGTGGATGAGAGAGGACAGTGGAGCAGTGGTCAGTTTAGGATCAGAGATTTGAAAGGGGGAACTGCCAGTGGGGAAGGATGAGCCTATGGACAAAGGTTCTTGAAAGCCTGAAAGTTAAAGCGAGAGAGAGAGTCGGCTATGAGATTACTATGCCCAGGAATGTGACGTGCAGTTAGAATGAAATTATGCGTGATGGAAAGCCATGTTAGGCGGCGCACAAAGGGCATGATGTTGAGGGAATCGGATTGACCTTTGTTTATTATGTGCACTGCTGCTTCGCTGTCGCTGAGGACAGTGATCCGTTTTCGAGCCCATTTGTTGCCCCAGAGGTGGCAAGCCACCACTATGGGATACAGTTCAAAGAGCGCAGAACACAGACTGATAGCCTCAAACTCAACGGGCCAACGTTCAGCGAACCATTCCCCTTGATAAAACCCCCCAAAACCTACGGAAGGAGCAGCATCGGTAAAAAAACGCAGAGAGTCAGAGGAGAAAGCAACATCATCATAGAAGAAAGAAACGCCATTCCAAACTTTCAAAAACGCGGACCAAAAAACCAGGTCAGAACGGCACCCAGCGTCCAGGAAAACCTGATCCGATAGAGCAGGAACAGAGGAAGCCGACTCGAGAAGACGAGAAATGAAGGACCTACCCTGAGGAATAACTCTCATCGCAAAATTTAAATGGCCCAAGAGAGACAGGAGCTGATGCTTAGAAAAGGACGGAGAACTGAGGAACTCCCCCACAACTTCCCGGATGCGTTGAAGCTTGTCTAGAGGGAGGAAAGCCTTCATTTCGACTGTATCGAGAACGATGCCCAAAAACTCCATCGAGGTGGCCGGACCAACGGTCTTAGCAGCAGACAGGGGAACGCCCAGGGAACCGAAAGACATTTTCAACTTAGCCAGAGACGAGCCGGAACCGTCGGCAGGGGGATCAATCAACAAAAAATCATCCAGAAGGTGCAGAACAGAGGGGAGCCCCACGCGGTTCAACAAAATCCAACACAGAGCATTAGCGAAGAGATCGAAAATGGCCGGGCTACTCCTACAACCAAATGTAAGGCGAACAGCGAAATAGAACCGAGAATCCCACTTAACGCCAAACAGGTGCCACTGAGAGGGGTGAATGGGGAGCAACTTGAAGGCATCAGCAATGTCAGCTTTAGACAACCAGGCACCACGGCCAGCGAGCTTTATCAATGCAATTGCATCATCAACAGAGGCATAATGCAGGGAGAAAGGCACAGCTGGAATGAGATCGTTAATGCTAGGGACGGGGCCAGAATGAGGGGCAGACAAATCAAAAATCAAACGCTTCTTACCCGAGTACTTACGGGTAGCGACACCGATGGGGCTAACGCGAAAGAGAGAAAAGGGGGGGGGAGCGAAAGGTCCGATTAAATAACCCTTTTTGCATTCAGCAGCCAGAAGTGCAGACACCACAAGTGGATCTTTATTAGCGGACAGCAAATAGCAATTGCACAAACACGGAAGCAAACCACCAGCAACAAAAAAACCCTGAGATAAAACGTGAGAAGATGGCGAGAAGATGTCGACTCCGGTGAAGGGACCAGCCAGGGCCTTCACGTCACAGCCGTGGAGGTCTTAAGTCCGAGTGTCGAATACGAGCGGAGGTCCTTGGGACGAACAGAAACCAAATCTTCGGATGAGCGTCGCGACAATTGCTACACACGTGGAGAAAAGAACAAGAAGGGAAAGAGCAAACACCAAAATTAAAATTGTTACAAATAGGACGCCCTTGAAAATAAAATACCTGGCGGCCACGCCTATCCGGAGTAGCAGAAGCAGAAGGGAGAGAGGGAGGAACAGACGCAGCAGGGGCCACAATCGGGAAGGGACAGAGCGACTGGTCGTGCCCAATATCACCGCAGGAGGCGCAGGAAACAGCCTTGACCCCCCCTGCCAGCATCACGAGCAGTTCGGTATCCAGAACCGACCAGTCCAGGCGAATGTTATGTTGAGCCAAAAAAAGGCCGCTTTGCCCGAAAAAGACCTGTGATACTGATAAAACAGAGAATGTCCATACTTGAGGTTAAGATCCCCAATCAGCGCCAGGTAGCCGTCCAGCTCCGAACGTCGATCGGGATACACGGAGCAAACCACGTCCCTGAATATTCCAAAAGCAACCAAAAACTCTCCGATGGACAAAACCCGAGAGAGCCGAGGGTCAGCATGTTTCGAAGCCCCAGCGGAAGGAGCGTCGTTCGACACGCCCAGAACGCCGTCAGGGGAAGGCAGCAGCAGGGAAACTAAGTTTATATCTTTACCCTGAAGGATCCTGGAGCGCAGGCGAGGAGAGACATTAGCCGCCAGCGGGACATACGCATGAGCCATGGCTGAAGCAGGAACAGCAGTAGACAGCGAAAAGGAGGAGGAGGTTCCGGGAACCCCCAACGCGTCGGGGCTGACGTCAGCAGGCCGAGAAGCCGGAAGCGCAGAACCCTCCAACACGCGAAGGCGGCGATCTATGGACTGCAGCGAGGAGGAGAGCGCCTGCAGAGACGCCGCCAAATCCGGCCGAGAGGAGGGAGGAGGAGACGATGCCGAGCGAGGAGCCGTGCGCTTTCCAGGAGGAGCTCTGGAGCAGGACTTCGACGTGCGCTTCCGACCGCGAGCCGCGGGGCATGGGGAGCAGAAGCGGCAGGCACGGGGGAACCCTCGTCCCGGAAACCAGCGAGGCCGACAAGCTCCTGGATCTGATCGGCGCCCAGGCCCGGCGCGGGAGTGACATTCACCGAAGCAAGCTGCAGGCGAACATCAGACTCGCGAAGGGACGCCAGACGGGAGCTACGCCTGAAAGCAGGACCAGGCGAGGAATCAGATGCCCCGTCGGGGACGCCTGAAACGGACACAGGTACGGGATCGCAGTCGGAAGACGACATGACCGGCGCAATGTCTGCAATGCGAAAAAAACAAAACGTCACTGAATTTAAAGGTAGACATTTGATTGTGATTGGCCATGAAGTGAGTGAGTACTTCGCAATTGGCTCCCGTGTTTACCAATTGATGACGTGAGAGTAGTGATGAACGCCCTGCACACCTGGGAGAGTAGATCTTCCTTATTGAAATTGCGCCAAAGCTTCACTATGGAGTAGTGGGGAGTTCAAGGTGCTCACGAACAATAAAACTAATTATCTCAAATAGACATACAGCAAATGTACACATGAACCTTGTTAATATTGATAATATTTGACTATTTGTTGTTGATGGAATGAGTTCACGAGAAGGAATTGAAACATAACGTCCACCTTGACACACAAATATATAAGAAGTGGACATGTATTTAATTTATTTATTTGTTCTTTTTTTAAGGTAGAATGTACAATACATACAATCTACAAACCTGCAGATTTCTGTTATGTGCAACGCTGCAGCTGTTGAATGCCACGCCCACTTTTTAAGGCACTGATTAAACCATGTAATATGTTAGGATCGGCAGCAGCACAAACGATCGTTTCTACGGCACAAATCTGCACTGACATAGCACTAATGGGGGAAACCGGTCCGGGTCATTTTGGAGCTATCTGGGGGGGAGGATGACGTCACCATCGGAATATAGAACTTATAATATCTCATGATCGGCAGCAGCACAAACGGTCGTTTCAACGGCACAAATCTGCACAAACATAACACTGAAGAATGAACCCGGTCCAGTTCATTTCTGAGCTGTCTGGGGGGATGATGACCTGAGAATGAACTTTAAAATAATCTTTAATGTCTTAGACACAGTTGCAGCACAAATGATCATTCCAACGGCACAAACCAGCACTAACGCTGCACTGACGGATCTGCTTATTTGCCGGGCTGTTTTACATAGGTGGGGGGTCAGCTTCACGGAGGTCTGTTTATGCCTGTATGATGTGTTTGCGGTGTGTCAGCGAGTGTGTGCGGGATCGCGTGTGCATGCCCGCGTGCGCGCTTGTGTGCGCGCGCGCGTGCGTGTCCGTGAATGCGTGAGAGCGCTTACTCCGTGGAATGAGTGAGAGCTTACCTGGGATGTGGTGTCATCAGATGATATGGGGGGAGGAGGGAGAGAGGGGGGATTTGAAAGAAAGAATAAAAGAGAAAAACACAAACACAAAATAAACACAAACATGAGAGGAGAGAAAAAAGAAACGTCTTTCCTGAGAGGAGGTGGGGGGGTGGTTGATATGTTTCCATTCATTTAAATAAGCTAAGCAGGTGTCTCAGCGCAGCTCAGACTCAGCAGTGCGGGGGGGTCTTCAATACAGCCACGGCGTGATCTCGGGGTCTCGGAAGAGGCGGCCGTCCACGAACAGCTTATCCACCGCCACGACCGCGCGGGATCCTGCGGTCAGGTGTAGTTTCCGCAGGGGAAACAAAAGCTTCCTGCGACGTAAGATCTCCGGGGGGTATTGGTCATTTACACTGTAGTGGGTGCCTTTAAGCTCTGGCCCGCGGGATTTAACAAAAACTTTCTGTTTGAAGTGCTCAAACTTTGCTACAATCGGGCGCGAGCGTTGGTTTCCGGGCCTCTTCCCTCCTAGCCGGTGGACTCTGTGGAACGTGATCTTCTGAACCTCCTCCTTCGGGATCTTCAGCTGGGTCTCCATGAAGGATTTTACTGTCGCTTCCGGATCCTCTCCCGCCTCCTCCGGGATCCCCGAAATGACCAGGTTGTCCCTCATGCTCCGCGCCTGAAGATCCAGGAGGGTTTCCTTCATGGCTCGGTTCTCCTCGGAGAGCCGAGCGGTGTCGGATGTAAGGACCTTCACCGACTCCCTGAGGCTCTGGTTCTCCGCGGCTAACTCCTGCACCTGCTGCTGGCTGAACTCCAGAGATTGCCGCAAGCCCTGGAATTCTTTGTGGAGGATCTCCAGCGGGTTGAGGCGGCAATCGAGGCTGGAGAGCTTCTTATCAATGGAGTCTAGAGCGTCGCTGATTCCACTGCCTGGAGAGGAGGCGGCCCCGGGAGAATCTGCAGGACGGTTACGCTTGGTGGAGGGAGTGGTGGTGGTTGTTTTCCCCATGACCAAGGTATCAAAGCACTCGTCGATGTAGTTCTCCAGGTCCTCCAGGCTGTCAAAAAGCTTATTAATCTTTTCCAAATTTGTGTTAGATGATTGGAGAATATTTATATGGCGGTATAATGAAAGAGCTAGAAATGTTTGTTTAGCTACTCACGCGCCGCCAAGTTTACTCACCACACCTGTCTCGTCAGTCTCGCGATACTACAGCATGCTCCTTCTGATTGTCTTCTTTAGGGATTTGCCAGAATCCCTGTCCACGCTTGTATCTACTACGTATGAAATAGTAACATGTCCTTTTTAAAGTCATTTTAAACAGTAATTATATGGACAAGTGTTTCAGTGTCTTGTTTTTGGTTCTTTTTAATATATGATTGATGTAAACAAAAGACAAAACAAAATTAAAGACAAAAAAGGAGAAAGCTCTGATGTAAATAAGGGGAGGAGTTTCAAGTTTTCCGTGGAGAATAACAGGAGGAGAATGGAGGGTGATGGAAAAAAATATTATAAATAAGCATGACAGCAGAATGTTTGGATTAGAAAGATCACCAGATCATGGAGATCAAAGATGAAGTCGAGCTCTGCTTTCCACAGCTCCCAAACATTTCATGCAGGAGGCCACGACATCATCGGGCTGAAGCTTTTTTTCTGGAAAATGTTCTGTCCATTATCTCTATTATTACTGTATTTCTGAACCTGCTTGTCATCATGTCAGTCTCCCACTTTAGGTATATTTATTTCTCAACAGAGCATTTCAGTTAAGTAGTGTCACCTGATGCTGTGTTTTATGTTTTGTCAATGTCAATCTGTTTCCTTCCAGGCAACTCCACTCTCCCACTAACATCATCCTGCTCTCTCTGGCTGTCTCAGATTTTCTCGTGGGGCTCCTGTTGTTGCCATTCGAAATTTACAGAAACACTTCTTGCTGGTTTCTTGGGGAGATCATGTGTGCTGTTTACTATTTTCTTGGCTGCTATATTCCATATACTTCAATTGGTAACATTGTTTTAATATCAGTTGACCGTTATGTTGCCATTTGTCAACCTATGCATTACTCCACCAGAATCACTACAATGAGGGTCAAAATGTGTGTTTGTCTATGTTGGCTCTGGTATGGTCTGTACAGTATGTTTTATATCAAGGATCAGATGATTCACCTTATTGAACCTGGTAGCAATGTTTCCTGTCTTGGACAATGTTCCATTATTATTAGCTATGTTGCAGGAGTGGTTGATCTCATTGTATCCTTTTTTCTTCCAGTAACAGCCATTGTAGTTCTGTACATGAAAGTGTTTGTGGTGGCTGTGATTCAGGCTCGTTCCATGCGTTCTCATGTCACATTTGTCTCCGTTCAACATCCAGTTAAAGCAAAAGCAAAGAAATCGGAGCTGAAAGCAGCCAGAACTCTTGGTGTTCTTGTTTTCACATATTTGGCATTTTTCTGCCCAGCATTTTGTTACATTCTGGTAGGAATACATGTTCCTTCTGACTATCTGTTCATTTTTCTGTTTTATTTCAATTCCTGTGTAAACCCAGTGATCTACACTTTATTCTATCCCTGGTTTAGAAAAGCTGTCAAACTCATAGTTACTCTGCAGATACTGAAGCCTGACTCCTGTGAGACAAACATGCTGTAGAGGAGCGGCTAATGATCCGCAGAGAATTCATGTCATTTAATAAATTAACCTAAAAAGGTAAGTATTGACATTTGTTTGCCGAGAACATTAAAGACATCAAGAAAATATTTTTTTTTCCTCAAACTTTTTGCTTAATTGTTAAGATTGTTAAACATTTATAAAATGTACTGTTCATTCCAAATGTAAAATAGAAAGCTGTGTAAAATGTTTACTGACGTCATTCTTCAGACTTCAAATAACCACTTTATTTATTTTTCGATTGAAAAGCAACTACAGGTCTGCAAATGTTCCCAGAACGTTGCATAGAAAAGTTTTGTTTCTACAACGTTCTTTCCAAGTTCAAGCAAATCAGCACTGGTTGCTTCATTCCTGATCCTGTGAGAATGCAAATTGGCATTTGATTGGAGCATTTTCATGTTTCTGTCCATCTTGGACTCACCTGACTGGTTAAAACTGAATGTCTTGGTTCTGAATATCCTGCTGAGTCATCAGCTTTTGGGCCTGGGTGTTAGTTATTTGTTTTCTTACCATTAAAGAATGTTGATCAGATCAGATTTTTTCTATCGGAACAAATCTGAGACCTTGATGTTGACAGAACAGAGACTGTTCTGAATCACAGGCCTTCAGGATTTCAACATAGAACAAGGAAATATACTGTATAAATCCAAATAATAGATAAGCATTTTTAGATGTGTAAACTAGGGATGTCCCGATCCGATCACGTGACCGGAAATTGAGGCAGATTACGTGGTTGATGACTCGATCTGTATCGGAGTTTGTCCCCCGACCATGATCGGATATTTGATTTATTCTTATGTTCAGCGCTTTATATTTCAATCTAATTATTCCGGATAAATACTCCACTAGATGTCAGCATGTCATGAACAGGTTACAAAATGTTGTTGCTGAATTTGTCAGCAGTTTAAACTGGAGGGTAAAATAAACAAAGCTAGCAATGTGGTCACAGATTCAGACTTCTGGGATCAATAACTCTTTTAAACACTCTTTAAACTGACGACAAGTGTCTCTATTGGTTTGTCTTGACGTAAACAACCTATAAAGGCATTTCAACAGAGAATTTTTTGTTTCTTTTTAATGTTAAGCTCCGTTCTGCCGACAGACAGACAGCTGCACAGCAGCTGCTAACTGTGCTAAGCTAAATGCTAGCTCCGTGATTTAACTCCTTAGGACCCGAGCTGTCCTATAATATTCCTGTTTTATTTATCTGAAAGAGAAATACTAGTAAAGATAATTAACTAATGTGGAAATAAAATCAAAAATGTGCTGTTTTAAGAGCTTAAAAAATGAATCGCCTAATCTTCAAAAAAAACGAATAAATGTTTCTAATGATATGAGATAATTATGCTAAACATCATTCATTTTTAAGAATTTTAAATGAGAACAGGAATCACATTTGGTTAAAAATGTTCAATAGCTTTAAAGATATTAAAGCTAAAGTCTCTAAACTTTCTCATGTGACTAATTATCACTTATGTAGCAAGAAATTTTGTTTTTTATCCTAGTTTAAATTTGTTCTATTTTTACATGTTTATTTAATTTGTTCATGTTTAAAATGTTACAAAATTATCTGATCGGGACACGGTATCAGCAAATACACAAAATCTTCCACATTACAGAGATTCAATACAAAGAAAAAAAAAAAGAATTAAACTACGACAGACTGAAAACACTGTCAAATTATTTTGCTTGAGAGAAGAAAGAAGAGGTCAAATTTGAAGAAGTTAAAAGTTCCTGTTCCTGGAAGCTTTTTTTGACATCTACTTTAGTGTCTGACATGCTTTGTAAAAGGAGCAGACAAGATTAACAGAGGTTGAATGTTAGTTACAAACACACATATTTCTAGATTTTTTGTGACAGAATCTGACCTCGGATGACGCCTTATGTCCAGAAAAGTACAAATAAAGATCTTTTTTTGCAAACTGAGTAGTTTGTATATTTAAAAATTAAGCAACAGGAAGTGTAAATGAGTGTTTGATTTTAAAAATAATAAAAAAAACTTTAAAACGTATTTCATTAAAAAAAAAAAAATAAAACAACAACAAAGCCCCGACCATTTCTTTGAGGATATATGTTCTGAATTATGGAAGCCAAACTCTCTGCAAAGAGGACCAGGTTTACTGAAATAAAAATGTGTGGGGGTGACCATCCGGCCTAGACCTTTTTTCTAACTATTACTATCAAAGCCCACACCTGAATGCAATTAAACATTGGAAAATTGACGTGCATTGTCACATCACATAAAACCTGATGAAGCTTGAGAGGTTCTGCAAAGATGTTTGGGGAAAATTGTCCAAAGATAGTTCTACCAATCTTGTTGCATCATTTACTGTAAAAAAAAAAAAAATACTGTATATAAAATGTCGATGTGCCATCCTGGGGAAGTTGGACAACTTGTGCAACTTCTGTAGGGTTAAGGAATCTCCTCATACTGCCAGTAGAGAGAATTACACAAGACAAAATCAGCACGAGTGGAAAACCAGCCAAAAAAGATCAAGAGGGAGAAACTTGAAATGACCTCCACATGAACACCAGTCCTGTTTGGAGGGTTTTCTAATTGTTGCCACTGAAGTGCACCTGTTGTTAATTCATGAACACCAATACAGATGAAATTGATTAACGAGGCCCTCAGCTGCTGAACCAACAAGAACATTATCAGACAGGTTTCATTCAATTCATGCTCAATAAAAAAAGTGTTACTTTAATTTTTGTGAGAAGTATATATTACTTCCAGCTTACCCTTTTTCATTGTTCAATTATTTTTCTACTCCACACAGTGTGAGCCAGGTGTGAATATACTAAATTGGAGGTTTATTCACATTCCTCTGGGTGCTTCCGGCTTTGCCAGCAAATCCAAAACACCACAATGTGGTGATTGGTTGAAACTCTGCTCTTAGGGCACTTCTCATTTGAGTGTCCAGGTCACAAACAAAGCTTAATTGTCTGAATTAAAGCAACGATCATTCTTCTTTTGCTGAATCTGCACTCTTTTCTGATGCATTAATGAACATCCCTGTGCTTGAACATAAAGTTTGTGTGCGCAACAAGCTTAATCCAGCATGGGTCCTTGGGTAAGAACTTTCACAATACTGCCTCACTGTGTATCTGTCACAAACAGACACACAGCTGATTCCATGTGCAACAGGTTTTATTAGTTCAGACAGGAACTGAGCACAGCTTAAAGTCCACAGAGCTAAATCAGGTTCAGAGAGGCAGAGATCAGTCATGATCTTAAGAGCATCCAAGAAGAGATTAGAATTAGAGTCCAGTTGAGGGTCAGGGCAGGCAGCAGACAACCAGAGATAAAGCAGGTTTCGTGACAGAAAATCAGGTTTAAACAGAAACAGTATTGCAGACTGTGTGGCACAAACAATACTTTGCACTGAGTGAGGCTCTGTGCAGTGCGTAAGTGATTGGCAACTGAGAGACGGCTGAGCAGGAACTGTGCGCTGGGGTTTCTGGGAGATGAAGTTCAGCCAGTACTCTGGAAATGGCTCCTGTCGGTGACCAGAGGGAAAGACAGAAGCCACAAGGAGGCCTAAGTCTGGGTCTCCAGGTGCCTTTCACATGCCCAGATAAAATGCAACATTGTGTCAGGAAGGCTGTTCAGTGTGAAACTCTGCTAAATCATCTGTGCAAAGCTGTTTCACTGTGGCAACCGCTGAAGGGATAAGCCAAAGTGTAAACAACAATTTATTCATCTATTTTTAATCAGACCTATTTAATGTTTGGGGGAAACCCATTGCATTTTAACAATGGCATTTTTTTGGAACTATTTAAAACCCTTCCGCTCTCCTTGGGGTCCAGATGGCTCCAACCACATATTGTTATGCCATTTCTTCCATGACAAATGTGGACGAAGGGGGACAGGATTTATGTCTGCCATGGACATTAGTGAAACTCCGAAATCAGTGGAAAAAAAAAGTTCAGCGCACTGTCCTGTGGTGTCCAGATGACCCCACTTTTAATGTAAACAAGCTAAGGAGAACGGAAGGGTTACTGAAGTTGCTAATTGAGGTATGGATTTCTCAAACTGGAGACTGCAATGTACTTATCTTCTTGCTCAGACTTTTCATTTCTTTTTCTACCCTGTTAGAGCCTGTTTGTTGTTTTGAGAAATGAAGGCTATTGCATGCGATAAATTGCCAAGATAATTTCCTTCGATGGTGTGTACTACTTTTCTCAGAGAACAGCACAGACTGTCAAGTTTCGCATAATTATTTTTTCTCGCCATTTTGACAATCCATTGGCCACACAAATGTGATGTTCCAGATCCAACACCTACTCAAAGGATGGTAACTTTTGAGGCTTCTCTAGGCAGCAAAACTATTTTCAGATGTGTGAACACAATTGCATGGTTTTCTAATCATGCACATTGTACTATTAGAACACCTAAGTTAGAGCTGGTGAAAATGGGCCTCTAGTCACCGATGTAGATAATGTAATGTGTAATGTAATAGTCATTTACCACATTCATAATGTATAAAATGTATTTTTAATTTGTTTAAAGCTATCAAAATTGAAAAAGATACTGCTTTGCTTTCTAAAATAGGAACATTTCTAGTGACCCAACACATCAGAGTGACCGTTTATGGGTTTGAAAATATTTAAAGATTAGTGTCGTACTTGCAGGGTTTTTAAGACTTTTAAGTGCAAAAACAAGCCAGGTATCACAAAAAAGAAACAGAACAAATTATACAACAGCAATTAAATTAAGAGGGAAACTGCCATAAAATGTATAAAATGCATTTTCCATTACATGTATCATCAATATTATCATTTAAAATAAAAATAACTCAAGAAACAAACAGGAAGCCTCAAAAACAAAAGGAGAAAAACTATTGTCTATGACAATGCAGAAAATGGTCAAGGGAATTTTGAATAATCTACAACAGGAGAGGGGAGGGTGAGTAAAATATAATAAAAGGGCGTTACAGCAGAAAGTTTAGATCAGGGGAGATCATGGAGATCCAGGACAGAGGAGAGTTCTGCTTTCCACACCTCCTAAACATTTCTTGCAGGAAGTTAACAATTCCCTGGACCAAAGCCATGTTTCTTAACATTGTGTTGTCTATCATCTCAGTGATTACTGTTGTTTTGAACCTGCTTGTCATCATTTCAGTCTCCCACTTTAGGTATATTTGTTTCATTACACAGGTAGTTTTTTTTATGAAAGTTTTATTTTGCTTTTTCTAAGTGGATAATATGATGTGCTTTTTTGTGTAATGAATATCAATCTGTTTCCTTCCAGGCAGCTCCACTCTCCCACTAACATCCTCCTCCTCTCTCTGGCTGTCTCAGATTTTCTCGTGGGGCTCCTGTTGTTGCCATTCGAAATTTACAGGGGGTTTTGCTTGTGTTCCTATGGGGAGATCATGTGTGCTGTTCTATTTCTTTGCCTGTTATAATCCATAACTATCATTGGTGAGCATTGTTTTAATATCAGTTGACCGTTATGTTGCCATCTGTCACCCCTTGCATTACTCCACCAGAATCACTGCAGTGAAGGCCTAAGCTGTGTGTTTGTCTGTGTTGGCTCTGGTATGGTCTGTACAGCATGTTTTACATCAGGGATCAGATAACTCAAATTATTCAACCTGGCAACAACATTCCTTGTCTTGGACAATGTTCTATCTTTGTCAGTTATGCTACAGGAGTGGTTGATCTCATTTTGACGTTTATTCTTCCAGTAACAACCATTGTAGTTCTGTACATGAAAGTGTTTGTGGTGGCTGTGATTCAGGCTCGTTCCATGCGTTCTCATGTCACATTTGTCTCCGTTCAACATCCAGTTAAAGCAAAAGCAAAGAAATCGGAGCTGAAAGCAGCCAGAACTCTTGGTGTTCTTGTTTTCACATATTTGTTATGTTTCTGTCCTTTGTACTGTTACACTTTCATAGACGTTAATTTGACCGACACATCTAATATGTACTTGCTGACTGGTCTGTTTTATTTCAATTCCTGCCTAAACCCAGTCATCTACACTTTATTTTACCCTTGGTTCAGGAAAACTGTTAAAATCATCATCACTCTGCAGATACTGAAGCCTGACTCCTGTGAGACTAACATACTGTAGAGAAACTGTGGAGTTACTAAGGCTTCATTCTATTATATAACAATTGCATCCATCACAGATAGAAATAAGCTGCATTTATTTAACAATCCTTTTAGTAAAGCAGAGAGAAGACGGTTGAAGTGGCCCTCAAAAGAACAAAAAATCATCTCATCTTAGCTCTAAATCTGACATTTCTTTTGTTTTTGTCTGTCTGGATAAATATCAAGGCAGGGTCGGGCAAATACTTTCTCATGCAGACAAGCAAACGGGACAAACAAAATGTTGTGTAGGGGTGGGTCAAAAAGCTGAATTCTGCTCATCATCGTATTTGTTTTTCTTTATTAACACAATAAAAAAACAGCAGTCAGAATTGTATTAAAGCAAATGTTGGACTGGTGGATGGTGCAATATAGACTACATCTATGTGCAGTTTCCTTACAAACAAATGAAATTAATTTAATCAATGTTTCTAAAATAATTTACAACCATTTCTTATTTAGTGCTACATTCATCCCCAAAACATACTCTGGGTTTTTATAGACAGAGAGTTTTAGCTCTGTAAAGACATAACAATATTGTCCTTTTTCCTGTCTAAATCATACACCATTATATAGTAATTGTCATCAATCATTAAAAGTTCTATGAAAACAGTTGTCCCAGTTCATTGCTAATTAGGAAATTATTTTCATGCCTAAGTTTTTTGTCAAACCACCTCACTTGATGTTTTACTTGTTTGGTGGGAAAAATCTTGTCTTGGGTTTACCAAATTCATCGGAGTGGGGCTCTAATTCTGATGTAGAAATGGGGAAGCGCAGCTGACATTGGATCATCTGTAAGAGATGATCAATACCTGAGTTTGTAAAACTTCATCACTAAGGAGTTTCATCACACAATAAGAAAGAATCAAAATCTTTTGAGAATTTCTTCTAAGTTTCTAATTTTTCTTGTCCCTGAACAGATACTTAGATTTAAAATCCTCTGTCAATATAACACCCGACTGTTGCCTGAGTAGTGTGTTTGTGTAGCGGATAGGCTGGAGTGCTCTTCAACTGCCCTCCTGGGAAATTCCTGCTTTTGAAGGAAAAGTTTCATGCAAGCATCTTGAGTTGTTTGAATTTTCGTGACGAACCGGAGGAGTCAAAATAAATCTGCAAATACCGCAAATGAAGAAATGTGAGTAAGTGGAGGAACACATAAGCACATAACACACACTACACAAAAAACAAACAGATACACGGCATCTGCTCTATTTTTAGCGCGAGCGTTCCGCACCAATTCTGGCAGGAAGTTACATAAAGATACAAGAGAAAACACAATTTATTTTTAAAAGAAAGTGTGTATTCGCACGTAATTTTAGAAAACCGTGCGTCCAGTGTTAAACTTTGTTCTTAGTTGCTCAGACCCAGAGGAAAGGGGTTAAGGTTAGGATTATGGTTACGGTTCCTGAGGTCGGCTGTCTCTGCAGCTCACGGCGCCACCAGGGGATGGGTCAAATGTGGAGAACACATTTACACATTTAGGAGCGGGACAGTTAATGGGACTTTAGCTTTAAGTTGAATTTTAAATACATGAGGCCAACAAAAACATCCAGCCTTGGACACACTTGGAACACGTGCGGGTAATGCAGCAATGAGATCTTGGCTGCATGTTTTACATGTGTTCAATATGAATTTCTATCATATTCTATGCTGGTCGTATGTAAATACATGGGAATAACATCAGCCTTTTTAAAATATAACCAATTTTTTCCAATAAAATGCCGCGATTGTTTAGATACAAAAACATGATCACATATGTCAGACAGTAGACAGGTAAATAAACAGACAACACCAACACGCACGTGTGTGCGCGAGCACAGACACACATACAGATCAATGTAGTGAGGAGACTCCGCTGCGGGACGCCGGGGTTGGATTTCAGGAGTAAACAACAACAGAGAGGCAGAAAGGAGAAACATGGGTAATAGTTTTAGTTTATGAATTTAGCCACGAGCGTGACACAAACAAAACACAGAGACGCGCGCACACAGATCAATGTAGTGAGCCGACTCCGGAGCGGGTGGGCGGGGTCTGGATTTTGGGTGTAAAACAGCAGCAGAGAGGAGTTCCTCTTAGCAGAAACACAGAGTAATATCTTAGGTTATTAACTTACCACGCATGATGGCAAAAACAACAAAAGCTCCCACTGAAGCGCCTGTGGACTGCTGCGGAAAAACGCGCGTCTGCTCTGTAAACCACAGAGCGGAAGCCGCATGCACTCGGCTTCGCAGTGCTTCCGGGTCCAGTGTGAACCTGGCGTGACGCTTACTGCCACCAAGTGGTAGGAGGCTGCATCCAGGTCCCGCGGCCCTCAGGTTCAGAACTGATTTTTTTTCCCGGCCCACGAGAGGGCTCTCGCGGACCAAGATTGGGCCGCGGCCCTGTGGTTGGGAAACACTGCACTAAGGCACACACATATACGCAGATCAATGTAGTGTGGTTTTGGTTGTCTAAAAACACAATCTACAAGAGAGAGACAGAGAACAGTTGGTGACAACTCAAGATGGACGATGTGAAATTCATTGTAAAAGCTCTAAACAACCACAGGTGAGCAGAAGCGCCTCTCAACCGTCATGAAAAAATATAAGTCTGGTGTAAACTGGAGGTAAAGAGGGTACCACACTCCGCCTCGCAGTGCTTCTGTGTGCAATATGAACCCGGCGTTAACTTTGAGGGATCTGGTAGTAAATCCCTCTGAGATTACAGGTGGGGGTCGGCTGGTGTGAACAGATCCCCATAATATCATTTTCTCACTTCAGCATCAATTCACATTTCTGTTACTCTTTTTAACTTCTATTAACTTATCATTTCCAACAACTGAAGAAAATAAATAAGAGCTGAAGGTCTCTTGTGTTGGACAGATTTTACTGTTACAACAGCAGCTTTTGCATCTGTGTCGGCTCTCCAGCCAGCCTCCAGGGAGCCAGCAGAGTTCACTTGCTCAACATGTTGACAGACAGAGAGCCACTGCAGGCAGGGTGCGGAGGCTGTCATATTTTTCCCATTTTCATCAAGAAAAAAAAAAGTTCCCCTGAATCGAAGCCCCTGATACCAGGAAAATCTTTGAATGATCACATAAACCCAAACATAGAGGCAAGTAAGACAAGTTGTTTTTGTAGAACTCTTCAAAATTAATAATCTCTTAATATCTTCCGTGTCTTACAGACATTCTAAGGGAGAAATCCATGTCATGTGAATCGCAAATCGTGAATTGGTGTGAACGCAGCATTAGTCTATAAGGGGCGGAGCCTGTCCACACACTCAAATGTTGCAGACATACCTGTTGACTCCAAAAATCTTCACATACACCATGTACACAATACAACCACACACACTTATGCATATAAACCAAAACACGTAAAACCATTTCATTCTGTTACGCTTACTATTTGTACAAAGGTGAGCAGACACCTATGCTCAGGTGATTGTTTCTGTACTGGTGAGTTGAAGCATTGCATGTAAAAAAAAAAAAAAAAGGAGGGAGAGTGCTCAGTCACTGCCACACCAAAACCCCCGCCGAAGCAGCAGTGTTATCCAGGACCTCACTGACACCCTCACGTTTTTTAATGTTCATTTTATGATCATATTAACTGAAGGTTGTGGGGATTGATAGCATTGTGTGTTTCTATACATATATATATATATATTTTTTTTTTTTCACGAGAAGTTCTGTTTTTTTCTATTCAGTACTTTACTCTTCACAAAAGAGACATTTTTTAGAAAACGTTCTGATGTAATATGAGAATACAATAATATATCTTAGTGTAATATTAATTAAAATAAATACATTGTATAATATAACTTAGTTCAACATATTGAGTCTTTTTTGTTAGTAAGCTGGAGAAGCTCATGTAGTAAAAATTTGCTAACAATTGTCTAATCACATGTAATTTTCAAATCACGTGCAGCCAGTGCAAAACTTTTTTCTTGGTCGCACTTTTGTTAAGAGCCCGCTAGGAATCTATAAACGGCCCCCCATCTGTTTGCTGAAGGATGAAGGAATACCGGACATTTTGGTCAGGAAAATATTTCAATCATTCGCTAGTTTTGCAAATGCCTTGGGAAAATATAACGTGCAGTCTTTTACTGCAGTCAAATGAGACCCTGTTTGCGTTTCCATGGTCAAATCAGCCCTCACTGGATTTTTTTCTGCAGGTTTCATACAAAACTTACGGTAGCAGGTCTGTGCTCGCTGGATCATCCTTAAGACTCAGCAGAGCTTCAGGAAATGTGATAATATTGCTCCTCGTGAATGCATACTATTAAATCGATAATTATGTGAAATTGACTGCGCATTACTGTTTTTTAAGAAATCCAAACAAAATCTCTTGTAGCACTGATATAAGATTGGTTAATTTTGGGTGTGAATGAGTCCCAATAATTTAGTACATTTAAACAAAATCTCTCCTGGAAATGTAGAGCATTTTTACTGTAGTTTTAGAGAAATTCACCTGTGAATTATCATAAAAAGTGGAACAAATGACACAGTCAATTGACTTATATCTTGATTGTAAATTTAGTACATAAGCATTACTTCACAGACCTGCTTAGTACTTCAAGTAGTACAACTCCTGAAAATATGAAGCGTTTTTACCATACACTATATAGAGAAATAAACATAAAATCCCATAAAAATGTTTCATTTTTACATCAGTTAACAGGCTTTGGGTGGGACTAATTCCTAAGTTTAAATTTAGTTCGTCAACATTACTTTGCAAGCGTACTTAGTTCTTCAAAGAGTACTACCACTGAAAACATGAAGTATTTTTACTGTACAGTTTTGGGGAAAAACTTAAAACGTGTGGCAAACATAAATTTATATCAGTTATATCAGCACTTGGATGTACGTAAATGTGTGTGCGCAATTCAGCAATGTGCATGTTGGCCAAACTTAAAGAAAAAATGACCTTGGCCGCACTTTTTAAGATTTTTAACACGATTTTCCATACGTTTTTGTGCTGCTCGCATGTATTTATGTGCGAATAACATCATGCATTATTCTTTCTTGATTGCTTGAAATAATCCATTTCTAATATGATAATGAAAAAAACACAGATGGAGACTGTGTTATAATTTCTTTTTCCTCCATTATTTTTTACATTTTTCCCTCTTAATAGGGATTGCATTTTTGTATATAATAAACAGCATACAAGAATAAATTTGACTTTCATTCCAGAGATTCTTTGCCAAATAGACACGGGATCAAATTAGGAAGAATGCAACAACAAGAAAGAACTGACAACGAACCAATGAAAGTATTTTATACAAATGGAAAATCGTGATTTTTGATTTGTGGTAGTTTTAGAAAAAAAATGTGGGATCTTCTTCTGTGGATTTATACTCCTTTATTTTTTTTTCATTCAACTTCTTGGGTGTTTTGTCCCTTTCAGGTTCAGTGTCGGAGCCTAACCCGGCAACTGACGGGCAAAGGCAGCTGGTTTACCCTGGACAGGTTGCAAGTCTGTCGCAGGGCCTCAATCACTCACTCACCCATTCACACCTAAGTTATACTCTAGATCAGGGGTGGGCAAACTAAGGTCCGGGGGCCACATGCGGCCCCTTAAGATGGTTAATCTGGCCCTCCAAATTAAAATACATTGAATCAAAAATCCTAAATATTGTTTTATTTTCATTGTATTTCTGGTTTCTTCCCATGAATGGTGTTGTTTCTCTGACGTTCGTGTGTGTTCCTTTCTGAGTCAGATGGTGAGTTTTCGGATTATTCCTACACCACATAAATGCACCATTTCTTTGAGTTCACATTTTCCTCTGAAGAACATCAACCCATTGGATCACCAAAAAGAGAACAAAAATCAAACTTTAGAAATTAAAATTCCCAAATTTTCTGTTTTTAAATCAATGTATGTGAATTTTAATCCAAATTAAAGCATGTTTTTCTCTAAATTCCATATTATTTTTTTAGTTTATGAGGTTGATTACCCAATCTCTCCTTCCATCTGCTTCTTGTCCGGCCCTTATGCCAAATTTTAGAACCCTTTGTGGCCCACAAGTCAAAAAGTTTGCCCACTCCTGCTCTAGATTTATACTCTAACAAAAATATAAAAACTCTGAATGAAATTTTTCATAGCATGAAGAAAACAATCTTGGAGGTTATTTCACATTTGGATGACAAATCTCCCTCTAAAAAAGAAAAAAATATATACAGTTTTACTTTTCTCCAGCTGAACTACAACTGTTATAAATTGTCGGACAAAGACCAGGCTCAGATAAACAGAGACTTCTCTGTAACCATTATTCCTTTTTTACTGAATCAGAAAGTCCTCACAGTGGAGGAACAGAGAGAGTATGAGATGCATTATAAAAAATAAAAAAAAAAAAAACGAAAAAACCCATGGGAACATAATTAGTTAATAGGCTTCACTTTAATATGTTCAACTTGGTTCTACATTCATTCAACTCTCAGTCAAAGTAAAAAAGAAAAAAAAGCATTATACTTAAAGATTCAGCAATGTTATTGTGATTTTACCACATTTATGGAATACATATTTCATCTGTGCATAATAAATACTTTATGTAGTATTTCATGTGGTATTTCTTCTTCAACATAGTGAACAGCAGGTCAGCTAAACTATTTTCCGCCTCAAAGAACACAGAGTACCGCATTTTTCATTACTGTAAATCAAAGTATATAATCAGTCAGCATCAGAAAGGTTATCTTGATATAATTAATGTGGTTGTTGAAATGTCCACAGTCTTTTTACAGCAAGGCAGCTCCAGCATCCTCCTGAGAAACCCAGCCCCATGAACTGCTGATGACCTGGATCAGGTGGCTTTTACCTATGAGAAGCTGCAATAGCAGGTTAGTTGGAAAACATGTATGACGCTGGCCCTTGAGGCCTGGAGTTTGACACCTGTTCTCTACAGCATGTTTGTCTCACAGGAGCCTGGCTGTAGAATCTGCAGGGTGATGATGAGCTTAATCGCTTTTCTAAACCAGCTATAAAATAAAGCGTAGATCACAGGGTTAAAACAGGAGTTCGAATAAAAAAGAAAAACCAAAAAAAATGCAAATGAACTGTTGCTGTTTTTAACTTCATCAAGCGAGTAACCGTAATAAGGGCAGAAACATATGAGATAAACAACAACAAGAACACCAAGAGTCCTGGCAGCTTTCAGCTCTGATCTCTTTGCTTTTGGTTTTGCCGCTGTAACTCGAGAGCACATGGCTCGAGCCTGAGACACCGCCACCACAAACACGCGCATGTACAGAACCACAATAAGAGTTATCGAAAATATGAAATTTATGATAAGGTCAATGATGCCGGCAACATAGTCAATGGTAAGATGACATTCACCAAAGCAAGACTTACTTCTGCCTGGTTGAATCAGATTATCTCTGACATAGAAAATGCTGGACAAAGCAGACAAGAGCCAACACAGGAAGACATATCTTCTAGCTTTTACTGTTGTGATTCTGGTGGAATAATGCAGAGGGCAACATATGGCTTGGTAGCGGTCAATTGATATAAGAACAATATTTCCATTGGAAACACAAAGTAAAAGTGAAACCACAAACAGATAAAAGGAACAAGGTATGTCACCGAGTAACCAGCATGCTGTGTTTCTAAGGATTTCAACCGGCATCAGGAGGAGACCCACAAAGAAGTCAGAGACGGCCAGAGAAAGGAGGAAGATGTTAGTGGGAGTGTGGAGCTGCCTGCAACGAGAAGTGGAAAACAAAGATAACACATGAATTTGAGGAAAAAAAAGTCAATTAATATAACTTTTAAAATACAAACATCATCTGCTAAAATCTAAAAATTAAGTACAATGGGAAAGTTAATCTGTGCCTGAAGTGGGAGACAGAGATGATGACGAGCAGATTCAAAACTACAGTTGTCAAAGAGAGGCTGGACATCAGCATGTTCAGGAGGACAGCTTTGGTCCAGTGGAGCTTCGGCTTCCTGCAGGAGCTGTTGAACAGTTGTGGAAAGCAGAGTTCATCCTGCATCTCCATTATCATCAGCAGCTCTCTGACCAGAACTGCTGAACGTCACATTTATAGTCTAGTTCTCTGATATCCCTCCTACTTTTCAGTCTTCAGAGAAATCTACTGAAACTTTGTGTGTGTCTGCACTTACTAAACCACGTGTTTCCACCGTGATCTCATCCATCACCTCTCTAATTCTTTATGCTTATGTAAAATTACCGGCATGAAGCCCAATGAGGCAAACGAATTGAATACCTTCAAATATGTTTTTAATTAGAATTAAAGTCCCTTCACTACATTTTGAAAATTGTTCCCAGTAGTGTTTCACTCATGATTATAAAGTTTTTAACCAAAATGTCAGGGTTGGTGGTAAGGGACCCAAATGCAGGAGACCAGACTTGGTGGCAGAAACATAAACATTTACTAAATCAACTTAAACATGACAAAACCAGGAGCCCAACCAGTGAGGGGACAGAACACAGAAGAGCAGATGACCTGACAATGAGAAACTGAAAACCAGACACTTACATACACTGAGGTTGATTGACTAAATAAAAACAGCTGTGGATGATGAACCTGATGAAACTGACAGGGAAAACAGAACATGACCAAACCCAAGCGCTAAATCATGACACAAAATCTCACAACCTAAATGTCTTAAAATGCCATTTTTCATGTTGATCTGAAGCCTCTGTTTCCTCTGAGGGGGCGTGGCTTTTGGAGCGGAGCTGAGTAGCCCCGCCCCTGATCCACCTCTGTCTGATTATAATAGCTCTGTGTCTCGCTAGTGTACATCTTCACTCTGCTTAATAAAAACATCATCAATCTGGGTAATGTCCAGCCGTATGGTTGTGATCCGGATGTCAGCTCAGATCTTCATGGACAGAACTTCCTCCAAAATCTTGATTCTTTCTCCTTCCAGTTCACCAAAGACTCTTTCAGCTCATTCTCCAATGTTTCTTGACGTTGCTGTGATCAATCCATTCAATCCATTGGTTTCTCAGAGCAGAAAATAATGAAAGCTAACATCCAAATGCTCTTTCATTCATTTACAATCCTTTCCAACTGCGGTCAAATGAGCCGCCGTTCACATTTCCGTGGTCACATCAAGAAGCTCCGTGGAGTCTGTTGGAGATTTTCCAGAGTTCTCAGCCCTGCTACCGTAAGTATTGGATGAAACTCACACCAAAAATCCAGTGACGGCTGAAGATTGTGGGTTCGATTCCAGCCTTGCCCCCCCATGTGTCGAAGTGTCCTTGGACAAGACACTGAACCTCACATTGCCTCTGGTGGAAAGTTGACGCCAGTGTTCGGCAGCAGAGCCAACACCAGTGTGTGAATATGAGTGTGAATGGGTGAATGGTTATGTGACTGTGAAGCGCTTTGGGCCTTCTGAGGAAGGTAAGAAATGCTATACAAGTATACGCCATTTACCACGTCCGGTCAGGCGAAGTCAGTCTTGCAAACTTGAGAGGTTGAAGTTCTCAGAGGGAATTCCAAGTGGCAAAACATTCACACTGCCTCTGTCAGGTCGACACCCTCCATCTGCCTGAAAGACATTTCTCTACATCTTCTAATTTTAATCCAGCTACATTGTCCAAAAGTTGATAGTGTATCCTGCAAGCTCACTCATGCAAAAATAATTGTGGTGCAGAAACACACAATATACACTCACTGGCCACTATATTAAGTTCATCTATCCAACTGCTCATTAATGCAAATTTCTAATCAACCAATCACAGGGTAGCAACTAAGTGCATTGAGGCATGTAGATAAGCAGTCGTCTGCTGCAGCTGAAACTGAGCATTAGAATGAGGAAGAAAGGTGGTTGAAATGACTTTGAACGTGGCATGGTTGTTGGTGTCAGACAAGCTGGTCTGAGGATTTCAGAAACTGCTGATCTATTGGGATTTTCACCCACAACCATCTCTAGGATTTACAGAGAAAAAGAGAAAATATGCAGTGAGAATCAGTTCTGTAGGTGGAAATGTCTACTTGAGGTCTGAGGAGAAGACTGGTTCCAGCTGATAGAAAGACACAAGTAATTCAAGTGTAAGGTATGCAGCAGAGCATCTCTGAACACAGCATGTTTGTAACCCAGCTGGGGTTTTTCAATGCTACCGTCCCTTTAAACCTGCCGGCTCAGGTTTAAATATATATTCCCGCGATGATGAGCACTTCTGGTAACATGTGTGAGAGGGAGCCTAGCCGAGCCGAGCTGCTTTACCAGCAGGTATGACCTAACGCCATGTGTCATAAAGGTCATTTCGATTCTTGATCGGCAGTTAAAGACAGAACTTTCTCTCTCAAAACCACAAACTGAGGGTTTGTTTGATCAATCAACTGGTGAGTGAACATTGTTTACAAATGAGACAGGTGGTGCGGGCGTCAGCTGATCTTAATTTCTTGTTTTTGGAAGTAAAATGGCTATAATCTATACCTGTTTTAGTGTTATTTTTTTCTTTATTTGAACTATGAGTAGTCTAATGGTGCATTCACACCAAATGTGGCGGTCTCGCCGGAGGCCTCAACTTTCAATGTTAATTCAATATAAAGATGCGATCTGCCGCTGCACTGTGCGATTTCGTCATGTCAACCAATCAGGAACTCAGCTTTGGACATGTGACGTTTTCAGCTAATAGATCAATGAGTAGAAATAAACATTCAAGATAACCAACGATATGGAAGTTTTAAGTTCCATCAGACTGAATTTTTTTAACCTCTGAGTTTTTTTCCTGAATTTTTTTTTTCAACCCTTGCTACAAAATTTTATGCTACAAAAATATTTACTATCTTAAATATTTCAGTGTTTTTAATTCCGAGACTTAAAATTTTGATGGGTCAGAAATTCGACTTGAAAAAATTCTGAGTGAAAAACTTCGCCCAAACAGTGTCAGTAGAGCAAATAGTCGATCCAGGAACACATCGATATCCAGTCAATCAAATCATGACACTGACGTAACGTCAGTGTTTCCTATGCTTCATTGGAGTCCAAGATGGAAGCCAACCGAAGCGGTAGCACATCAGTGAGTTTTTATGTTTATATTTTCCTACTATCTTTTCATTGATATAGTTCAACAGACCACAAAAGATGCCCAACTTTTGTTGTGATTTTATTTTTAAGTTCCGCCATTGAGGTTACTTAGCTTTTCCGCTAACGTGATGGGATCAACCACAGCTAGCATCTAGCATCTGCCTCCTCATATCACCGTGCTGAGGGAGATTTTTCAGATGTACCGCGGGAGATTACCCATATTCACTGCTCTCATTCAAACGGGCCGTAATAAAACGATAAACCCCGCAATTTGTCATTCAACTTTCAACTTATTTTTAGCTTCTGTAGGGGGCGGCAGATAAAATAAAAAATAGCTGCTAGAATACTTTTGGATGTACTGGTCCAGAGATATAAATAAAATTTAAATTCAAATTAACTTTTAGAGGCAACAATAACACACATAACCACAGATTTATTTTTACATCAATGATTTACTACTTTCCAGAAATACTTATAAAATATGCAGATTTCCTTTATGTAGTTCCAGTCATATCTGATCAACATCACATCAAGCTACAGAAACTGTCAGGTCACTGTTTCCCACAATACATTGTTTTACGAGAGCTTGTAGCACACTACCTATTTTCTGGCTGTACTGGCTTAGATAGGCGCCTTGAATCCGACCCTTTCTCGCGATACTTGCATGACGGCACATATTTATATATGATTTTATGTCTGCCACGGATACCAGTGAAGATAAAAAGAATAATTGAAAAGAGAAGTTCAGTTTGCTGTCTTTTGGGGTCCAGATAACCCCAATTTTAATGTAAACAAGCCAAGAAGAGCGGGAGGGTTAAACATGCCAAGGATAACACAAGGGTTACAGAATAACAGTTGCAACTTTCAGCTTTTCTTGCTTCAGTTACTACAAAAAAATGCACACAGGATCATCGAGGGGTCTGTACATCGATACACTCTGTAGAGTTACTCTTTTTTTTACATTTTTGGATGCTGGTGTGCTGCAGTATTTTTGTCAAGGAAAAAGGGTCCCTTGGTTAAAAAAAGTTTGCAAAACACTGCCTTGTATTATGCCTTAACAGGCTGACAGAAGAAATAACACCAATTTACATTTTCATACAAGGGCTAACTGTCCCTTTTTGTTTTTTTGTGGATGATAATCCTGCTAATCACAGTGAAATTGTGCAGTCAATCCAGCGCTTACTGCACCTGGTAACATCAGCTGGGAGACAACAGATCAGTAACGCTGGTGTTACTACTCACACTACAGGGTTGAGTATTAAACCTGAGGTTTTCATCTCTGTGAATTCTACATAAAGGTCAAGCCTTATCTGATTCATCAATATGTTTTCATTTCATAGGGAGCAGGGGCAAAGCAGCCACGTTAACAGCACAGGCGCTGGACCAAAAAGACCATCTGTTCAGATGGAAATGACACGGTTAACCTTAACAGAACAGGGATTTAATTCATTTAAAGTCCTCAGTAACAATTTTTTCAATTTTCTTTCCCTTTCCCAGTGGGGTTTTAGTTAGGACTGTGAGGTTTTTAACAAAAATTCCACATTCTTAATGTCTTAAAAAGCTATTTTTCCTGTTGATCTGAAGCCTTCTTCTCCAAAAATTCCTCTGTGTGGGCGTGGCTTATGGTGCTGAGCTGTGTAACCCCGTCCCTGCATGACAGGGAGCCAACATGAATTTCAATCACAAAATAATGTAAGCTAGCATCATTATGACCTTTCACTGAATGACAATCCTTTACAGCACAGAAGTGGGACGTTATATTATCTTCTGCTGTCTCGACGCTGGATCAAGGCTAGATTTAGTGATGTAAGAAAAGCTCAAGAATTCAAACTGAGATTTTCTTGGACACTTTGAGTGACAGCGACTTAAAAAGAGAAATACTTGAAAATGCAAACAGAAAATTATTTCTTTTTTAAAAAATTCTCTTTCAGAAGAAACATGCCACATATGGATGTTAAAAACTCAAAATACATGATTTTCATTAGAGGGGGACTTTAAACCTTTTTTTGCTTGTAGTTTTTCTGGAGTGAAAAGCATTACCATATATTGGAACAGTAATGATGTTGATTCAATACATGGTGCAGTTAACATAGTTTTCTTTAGGGCTTTATTTAAAAGTAATGTAAAATTTTGTTGTTAAACAAATGATAGCTGCAAATTTTCTATACCCAATCACTCCAATTTAAGGTTATGGACAACTGAGCATGTACTGTCATCAAATATGGCATTTGAGATCAATACAAAACATTTATAACTCCATATTTATTGGCCAGGGGATGATGGTCCGCCTCTGATCCGTACGGACCACGGATTGTCCGTGATCCGTTACACCCCTAATCTGTGTCAGTGATGGTCAAATGTTCCCCTCTATGCATTAGCTGAGAAAAGGGTAACACTATGACAATTTTTATTACAAAGCAGTTACTACACAGTATTTGTGGTATACCACTACGCACAATTTGCATACCATCACTGATGGTACAACCAAGTTAGAGTTTTTATGCATTTATTTTTTTATTTTAAAGGTTGGATGACTATCAGCGACCCTGTTAAAGCCATAACTGCCTTTGCGAGTTACTGTCGCCATATTCATGAAGGGGAAAGTCCATTGCTTTTGAGCATGGACCTAAGACAGGCCCCAGCTGAGCAGGACTTGGCCCTTATTTCCTTCTACAAGCGGCCTAATGTGGAGTGGGCACGTCCCCTGAATTGCAGACTTGAAGGTAAATGCAGGTTACAGCAATTTAAGTGCAAAAGAAAAACAGTTCACCGTATGGTAAAATATTTAAAACATATTTAAACTTAAAATATTTAAACATTTGTGTTGTAGGGGATACTGCTGTTGGACAGGGAGTGACTCGCTTTTTTATCTCAACATGTATGGAGAAGCTGAGGTACGGGTTTTGCATCCATTTTGGTATGCATATAATATTAAATTACAAATTACATGAAAGAATACCTATGACTTAATTTACTCACAATATTAACGTCTTGAACAGCAAATTCCAACGTTACGCAGATTTTTGAAGGACCACCTGGCCATTTAGTTCCCTCAGCCTCTCACTATCTGGTAGAAAGTGACATGTTCCTTGTAGCAGGGAGAATGATTGGCCACTCCTTTCTACATGAAGGACCATGCTTGTCTGGGCTTAGCCCTGCTGTTCTTCATGTCTTGCTTGGTGGGAGCCTTGAAACGGCAACCGTTACACTGGAGGACTGCCCAGACCTGGACATCAGAGACAAAATCAAGCTTGTATGTTTGTTTCTTTGTTTGTTTGTGATCTTAGGTTGTGAGAAGTATTTCTAATTGTCATTTTCTCCGCTACATTTATTTTTATGATCTAGCACAAATTCTGACGTTTATTTCTTCTTTTATTTTAAGCTTGAAGAGGGCACTGAACTTTCTGATGCTGAAAAAGAAAATGTACAGGAGTTGGCCTATGCGTGAGACCTTCCTTCCCTGACTGAGAGGAATCAAAAATGGCTTTTTGAAAAGCTTCTGATCCATGCTGTAAGTGAAAATATTTAATTTTGCAGAATCTTTAAATTTAGTTATCAGGGATGCAAAGGTACAGTATTTTTGCTTTTGTTTTTAAATGGTAAAATGGTTGACTTGTACTTGTATAGCACTTATAATCCTTCTTTGAAGACCCAAAGCACTTTACAGAACACACACATTCGCCCATTCACACTCTTGCTGCGTTTACATGAGCAAAATGTCCAAGATCGGATCAAAGATGTCCTGAAATACTTTATTCGATTGTAACAAGCGTTTCCATATGCTACACTGTTGATCGTAATAAATAATTTTGACATGCGCAGAACTGTCTAAAATACCAGAAATAGTCTGTTGCAGAGTTCTCGTAACCCTTCCACTTTCCTTAGCTTGTTTATATTAAAAGGGGGTCATCTGGACCCCACAAGACAGTGCGCTGAAGTTTTTTTTCAATAATTGTCTATCTTTACTGGTGTCCAATGACAGACGTGAAGTCTTGTCCACCTTTGTCATGGAAAGGATAACACATCCATGTAAGGATGGGGTCATCTGGACCCCATAAGAGAGCACGAGGGTTAAGAAGTCCAGGAAAATCATAAAAACAGTAGGCAAGCAAGGATAGATTCCAGAGAGACGGAGCTGCTCTGTCACATAGTTGCAGAAGAAGTGGTGGGTTCCTTTGTAAACAAAGATGCTGTATAGAGTGAGATGATACCCTGATACCCTATTTTTAAGTGACCCTTCGCTCACAATTTTTTTAATCCGTGCAGCGATCTGCATCTTGGCTGCACGTAAATATGTGTAAATAACATCAGCCTTTATTTAGTCTAGACGTGATTAGAAACATTGACTCATCTGAAGTTAGACTTTTTTTTTAGATAGACTAATTAAAAGGTCTTGTGGTCGAAAATGTATTACATACTTTACGGGAGCTTTTTGTTGGCACCATTAGACTCTAAGCATTTCAATTCACCGTTAGAAGTACAAATAAAAAATTAATTTAAGTTTAAGTTTTATTAATTTATATAGCGCCTTCAAATGACCTTTGGCCAAACAAGGCGCTGTACGTTTAAAAGTCCAAAGAACAATAAAAACAATAATTAAGATATTAAAAACATTTACAGTTAAAAGTAGACTTTAGGAATAAAACATATAAATAAGTTACATAAAAGTATAAGAACTCCAGATAAAAACGAAGATAAAACAGTAGAACAATAAAACACACCAGCAGAGCAGAGTGTACTACAGTGTCAAAAGCCTGGCGGTAAAAATAGGTTTTAAGAAGTGTTTTAAAAATGGGCAGTGAGGATGCCTGCCGAATGCCTAGCGGTAAAGCGTTCCACAGCTTCGGTGCACAGATTGAAAACGCTTGATCCCCTCTGAGCTTCCTCTTAGACCTCGGTACCTCCAGGAGAAGCTGATCAGCTGAGCTGAGGCTCCGGGTTGGGGTGTAAGCACAGAGAAGCTCAGAGAGGTACGGAGGTGCACAATTGTTTAAAGATTTAAAAACAAATAAAAGAATCTTAAAATGAATTCTAAAATTCACAGGCAGCCAGTGAAGGGTAGCCAGGATGGGGGTGATGTGGTCCCTCTTACGCGCTCCAACCAGAACCCGAGCAGCAGCGTTCTGGACCAGATGCAGACGTGAGAGGGCCGACTGGCTAACTCCAAAATAAAGAGAGTTACAGTAATCCAGCCGGGATGTGATAAAAGCATGGATTACTGTCTCAAAATTTAGTTTAGATAAAAATGGTTTCACCTTCACCAACTGCCTCAGATAAAAGAAACTGGATTTTACCACTGAGCTGATCTGACAGTCAAGTTTAAAATCACTGTCCATCTTAAAACCCAGATTTGACATGGACTGCCTGAGATGATGAGTCAAAGGACCCAGCTCCACTGAGGAGGGGTCACAGGAGCTGCTAGGACCAAACACCATCACTTCCGTTTTGTTGTCATTAAAACTTAAAAAGCTGAGGGCCATCCAGTTTTTGATGTCTTGAAGACAAGACAGTAATGGTGTAACGGAGCCTCCTTTCTTTATTGGAAGATAAATCTGGCTGTCATCAGCATAACAATGAAAGGAGACTCTGTGTTTTCTCGGGATGGCACCCAGAGGAAGGAGGTACAGAGAGAATAAAAGTGGTCCTAGAATAGAGCCCTGTGGAACCCCAAACAACAGTGGAACAGTTGAGGAGTAGTATCCAGACATGCTCACACAGACAGTCCTATCAGTTAAATAAGATGTACGCCAGTCGAGTGTGGTACCACAGATTCCAGCTAAACCTTTCAACCGGTCTCATGGTTTTGAATGGAGCAACAGAGTCCAGAATTTTCAGGCAGGAGGAGTGAAACCAAGAACAAAGTTCCTCAACAGACAAGCCAGAGGGCACAGACAGGCGGTCAAAGGCAGCCGTAAAATGGGTGGCAGTGAAAGAGTTAAAAACTCTACCGCGCTGAACAGGCGTGCCAGATTTAAAAGGAACACAAGACAAGACAGCATCAAACAGAACAGACAAATGATCAGAAAAGACACTATCATAGAGGTCCATATTAGAGACAAACATGCCACATGAAAGAACGAGGTCCAGCGTGTGACCCTATTCATGAGTGAGTCCAGACACACACTGCACAAAGTTAAAAGAGACAATGATGGATAAAAACTCTTTAACCAGAGCTTTGTCTGGACCGCACACGTGAATGTTGAAGTCCCCCACAATCAACACACGATCATAATGTGGCATGAGTTCTGCCAGAGAGTTCTGTCATTTAGAAAGTCTTTGTTATATGTGGGCGGTCTGTAAATGACCGCGCACATCACCGGCTGCGAGAGACCCACCTCGAACAAAGTCGCTTCGAAGCTGGCGCCGGGAGACGGGAAAGTCCGCTGCTTACATTTAAGAGTATCTTTAAAAACAACTGCCGTTCCTCCTCTGCGACCGGAAGTCCTCGGAGAGCTCAGGTATGAGCATCCAGCCGGTAGAAGCTCCTCATACGCGCTGTGATCCCCGGGAGCCGCCCATGTCTCCGTTATGCAGAGGAAATCCAGCTCCTTGGAGATGAAGAAATCCCAGAGGATGAAGGTCTTAATCACCAGGGATCTGGCGTTCAACAGCCCGATTTTGGTGGGGGTTTCAGCCTGAGGATTGTCCGTGAGTTTCGACACACGGAGAAGCGACCTCAGATTTCCAGGATTTACTCCGCGCCGGGGAGAACAGGTGCAGCGGGGCGGAACATCAAGCGGCGTTAGGCACATCGCTGGTGGATCCAGAGAGCGCCATGGCATGAACATTCCAGGTTCTGTGCTGGATTTTGAAGTGGAATGTGCCAGGGAGATCTTTAACCGACTCATCCGACCACTGTGCCTTCCACGCCGGCTTTTCGGCCGAGGAAGGAGAGCCGATGCCCTGAACAGGTGAGTCAGGATCTCTGACAGCACAGGTGGCAAAGCTTTCTGTCCACTTCGACCAGATACAATTACAAATCTGGCATCTGGTCGAAGATTTAAGAGGGCTTGACGGTTGTAAACCAGCAGAGACTCAGTTTGTGGGATGCCGATACACAAAAGCAGAAAAGACGCCAGGAGCATCAGACTAGCAGCCACATACACCGGCGCCATCTTGTCCTTTTTAAGAGAGAAGATGAGTGATATGTCCATCCACCGTTGTGGAGCAGTACCTCAATTTCAAGATTACTTTATTAATCTCACAGGGGGAAATTCATTGTACTTTGTGATAAGTATGCAATAAAACTGAAGACTCCTCCTAACTTTTTAAATTTCCGTAGTTTGCTGTTTGTGACAGCTAGAGCTTACTAAATTTGTCTATCATTTTTTTAAACTTTGTTTGTTTACAGGTCCTTGGGCGAGTCACGACAAATTAAACAGCTGAGAAGAGGGCTTAAGGAGACTCCAGTGTGGACAGTGCTGACCAAGTGACCTGAAACTATAGCCTTGATCTTTCCCAGTGAAGGAACTGGCATCATCTGTCCTGAGGTACATGTATACTAGTGACCTCTGTTAGGATTTGTACTCCTACAATTTTCCTAAAAATGTACACCTTGTTGAGAATTGTCATGCCTTTTACAAGGTAAATGCAGTGAAAAAGGATTGAGGACAGAAAAAACATTCTAATGAAGTTAAAATTGTCCTAACATTTTTACAGTTGTTGTCCTATTACAGATATTTCTTCAATGCATCAGTTGGCCAAAGGAGGAGAAAGATGAATTTTAAATTCCAAGTAAAAAGAAAATATACATGATTATGTACATTTTATCAGTTCAGTAAGTGTTATTCCATCTGTGACAGGATGAGCTAATTGGGCTGCTGCACAGGTGTAGTCACTCCCACCCGGGTGCTGCTAATGAACACCTGGCCACCTATAAAAATGGGACTGAGCTGGCTCTTCCTGATTCTGGGTTGAGACTACCTTCCTTTTCAAAAGAATCTTGCCACAGAGAAAAAATATGGCACTCAAAAATTAATAGAGTGACATCCCTCCCCCACTGGAGTTGGACACAACAGAAATTAAAAAACAAGTTGTGCCCAAAATCATTGGCCAGGAATCCATAACCCTTCCGGTCTCCTTGGCTTGTTTACATTAAAAGTGGGGTCATCTGAACCCCACAAGACATTTTTTTTATCTTTGATTTTTGAGTTTCACTAATGTCTATGGCAGACATAAAATCCTGTCCCCCTTTGTCCACATTTGTCATGGAAGAAATCACACATCAATACATGGTTGGCGTCATCTGGATCCCAAAGAGGGCGGAACCGGAACCTCCATTTTAAGCTTTCAACCTTTTTCGCATTTCTTTTCTATTTTTCAATCTTTTTTGCCAACCCTGTTCACGTGATTTACAGAGAAAAATGACAATATTTTAACTAATTTGTGGTTTTATGTGTTATTGTTGCCTAAAGTTAATTTTTATTTAAGTTTTAATCGTTTCTCTGGGACAATAGATATTAAATTAACCCAGTGGCTATTTTTCATCTGTTGTCCACGAACAAGTGTTGATAATTATTATTAAACATAGTAAAGTTCATACTGGGACAGAGGCATATTAAAATTCAACGACATGTTAAGGACATTCCGAATTCCTGTTCTCGTACACTCTCGCTCTTGGCCTTCATTTCAGCCTATTTTCCCCGGTCCCGCCTGGTCTTGCACACTATGCAGGCGAGGCAAAGTAAGGACTTTAATATTCAAAAGCAGTAATGCGCCTTAAAGTTGTTTGCCAACCGCCAAAACAAAATTAGACAGGAAAAAGAAGACAGAAGTCTTAGACAGAAGTTAGCTTTACGTTGGATATTCAACAGATATTCTACAGACATTTGGTCAGAGTAAAACTCTCACTTTCTCAGGGTCAAATGAGACTCTGAGAACGGTGCTATCCCATTTTAAGTGCAACCAGCATTTGTTTGTCTATGGTAAACACAGGTACAAATACTACTGCTGAGGCGTATACCGACTTCCTCTTTTCAAAATAAAAGATGGAATAGTTAAAACTCAGACAATAAGCTAATAGGCTACTGAGAAATTAAATTTCCAAACAATTTTTCAACAGAGATCAAATTTATAATCAGGAGGAGTATCTCAGGTAAATAATGTAGTACTAAGATCCAGCATTTATTTTGAGTCAATTGACCACATGACCGGAGAGCTAATATTTACACATAAATATTCATCAAAAATACTAATAGTTTGTAAATTTAAAATCAAAAGGCATATATTGTGTAGAAAGGCTAGTATTATGATCCAACATCAATTTGAGTCAATTGATCACGTGACCTGGAAGCCATAGAGCTACAATGCTAAAATTTACACATAAATATTTATCAAAAATACTAATAGTTTTAGAATGTAAAATCAAAAAGCACATGTTGTGTAGAAAGGTGACTATTATGATCTAATACCATTTTTGAATCAATTGATCACGTGACCTGGAATCTATTGAGCTAAAATGCTAATATTTACACATAAATATTCATCAAAAAAGGTGAGTATTATGATCCAAATCCAATTTTGAGACAATTGATCATACGGCTCGGAAAGTATTGAATTAAATTCTAATTTTTCCCTATAATCCATTAAAATCCTTAACAAATATTTTAAACTCGAGAGGTGTGGAAGTGAAACAGAATGATGTAACACTTGTGGGGCTGCTACATTTTATTCTTCCACAAAGAAAAGTAAATAACAAACATGACCTTCATTTGCTTATTGGTATAAGAGACATTTCCATGTCTTGTCCTTGGCATCCTCTATCTCCTCACTCGACATGGACAGACAGGAGCAATGGAACCACCTGTTGCAGTCATCGCACTGTATCTGTTTAAATGAAAACAATATATATTATTGGTTGTTTTGATTTACTTTTATTATTTGACACCAAAACATCATAACTGTTTTGCAATTACTCATGCATTGTATCATTGCAGTTCCTTGTCCTGGTGGCTCGAAGATGGCACACATTGCGCATGTGTTTTGTTCATCAAAGACTGAAGTAAAAAATAATAATTGATTTAATTTAATTCCCCAACAATCTATATATTGGATGCATAATCTAACTTTACCAGAAGTCTCGAGGATGTAAAGAGCCAGGTCTCTCCTCTCCTTCTCCATTTCCTTTTTGGATGTGCTGAAGGTCATGTCAGGGACTTCAGGGAAAGCCTGTATTACAGCTTTTGCCAGCTAAGAAATATTAAATGCAGGTACTTAAAATAATGACTGAATGTCATGTAATACACTTGATTCATGATCACTAATACAAAAAAAGTTATTTCTATTCAGACTCTAATTTGTTCACTATGATGATATTGATTCACACCAATTCATCTTTCACAAGAAAGATTTGTACTTCACAAAATGAAAACAAACAGTTTTGATGACTCCACAGCTGTATCCGTCTTGTTGGACTGGGTGGGCCATAAGGCCGGGTTCACACTGGATGCGAAAGCGCCGCGGAACGAAGCGGAGCAGAGTCCGCGCCGCTTCCGCTCCACTATGTGGTTCACACCAGACGCGCATTTTTCCGCGGCGGTCCACAGGCGCTTCTGCTAGAGCTTTATTTGTTTTTGCCATCATGGTTGATAATTTCACAACCTAAAGACATTAACCCATGTTTCTGCTAAGAGGAGCTGCTCTCTGCCTCTCTTTTTTCTCCCAAAAACAAGCAGCCCCGCTCCATAGTCTGCTCACTACGTTGATCTGTGTGCGCTCGTGTCTGTTTGTGTTGTGTGTGTTTTATAAATATTACCTCCTGTTTCTGCTAAGATGAGCTGCTCTCTGCCGAAACTCCCGAAACCCTTCACCCCGCTCCGGAGTCTGCCCACGTTGATCTGCGTGACTGCATGTCAAAAAAAGTGTGCTTGTCTGTTTGTTTTGTGTGTCTCTGTGCTCGCGTGTGCATGCGTGTGCGTGCATGTTGTGACTGTATGTTTATATCCATGTGTACAGTCTGTTTAGACACAAAAACATGATCACATTTGTCAATCGTGGCGTTTTATTGAGAAAGACTGGTTATAATTTGAAAAGAAACTGGATTTTGTCATGTGTCTTGATGCAACTTCCTTCCAGAATTGAAGCGGTACGCTCGCGCACCAAATAGAGCAGACGCTGAAACGATCCGCTGCACCGCGCGGGCCCTCCGCACCGCTCCGCGCCTGGTGTGAACGACGCCATAGGATAACAAGGGCGCCAAATGGAAGCAGACTCCGTTCCGCGCCGCTTCGCGGCACTTCTGCATCCAGTTGGAATTGGGCGTAACCCCTCCTTTTCATTTCACATCCACCCATTCGGTTTTTCCATGACATGTTCTTCTCATCACAAAGTACTCCCTGAATTAGAGTTATAGTCATATTACTTCTTCAATTGGTATTGCTGCAGATGTAAAAAACCTGGCTTATTTTTATGATCTATTTAACAAGCTCCTAGCACACAGCTTTAATATTTGAACAGAATGTACTGTAATTGTATAAATCACATGGCTTTATATCTGTGATAAAGCCTTTGATTCATGATAGATATTTTACAAATGTCATATTCGACAAATGTCGGGGTGGCCGTAGTGCAGCGGTAGGGCGGTTGACTCCTGATTGTAAGATTGTAGGTTCAATTCATGCCTTGCCTGCCCATGTGTCAAACTGTCCTTGGGCAAGACATTTAACCCCAAATTGCCTCTGGTGGAAGGTTGGCGTCAGTGTTTGGCAGCTGAGCCACTACCAATGTGTGAATGGGTGAATGGGTCTGTGACTGTGAAGCGCTTTGGGCCCTCGAAGGAAGGTAGAAAGCGCTATACAAGTATACACCATTTTATCTTGTAAAATTTTCTATGCCCATGACTATTAGAAGAACTTTAGCATGTGGCCTATAGAATGAAAACAAATGAAATACACACTTGTAACAAAAAATGAAAATAAGTATGGAATGTACCTTATTCTTTTAGCTGCACTTTGAGAGGCCTTCACTGTGCTGGTTTCTGCATGTATGTACTGTGACAAAACAAGACATGACAAAACAATCTCAAACTAATACATTTGTGACCATAAATTTGAGAGTGCTGTGGGGAGATGGAAATATGTGTGACACTAATATAACTAATTTAAGCAGCAGCAAGGCTCTTAATCAGTATTGTCTGTCAGTCGCTTTATGCCTGTCTGCCCCTGTGGTTTTCTTCATAATTTTTACTATGCTAAGCGCTCATCTCTATGGTTATTTCATAGTCAAGATGCTACATGGCACATGCCACTGTCAGTATTTTTGCCTCATTGGTAGATTATATGCTTTAAAGACAATACTTCATGATTAACATAAAAAATGTACAAACCAGCAAATTCCAGTGTTTACTGTTGACCAGCACAAACAATAGAATTGCTCCGTAGTTGGTGAAGTTCACCAACAATTGAAACGATACATGCAAGTGAATAAAATAACTACTACATCCAAAATAAACATTTAAGGCAAAATGATAGTTTGATAACGGAAAAGGTATTTCTGTTGTAACTGTAATTTTTTTTTTCCTCAGGATTTTCACACAGAGACACAACTTTACCTTTCGTAAACTTTGATGAGGCAGATTTTTCCGGTCACCAAAGAGAGTGCAACCTGCTGTATAGTGGCTCAGTCAATAGATCTTGTTCGTCACACTGAATGAGTGTGAAAAAGCATGAAGCAGGCCCTCCATTACCTGGTAGAACCAGCAAATAGATTTTTCGGTCAATAGTAATAAACAGTCTCAAACAGGATGAAATATGACTAACATCATCTTTACTATGTTATTGTCAAAATAATTAATACTATAACACTTAAGATAAAAAAATATATGACAGTATAAAAAGTACATTTGCATGATACATACCTCCCCGATCAACCACTGGTGTGGCCTTAGTGCGCACAGCTCGGAGTGGTGGATGTGGATGTTCTGCCCCTTCATCTGTGATGGAATTACTGCAACAACCACCTCACAGTTCTTTTTTTTCCAATGTAGGTTTAACTGCAAATAGAGGTTTAAAAAAAGTGTATGTTTTGGGATGGGGTGGGACAAATATGTGACTTAGACTTATTTATAAACATTTCTTTATTGATTTATGTTGACTGTTGATTGTGTATAGTAGAATAAAAAAAAAAAAGAAAAGAAACATTTTACATATAACAATACTTATACAAAACCCACCTGTGCATCTTTGTCTTGCTGATCTCGTGTGACTGTTTTGATCTTGGGTTTGCTTAGTTTTTTGGGTGGATTAAAGTACTTTGATAATGATTTGGTCTGTCGAGTTGAGCTGTCACGCTTGTTCCATTGTTCAACAGGGTCATCATCTGCCTTGCTTGAACTTTGACTGAGCTTGTCCAAAATGTCCTCTGGAAGATATTGCTGCATGACGCGCTCAATATATCTTCCCTGCATTGAGGCAAACATTTTGGACACAAATTCTGCTGGCCTCAAGTATCTCTTCTTTTGCAGGATGGAATGCTTCAATAAGTTAAACCACAGCTCAACATGACAGTTTGTGCCTCTTGTTTTGGGATTTTTGTCACTTTTTTTAATTTCTACTTTCATGTGCCGTGAGACATCCCCAAGGAGCAAACAACTCCATAAAGGATAGATCCCCATATACTTCTTGAGTGGGACATCAACAATTTCAAGACAGTGGTATGGGATTTTTGGTACAACAGCATCGTCAGCAAGGATGTCAGATTCTGCTTGGTCTCTTTGGCGTTTAAAAACTTTTGTGAAATGTGACTTCTGAATAATAGGGTTTGTAGTTTTGTCCATCATTTCACCCTCACCCTCCAACATTTGGACATTTTCTTCTGCCTTAAGGCATTTGTTTTCAAGAACACACACATCGAGATAGGCTTTGCTCTTGTTCATCACTTTTTTGTCCTCCTCTGAATCAAAAGCCATACACATGATAAAAAACCTCCACAGCCGTCTTCATGGTTGTGCAGTTCAGGATGTAGGAAAAGGTGTATAAGGTATATTCCTCTATGCTTTTGTCTGTGGTTATCTTTGCCAATGCTTGCACTACAGCCTTCAAAATGTGGGCAGAGCAAAGATGGATCACTGTAGAAGTTGGAATGTCTTTAGTTTGGCCCATTATGATTTTTATGCTCTGACGAGGTAGGCAGACACATTTTCCTTGTTGAATGAAATCAGGACAGAGTTAATCAAAGCCCGATCATATTGGCTGATCTCCGATGAGACCTCCCCCTGCCTGACCCCTCCTCCCTGCAAATTAGTTTTGAGACATATCTCTCGCATGGGTGTGTGTCAAAAGTCAAAAACACTCTGAGACTCGCAAAGCATTTGTGTGAAACTCCTCTACAGAAGAAAACTGAAGCTACAAATAAAGATTTTTTCAACACAGTTTTACAAGTTGTGTTTTTCCCCACAACCTCAAGTTAAATCTTGTGTGTGTGTGATTTTTCACATGTAACATTTTTACACACAAGTTAGGGTTATTGTCAAACAAGTTCTCACATTATATTCCACAAGTACACATTTTTCTCACATGTTCGACTTTCTCCTGCAACTTCACATTCAGTTTTACACGTGTGTGTGAATTAAACTTGTGTGCGTGTGATTCTCGCTCGTGTGTGTATTATTTACGCTTGGATGTTTTGGCACATATTTACCTTAATAGTCCTTCTACCATCTTTTACTTGAGTTTCTGTTTCAAACGGGATTGTAAGCCCTATTACTAACACATTGTACTTCATTTCAGCCTAGACCTCTAGCTGGAGACGTTGGAGATATGGATCATGCTGGCATTCAGATCCCAGAACTATTGTTACCCCTTGACCCAGAGGACTTGGAAACATTGAACCAACTTTTCAATCCCATGGCTGTATCTTTTTGTTTTGGTGCTGACATTTGTACACCACTTGGTGCTACTTGGACACATCAGTGATGAACCCGAGGTCATCGGGTGTTTCGGGTCTTTGATCATCAAACACCCTCGCTCGGGCGACCCAGCCAGGGGTGATCAGTCCCTGACTTGTGTCCAAGTGGCCCACTACTCCATGGATCCCCCCTCCGAATCCAAAGCCATCTTGAGGCTTTCTTTGCAGCCTCAATGATGCTTTTTATTGCTCTTCTGCACAGCTACCCTTTCACCCCAAGGAGCTTGAGGGTGCGTGGTAGGGACTGGCCAGCAAAACCCCGGCTCCCCACTTCAACTGGTTCACAGCGGGCTTTCCAGCCACTGCTGCGGCATTCAGCCACCAGCTCAGAATACTTGGCCCTCTTGCGTTCATTGGCCTCCTCCATCCTGTCTTCCCAGGGGACAGTGAGCTCAATCAGAACTACATGTTTCTGAGACTCTGGTGTTAATACCGTGTCTGGGCGCAAGGCAGTGGTCGCAATGTGTTCTGGAAACTTGAGTTGTCTTCCCAGGTCAACTTGGGGTTTCCAGTCCCGTGCCGTGGTGAGAAGCCCTCCTGTGAGACTTGGCTGCTGCCATGGCTTCTGTCCTGCTCTGACAAAGTGTTTGGAGGTGTGCTGGTACTTGCAGTTAGTGGTTGCTGTGCTGACTGTGTCTGCCAGAGCCCTGAGGACTTGGTCATGACGCCAGCAGTACCGTCCTTCTACCAAAGCCTTTGAGCAAGAGCTAAGGATGTGTTCCAGGGTGCCTCTCTTCTGGCACAGTTGGCATAACACGGTGTCTGAGAAGCCCCATCGCTGCAGATTGGTTGGACTTGGGAGGACGTCATATACTGACTGGATGAGGAACTTGATGTTCTGTGGTTTGCATCTCCAGAGGTCAATACTAAGCAAAACAAAGGAACTTGTTAAACCCTTAGAAGTCCAAATTCTGGTTGAAGCTGTATATTTGCTTGAACTTTGAGAATGTTTCTCTGTTATCTTTTGTCTCCTTTCTGCTGCAGTGAGAGCAAGATGTCTCCACCCCAGAGCTCAATTGCTGAAATACTTCTGACTCCTAGTGCTTTACAGTTTAACCCTTGTGCTATCTTTGGGGTCCAGATGACCCCATTCCTACATTGACGTGTTATCCCTCCCACATCTGTTACGGACACAAGTAAAACTTAAAAGTCATTGATTAAAAAAAAGGTCAGCGTGCTGTCTTGTGTGGTCTAGATGACCCCACTCCCAACGTTAGCATACCAAGGATAGCACAAGGGTTACATTTTCACTATTAAATGTTTCAATCCCACATTCAAGTTCTCTTCTTATTGAAACTTTGTTTGAGTACTGTTGGGGGTTTGGTCCTTGTATTTTGGTTATTTTTGTGTATGTGTAGATTTCCTGTAAATAAATTCCCAGCTCATTTCCTGCCTGTGTTTGTTTGTGAGAGTTTTTGAGTCATTTGGGGTATTTATTTTTTTGATTTTGCCCCTAGACAGGGGTGAAATTCCTTCAAGTAATATCACCTGAAAAAAATGAAGTGATTCAAACATTAGAATGTCTTTAATAACAAGCCAACATATATATTCAATGTAAGTATTTGATGAAATATCTTAAATTCGATTTTAGTAACAACTTATTGACTTTCTGGCCAAACCCTGTGAAAATTTCATTGTGGGCCCTTTATGGTTTACTTTTGGACTGATTTGGTGGGCCCCAGGTGGATTTGTTTGTGGGTTCCATGGTGGCCCCATCTGTGTTTGCCCACATTGGTTTGAGTGGACACTCAGTAGTTTGGCTCGTGATAATGTTCTTGATAATGTCATTATAATAAGAAAATGAACTTTTGTTTTCTCTAAATGATGAGATAGTAGATCTCATAACAGCAAACCAATCAGAAAAATAAAAAAAAGAATAAAAGGTATGGAAGGCCATTTTCGGCTGCAATAAAAAACATTTTTTTAAACTTAAAAATGATAAGCTCACCAATCTCAATGAATCGTCTCAAGAACCCTGTTGTTTGGTTCTGAACAGCTGGTGTGTAAGGACATTTGTCATCGTTGTCACTTTCATCCCCTGGCTAAACAATGTTACTGAGAACTGCCTAAAAATAATAATAAAAAAACATTGTCATATTTCACAACAAACATAGTTATTGCAGGGTACATGTGTACTTACTGTAAAAATTGTGCTGTATGCATTTAAAATTGAAGATTTCAGTTGAGACTGGAATATGTACCTCAGCAGTAAGAATACTTTCAGCATGTCTGGGGAATATGACTGGAGCAGTGTCTGGCCTTTCTTTAAGGAGATGCCACAGTCTGGTCTCCTTGAGCCCCCCTCGGATTTGTTTGGTTTGCCTGATGGTTCGTCCAATCACTTAAAGCCTTTTATTAACTTGAGACTAAGTTTAGACTAAGTGACAAGAGAATATATGTATATCAAAGTCGACTCACTGCATGATGAAGTAATTTTTGGAACAACCATCTTTGATTTTCAGTGTTGATAAGTGGCAAGTCCCAAGACATAACAAGACTGTTGATTTCCATGTTCTGCTCCTCAGACAGGGCTTTGTGGTCATCAAGCTGAAGTGTGGTGGTAAAAAAACAAGTTTAGACAATTTGATGATGTCGCCTTGAATGTAGATAGCCATATTTGTAAGTTTATGTTTTCTAACCAAAATTACTTTACAACATAAACATCCATTACATTTTGAAAAAAAACATATTACTGACAAAGGCTTTTATTAACATGTTTTTACCATTTGGATAGTTGTCCTAAAATCAAGATCAGGTACATCTTAAAGGTCAATGGTGACTGTGTCTTCATCAGCATGCAAAAGCATGTGAACAATTGCAGTACTGAGGCCATGAAAACGAGGTCCATCGTTCAGGAAGGAATGCCCAATCATTTTTCTCTCTTCCTTCCTCTTTTTTTGGCGAGTCAATGGTTGTGGTAGAGGAAGATCAAGGCTTTCATGAGCGGATCTTGATTCTTGATTGTTATCTGCTCTTCCTATCGATGTGTTCCTGGATCGACTATCTGTTCTATTGACACTGTTTGGGTGAAGTTTTTCACTCCGAATTTTTTCAAGTCGAATTTCTGACCCATCGAAATTTTAAGTCTCGAAATTAAAAACACTGAAATATTTTAGATAGTAAATATTTTTGTATCATAAAATTTTGTTGTTTAAAAAGCAAGGGATGAAAAAAAAATTCAGAGTCTGATGGACTTAAAAATTTCCATAGAACGATGCAATAATTTTTGTCATAAACTTCTATGCATTTTCTCAACCCGCGGGGGCTGCTAAGTTCTGTTGGACGAAGGCGGGATATAGCCTGAATAGGTCATCAACCCATCACTGACTTATTGAGCTGGATGGCTATGCTAGTCAGACGCCTGGTGGATAGCTTAGCGAGCTATTAAGCTCCTCTCCCTCTGGCTCTGGTAGAGTTGATAGCGAGCGCTGCTGTCCAGGCGCCCAGTAGATCTAGTGAGGTGTACTGCTCAGGCTGTAGGTCTCTGGGCAGCAAGAATCTACTTTCCCACCGGTGGTTAGCTGCCCGGCAGCCCAGAGATCTGCCTCGAGTGCCGTTGTAGTGGGCTCTACCTTCATGATTATGATGTTTTTCTTATTTTCATCAAGACAATAACAAAAATATCCCTCAGTTTTATCATTATTTCCCCTACAGGTTAATGCCCAAACTGAGCCACAGACGGATAGAAGTTATGTTTGAAACGGCCCTCAGGTGCAGCTACTGTAGCTACCTGTGTGCACAAGGGAAGCAGACAGGAGGGAAGTAAAATGGACTCTAAAACATCTGGTGAAAACAAACACGGCAATGTGCTTACTTGTGCCTTTGTAGAGTTCTCCAAAACATACAAAATACTTGTTCAACATTGTCTCTTATGTTGCAATGAATGAATTCCAGAACAACTTCAGTGGTTGCTCCGCGGCAGACGCGTCAGGTTGAGCAGTAAATTAGACAGGCGACAGTTTGATGCCTTGCCCTCGTTTGGTGTGAATGCCCCATAAAAGGAAATCGTTGAAGGGACCCTCGTCCTTCTGGGGGACTTCAATGCCCACGTGGGCAATGACAGTGGCACCTGGAGGGGCGTGACTGGTAGGAATGGCCTCCCTGACCTAAACCAGAGCGGTGTTTTGTTGTTGGACTTCTGTGCTCGTCATAGTTTGTCCATAACGAACACCATGTTCGAACACAAAGGTGTCCATCAATACACCTGGCATCAGGACACCCTAGGTAGGAGATCGATGATCGACTTTGTAGTCGTTTCAGGCGATCTCCGGCCGTGTGTTTAGGACACTCGGGTAAAGAGAGGGGCAGAGCTGTCCACTGATCACTACCTGGTGGTGAGTTGGATTCGCTGGCGGGGGAGGAGGCCGGAAAGACTTGGCAGACCTAAACATACTGTGAGGGTCTGCTGGGAACGTCTGGCTGAACCCTCCGTCAGGGAGGTCTTTAACTCCCACATCCGGGAAAACTTCAAGCAGGTACCGAGGGAGGTTTGGGACATTGAGTCCGAGTGGACCATGTTCTCCACCTCTATTGTCTCTGCTGCTTTCTGGAGCTGCGGTCGCAGGGTCTCTGGTGCCTGTTGTGGCAGCAACCCCCAAACCCGGTGGTGGACACCGGAAGTAAGGGATGCCGTCAAGCTGAAGAAGGAGTCCTATAAGGCCTGGTTGGCTTGTGGGACTCCAGAGGCAGCTGACGGGTACCGGAGGTCTAAGCAAGCTGCAGCCCGGGTTGTTCTGGAGGCAAAAACTTGGTCCTGGGAGGAGTTTGGTGAGGCAATGGAGAAGGACTATCAGTTGGCCTCAAAGAGATTTTGGCAAACCGTCTGGCGCCTCAGGAGGGGAAAGCAGTTTTCTGCAGGCACCGTTCTCAGTGCAGGTGGGGATCTGCTGACCTCAACTGGGGACATTGTCGGGCGGTGGAAGGAATACTTTGAGGATCTCCTCAACCGTTCTGACACGCCTTCCGTTGAGGAAGCAGAGGCCGAGGAAACTGGGGTGGAACTGTCCATCACCCGGGCTGAGGTCGCTGAGGTAGTCAAAGAGCTCCTCGGTGGCAAGGCTCCGGGGATGGATGAGGTTCGCCCTGAGTACCTAAAGTCTCTGGATGCTGTGGGAGTGTCTTGGCTGACACGTCTCTGCAGCATTGCGTGGCAGACAGGAACCGTACCACTGGACTGGCAGACTGGGGTGGTGGTTCCCCTTTTCAAGAAGGGGGACCGGAGGGTGGGTTCCAACTACCGGGGAATCACACTCCTCAGCCTTCCCGGGAAAGTCTATGCCAGTGTACTGGAGAGGAGAGTCCGTCCGATAGTCGAACCTCAGATTCAAGAACAACAGTGCGGCTTCCGTCCTGGCCGTGGAACAGTGGACCAGCTCTACACCCTCTTCAGGGTGCTGGAGGGTTCGTGGGAGTTCGCATATCCAGTTCATATGTGTTTTGTGGATTTGGAGAAGGCGTTCGACCGCGTTCCCCGTGGTGTCCTGTGGAGAGTGCTCTGGGAACATGGGGTCCGGGGAGCCTTACTGAGGGCTGTCCGGTCTCTGTACGACCGGAGCAGGAGCTTGGTTCGCATGGCCGGCAGTAAGTCAGACCTGTTCCCGGTGCATGTTGGACTCCGGTAGGGCTGCCTTTATTTTCTGTTCTGTTTCATAGTCTTTATGGACAGAATTTCTAGGCGCAGCCAGGGGCTGGAGGGGATCTGGTTTGGGGACCACAGGATTTCCTCTCTGCTCTTTGCAGATGATGTTGTTCTGTTGGCTCCATCAAGCCAGGACCTCCAGCATGCATTGGAGCGGTTTGCAGCCGAGTGTGAAGCGGCTGGTATGAGGGTCAGCTCCGCTAAATATGAGGCCATGGTTCTCGACCGGAGAAAGGTAGTTTGCCCTCTTTCGGTGGGTGGAGTGCTCCTGCCTCAGGTGGAGGAGTTTAATACTTGAGGTCTTGTGGTTCTTGTTCACGAGTGAGGGAAGATCGGAGCGTGAGATTGACAGGCGGATTGGAGCGGCGTCCGCCATTTTACGGTCGCTGTACCGGTCCATTGTGGTGAAAAGAGAGCTGAGCCAGAAAGTAAAGCTCTCGATTTACCTATCGATCTTCGTTCCAGTACTGAGCTTTGGGTCGTGACCGAAAGAACGAGATCCCGACTACAGGCGGCTGAAATGAGTTTTCTCTGGAGGGTGGCTGGGCGCTCCCTTAGAGGTAGGGTGAGGAGCTCAGTCACTCAGAGGGAGCTCGGAGTAGAGCCGCTTCTCCTCCGCATCCAGAGGAGCCAGTTGAGGTGGCTTGGGTATCTGGTCCGGATGCCTCCTGGACGCCTCCCTGGAGAGGTGTTCCGGGCATGTGCCACTGGGCGGAGGCCCCGGGGAAGACCCAGGACACGCTGGAGAGACTATGTCTCTCGGCTGGCCTGGGAACGCCTCGGGGTCCCCTCAGAGGAGCTGGAGGAAGTGGCCGGGGAGAGGGAAGTCTGGGCATCTTTGCTTAGACTGCTGCCCCCGCGACCCAGTCCCGGATGAAGCGGAAGAAGATGGATGGATGGATTTTTTTAAATATTGAATTGTAAATTGCAAAATGCATTGTCATTTGAATTACGACATCAAAAACCCATGACAATTGACAATGCAATTGATTTAGTTTTATTTAATATTTTAATTTTTTTTAATTATGTTATTGAATTGTACATTTTAATATTGAATTGTAAATTACAAAATGAATTATGATTTTGAAAGACTGAATTGAATATTTAATTTGCAAAATTGAATTGTCAATTGAATAATGAATAATACTTTGAATTATGAGTTAAAAGAAACTTCAATCTAGTCGCTACATGGCCTGTACATTTTTTATCTAATTAGTTATGTTTATTAGCTCTCCTTAAGGTGAATTTTTTTCATCCTATCTTTAACAGTTGGCATGCTGGGTAAACAAGTGCATGCGATACCCCCTCCACCCACACGGTCACTTCTGCTAATCATCGCCCCATTTATTTTTAACTGATGAAGCAGCAGAACATTTAACCATTTTAAACGGGATCCGGTCAGAACTGGAGGACAAACCCGCTGGAGCAACACAAAGTTTAATGAAAAGTGTTGATTTGATGACTGCGATGTAGAGTTAGCATTGTATCATCATGCTATGCTACATCACAGTCACCAAATCAATAGTTTCATGTGTTGCTTATGTAATCACAATGAAAGTAGGACAATATTTATTTTTATATTTTACTGACCACACAAATTAATTTGTAGAATTTTTGTCATGCCTTCCCTGCTCCATCTCCTCCAGGTAATCTTCTCGTGATACCTATCACCTGTGACTGCCTATTTAAACCAGCTCCTGCATCCCAGCCTTGCTTTACAGCTACAGCCACTTGCTCCTAAAACCTCAAGCTCCTGTTTGTCTTACCCGACTCGACCCGTTTCTGCTCCACGACCACCCTTTCAGTCTGTCCCCTTTGTACCTTTTTCTCCACATTTCTCCTGGATTGGATTCCTGTGTACCAGACCCTCTTGGACGCTCCCCTCTGGACTATGGACAGAACCCCCTCCTCCCTTTGCTGCTGTGCTTCCTGTTGCTTCATCCTGAGCAGAGATCACACTCCATTCCCTCCAGCCGCTAATCCATCTGCACCTCCTGGTGGTTGGAGGAGGTCACGACGCTGACTCGCCTGTTCCCGGTTATTCTCCTACTGTCTTCAATAAACTGCTGTCATCTGCTCCGGGGTCTGCTCTCTTTTAGCTTGTCCTCAGAACCACCAAACCTGACAAATTTATTTAAAAAAGCTTTTTTTCTAAAAATAATAGCCAAATTTGATCCACTGTGTATCAGCAGTCTCTCTGTAACATTACACAGTTGGTGTTACACTAAAAGCTCCGGCCCGTCAGATGTTGTCAATGAAATCTAATAATCCAAAACTTTATGCTGTCAGACTGTTTTTTTATTTAAAATAAAATAAAATGCAATCACTTAGAGACAGAATAAGGAAATCTTTTGTAAATCTGTCCTTGTTATCTCATCATTTATCATAAATTTTTCAATTAGAAGACAAAAGTTGTGTTGATGCAATTTATACATTACTTTCATGCTATTTCATTTTCTTAACAGAAAAAGTCCAAAAAATAAGACACCTAGGGTATTTCTGTGTAAAATAGTGTTATAATTTTATGTTTTGTTATTTTTCTGTAAAGCTTGAATCAATGCTTTGTTCTTAATTTGACCTTGATCAAGCAGTTTAGTGTTCTGCTTTATTCATGTTCTCTTTTGAAACTAACTAACTAACTAACAACCTGATGATGATTACACATTTCTTTAAGTAGCTGCAGTTTGTTTTAAATGAGAAAAATAAAGTTATTAGGTTTAATTTGTGATCTATCATTATTGACTGAAGAAAAAAAAAAACAAAAATATATATATATATATATATATATTAAAAAATTCAACCAAGTACTTAATAAAGTTACCAGTGAATATACATTCTTCTCTGTCCCTATAAAATAAGAGATCCAGAAACGATGGAAATGTATGTTTCAACCACATAATTTATGACCACAACTGGAAAAGCGCAGATAAATCGAATCCATTATTATTATTACAACTGTACTTGCTTAAAATGATAACATGTGATATTCTCTCCCAGGAACATAATTCTAAAATAAATGTCACTGCGGATATCAGAAGGTTTTTCTCAACTTTTGAAACAACACAAGGAACATAAAATAAAAAAATATGGAGGGACATACAGAATAAAAAGTGACAGATGTCACTAACACAAATGGAAAAGGGGAGGAGCTAAACGTTTAGGTTGGGTATAAAAGTGCTTGATCGTCTGTAAGAAGCAAGATTTTCTTTTCTAAGATGGAGCTACAAGTAGAAGTAGACCTCTGCTTCCCGCTGCTCTCAAACGCCTCATGCAGGAAGCCAAAATCTGAAGCTGTAGTCCTCCGCTTCCTCCTGTTCTCCTTCTCCGTGATGACTGTGGCTCTAAATCTGCTGGTCATCATCGCAGTCTCTCACTTCAGGCAGGAGCAGCTTCTTTGCAAACAGTGAATTCATGAATGTAGAGTTATAGTTATATGTTTATCTGTTCTTTTAATTCCTCAGGATATGGTTTTTGTTATTTTTTTGAGGCTACATGTGTTTTATCAGTTGTTTCAAAGTTTCAATTGCATGTTTCCTTGATGGTAACTGTTGTTTTCATCTGCTCCTCTGCGTCTCTACAGGCAGCTCCACACTCCCACTAACATCCTCCTCCTCTCTCTGGCTGTTTCGGACTTCCTCGTGGGTCTCCTGCTAATGCCAGGAGAAATCCTCAGAAACACAGCCTGCTGGTTACTGGGCGATCTCATGTGCTCTTTGTATAACTATGTTTCGTACATCATCACCTCTACTTCAGTAGGAGACATGGTTCTCATATCAGTTGATCGCTATGTGGCGATCTGTGACCCCCTGCATTATCCAAGCAGAGTGACTGAGAGAAAAGTTAAAGTGTGTGTCAGTCTGTGCTGGCTCTGCTCTGCTCTCTACAACAGTGGAATTGTGATGGGAGATCTCACAAAGCCGGGCAGGTACAATTCCTGCTATGGAGAGTGTGTGATTTTTGTGGACAGCATTATAGGAACTCTTGACATTGTCATAACCTTTATTGCTCCAGTTTTTGTGATCGTGGTTCTGTACATGAGAGTGTTTGTGGTGGCCGTGTCTCAGGCTCGCGCCATGCGTTCTCATGTTACAGCCGTCACACTGCAGCTCTCTGTGGCTGCAACTACAAAGAAATCCGAGCTGAAAGCAGCCAGGACGCTGGGAGTTCTGATGCTCGTCTTTTTGTCCTGTTTCTGCCCGTATTACTGTGTTTCTCTGGCAGGTGATGAGCTGCTCAGCGACTCTTCTGCGTCATATTCACTCTTTCTCTTTTACTTGAACTCCACTCTGAACCCAGTGATTTATGCCATGTTTTACCCCTGGTTTAGAAAAGCAGTGAACCTCATTGTTACTCTGCAGATCCTGCAGCCTGGCTCTTCTGAAGTAAACATTCACTGACTATGTTTACACACACGTCAATGTTGATTGCATCCAGAATTAGTTCATTTCTTCAATTACACTTGAATAATTTGAATATTGGACATATATATTAGGAAAAGTGGAAATAAATACTTTATTAATATTATTGTTGCTTGTAAATAAACAATTATTCAAATAAGTACGGAAGTTCTCAGTGAAGACTATGAAAGAAAATCAACTTAATTTAGTCAAATTAATCAGAGATTTCTGGAAAATCTTGGATCTCACAGGCTAAATTGCTGTCTTGCATAATATGTTTTTCTGCTTTAAATAAATATAATTCTTTATATAAAGAAATTAACACCGAGATCCCTGTCTCTGTAACACGTTAACCCTAAAACAAATGAGATGTCGCCAGTGACGCTTAAACCCTAAATCTTTAACTTACTGTAACTTTTCAACTGTTAACACAATAAGTCCAACAGATTAAATCCCAATGAGGCAAATTTCTTTGTGAAAAACTGAACTGAATTGAATTAAATAACTCATCTTGACAAATCTTTTGTAGTATTGAGTAGTTAGTGTATCAAACATTTTTGATCACATTCAAATAATTTAATTTTGTTTTTCCCTTAGTAGAACCTCATGTTATGCATAGTAAATATTCAATTTTTTTTACTTGTTTATATTTCTTGTAAACAAAACAATGTTGGATATTATTTTTAGAAAATTGTAGAACAGTGATTATTACTCTTTTGTCTCAATGCTCTGAATTTGAGGTTCACACTTTCCTTTCAACAATCAGCAGCATTTTTTCTATTTTCTATGATGGTTCTGCACACTCCCATGTCATATTCACATTTTCAGTGACACCCGTGATACCTCTGAAACAGATATACACACACAATCTGTTTGTTTTTTTTCACTTTTATAGCACACAGACTCACTTATTCTTGTTCTAATATCTTGTGTCGGTGAAGATTTTCTAGAAGTTCTCTCACCAAGTGGCTTCATCAGTCGGAGTGGTTCTGGGTCCGAGCGCCACATGTATCCTCTAATTGGGTCACCCACATTACTGCAATTGGACAACCTCATTACAAAAATGAAAACCAAAGAATGGTAAAGGTGAAAGACCTCCTCTCCTGAAATTCTTCCTGCCCCTTCACATGTTCATTGTTTATGCTTGTTTCCAACTTACCATTTTTAAGTAAAATTATAGAAAAAAGTGTTGCTACTCAAGTTCATGAGTTTTTAAATAAACATAAAATTTTAGAAAAATATCAGTCTGGTTTTAGAGTAAACCATAGTACAGAGACGGCTCTTTTACAGATCGTTAATGATCTTAGAATGAATTTATATTCACAAAAACTTTCAGTTCTGGTGCTGCTGGATCTTAGTGCCGCTTTTGATACGGTAGATCACCAGATTTTATTAGACAGACTCAGGAGTCATGTGGGCCTCTCTGGAAATGTTCTTAAGTGGTTTTATTCTTACCTTACAGATCGACACTTTTATTTAAGTTTGGATACATGCTCCTCAAGAATCCATGAAATAAGGTGTGGGGTTCCCCAGGGGTCAATTTTAGGTCCCGTACTTTTTAACTTGTACATGTTGCCTCTTGGGGATGTCATCAGGAGACACGGCGTTAACTTTCACAGCTACGCTGATGATACTCAGCTTTACATCGCCGTGTCTCCTGATGACCTTGAACCTATAAACACCCTTTTAAATTGTATTTTAGATATAAAGTCGTGGATGGCAGAGAACTTCTTACAGCTCAACCAGGACAAAACAGAAGTTTTAATCATCGGTCCTGAAGACGAGAGAGAGGATTTTACCTCATCTTCAGAATTTTAACCCTTCTCACTGCGTGAGAAACCTGGGCGTTCTTTTAGACTCTGAGCTGAATTTTATCCCTCACATTAAAAATGTTGTCAAGACAGGATTTTACCACCTCAAAAACATTGCCAGAGTCCGCCCATTCCTCTCTCTTCTGACGGGAACCAGGGGGCGGGAACACATGACACCAGTTTTAAAATCGCTGCATTGGCTCCCTGTGCGTTTCAGGGTTGATTTTAAGATTCTTTTAATGGTATATAAATGTTTTTATGGTCTTGGGCCTTCTTATCTCAATGATCTTCTTTTAAAGTATGAACCCTCGTGGACCCTGAGGTCTTCCGGCACCGGCCTGTTAGTTGTTCCTGAGGTGAGGACCAAAACTTATGGTGAGGCTTCGTTTCATCATTACGGTCGTCGCCTCTGGAACAGCCTGATGGAGAACCTCAGGGCCACAGAGACCGTAGACGTTTTTAAGAAGAGGCTCAAGACCCACCTTTTTAATTCTGCTTTTAGTTGATTTTATGTCCTTATTTATTCTATTAGTTTTAATATGTTATTTCTTTTATATTTTACGTTATTTATTTTATTTTATCTTGTGAATTTATTTTTATTTACAACAATTTTTTTTTTTTTTTTATGTATTTCATTTTAGCATTTTACTATTATTTTTAACCCCAGTGTTTCCTGTGGGGATCTATCTATCATATCAGGGCTTGCTGACTTGGTCTGGGGTCGTTGCCGTGGTTCTCGCCCTTGCGGGGGCGGCGGGAGTCCTGCACTGCAGCCTCACAGCTGTGGAGTGGACTCCGTTGCTGTCCCGGTTTGGGTGGGCGCCGTGGCGATGTTCCTCTGACCGAGCTGCTCCTGGTATGATAGAATCCCCAATACAGTTTCCTCACAGCAGAGCCAAGCCTTATGTCTGTTTTGCAGTTTTCATTTATAAGTCATTTTTCATTGTCTTCTTTGTGTGTGGGATTATGGGTTGTATGTGTTGATAGAGGGTGGGGGGTTGGCTTTTATTGTATATGTTTTTGTTTTTAATGTAAAGCGCTTTGAGCTGCGCGAAGCATGAGAATTTGTTTAACTACACTTGTTTACCTGCGGAGAAAAAGCAGAAAAGTACCTTTTTCTTACTGTGAATCAGCTTGTCATGTTAGCAGTTACAATATGTCAAAGGGAAAAGAGGTCGAAAGCTTACAACGGGGGATGAGGGGGAGTTCCATTTTTTTTGGGCACCATATTTTTTCTCTGTGGACAGATATTTTTGGGTAAAATCTGTCGATTTTGACCAAAATGCAGGATGGATGTGAATTTTCAAGCAATTTGATAAAAGTAAAACAGACAAACCCTTGCTTTGAGCTGGTGTTTCGTCCTCTTCCTGTGTTTAATTCTTAAAGTTTTAAAGAATCACTTACAGCAGCAACCCCACTTCCTCCTCTTCTCCTCCAATCCCAGCATAGACAGCAGTGACAGGAATGGAGGGGTGCTGAACTATAGAATTATTGAATACATCAAACTTTTGAGTTATTGTATTTACCTTTTTACAATTATTACTTTTTTAGTTTTTTACATAAAATGAATGATGCAACAAATTGCTTAGCAAAACAAAAAAAGTAAAGAAAAAAAAATCATATTTAATCACTGATTTGGTGCCTCCTCCAGAAGATGGCTCCCTAGGCAACCGCCTAAGTCACTTATTCCCAAGTCGGGCCCTGATCAGAAATGTCAGTTAAAAAACATAGAAACAAACGAGGTTATGTTGGTCTAAAGGTATCAAATCAATCAAGGTAAATAATCATTCAATTCCTGTCAAACCATAGTACTTTTTTTTGTTTTGTTTCTACTAACTGTCTTTTATGTAACTGTGATCCAATCAAACCCAAAAATTGTCCAATTGCATGCTTGCTTCTATCAAGTCAGATCAATTACAGTTGGTTGAAGGTGAACCACGGTGAGGAATGAGTGTTGTTTGCACTAAACCTATGCTGATCCCTGCAAACCTGAATAAATATATGACAAAATTAATATGGCACACTTTTGTTTATATATATTTAAAAGACCCGAAATAACAGGTTTGAATATTTGGCTTGAGTAGTGACTCAGTAGTCTGGCTTGCTGTGCAGCAGAGCTCGCTACGCTGTCCACCAGGCAGCTTGTTAGCTTGCTATGCTTTCTACCGGACGGCTGGTTAGAGTAAGGACCCAGACCACTGAGTCCCCCCCTAAGCCAGTGTGGACAAACACGGATAGAACACCACCATGGAACCCGCCGCCAGATCCACCTGAGGCCCACCAATTTGGCCCAAAGGTGAACCATATGGGGCCCACATTGAAATGTTCGCTTGGTGTCAGTTTTAGATGTTAGTTTAAAGGTTCTCTCCACACACTCAAGTGTTACAAACATACCTGATGGCTCCAATAGTCTTCACACAAAAACATTTTAACATATACACAATATAACTACAGTTCACAGGCACATACTTATGCAAATAAACCTTTCATTCCGTCACGCTCACTATTAGTGCAAAGGTGAGCTGATACCTGTGCTCAGGTGTTTATGTTTTGCTGAGGTGGGTGATGATGGAATGTACAGAGAGGGAAAGCGCCCGGTCATCCACACCAAAACACCCGCTAAAGCAGTAGCAACAGCAAGGGCCCCCTGACACTCGCCCGGACACAGGAGAGTGCAACCTCCAGCCCAGCCAAAAGAATAGCCCTCCTGCCACGCCAAGCACGGAGCCCTACCTCTGGAGAGCCTCTCCCCACAAAAAAAAAGCAGACTACCATCAACCAGAAGTCCTGAGAATACACCCACACCAACCCCAAGCACAAACAAGTGACCTCAGAGGGACGCTCCAGGCAATCAAACACCCAACCCGCAGGACCTCCAGGAGAAAGAAAGGCAAGAGCTTCCCACCCCCACCAAGGAGGAGGATCCCCAAAAGAAGTGGAAGTCCTGGTCAGGCCTTGTTAACATCATTCCTCTGGGACCCTCGTTCCTCTTGGGTGTCTCTCTGCTGGCCAGGGGTGGGCGGCCCCTTCCTGGCTCGCCCCTGGACCTCCTTAATAAACCCCTGTTGGGACATTAAAATTTGTCCAACGCAAGAGGCTCTCAGCCCGTATCTGCTTGCTCAGCTGTTGGACAGGACAAGTTAAAAAAAAAAAGTGGAAGTCCCCCATGAGCGCTGTAAACAGCGGCCAACCAGGCTTACCCACTGTTACAATTTTGGGGAGGCCCAGCACTTGAGGGCAAGGACCAGAATCAACACCACGCTGACAAGGACACACCCAGGCTCAGATGTGATGTGTTCCCCGGCTCATGGCCTTACCAGAAAACTCAGAGATCCCTCTCCCTGGGTGGAGAGAGGGCCGCCTGGCCCAGGAAGCCAGCACCCAAGGGCCAATGCTAATTGCCCTGCCCGGTAGGGGACAGAGGTCCCACTTTCCTTGTGTAACGTATTTGCGTGCATGTGTTGGAGTGTATTTTGTTGCAACGTAAAGGAGTGTAATTACAAAGGGTGCAGTTAAAATTTTTGGCACTAATGGGCCAAAGTTGAGTTCTTGATTGGTTTGTCTTCTTCACTAAACCTTGAACCGTCGGCGTGCAGAGAAACCCAAATCACGCCGCAACTGTACAATGATTTAACATTGAAACTAGAGGCCTCTTTAAAGTGACTCCCATTTGGTGTGAATGCAGCATTAGAAGTGGTGCATACATACAATGGCTTTTTAATTGTAATACAGTTAGCTACCAAGTATCAGTGCATTTGCATTTTTTAGTGTGGTGGCCATCTGCAATTTTTCTGTCCTTTGTGTTCCTGTTTTTTTGTCTTAATTTTCTAGGGCCTTGACTTTAAAAGTGCCTTACTGTGAAAATTCTACATTTTGAGGTTTTGAATACATTTTACTGTTCGTTCCTCACTATAAAGAACCCCAAAACGGCGGTTTGATCTGTTCATGCATTTAAGAGTAATCCTCTTAAAACCTGCACAGTCTGCAGCAGCCCCTCCCAGTTCGAAACGCACTGACGTAAGATTGTTGCCAACAGATCCCTCCAAGAAGAGTCTGTGCTGCAAGCTCCGCCCCCAGACTACAACGAAACCACCACCCCTCTTTTCCACGGAGCTGTGGTGCCAAGATGGTACTCCCCTGCCGCCACAATCTGTCTCGTGGCAGGAGATGACTACCTTCCACAGCATCGATCAGGCCTCAGAACTCAAAAGAACAGAATTACTCAAAACAATCCGAACAAAATTGACTAAATGTGTGCACAGGTCATTGAGTTAATTTTGTTATGTGGTGTGTAAAGTAAAATAGATTTCTGTACAAATATTCTACCAAAAAAAAAGAAGAAATATAACAAATGAACTTAACTTAAATATGAGGCAGTGGGTTCTGCCCTACAGGCCCACTCGGTCTTGCTGGCTGGGAAGGGACCAAGCCTTAACCAAAAAAATATAGTATTTTTCTTGGTAAAATATTTTCTATAATAAAAGACAATTAGCTGAATAGTTAATAGTTTGGAGGCAACTGCAAAATAGATTCTTTGAGACTCATATACTATGATTTTTTGTAAATATTTTTAACATTCTCTCTTGTTGTAGTATATATTGTTTTAATCTTGTGTGGATAACTCGAGGCCTCAAATTCATTTTTTCTAAAATGTTTTCCCCTAATCACAGCTGTTTTTAGGTGTGTCAGCTCAGTTACAACATGACAATAAATCAGACAAGAGGCAAAAATGTTATCCTTCTCCACACCGTTTTTAATGACATATTTTAGGGTAAAAAAACAAAAATTGAGACAAAGCGGATATGAAAATCTTGATTTAAAAAAAATGCAAAAGAAAACCCAGCAAGTTTATGAACAGAATAGATGAGCTACCACAAAGTAAAAAAAAAAATGTAAAGGGGAGGGGCTAAAGTGGTGACAGGCATCAGACGTAAGCATGGTTTATAATTTAAGAGAGAGCTGAAGTGGAGTTTATTGCACTGAAGATGGAGTTTCCAGACGGTGCAGACTTCTGCTTTCCCCGCTTCCTGAACACATCCTGCAGAAAACCTGCCTCTTTGTCAGCTGAAGCAGTGCTTGTTCAGATGATGCTGTTCTCCATCTCTTTTCTTACTGTGGCTCTGAACCTGCTGGTCATCATCGCTGTCTCCCACTTCAGGCACAGATAGACTCATTCTCTTGTTTGGTACAACTCAGTTCTAGCTTGAACTGTAACTAAAACAGCTAAATGTGGATTGATGACTCTTTGGAAAACTTTTCTTTTCATTTCATAGTCTATGGGCACTTGAAAGTAATGGCACATATGATGGCTCTCCAGTTTTGTTGGTATGATGATGCTTTGTGTGTCCTTGCAGGCAGCTCCACTCTCCCACCAACACCCTCCTCCTGTCTCTGGCTGTCTCAGATTTTCTTACAAGTCTCATCTTGATGCCAGCAGAAATCCTCCGAAATGCCCCCTGTTGGTTTCTCGGTGACGCAGCGTGTTCTCTGTACAATTCTTTGTCCTTTGTCATCACTTCTGCCTCAGTTGGAAACATGGTACTGATATCAGTAGACCGCTATGTTGCTGTGTGTGACCCTCTGCATTACCCCACCAAAGTCACAGATAACAGAGTAAAGCTGAGTGTTTGTCTTTGTTGGTTTTGCTCTGTCCTTTACGGCACTCTTATTGTGAAGGAGGACTTTGCAAACCAAGGCAGACATAATTCCTGCTATGGGGAATGCGTGGTAGTTGTTGATTATATTGAAGGAACTATAGACCTTGTTGTGAGCTTTATTGTACCAGTTTTTGTGATCGTGGTTCTGTACATGAGAGTGTTTGTGGTGGCCGTGTCTCAGGCTCGCGCCATGCGCTCTCATGTTACAGCCGTCACACTGCAGCCTCCAGTGACTCAACCAGTCAGGAAATCTGAGCTGAAAGCAGCCAGGACTCTTGGTGTTCTTGTTGCTGTGTTTCTAATGTGTTTTTGCCCTTATTATTGTATTTCTCTGGCAGCGGACAACTTGCTGAATAACTCGTTTGCATCATACTCCATCTTTCTGTTCTACTTGAATTCTACTTTTAACCCTGTGGTGTATGCATTGTTCTACCCCTGGTTCAGAAAAGCTGTAAAACTTGTTGTCACTCTTCAGATACTGCAGCCTGGCTCCTGTGACACCAATGTTTCATAGAATAAATTATTTACCTGTGCGATCCAGTAGTTAAGTTTGATTTTTTTATATTCATAATACAGAAGAAGTAAAGCTACCAGTGTTGGGCATCTCACTTCAAAAAAGTAATTAGTTATAGTTACTAGTTACTTCTCCCAAAAAGTAATTGAGTTAGTAACTCAATTACTGCATCTTCAAAGTAATTAGTTACTTGGCAAAGTAACTCGTTTTAAATTTCTCTTTAAATATGGTAATATTTTGTATTTTTTCCTGCGTTACAAATAAAAAAAATAATTTACATTCAATAATAGATGATAACCGACAATAGTATACTGGTATAGTTTTCCAATGGAGTCATATTGTCTAAGTTTAGGATACACATGAGAGAGGGTTTAGGGAAAGAATTTTCAATATTTATTTGTCAGAATTATCCCACAAAACACTGCAAAAAGTGATATATAAAAAATGTAACTTCACACAAAAAAGGTAAACGTTTCAACTATTAATATACTTCAAGTATCTTACCTACAACTATAATTAAACAAAATGGCTTAAAAAACTGAAAGTGCAAAACAATAAATAATTATAAATAACTGTCAAGTAACAAAATCTCTGCTGTCTTACCAGCTTTAACATTGTCTTTATAAAATTTTAACAACAATACACGCAAAATATAAATATCAACAATAATAAACTTAGATAAAACCAAACTTTGTATAAAAATAAAAGTAAATGTTCCAAGTATCCTAACAAGAATATTTAGGAGCACAGTAACAATACTTTATGTCTGATCATTTAAACATTCTTTTATTGCACCTTAACCTGAACTTTAACAATGCCACCAGCATAAGCAGCCAGTTGAATGGTTTCAATGCTTTAATTTTTGAACCACTGATTGTAGCGCAAAAGTAGCAACTTCTCAAATCTTTGGTCTGAGAGCCTGTTCCTCTTTGGTGAAAAGACAAGTTTTTGGACAGACATGCACACACAGATCAACGTGGATAGACTCCGGTGCGGGGTGAGGAGTTTCGGGAGTTAAAAAAACTACAACAGAGAGGCAGAGAGCAGCTCATCTTAGCAGAAACAGGGGGTCATATTTATAAAACACACACAACACAGACAGACACGAGCGCGCACAGATCAACGTAGTGAGCAGACTCTGGAGAGGGGTTGCTGGTTTTTGGGAGAGAAAAAGAGATGCAGAGAGCAGCTGCTTTTAGCAGAAATATGGGTTAATAATTTTAGTTTATTAATTTACCTACACACACACCTGCGAGCGCGTGCGCACAGACACACACAAAACAGAGACGCACGCGTGCGCACACAAATCAATACAGTGTGCCGACAGAGCGGGTGGGCGGGGTTTTGGGTGTAAAGCAACTGCGGAGAGGCAGGGAGCAGTTTTTCGTAGCAGAAACATGGGTTAATGTCTTTAGGCTATGAAATTATCAACCATGATGGAAAAAACAAAAAAATCTCTAGCAGAAGCGCCTGTGGACCGCCGTGGAAAAATGCACGTCTGGTGTGAACTAAAGAGCGGAGCGGAGAGCGGAGCAGACTCCGCTCTCCGCTCCGCTTCGCAGCGCTTCCGCGTCCAGTGGTTACTGGCTCATGCGCGCGAGCTAGTATCCGCCCACTTGACACTTTAACCAATCACGATCTCGCATTCGAGATCTCCCTCCGCATTACACAAGCAACTTTCGGGTGCGAAGCGCCCAGCTCCAGCAAGATCATCAAACTTTGAAGTAACGCGCCGCGATTTACACGAAGTAACTATAACGGCGTTACAGCGAGGATGAAAGTAATTAGTTAGATTACTAAATTACTTGATTTATAACGCCGTTAGTAACGCCGTTATACTTAAATGGCGTTAGTCCCAACACTGAAAGCTACACAAGATAGTAAACACTTAATGTTAATGCACATTTTATTGTATGCTTGCTGCATTCAGTGTATTGAAATTGAACTTACATGAAGAATTATCTTCCTATAAATGCGGCAATCAAAGAATGGTAATTTCATATGCCTTAAAATATGAAAAAAAGTTCATACATTTTGATTCAATGACGTCCGTCCTGAGCTTACAAATTCACATGTCTATTGTGGTTTGATCATTGTTAGTTGTTCTCCACAATTTCCTAATTGAATGCTCAGTAGTGATTATTACAGTTAAATATGAAGAAGGACATTGTTATTTTGTTGTAAAATTATCTTTGAGGTAATTGATAATTCAAACTGAACTAAACTGTTGTGGAACAACCAATAATACCTTTTGGAGATTGCTATCTGGGGAAAAATGTTTAGGGGAATTTGCTCAATACTTTTAATCACAATGTTTATCCTTGCTTTAAACTTTGTTACTCATATAACTCTAATTTCTATTCAAAACTGTTAGAATGCAGCATCAAATTATGATATATATATGTGTACAACTGCTCACAAAAATTAAAGGAGCACTTTAAAGAAACACATTATATATATTAGATCTCAGATTTTTTTTTTCAGATTTCAGGCTGGTGACATGTCCAGGGTGTACTCCACCTACGCCAAACAGTAGCTGGGTTTCCTCCAGCAACCTTGTGACTCTGAAAGAGATTCAACAAGTATAGCTTTAAAATCCTCAAGGTTTCATAGTTCATCATTCCTCTCAATGGATCATGATACAGTGGATCTTGAATCCACAAGAGCCCCCTGGGTTATTGAGTGAGAACAAAGTCTCTCATGTGTGGAAAAAACTGTTGGTACCCTTAAGTATGTGAAAGAATCTGAATCTGTAAAAGTGATGATAAAAAATAACAGTAATTACAGGGTTTTACCACCTTTTTAAAGTTTAACTTAAAGGGGCCATATTGTACTTATCTTAAGCATTTTAGGGTAAACTATACACATGTATATCAATCATATATTAACTTTGGAACCAAAAAAATGAAATATTTATGAGATATGAGTTATTTTTTGTTAATTATTTTCATACCCAGAAGTAAAACGACTCAATTTGAAGCACCACCTTCCGCTCCTTGTGGGTCCCGCACATTTCATGACATCATCCTTGAGTGGTCCTTATCAGCGTGTCATCCACAAGAAAAAGCACTTTTTTATTTTTTAGATGTACATTATGGTGTAGCCTGGATGTTTATCTCCTAAATTTGGCACATAAAGAATGGTGATGGTTAATAGGTTCATTTTGCAGTGAAATTAAAAAAAAAAAAATGCAGAGAAAACTAGATGAACATTTCAGGATTTATTGAAATGATGAAAACATTGTTCTGATTAGCACTGACTGTGAATGTTCTTTTCTGTCTAAGTCTGTTATGCGTGGTCCAAGCAGAAGTAGAAGTAGAAATGCAACAAATCAAAGAAAACAGGTCAACTTCCGACTGTGGTTGCTCAGCAAACTGATTTATTTGGTCACAGGAAAGTCAGGGAAGGCCTCCTGACATAATTTTCAGCTCTTCCTTATATGAGCAACAGCACTTCCTGCAAACATTTCTTCAGCCAATCAGAACACAGGATAGAAAAAACACACCTGGAAATTATGAGAAATCATATACTTTGAAACAAGACAGGAAAAACACCAATCTGAAGAAAAAGAATATACATTCCAACAAGATAACTAAAACATTTAAACTTTAAAACAGTCATGAATAACACAAAGTGCAAAAACATTCAGCATCCTCCTCACAAAGTCATCATGAGTCTAAAAAAATCCTTTTTACTCGTACCTTTCTGCCTTCGCTCAGTAATCCATGTTCAAACCAATTATCCCAAGTAGTCGCTCACCAGGAAATCAGGTTCCACCAGGAAGTATTCTGCTCCCTTCCTCTCCCAGAAAATGGTCTCCTCCCTATGTTTACCAGGAAATAGTCTGCTCCCTATCTCCTGCTGTCTTCCCAATATCCCCGTCTGCTTGTGCCACTCTCTAATTCATTCAGGATCCATCCGAACGTGTCATGCAGATTTCCCAGTTTCTTCATGAAGTCTGAAAGCTAAACCGAATGAGAAATGAAGGTAGGATTAGAGGAAGCTGGTTTTCTGTGGCAGAAAAAGGAAAATATTCAGTTACTCATCCATAACTCAACTTCTTTATGTCCTATTTTGTCTTTGCAAAAAAAAACATGAAGTAATGGCCCGGGAAATCTATTAAACATGTACAGTAATTCCATCTTTGCTATAGTGGATTTTGAACAGGTACGCCACGAAACTACTAACTTAATTAATTTTCTGTTGAGTTTATTATTTTCAGTATAGTGGACATTAGGACCCACTGACCTAAAAATTCCATATTTTTACTACGGAGATAAATTTAGTCTTTTTATCAGGTCTATTTTGTGGGGTTTGGGGCTGGATGTGGTTTTCTGTTCACCTGTTTGCTTTCACCTTTCTGTCTTACAGGTTGATTTCCTTTCTCTTTCCACCTGGTCTTTCTGCCTTCTTATTGGACGCACCTGTGTTTGATTGTTTTGTTTCGCTTATTAGCTGCCTGTCCTCCTCTGTTTGTTGCCAGATGGTTTTGTGTGCTTCAGTACTACGAGCTTTCCAGCCTTTTGAGCTACAGAAAAAGAAAAGAAAAAAAGAATAAAAAGACTTTCTCATTTGAACACCCTGCTTCTGCGCCTGTGTCCTCATCCCGACCCTGACATATTTTATGCCAGTGAAAATGTCTAAGATGAGTAAAGCAGGTAGGGCAAAGGGAGCAGTTGACAAAGTTTGACAAATCATTATTTACTATGACATAATATTCAAAGTCAGTTTTTGTTTATCTAGTTTGGACACAAATAGTGATACATTTTAGCAAACATAAAAATTATTTAAAAACATGTTTACGAATAATTTTTACATGGGTAGTTGAATTGAACAACTACCCACATCAGTCCATTTTAATAATGCTAGGATCATTGAGAAATAAACAAAATATTTTGTTTTGATGTATTCTGTCCATAACATGAAATTATTTAGAGTATTTGCTTTAATTTTTTGCAGTGTCGAAACATCTAGTGTGAACTATTTAGACAAGTGTGTTCGGTGCTTGAGTCCAGTTTCTTCCATGAGAAGGCTTGACTATTGATGCAAAGGTTCAGTTTTTGTTATTTGCATAACCAGATATGAATGATGCCAAGATAACCAGCTTCACAAAAACTTAGTTATCTCTAATAAAATGAAATATTGAACCCCTTTTGCTGTGTGTTCAGGAGTGTGGTACAAGTCCTGCCAGATGAAAGCAGACGACAACTTCTTAAAACAGTTTCAGGTTTGCATTCATTTGTAGTTTAATAATGTTTTTGAGTACTGAGTTGTTCAGCAAAGTATGATAGTTGTTTTAATCCAGTCGATATATACAGCCTTTATTTTATAGAGTCAAACTACCAAAAGAGATTGACTACTTGATAACCATATGGTTGAAGTTGCAGTTTAAAATCCTTCTAACAGATTCATTATCTTTCATTTATTAACCCAAGTGTTTAACTTTTTTAAGCGCAGCAACTGTCAGATAATACTGACAAGCGGGGGCCGGATCAGGATCTCCATTCAGGTTCAGAAACAGAGCGAACATCTGAAGATCTGAAGACATGTTGGATGAGGATTATGTACCAGATTTTGTATCACAGGATGATGATGATTCAGATGTGGACATATCCATCTCCAACTGCTCAAAAAAAACAATGCACAGAAAATTGAGCTACTCTTGATTTCAGGAGCTGTATCCAGTTCATCTCCTTTGGTGGCACCCCTTCCAACTGAAAGCAATGCTAAAGCCTCAAAGACATTGGATGCTGAAAATTCTGTGACAGACTCATTGATGGACCGCTCAGAAAAAGAGAGGAATGCCAACGTTTCCCACTCTGAAGTTGCACATCTGACAACATTACTGTCATGTTTACGGGAAGCCACAAAGTATATTGTCACGCCATTTGAAAACACACAAAAAGGATTGTCGAAGACTGAAAAAATCCATGCCGTTACTTTCGTTGTGTTGAAATTATGGGCAAAAGAGGGAGAAAAGTTGCAGTCCTGCTTACTCCACAAATTGTTGGTGCATTGTTCCTCCAGACTAATAGGAGATCTGAATGTGGAGTTTGTGACACCAATGTCTTCCTTTTTGCAAGACCGAAATCAATGAGACAAGGAAAGGTGCTGGATTTGAGGTGTTCGATCGCGTTCCCTGTGGTGTCCTGTGGAGGGTGCTCTGGGTGTATGGGGTCCGGGTTCTCGACTGGAGAAAGGTAGTTTGCCCTCTCTCTGTGGGAGGAGTGCTCCTGCCTCATGTGGAGGAGTTTAAATATCTTGGGGTCTTGTTCACAAGTGAGGGAAGATCCAATCGCAAGATCAACAGACAGATTGGAGCGGCGTCCACCATTTTCCGGAAGCTGTACCGGTCCGTTGTGGTGAAAAGAGAGCTGAGCCAGAAAGCAAAGCTCTCGATTTATCGGTCAATCTTTGTTCCAGTACTCACCTATGGTCATGAGCTCCGGGTCGTGACCGAAAGAGCGAGATCCCGACTACAAGCGGCTGAAATCAGTTTTCTTTGGAGGGTGGCCAGACGCTTCTTTAGAGATAGGGTGAGGAGCTTGGTCTCCCGAAGGGCGCTGAAGTGGTTCGGGCATCTAGTCCGGATGCCTCCTGGACGCCTCCCTGGAGAGGTGTTCCGGGCATGTCCCACTGGGTGGAGGCCCTGGAGAAGACCCAGGACTCGCTTGGGAGACCATGTCTTTTGGCTGGCCTTGGAACGCCTCGGGGTCCCCTCAGAGGAGCTGGAGGAAGTGGCGGAGGGAGAGGGAAGTCTGGGAATCTTTGCTTAGATTGCTTCCCCCACGACCCGGTCCCGGATGAAGCGGAAGAAGATGGATGGATGGACTTTCTGCACATTTGTCTTGACAGCACTAAGGCATTGATGGAGGATGGGCTCCTGAAAGTCTTCCTTTGCATCGTTTCCAGTTGCAATTTTCTAGTATTTTCTAGTTAATGGTGTCATGCAGATTGGTTTTAGCAAATGAAAGACAAATTGCCTGTATGAGCACCATGGAGCCATCACATATAAGCATGATGGGCGCCTTCATCCCTTCCTTACCTTGCAACATCAGTCTGAAAAGCCTCAAGGAAGTTACAGAGGAACTGGTGTGGTCACATGTCAGGTAGAGAAGATTTACTCTTTTGGGTATTCCTGGCAAGTTCACACACATAAAAAGGGGGAGCCCCTTTTTTCTTCTTTACAACGCTTCCTGTGGCATCAAGATAAACAAGGTCTTCATGGCAGAAGGACATCTTTAGTATGCATCATTACCTTCTGGAGAACTGCATCTGGTGCATTTTCATTTTTCTCCAGCATCACTTTTAAGCTCATGAGCTTGTTGCTGCATGTGCAGTCGATTTTGTTGTCTCACTTCCCAAGAGATGTTGCTCAGCACTTGAGGTTATGGAGCATCATCCCTGCAGCCAGATTTTATTGAATCCTAATCTATTTTTGTCGCGGGGTGTGGACAGATCCCACAGCAGAGCCAGACAGATGGGTAGGAGTGAAGGTTTTAATGGTCCAGGACAACAAAACAAACAAAAAGGAAGCAGACTGGTGGCGGAGGCAGGGAGCAAGGCTGAAGGGAGCTTCACTGGAACCAGGAGGCGTTCGTATGGGGTAAACAATAACCTGGCAGAGTGGAAGAGCCAGGGAGAGGCCTATCAAGGCTCATAGATTAAGATGGGATGCAGGTGTGCATGGCCATCAGGTAGGGAAGCCCACGCCTCCTGCCCCACACCACTCTGGAAGCACAAAACAGACAGAAACATAAGCACCAAAAAAACCAACACCACCAAAACCAATAAAGGAAAGCCCAAAACCACAACATTTTTTCCAGTTTTTCCAGATCCATTGCTCGAGGCAATATTAAAAAAAATAAATAAATAAATAATACTTATTGCAATATCTTCCATTGTTTCTGTTCAGGATTACACCGCTGTCAGTGTTGTTTTTTGTCATATTTGCAAAAATTAATAAAGTGAAACATGTTCTTGAATATAAATCACAGCATACATTGTACACATTTAATATATTGTATTGAAGTGTGTAGCAACAACTACAAAAAAAAAAAACACAGCCACTCTTTAACCTGCAATATTGTGCAATAAGAACTATTCATAATGCTGGTTATTGTGACTATAGTAACATTATTTCTTAGCTCCAGATTAAAAATATAAAACAATTCTTTAGCCTATTTGTATACAGTAAAATTCCTCTAAAAAGCTAGTGATAACTGTATTATCACATAATTCTCACAACCTATTCACACAAAGGGATGGAGGTTGCTCTCTGAGGTGATAACGATATTGTAAACAACCAGCAGTTAAAACAATTAGAAAAAGTATGTGTCTGTAAGTGTGCGGAATTTATCTGTGGAATAGCCTTGAGAACCAATTCAAACAAAACCTGGACATTACACACATTACTTTCAATATTAAAAAGAAGCTGTTCTTAAAATGGAAGATATAAAAAAAATATCCATTTATTAACTTTGAATTGTATATGGTAGAAAAAATAAAATACAATAATGTGGATTTTTAAGGACTAATGTATGAAAATTAGATGGAGGGATAGGCTTAAAAAAGCAATGGCCTCTGCCTATCTCCTTTTCACACATGGATATTGTGTAGTTCTGTCCAACAGAGCCCTTTTTGGGGAAAAAAATAATTAGTTTGTATTATTCTACATGTTTTGTTTTACATGTTTAAAATAAGTCGAATCTAAAGAACCGGTCCCACTGGCTTTCACAGCCATATAGAGCAAGAAAAAAAATTATCCCAGTGGTACAGACGCTGTTAGCAGTAGACGGATAGTGAAACTGCAGAGATATGGCCGCGGATTTGACTCGCATGCATGTGGAACATGCGGTACAAAATTTGGCTGCCGTTACACATGGAAAGAATTTTTGAACTGCACAAATATTTAGACCGCGGGTGACTGTGGCTGTGCAATGGCTGTGGAACACCAGTGCCAGTGCAAGATCGGGGTGTGGAGCCAACGCTGGGACATGCCTCTAGATGCCAAAATTTCGCATTCGTGCATAGATGTAGCACGGGCATTTACCCGGCCACTCGGCGTTTGTACCACTGCTTACAGCGTCTATTTAGCGGCTGATCGTAGAAGGACACATTTACACGTGATCAAGCTGTGCTCTGGCAGTGGAATAGGAGTGGAATGGACTCTGGCGTCTGTATCACTGCTATTCCACGGACACGCATAAAGTTAGCGTGTATGTCATCACATGTATGACAGATTTTCCAGAACTTTTCCCCATGATGAGGCCATCAAGTCCTGTGGGACTGGGCCTTCATCTAAAAAGTATTTTCTCCAATGTGGATTTTCATGTGAGCATGTTTGCATGACAGAAACTTCTATCACATTCTGCTCTGTTTTGGAGAAGGTTCTCTCAGGTGTGGAAAAGGTTTGTTGTTGAGGAGGTTCTATATGGAATTATTTTTGTGCAGACTCTGCACTCTTCCTTTGTATCATTTCCTGTCTCTCTGTTTTTCTCTCATACTCTGTCCGCTCTGCAGCCGCACGCTATCAGCCCACCCCTGCCGTGTGCACGCTCAGGGCAACCCCACCCCGGTGTGTCAACCCTCACCTCGCCGCTTGAACGATTGCGCAGCACACCCCCACCTGCGCAATAAGCGCATCCCCATCCGCGTGTGCACCCACACACATGATGGAGTGACCGTTTACGCGCGTCTTGAAGAGAATAAAGTCGGAAGACTAAAGATAATTTTTTTTTTTTTTTAAATAGCACGGGACACGTGAAGAAGTCAAAAGGGAATAAGTCATGTCATCCATGATTGTTATAACAGTAGATTAGTCAAAGTTGCTGTAAAGTTGCAGTGAAAATAAAAATTTACAAGGTGCGCAACAAATTCCAGGTTTGTTTGAATTTGCTTTAATAGCTGCAATTGCAAAATGGTGAAATCCTGGAGGCTCTGATTTCTAAACAAATGCGTATAATAAGTAGACTCAAAATGAATGAATGAAATGGTTTATTTCAAGCAATCAGGTTATAATACATGAAATAACATCACATAATCAATCACAAATAGATTGCTTGAAAGGGGGTGGAAGGAAGCGAACTTATATAATCCCACCCCGACTCGACCAGTACCATTTTCTCTACATGAATTATTGATATCAGGTTCAGGACTTAATATCAAATATTAATGTAGTTTCAGGTTATCAAAGATCATTAATATTGTTGATGTAATAGAATATCAAAAACATCCATAGACAAGTCATTTATATTAATCATCAACAATAATCTAAACATAAGAAAAAATTAAAAAAATATCAAGTAGTAATCAACTTCATTTGTTACTGCAGGAAAATATATCAGAATACTCTCATTAAAAAAGACAATTTGAGCAGATTGCATTTATCAAAGAACGATTGTTATAATGAAAAAGTGCTAAGTAAAAAATCATGCTTTATTAATGGAGAAAAACTTCAAAATATTCTCGTTAAAAAGACAATTAGAGCAGATTGTATTCATCAAAAATTGGAGCAGATCAGTGCTACATCTTTGTTTAAGAACAAGTTTAACGCCACGTAAACCATCCTCGTTGTTTTGACTGAGAGACTGTGAGGGTCTCATTTCAAGGGAATTGTGCACAAGTTTTGAAGTTAAGAATCGGGTCAGAGTTCACATTCAACGGTTTCAACGGTTTCATGAGTCCACAATTCACATTTTGCTTGAATTAGAGGTTCAAACAAATGTAATCCCACAGTTCTCAAAGTCTTTCATGGATTTTATTTCCAGAGGCTTCGCCATGTTCGGTGGTCCGAGTGGTTTGACAAAGATTCTGGAGTTCTGGACCCAAGTAGACTGGATCTGTTTCTTAGAACGTAGGATTCTCGCGTGTTTAGCCAGATCAGCGTTGTATTTACATGGATGATCATTAAGGAACGCCTTTGTTCCTTTTAATTGTTTACGTTGTTTCATCAAAGCTATCTTGTGCTTTCAATTCACGAACCTGATCAGTATCGCTGGTTTATCCGTGTTCTTTCTCCGAGGAAGCGGATGACAGACCTCAACAGTATTTAGATCCAAAGAAATCCCTTTAGACACAAGAAACACTTAAACTTGATCCTCCATGGTCGCATTAGCATCCATCACAGCTTCGTTAGCATCCGTGCTAACACTGGTAGCATCAGGCCGCGCCCTGGGCTATAGGTTGAGTCCCGTGATAATCACATTATTCATCCGTGCTTGTTGATCCATGTCATGCATCCTTCTTTCCATGAGATCTTAGCGATTGTCTCTCGTTGTTCGTTACGTGCCTTTTCTTGATGGAAATCTTCCACAAGCTGCAGGAGTGGCAATAGTTTAGACTCCAGCTGAAGCAGAGCCATTAGCTTAGCATCTTGGAGTAGAGAAGGGGTTAGCTTAGCTTCGATGTTAGCTAATGCGGTTTTGAGCTCTGCCAAATCGGCTTTAAAACTTTTCTTTGGTGCCATGCAGCTCTCCTCGTTGTGGTAGCTGTTTTGCAGCAGCCCGGTGATTAAAGTCGCTTGTGGGCAACTTTAATAGACTTGAAAAGCCAGAGAGTTGAGGAGACTTGGAGACACACGTCTGCTCGTCGAACCCGGAAATTGAGTTGAAAGACTTAAAAAGAATATTAAAAAATCTGAATCGAATTGGTTCAGGCTCTTGTGAATCGCTTCTGGAAATTTTAATCGATAGCTGTATTCTCTGCCTCCATTGTCAGCTGCTTTCTGGAATTGTGGCCATGAGGTCTATGGGGCCTGCTGTGGCCATAAATCTGGGGGCTGTCCGCTCTCTGTAAGACCGGAGCAAGAGCTTGGTTAGCATATCCGGCAGTAAGCCAGACCTGTTCCCGGTGCATGCTGGACTCCGGCAGGGCTGCCCTTTGTCACTCTGTTCATGGTTTTTATGGACAGAATTTCTAGGCGCAGCCAGGGGCTGGAAGAGATCTTTTTTGTGGATCACAGGATTTAATCTCTGCTCTTTGCAGATGATGTTGTTCTGTTGGCCCCACCAAGCCGAGACCTCCAGCATGTATTGGAGCGGTTTGTAGGAGAGTGTGAAGCGGATGGGATGACGGTCAGCACTGTTTAGCCTGAGCCCATGGTTCTCGACTGGAGAAAGGTTGTTTGCCCTTTCTCTGTGGATGGAGTGCTCCTGCCCCAGGTGGAGGAGGGAGTTTAAGCCAATATTTTTGCCAAGCCTGTACAGCAACAGGAACAATCTCACAACACAGTACGTTGAGATTTATTAATATTAATAACATCTCGTTGCTGTTGGGGAAAAATTCTGTCCAACAAAAGCTTGGGGGAAGGCATGTGGGAGGAGCTACAAACTTTATTACTTAATTAGAATTAAGAAGGAGCTGCAGTTGCAGATTTGTAAGTATGTCTCCCCTCGACAGAACAGACCTGTGCTTTCCACAACTGCTGAATAACTCGTGCAAGAAACCAACATTTTCTTTATTTGAATCTGTGTCTCTTCAGTTCTTTCTCTACTGCAGCTCTTTGCTCACCACAGCTCTTAACTTGATCATTATTGTCGCAGTCTCCCACTTCAGGCACATTTTTTTTTACTATTTACTTATATTTGCACTTATGTTGTCAGTTATATTACATGCAAAAACATAGGGATCTTCGAGTTTTTCAGATCAAAATATCTATCCTATAAATTGTTTTACTGCTCTTGTCATGTTTTCGCTGATAACATCAGACTATTTACTCTAATCCTGTTTTTCTGTGTCTCTACAGGCAGCTGCACACTCCCACGAACATCCTCCTCCTTTCTCTGGCTGTCTCAGACTTTCTGGTTGGTCTTCTAGCGATGCCTGTGGAAATTTTCAGAACGACATCCTGCTGGTTTCTTGGGGATTCTCTATGTTTTCTCCATAATTATGTGTCCTGCATCATCACCTCAGCGTCCGTAGGGGGGATGGTTCTCATATCAGTTGATCGTTTCGTGGCGATCTGTGACCCTCTGCATTATACAAGCAGAGTGACTGAAAGAAGAGCGGAGATGTCTATCTGTGTCTGTTGGTTCGTCTCTGTTCTCTATAATATTATACTTATGAAAGATGAACTGATTCAGCTAGGAATCCATAATTCCTGCTATGGAGAGTGTGTGATTTTTGTGGACAGCATTATAGGAACTCTTGACATTGTCATAACCTTTATTGCTCCAGTTTTTGTGATTGTGGTTCTGTACATGAGAGTGTTTGTGGTGGCCGTGTCTCAGGCTCGCGCCATGCGTTCTCATGTTACAGCCGTCACACTGCAGCTCTCTGTGGCTGCAACTACAAAGAAATCCGAGCTGAAAGCAGCCAGGACTCTGGGAGTTCTAGTACTTGTCTTTCTGTTTTGTTTCTGCCCATATTACTGTGTCTCTCTTGTAGGTTCTGAAATCTTTAGCATGTTTTATCAATGGTTCTTGTTTTTGTTCTTTTTCAACTCCACCATAAACCCTCTGATTTATGCTCTGTTTTACCCCTGGTTTAGAAAAGCAGTCAAACTGATTGTCACTCTTCAGATTCTGGAGCCTGGCTCCTGTGAGACAAACGTACTGTAGAGGAGGGGACTCCAGGTCTCGGGGGTCGTCCTGTTTGTTTTTTCCTGTCATTCCTGCTGTTGGTAACCTGGATCAGGTGTGGTTTACTAATTAGGAACAACAATGGCAGGTTATGCGCAAAACATGGAGGTCACTGACCCGCAGGGCCTGGAGTTTGATACCAAATGACATCTCCGAAATCCTTGACTTAAAGTGAACTTAAAGATCCTAGAATGTCCAACATTTTCTTGGCTACGGCAGGTTCCATCGCAGTTTTGTTGAAGGCAGAAGGCCACGGTGAATAGAAAAAATGCTTAAGCAGCCCAACAACCTGCAAGAAATTAAGATAGATACAGAGTATATTCTGCAACACTGTCATGGGGGAAACGCATAAATATAAGGATTCAATTGTCACAAAAGTTAACATAAGAGGTTTGCTTAATACAGACGTAAAGTTAAGTAGAAATAAAAAAAAAAAAAAATACAAGACTTTTTCAGGAACCATCTTGTTTTGCACCTAAAGTTATGTCCCTTGTAGTCATCTCAATCACTGCTACTGCGAGCCAGATGTGTGACCTGTGCAGAATTCCTTCCATCCACTTTCAGAACTCGCTGAAACCCTTTTGGGGTCTCAGGTTTGCTGGAGTCGGCTTAGCTGCTGTTGGATGAAGGTGGGGTAAAATCTGAAAAAGTTGCCAGTCTGTCAGCGGGGCGCACACTCACAGACACTTTTGAGCAAATTAGGAAGATCAGTTAACCCTATGAAGCATGTTTTTGGAATGTGGGAGGAAGAAAAACAATGAATGCATGAGGAGAACATTCAAACTCCACACAGAGGGAACCCAACTGGGATTAGAGCCCAGGCCTTCCTGTTCTGAGGTGAGAGGGCTAACCGCTACACCACCGTGCAGCCCCTGCAGAATTCATTTTTAATATCATGTATGATCTAAACTGCCTCTCTGCTGTGGTGCACTGTCTTTTCTCTCCTTTCCAAAAGATGCATTTTATTTGAATGTGGAAGTCTTTTCATCAATACAGATCTGCTGATTCTGGACATGTTTTCCTGCAAAATCACATACTTTGTTTTCCATCTACATGTAAAAGTGAGAATAAACATAAATACTTAGAAACATTGTGCTTTGTTATCAACATTTTTTGTGCTCCTGTGATGGTTTAAGGACCTTGAAGGACATTTAAAAGATTTTCACAAGTTTGTCAAAAGCTACTGTGTTACACGCAACAACAGTGGTTTTATAACTTTATGAAGGCCATTTTAAAACAAAAGGATTCAAAGGATTAAAAATGCCAGACCACTTGACAAATTAATGTCACTGGCAGAGACTGGAACTCAGGTCCTGATGAAAAATATAAATAAAAAAATAAATGAACAAACAAATAACCTAAACATATAGAACGCAACAGTTACACAGAGTTCAGCAGCCTGACAGCTTCAGGGAAGAAGCTGTTTCGGAGCCTGGTGGTTCTGGATCTAGGGCTCCTCAACCTCCTGCCTGATGGGAGTGGTTGGAACAGACCATGTGCTGGGTGGGTGGGGTCTTTGATTATGTTCAGACCCCTCCTCCTGCATCTTATGATGTAGAGGTCTGTGGTAGTTGGCAAAAAGTTGATAAAAAGTCATTACTTATATTTAAATGTAAACTTCTGTGTTTTAGAACACGCCCTCGCAAAAAAAAAAAAAAAAAAAAAAAACCCTTTTCCTTCGTGGCAAAGCGCCCGGCAGTTTACCGCGGAACAGAGGGCTCTGTATCCCACTGCTTTTAGGATGGGCCCTTAAAAAACTGTTTCCGACATAGCACTACAATTGTCCCAACAAATGGAGGGGTAGGAAGAAGTGAAGAATTCAGATTGGGTGCTTTGGTTCTAGACCAGACAAAAAGGGAGAAGGGAAAACTTAGTGAGGCCACCCCATCAACAGAATTAGGACAGAAGGTGAAGACGGCCCTGAAAAGATTCTGCACCGTAACAGTCTCTGGAGCGACTGGTAAACTCCCCAGCAGGTCCCTAAATTTATGTAGTTTTGGGGCATCACCTTTGCTCCCCTGATGTCACAGAACAGAAAGACGGCTGGTTTGAAGTGCGGCAAGTTTATTTAAACAGCTAAAAGTCCACAAATCAAAATCAGAGTTAGGGGGACAAAGGTCAACAACAAGCATGGGAGCATCAGAGAAAAGCCAGAGTGGTCAGGATCCAGGCAAGGGTCGGGGCAGGCGGCAAACGAGCAGAATCAAAGACAAAGCAGGATCAGGTGAAAAGGAGAGCTACTGAGATCTGCGCTTAAGTGTCCTGTGGTTAATTGGCAAATGAGTCAGCTGAGGGGCATCCAGGAACTGTGGGATGGGGTTGCTGGGAAATAAAGTGAAAAAGAAGAAGGCTGCTCCCGCCAGTGACCAGAGGGGGAGACAAAGCACGGACACCTGACATATGCAGACAACACAACATCATTCGTCTCATCAGAGGAGAGGACGAGTCTGCATGCAGAGAGCTGGTACACAAGATCATCAGTCACGCCGAGGACAATGATCTTGTTCCTAACGTAGAACAAAACAAAATGAATAACTGTGGCTTCCAGAAAGAAAGTCCCGCCACATCAGAAGCTCACCATCAATGTGGCGGACCCGACCGACTGTCACCGGTTCCTGGGTCTGCAAATCACAGACAGCCTCAGCTGCTGCCACAGTGATGAAACTCGAGCAGTGGCTGTATGTCATCAGGTTTCTGAAGAAGGCCACAAACGCCACATCCTCACCCAAGCCTGGAGGGGGTTTGTAGAAAGCATCCTCATCAGCTGACTTGTAGCTTGGTTTGGAAACACCGCCATGACAGAAAAGATGCTGCTGGAAAGGGTCATAAACACAGAAAATCATCAGCTGTAATTTTCCGTCCATCGAGAACATCTACAAGCAACGTAGCAGGAGGAATGCAGTGAAGATGCTCAGGGACAGACACAAACCTGAGTGATCCAGTGTCTGAACTCAGGCCACAATATCATTATATATTCACACCGAACGCGATTTGCAGGACAAATTTACTGTGTTTCTGTGACTGAGTTTGAAGGCTCACGCATTACTGTCAGGGAAATTCACCTTAACACTAGAAAATAAGAAACTCAGTAAATGAAGACTCAGTGAATGACCAGACCAACAAGTAAAGTTACTTATGCATGAGGGAGGAACGAGTGTGATGGGAAGATACCATCACTCTTTTTTCTCAAACGACTGTTCCTTGCCGAGCTTCTTTTATTTGAAAGCACAAGTGGGAGGTTACAACATTCAAACAAAGAGGCAAAGTCAAATAGTTCATGGGAGGTGTCATGCAAGGAACCATTTGGGAATATTTATATTTCAATAGGCATCCTGCCCTCCTGCTGGGGACAGTGTATCGTAAACCCCCCTCATCCTAGCTTGGGAGAGGAAGCAGGAGATCAGACACTGAACATCTGTTCCTAAAAGATGAAAAGCTCATCTGAAAGCTACAGCTTGGGTTAACATTTTAAAACACATTGAAACAATGATAAGAATAAAACAATTTCTTTCACAACTACCCAGGGAGGGGAAATGTAAAAAGTTAACAAAGTTCAGAAGGCCCAAGCTGGCAGCTTGAGTCGCCCCGGCACACCGCAGCGACTCTGTCTGGCGGCGTATTAAGCAAGCATTCTCCATTGGCTGCAACAATAGTTTAAGGAATTAGATGGAAGTTCAAAGCAAAAACAATCGCATTGGATTAATATTCAACCCTCTGATTCAGTTGCTGAAAATGTCACGTGGCCAAAGCTGATTTCTAGATAGGTAGGTGCGTGTGATGGTAGTGACTTGCCAAAATTCAGATATTTAATCTCTAGCCGTGCCGCCCTGATCGTGGTGTGCCGCACAAGTCACACGTCGCCCGCTCAAATCGCTCTGCAGGAACTCAGACCGCCTCAATTTGCGTCTGTGCCACTGACTAAACAATGGAGGTACATTTGTAGTACATAGAAGTCTGACCGCATAACCCCGATTCTGGGTTCACTGAACTGGCTGCCTGTGCAATACCTGAGTTTTATGAAAATCCTTGTTCTTGTTTTTAAGTCATTGGCAGGTTCTGCACCCTCTAACGCCGGGGTCACACTGGACGCCGAAGCGGAGTCCGCGCCGCTTCCGCTTCGCTCTGTGGTTCACAACAGACGAGCATTTTTCTGCGGCGGTCCACAGGCGCTTCTGCTAGAGCTTTTTTTGTCTTTACCATCATGGTTAATTGCATAACCTAAAGACATTAACCCATGTTTCTGCTAAGAAGAACTGCTCTCTGCAGTTGCTTTACACCCAAAACCCCGCCCACCCACTCTGTCGGCCCACTGTATTGATCTGTGTGCGCGCTCGTGTGCGTCTGTGGGCACGCGCTCACAGGTGTGTGTGTGTGGGGGTAAATTAATAAACTAAAATTATTAACCCATATTTCTGCTAAGAGGAGCTGCTCTCTGCATCTCTGCATCTGAACCAGCAGCAGCGCTCCGGAGTCTGCTCACTGCGTTGATCAGTGAGCGCTCGTGTCTGTCTGTGTTGTGTGTGTTTTATAAATATTACCCCCTGTTGTCCATGTTGATCTGCGTGTGTGCATGTCAAAAAAAAAAAGTGTGCGTGTCTGTCTGTTTTGTGTGTCTCTCTGCTCACGCGCGCACGTGTGTGTGCGTGTTGTGACGATATGTTTATATTAGGGATGTCCCGATCCGATCACGTGATCGGAAATCGGGCCCGATCACGTGGTTGAAGACTCGATCGGAATCGGGCTCCGTTGTCCGATCAGGATCGGATATTTCATTTATTCTTCTTATAATCAGCGCTTTATATTTCAATCTTATTATTCCGGATAAATCCTCCACTAGAAGTCTGCATGTCAAGAACAGATCACAAAATGTTATTCCCGGAAAACGCAGCAGAAACCGGCAACAGTTTGGCCAGAGGACTGATGTAAAGTTAGCTAGCTAGCCGATCACGGATTCAGACTTCCGGGATCAATAACTCTTTTGAAAACGCTTTAAACTGACAGCTAGTGTCTCTAAACAACAACCTCTAAAGGCATTTCAACAGAAAAAGACAGAGTTTTGTTTCTTTTTAATGTTAGCTCTTCGTGCTGCAGACAGATGCTAACCGGCAGCTGCTAACTGCTACATGCTAGCGCCATGATTTAACTCCTTAGGACCCGAGCTGTCCTTTGATATGACTGTTTTATTTATCTGAAAGAGAAATAAAAGTAAAGAAAATTAACTACTCTGATAATAAAACCGAAATGTGATGTCTTAAGAACTTAAAAAGACGCACATAATCTTAAAAAACAAACAAACGAATAAATTTAAAAATTAATATATATGAGTTAGTCATGAACACTCATCAAATTCATGCTAAAACCCACATAATTTATTTTTAAGAATTCTAAATTAGGACAGGAATCATATTTGTCAAAAATGTTCAATATACTAAAGATATTAAAGTCAAAGTCACTAAACTTTCTCACATGACTAATTATCACTTATATAACAAGAAAATGTTTTTTTTTTTCTAGTTTATATTGCTCTAATTTTACTTGTTTATTAAGCTACTTCACTGAATGGTTTTATTTAAGTTTCTAATGATAAAATAATGTTAATGAAATATAAATAAGGGACAAGACAAATCTGTTTATTCAATTTGTTCATGTTTTAAATGTGTTACAAAAGTATCGGATCGGACTCGGTATCGCAAATCCACAAAATCCAATGACTCGGAATCGGATCGGGCCAAAAAAACCTGATCGGGGACATCCCTAGTTTATATCCATGTCTACCATCTGTTTAGACACAAAAACATGATCACATTTGTCAATCGCGGCATTTTATTGTGAAAAACTGGTTATATTTTGAAAAGAAACCGGATTTTCTCATGTGTCTTGATGCAACTTCCTGCCAGAATTGACGCGGAACTCTTGCAGCTCGCACACAAAATAGGTCAGACGCCGAAACGATCCGCTGCACCGCGCGGGCCCTCCGCGCCGCTTGGCTCCCCGCCTTGTGTGAACGACGCCATAGGATAACAAGGGCGCCGAATGGAAGCGGACTCCGTTCCGCGCCGCTTCGCGACGCTTCCGCGCCGCTTCCGCGCCGCTTCCGCGCCGCTTCCGCGCCCAGTGTGAATGGGGCGTAACATTTCTAGTCTGCTTTTAAAATATTCCCCCCTTCAGTCCTTGCGCTCTGTGGACCAGTGTATGTTACTGGTTCCGAGAAGCAGATGTAAGCTCCAGGGTGACCTTGCGTTTGCTGTGCTGGCTCCCAAACTCTGGAACCAATTGCCAGCGGCTATTAGAGGGGTTACAATTTTGGAGACTTTTAAAGCCAAACTGCTCCTCTACTACAGCACAATAATATCTGTCTTTTAATTTATATTTATATTCTATTGATCGTAATATTTGTTTTTTTCATATGTTTTTAATGCTTTTTGATGCCTTTTATAATGTACTTTGTCTTTCTTGTGGGCCTCCTTGGCCTGGTGGTGGAAAGTGCTTTATGAATTAATAGATTGATGAATGAATGAATTAAAACTGGCCGCTTCTGCCGCGTATATTACTTTTGTGTGAATGCAGCATAATCCTCCCTGACACACAATATAGTTATTTAGTTTATTTAATCTATTTATTCATATAAACCAAAACTGTTGTTTATCAGCTGGGACACTAAGTACAAAGTAACAAATGAACCCTTTCCAAAAGAGGGTTGGAGAAAAAGTGGGAGGAGCTAAATACTAGGTGTTAGCTAGAAATAAGCGATACCTGCTGTTGTCTGTTGATTTGTGAAGATGTCCATCCTGGACAGGACAGACTTGTGCTTTCCACACTTTCCAAATAACTCCTGCAAGAAACCGACATTTTCTTTATCTGAAACTGTGTCTCTTCACTTCCTGCTCTCCTGCATTTCTCTGCTCACTACGGCTCTCAACTTGATCATTATCATCGCTGTCTCCCACTTCAGGCATAACTCAGTTCTTCTGTTTTGTCTCTTTTTACATAATGTGCAGACTTTTAGACTGGTTTGTTAATATTCCATTGTTAGCTACTGTTTCTGTGATTTTTTCGCTGATAACATCAGACTTCTTACTCTAATCCTGTTTTTCTGTGTCTCTACAGGCAGCTCCACACTCCCACTAACATCCTCCTCCTTTCTCTGGCTGTCTCAGACTTTCTGGTTGGTCTTCTAGCGATGCCTGTGGAAGTTTTCAGAATGACATCCTGCTGGTTTCTTGGTGATTTTCTATGTTTTCTCTATAATTATGTGTCCTACATCATCACCTCAGCCTCAGTAGGGGTGATGGTTCTCATATCAGTTGATCGTTTTGTGGCGATCTGTGACCCTCTGCATTATCCAAGCAGAGTGACTGAGAGAAGAGCAAAAGTGTCTGTCTGTGTCTGTTGGTTCATCTCTGCTCTGTATAATATTATACTAGTGAAAGATGAACTGGTTCAGCTAGGAATCCATAAATCCTGTTATGGAGAATGTGCAGTTTCTATGGACAGCATTATAGGAACTCTTGACATTGTCGTAACCTTTATTGTTCCAGTTTTTGTGATTGTGGTTCTGTACATGAGAGTGTTTGTGGTGGCCGTGTCTCAGGCTCGTGCCATGCGTTCTCATGTTACAGCCGTCACACTGCAGCTCTCTGTGGCTGCAACTACAAAGAAATCAGAGCTGAAAGCAGCCAAGACTCTGGGAGTTCTAGTACTTGTCTTTCTGTTATGTTTCTGCCCATATTTCTGTGTCTCCGTTGCAGGTACTGAATTGTTTCAAAGGTTTTCTGAATTTGTGGCTTTTTTATTCTTTTTCAACTCCACCATAAACCCTCTGATCTATGCTCTGTTTTATCCCTGGTTTAGAAAAGCAGTCAAACTGATTGTCACTCTTCAGATTCTGGAGCCTGGATCCTGTGAGACAAACATACTGTAAAAAGAAAATAATATTCTTCAGCCGAAATCCTCGAACTTTAAATGCTTTATATGAGTAAATACACATCCTGGAAGACCAATTTTATTTTGCCATATTGTTAGTATTTCATACTTGATTCTTTTTTTTGAAAAACTAAAATGAATGATCGTTGCTAGTTTTAAATGATCTTCCCTCCTTCAAGCAGCAGAGGAGGCCTGAAAGATGAGTTTTATTTTATTTTTTTTGTGACAGCTCTTACTATTATCATTTAGTCCTTAATGCCAGACAAGCACCGTCTCATTTTTATTCTGGGTCACTATAAGCAAACTCTTGTTCTCCTCAAATGCTGATTTTTTTTTTCATGTACTAAAAAAAAACTAATTTACATTTTTTTTAATACATACTACGTATTTACCTGTTATTGTACAAACACAGATGTCTCACTGATTTATTTTTTCTGTCTGTTGTACAGCACAAATGAGCTGTTTAAATCCTGTTATATAGAGCCCTCTAGTGGCTCAGTACACTAACTGTAATGTGATGAGGTCAAATTAAACATGGCATTGTATGTATGTGTTGCTGTCAAATGATCTATTTGATATTTACTCCATGTATCGTTAAACTATCTTTCTGCTACAAGAGCTCATCTAACTACTCCATACATACACACTTCAACAGGGGTTTCTGGGAAAAAAGGCCACTGTGATGCAGGAGTGCTCTAAGTTACACCAAGTTTATCATACCCTTTCTTCTAAATGTAATAGAATAGTTGTTTCTTTCTTAAATGTTATAAATATTGACAGAGATATATGACTTTGATAAATTATGCTGAAATTTCTGTTAATTTAATTTTTGATTTTATTCAATTTACAGTCTGAACACAAAAGACAAGTTTAACATTTTACCTCAATATACTCATGTCTCTGAATTGCAATGCATTACATGAATTCTGCATCAATTTTAAGTGTCAGGGAGTTTAAGTGTCAGCAAGAGACCAGACTTGGTGACAAGAACTTAATACTAGAATTTAATACTAGAATTTAATAAATAAACTGAAACATGACACAAAACCCATGGAGAAAAGCCAGTGACAGAACAGATGACCTGACGATGAAGAATTGAATACCACACACTTACATCGACAATTGAGATTTAACTGAAATGAAATCAACTATAAATCTTGACAAACCTGAAACAGATGTTACTGAAGGACAATTCAAAACGGAACATGACTGACTAAAACCAATCCTCATATTAAGTTATTTTGTGATAGGATTGACATTTCTTTTATAAAATACGTCCTACTAATTTTTTTTTGATTAAGTGGAAGGACAAGAAGAGTTGGAGGATGAACAACAACCTTTACTTAGTTCAACCTATTAAGATGAAAATAAATAGAAATACAAACACAACAGTGGACCAGCTCTACACTCTCTTCAGGGTGCTGGAGGGTTTGTGGGAGTTTGCTCATCCAGTCCATGTGTTTTGTGGATTTGGAGAAGGCCTTCGACCGCGTTCCCAACGATGTCCTATGAAGGATGCTCTGGGAGTATGGGGTCCAGGGAGCCTTGCTGAGGGCTGTCCGGTCTCTGTACGACTGGAGCAGGAGCTTGGCCGGCAGTAAGTCAGACCTGTTCCAGGTGCATGTTGGACTCCGACAAGGCTGTCCTTTATCATTTGCTCTGTTCATAGTCTTTATGGACAGAATTATTAGGTACAGCCCGGGTCTGGAGGGGATCTGGTTTGGAGACCACAGGATTTCATCTCTGCTCTTTGCAGATGATGTTGTTCTGTTGGCTTTATCAAGGCAGGACCTCCAGCATGCATTGGAGAGGTTTGCGGGTGAGTGTGAAGCGGCTGGGATGAGGGTCAGCACTGCTAAATCTGAGGTCATGCTTCTGGACTGGAAAAAAGGTAGTTTGCCCTCTCTCGGTGGGTGGAGTGCTACTGCCTCAAGAGGAGTTTAAATATCTTGGGGTCTTTTTCACGAGTGAGGGAAGATCAGAGCGTGAGATCGACAGGCGAATTGGAGCGGCATCCGCCATTTGCTGAACCGGTCCGTGTGGTGAAAAGAGAGTTGAACTAGGAAGCAAAGCTCTCACTTTACCTTTTGATCTTAGTTCCAGTACTCACCTATGGTCATGAGTTCTGGGTCGTGACCGAAAAAAAAAGATCTCGACTACAAGCGGCTGAAATGAGTTATCTCCAGAGGATGGCTGGGCGCTCCCTTAGAGATAGGGTGAGGAGCTCAGTCACCCAGAAAGAGCTTGCAGGGCCGCTTCTCCTCCGCATCCTGAGGAGCCAGTTGAAGTGGCTGTGGCATCTGGTACGGATGCCTCCTGGACGCCTCCGTGGAGAGGTGTTCCGGGCATGTCCCACTGCGCGTAGGCCCTGGGGAAGACCCAGGACACATTGGAGAGACACCATCTCTCAGCTGGCCTGGGAACACCTTGGAGTCCCCCCAGAGGAGATAAAGGAAGTGCCCGGGGAGAGGGAAGTCTGGGTATCTTTGCCTCTTGTCCAAGATTAGCGGAAGAAGATGGAAACTACACTGCTTACAAATATTAAAGGAGCACTTCAAAGAAACACATTAGATCCATCAGATCTCAATATGAAGTTGGATATTTCTACAAATAACGACAGGGCAGTGTCTTAGGAACAAAACGATGCCAAGTCTTTTAATGGAAAAAAAGTTTTCAGTCTACAGAGGCTCAATTGTGTAGAAACCATAAAATCAGAGTGAAATGAAGATGTGGCAGGCTACTCCATTTTCTCCAAAACTTCATTTCTGCAACTCAAAATGCTTTTCAGTATCTTGTGTGCCCCCCACGAGCTTGTATGCATGCTTGACAATGTCGCAGCATGCTCCTATGAGATGACGAATGGTTTCTTGTGGCATTTCCTCCCGGATCTGTGTGAGGGCATCCATGAGCTGTTGTACAGTCTGAGGAGCAACCTGGCGGCGCCTAATGGACCCAAACATAATGTCCCAGAGATATTCTATTGGGTTTAAGTCAGGGGATGGTGAAGGCCATTCAATTGTTTCAATTCCTTCATCCTCCAGGTACTGCCTGCAGACTCTTGTCACATGAGGCCGGGCATTGTGGTGCATTAGGAGGAAACCAGGACCTACTGCACCAGCGTAGGGTCTGACAATGGGTTGAAGGATTTCATCTGGATACCTTATGGCAGTCAGAGCACCATTTCCTAGACAGTGGAGGTCTGTGCGTCCCTCCATGGATATGCCTCCCCTGACCATCACTGACCCACCACCAAACCTGTCATGTTGAACCACGTTGCAGGCAGCAGAATGTTCTCCTCGTCTTCTCCAGACTCTTTCACGTCTATCACAGGTGCTCAGGGTGAACCTGCTCTGGTCTGTGAAAAGTACAGGGCACCAGTGGAGGACTTGCCAATCCTGGTGTTCTTGAGCAAATGCCAGTGGAGCTCCACGGTGCTGGGCAGTGAGCACAGGGCCCACTACAGGACGTGGGGCCCTCAGGCCACCTTCATGAAGTCTGTTCCTGATTGTTTGGGTAGAGACATTCACACCAGTGGCCCTCTGGAGGTCATTCTGTAGGGCACGAGCAGTGATCAGCCAGTTCCTCCTTGAACAAAGGAGCAGGTATGGGTCCTGCTGAGGGGTTGAGGACCTTCTACGGCCCTTTCCAGCTCTCCCAGAATAACCAGCAGTCTCCTGAAATCTCCTCCATGTTCTGGAGATTGTGCTGGGAGACACATTAAACCTTCTTGCTGCAGCACGTGTGGATGTTCCATCCTGGAGAAGTTGGACAACCTGTGCAACTTCTGTAGGGTTAAGGAATCTCCTCATACTGCCAGTAGAGAGAATTACACAAGCCAAAATCAGCACGAGTGGAAAACCAGCCAAAAAGATCAAGAGGAAGAAACTTGAAATGACCTCCACATGTAACAGCAGTCCTGTTTGGAGGATTTTCTAATTGTTGCCACTGAAGTGCACCTGTTGTTAATTCATGAACACCAATACAGCTGAAATTGATTAACGAGGCCCTCAGCTGCTGAACCAACAAGAAAATTATCAGACAGGTTTAGTTCAATTCATGCCAGGCCCAATAAAAAAAGATTCCTTTAATTTTTGTGACCAGTATATATGTCATAAACCTGCTCACAGAGCTGCATGACATGCCTTGGGAAGCTACAGGTAAAGGCAGCCAAAAAGGAGCAGCTGGGGGAAGAAGGGGGGCCATACGGAGATGTTGCTCTGGAGAAGGCAGATCACAGCAGCAGTCTCGGACGGAGATGCAGTCGATCAGCTGATTGCTCCGCGAAAGCGCTGATTGTGACGGCTGCTGTGGACGGGGGGAGAGAGTACGCCGGCAGACCTGAGCACGCACGCAACCACTCCATTGGCAGGGTTTGATCCCTGCAGCGTGTGTGAGTACCCGACTGGAGACGCTCAGTCAATTGGGGTTTGAGATGAGATACTGGCATGTGTAGAACCCCATCCAGAGGACCAAGGGCAAACTCGACCACCCCTCAAAGACGAAAGACGTAAGCGACGTTCTCCAGACCCGCCTCCTCACCCAGCTTCAATAGACCGTTTCTGTCCGCTCTTTGAGACTTTTTAGTATCTGCTTTTTTAATTGTTCTTAAATTTTTCTATTTTAACAATTCTTAATTGACTGATATTTTTTTAGAAAAATATTTTTATACATATTTTAAAGCTCTTGATGCTCTCTGGTACAAACCAATGTGGATTAAAAGATTAAAAACTTTTTGGGATTTTGTTTTACTTGTTGATGGACTTCTATTTTGAAAAGAAACGTCTTTTCCTGCTGACGGAGCCCATGTGACTGGCAACAGCCAATCAGGTTTGTTGCTTAGCTGAGAGCTTTGATGCTAGAGCGTAGTGTGCTTTGCCAGCTTCGCAGCCCGAGGGAGGAGACGAGGAACAAATTGACGAAAGCTAGTGTTGCACCAAGAAAATGAGCTGATTTCCAGACGATAGAGCAGGTTACAGAGTTTTATTGATACAATAATTAAACAAATGTTCCCAAGCCCTTTCCTCCGTGACTCGTGTATGATTGGCCGTTACCGTGCTGAATGACATCACTTTAAAAAACATGCAAAAAAAAATACATTTAAAACAACAATACAAACATGCACGGCAAATGAAACGCACAGCACACCTTTAGTCGGACACGGATCAAACAAAAAACAACGCTCAGGAGTATGAACTAAGGGAAGTGACTCAAACAAAAAAAATGAAAAATAGAAAAAAAAAAATACTCCGCTCCCACACCTGATTGATCCACCACACCGAGAGCCCCGTGGGGAAACCGTAAACTTAATAAGAGGACAGCAGGGCACAGTATTCCAACACTAAAAGCAGAAAACACCGTATTAAAAACAAATTTTCATAAAAAATAATTTAGTAAGTATTTAAAAAACTTCTGCTGTCAATAATAAAAACACGAGCTTTATACCTGGTGCGTCGCAAAACCTCACGCCCAGTCTTTATAACCCCCGGTCAGTCCGGATCTACCGCTGCCGTGATGTTGCTATAAAATACAGTAAAAATAAACAATCATTTTAAAACATTGGCTACAGGTGACAATAAAAACAGTCTTACCAGACTCAGAGTCGCATCAGCTAACGCAGCTTCGTCAGCTGCCCTGTCCCACAACAGGAAGCTAGCATCTAGCAACCACACATCAGCTTCCTTTTATACCCTCTGCTGTGGGAACAGCGACACCTACTGGTGCCTCCCGTTACATCCCTCCCCCTCGAAGTGCATCGTCGACCCGACAATGTTGGTCCATTGAGACCTTTGCAGACATGGACAAATTATATGGGTTTGAAAGTTGGCCTGCCGTTTTACGAGTTGACTTTCTAGGCTGACAGACTAAAGGTGCGTCAGTTTCCTCTGCATACTCATGACCGTCAATCTTTTGCTGAATCACTTTGAGTTATATGTATTTTTTTTTTTTTTTATTGACAGTAATACTGTAAAGCATAATTGTGCAATTTAAGTTGTTTTGTTGGTCAAAGCAATGGAAAGAAACTGAAATTTAAGAAACTAAACTAGAACTAATCTTTGAACAACTAGAACTGAATCTAAAAGAACAACAAAATAGATCTCAATCTTAACTTTAAGGTTGAACAAAACTGAGTTTAAGAACTAACCTAGGTTAAAGAAAAATATCTTTTAATATAAATCATTAGATTAAACCAACTGGGATTTATTTTTTTGATGTTATATGTCTTGGTATTGTTTATGTATGTCTAATTAAATAAGACGGCTATAAGACATCATGGTCAGTGGCCTTTTGTTTTCTAAGCTACAAGTTTAATTTTCTAACAGCCGAACCTACTGGTCCAGGTTTACTGTAGCTATCCCTTACGCCCCATTTACACTGGACGCGAACGGAACGGAGTCCGCTTCCATTCGGTGCCCTTGTTATCCTATGGCGTCGTTCACACAAGGAGCGGAGCGGCGCGGAGGGCCCGCACGGTGCAGCGGATCGTTTCGGCGTCTGACCTATTTTGTGCGCGAGCCGCGAGCGTTCCGCATCAATTCTGGCAGGAAGTTACATCAAGATACATGAGAAAATCCAGTTTCTTTTCAAAATATAACCAGTTTTTCACAATAAAACGCCGCGATTGACAAATGTGATCATGTTTTTGTATCTAAACAGACGGTAGACATGGATATAAACTTATCGTCACAACATGCATGCACACACGTGCGCGCGTGAGTACAGAGACACACAAAACAGACAGACACGCACACTTTTTTTTTTGACATGCACACACGCAGATCAACGTGGGCAGACTCCGGTGCGGGGTGAAGGGTTAATAAAATGACAACAGAGATGCAGAGAGCAGCTCCTCTTAGCAGAAACATGGGTTAATAATTTTAGTTTATTAATTTACCCACACACACACACCTGCGAGCGCGTGCGCACAGACACACATGAGCGCGCACACAGATCAATACAGTAGGCCGACAGAGCGGGTGGGTGGGGTTTTTATGTGTAAAGAACCAAATTATTATTTTTATGGTGGTGGCGCAGCTGCTGAACACTGGAACCATCCTCCAGAGGATATTTGGGGATCAGTGTCTTTCTTAATGACACTTCTATACATGGGCGGCCAAGGTGGGAATCGGACCCGCAATCTTCTGATCAACAGTCGACTGCCCTACCGCTGCCCCACAGCCGCCCAGTAAACAAAAGTACCAGTGGTTGCCCCACATCTTAACGTAAAATACTTTGCGGTACATTTGTTTCATTATTATGTTGTCTCCTGTAGGAATTACAAAGTAACTTCAATCTCATACAAGACTCGGACAAATTCTATCCTATAGTTACCTTTAAACAATAAGAACAAGTAATCTGGAATGTATTGAAATTTGGATGTAACTTTGCACAACACTGCAAACCAACAATGGTGACAAAGCTGTAGAGATGCTCCATTGCCTCTCCCCTAGGCCCAAGAGGAGTGTGGCCTATAGTTATCCCATTGGCTCCAAGAAGCCAAAATCCCAAAGACTTCTATTGAAAAAATAAAGTTATTACTCAGACAATAAACAATGAGGTAATTACGTCTTTGAACATCTTGTTTTCCCACTAGAAATCATTTAGGGGTCTGACATTTTTATCTTAGGTGGATGTCCACTGTAAGAGACATCAACTAAAAAAAAAAATAGGGGCATTACTTTGTGCGTTTTTTTTTTTGTTTTTTTTTGAAAAGTTTGACAAATTCTCTCCCGCCTACTTTCTAACATTCAAATAAAAAGAAGGCTACCAAAATCCCTTCATTTCATTAGAAGTCAAACATTTTCTATAGGTGAGATCCCACTCAGTCAGTCCAGTTCTCTTAAGCCTCGTTTCCACTGAGCAGTCACTACAGTACAGTCTGGTTGATATGGTGTTTTGAGCATTTCCATTGTTAAATGGACACATTTCAGAGTCCGACACGTACCTCTTGAAGACCTTCATCCGTTGCAGGTCGACAGAATAGTTGTGGCGGAGTCACTGTTGCCACACGCTGACTGACAGAAAGTGGATTTATCTTAATTTAACATTGAATCTAAATCTGTGGACTGTTATTGCTTTGAAAGAGTGAAAAACGAGAGTGTGCTCTAGAGAGACTTTCGGCCATGACGGAGCGCCTCACATCAACCCTGTGCTAAACGAAATCACAACAGGCCCAGAAAGAATAAAAAGTCCAAAAACGATTTAAGGGATGGAACCCAGCTGCCCAAGGTCAGAATGGTGTCACTCTGGGTGTCAGTGTTTAGGTTGAGACTCTCTTTACTCCCTTACTTCATTGGCATATCATTATCATTCAATTTTTCATTTTATTTCATCTTTAAAATGTAAATTTAATTTTGAAACTTTGATATTTAACTCTGTTAAATTAAATTTTGATCTTGCTTTTCAAAATTGTTAATATATCTTACTATTGTGCAATGTATAACGTTTTTGTCACAAACATCCATTAAATGATTATCTATGACGCTCTGCTTGTTGGTGCAAATAACCACATGATTAATTTGCATATGGGGGAGAAGAAACATTGGTTTCCAGTAAAGGGAGGGCATAAGTTGATGACATCAAAGCTTTGTAAGCAGGAGTTGCAGCTGTCAAAAAACGAGAGGATGTCGCTCCAGGATCCGACAGACCTCTGCTTTCCTCAGCTCTTCAATGACTCCTGCAGGAAGCCGGCGTCACTGTTGTCTGAGACGATGTTGCTTCATGTTGTGCTCTCCTGCATCTCTCTGATCACAGTGGTTCTAAATCTGATGATTATCATCTCAGTCTCCCACTTCAGGCACAAACTTTCAGTGACTTTTTGATTTAACTTTTTTGGGATTGTTTTCCATACTTTGTTTTACATATCAGTTAGAAATATGGTGCATGAATGACAAAGTGAAAATGTTCCTTTTTGTTTTCATCTATTGTACTTTAATTGTGCATTAAGAATTGGCAGATTATAAAGTTATTATTTAAGTGAGTTTATGTTTTTGTACTCTAATCCCGTTTTTCTGTGTCTCTACAGGCAGCTGCACACTCCCACTAACATCCTCCTCCTTTCTCTGGCTGTCTCAGATTTTCTGGTTGGTCTCGTATCGATGCCTGTTGACATCCTTAGAAAAACGTCCTGCTGGTATCTTGGTGACTTTTTATGTTCTTTATTTATGTATGTGTCCTACATCATCACCTCAGCCTCAGTAGGGGTGATGGTTCTCATATCAGTTGATCGTTTTGTGGCGATCTGTGACCCTCTGCATTATCCAAGCAGAGTGACTGAAAGAAGAGCAAAAGTGTCTGTCTGTCTCTGTTGGTTCATCTCTGCTCTGTATAATATTATACTGGTGAAAGATGAACTGATTCAGCTAGGAATGCATAATTCCTGCCATGGAGAGTGTGTGATTTTTGTGGACAGCATTATAGGAACTCTTGACATTGTCATAACCTTTATTGTTCCAGTTTTTGTGATTGTGGTTCTGTACATGAGAGTGTTTGTGGTGGCCGTGTCTCAGGCTCGCGCCATGCGTTCTCATGTTACAGCCGTCACACTGCAGCTCTCTGTGGCTGCAACTACAAAGAAATCCGAGCTGAAAGCAGCCAGGACTCTGGGAGTTCTAGTACTTGTCTTTCTGTTTTGTTTCTGCCCATATTACTGTGTCTCCATTGCAGGTACTGAATTGTTCAACAGATTTTCAGAGTTTGTGTATTATTTGTTCTTTTTTAACTCCACCATAAACCCTCTGATCTACACGTTGTTGTATCCGTGGTTTAGAAAAGCAGTCAAACTCATCGTCACTCTTCAGATTCTAAAGCCTGGCTCCTGTGAGGCAAACATACTGTAGTAAAGGGACTTGAACTCAAAAATCTTAGATTATAAACAAAATTCTCCCGATGGAAAGACCATGGTTTAAACTCTTTCCTGTGTGGAGTTTGAGCTTGAAGTTCTTAGTGCGTCTCGCCCGGGTTCTTTTTAATCGAGGAAAAAACATAATACAAGAGATCAAATTAAGCAATTTTCTTTGGAGATGAAGTACATTTCACAAAGCTTATAGAGACTAATTCTTGGAATTCATCTTTAACCCCCCCCTTCTGAAGCTACATACATGGAGGGCCGTTCCCAAGATGCTCTCATTTAAAAATCACTATAGGGTTACGTGACACCAGAAGCTAATCAAACTGCTTAGCTCCTCCCCCGACACCAGCTGCAGACCCCTCCTGTCTGCAATGCAGCTGCAGATCTCAGACAGTAGAATTACAATAAGAAAACGAATAAAGCAATTAAAAAGCAGTAATTACACACTGTATAACAGCACAAATGTGTATGAAGATCCTTCATGTCTCATAAGATTTTTTGTGGCCCTGCAACAGTAGCTAGGATGGCTTCATAAACCCAGAGATCCCGAAAGGATTTCAATGATGGACTGATGGGTAAAAACAAGATATTGCTTTAATCCATCCTAAACTTTACATTGTGCTCCATTGTATTAATCTTTTCACGTTTATCAGCACCAGGTTTACCTGAGTAAAATCACATGTCCTTCACACTAGAGCCGCTTTTTAGTTTTCCCCTTATTTGTATTTGTTTTGACTTTTATGTTTTTGTCTTCGACTGCAACCCGAACTACATTGCACCGGCCCATTCCGAGCTCTCCTGCAGGGGGTGGGCCCCATGGAAGGAGCCCTGGCCACCAGGTGCTTGCCTCCGAGCCCCAACCCCAGGCCTGGCTCCAGGGTGGGGCCCCGGTGACGCGATTCCAGGCTACATACCTGGATCTCTAGTGTTTTCATTCATGAAGGGGTTCTGAACCGCTCTCTGTCTGGCTGCCATGGGAGACCCTTGCAGGGGCAGAAGCCCCCGACAGCATAGCTCCTAAGATCACTCAGGCACTCAAACCCCTCCACAACGTTAAGGTGGCAGTTCACGGAGGGGCATTTACAATATTCATTTAGAGGAAAAAAAATATTGAAGTGGAAAACATGCTGTCATATGCTTAAATCATGTTATTTTTTAGGAAGCCTGTCATTGAAATATTTCTTTTAAATCAAAACAATAAAGACAACTTCTGCACATGTAATAGATAGTCATTTTTTTCCATCTCTACTAAAAAGTCAAACTTATTTTTTACATACTTACTTATTTATATATTTATATGGATGTTTACTCCTGAACTCACTACGACACAGAGTTCAGTGGTGGCGAGTGCAGACTGTAGAAAGGGAAGATAGAACTATATATATATATAATATATATATATATATATTTGTAATTTTCTTTTTTTTCTATTTAGTCAAGTTAATTTATCATCTAAATAGACTAAACTAAACTGGTTATTCCTTCACTTAGAACCTTCTTTTTTAGAAAAAAAAAGGATCCTCTCCCAGGACAGACAGGCGATACACCAGTACTGTTTAGAAAGAATAAGCTTATCTAACTTTATAACTGTCTGAATAGTGTTCATCCAGATAGAACCGGGGGTGCAATCTACGGCCAAGAACAGAAGCACAGACGATCCATCTGGAATCTGAAATCGTTTCCACTTCCTCAGAGGGAAGTGGGAAAGAGGGACAACACGTGAATTTCACTGCACCAAACACAAGTATAAAGAACTACACACAAATAATAAAGAAAAGGAGGACAGAAGTAAATGAAAAAAGAGGATAGAGCTCCAGTGCATCATACTTACTCACCATATCTCTAATGGAGCACCCAGCCACCCAGCCATCTTGTTCTTTCGGTCACGACCCAGAGCTCATGACCATAGGTGATTACTGAAACAAAGATTGACCGGTAAATTGAGAGGTTTGCTTTCTGGCTCAGCTCTTTTTTCACCACAACGGAACAGTTCAGCGACCGGAAAATGGCGGATGCCGTTCCAATCCACCTGTCCTCATGCTCTGATCTTCCCTCACTCGTGAAAAAGACTCCAAGATATTTAAACTCCTCCAACTGAGGGAAGAGCACTCCACCCACCGAGAGTGGGCAAACTACCTTTCTCTGGTCGAGAACCATGGCCTCAGATTTAGCAGTGCTGACCCTCATCCCAGCCGCTTCACACTCGGCTGCAAACCGCTCCAATACATGCTGGAGGTCCTGGTCTGATGAAGCCAACAGAACAACATCATCTACTAAGAGCAGAGATGAAATCCTGTGGTCCCCAAACCAGATCCCCTCCAGACCCGGGCTGCGCTTAGAAAATCTGTCCATAAAGACTATAACCAGAGCCAGTGATAAAGGGCAGCCTTGTCGGAGTCCAACATGCACCGGGAACAAGTCTGATTTACTGCCGGCTATGCGAACCAAGCTCATGTTCCAGTCATACAGAGACCGGACAGCCCTCAGTAAGACTCCCTGGACTGCGTACTCCCAGAGAACCCTCCACAAGTTACCACGGGGAATGTGGTCGAATACCTTCTCCAAATCCACAAAACACATATGGACTGGATGAGTGAACTCCCACAAACCCTCCAGCACCTTGAAGAGAGTGTAGAGCTGGTCCACTGTTCCACAGCCAGGACGGAAACTGCATTGTTGTTCTTGGATCGCAGTCAGAGACCTGTCCCTCACCCGAAGGGGCATGACCCTCTCGTCCACTGGTGTGAACCCCAACACTTGGCAGCTGAGCTGGGGGTTCACGAGTAAGCCCACCGCCTCTCACCATGGGCAACTCCAGAGAGGTAGAGAGTCCAACCTCCCACGAGGAACTGAGTTTCAGAGCCCAGGCTGTGCGTGGAGGTGAGCCCATATATCTAGCTGGTTTCTCTCAACCTCTCGCACAAGCTCAGGCTCCTTCCCTTTCTTAGGGTCATTGAGATCTTTCATGGAGCTGTAGTCCAAGGGAGATTGACAGTCATGTTTAGCCTCTTCCATTTTCAATGAACTGCTCCAACAATGGATCTTTCTTTCATCAAGCTGCTTGGTAATTTTGATGTGATTGTGATTTCTATTTTTTTAGAACATGTTTCTAAACCCTAAGATTATGTGGTATGTGGTAAGGAACGAGGACCGTTCGATAGGTTGATTGCACACAAAGGCAGGCGTGGCTCAGAGTTAATAAAATAACATTTTTATTACAAAAGTCCTAAAAACACAATGAAAAAGAGTTCAATAAAACAATCACACCAACTAAAACTAGATTTGCAATTCCTATAAAGAAATTGCGTCTGATTGCTGAAAGCAATACCGTATTAAAGCAATTTTAAAGCTGTTACTATTAAAAGCCAAAAATACCCACTTTATATATGTATGCATATGTCAGTTTCCACAGATCTAGAGAAATTGCCTTTCAAACTTTCATCAGACCACCACTAGATGACGCCAAAGATTTAAAAACAAAAGATAGAGGCTTAAACACAATTTCCTAAATTATAGCGCCACCTATAGGAATATTTTCATAAAACTTTACGTACTTCTTTATCACTGTAGGATGAAGTTATTTCAAATTTGTGAAGTTTTGACAATCTTTGTAGGATTTAGAGCATGTTAAAAAATCAGTGACCACACCCACCTCATTAGCATTACGTTTTTTCAAAAACGGTAAGGAATATCGCCAATTGAGTGGTACCATTGAATTCGGGGTACTCTAAACAGGGTGTGTACCAATTTTTGTCGAGTTTGATGAAACTTTGTTGAATAGGGAGCCAAAAACGTGTTTTACGAAAAATCGCAAATAGCGAAAAATCTAGACCAACAGAATTTAATGGTCCAAATTTGAAAAACGTTCATTAGCATCCAAGGAACACACACAAAAAGAAAGCACAAATTTCTGACTTACGGTATTCGAGATAGAGGCCAAAAACTAACTGCTTACTAAAACGATCACCCGGTGGCGCTATAGAGCAGCATTGAGCTGCAATTTTAAGAGAACGTGTAGTTTACTATACCCTATGATATTGGAAAGTTTCATGAAATTATCTTTAGTATTTTTGAAGATATAAGCATTTAAAAGTGCTCACAATGTTAAGTCAATGGGAAAAATAATTCATAAAAATATTAATATAAAATCAACCATAAGTCCAATGGCTATACAAAATACAAGCACACTTCTCACAATAGAGCTTTACAAAGTACTTTTGATTCCATCTTTATAACTGCTTTTGACTACGAGGAGAAGCGCGCCAAAAATGCGGCGGAATAATAATAATAATAAACTATAATAAAGTTGTACAACAACATACTCTGATTGCTTTCAGCAATCAGACAATAAAGATCAGTTAGCTGAGGGCCGTTTAGCTACGTAAGGTGGAGGCCCCCCAGACAAAACAACTAAAATATAATTCACCCCACTCATGTGATTTGCACACTCATACGTGAATCCCTTCACCAGGACAAGACACTCCAATTGGGGGAAAGCCTCCACCTGGGCACAAGATCAAGTCCTCAGCACTGAGGGAAAGGGGAAAACAGAAATAAAATTCACACACAAAAATAGAAATACAACACTTTTAAGCAAAAATGGAGCTGGGCGGATTGGCTGCGGCAGCTCCACTGCAGCTCAAAAACAAAACAGTGCTCCTCCAAACATTAAAAACACAGCGTTAAAAGCAGACGGCTAAAAGGATAAAAGTTCAAAAGGTAAAAGCGCCCGTGTTCCTCAGCTCTCTTCCGGTGGGGGACTGGGTCCGGATGTGCCCTGGTGCTCTGTTGTGCACCTTTGTCGGACAACAGCAGCGGCTAGCCACCCCAACAGAACCCTCGGGTCATGCACGACGAGAGCAGGCGAGCAGCAAGTCGTCCCGAAAAGAGATAGAAACAAAGCAGCAGCCGTTCCAGGGTTACTGGGCGCACCAGAAAGTCTCTGGCGATGGAAGACATTCAAATAAATAAAAGAAAAAGACTGCTTACCAGGAAGTGTGAGGCTTTAGGCACTGCTGACTCACCTGACTGTCCCCTGAGAAGCACCAAAAACAAGCAGCAAAATGTAGGGGCTCTGTTTAAGCTTAGACCAAATTGCTGTGTTGTTATCCGGAGCTACCAAATTTAACAGAAGCAATGTGAAGCCTGCTGGCATCTTCACATAGGCAGCCCGACACCGCTACATACCTGCGAGGCGAACCGGAAGTGCGCAACCAGTAGTAGGCGGACGTAATAGAGGACTACCGGTAGATGAGAACGTTAAAGAGTGAATCATAAATTTTATTTAAAAAGGATACTAGTGCCGGTATGTGCATCATTGTTTTGGCAATTCCGATAATGGCTAAGAGACACGCTTACGAAGCACAGTTTAAACTGAAAGCTATCAGTTATGCTGTGGAACATGGTAATCGGGCAGCCGCAAGGGAATACAACATCAACGAATCCATGGTTCGCAAATGGAGGAAGATGGAAAACGAGCTGCGACAGGTGAAGAAGACGCAGCGGAGTTTCCGTGGACGCAACGCGAAGTGGCCCGAGTTGGAAGACCGACTCGAGCAATGGATTGCCAGTCAAAGGACAGCAGGGCGGAGCCTCTCTACAGTCACCATACGACTAAAGGCATTATCGCTAGCGGAAGAAATGAAAATTGAACATTTTCAAGGAGGTCCGTCTTGGTGCTTTCGCTTCATGAAACACCGTCATCTTTCCATCCGGGCCAGGACCACGGTGGCGCAGCAACTTCCAGCAGATTACAAGGAAAAGCTGGCAGCCTTCCGCTCCTACTGCGGCAACAAGATAGCGGACAAACACATCCAGGCCAGCCACATCACGAACATGGACGAGGTGCCGCTCACTTTTGACATCCCGGTGAGTCACACAGTCGAGAAGATGGGGACCAGCACGGTGGGGATTCGAACAACGGGGCACGAAAAGTCCGCTTTCACAGTTGTGCTTGGCTGCCATGCTAGTGGGCAGAAATTGCCACCTATGGTGATTTTCAAGAGAAAGACTTTGCCGAAAGAAAAGTTTCCAGCCGGAGTCACCATTAAGGCAAATGGAAAGGGCTGGATGGACGAGGACATGATGAAAGAATGGCTGAGTGAGATGTATATAAAGAGACCGGGTGGTTTTTTCTACATGCGTGCTCATCTCACAGCCGCTGTGAAAAAACTAGTGCAGCAAACAAACTTGGAGCTCACTGTCATTCCAGGAGGCCTGACAAAGGAACTCTAACCGCTGGACATCGGTGTAAACAGAGCATTTAAAGCAAGGCTGCGAACGGCGTGGGAGCGATGGATGACCGATGGTGAACACAGTTTCACAAAGACTGGGAGGCAGCGGCGGGTGAGTTATGCCACAATTTATGGATGGATTGTGGATGCTTGGGCTAATATCTCAGCTTGCACTGTGATTCGAGCTTTCAGAAAAGCCGGCATCATTTCCGAAGAGCCGCACGGAAACGAGACGGACTCTGAGACTGACGAGAGTGAACCTGGCGCCTTAGATGGCGATCTAGCTCAGCTGTTCAAATCAGACACAGAGGATGAGGACTTTGATGGGTTTGATTGATCATAGTTTGGAAAAAAAAAAGTGATTATGGATGTAATGTATGGAAATAAAATTCATTATTATTATTATTATGTGTCAATTAAGCACAACCAAACTCAGTTTTGCTCCCGCTGTCTTTTTAAGTACACACTACACATTATTAGCTAAGCAGGTTGCCCGCGCTGCCCGCTCCCTGCAGCACCTCTGTCTCCCCCGGCGTGTGAAGCCAGCAAACACAGCTGAATGGAAGCTGTCTGCAGACAGAGCGCCGCGCACAAACATGACAAAGAAAGTCAGAATGGATTTGTATTTCACTTCTTTAATTCCGATCGGGTTTGGACCAGTTACTGCTGTTACCGGTCTCACAAACTATGTTATGTTACATTAAAAGCAGGGTTCTGTCTGCATATGGATCGGTACTTGCAGACACAGCTCGGATCTTTTTCTTGCGGCCGCTCTGCCTCTCGCGCACGCTTTCACATGTCAGTGGAGCAGGTGGAGGAGCGCACGAAGAAACTTTCACTTCCTCACTGCGGAAAACAGAGGAAAAAGTACACTCCGTGTTCGCGCGTGTAGCCTACCCGCCACAGCAGCAGCAGCAGCAGCAGCAGACCCTCTCGTCCGCGGCGAACCCGGACCCGTGATCTGCTGTCCGTCTGAGCGGGTGCACCAGCAGGGAGCACAGATTCATTGCTTTTTGGCAGTTCCAACCACCGTAATATAACAGAAATAGGAACACATTAATTGTGCTTTTTTCCACCATGAGGCGCTGAGTTTGCGACTCCTATGCCGCGTCCAGTGGCCCGTCCTGCTTGTTTCTATAACCACTATTGCTCTCTCCCCATTTTTACTTGCTAATCATTTGTCTGGCCGGGACCGGGGGGGCTTTAGCTGTTTCTGTGACTAAGATGAAGGCTGTCCCGCATTAACCCGAGAGGAGGAACATAAGGGACGTTTTTTTTAAATAATAAAATAAATCAATTATCACAGATCAGGAGAGTTAAGCAGGTTACCCGCGCTGCCCGCTCCCTGCAGCACCTCTCTCTCCCCCGATGTGTGAAGCGAGCAAACCCCGCTGAAGGGAGGCTGTCTGCAGACAGAGCCGCCGCACCAACAGGGCAAAGAAAGTCGGAATGGATTCGTATTTCACTTCTTTAATTCCTTTTTTTTTTTTTTTTTTTTTGTCACTTCTTTAATTCCGATCGGGTCACTGAAAACAGCCCGTGCCGAAGGTTGAGTTCCTGATTGGCTGATGTGATGCAGCACCTGTGGAACTCTGTGGCCTGCTGTGAAATGAAGTCAGACTTTAGCTTCAAGCTCTAAGCAGCACGCGCTCTCGTGCTCGCCTAAACAGCGTTTTTATGAGCCCGCCCACTATGGCAGGAAAAGTAAAGGGATTGGCTAAAACTTCACAGTACTTAAGAAAGTAGAAATGATTGACATGTCCAAAGACCAATAGACCTTTAATGAACTGCTGCTCCATTTGCAGCAGCTTGTTTCGGTTTCGGGAGAGCCGCGTAAATCAGAATTGTTTCTGCTTGGAATCAAACTTCGGTGACCAACCCTAGTTTTACCATGCCCGCGCCTTATAGTCAAGAGCGCCTTATATGTTAGTCAAATACATAAAAAGAACCAAAAACTCAAACTGCGGCCTATCACCCAGTGCGCCATATGGTCGTGAAAATACTCGTCAGTGTTGGCAAGGAGCAAAGACAGAAATCCAGATGTATTATATTGGAAAATGTGAATAAGCTATTAAATTAGGAGCGGACTTGGTGCAGAGGTGAAGCAGTCTGATGGTGAGTCTGACATGAGTTTGACAAGTTAAAATAATAAAACAAGGTCGCCACCTTATGGAAATGGTGTGAATTACAACACTGCTTTGTGTCATGACACATCAAAGAGTCGGAAGTCTGATTTTGGATTATTTTTCAAAATATTGGAAATATTTGAACTGAAAATAAAAAGTTTTCTGGTGATTTTATGATGGAAAGCTATAGCTATTATAAAAGAATAATAAATATCCATATAAGATTAAAGTCGTAAAATGGTGAGAGACAAGTCAAAATTTGATTAGAATAAAGCCATAGTTTTAAACATTTAAGAGTACAAAATAACAATTTTGGGATTTAAAAAAATGTTATTTTACAAGGAGAACTTTATTTAAATTTAAAGTTGTCATTTTATGAAAAAAAATAACAAAAGTTGTACATTTACAAAAAAAAAAGTATAATAGACAATATACCCTCTTCATGTGACTTCAGATAAAATGGCGACAGAGCTGTAAATGTGGGTTGTAACTTCCGGTTTACGGGTCTAGACCGTGAAAGCTGACAGCTAAACGCTGTTGAACACAATGTTTCATAAATAACAAAAGGTAGCCTTACCGATTGTAACGGAAAATCAAAGAATATTTGTGTGAATGCATTACAATGCATTCACACTATAGTGATCCTGTTTCTCTTTATTATTATTATTATTATTTATTTCATCTTCCGTACGTTTTTTGGAACGTAAAAACTTTATCACACTTTATGCAACTTACACAATCTTGGTATCAAAACGTCCGGCTCGTTCAGGACATTGATGCTTGTATTATTAGTAGTTGTGAACTTTACAGTTTTTGCGTAGTTACACAATTTGTGCGTTTTTTCAGCCCCATTATAACTAATAGGATTTTTTACAAATTCCTGCAAATTACACACTTTATGCAATTTAAGCAGTTTTACACATCCAGCAACTTCAGGAAATCCATGCCTTTACTACACAATATTACAACTACACAAGTTACACAAATTTAACACAATTTTACACAACTACACAGTTTTACACAATTTTACACAAATTTGTGCAAATTTTCAGCAAATTCCGCATTTTAAGCAATTTTACACATCCAGCATGTTCAGCAAATTCATGCTTTTACTACACATTATTACAATTACACAAGTTACACAAATTTAACACAACTTTACACAACTACACAATTTTACACAATTTTACACAATTTAAAGCAAATTCAGCATTTTATGCAATTTTACACATCCAGCATGTTCAGGAAATTCATGCTTTTACTACACATTATTACAACTACACAAGTTACACAAATATAACACAACTTTAAACAACTACACAATTTTACGCAAATTTGTGCAAATTTTCAGCAAATTCCGCATTTTAAGCAATTTTACACATCCAGCATGTTCAGCAAATTCATGCTTTTACTACACATTATTACAACTACACAAGTTACACAAATTAACGCAATTAATGCTAATTACAGCTAGCATTTCCAGCAACGATGCATTCACACATGCATTATCGGAGGTAATGCAATTTCTAGTTATTTTAGAGATGTCCTACCTGATTGTTTTCATTTTTCTCTCTTAGATGGTTCAAAAATCAAAGTACAAATGTTTGGAATCCCGACTGCAGAATCCGCACATTTTTTTCCCCACATTTCTATGGATGACATTAAACAAGTCATTGACAATTTCACTCTGACAACCTGGTCAAAGTTAGACAAAGGTTACAAGTACTTCACTAAATGCAACTTGTTGAGTCATAAAGATGATTAAGATTTAATTCCTTTAATCTGTGTTAATGCTAACGCTAGGAATAGCTTTAGCCATGAGACATGGAACTGCATATGATCTTTTCTCACTAGTTAAGAGTTGCCTAAATTTCTGTGTGCACAAAATCATTGTAAACAGAGCAAAAGTCAGACAATTCCAGTGTCTCTGACCTTAAAGTAAAACTTATAACTGTTGAAATGTTTTCTACTGCGGTCACTAGCCGCTGTTCGCTCAGCCATGGTTCTGACATTCTGATCTTTTTTTATACAGAAATATTCATATATTGTCTATATTTTTGACACAAAGAAACATTTTCTGTGGTGAAGTTTCTGAAGAGATGTCTACCTTATTCAGCCTTACTGTAGGAAAATTGTTCATTTCACAAATTCCACAAATTAGCAACTTTATTTAATTGGAGCACTTACGCGAGGATTGAGTTTATCCTCAGACTTTCCTCCTCAGAAGAGGCTGAATGTTTTCTCGTCTACAAATGTGAACTACATTCCCGGAGCAAAAACGGGACGGTTGAGCTTTTCTTCTGACTCAGACTCTCCTCCTCGGAAACGCCTTCATGCCTCCTCATCTCCAAACATCAACTACATTCCCGGAACAACAACGGGACGGTTGAGCTTTTCCTCAGACTCGGACTCCTCTCCGAGATCTCTCCAGAGGAGCTCCAGCCCTACAAACTCGCTTTGAACAAAAAACTCTTTTAAAATGATTGCATTCATTTTTTTCTGTAATTGTCTCCATGTTCTGCTGTGTTTGAATAAACTTTGTAAAATTGTTTCAAAAGTTTTAGTTTGACAGACTTTTTCTTCTTAGTACTAGATTTGATCTTGGTGGAAAGCCTCTTTATTTTCCTTGAAATCAGCTGTGAAAGTAAGCCGGAGCGGTCCAGAGCGACGTCCCGCTGAAGGAATTGGAGGTGGAACGCCTCTCTAGTTTTGAAGATCAGCTGTGTGGCCGGTTTTTGCTGCATACCACATGACAGAAGCCGCGGTCGTTTCTATGAAAGAAAAAAAAAGGACACTCAAGCTGTGAGCAGGCAGCGCTTCAATTGGATGTTTGTATTGATTTTAGTGCTGCATTGGCCAGTTATATGAGGAAATGCTCTGGATCTCTCTCCCGATGTCCGAATTCCTCCCCTACTCACTGTATAGTGCATTTCATTTGCCATTTTGTACTGCTGTCTGACTCCAACATTCAACATCGAGTGCACTTGAAATTTCTCATAAGTCTGCGAAAAACTAGCGTGCATCGATGCTCACTATATTAGCCAATATAGACCACAATGCATTGCAGTCGAATAATTTTTGCGATTTAAACATTTTTTATAATAAACCCTCCACATTTTTATCATCAGAACTCGATTTATGAGTAGATGTTGTGAAATCTTCATATTGATTAGATCCAGCATTTAGAAAAATGAAGAAAAGTTGTGAGAATGGTGTCCAAATTGCTCTCAAAATCCAGAGCACTATATAGTCACACACTATAAGGGTTTTTAGTGGTTAAGGGATTAGGGTGGGAATTTGGACATTGCCCCGGTCTGTCTTAGATCTTTTCACTCGGGGCGGAGCTACAGGGTGGCAAGGTCTGGCAGCTGCCCCCCCAGCAAAAAGCTTTGCCACCCCACTTGCCACCCCAATTTTTGAGTCAAAATACCATCTGCATTCCTCCCTCCCTTCTGGATGATTTAATTTGAATATTTACCTAGGAACTTTCGTCAAGCATTAGTTTCCTGTAGGACGGGTCAGAGACGACGCACGTTCAGATCTTGTTTACAGCGGCTGGAACGTCTTTCTTTCAGGCAAAATGTTCCAATCTAAGATAAGTTGAGCAAAGATAAACATATGCAAATGTTTATTGATTACTTGTCTGATTATTACAAGTTGCAGTTGGGTATTTATGATTATACTTTGAAAGATATGTGATCGTTTTGGTTTGGCGCAGCTGCAGGCTACAAACACTCTCTCAGACCTGCGCGGCTGCAGCGCTCTCTTCTTACCATACCATCTTCGAACCATCAGACTCTGAATTTTTTTAACCCCTGAATTTTTATCCTGAATCTTTTTAACCCTTGCTTTTTAAACAGCAAAATTTTATGCTCCCAAAAATATTTTCTATCTTAAATATGTCAGTGTTTTTTATTTCGGGATTTAAAATTTCGATGGGTCAGAAATTCGACTTGAAAAAATTTGGAGTGAAAAACGTCGCACAAACAGTGTCACTAGAACAAATAGTCGATCCAGGAAAACATCGATATCCAGCCAATCAAATCATGACACTGACGTGACGTCGGTGTTTCCTGGAGTCCAAGATGGAAGCCAACCAGTGAATACGGTTGTCACTGTTCGAACGGCTGCATGTTTTGGCATCTCCGCGTTTTTTTAGATCATTTAGATCGTTTTTTTTCTTGCTGGTTAGAGTTTTGTTCAACTCTTGTGGGTGGGATTACTTTTTGCCACCTTTATTTGTTTGTATATATTAATTTACTGTTATTTTCCCTATTTCTTACTTTTTATCGTGACTTTTTCGGTCATGTTTCTGTTTGTAACGCACTTAGCAACGGCGCGTTTGTTGTATACTCGTGATCAGCAGATGGCTCTGCGCAACATCGCCTTTCTCTACGGGGAGAAACTGGACATTCCCAAAGAGATCCGGAGGAAGAGAAGAGGCTGCAGAGCTGGACGAAAGCTCCAGGAGAGGAGACGGACATATAAGCCCAACGTGCCCTCTGTCATCCGGGTGTCGGCTGCCCCCAGCGGGGTTCAGGGGTGTAGCATGCATCATGTGCTTTACGGAGACCTGGCTGAATGGACTGACTCCAGACTCTGTGGTCTCGTTGGACGGGTTCAAACTTCTGCGCGCGGACAGGAGTGAGGCGGAGAGCGGAAAGTAAGTAAATGTTTATTTCTATAGCACCTTTCAATAGATAAAAATCACAAGGTGCTTCACAAAGAGACATAAAATTAACACCAGTCAGATAATATTGCATAAAAGCAGTAAATAAGAACAAATAAATAACCTTATTTAAAAAAGCTCGGTCTCCTTGACCGGAAAAGAGGTCGGGAGGGAGATCTCGTCCAAAAATGAGAGATGGAAAGAAGAACGGGCTCGCAACATATCAAACTGCACATCTGCATAAAAGAACAGCTCTGCTCTGCAAACATGGAGCTTCTGGCTGTGGGCATGTGGCCGTATATCTCTCGAGGGAGTCAACATGTTACATTTACATACTTCCTCCCTTCTGAATGACGCTGCTGCTGTGGAGCTGCCGGCGCGCGGTGAATCCCCCCACTTCACCCGCTCACATCCTGCTCATCACCCGGGACTTTAACGCATCCTTACCACCTCCAAAGAGCACGTGAATTGCATGACATAGAAGAAGAAATATCCAACAATCCATACACACTGGACGTTCTGATCACAACTCGGTGCGCTGCTCCCATTACATCCCCAAAGATAGCTGGTACAGAAGAAGTCTGTGAAAGTGTGGACGGATGAAGCCATGGAGAGTCTGCAGAACTGTTTCCAGAAAGGACTGGAGACACTCTGCATCTCATGGAGATGACATCGACGCTCTGACCCACTGCCCTAGAGCAATTCTGTGAGGAGAACACCAACTCGAAGGGTTTCGGTGCTTCAACAACAAAAAGTGGGGTGACCCCTAGCTTAAAGCACATGCTGAACCAGAAGAAGAGGGCTTTTGTTTCAGGGGACAGAGAGGAGCAGAGGAACGTTCAACATGAACTCCAGCATAAGCTCAGGCAGGCCAAGGACAGCTACAGGAAGAAGCTGGAGGAGCGGCTGGAAGGGAACAACACACAGGAGGTGTGGAGAGGACTGAAGAACATGTCAGGATCTGGACAGAGTTAACACCAGAGTGAGACCTGATGGAGACCAGCGGTGGGCCAATCAGTTAAACCTGTTTTTTAACAGGTTTGACTCTAACCCCTCCCCCTCTGCATCGATCTCTCCTCCTACCTCTTCACATGTCTTCCGTTCACCATCTACCTCCACCATGCCCTGGTCATCTTCACAGCTCCCTTTTCCCTGTCTTTGCCCCACTCCAACTGACCACATCAACAACCCCCTTTGACCTCCACTCCCCCCCTCTCCTTTACATCGGACCAGGTGAGGAGGGAACTGGAGCGACTGAAGACCAGGAAAGCTGCAGGACCTGACGGCATCAGCCCCAGACTGCTCAGGAGCTGTGCGGGTCAGCTCTGTGATGTACTCCGGTACATCTTCAACCTGAGCTTAAGCCTGGAGAAGGTCCCTCTCCTGTGGAAGACCTCCTGTGTGGTTCCGGTTCCAAAGACCCGAAGGAGCCGAACCACTACAGGCCAGTCGCCCTCACCTCCCACCTCATGAAAACCATGGAGAGACTCGTCCTTAAGCATCTCCGCTCTGTGGTGAGCACCACAATCGGCCCGCTGCAGTTCGCCTATAGGCCAAGAATCGGGGTGGAAGATGCCATCATCTACCTGCAGCACCGGGCCTTGACTCACCTGGAAACTGCTAGGAGCGCTGTGAGAATGATGTTTTAGACTTCTCCAGCGCCTTCAACACCATCCAGCTTGGACTGCTACAAGGGAAGTTGGAGCGAGCAGGAGTGGATGAGCGACTGGTGGGATGGTCCATGGACTACCTGACCAACCGACCACAGTACGTGCGTCTGCACGACTGTGTCTCTGAGGTGGTAGTCTGCAGTACTGGAGCCCCTCAGGGAACAGTACTGTCCCCGTTCTTCTTCACACTCTCTTACACCTTGGACTTCACCTACAACACCAACAGCTGTCATCTGCAGAAATACTCTGATGATTCAGCTATTGTGGGCTGTGTGTCTGAGGGAGATGATGCAGAGTATAGGTCGGTCATCGCGGACTTTGTGAGCTGGTGTGAGAACAACCACCTGTGACTGAACACCAGCAAGACCAAGGAAATGGTGATCGACTTCCATAGAAGGACGGTGACTCACACACCGGTGAACATCCAGGGAGATGAAATAGTCACTGTTGACAGTTTCAAGTATCTGGGTGTTCACCTGAACAACAAAATGGACTGGTCCCACAACATCGACTACCTTTACAAGAAAGATCAAAGTCGACTCCACCTCCTGAGGAGACTGCGGTCCTTTGGGGTGTGCAGACATCTGCTGAGGACGTTCTTTGATTGGGTGGTGGCCTCGGCTGTTTTCTACGCTGTTGTCTGCTGGGAGGCGAGCTGCTCTGACCGGGACAGGAAGAAAATCAACAAGCTGGTGAGGAGAGCCAGCTCTGTCCTGGGCTGCTCGCTGGACTCTGTGGAGGAGGTGGGTGAGAGGAGGATGTTGTCCAAACTCAGATCCATCATGGACAACAGCTCTCACCCTCTGCATCAGACTCTGATGGGGCTGAAAAGCTCCTTCAGCAGCAGACTGAGACATCCCCAGTGTAGAAATGAACGCTACCGCAGATCATTCCTCTGCACAGCCATCAGACTGCACAACGCCGTTGTTTAAATGTTTGAATTTTTAAATAGGTTAATATGTGTATATAGTTATTGTATAGTATTGTATAGTATATAGTTATTGTAGATAGGTGTGTATTACTCATATATATATTTATGTTCATAGGAATATGTGTGTTTGCAAAATGTTTTAGGTATATGGGTGCCATGACATATAAATGTATCCCTTGGGATATGAATAAAGTTCAATTCAGTTCAATTAGTATTATGTGAAACTCGCACAAAAACATTCAGTGACCGGTAACTTGATCAGGGAAATATTAACAGTGGCTCATTTGACCATAGTCAATGACGTCTTCTGTTCGCCGGCACCTGAGCTCGAGACGTGCCTGATGACGGGTTAAGCAGATGTGCAGCCAGACTGTTGTGGCGTAAAGAAACCTCATTAATTCAGACAGTGCATTTCTGCCACAAATATTCTAAAGGATAATTACTCAGAAATACAAAATAAAAGTCTTTCTTATTACATGAGTTCTCTTTCATAAGTCAAAGGCTCAAATACATGTTAAAAACTAAAAAAAAATATGTTTTTCATCAGAGGGGGACTTTAAGTCTTTTAGAGTAAGATATATTCATATTTATTCCCACTATTTATGAAATATTATTTGTATTTTATTCAGGGCCATCCAGGAAACTGAAATGGAGTGACGAGGAAGTCGAAGCCGTGGAAAAAACACTGATGGAGTTCATTACTCTGAGAAAAGTCCCTGGCAAAAAGCCATGCCAGTTGTGCATCCAGACCACACCAGCAGCTTTGGGGAACAGAACAGGGGAGGGTATAAAATATTATGTGAAAAACAGAATTGATGCTTTGAAAAGAAAGGACAGGTAAGCTTGACCTATCTGTCAAAAGTGAACAAATGAAAGGTTAGAATTTGCTGTTTTTTATTTACATTAGTTCTAATTATGCCTCAGCACTTTTTTGTTAATTCTTTGAGCTGTCATGCTTTTTGGAAACTTTATAGTTATGTTTTCTATTTCTGCTCTCTTTGAGCGGGCAAATTGAGAGATGATGGATGTTTCGTGTTCAACAGCAACAATAAAGTTAATTGTCTGGCTTAAAGCAGTGTTGACTATGATTATATAATAAAACACATTTAGAAAATCAATAGAATATCGAAATATCGTTTCTAAGCTATCAGTTTCTCTCTAATAAAAACATTTGAATGAGAGCACCCCCTTGTGGTGATCTGTGGTATTACAAAATGGCAATGTCCTCAGCAGTTTAGGAAATCAAGACAACATCTAAAAAAATTAAAAGTAAGATTTTTCAACATTTTATTTTTTAATTATCCTTCTTTAACCCAGCAACATTTTTTAGGCTAAAAGAGATCCTAGTATGTCATTCAGAAGAAGGTGTTCCCACCTTTCCCCATTCTGTCAGTAAGTCCCAGGGGTCCATAGAAACAAGTATGTGTCTGTGTGTGTATGTATGTATGTATGTATGTATGTATATATACATACACATGTGTATCCTCACATATGTGTATGTGTGAGTGTGTTTACTTAGAGATAAAATTTACAAGTATGTGTTAAGTAGAGTTTAAGTATACTTTTTAAAAACAAAACTTAAGATAGTATTTTTTTTTATCTGCTTATGTCAATAAATACATTTTATTGTACATATTCTTTTATACATCTAACAGCCTTTCATCATTATTCTCATCTAGCTGCATGTGAATGCTGCTGCACTCCGCTAACTAACTAACTAATAATCTTTATTTCATTGCTTGTGTCTTTAGATGCAAACTTGCTGAGCATGTTTTCAAATATATGGCTCATCAATTTTAAAATTTAACAGATTTTGTGTTTCCATGAAAGTCTGGATAAACTTTGGATAAACCAGGATAAACCATGACTATTTAGCAGAGTGGGACCAATTCATTGTTTTGCAAGTCTGAGTCAAGTCCCAAGTCTTTGTCCTCAAGTCCCAATTCAAACACACTCAAGTTGAGTCACAAGTCAAGACCAACAAGTCTCAAGTCGAGTCACAAGTCCTACTATTACTGTTCAAGTTATTTCAAAAACAGAGTAATATTAATTCCTCAGATCATGTGTGCTTTTATTAACAGTATTTTGCGAGCATATTAGCTAAATTGCCTTTGAGCATCCCCTCTTTAAAAATGCGAAATAATTTCACTATAACAAAAACCCAGTTTACTACATTTGAAATGTGGTAAGATGGAGATGGTAGGAAACCAGGGTAGTCTGGTATCATGATTTTCTTAAGCCTTTTAGAGTTAACTATATCCACATATATGCCCATACATTACCGTTTTAAACACTAAAAAAAAAATTATTTAACATTTTACTGGTAGTTATTTTTTAAGGTGTCTTTTCCTTTCCACGAGTAAAACGACTCGACTCTACCACCTGTCGCTGTATGTGGGTGCCGCCCATTTTATGATGTCATCCCAGAGTCAGTGGCATGTTTTAGTTTTTCCATGAAAATAAATATCACATTTTTTTTCAAGGATGGATGCACATTCTGTATATCTGCCCGAAGTAGACCCGAGCACTGGTTCACAACACAAATACACGCGGCATCTGTACGACTGTGCAGGACAGGGGGTGGGGGATGGGGGTCTTAAAGGAGACCCGCCCACACCTAAAGGAACAAACATCTGTTTGAGCTGGAATTTATTCTTTTTTTTTTTTTTTTTTTTCCTCTCGAACAGTCAAAGTTTATTGTTTTCTCACAAAAAACTTAAAATAGTCTTTTCAGTCTTTAACATTTTCCTTTTCCTCTTGATTTTCTTTTTCTGGCATCACCCTTTTGTTTCAGATGCTTAAACAGCCACACTTGTTTCTTTGGTTCAGGCTTATGTGCTCGCCGGTCCTCTGTCGGAGCTTTGGCGGGGGAGGACGTAGAGGCTGCTTCGCCGGCCGACTTTTCGTCGGCAGACTTCACATGCGATCCTTGGCCGGGTCTTTGAGGCTGAAACCTTTCTTGATATCCACCAAGAGGTGATCGATGATGCAGCCATCGTTCTGCGGAGTGATGCTTTTTTGATTATTTTTCCGTTGACTCCCTTCTGCCTCTTGGATTCTTCCTCTGGCAGTTGATTCTTTCTCTTCTCGGCCTTGGCTGCCTGCTGCTTCCTCATTTTGTTTTCCTTCAGCGCCTTGATGAAAAGGTCTCGGAAAGTACTGATGGTCCCGAAGAGTTCCTGTAGCGACAGCTGAGTAGCATCTTCACACAAGTACACGGCCAGCTCGCTCCTCTTCTCGATATTACCGAATCTCTCACCCAAAGCGGTACAGAACTCTAGATTGTCCTGAACAATTTTAGAATACTGTTCCTTCACCTCGTCATCAGAGTTGGAGATTTTCTTGGTGGCGTCTGTCAGCTGTTTCAGTAAGGCGCCACTTTCCGACTGAATAGAAGTCAGATTGACTCCTGCTGCTTTCTGACATATCTGCATTTCATCCGGCAGTGCCAAAATTTCTGGGTGGTTTTCTTCCGCTTCCTCCAAGATGTGATGCAGCAGAGTGACGCGGCTCTTGTTGGCCTTTGTCTCAGTGAGCCTGAGCAGGGAGCTGATCTTGAACCCCTCTGCGTTCCCTATGTGACTCCCGTAGTTCAAAAAATTGCCCACGTCAAGGATGGGCCTGCAGAAGCTAGGTATAAGCGTGCTCGTTCTGATGCACTGACAGGCCTCCTCCACCACCTTCACTTTAGGCCAGAGCATCTCCAACATGGATGCTGTCTCCTCACACAACAGCATGCATTCAATTCTCAGCTGATAGCATGGCACAGTAGACTTTAGGCTTCTTCTTGACGGGCGCAGCCGCCCCCTTGTCTTTAGGCTCCGTCACAGGGAGGCAGAACAGCTCCTCGATTCTGCTGTAGTCCGGTGCATGAGGAGGCGCTTCCTTCTGCACTGAAGCCCACATGGAGGGACCATCGGAAACAGAGCACAGCTTCTGCCAGTTGAGCTTCTTCATCTTCAGAGTGGGACACCTTCGCATGGTTGCAGGTGCAGCGCACCCCAGGGCTTGGCTACTTTGAGCCACTATCCCACCCGGTGGAGCAGGAGGCATTCCAGGTGGGGGTGGAGGAGGTGGGGGCCCCATTCCTGCTAATGGTGGGGGAGGAAGCGGCGGGACACCAGAACCACAAAGCAGGGGTGGTGGTGGAGGCATTCCAGGCAAAGGAGGAGGAGGAGGTGGTGGTGGTGGTGGTGGAGGAGGAATATTGGGCCAGCCAGATATCAGTGCGGCTCGGTCCCAGCACCAACAACGTCTGCAGGATAGAGAGCAGCTAAAGGGAAGCGGGAGAGCTGCTCACCTTGTTGAAGAGGGCAGTAAAAACCTCCAGGTGGTTGCTCATGTCGATGCCCTCGTACACCCTCAACAGCTCCTCTTCATATTCAGCCAGCGACTCCTCAAAGGCTTCACACTGAATGATCAAGTCCTCATCCTCCTGCTCCCTTAACTTTGGCAGAATATCCAGCAACTGAAGGCCTGTGAAAAGGCAGCGTTTAAAATCACAAAGTGAATAATTGTATTCCGTAATAATGCAGACATCAGAAAAAAGCTGAGCTGGAATTTATTCAATACACAGGTGGAAGATGTACAGTATTCTGCATCTAAAATGAAAAGTTTTTCCTGGTCACCACTAGCGTCGTGAAGAAATTGGGTGTTGGTGTTAGACTGGGGGCGGCACTGTCTGAGCAGACTCTTCCCCAAGGGGGCGGTCTCATTCTGCGATGTCACATCATGACAAACTATCTCGTTTTCATAGGTATGGGAGGTGCTGCTCCCATACCTTGCTGGGTCCATGATCAAAGGCATTTCATGGAGCTCACTGAACTCAGGAATGTTCCTGGCCAGCATTTTGTAGCCATCATGTTCTAGTGAATGATGACTTCTAGGGGATGTCAAATCCTCGCTTCTCTTGTCTTGTTTACAAAGACAGCACAAATTCCAATTTGTTTTTCTGTTGACAGAAATAGGATTGGCACTTGCCATGATTTCACGTTTTGATCAAGGCCGAGGGGCTGTCCTTTTACCACCTTAATCAAATTGCGCACACATTACTTTATGGGATTCAACTAGGTTCGGTGACCCTACACCTAGCCCGATCATTCATCCAGTGCTGTTTAAGTCCCGTGTGATCTGTACACCATCCGGGTAAGTACATGAACAATCATGCATAGCCCCCTCACCCTTGGCTTGGCTCTCCCGCGCTGGCACATCCCGTCTATTCAGGTGCGGCAATCTAACTACTATCTAGTAACTAAAACTACTGTTTCCTAGCTAATTGATATGGGGCTGTTAGAAAGCATTTGGGACACTAAACTAAATTACTACAAGTACAGTAACTAGTCTACACATTTTAACAACTAGTCTACACTACAGGATTAGTAAAGTTAGAGCAGCTGACACTGAACCCCATGCTGAGTTTCACAGCAGTGAATATCACCAGTGTGCCCTGGTTGTGTGCTGATATTCACTCTTTTCTTTTTAAATTCCAACTTTTTGTTATGAAGATTGGTAGAGTGGAAGCTGAAGTAAAGAAATCAAAATGCATGCACACACTGAATGTTTTTGTATGCGTGTGTGTTTCAAAGAATATATCAGCTTCAGAAAATCACTATTTTCGTTATTCGAGAGCCATTTTGTATGTCATGCTTAAAGACATCTAAAACTTTAAGGAAAAACAAGTAGAAATAAACACAAAATGAACTTATAAGGGCAAAAAAATACCATAAGAGATGAATATTTGTGAAAACATTGTGCAATAGACGAAAAATGTCAGGCGGCCATCTAGAAAAACAGCCGCTATCTTGAATTTTTGCGTGGCCAACGAGCTTTCCTGAAAGACATGGTTTTGAAGAGTATGGATGCCAATTTTTATGCTTGTGTCAACAACTGAGCAATTCTTATGAAATATGCAATTATCCGCTGCACTAAAGGCAAACCGCTTACTGTTGACGATCTTCACTTTTATGCCAGAAATAAAAACACCGGCAAACAGGGACCTGTAACTTTGAAGAGGAGGGCGGGGCTATGTTTTTACGCAATTTGATTGGTTGGACTGTCAGATCAATCCAAAGGGCTCTAATTTGATTTGATGTTAGGCCGACACAACACACGCATGTAAACAGGCATGGACAGAGAGACCGCGGCGCACGGCTTTCAATAGACTTTTTAATCCTTGGATTTGGGGGAAAACAGCAAGTCTTTCCGAGTCAAGTCACAAATCATCTGTATCAAAGTTCAAGTCAAGTCACGAGTCGGTTGGTTCAAAGTCCAAGTCGAGTCTAAAGTCGTTAAATTCATGACTCGAGTCCAAGTCATGTGACTTGAGTCTCCACCTCTGCTATTCAGCCTGGACAAGTTTAAATAATTTGACAGACATGATGAAACAGAGGAATGATGATCAAAAACAAAGTCAAAAGGGATAGATTTGTACTTCAATTGCTTTGTGTCCATAAGGATTTGTTATTTGATGACATGAACATGAAACTGATACTAGGTTATGCACAAATGACTAAATGTTGTGGAGGTTGAACAAACTGTTGTGAGAAATTCACTAAATTGATAGTGAAAGACTGTATAACACTCAATGGAGTCTGATACAACAGCAATGGCAGGGAGTTCCAAAGACGACGAGCAACGGCTTGAAAGGAGACAGGAAAAGTCTGCTCAATGTTCGGGGAGCAATGCTGAACCTTCATTCCCATCCCCTCTGCGGATGGCAGCTTGACCAGAGTCAAAGAAAGCCTCTGTGCCCTCAATGGTAGAATGAAAGACCACTCTGGGGTTAACACCCCAAGCGTCAACCCCAGTATTACTGCTATCTCGCCAGCAGCGCCACCACCAGAACAGCTGTACCCTCTTAAGTGGTGATCTGGTTAATGGAGAAGCCTTCTACATGCCCGACCTGTTTCCAGACCCTGGTGACTGTAATTTGTGTGACCTCAAAGTGTAAATGTTTGTGCTCATGTGATCCTCCAGCTGAAAGCCCTCCCAGGGAGTGGCTAACAGTTGATGTGGGAATCTGAGCAGGTATGTGATTAAAAATGAGGGCTTTGATAGTCAATGGGATTCAGATCTGGGCTCATGGAAGGCCACTTTAGAATAGTCCTACGCTTTTCTCTCAGCCATTCTTGGGTGTTTTTGGTTGCGTTTTGGATCGTTGTCCTGTTGGAATAATAATAATAATAATAATGGATTAGATTTATCTGCGCTTTTCCAGACGCTCAAAGCGCTTACAATGAATACCCATTATTCATTCACACCTCATTCATACTTGGTGATGGTAAGCTACTACTGTAGCCACAGCTGCCCTGGGGCAGGCTGACAGAGGCGTGGCTGCCAGTTCGCGCCTACGGCCCCTCTGTCCCACCATCACCGGGACATTCATACACATTCACACGCCAGTGGAGCCACACTGGAGGCAAGTAGGGTTAAGTGTCTTGCCCAAGGACACAACGACATTTTGGCTGGCGGGAGCGAGGATCGAACCGCCTATCCTTCGATCATTGGCTGACCTGCACTACCACCTGAGCCACCATCGCCCATGGAAGACCCATGACCTGTGACTGAGACCAAGCTTTCTGACACTAAGCAGCACATTTCTCTCCAGAATGCCTTGATAGTCTTCAGATTTCATTCCACCTTGCACACATTCAAGACACTCTGTGCCAGATGCAGCAAAGCAGCCCCAACACTTGTATGATCAAAACCACCCAAATACATGTTAAACATTTTAGTAGTTTCAAGATGACAAACTGATTTGTTCTAGATGTCATTTATAAAGAAAAAAAAAGTTAATTCTAAATATGGTTTATTTTCCCACCAAACAAATACAGGAAACTCCAATTTAAAAAAAAAAAAACTTAGACCATATTCTTTTAAAATTAGCAAACAATTATTTAAGAGTAATTTTAAACAACATTGTATGCCTTCAATCTCAAACAAAACAGTTACTTTTAACCTAACAGAAAGCATCTGCATTACAAAAAATGTTTTACAAACTTAACTTTAGTGGCACATAAACACAGGAAGAAAAAAAAGTGACATTACTTGACAACCTCAATTATTGTGTCACCTTTGATAACAACGGTAACTTTCAGTGGAAGCACAAAGATTTCCAGACCCTCTGCTGGCGCCAAAGCAGCGAGGATCTCCCGGGATACTTTAAGTTTCCCCCCCAGCGCAGGTGGAGAATACCACCTCCTGCTGTCCCATTGCTACACCATTAATGGTCACGCTGGTAGTATTGGGACTGATGGAGATTTCCTGCAAAGCCCAGATCAAAATCCTTCATTAGCCCAGAACAATCCCCATTATGTGGTCCTGAAGAGCAACCAACCCGACCGGTTTCCACATCTCCAAGCCCTGCCTGCTGCTGATTAACTCAGACGTCTCCACATTCTGATTGAACACCTGGTCCAGGTAATCAGCACCAAGCAGTGCAAGGAGAGCTGGAACACTGGCAGAATGGGAGATTCTAAGAACCAGGAATGGGGAGCCCCAATTTACACTACATTGTGCTGACAATTTAGTGTGACCAACCTTTGTTTCTGTCTACTGAGTTGATGAAGCCTTCGTTCCAAACGAAGGACTCTTTGAGAGCCTCAGGTGAGAAATTGATATTGTTGTATTAACGGCAAAATCTCCCAGCGCTTCCTCTCGCCACAGGCAAATGGGGATCTGGGTGCCTTCAGTGGTGCAAATTTTCAGGTCCCTGATTGGCCCTGCCCCATCTTTCGTCCGCACCTGTCTTACTGCACTGAGCTAGGGAAAAAAAAAAGTTAAGAGTTTTTTAGAATACATACATTCTGCTCTAGTGTTTTTTTTGTTTTTTTTTGTATATAAATGTGAAAGTACTTACAGAAACGATCTGCCCCTGGACAGTAAATAATTCCAAGCAACCATCATCCAACTTTGTGGTAACTGGAGAGTCAGGGTTCAACAAACTTTCAGCTTTCTTGGCAGTCTCATTAGAAACTTCATGCGGGCCCGTTCGAAAGATCATGGAGTTGCTCCTCAAAAAAATGTGCACCTAGGCGCCATTAACCCTACTTACGACCCTGAAGTTTTTGAGTACGTAGGACTTCCCAACTTCAAGACGCATGCCCAAATCGGTTAGGCATTTTTCTTCCACAGTTATTTTAATCGCACCACTTTCGTCCCCAGGGTTACCTTTACCAAGGTTACCATTTTCTTTGCTATAAACACGGAGTCGTCTTTGAAGACAAACGGGGTACTCCTGCTGGTCATTCTTTCTGCTAAAATCTTAACATTTACCGGTCGCCATCTTTTAAATGGAGCAGAGGCTCTAGAGGGACCCGTAGCCTCCTCCATCAGTGAGTTTAAACATGAAAATTTGGACCCTGCCATTTTTGTCTTTTTGCTTGGTTGGGTTAAGTGCTCTACCCTGTTTCTTGTGAACCCCTGTTCTGCTTGATTGTCAGGTTATGTAGCTTTAGTAATTACTGATCATCTAGATCAGTGTTTTTCAACCTTTTTTGAGCCAAGGCACACTTTTTCAATGAAAAAAATCCCGCGGCACACTAGTATCCAAAAGGTAAAAAATTTTAATCGGTATTGATGTACAATCTAATTTACATTTTTTAAATAAGTGGGAAGCGTCATTGCAGCACAGATGCGCTGTCATTTTAACCCAGTGTTTCTCAATGTCAATTCTCGTACCCCCCTCCACACACACAAACACAACTTTCTGCTGCGAGTATCATTGGTACCATTAGTCAATTTTCTCAAGTTAAACTTATACCTCTTCAAAACAGTCTACATTTATTATCATTAAAGAATGATAAAAAAATATATTTAAAAAAACTATAAAATAATCAGTTTTTATTAATGTTTCTTTTTTTTAAGAATACTTCCAAAACTTTCAAAGTAAAAACAACAATCTTTCTTGTTTCCCTCCACATCGTGATGGAATTCTCTTTTCTCAAAAATTCTGTTCTTTTGCATTAGCTCTCTGAAAACAGCGGCTTTTTCAGCTGCCAAATTATTTTTTTATGTTGTTTTTTTGCTTTATTTAATTTTATACAAACTATTATATAAGATATGCACAAAGTCCATAATGTGTCCAAATTTTTTTATCCCTTCCAGACAAATGTACAAAATCAATGAAAAAAAATAACTATTAACTATTCAATTTTTAACTCGATACATTTTAAGTTTTTTCCTTTTAAAACACATTTGAAGTGAACCAAAACTCTGCAACCACAACAAAAATACAATTTAAATTGTGAAAAACTAATAAATAAGCTTTTATTCACAATACAATTAAGAAAGACAAAGTCTCAGCTTTGAGATTGATCTCTCTCTTCTCTTCTCCTCCTCTCTCCTCCTCTCTCTCTCTCTCTCTCTCTCTCTCTCTCTCTTCTCTCTCTCTCTCTCTCTCGCTCTCCGTCTCTCTCTCGCTCTCTCTTCTCTCTCTCTCTCTCTCTCTCTCTCTCTCTCTCTCTCTCTCCTCTCTCTCTCTCTCTCTCTCTCTCTCTCTCTCTCTCTCTCTCTCTCTCTCCTCTCTCTCTCTCTCTCTCTCTCTCTCTCTCTCGTACACCCCACCCCCCCACCCCCCCCCCCCGCACTCTATTTCTCTCCGTTGTTTCTTTTTAATCTCCGTTAAATATTTTTCCATCACAATTCTTGAGGTAGGTTTAATCATTTCTTCTCTCTGTGTGGATATCCCGGTCACTGTCTGTCCTCCGATCAACTGTTTAGTAACTAAAATAAATGGTATGATCCCTGGGTCCCACCGGGCCCCCACCATTTGAGAAAGTCTGCTTTACCCAATGCATCCTGGGGATGTAGTGCATAAACTCGCGCGTATTCCGGATATACTCACGTTTCTGAGCTTCATTCTTTTGTTCACTTCTTAAACTGTCTGACACCGGATCCTGCAGGAAGTTACACCGCTAAACACGAGCTGTAGCGGCTGTTTTTGTTAGAACCGAGAGATTTTATGAGCCGAAAAGGAACAAGGAAGTGAGGACGTTAACCACTTCTGATTGGTCAGATTTATGACATGTGATCAAGCCTCCGACAATGATTGGTGGAGACAGTTGAAGGGGGCGGAACTTTTCTGAAAGCCGAGTTTGCAGCTGGTTTTGCGGCCAGATTGCGGTATCATTATTCTGATTAAAAGTCATTTATAGAAACATTGAAAAAAATATTTTACAATCTTGCATATTCTAAACTATCTACCAGAGTTAAATCAGGGCCCGTTTGGATGAACGCAGAGCAGATTCCCTAGTGATGGTAAATGTTTTACATATGTGAAAATTGGTTATTTGCCGCGGTACACCTGACCATCTCCCACGGCACACTAGTGTGCCGCGGCACACTGGTTGAAAAACACTGATCTAGATCAGGTGTCGTTCTATGAGCCAAAAAAAAAAAAGAGGTCTGGAGTTATACCCCCCAGACTAAGATTTACTTAATTAAACTAAAAAATGAAGGAAAGTAATCAATTACTTTTCAACAACATTTATGCAATATTTCAATTAAAGAAAAAAATATATACATACCACATGGAACATGGTTCCCATTCTACGAATTCCATTAGTTTACCCTGATAAAAATTTAAAATATATATATTTTTTTATAATAGGCCATCATAATGTTTGACTTTTAGAACTGAGAGTCACCAACCTGTATAAAATATTTTCTCATTAAAGGCAGAAGTAAAATAAAATTTCTTCTTCAAAGAAGAAGAAAAGAATTACCTTTTGCTTTTTTGTCTTCAAGACTTGCTTAACCGGATAAAAATGATCTTCTCCCCCATGTCTGCATTCTGTAAATGTAATAGCACAATTAATAATGAACCAAAAAAAGTAAATATCAACAAAATGTTAAAGGTACCAAGACATTGACTTTACTGTACAATGTAATTGTAATTTGACAATTTGCATAGGACAAGTGTGATGGGTAATTTTCACATTCTAATTCTTATTTCTTGTCATGACCTGCTGCAGCTCTGCCAGTTTGCTCCTGTGCTCGTTAGCAGGTCAGTGGATACACCTGTGCTGCAACCTTTAAAAGCCTGCTCCTTCTCCTCACTCACTCCTGGATTGTCTCAACGCCTGCTCTCAGGCATCATTGATTTATTTCTTAATACTCATATTTTGTCCAAAAAAGGGTGAAGAATTAGGACAAACTTTTTCTGGGGCTTTTTTCTAGGCCAAAATAAAGTTTGTCGTATTCATCCACCTTCTTTTTACGCCTTTAGGGACAATATATGAGTGTTGCATTACAAATCAACGATGCCTGAGACCCGGGAAACGCAACATCTGTTCTGGGCTGCATGGCGAAAAGGGAGTTTTGGCGCCGCATGCCACACCCCCACCATCCTGAACAGAAACAACGTAACTGCCTGGAATTATGTTGCAAGAAGTATTTATTCATTTTGATTCTCAAAATGTATATAGGAAACTATCTATATCTATCTATCTATCTATCTATCTATCTAATTTTGTAAAAAAAATCATATCAATAATAAGAAAAGATTTCTGCTAGTTTCGATCCCCCTCTCAAGAGTTTAAAACTGGACATATAGATCTCCATTACTAAGGGTTGCACTAACGAGAACATTGAAGAAATTTAAAAGTAATTATACAAGCATGGGACGGGTCTGTGATAGATTAAATTAACTTCAGACAAAAGAAAACAAATCTTGTACAAAATCACGCACCTCTCAAGAAGCGGCAATAGCTTGAAATTGAATGAAATGTTAAGAAAAAAAAAGTCCATTATTCACTTCCGTTATATGATTCACTTTTGCTGTAGTGCTGTGGCTTTTGCATTCATGTGAGCCGTGTCGGCCACCGTAGGTAACTCTTCAACAGTTGACGCAATTAATGAAACTCCATCTTATTCTGAAGAAACGCAGCCTCATGCTGCTGAAAGGTGGATGCAATCAACGTGAATCAGATGATTCTGCTGCGGATAAAACAACTGTTTATACGGCCTCTCCACTAATATGTAATAGTTAGAATGTAAAATATTGAAGAACTTTGAGGATAGAAAAATGTGGGGAACATTTACAAGTTTTGCTATTAAATGATACAAAACAGAAGTGATTTTTATCCTTTTTATGTTGTTAATGTTACTGCTGAACTTAACCAGAAGGTTAACAAAAAAAAAGTTTAAAATGACAAACAAAATTTCTTTCTATCCAAATCTTGGGTTGAGTTAGGTTTGATATTTCTTTATTTTTGCGATAGTTCACCCTGAAGCCTTTTGCTTCAAACTTGGTTATTGTTGTTTGCTCTTGTAAGTAAATTTGCTAATCATTTTATGGAGCAATTCTTTGTCGTTTTTTTTTTTTACATTTTTCGCTTTATTTTCCTTTATGCTATGCCCTAGACCAGGGGTATTCAACTCCAGGCCTCGAGGGCCACAGTGTCTGCATAATTTCCAGATATCCAAACTCTACTCATGACTGATTACCTGGTTCAGGTGTGTCCAACCAACTGGAGCATGCCAGATCCGGGTATGTTGGAAAACCTGCAGGAATGCGGCCCTTGAGGCCTGGAGTTGAATACCCCTGCCCTAGACCAAATGGGGCATAACGCCCCATTCACACAGGACGCGGAAGCGGTGTGGAACGGAGGCCGCTTCCATTCGGGGCCCTTGTTATCCAATGGCGTCGTTCCCACCAGAAGCGGAGCAGAGGGCCCGCGCGGTGCAGCGTATAGTTTCCGCGTCTGTGCACATAGACGACAACGGTAAGCAAGCTTGTTATGGTTTCTTTCAAAGAAAAGATGTTTGCCAGAGTTGAATTATTAACATTATTATTATTATTATTCACAGGAATTATTGTAATCGACTTCCCCTTTTGGCTGGGAACATTCTTTATTTTGGCCTTCCCTCTCCTGAGTTTTATCCGTTCACATAAAAGTTCATCTTTTTCAACTTCAGAAGCAAAAATAACACGAGTTGTGAAAACCTTACTCATGGGATTACCTCCACAAGAAGAGAAGAGAGCCTCTCTGAGTTTCACGCGTGCACGCTCTCATTAGGTGTTTGAGCTCACCCGCCGCCTCGCCTGGATCGCCAGTGAGAATTAGAGGGCCCTGGGGGCAGACAAGATGGTGGCTAAATATTATTATCCAGATCATGGAAGTCCAGAAACGGAAAAACAACAAACCCTGCGCCATGTCATTCGAAAAATACTCTAGTTTTAGTAGGAAAGTTCTAATTTAATATTAAACCCTAGCACTAACAGTTTTTTTTTTCTTCCCCATTTATTTATTGTTTGCGTTTAAGCTTAAAGTGTGTCTATCAGGACAGTGTTTGAGATCATGGAGGCGCATGCTTTGCTGGCGGTAAGGCACCTATAGGACTACAAAATAATGCATTGTGGGAACGTTGACGTGGAACTGCTCAGAAATTACGCTAAATACTGTTATCCGTTCAATTTCACATTGTACACAATTTGTTCACCCAAAATGTAAATTTTATTTTCTTACAGATCAACAAAACTGTGCACTAAACTTGGCATTTAGAGGAGTCAAATGGTTTGGTTGAAAGGATGAAAGAGAATACAAGGAAATACTTTTCATCAAACTCTTTGACAGGTCCCCTCTCCCGCCCATGAATACACTTTTTGACAAACTTTTGACAGGTTGACTGGCTGCCCATATACCACAGCAACGACTTCAGGACTTTGCAAAAAAATGTCTGGAAGTGTTGCAAAAGGATCCAAACCTTTTGAGGGAGGTAGAACGTCAGAAGAAGAAAGGAAAGCTGATTCCTTTGTGGGATTGTATCCTAGAATAGTTCAGTTTAGTTCAGGTCCTGTTAAAGTAGGTTCAAGTTGTTTCTTGTTGGCTTGTCCCAAAATATGGGTATGGTGTTATTATGTTGATCAGCCTCATGATGTCCTAGTGTGTGTATAAGTGCAATAAACACAATATACAACACTCAATTTGTGGTGTTTCCTTGGTCAAATACAGCAGACAGACAAAAATGTTAATGGAATAAGTTTGAGGTAAAACATTTGATACATCAAGTTTTTGTACTTTGAACTTGTTCCACATATTTGCTTTTAAACAAAAGGTTCACTTGTAGATGGTTAGCAAGCTATCCACAACTGACTTGTTAATGTGAGATAATAAATTAGTTGTTCATTGGTCCTTAACTTGTATAAGTTATTTGGACATTATTCTAAAGTTGGAAATGTTCCTCATTTACAAACAGTTTGTAAACAAGGAATAGCCACAACTTTAAAATAACATCCCAGTAACATGTATAAAATATTAACTGTATCTTAGCAAGTTGTTAGTAATTTACAAATAGCTTATTCATATGTTTTTCCTAATTAATAAAGTACAGTTAGAAACCATTTATAAATAGGTTAACAGGCTATAGTTTTGAGATTTGGATGGCTTAAAGATGTGAGAGTAAAAAACTTCAGAGCGGGGCCTTTTCTCAGTTTATCCCTTCCGCTCTCCTTAGCTTGTTTACATTAAAAGTGGGGTCATCTGGTACGCTGAACTTTTTTTTCCCCACTGGTTTTGGAGTTTCACTAATGTCCATGGCAGACATAAAATCCTGTCTACTAGTGATGGGAATTCCAGCTCTTTTGAGAGAGCCAGATCTTTCGGATCGGCTCACCAAAAAGATCCGGCTCTTTCGGTTGTTTTGTTGCTTTAAGTAATTTATTATCAACAATTGTAAATATGATTTTATTTCACTCATATAAACAGAAAAATAAATAAAAAATAATAAAATACAAAAAGCAACTACTTACTATTCAACAGAGCTGTTCTATCAAATTTTTAACCATCTCTTTGTAAAAAAAATTCAACTTGAAAACAATATAAAACACTGCAAACCACAACACAAAAATATAGATTAAAAAGTGCAAAGCAAAACAAAATTAACACCCAGGTCTTTAGTCCAAGTTCAGGTTGGCATTTAGAAATACCAAATGCCTCAGCTTTGAGGAGCTGATTCTGTTTCTTCTCTCAGATATTATAAGGCCTGTTTTGGAGAAGATTCTCTCAGAGGGGACTGATGTTGCTAAAATGCAGAGACTTCGTGTCATCACCTGGGTAAGACGTGGATAAACTGAAGCCTTGGTCTCCCACCAGCTCAGTGGGTCTGCACTTCTTTGGCAAAGGGGGTCATCAATGTAGGACCTCACTTCCAGTATTGCATCTACTGAGGGGTTCCTCCTGGTAATGTCTCAACTTGCATGTTCTTTGAAGAATCTCCAAACAGCAGATACTTTTTGCTCCTGTCCTTCTGCCTCTTCTCCCTCTTGGGTCCCTGGCAGTGGAGTTGGTTGGCAGGATCCTGCTGCTGTAGTTAATCTCTGAAGAGCTTCATCCACTGCTCTGTTCTCATTAAAGCCCAGCTTCTTGAATCTTGGATCAAGAATTGTAGTTTCAGCGAGAACAGCATTGTATTCCATTCTGTGGAACTTCCTGTCCATGGATGCACAGAGACATAGACAACGAAACAGGTGTTTCTTTAACCTTTCACCCCGATTCAGCCGAATCAGAATTTGCACTCATCCCCATAGACGACGGTTTACACGCATTGTAGAATGACGACGACCCAGGGTCCTCAGAATTGTACACCGCCTCACCCACACCGTCTTTGCTGGAGTTCCTGCAGAACTGGTGCAGAGAATCGGACGCCCTTGAGAATGCAGGTTCTACATCGCAGACGGCACCTCAGAGCAAAGACATTGAAGAATAGGAAGAAGTTGTTTCTTTCCTCATTCAATCGAAATCAAGCGAAAAGACCAAATCGGCAGAGTCCAAACCAAAATTTGCGCTCACCCCAATAAACGACGCTTTGGAAACATTGCAGAACGACGACGACCCAGGGTCCTCAGAATTGTACGCCACCTCACCCACACCATCTCAGCTGGAGTTCCTGCAGAACAGGCTAGGAGAATCAGAACCAACCCCTTGAAAATGTGTATTTGACTGCACCATCTCAAGTTTTAACAAGTGACAAAGGTGAAAATATTTGTGCGGTCGAAGATGAAAACGGCTGCGCAACCCCACCTTAAGAAATGGTTCCGGATCACTCACTTGAAACAGAACAGACATCCCCCGACCTATCCTCAGGATTTCAGGAGGGCTACGGGCTGGAGGAAGCGTTGAACGGCGACAAAGTTGTTTACCCTTCAACACCGCCGGACGCGGCTGCGAGTCAGACGAGACGGGTGGTTTGCGAACGTTTCAACAACGTTGAAATTAGGAGAGTTTTTAACATACCGGATCTCGGCAATGCCTCCAATTTAGCACAGTTTTACACAGACGTGGTCAATGTTCTGGCAGATTTAGCAGAGACGGTCAGCGCAGAGATTTTGTTCAGTTAGAACTCATCAGCGATGACGTGCATTCTCACACAGTCTTGAGAATGGACGACTCTGCAGGTGCGGAGGCTATTCTTCAGACTTTTGAAGAGTTGTTAGAACAGGTCATTCAGTCTAATGCCGGCATAGCTTCAGACACAGAACTACAGTTTGTCATTCAAGTTGTGTGCAACCCGAGAGGAGGCGTCAAACGTAAGGTCGAAAAAATTTAGATTTTGAAATGGTGACTGTTACGGCCCTTTGCCGTATTGTCTGTCTCCTGTCTTCTGTCCTCTTTTCCCCTTGTTCAGGTGCAGCAGTTCATCTCATCCCAGCTAAGAATAAAAGCCCTGCCTTGGGTCCTCAAGGGGCAGCTCCATTCTGACGTCGTTGGCGCTTCTGTCCACGTAGTGTTTCCGTCGCCGAACAGCTGTTGTCTTCCAGTCTTCAGGGCGTTTTAGCCAAATGTCGAAAAATAAACTATTTCTAACGTTTACACCAGTTTCGTCTCCCCGCTTCTTTGTTGCAGCCTCGAGCCAGGCGTAACAAAGTGGGGGCTCGCCTTCACGTGTTGTTTCATGCTTTCCCCGTCGTTTTTTGGTGGCCGGTAGGTGTGCGCGTTGGCTTTCGTGTTGTTTGGATTTTGTTCTTTTGGTCCGTTTGTGCGCGCGCTTTGTTGTCATTGGGTTCCCTGTTTCATCTGTTGGGGGTGACGTGCCGGCTGTTGGTTGTCTTGTTTTTGTGTTCCTGGAGCAGAGCTGTCACCGGACTCGTGGGGGTGAGTTGTCTGCCGTCTGACGCTGTGCTGTGTTTTGGTGGGTGTTCCCGGTTAGGTTTAGCAGTGTTTCCCAATAGGGGGCTCGTTGCCGGGGTTCAGTTTTACTGTGGAGATACGGCGGGTAGAGCTTCCCTTCTCCCTTTTCCCTACGTCGGCTCGGGAGCACAGCTCATTTTCACCCTCTGCAGGACGTACGCGGAAATCAACAACCAGGAGAGAGAGTGTGATCCCGACAAAGAGGCTAGAGCTCTGAGCACCTTGTGGGTTACGGTAGGGTTAGCATCGCCTGTAAAATTTACGAAGTGTGGCATTTTGAAAACAAAAGTGACGCCGTCTTTACAGACTACATTAACACGTTTCTCAAGGGGGAACAGGAAGCGTCGGTATCCGCCAACAGTTGGGGACCGTGAGAGTCACTAAAAGTACATTTGCAACTACAAACTCCACCAGGGGATCGAGTTGGACCCTCAGAAAATCCGTCTTAACCGGGCTTAGAGACAAGTTTCCAAGCTCTGTCTGACTAGGACCGCCTGAAGAAGATTTATCCTCTGACTAAATTTCCCCCATAAACTGTTCAAAGACCCTGAAGTATTTTCCATCTGATGTTTTCGGGTCAACGCGACGTGGAATATTTTGCATTTCTGAACGACGCGACGGCTCTCGTTCAGTGAAAATACAACAAACACTGTCTTGCGCCGCCGGGGAAGTCCAACAACTTGTTTGTGGCGTCGTTCACCACCACCTACGCACGTCTGAAGCTGCACGCTTACCTCGAGCGTCTGCAGGATTGCGTTTTGTACATGGACACCGACAGCCTGATTTACTCTGAAAGAGGGTCACAACCCCTGAACTTGGCCCGTACTTGGGTGATCTAACAGATCAGTTTGCAGCCGCGGGTTAAAAGAGCTACGCGTACAAGACGCATCATTGGAAGAAAGCTGTCCTTCGCATCAAAAGGTATCATCCACACGCGGGAGTGTGTCGAACGCATCAATTTCGTCAGTGTTAAAAACCTGGTGGTCTGCTTTCTCAGAGGTTCGCTGCAGACGCCTCAACGGATCATAAGACGTAATAAAAAGAGGTTTGTTTTGAAAAACTCTACAGTCCCTAAACGGCTTCAGAAGGTGTTTGATAAGAGATGTCTCTTTGAAGACGATACCACTTTACCTTTCGGATATTGATAGTAAAAATAGGTGGCGGGGAAAAATGTCAAACCCTGTCATTGAGGAAGTCAATTTTGACTACAGATTTACGAGTCCTTTTTCGAGTCTGATCGTAGGACCCAGCGATTGTGGAAAATTGTGACTTTGTTTTGGATTTTGTACCTGAGAATATTGTGTGGATTTACAGCAGGGCTGGCCAACCCTGGTCCTCAAGAGCCTCAACCCTGCCTGTTTTCCAGCTCTCTCTGGACTGCTTGATGCTGACAACCTAAATCAGGTGTGTTCAGCTAATCAGGATGTGGAATTACTTGAGTCAGCTAATCAGCAGCAAGATGGTCAGAGAGAGCTGGAAAACAGGCAGGGTTGAGGCTCTTGAGGACCAGGGTTGGCCATCCCTGATTTACAGTAATCATCAACCTTTGTATGCCGATCTGATGAAAACAAATAAAAACATAGCATTTGTGGAAGGTCTGCCTGATTCTTTCGAAGACCTTGAACTCTTTCCGCCTCATCTAAACCATTTGGTAATTTTGGACGACGTGATGTTTCAAGCTTCCAATCACCCGGATTTAGTAAAGATTTTTACACAATACAGACATCGCAAAAACATGAGCGTTTTCCTACTCACACAGAACATATGTCACCCAGGAAAATGCAGCTGCACCATCGGCTTAAACAGTAATTATTGGGTTTTGTTTAAAAACCCTCGTGATAAATTACAAATTAATATTTTGGCTCGTCAGGCTTTCCCCTCTCAGAAGGCGTTCTTTTTGGAATCTTTTGAAAACGCGACTGCAGACCCCCACGGTTACTTAATAGTAGACCTGACACAGACTTGTCCAGAACGCTTGAGACTGTGGACGGGGATCCTCCCTCATCAACGGTCGATTGTTTATCTGCCCAAAAAGAACTGGTTCCTCATGTTGGCTTGTATAAAAAGAAATGCCCCTTTACTTCGGACTCTCCATCATGCCTGCAATGCGTCCAGGTGGGAGTGTGACACCATAAACCACGTGGAACAGACTGATGGGGTGTCATGCTGTGTTTTTGACTACATGCACATTTTAGGACAATTTAGAATCACCACTTATTAATTTCAATAATTCAGTTTTAATGTCTTTAACATGAACGAGAATTGTAATTTGTATATGTCAGTTCCAGATTGCCTGCGACCACTGGAATAGACGGTATTACCATAGTTACATTGACGGGCCAGCAATGGATGAGGAGTACTTATGTCCTGTTTGTATATACAGATTTGACAATTGTTACACCCCATTTAGTCTAGGGGTTTGGGGCATATAGCATAAAGGTAAATTAAATGAAATTTGTAACAAAAACACAACATGTCTCCATAAAAAAAACAAATTTACAAGAAAAACATGAAAACAGTAACTAAATGTGAAGCTAAAGTAAAAATAAACAAAATCCCAACTAACTCAACCCAGGGAGTTTACCTGCAAAAGAATGACAAACACTAACCTCCCTGGACTAACATAAACAGGAGAAAACATCTACTAAAGAAAATGGCGGTTCACCCCTACAGCTTCACTTGAACTAAACTAACTCACACAAACACCAAAGAACACAGGACTAAACAAAACCTACAAAGTGCACACAAACTGAAGCAGGTGAAGAAGAGCACCGAGCTGCAGTGGGGACATGTTGCAGCCCAGCTCCCTTCTTCTTCTTCTTCTTCGAATGCCTTTCCGGCAGGCTATACACCAACAAGTGCAATGCTGCCACCCTCAGATGGAAAAAAAAAAAAAAAAAAAAGCTGACTAAATTCTGAAAAACAGTCCAGTCTGACGAAGAAAGTGCCCAGCTCCCTTCTCGTGGGCTGGATGTCCTCATGATGATTTTGAAGGTGGCTCCACCTGGTTTGGGCCAATGGGAAGCCACGCCCTCAGGCCCACACCTGAAAGAAATCAAGACAGAAAGACACACAAAGATCCACAAAACATACACAAGTCCCACTCTGACAGAAATACACTGAACCAAAAAGAAAATACAAAACCAAATACGGCCACAGCCGTAACAACAATAAACACTTTTTTATGACTGAGTCTATATGAGTCTTTCACTGATATGTGTTGTTTTGACCACATTCATGGAGTGCCCTCAAATTCAGCTAACTTTATATCATTGTCAAGTCAAATACAAATTTCTACGCCTGTATTCCCTTAAATTGTGGAGAGGATGCAAGTCTCTGCAGCCATCAGAAATGGCCAGGGAATTAATACACCCCCTTGTTATGTTGCAAGTCTGAGGTCCAAGTATTTGTTTGTGATTGTAGACATGATGGTGACACATTCAGTCAACATAATTTTGTTAGTTTTATTGGAATGCCAAATGTTACAGACATAGCTTACAATGCAGCAATGACATCCACAAATGGTGACGCACAAGAGAAGGCAGAGGTTGGAAACAAACTTAGATAAAATACATGTAAAAAAGATAAACATATCAATAAGAAGACAATGCCTTTACATATATCCTAGTTTCATTGTTTAATTTTATCAATTCCCCCCCTCCCCTCCTTTCAAGACTGTCCAGGCAAGGGAAAAAATACAAGTGACAGGGCTAAATAATCAGTTACACAGAGAATCCCATGAAATAAACATGAATGCTTTCTCCATTGATCCGCAAAAAGACGTGATCACACATGATAGGATTGTGCCAGGCAATGTCCACTCTGCCAGAATTAGGCTATCCTGTCTCTGGCATTTTGTGTTGGTTTTGTAATGCTCTTTTTTTTTTTTTTTAAATTGTCAGAGTGAAAATGAGGTAACCCAAAAGCAGGAGAAAGCACAACAAGGTCCAGGACTCTAGTTCAGAGTTTTAATCTCAAGTCAAATAGTGTACTGTACACAAAGCCAGAGAACTAATACGCTGAGACACCGAACTAGAGATGAGCACATCCTTAAATACACAGGACCATAATTAGGAGAACGAGAAGCACCTGTGTGAAGAGGATGTCCATGACACAAATAGGTATACAACAACAGTGGATTATTAAGATATACTTTATCCTGAGGCTTTTGGGAGTTTGTTGACATATATGCGCATCCTGCCCTCCCCTCCACACACACATGTTATAAGTCAAACAATGACACCTTCTTGGATTAAAGATGAAAAAGGGGAAAAAGACAAGCCTTAGACTAATTTCGGGAAAGAAACGCAATCTATAAATGTGACTGTAACAACGGACAATTATTAAGTACTTTTCTCTACAAAAAATGATTGTGGGGGGCACTGACGCTGACAGGTTAGATCAGCAGCTTCCTGACAAGATCTGAGCCCCCTCTTGTTTTATAGAGAATATATGGTTGGAAACGAAAAAGGCAATCTCAAACATAACGAACCCACAAAAGCTCCAGAATAATCTGTTATCATCCATCTTCTTAGACTCTTTGGAACAATATACGAGTGTTACGAAATAAATCAACGATGTTTGAGAGCGGGGAGACACGTTCTGGCAGGGGGACGCACTTTAAGGATACTACTAAAGTAAGGTTTAATAAGTAACATTTATTTATAGAGTACTTTTCCCAGACAGAAGTCAAAGTGCTTTACAGTATATAAGTAAAAAGTACAAAAAGTAAGTAAGAGATACATAAAATACAGCACATTTAAAAATACATAAAATACCAAAAACCATAAGATTGTAAAAAAAAAAAAAATATCAGCCAGACACAATGAGGCTGGCAAGCTTGAGTGTAAAAATGGGTTTTAAAAACATCTATAGAATCCAGGGAACGTAGAAATGGGGGGAGTTCGTTCCACAGCCTAGGTGCCACTGCTTTGAAAGAACGGTCTCTTCAGGTTTTAGAACGTGTGCGAGGCACCATCAGCAGGTTTTGCCCTGAGGATCTCAGTCTTTGGGAAAGGGTGCATTGTTGGATGAGGTCTGAAATGTATGAGGGCGCTTGTCCATGAAGGGCTCTGAAGGTCAGGACTAAAATGTTGACCCCGTAAAGCCTGAACCATTAAATACTTGACAGAAAATTCCAATTCTTTGAACTTGGAGCCTTTAGTGGTCCCTCTGAACAAAAAAACAAAACAAAATTCAAATATGATTTTTGAGATAAGAGTTTCAATTTGTATCATATTTGACACATCAGGTCACAGAGCTCAAATATTAATTTCTTTCCAAACTAATAAATACATGTACATAAACAAATTTGAAGTTCAAAACATAAAAAAGGCTACCATAATGCAGCAATGAAAAATCAATAAATGGAATTGGAAGTCTGGAACCTATTTATTTTGTGTGGTGGTGGGCCTGAAAACAGTTTCTCAGTCCAGGCAAACATGTACTCTGCATTTCTGACTAAACGTGGGTAAAGTGGCCTGTGCATTGCTTGCATCTCTGTTGGGTTTCCCATGTTGGGTAATGTTCAAGGATGGTCAAGAATCGGGCAGCAGAGTTCTGAACCAGCTGCAGGCGATCCAGTTCAGACAGGTGAAGAGGCTGCTACAGTAGTCTAAACGTCAAGACATAAAGGCGTGGATTATAATCTCTAGTTCCTGTCTAGAGACCATGGATTTCAGTTTGGAGATGTTGTGCAGCTGGAAAGTAACAATTCTTTATGATTTGTTTAGAATGATGATGAAGAGACATTGCTTCATCAAACACAAACCTTTGAAAGCTCAGGGGTTAATCACAGATAACAAAGAGCTTGTTAAGATGGCTACAGAGTTTCAGGAAGTTCATTGAGAGAAGTAGAATGAGATGATATCAGTGACGGCATTAAGAAACATCAGGTAAGCTAAGTGAAATGTTCCCAATCTCATACCCTTTACTGAAGACGTGCGAAAGTTGCACGCACATCTTAATCAAGTCCAAGAGAAGTCATACAGCTTACTTTCTGAAAACCCCTCCACAAAACCCTGGACAGAACTGTCGAAGACTTGCTTGACACAGATAATTCTCTTTAATCGTCACAGAGAAGGAGAGGTATCAAGCATGCCTTTATCAGCATTTGAAAAAAAAAAGAGACATTTCTAACTGACATGAAGATGTGGACTGGGCTCTCTCTGACGTGGAAAAAAAGCTTTGCAGACACTTTACAAGAATTATCATCAGAGGAAAACGAGGCCGTCCAGTTCCAATCCTCCTGACGCCAAAGATGCTGTGTACACTAGAACTCTTGGTAAAGCAAAGAGATGCTTCTGGGATTCTGAAAGGGAACAATTGTTTGCTAGACCAGAAGCAAAGACACACTTCAGAGGATCCGATTGCCTTTGAAATTTTGCAAAGCAGTGCGATGCAAAGTTCCCAGAATTTCTGACATCTACAAGACTGAGAAAGCATGCTACAACCCTTTCAACAGTGCTAAATATGACAGATACAGAGATGGACCAGTTGGCCAAGACATTAGAATTAACAGAGAGTTATACAGATTTTAGAATTTAGAGTCACCAATTAACCTATGAAGCATGTTTTTGGACGGTGGGAGGAAGCCGGAGTACCCGGTGAGAACCCACGCATGCATGGGGAGAACATGCAAGTTTTATTTTATTGTTATTAATTGTCAGGACACAAACGGAGGACATAGAACGGCTCCAAAAGATGTTGTCTATTGTCTAACAAAAGACTACTGAGAAGGCTAGAGGGCTTGTGCTACTCGAATGCACACAAGACAATCTGTCAGTGTTGGCAGAAGAAATGCAGACTTATATAGGAGGGAGTGACAATCAAGCACAGGTGTACTCATTAGGAAGAAAGAAACCAGGTGGAAGAAAGAAAAAAGTGAACAGAACCACAGCCCTGATACCAAACCCCACATTAATGGCCTGATGCCATCTTGCGCTTATTTCTAACTTGTATACTTTTGACAAAACATATTTTTTATGGAGAGTAAAATATTGAAAGTTATTTAGGATTTAAGTTGGTTTATTTTGGAATAAAATTCCTGCTTTTTTAATTGTTCATAATTATGTTAAATAGTCATAGTTTTAACGTTTTAAAATTTGGCATTCTGCTAACTTTTTAACTGTTTTGCCATTTACCAAGACATTTTTTTAGGCTATTTTGGAGTTTAGCTAATATTTCAGCTACATGCTGTTTTGGCTAATGTAGGGTTTTAAAAAATTTTTAAGACTGTTTCTGACTAATATTTAGGATAATATTTATACACTAGCTGTTTTGGCTAATTTGGGCTTTTTTAATTTTCTAGGCTGTTTTGGTTAACCTGTTTTTGTTTTTAATGTTTTAGGCTAATTTGGCTTTGAGCTAATAGTTTAGCTGGCTATCAGCTTCAGTGTTTTCAGCTGTTAGCCTCAGTGATTTTAGCTATCAATATCAGCATCTTCAGCTATCAGCACTAGCATCTTCAGCGGCTAAATTCAGCCCACAGCATTCACACTAACATTATTGCAGGTAATGCTATGTATCTTGCTCATAATTATGTTAAAAATTTTCGGTTTCAAAGTTTTAAAAATGTAGTTTAAGAGTGTTCCATAAATGTTTATCCTGTTCAGCCCGCAACATAAGGTGTGTTATAGATTTCGACCCCTTGTGTGATTGATTTTGACACCCCTGAGCTATGCTGTGGTATGTTAGCGAAAACCTTGGAAATGATCTTCCACGCAAGCTAATTATATATTTTTTTTTACATGTTGTGAAGGTTGGCCAAAGGTGGACCCTCAGCATGTAGGGAAAGCTGTTGGTGGACTCAGAAACCATAGGGAGATGGGCATCTGCAGAGCTTGCTTTCTTTCTTTCTTACTTTCCTGTGCCACGAGGGGAGAAGATGGAAATAAGCTGCTGTCCTGGATGTCCCCACAGCTTGGGAATTTGGACACTTTGGGAAAGAAGGCCCTCTACCTCGTGTCCGTCAAGGTCTCCAACGTGAGCTCTCTTGCAGACGTCAGAGCGTCGGGGTGGACTGGTTTTTTTTTGGCAACAGGGCTTCCCCAAGGGGTTGTTGGAGATCCCTGTACAAAGCTCCTGTTGAAAAACGGGCAGGTGACCTCCAGTGGAGGGTGGTACATGGGATTATAGCCACAAACAGATATCTGACACACGTCAATCCTGGCACGGGGGATGGGTGTCCGTTTTGTTCCGTCAGCGAGTCGGTGGTCCATTTGTTCGTTGATTGTCAGCGTCTGACAGGTCTTTTTTCTTTTCTTCGGGTGCTGTTTGGGGGTTTGGGGGAACAGTTTGTTTTGGTTTTTTTCATTTACGGCCCGAAATACCAAGCAAAGAAAAAGAGCGCGCACACACTCCTTAATTTCCTCTCAGCTGAAGCCAAGCTGGCAGTTTGGAGGTCCCGGAAAAACCGGATCCAGGGAACCGTGTCAGACGACGCTTTGTTTCTTTTTAGGAGGCGATTGGTGGCACGTTTGGTGGTGGAGTTCAGTTTTTACAAACTCACCAATTCTGTTGCTGATTTTGAAAAAATCTGGGCATTTAAAAATGTTTTATGTTCTGTAGGTTGTCTCTAGCATGGCTTGATCGTTTTTATTGTTTTAAGCACCATGTTAATGTTTTTAAATCTTGTGATATTTATCCTGTTGCATTCACTGATCATTCTCTTATTGTCTGTTGTTTCTATGCTAGGGATTTTTCACCGAAGACTGCCTATTGGCATTTTAATTCTGTCTTGTCCCTTGATGTTGGTTTTAAGGATGTTTTTCGGATCTTTTGGAATCTTTTTAGACAACGTAAAGGTGATTTTAGTTCTCTTAGGCAATGGTGGGACAATTTTAAGAGTGAAATTAAGCTTTTGTGCCAGCATTACACTCTCAATGCTACGCGTGACTACTCTCGGTTTATTAACGAATTGGAGTCTGATATTGTGGGTTTGGAATCCTTAAGTGAGTCCACTGATAATAGAGGTTATATTGACCTCCGCAAATCTAAAAAGTTGACCTTAGAGCGACTGCTGGACTCCAAAATTCAGGGGGCACTAGTTTGGTCCCGGTTTCAGGATGTCTCTGAAATGGATGCTCCCTCTAGCTTCTTTGGAGAAGAAGCACGGACAGAAGAAGGTGATGCACTCTTTGTTGTCTGACTCAGGTGAGGAGCTTTTTGGACCTGAACAGAACAGACAAAGGGCTGTGGACTTTTACTCTCCGCTCTACTCCAGTGAGTGTGATGACAGCCTGTTGGAGGAGTTCTGTGATGGACTGCCTCAAGTCTCTGAGGGGATGAACTCTCAGCTGGATCGGCCTCTGCAGCTTCCTGAACTACATGCAGCTCTTCAGGGTATGAAGGGCCGGAAGGCTCCTGGGATCGATGGCCTCTCTGTAGAGTTCTATAAGGCTTGCTGGGACATCCTTGCTCCTGACATCTTGGAGGTGTTCAATGACTGTCTGTCCTCTGGCTATCTGCCAACGTCCTGTCGCAGAGCTGTGGTTGCTCTCTTGCCGAAAAAGGGAAATCTGCAAGACATTAAGAACTGGCGGACGATCTCTCTGCTGTGTGTGGATTACAAGATTTTGTCCAGGGCCTTCTCCAATCAGCTGAGGGATGCTATGGAGCAGGTCATCCACCGGGACCAGACCTACTGTGTCCGGGGACGGCTCATGGTCAATAATGTTTTTTTTAATTAGGGATGTTTTGGAGGTCTCTGAGTTTCTGGGGGTGCGGTCAGGTATGATTTCTCTAGACCAAGAAAAAGCTTTTGACCGCGTTGAACACGGCTTCCTTTGGAAAGTCATGGGGAAGTTTGGATTCAGCGCTAGTTTTATCGCGAAACTCAGAGTTTTCTACGCTGATGGTGAGAGTGTGCTGACGCGCTCTTTTAGAGTGGGACGAGGCATACGGCAGGGCTGTGCTCTGTCTGGCATGCTCTACGCCCTCTCCCTGGAGCCTCTCCTCCATAAGATCCGTGCTAGTATGGACGGTATGTGTTTGCCTGGGTTTGACAGAAATGTTTTATCAGCTTAACCCTTCCGCTCTCCTTGGGGTCCAGATGGCTCCAACCACATTTTGTTATGCGATTTCTTCCATGACAAATGTGGACGAAGGGGGACAGGATTTTATGTCTGCCATGGACATTAGTGAAACTCCGAAATCAGTGAAAAAAAAAGTTCAGCGCACTGTCCTGTGGTGTCCAGATGACCCCACTTTTAATGTAAACAAGCTAAGGAGAACGGAAGGGTTACGCTGATGATGTTATTGTTTTTGTCCAGTGCCAGGCTGATGTGGATGTCTTAGTGGATATAATTCATGCTTTTTCCACATTATCCTCTGCCAGAGTTAACTGGCACAAGACTGACGCCCTTGCCGTGGGGAGGTGGCAGGAAGGTCTTCCGACTCTCCCCTCGAATGTGACATGGAAGACTGAAGGTTTGAAGTACCTGGGGGTTTTTCTGGGTAATCCTGCCATAGTGAAAAAGAACTGGGAAGATGTGGTTGATAAACTGGAGGGGAAGATGAATAAGTGTCGCTGGCTGCTTCCCCAAATGCCTTTTAGGGGGAGGGTTTTGATTGTTAACAACCTTGTTGCTTCCCAGCTTTGGCACCGGTTGATGTGTCTGGACCCCCCTTCCGGGTTACAGTCTCAACCTCTGTCCATGCTTGTCAATTTTTTTTGGGACGGTCTACACTGGGTTCCACAAGGTATGTTTCTTCCTAGGGAGGAGGGGGGACAGGGCCTGGTGCACCTGGCTAGTAGGACTGCCACTTTCAGGATCCAGTTCCTGCAGAGGTTTTTGACTGGCCCACTTGATCTGATGTGGCGGGAGCTGGATAGCTGTATCTTTAAGCGTGTACATGATCTGGGGTTGGATGATGCTCTATTTTTACTGAACACTACGTTTTTAAACGTACATGGGTTGCCCCCGTTTTATCTGGGTGTTTTTAGGTCTTGGCATCTTATCAAGTTCAGACTGTTATTCACCAAAACCCACAACAACAGCTCATTCTGGCACTTTAACAATAAACTTCTACATGATAGTCTTTTGCGAAAGTTTTAGGTTTTTTTTGGCACAATGGGGTTTAAAACGACAGAATTTTGACTCCCTGATTTAGTGGGATGTAGGGAAAACACAAATCTGTGTGTTTTGCCAACAGTATAGTTCACACTCAACCAAAAGACTAAAGGACACTGTACAGGCACTTCAGGATTGCATTAGAAGCATTGAACTGTCCTTAGAGGTGGGCTCTAACAACCACGCTGTCGGTTCTCTCCGAGAAAAAAGGCGTGAACTGTCGCACATGCTGAAACAGAGAGCTAAAGGAGTCCTGGTCAGGTCTCGATACCAAGACATCAAAGACATGGATGCTCCTACTGCTTTTTTTTCCTGAGCCTGAGCCTGCCTGATGGAAGACTACTCTCTGATCCAGAGGAGGTGCGTCAAAAGCCCTTAGATTATTATTCAGAATTGCTTTCTGCAGGTACCTGTTGCCCAGAAACTGCTGCTGAGCTTTTAAAGAACCTCCCTCAGCTAAGTGTTGCTGAGAGGGGGAGCATTGACAGCACGGTGCTCCTGGAGGAGTTTACTGAAGCTCTGAGGGGAATGGCTTCTGGACGTGCTCCTGGATTGGATGGACTCACTATTGAGTTCTACAAACACTTCTGGGATATACTTGGAGCAGACCTTCATCAGAGGTCCTTGAGCTGCTTCTCACTTGGTAAACTACCAACTTCTTGTCGGCGGGCAGTCCTCTCTCTACTTCCAAAGAAGGGGGACCTGTCCTTATTGAAGAATTGGAGACCCTTAGCTTTGCTTTGCACTGATTATAAACTTATTTCCAAAGTCCTCGCTAACAGACCGAAGGGTTGTTTGGACTGAATTATTCACAGAGACCAGTCCTATTGTGTTCCTAGCCGGAATTTTTTTGGACAACCTTTTTCTTCTTCGAGATTTATTTGATTTGGGCAGTAATGGTGATGTGGACATCACTGCCAGCAAGCAGTAGTTGTCCTTTCAGGGCCTTTCCCGCCAATTTTAACCGCACCATAGACATGTAGGGCCGTTGGTGAGAGGGTGACGGGGCATCGCTGTGAGCAATCAGATGGAGATGTCCTGTCGAGGCCCTACTCACCAATTTTAACTGCACCCCTTTAGTACACTCACCTCTAACACCTTAAAATATACACTCTAACAAAAAAACACGCATGTACCACACAAGGAGGGTGGGACCTTCGACCCTCTGTCCCCTACCCCTGGCGGGGGGGGGGACTCTTGGCCTGGTGGTCTTGTCTCTTGGGCGCCAGTCTCCTGGGCTCAGCAAGCAGCCTCCTCACCCCGCTGGGAGAGGGATCCCTGAGATTTAAGATCTAAAACAGGGGATCAAACTACATCGGAGTCATGGGGTGTCCAGGTCTCGGTGGTTTGGGTTCTGGTCCTTGCTCTCGAGAAATGGGCTTCTCCAAAATGCCATCAATGGGTGTGCCTGGTCGGGCCTTGTTAACATCACTCCTTGGGACCCTCGTTCCTCTTTGGTGTCTCTCTGCTGGGCGGGGGTGGGCGGCCCCTTCCTGGCTCCCACCTGGACCTCCCGTGGTGGGTGCGGGCTGACGTCTGGAGCACGGAGGCGGGTCACCCTGGGGGAGCTCTGGCTTGTGCCTGGGGTGGGGCGGGGGGATGCTCGGCTCTGCACGGTGTGGTGGGGCCTTGGCGTTGCCCTTCTCTGGCGGTGGTCCTAGAAGTGGGGACTTGTAGGTGGGCTGTTCTGGCTGGACTGGGGCCTGCACTCTCTGTGCTCCCTTGCCTTCTGGCTCTCGGGCGTGGGGGGCCGCTGTGGCGGTCCCGCATGCGCTGATCTGGGTGTCTGGCGAGATTGCTCGGCGGACGGATTCTCTCCGTGGCTCCTTGGCTGGTGTTGGGGGGCCCGGACTGCTGCCGCAGCCCCGCCAAGGCCCCCTGCCGGGGGGTATTGGCGTGGGGATGGCTGGGCGCTCTCTCCCTCTATACATTCCATCACCATCCACATCAGCAAAACATAAACACTCACCTGAGCACAGGTGTCAGCTCACCTCGCACTAACAGAATGTGTGATGGAATGAAAGGCTTTATTTGTGTCAGCTTCTATGATTGTGTGTGAACTGCAGTGGTATTGTGTACATTTTTCTACTTTAAAGGTAAAGATTATTTTATCCAACAGGTATGTGTGTTACTATTGAGTGTGTGTGTAGACAGGCCCTGCCCATTCCAGATGTAAAATGATACAACATAGTCAACATAAATAAAGTTTAGTATAAAATACAACAGGGGTTTATACTTAATAAACCCCTGTTGGGACATTAAAATCTGTCCAACACAAGAGGCTCTCAGCCTGTATCTGTTTGCTCAGCTGTTGGACAGGACAAGTTTAAAATAAAAAAATTAAAGCTCTTTTACAAATAAACTTTTTTTTCTTTAATCTTTCTTTTTTTTCATCTTTCTTTCATTCATCTTTCTGTCTTTTTTTCTTTCTTTTTACCATAGGCACTGTGACATGGCAGCCCAAGAACAATCCCCCAAACTTCACAAAAAACCCCACTTATATTTAATTCCGACCATACCATAAACTTAGCAGTAGGGAAAAATTCCTGACTAAATACATACAGAGAGTGTAAAAACAAATGGGTCATATTAGATATTTAAGTAACCATAAAGTGACTGAGAAACTACTAACTAATAAGAAACTAAATGTATGATCAAAACAACAATAATGAACAAAACGAAAGAAAAGGTCTCCACATCCACCCCTCTCTATTTCAGCTGGTGGTTCTTCCAGGCCAAGCTGGTTGATGGCAGGCTGGATCACAGCTGGTGTCCAGGGGAGGCCTTCATGGAAACACTCCCCTCTGGTGGACACTCAAAGACAAATGGAGAGAACACAAAACAAAAATGTCACACGGTCAGCTTTCACCTGATGATGCGGTCACGAATCCTCACACTTTTTTTTGTTTAATTTGTCTTAATAAAAATAAATCAACCAACTAAGCTCAATTTCTGAATTCTTTTGCTTTTGTTCCAGGTATGCGTCCCAGACCTCGAATGCAGACACAGATGGCGTTGTTTGGCAGTTTATTCTAGGAGGTGGTTTATGTGGTCAAGTATTAGCACTGATTAATGTGACACAATAAACTAATGCAGGTACAGACTCTTGTGGTTTCAATTCAGGTCCAGCTTCATAAGATAAATTGCTGCAAAATAAATACTGTTATTAATACAACTTCATTTTTCATAAGAGCCTGAAACTGTTTCTTTTTTGGTGAGGGGATCTGTCCAAAAAACCTTTTAAAATTCACAAGATGATCAATTAGCAGAAAAAGGGCCAAAACTGGATTCTAGTTTTCTACATGACAGAGTTGTTGCATTTTGAAGCCAGCAGGTGGTGCTATTGTACTGCATAAAGACAGATTGTTGTGGCTTTGAAAGTCATGACAAGAGGGAACAGAGACAGTAAAATCATTTATAAAACATGAAGGAAAATAAAAAAAATTACTGCCAAAAAATCTGAAATCCTTCATTCTTCACCGTTCATACCACCACAAAATCCCAGGTTACAACATCCTCTACACACAGGACATGAGGAAAATGTTCAGAGCTGACTCCTCAGGTCTTTACAGATAACCTTATAGTCACTTTCCAACCTCTCTTTCCTCTCCACTCCTCAGTTCCCCCAACAAGAACAAACACGTTTGCAAACTCAGGACTTTGCTTTCCTTTCAGGAAGAGAAAAGAGGATGAAGAAAGACTAGGGAGGAACGGCGGTGACTGAATGACGCTTCCCCTGAAAATCTGTTTTATTTATGACTGGGGGCATTTGGAAAACACACTGAACTGCTGAAGACACTGCAGACAGATTTCTTGTAAACTGGAAAGGAATTAATTGAATGTTTGAGCCAAATCTGAGTTGCGTTACACTTTAAGACTTTTTCATTTTTAGATGCAAGTCAAGCTGCCGCCACAGCGAAGGAAAACTCAATACCATAAACACACACTCTTTCTCACACACGCTTCACTCCTAATGAAAACTGACATTCCAGTGAGGGAAGCGGTGTCTTTTTGACCTTGTATCCTTTGGCAAAGACAGAATCCATTTAGAAATGAAAGTTCTGCAGAACACATTTGAGAACACAAAATAATGGACACAACAAAATCTATGCTGTAAAAAAACCTGCTTTATTCACATTAAATATTATTTATGCAGCTTTTTCAGTATTTGTTCCTGTTGATGCATAAATTGCAGCCCCAACAATGACTCTGCTTTTTTTGGGCAATTCTGCAAAAAAATGTGGAAAAAAAGATAGATAACAAAGATCAATGTTTTGTTGAACAGCTTTTGTTCTGTTGTCATTAAAATGATTTGTGTTTGATGCTAGAGACATCCAGGTTATTACTCTTAATATTCATAATGTTCACAGAATTCATCTTCAGACTGAACGATAATTCCTTTTCATTGAAAACGTGAGAATCTCCGGTGACCTAACGGTGAAAACATCCCGCAGAAGGCTAAAGAAGGTGCCTTGTTCCTGATGATTCACTGAACGGGTCTGGACAAGTACGGGACACTAACAGATGAGCTGTGACGCAGCAAGAAAAACTGTCGGCCAGACTGATTCGTCAGGTAATTAATGACTTGATGTCATGCAAATCTGGAGAGGCTGTGTTGGCACTGAAGAAATACAATTATTCACCCTGGTGGGTCGTCATTATCACTAGCATCAAATCAGGTAGCTTAATTCCAAATAATCTCCCCTTATTTGTGGGGATTAGGGAGACTTCTACAAATATGATGAATACGGAGGACACCCCCTTTATGCAGTTTTAGGGCAAAATCAAAAAAGCTGTGTTGTTTACTGAGACAGTTTCTGCAGGAGTTCATCAGAAGTGTCAGTGGGAGCTCAAGCTTATCACAGAAATAACTAGAAAAGTGCATTACCTCCGATAATGCATGTGTGAATGCATTTTGCCGAATGTGGTAGCTGAAGATGCTAAAAATATGATAGCATAACTCCAAATTAGCCAAAAAAGCTAACACGTTGCTAATATATTAGCTTAACTCAAAATTAGCCCAAAAAAACTCAAAAGTTGCCAAATTAGCCAAAAAAGCTAACATGTTGCTAAAATGTTAGCTTAACTCAAAATTAGCCAAAAAAAACCTGAAAAGTTGCCAAATTAGCCAAAAAAGATAACACGTTGCTAATATGTTAGCTTAACTCAAAATTAGCCCAAAAAAACTCAAAAGTTGCCAAATTAGCCAAAAAAGCTAACATGTTGCTAAAATGTTAGCTTAACTCAAAATTAGCCAAAAAAACCTGAAAAGTTGCCAAATTAGCCAAAAAAGATAACACGTTGCTAATATGTTAGCTTAACTCAAAATTAGCACCAAAAAACCCTCAAAAGTTTCCAAATTAGCCCAAAAAACCTTAAAAGTTGCCAAATTAGCCATAAAAGCTAACACGTTACTAAAATGCATAGATTTTAAAGGATTTGAAAAATTCCCATTCCTTTTCAACAGGGCTAGTAAGTAGCATAATTTGCGTAAAAAACGTAAATTTTGCGAAAACCAAAAATACTAGCCATAATGTCCTCCACGTGCTGAACACTTTGATACCAATATTGCACAAGTGTAAAAAGTGCACAAAGTTTTATAACGATTTTAAAAATGTCCATTAATTGTCAATGAGGCTAGTAAACTAGCATAGATTGCGTTAAAATCGTTAAGTGTACGAATTTCAAAAGTACAAGCATGAATGTCCTGAACAAGCTGAACGTATTGATACCACTGTTGCATAAGTTGTAAAAGTGCATAAAGTTTCTAAAGGATTTGAAAAAATTCCCATTCATTTCCAATGTGGCTAGTAATTAGCTCAATTTGCGTAAAAAACGTAAATTTTGAGAATACCAAAAATACAGGCATGAATGTACTAAATTTGCGGAACGTTTTGACACCAATATTGCATAAGTTGCAAAAGTGCACAAAGTTTTATAACGATTTGAAAAATTTCCCCATTGACTTAACATGGGCTAAAAATTGCGCAAAATCGCGAAAATTTGCGAAAACCAAAAATACAAGCAGTAATGTCCTTAACGAGCCGAACGTTTTGATACCAAGATTGCATAAATTGCATGAAGTGTGCTTGAGTTTTTACGTGTCAAAAAACGTACGGAAGAAAACGTAAATAGGTGAAAAACAATTGTGTGAATGCATTGAATGCATTCACACAATAAAATGCATTGATTAAAAAAAACAAAGATACACGTATGTCACATTTGATTCATTAGATATATTTATTATTTGCTAAAGTCAAATAGAGTTTGATTGATTGCTTGAAAAAGAGTGGAAAGAAGCAAATGTATATCATATAATACTATAAAATATTTTAAAAGGGGAAAAAAGTCAAAAGAAAAGATCAAATTTGACCTAGTAGCCGGGTTGGGCTCCAGCACCCCTGTGACCCCGAAAGATCCAAATGTTGATAGTTAAATGAAGAGATTCTGAACCTGCCAAAGAAGAACTCAGGAGCGACTGAATTAGGCTACAGAGGAGCATCTAAAGGGGTTTCCAGAGTGTGCAGAAATGGCTTTGAAGTTATATGATACTTTCTATGAACCTTCTCTCCTTTCCACAATAAATCATATTTGTCATTAATGAAAACAAGGACCCCTTTTTTCCAGCTTTGCTGCTTTATTTTGAAACTCCAGCCTTTGAAGTCATTCAGTACCAGCGCATTAAAACCAGCAGGACGCTCCAATTATGAACCCCCCCTGCTGGGTTGAAGGGGTTGAAACCTCCAGCTTTCTTCATTTATTCTGACTCAACTGCAAAGTTTTTCACTGCACATCCGGGACGAGGCCGGAGATGTTCCTCTGTGAAGGCTGGTTGGCACTTTCAAACAAAAGCTCAGGAGAGCGGTGACAGTCAGACTTACAGAAGTGTCGTTCTAGAGAGAGTTCTCTCAAACTGCTTTTGAGCTTTTAAGCTGCAACAGATCTTCACATTCCACATAACTCCAAATTCCAAAATACTTTCTTTAAAAAAAGTTTCATACAGGGCTAGGCGATACTGAGCATTTGGTTATCATTCTGATATTGGTGAATTTCGCCGATATCGATACCAATATCAATATTTTCCATAAATGCGGTGAATGTGACATGAACCTCTAAATCTCAATTGTTTTAACCCAGAACACTTTCACTATATAAAGTTACAAAATCACTTTTGCCAGCTAATTTTTACCTGGAAATAAATCTAATAAAAAAGGATCAAAATATGACAACCAATGATAAGTTAAGCGTAGCTTTCTTTTATTTACAGCTGTGGTTTATGTTACAAAATGGAAAATAAAAACATTGGAAGATCCTAAAAACATGCTTGAAAGTTACTGAAAACTCAGGAATTTGAGAACAAAAACTTTCTTTAAAAAACTTAAAGATACTGGAGAATTGGTCTTTGGTTCACCCATTCCTGAGACATCAGGAACTCAGAAAAAAGACTTTTGCTTGGGTGAAAATCACCCATAGGGCTCTGGGGTTGATCGCTGTGAAGGTTTTTTTGTAAGTTTCCCTTTTATACGTTACATGATAAACATAAAAACAGAATTAGGGCAACATTTTCATTTAAATGTAAAATATTTCATTAAAATAAAAACTTCTTGTAATTAAATAAAAAGTGAAGAAAGGAATGCATAACAGTCTACAAACCAAAAAAAACAAGTAACTATAATATGAAAATAAGTCAAAATATAAAAACTACTTTAGAAATATAAATATTTTTTTACTTCTGAGCCTCAAACGGATCAATAAAAACAGGAGAAAAGTATAAACAACTCAACTGGGTCATTTTTGCAGATCCAGAAACATTTCAAACAAGAGTGGACATATCAATATCTGCGGGGCAGTATTAAACCGATATGATACTAACTTAAGATCGATACTATCAATATTTTTGGATCAATCTGCACTGCACTAGTTTCATATACTGTTTACCTTTGAGCCAAAAAAAAAATGCTTATTTGACATATTAGGTTTCTTAAAAAGGCAACTCAGATGCTTTATTGAATCAGGAAAAATGTGATGGATGGCTTTGAAAATGACAAATTAAAGCAGAGTAAACTTGGTTTGAACAAAGTAATGGAAAAAATGTTTTATCCATCAATCTGTCCATTGCTGAATGTCTTTCGGGGTTGCTGGAGCCTATACCCAGCTCAAACCTGACCTGACGTATCCACTCTAATGAATATTGAATTGTATCTTGGATAATTTCAAAATCATTGTGAATCAGGAACAGACAAACAAGGCAGTTTCAAAAAGATTGTATTGGTGAGGTAGAGAATGCACTGGCCAAGCCACAAGCTTCCCGCTTCACTCCATTCTGATGCATCCACCTGTAGACAAAGAGATCCATGAACGTCTTCATGTTCCTCGTCTGAACTGGAATCTGGATCTGAACAGTACGACTGGATAGCTCCAATAATGCTCGCCATTTTTGTTGCACTGGTAATGTTTGGTTTGGGTTTTGAGGGACAGCAAGCTAGTGTAAACAAAGAGCTCTCAGCAATAGAGAGGAGGAGGAGGAGGGGGTTTCTCTGCACCAACAGTTCCGTCCACTCAGAGGTGAATTACTATGGAACTACTGCCACTCAGCAGAAACTATATCGATAGTTTGTAGCTAAAAATGGCATTACCATAAATAAATGTCCTCCGGAAACACTTAAAATAGATCTAAATATGATGGGAGTATGACTTTAAAGTGAAGACATTTCTCAGATCATTACTTAGATTGGTTCGAGCTGCTTTCACACTGGAACTGACCTGCAGGTTCAGTTCAAATGAACGCTAGCTAAAGTCGAACTTCATTAATTAAGGATTTTTTTCAAAAACAAATGAGGAATAATACCAAATCTACCCATAAACATCATGCAGCTCCAAATGCTGCTCGCCCAAAACAACTTTGACCACAATAACAGAAGAAGAGAAGATCTTCCAGCCACACTCAGACTATCAGAAGCTCCATCAGCTCCTCGCTACACATCTTCTTTGTGATTCACGTCTCTTCACATTTATGCAGTGAGCTGTTTTTGCTTCCCCCACTCAAATTGTAAAGGGCTCAATACATCATTTAGTTCCTTTGTTTTGCTTCTCCTGTTTCGCTCGTCTGCAATCAGACTGAAGTGAAAGCCATGGAGAGGATTTGCAATTGAATCCACATTTTCACTGTCAGTCTGGTTGCAGACGTCAGACATTTTCCATCTGTCATTAGGTGAAGTATGATCCAAGTATGAGCAGAGATTTAAACGTGTTTAGTAACTTCTACCCAACCATCAAACTGGCTGAAGAACGGGATCTAACTTTGGTTTGCAACAGCCTGGTTCAGGATTTAGCTAATGTGAAAAGTAAATATGTATGAAAAATGAGTTTTAAAACGTTGACATTTTTGAAAATCTTTTTATTTATAAGCCATTAAAAGAATTTAAAACCTGAAGCCCTCTTTCCATTTTGAAAGAAGACATATCTGGACTGATCAACTCTACATCACACATGGGATTAAGAAAAGTGTAGCATCACTAAACCCTTAAAGCCCCCTCCAATAAAATGTTTTTGCTTTTAAAAGAGAACAAATGTAATAAGAATAATTTTGTTTCGCGTTTGCGAGTATTTCTTGTTTTAAATCTCTGTCAACAAAAACGTAAGAAGAGTTTTCTTCAGAGTTTATTAGAATTTTGCCTATGAGTTGTGGGTGGGTCTGCGCACTGAAGTTAGCTTGCATGTTTTTCCCATCAGATGTTTGTTTACACCATCCCCCGCTAGCTTACAGCCCCCCACAACCCCAAGATGACGTTTACGTAGCAATTTTCCAACCTCGGGTTGTAAATTTTGTTTATGTCCGTCATCATGATCAGACAGATCCTACAAGAACATGTTAAACAAAGCAAAACATAATTTTCACCGGAGTGGGTCATAAAATTCAGGAAAACTTGTGATTTTTTTTCCCCTTTTGCAGTGAGCGTTTTTTATAAAATTGCTTCATTCTAATCTACATCTAAATGTAAAATTGTTTTCTATTTTAAGAGTTTTGTGAAGTTTATTAAACTCAGTTTCATATTTATTTTATTGCAGTTCAACCTCATACATCGGTTTTGAGTCATTATTTTTAATTTGTTAGTGAAGTTTCTCTGGTTCTGGTGTTATTTTTTTCCATTAACAAAAACTTTAGAACCTACGACGGAGTATTAGGGTCACCGAAAAAAAAAAAAAAGTAATATTACAAGTTTTTTTCTCGTAGATATACGACTTTAAATCTCGTAAATTTATGAGTTTAGTAATATTACAAGTTTTTTTCTCGTAGATATACGACTTTAAATCTCGTAAATGTATGAGTTTTAATCTCGTAGATTTACAACTTTTTTCTCATAACTTTATTAAAATCGAGGGGAGTCTACATTCCAGCGAATTTATGCCGTGAACTGAAGCAGACCAACCAAACTGTGAAAAGCGTCTTGGATTTCATCAGGTAAACTGAATGTTTAAAATATTTCAAATATTTGGAAGTTCCTTTATTTGATTTACAGTTTAATAATGTTTTATTCGTTGATGCTGCTTGCAGGATCTCTGCAGATCCCGTTTATGAAGCGGTCCATATCCTCCAGCTGTCCACTTCACGTCATTTCTTCCTCTACGACAGACCAGATCTCCTCCAACTCTGTGATGCTTCCGTCTGAAGAGGACTAGTTTTTGGAATTTTCAATGTTCTTGTGCTAACGTGACAGACTGTTGTCATTTCTCAATGTTGTTTTGTGTCGAGACGGGACGTTTCATTTGGAGAAGGAGGCGTCTGGAGCTCTGTTTACGTTCATGACAGAGACATGACGTAAGGTAATGAAAGGAAATGAAAGACGTAATAAAGTGACGATCCTGATGAACGTGTATCTCTAAACTCTTTATTTTACATATGAAACTCCGCACTGTTGTGTATTGAAGTTAGCTGTTTACGAACTGCATTACCCAGAAGGCCAAGCGACTGGTCACATGTTCGGGCACGAGACTGTTAATAAAAAGTCTGTTTAACACAATAATAGCGCCTCTTTTGCTTACTTGAAGATACGCAAGACAACACACGCACTACCGAAACCGGAAATAATTTGATTTTGAATCGCCAAAAGGTTCAGAATTTATTTGCTTTTAACACCGATCTGGACATAATCTACACCAGATTCTCCACGTCTTTCGTCTTCAAGCACGGCTCTGATAAACCGACAACTTTGGTTTTTTTCTCATTAAATTACGACTTTTAATCTCGTAGATTTACGACTTTAAATCCCGTAGATTTACACGTTTTTTCTCATAAATTTACGACTTTAAAAGTTGTAAATGTAACCTATGACTTTTAAAGTCACAAATATACGACTTTATTCTCATAATTTAGCAGTTACGACTTTTTTCTCATAAATTTACGAGATTTAAAGTCGTATATCTACGAGAAAAAAACTTGTAACATTACTTTTTTTTTTTTCGGTGACCCTAATACTCCGTCGTAAGAACCCACACAAAACACGAGAGAGACCTCCTCTACCTGCTGGTTCTTGTTGAACCTTTCTGAACAGGAATCTTGCTGTCAGGTCTGAGATCTCTTCTGTCTGTTCTGCGTTGTCATTTTCTGCTCTATTTCCACCTCTACCCCCACAGGGCACAAACAACCCTGGCAACAAGCCGCGCCGTCGAAAGGGGACTGGATGTCGCGTCTGTGACTCCACACTGAGCCACTCGTTTGATTGGACCGCCCGACGCAACTGATGAAAAATCCAGGGAGAGGCGTGCTCCCAAACAAAAAGTGTTCATGTTCCTCAAAGCTCTGACTAAGCCCCCTCAGCTGGGATGTGGAGACTCCTGCTGCGCTCGTGTTGTTGAGCTAACAGGATAAATGGGATGAACAAAGAGTCTGATCTCCTTCTTAAACCTGTTAATTCACGCTTTGATCGGCTCACCTCAGCTCGGTTTGCATACATTGGAACAAACTTCCAACAGTTTAGATCTATGCTGTTCTTTTCTTCTAATTTTACACCTTTTATGCTCATGTTTTCAATCGCCAGCTTTCCTCTTTGAACTTCCCTGTCTTCAGAATAATCCCGCTAAAGCCGCAGGCCTCGATAAAAATCCCCATTCTACTCGGAGAGAGTGGAATCTTTGATCACCTGAACTCGGCATCCGGAGGGAGTTCACGGGTCCACTCTGATCACAGGAGCGCACTCTGAAGGAGGTGACATCTGAATGGGAAGCACTGTCCCAGAGGAGTTTCATTGTTCGGTTTTAAACTTTTTTTTTTTTTCTTGTTCCTACTGTTGACTGCGTATGAAAACTGGACTGAGGAACCCCTCACCCTCATGTTCCAAACAGAAAGTACCTGCTGGCTCCAAGAAGCCAAAATTCCACAGATTCTATAGAGAAATAAACAGCTATACGCATTCGATTCTGAAGACCTGAAATATGTCATTTGCTGAATTTTGCTGCAATAGTAGGTCTTATTTACTTAAATGAAAGATATTCCAATCAGAAACATCTTCATAAGTCAGGTTACATTTGAACATAAGACTCTCATTTGCATCTATTGAACTTTTTGGAGAGTTTCTGCTCGATTTCCTTTGGATGTGAACTGCCTCCGCCCTCAGAGAGATTTGGGTTGAGGATGCTCTAAAGCAGGGGTCACCATCTTTTTTGAACCCGAGAGCTACTTATTGTGTACTAAGTCATACGAAGGGCTACCAATTTGAAATAACACATTTTGCTTAGTTATAGTTAGTTATACATTATTAATAATGAATCATGATACTCCTCTATAAAGACACTGATTTCTTACAATTATTATTAACAATGATAACAAGCTAGATAACAAATCTTGAAATTTAGCACTTTATTAATCTCAGTAATTGTTACATTTTCAGATAATTACTTACATTTCATGGGAAACTATCCCATTTTCACTATGTTGTTCCATCTTTATCAATAATTTAATGTTAAAGAAAAATTAACTTAGACTCTTTTAAACAAATGTGACATTTTGAACTAATGATGTAATCTACAGATTTTTAATTAAATGAATGATCTTTGAAATGGAGTAGGTCAGAGGTCACCTAAGCTTATCTTAAGTTCATGTATCATGAACAGATTTTTAAGACGTGTTTTTAAGATCTGTGTAAATGTAAATGTAATAAAAAATAGCAACAGAATAAAATGTAATATTAGATGCAGCTCACAACTGAGTTGTGCTATTTTTGGAAGAGGGCACCACGTTGGTGACCCCTGCTCTAAAGGTTCCTTCAGAGGGTTGAGGTCAGGGGTGGATGGGGCCACACCATCAGTTTCTCAGGAAATAACACAGAGGTATTTCTAAAGCATGAGATGGAGATGATTTGGTTTATGGAAAGCACGGTTCTTCTTTTTGGGAGAAACTCCGCCTTTTTTTAAGAGGTCATTTTCCCACCTTCAGGGGCCGACCAGCTCTCTCCTCAGGATTCTGGCCCAAACCATGACTCTACCACCTCCTTATTGATGTCATAGCCTTGTTGGGACATGGTGACCACCCACCAACCATCCGTGGTTACACAGCACTCATCAGTGAAATTTAAACGTATGTGTCTGGATCCACTGCAGCAGTTTCTGCTTGTGAGTATTGGAGTATTGCAGTATAAGGTTTAACTGCAGCCTCTTGAGGATCCTGCACCTTGATGTTGGTATTATTCCAGAGACACTAGAGGCTTCAAATATGTGCTTGCTGCTTTAAGGTGTGTCAGCAGCTGCTCTCTAAATCTGATGTATCTGTTTGGCAGAAATTTTCCTCAGTTCTGTCTTTATCTGCACAAACCCACAAATCTCCTAATAGTAAAATTAAGTTTTCATGAAATATCAAAGATTCTTGTTTATGACATTTAACTATTTCACTCTATTCAGCAGCAGATATCCTTTTTCTTTCCCATATTGCTGGAAAATGTTTGTTTGCTTGATTCTGTGGAACGTCCATCTTTAGTCGTTTTTCCTTTATTGAACTCACCTGGAGAACCACTGATCACAGGTGTCTGAGATTGATGTCAGTGACCCAAAGATCATCATCCATCAGTTTACTGGGAAACAAATATTTGTATCTTTTTGAAACTTAAATACAATTTTGAATTATAATTTGGAACACTGTTGGTAACATAAAAAATTAATAATTATTAAAAAAAAAACATCTATATGTTAATGCAGGGGTCTGCAACCTTAACCCCAAAAAAGTTTTTTTTTTTTTTTTTTTTTAGCAATTACAGTTTTTCTCAGTCGCTTTGGTGCGTTTCTCAGAACACTATTAACATTTGCACAGCAGTTAGTGCATTTCTCAAAACAATTAGTGCAAATTAGTGTTCCCAGCTACGAGAAGCCTTGCATTTCTGCCAAGTACCTTCGACTTACACTGAGGAACACGCAGTTTTTTCACGTTGCAAAAACCTGCATCTACGTCCTTTAGCGTTTACGTGAGCATTTTAAAGATTTTTTTTTCACTTATCCTGAAAATCATCTTTTAAAATGTTCTTTCGCCGCTTTAGAGATTCTGGGGTGGAGGAGACCTCCCTCACACAGAATCTTTCTAAACTGGAGAAGCGACTCCAGGAAAACGCTTCGCTGACCAGCCAGTTGCAAACCCTCGCCGCTGAGCTGGAAAGCAGGAGTAACCTGAGAGAAACTTACTCTGGACTCACCCAGGCAAAGAAATCTGCCACCAAACTGACCAAGAAGTTAGAAAAAGACTTGAAACGCGTCAACAAGAAGATCCAGGACCAAAAACCCTTGGAGGACCGTTGTAAGATCAAGCAGACAGAAGTCGATCTCCTAACCGTGACCAACACCACCCTGAAGGACACTCTGAAGGAACTCCAGACGAAGGTCCGGGATCCTGAAGAGTTATCCACTGAGATGATGAAAGTCACGCTCACCGCCAAAACCCTGGATCAGGAGAACAAGGATCTGCAGAACGAGGTTGACAGGGTCCAAAGCTCCATCGTGGCCCTTGAACCTCTGGAAGTCCAACTTAAAGACGAGAAAGATCGCCTCCAGACACTGCAGGACAAAAACACCGTCCTGCAGAACCAACTGAAAGACCTCCACAGACATCGTGAGGAGGAGGCAGCACTGAGACAAAGTTATGCTTCCATCTTAACCCAAATGAAGTCTCTGGAGGAGGAGAACTCCACTCTAAACAGAGAGAGAGAGAGAGAGAGATAGATATATATATCTATATATCTATATAGATATATAGATATATATATATAGAGATAATAGATAATAATAGATAATAGAGAGATAAGATAGATAGGTAATAATAGATAATAGAGAGAGAGATATATATAGAGACATATAGAGAGAGATATATGGAGAGATAAATAGAGAGAGATATAGAGAGATATAGACAGTGATATAGATAGAATAAAATAAAATGATAGATAGATAGATAAAAATCAGTCACCAAATAGTATAGTTTATGTAGTTTCGTATAGAATGGCAGTCCTGTGGTTTTTCTCTGAGTACTTCGGTTTTCCCACAGTAATTGTTAGAGACTGTCTGGTGACTGATGAAAAAAAAACCCCTCTCTGAATCGACACCTTAACGTGGTGGAGGGGTTTGCGTGCCCGAATGACCCCAGGAGCCGGTAGCCGGGTGGTGTTCCACCTCAAACGGGTCCTGGGAGATGGGCCAGACTAAGGGCGATTCAAACAAAAACATTTCTATTACAGGATCCACTATCTCCCCCCAACAAGTTACCAGGACCCAATCCCAGAGCCAGACTAGCTGTTTCTTCTCTAGCGGCTCCTCCCTGAACTGCTGTGGGGCAGCGGACAGCAAGCATGTCGTTCTGAAGGCCACCCAACTCAGGATCCAAATTAGGGAAGGGTTTCCATAGTTCTTCTTGCAGGTTTGGATGTCCAAAGTTGGCTGCAGGTGGTTGTTGTTTGACTCTGGTCAACTCCACCTTCGGTTAGATTCTTCACAGTGGATCACTCAATCTTCTGTCTCGTATGAGTTCCCAATCCCCAAAGAAGAGACCAAATAACTCTTGCCCTGAGTCCTTGTGGCAGATGAGGCCTCCCCACTGCAGAGAAACCTGATGCATTCATTCTCTGAGTGCCTCCTTCCTGAAAGGAGGCGCATCTTGAACTGCGGCATCTCCCCAGCCCAGCTGGTTGTGAAGAATGTCTTTTGAATGAGTGGCATCTGTATCGGGGCCTGATTCAAGTTGCAGTGCAGACTGTGACGTTCACATGTTCATCAGGTCGTCGACACAACAGGAACCTGCAGTGATTGAGGCTGTTGTACCTGAAGAGGAGCCGCTGCTGCACAGGATGACACGGGTTGATGACTCTTCCAGAGAAGCTAACCGTCTGTTTCCTGTCCTCCAAGGAGAAATCCTCAACGGCTCTTTTGAGAGCCATCCACAAAACCTTTAAGAGCTTGATTTTCTCTATTTTCACAATTTTTTGTCAAAACTTTTACAGTTTTTCTCAGTGGCTTTGGTGCGTTTCTCAGATCAGAATTGAAATTCTCATAACTATTAGTTCAACCTCCACAACACTTAGTCATTTGTGCTCATCATAGTAGCAATTTCTGCTCTCTCTGAACAAACTGCAAATGATTTTGGACATGAATCAGTTGCTTTCATACATTCTCTGCTGTTTTTTGACATTTTTATTTGCTTTTGTCATGTCAGTCAAAATCAGTTCTACTTATGGATGCTGAATAGTCGTTCTCAATAAAACTAATAGTCTTACTTTCATTGCTTGAGTCATTACACTCAAAATTGTTGAACTAGTTATCAAATGTAAAATATTAACCATCTGTCAAGCAAATTCTGGACCTTTCTTTATCATTTTTTTCCTGAAAAAGGGCCCCTTTTTACCCAACAGCAAGAAGAAGCCATTTGTGCAATGGTCATTGCAAACAATGCAATAAAGCTGAAAGAAATACAAAGCGCTGTCATAGCGAATAACACAGTATTTGGCAATGTTGAATCTGTTTCAATTTCAACAATTGACAGAGTTCTAAAAAAAAATGAAATCCACATGAAGCAATTGTAGAAAGTGCCATTTGAACGAAACAGTGAAAGGGTGAAGGAGATCCATCACCAGTATGTGCAGGTAAAGCAGGTCTTCTATGTTCAGCACTGTAAACTGTTTTACAGTACTTTGTAGTTTCATGCAGCACTTGCAATTCTACAGAACATACTCTTCAATGTGTTTTACCAAATGCAGGCATTACTGTTTGTTACTGTACACAGGAAAATTGTGAAATTACATTTCTGTCTCTCTCTAAAGCGTGTACTGGAGCTGGAAGCCAGGGAAACACCGCACACATTCATATATGTTGATGAGGCAGGTTTCAATCTGGCCAAAGGCAGAAGGCGAGGAAGAAATCGCATTGGACAGAGAACAACCACTGAAGTCCCTGGTCAGCGCAGAGGGAATATTACCATGTGTGCAGCCATCTCAGACAACGCCGTCCTCACCCATATGAGCATCCATTGAGCATTTTCAGGTGTCACCAAATATTTTTGCAATGGAAAACACTGAAATTATAAACTGTCATAGTGAAAACATGACAAAGTCATTTGACTATCTTGTTCATAAAGATGGTGTCAAGACTTTTCATTTTAATGGCAGTGACAGTTTCATTGACATGAATACTTGCTTTTGAGGAATGGATAATCCATTTTGAGCATGTGACGTGCTTTTGCAGGATATCCACTAGGTTTTGCAGTTTGCACTAATTGTTTTGAGAAATGCACTAACAGCTGTGCAAATGTTAATAGTGTTCTGAGAAACGCACCAAAGCGACTGAGAAAAACTGTAAAGAACAGTTTTACAGAATTTCTGACAGTAATTTAAACTCTTTTTTTTTGCTTAAATTGTTAAAAATCTGATCAGAAATGGTTAGCATTTTTCATTAGCGCTATGAGCCACGATAAAGGGATAAAAGAGCCACATGTGGCTTCAGAGCCGCAGGTTGCAGACCGCTGGGTCAATGTAATGTTAAAATGATGAAATTGTGGTTCCATCAGAGATCTTGTGAGACTGAAATAATATCTAAAATGGTTTATCCCTCCATTTTCCAGCTGAACTTTAATTAGTAGATCTAACTCCAAAGCGCCCCTCGGAGGACGTGCGACTGCAGTCTGCGCTCCTTACCCCACCTCTAAGGCTATGTTCACAGCATCTACAGAAAATGTGCATTTACGTGACCATGTTCTATGAAAAGTTAGTGATAACATGTGCATTTGTATGTTTTAACTTTAAAAGTCTCATACCCATGCATCACTACACAAGTTTTAAGGTCAGCTCTATGAACAAAACACATGTTGAAGGCTAAACCAGATCAACTATAAACCAATCAGGGACTAGGATTTGGTAGTCACATCCTTTTTAATTCACAGAAACCATTTAGAAGTGATCATGGATGAGAAATGAATCCTCGTGGATGTCATCTTGTAAAATGAAAACATTTTAATTTCAAAATGAGCGGTTGGCCTCCTGAAACAAAAAAAAGAGTCTTAAAGATTGATTTGGTCTGTCTTTTCTGTTCCGTTTACCATTCTATCTGCGTGCTTTGCGATTTTGAAAAAACCTTTTGCTCCTCCCCCTCCTGACTTCCAAGCTGAGTTAAATGGGATCACCTGGCTACAGGTTGCTGCTGATTGTGGGGAGGAGCGAATCAAATCCAAATCCAGACACAAACAACCGACTCAATTTAACTCTGAAATTTTTTTCTAATTTCTTCCAAAATTACTTAGATCTAATTTATTCTCCAACAAGTCTGTATGGCTCCAACAATAGTTGTGGTTTGAATCCTGCTGGAATTTCATCACCCTAAGTATGTCATATATTGGAATAGAGCCGGGAATGAAAAAGCGTAGAGCAAGGTTCACCAGATTTTCACCTCTTTGTCATTTCACACCAAGCCCCCAAATACATCAACACATTCTCATCTCCGAGTCATCACATATTGACGTTTGATTAAGGACCCCTCCGCGTCACTTTGACGTCTCAGGTGTCTCTAACTCATTGTTTTTTGACGTGCTGGCTGTTTGTAAAATTAAGGGTCTGCAACCCTTGGAATGAGATATTGGATGCGCACTGTTAGAGTGTGGAAGAAAATAGCAGCCAGAGTTAATGCGGCCCCCTGAGTAATTCTATCCGGCCCTCCAGATCATTTCATTTTATTGTTATCAATGGTCCGATGTTATCTTACACTTATTTCTAACTAACATAATTTTGACAAAATATATTTTTTATGAAGATTAAAACATTGAAAGTTATTTAAATTTAAGTTGATTTGTTCTGAAATAATATTCCTGCCTTTTTTATTATTCATAATAAAGTAAAAAGCTACGGTTTTAACGTTTTAAAAATTGGCATTCTAATAGAGTTTTTTTTATGGCTATTTTGGACTTTAGCCAAAACAGCTAACATGTAGCTGTAATATTGGCTTATGTATATATACATATTTTGTTTTTTTAACTGTTTTGAGTTGGGCTAATATTTACACACTGTTTTGGCTATAAGCTTTTTTCAGTTCATGATATATTAATGTTTAGCTTTTTTCAGCTACATGCTAGCAGTTTTGGCTAACCTAATTAAGAAAAGTTTTTTAGGTTAATTTGGGATGTATCTAATATTTTAGATGGCTATCAGCTTTAGTGTTTTCAGCTATCAGCTTCAGCGTTTTCAGCCATCAATTTCAGCATCTTCAGCTATCAGCAGTATCATCTTCAACGGCCAAATTCAGCTTGAAATAACTAATAACTAAATAACTACTTGAACACAACTATGTTAAAAAGTTACAGTTTTAAAAATGTAGTTTTAGAGTGTTCAATAAATGTTTATCCTGTTCGGCCCGCGACCTAAACTGTGTTTTGGAATTTGGCTTCTTGTGGGATTGAGTTTGACACTCCTGGTCTATCATGAACACCATTTGCTCAACGCGTTTCCAAGAATGTGATCACATGTGCAGTGTGAATGTAGCTTTAGATATAAATCATAATCCAAATAAACACTCTCTCAACTATCAGTTCATTCAAGAAGTAGAACATTGCACTAAGTTCTGTGGAAAAAAGTTCCAAACAAAGGTGCTCTTTTAATCTATGGTTTTTCTTATATTACTCATCCAATTTAAATTAAAACTTGTCCACACCCACTCAGGTCAGAGCAGTGTGTGCTTTAATGAAACTCATTTCTTACTTGAAACTGTTATTTTTGCTAATAACCAGCCTGAGTGACGTGACTCACCTGATGAAATCTGTCCAAATGATTGACGTGTGAGTTTAAAATCCAGGAGACAGAGAGCACCACTCGTCCTGTTTCTATCACTCACTGAAAGTGAGTGTTGAATATGTTGGCCTTGCTGCTCCAGAGAAAAATTCTGAGGAATGTCTTTAAAACTGTCGTCAGCTTTTTACTTGGCATGGAACACTTATCAGCACTTTTGTCATCCGACTGACCCCTTCATTTAGCAACTAACTGTAGACAGATGTGGATGATTTGATCTGAACTTAGTGAGACTGACAAAGAAAACAGAGATGAAACCACGCCGGCCTGTTGGCTACCACCAACTCCTCTGTCCAGACCCCTGCATGAAGGAATGGCATCAGCAGACTAAGATGTGGACGAAAAAAATCCTGATATGTTGAAGAAGATAATCGCGGAGGATATTTATCATCCGGAGCAGCCCGTTATTATGGATGAAACAAGCTTCTTCTGGAAGGAGATGATAAAGGAGGAAGAACACGCTCCTGGTTTTAAGACACGGAGAGACCGAGTGAGACTCCTCATCTGTGTCATAAAGTTTACTTTTGCATGATCAGAAGTGTTTTTGATGAGTATGGATCAATAAACAGACATTCTTTGGCTGTGGGGTGGGGGATTGAGACGGAGACTGCGGTTTCTCTATTCGCGGAGGTCTCTGGTCCCAAACCCCCACGAATAATGGATGAGTACTGTATAATAAAAACATAGATCCACAGTTTGAGTAACTTTCAGCATCCTTGCAATATCATTAAATTCAGTTTTATTTATATATCCCAACATAAAAAAACAAACATAATAAAAATTATTTCTGTCCTTTAACCCCCTTCCCGGTAAGGAAAAACTCCTTAAAAAAACCCCAAAAAGCAGGGCTATCAAATGAGAATTAGTTTATCTAGCTCTACAACTACATGTTTAAACAGTGTAACCAGATGGGCTGAGAGGAGAGACATGCCAGAGGCGAGGTCCACTCCCAAGAACACCAATGAGCCACCTGGAATCTCTCCCACTCAGAGACGCAAAACGAGCCGGTGACGAGGTCCACAGCCAGGAACAGTCCAATGCATGACAGATGGATGCTGAATGTTCTACACTGTTATTGTGTGAGCACAGCAGGCTCAATAAATCCATAATTGTAGAACAGATTCCTGGGTTTTGTCTGTTCAAGTTGAAACATTTTCTTCCGTGTCGTCGCCGTCTCTTTTTGCTAAAGAGACTTTAAGGAAGTAGCAGATGGATTTTTATTGTATGACAGAGCAACTTGAGTCCAAGTCATTCTTTAGTCAGAAAGGTTTGGAAGTTTCACAAAATAAAACTTCCTTCAGAATGAGATAAAACAAAAACATAAATGTTGGTCCTGTATTTTTTGTCTTTGCCGCCAGGTACCAACTGTTCCACGGACCGGTACCCGTCCGTAACTCGGGGGTTGGGGGACCCCTGTTTTTATGGGCTATCCAGCTGCAACAGACCAAAGAGAGTCCACGACCTAAGTGCTGTGCATCTTTGGATACCACTGATAAACAGGAAAGTGTCTGTGGTTTAGTGAGGAGATGCAGGCATCTTCTAATTTACGACAGAAGATAGAATGACTAGCTAATTTTCTATTTTTCATGCATGTTTTCTGGTGTTTTAGTCACACCAAATGAGCAGTCATTGGAACTGTCAACACTTGGTTTACTGAGTGATGTGACAGAAACAAACCAAAGGAACGTGTGAAGACACGTCACCATTCTACTGTAAACCCATTCCATCAAGTCCAGGTGTAAAAACAACCTTTAGCTTTTATGAAGGCCCTTAAGCTCCTCCCCCTTCTTCTGAGGAACCTGAATATTTTATTGCCACTGAACATGTCTCAGATTCCAGATAAATTACAGGTTGTAGAGACATAACTACATATATAATACCGTGTTTTTAAAAAGTGTTTAAAATCAAGGGGTTTCAAATGTGATCAGCAGCTGTTTTAGGTTTCACAGATTTAAATACTGGATTACAATCAAATATTTAACCATTTATGCATATTATAATTTTATTTATTTAAAATAGTGCAAGATTTTAAAAATCTGATGTTGATTTTTTTTTAAATTAAAGCCGAATAGTTTTACATCTCCATAAAACAATTTTTTTGAAAGGTCATAAAAGACATTTCAAGCTAACTAAAAATAAAAAAGGAATCATTTGAATTAACCCTAGAGCAAAATCGCCGGCTGATTTTCACCTGAGCAAAAGTATTGTCATAATTTTCAATATGTTGCCTTTTTCTGATTTTCATGGGCATCTGGGTAAAGTATCCCATGTCCCAGGAATGAGTGGACCAAAGGCTAAGTCTCCAGTATGATTACTACTTTTTTTTTTTCTGAGTTTTTAGTAATTTTCAAGAATGTTTTTAGGATCTTACTTTGTTTTTATTTCCCATTTTGTTACAAACTCTGCAGTTGAAAATAAAAAAACAACTAATTCATCATGTGGTGTCATATTTTTTTATCAATATTTATGAGAAATACTTTTTATTGGGTATATTATAGCGGGTAAAAATGATGTGACAGAAGTGATGACACAACTTTTCTGGTGTAACTGGTGAAAATGTTCAAGAATTTCTCCAAAAGAAAAATTAGTTAATTTTTTAACCTTATGTGGTGAAATAATGGCGGAAAAAAAAAAGTCCAGTTGATGCAAGTGATTATCCACTTTCTCAAGTCAGAAATGATCCTTATTCTTGGATCTCAGAACCCCTTTCTGTGATGGTCATAAAAAAATAAAATAAAACAAACCTGTGGGTGAAACAGGATAAACATTTATTTAACACACTCAAACTACATAATTTAAACTTTAAACAAAGTAATTTTTTATCATAACTATGAATAAAATCTGGCAGGAATATTATTCCAGAATAAATCAACTTAAACCTTAAATAACTTCAATATTTTAATCTCCTTGAAAACACATTTTGTGAAAATTGTACAAGTTAGAAATAAATACAAGATAACATCGAGCCATTAATAACAATAAAATACAATGATCTGGAGGGCCAGATACGGCCCCAGGGCCATGACTTTGACACGTGCATTAAAGGCTTTGTTTTGGTGCATGACCGTGGATTTTGCTAAAAACACCAGCAACATATTGTGTACTGTGTGTATGTTAAAGTCAACGAACTGAGACAGAATTGTTATACGCAGTAGAATGGGAAGTATTCTGATGCTTTATGCAGCCTTTTGGATTGACATGAGGCCAGCGCAGCTCTGACTGTCCAAGCTGAGCGTTCTTTCACACAAATGGAAATTAAAACGTTTCATTCACATCAATCTGCAAAAATCTGATTTTTTTAGTAATTTTTTTTTACGTTTTTCTGTAAAGTTGATCGACATCTACTGATTTATATAACATAACTTGCATAACCAGATATTTGACACTTTGAGCATGTTGTGAAGTTGTGTTGAAATTAAACGAGAAAACTAACATTTTGACATTATTGACATTTTTGAGAGAAAACGTAGCCGTTCAACAAAATGACACTCTATCCCTAACAGAGACTTTATATGAGAACAAGACTGAGTGACCCCGCCCCCTTGCATTCCAAACAGGAAGTACCCGCTGGCTCCATAAAGCCAGAATTCCATCAACTCCTATTGAGAAATAAACACCTTTATTCATTCAAAACAACTATTCTTGCTTTGATACAATTTTATAATGATTTTTTTTGTTATAAACTGGCCAATCGGATGCTTTAAGGAAGGATATGGGGCCCGCTGACCCCAACGTCTAACTTTTAAAACATAGCTAGAGACGGCAGGCTTCGTCATGCCACTTTCAAACAGTAGGGGTGTGGACTTTCAACAAGCTCACACCTGACTGGTGAGAGTGGTTGCCATAGAAATCATGACTGACTGACTCAGATGCATCACTGCTTGGTAACGTACAGTATGAATCCAACAAAAGAAACGGTGACTGAACTGATTTTATTTAGCTGGAGCCGTAAGATTTTCTACACTCACTTGGTCCAGTTCTCATTTACAGTCAATGGTCCACATAAATTAACCTAAGGGTTACTTCTTCCCTTTTTATATTTTCCCATTTTCATAAGATAGACGTAACTTCTCAACAACCTTATAGTTTGACTGATCAGCAAACAGAACCGAGACTGCCATACGTGGCTCAGCTTGTTTTGAACATAAAACAGTTTTGAAAGGTTCCTGTAGGCTGTGAGGAGAAATCCTGATGGATGTCGACACGTCGACTCTACCGGACGAGCTGCCTCTGCCTCCCAGATCAAAAGCACTTTGAAATCTGGGAAGCCGAATCTCTCGCCGGTTCAGACAATGACAGATGCGTAGCACAGACTTTGAGTCACAGAGTTTCATATTAAAAAATATATATATTTAAAACAGCTTTACACTGCATTGATAATATAAAATTAACAATATTTCACTGTCATCCAGTTTTAACAGCATTTTTTTTTTTTTTGCATATGATGAATTCAAAGAGGACATTAACTCTTTGGTCTAGTTCTCCAAAAATCCCCCAAATTAATCTGTTGATGGAGCAAGTGCTGTGGAAAAGTGGATAACATCCATCGTTGGAAGCACGTGCACCAGCCTTTGACCGAGTGTAGAAACAAACAGCCGGTCATCTGTCAATGCTGCAATTGTTTGTTCAAAGCCACGACACGCAGGACGTCAACCACATGGCGACACAACATGCCACCACAAAATCTAGTTTGATGGAATACAATAAAGGACAAGTACATTTAACAGCAGAGTACAAAGTGCAAATTAATGATTCCCTGATGGTTTGCTGAGGACTCAAGGGCATATTGACATATTGTGCAATGCCTGAATGAGCCGTGGAACTTTTTTTTTTTTTTTTTTTTTTTCCCAGAATCCAGTATCAGTGTATTGGCAGACAGAAACAGATCCATACACAGCAAAAGGTTTTTTACTGGGTTCATTGAGTCAACTCAGTTCACATGTGCTGAAGTTTAGGCGCACGTGTTTTCATTCTGGGTAGACTTTCAGGGTTTTTTTTTCTTTTTCAGAGGCTAAAACACTTCAAAGACGTGCTCATAATACCGTGTGGTACATCCAATTATTGTGGCAGATTTCACTGAATTCCTCTTGTTTTTGATTATTTCTGAGGCTCCATCTATTCCTCTTTTTTTCACATGATTCTAATTTGTCTTGAGTATTTGTAGCATTTCATTGGAAAAAATCTTTATTTTTGTAAAAATATATGAAGTTGCTAAATTTAGAATGATTGCATTTTTACCTTGACGATAATTTTTGGATAAAGTCAAGAAGAAGTGTTCAGTTGTTGCTAATTGTCCTCAAATACAGATTATATTAAAAAAAAAAAGAATATTATGGAAAATGTGTTTAGTTCCATAATTCAATACAAAAAATATAGATTGTTTTTACATATGAAGGTGTTAACTTGCTTTCAAGTATTTATTTAGTAATTATAAAGGCATTCCTACGGTGGCCCTGAAGTGCAAAAAAAAAAAATCAAACAAATCACTCGACACAAAAGTTAAAGATCACACCGACAAATTAAAAAGAAAAAACATATAAAGTAAAAATAACTAATAAATTCTGGTAAACTAAAAAAAACATTCTAAAAATCAAATCAGAATTTTAACAGCATTTCTTCTTCTTTGTTAAAATTCTAAGTGTGATTTAAAAATAAATTAAAAAATAAAAGAAATTTCCAGAAATCAAAAATAGAATAAAAAAAAAGAACCATTAAACACTCAAAAAATTTGATATTTTTGGGACATCATGATTGGATGATTTTAAGATTCTTTTACTAGTTTATAAGAGTGTTCATGGTCTGGGTCCTTCTTTTATATCAGATTTTCTTTTTAGTTTATGAACCTCTCAGGTCCTCAGGTCTGCTGAAGGTCAGGACTAAAATCTTCATTTAGATACTAGAGGCCTCGTCTGTGGAACAGCCTGCCTGAGGACGTGAGGCTTCATCCTCTGTTGAGGTTTTAATTCAGCTTTTAAGTCGATCCCAGATTTGATTATAAATATATTTTATTGTATGTGAGGGAATGTTATTTTAGTGTTTTTAATTGTTTGTGTGCAGCACCTTAAGCTGTTTTTTTTTAACATGAAGGGTGCTATATAAATAATATTAATTTGATGATATCCAGTATGGCTTCATACCAAAATATTAAAGCGATTGTTAAAGTTAAACCCATTTTATCATGTCGCAGAACTGATGTCAATCATTCTGAATAGTAACTGAACGCTCTCACAGCTGAAGCTTTTTTATATTTCTGTCCCAAACGGACCAAAAGACATGAAAAGAGCTCATTTAGAGAATTAAATGTTTAACTTGAAACATTTGTTTGTCTTGTAAATTAAATCTTAGTTTATGTGATGAAGTCTTTCAGTTCTGATAAAAGACTAAAACTCCCAAGTGTTTGATAAACCTCTACAAACTCCAGGATTAAGAACTGATCCCGGCTCAGCGGGGGGGCATGATTCCGTTTGATTCATTCAAGAGAATGAAAAGATAATCCCCGGGATGTGTAAAGACATATTTTCCATCCTTAGGATATTAAAGATGAGGGGAAAAAAAAGCAGTAATCCTCTTGGTGCAAAACTATTTTTATTTTGAAGCCAAAACATCTGAAAGTATAAAAATCAGAACCCTTTCCGAGCACTTCAGACCGACGAACACGATGAACAGATCAGACAGATCAGAATTAGGATTAATAAAACCTTCAGCTTCATACCTCGGGGGTGAGATTAGTCTGACCTTGACACGCTGTTGTGAGCTTAGATCACGTTGACTCTTTGTTATGTGATTGAATTAATATCCACAAAATCCTGCACCTCTTGGATCAGGTGACCTACATCAAAGACTCCTGAAGCATTGTGGGTCAGCGGCTGAGCAGATTGTCTTCACATCAACACAGCTTAATCGCCAGCAACATTCAACCCTGTCCACTTTAGCGGCTTTCACTCAAACAGAAGAAAGAAAGGATGGAAATAAAACAAATGTGATGACTCGACACACCTGCAGTCAGGAGCAGCGTGGGTCACTATGACGGAGTCTGTTCTAGTGTGTTAAAGTTGGTAAACCTCTGGGGGGTTTAAACTGCCAACAAACAATTGATAACAATAAAGAAATGGGAAAAGAAGGAAAAAAACCCCAACAAGCCTCAATTTTCCTCTTTACTGTAAATGAATGATCCAATTTCAAACTTTTTCCTTATATAAGGTGCATGAGGTGAGATATAAGAGTCAGAAGTTGCATTTCCATTTACACATACGTACAAAACTTTGTCAAAATTCTAGAAATGTCAATAAAAAAAAACACAACTTTGCAATTCCACACTTTCCATTGAATCATAATTATGTTGACGTGTTGAGCGGCGCGATGCGGTTGGAGCCAACTGAGAACAGAGCAGTCCGGTCAGCGGTCACGCCGGTTCTGATGGTCCCGCAGACGGGAGAGAGGGCTCAGTGAGCGGGGAGGTCCGGGCGGCGCCCCTTTAAAGCACGCAGCGGCCGGGGCTTATTATACAGCTGTTACGGCTGGCTCTGAACCGTAACAAATAAAAGGGAAGACGAAACCGGTTTTTAAGTATTTTTAATGTGCACACAAAAACCCAACAGAGCAAGGAGGACCAGGTGAACCAGAGCTGCAACCAACAGATGTTTGTCTGGCGTAGAAGAGTCTCTCTCAAGCATCTCTAAGGTGGATCCTTTTATCTCCATCCTCTCTAAGTGGAAAACAGCTGCACCTGTGAGAGAGGAGGAGCAAAGGGACAGGCAGCAGAGCAAGACCCAAACGGCCCAGGGCCGTAACACAGCTGGTTGCAACGCTGAAGGGTAAATTCATCCGTCGGGGTGGAGGTTCTGTTCTACATGTGGATCCCCCCCAGGTTCTGTCAGAAGGACTCGGGCACCAACGCAACAGAGGGCGGCAGTCTTCCGTACGCCACATTTTCCGGTCCGCCCGCCAGACGGGGACTCTTCCGTCTTTGATTTCCGCTACTGAGGAAATCCTGGTCGACACCACGGTCATCCTTCATGAAACGAAAAAGATCTGTGGTCCTGCCAGAAAACCTGAAAATAGTGAGAAGTCTAAAGCTACCACTGACTCTGAATAGACTATAAGATCAGCGTGAATGTTCCTTACTGAACGTAAACTCAACGCAACAAGCTAGCATGCCACCTCTACTTTCCATGAAATGTTGTAAATGTCTGGGTTCAGTGTTTCATGTTGTTTCTCACTTTTAGAAATGTATTAATTTGTTAAATATTTATGATATAAACACTCATCAGATACTTACATTTTCGGTATTGGTTAATCAGGGCAAATATTCAACTAATTTCAAAAACTACTTCACCAAAAAAAATCAAGTCCACTCTTATGGAACCAGACAAGGGCAGACACTCCACGTTCCTTCTGTCCATAAATCACAGGTTAAATTTTCTTTCAGTTACCGCGGCAGTAAACTATTAAATGAGTATGACTTCTTGATAACAACATTCAATAAAAATAACCTAAAGAGGATTTGGATCTCAACGTATAAAAGCGGGATCTGATTTCATTTAAATAATAATAATAATAAATGTTTACCAAATTAATATTCATAAAATTAATTTGATTTGGAATTGTTATGTCAGAGTTACTTGATTTTCTGCATTAGCTTGTTCAATGTAGTTTACTTACTGTATTTCATTTTATTTTTTTATCTTGGACAGAGGTGTGTTACCGTCTAAAATAAGCCCAGATGGGTTTCTGTAACACACCATCACATGACTTTACTTTGTATTCCAATTTTGCTTGTATGTTTTTTTTTATGTGTGTAAATAAATCAAAATCAAATACTTTTAATGAGAGATATTTTCTAATAACTCTGCAAATAACTATGTGTTTAATGCGTCCAAAGCATTCAGGTATTCGTCATCAACCTTCTGGTCACTTCCAAATGAATTCTTTGATTTCACATGTTTATTTCCTCCATCGCTGGTGATTTATTTGGTCAAGTTTTGCTTTTATTTAGTCGTCCACTCGTAAAAGTAATTTTCTGCATTGTTAGATTTCTAAAGTAAATTCAGGACTTCACAATCTGACTCTAATTTTGTCCACCATGTTGTTCTTTATGCAGTAACATTACAGAGCTGTTGGATTTCCTTCATAGGTTATGCACAGAGAGGGAGCCTCTTCTTGCTGTCATTGTTGGTAGGTGACTGTGACCTGCAGATGCAGATCTCCTGCATAGCAACCGGCGTGCAGCTGCTGACACAGTTAATTGTGATTGGCGGAGCTGAACGCCTGAAACAAGCCTCTGTGAGACCAGGCACCACAGCAGCATGTGATCCTTACTGCCAGAGGTCAGAGGGAGGAGTGCATCATTAATGCACTATGAGCTTCGCGCTTGATCTTTTTTTTTTGCCTTGGGTAAAAAACTCTAGACGCTTAATTAATTCTTAAACCAGTCTGCCGAAGGGTTGCCCTAATGTGATGAATTACTGTTCAGCAAGAAGCCTGTGATCTGTGTCTGCGTTCAAACACTGGAACCACTGCGCTTTCAGGAAGAGATAAAACACTGAGAAGGACAACTGGATCATTTCAGGATTTTACCATCGTTTTTTTTTATCTGGTTGAAGCTCCCTTCATGTTTCCATCGACAGCAACAATCTCCGAAAGAAGTCGAACAAAAAAAGCATCATGAGAGGAACATCAGAATGAGAATAGAACCACAGCTGCACTTAAAGATACAACACAATTGATCAGATGGATGAAGGGAAATAAAATCTAGAAATGTTTCAGATTTTCTGTAACTGCATTAGTGCCAAAGAGATGGGTTTACCTGTTCAGTTTAACACTGGTTCGATTCATGTCATAATTTGTGTTTGATGATGTAACGATCCAATTCAGGGACCTAAAATGGAGCATTGGGCGTGGTCTCAGGTAGAGCAGCAAAAATGACGACTATTCACCCCATCAGTTCAAATATCGGAACATTGATGAAAAACAGGTGTCATGTTAAGCAATCAGAAACTCAGCTTTTGCCCTGTGATGTGATGACGCAATCAGTGGATTGAGTCCAAATTTTAAATTTTTCTCTGTTTTATGAAAATAATACACTTTAATTTGAATTTTTGGACTAATGCGGGACAGCCAGTCTTTAAACTGGATCACAGAGAGACAGAAGTCCCGCTGAAAGCGTCCTGATTCAGACTCAGCTCCTGCGGTAGATGGTGAAGCTCATCGTACTGGGAGAGTCTCCGAATGATCTCATGAACCCAGACATACAGATGTGTCATCCACATTTTTGTAGAGCTCTTCAAAATAAATAAACCCGATCTCTCAACACCATCTGTGTCCTCCATGGACTGTACATGAGAAATATAGTCACATTTTCAATGCATTGATGAGGCTGAAAACTTTGGATAGAAGCTCCTCCCACACGGTGGCAGCAGCACACATTTTTGAACGCCAAATTTGACGCACTTGTGGTGCGAACGCAACACAAGAGAGGTGAGTGGTGATGAAACAGGATTTGCTAAATTGCGCTGGCAGCATCTTACCATCACAAATCCTGAAAAAATAAAAATGTTTTCTTACCGTAGAGTACATTTTGTGTTTTTGAAAGGAGACAAAAAGTTTCAGGGACTAAAAGTTCTAAGTGGTTAAAAGGGAATCTGACAGCTGTAGTTAATAAAGGTGAGGACCAGCAGGCGCTCGTAAGACAGAGCAACCTCGTCTGGGATGTTTCCTCTCTGCTTTACAGCACACACAACCTCAAAGAGACTCTCGTTAATGTTTCCAGTTTCCTGGCACAACAACCACCTGGAGAGGGAAACATTACGGGTTTGTAAAGCTCCTAACAATTTCCTTCTGTGAATCGAATTTAGCTCGTTAAGTTGACCATTTCTATTCTTCTGTGATGCCTAATACTAGTGGTGGATTTAAATTGAATAAGATACTACTTTTTTTTACTGTAAGGTGACCTCCTGAGTCGCCTTCTAAGGTTTCAGTTTCAAAACCATCTTACACTGAAACTTAAGCTCCAGTCTTTACGTTCTTTCAACCGTCGCACCCTTACAACTGTTTATACAATTAACGTAATTCTGTTGGATTCTGAAGCAAAGAAAGTAGCTTTGTGCTGCAACGCAACACGTTATGCAATCAACATAACTCAGCTGATTTTGACAGAGAAAAGCTGCTTTGCAGCAATGTAACTCTTCATGTTATGTGTTTCATATCGGCTGTACACCGATATGAAAAACTGGATTCACTTTCATTGCATAAATGGTCAAAAGTACATCAAAGAGCGTGTTTTATTTAGGCGTCAACAGCAACATCTCTGTTGTTTAGGAGTTAAATCATCTTTGTAAATGTACTGTTTCTTTATATATCAAAGTGGATGAGAGCTTAAGAATACACAACACCATCATGATGTTTTCAGTTTAAAGTATTTGTCATTTTTTTAATAAATCATCCACATTTTCATCATCAGAAGGAGTCACAATAATTGTTGTAAAATGTTTGTATTGATTAGATTTCACTTCATGACATTGTTTTTTTTAAAATAAGAAAGTAGTGATCATCGTGTCCGAATTGCTTTCAAAACCTAGGACACTAGATACTCCTACACTATATCGTTTTTGAGTAGTTAGGGATTAAGGTGGGAATACGGACAAAACCCAAGAGCAGAGAAATGAAGAAGTACTAAAGGGGGGAAATAAAGTGGAAAAAAATACATTAAACTAAATGACAACTACCTTATTTTTTATTCTATAGGGAGCACTGGATTATAAGGTGCATTGTCAATGAATGGTCTGTTTTAATACTGTATGTCACATATACAGTTCACTAAACTATAAAATGTGAGACAAAAGAGTATGAAAGTCCATCAGTCAAACTTTATTAACAATTTTTACAGAAACTCTAGAACTTGTTTCTCTCATTCTACACATTAGCTTCGTGTTTGCGGCGTTAGCATTTTACAGAACCAGTTTGCAGCACATGGAAAAAAAAAGAATACAGCTAAGACAAAAGTTGCTGTGACTCTGCTAACTTGTTAGAAACACTTAAAGAAACCCAGTCTGACAGTCAGACATGTTTGTCGTAAAAGTGTTAGCCGTGTTAGCATGTTCACAAAACCTATTAATTCTAATCAGACTGATAGCGTTGAAACAAATGCTACTGTGACGATGCTAACTACCAAAATTGTTAGTGACATGTAAGAAAAAACAATTCAACAACGCAACACATCAACCAAGTTAATGTAGGTTTGTGACTAACAATTGTTTTTAATTCACTGGATTACTCTGATCTCTAAGAAATTCATGACATCTTAAGTAATCTTAGAGTGAAATTTTATTCTAGAATAAACAGCAAAACAAAATGGTGACCAGAAACAAAGATAAGTGTTCAATGTGTCATAACTTTCTCATTAATCTAAGTAATCATTGCAAAGCTAGTCAAAAGAAATACAAATCTGGCATTAAATCAATATTTGTATCCATAATATCAAATAATAATACATAACTCTGGCCAATCAGCTTGCTAAAAACCGATCACGTGACCTCTTGTTCCAGCTTCCACTGCTTTGACAGAGGCTTGAGGACGAGAAAACAGTTCTTGCTAATTGTTATTTTCTCATGAAATTTGCAAGAGATGAAGAATAAAACAATAAAAATAAATAATCTAGTAGTAAAATTAAACATCAACTAACTTTCTTTAAAAAGCTGACCAGCGGTTTTATGAACCGCAATTTTCATCTAGAAGTTTTTCTAACTTGTACTGTATAGATTGAAAAAAATCCAGGAGCAGCTTAAAGATAAAATTCTGGACCATTTTATCACTATATGTGTTTGCATTTATACTACCTACTAATCTATTTACGCTCATTCTAAGGAAAGAGAACACCGCAGTCTGCTGGAAAGTTCCGGTGGCCAAGCTACACATACGCATATTCCATATTACTGCATTCACAATAAGACCCAACCTTATTTGCAGCTCATAAAAATAAAAATGACTCACATTTTGATAGAGTTCTAAAAATCCCTTGAACATCAGGAGCCCAAGCATAACCAAAAGGAATCCATTTACAGTGTTTACTGCACTCTGGATTATAATAATTAAATTATTATTATTATTTTTTTAAAGTTTTTAAGTGTGCTATATACTCTAGAAAATATAGTATAGAGTCTCAAAAAGACATGATTGGAGAAAAGTACTCTTACAAATGAAACGACAGCAAACAAGGACTCATCAACATGTCTGCAGGCATTTAAAATTGATTTTCAAAATAAAACAGGAAGAAAATTAAAGGAAATACAAAGAAATAAAAAAAGATAAGACTGCAAAACTGAAAGTAAATTAAAGAAACAAAACAAAACTCAGACAGCAAAATGTCAACAGAATAAGCTCAGAAATGTTTGTTTTAATTGAGGCAGAATAACACGGATACATCAGATGAATGAATCCAAAGCAGTCTATAGATAAAGTTGCCATGTAATGAAGACATTGAGAGTGTTTGCATAAGTCTACAATCATGCACTGCTCCTCTCCTCTCCACACTCGGAGCTCTTAGCTTTGACTTCTGTCTGGAATTTAAAATGAGGCTCTGCAGCAGAGATGCAGGTAAACACAAACATATACAGTAAACACAAACACACAGACCTGCTGAACTGTGCCAACAGATAAATCTTATTAGAAACGCAGCTGACATGCAAATGTGCAGCAGGGCTTTAAGCATCACCGCGTGCACGTGCTCTGCGTGCACATGTGCACGGAGGAAGACCTGCACATAAAATTTGCATCTTTTGTTGGATTACTGGGGCTGTTAGGTCACCAAAGACGGTTGCCTGGTAACGGTGTCTGCATGTGAGGATCACAGAGCACTCGCACACCACAGACCGGCTTTTTGTGCAGATTAAGACGAAGAGGGGGAATCCTCGACCCAAGCTGGACGCGGCTCATGCGCATCAGCTGAAGTCATGTGAGACGCGCTGCAATATCAAAACGAGAAAGATGAGCAAATTCTGAGAAAAAAAACAGGATCATCATATTTTCTTCTCTAACGTCTTTGGAGGAATCCCTGCAGACACATTTTGTAAAATATCCAAAGAAAATCGAAAATAAGATAAAAAAAACTACCTTAAAGAATAACCTCCACACATCCACAGAAAAAAATCTTTGTCAGCTAAAATTTGTTTCAACCCTCTTAAAACTAGGATTCCCAGAGTCCCACCCCTTTAGATAATACCAGAAGGAGTTCATTCAGTAACATGCAGCAGTTGTGAAATATTACGGTCTAGAAGTGTCCCCTACTGAGGATAATTTTGCATTGTCAGGAGGATGAAATAGAAAAAAAAATAATATGGTCCTTGCAGTCAGTAGACTGCTGCTGCGGGCCATAATAACCTTCACACTTTGCCTTAGAACACAGAACTCGACAGAACTGCAGTACTGGCTTTCTGTCAGAGGGTGGAGCAGCTGAGCTGTGCAATGGCTTCCACAAAAGATCTAAAAATGTAGAAGATGCTTTGCTGTGAAACCCGTCTTTCCTATTACTGCAGGGATGATTACTGTACTGGATTAATTATTACTACTGTCAATTATGTTCATGTAAACAGAATATTGTTTGGCAACAAATCAGTGTTTTTAGCTTGTCTGGATCAGGGCTCTGCAGCCACACGTGGCTCTTTTACCCCTCCAGTGTTTCTTCTTGAAGAAAAATACAAAAGTTTCTAAATGTTAAAAAGAAGCTGTAAAGGAAGAAGTGACAAAGTAGTGAAGTCAACTCAAACTTTAACTCATTTACAAACAGCTGAAGGACAGTCTGAAGTCGTTCTGTCCTGTACACAAAATCAACCGATGTCAATAAGTACAACCAGACTTAAGGTGGACAGGATTATAAAGCAGATTTTCTAATTGTGATTTAAAAAAAAAATTAAGGAATTTTAAGTGTTTGAAAAAACTGGCAGGAATCACTTAATTAGCTCAGATTTCACTTTAGTTTGTGCATCTCTGCCAGAAATGTAAATCTAACAAACAAGGAGTAAAATGAACTGTACTTTTGTTTAATCACTGCTAACATTGCACTCACTGTACTCTATTTAATGCACTGAGATGATTATATATGGTAGGTGGGATTTTATTTTGAAAGGAACTCGCATGAAGTTCTGAGAAAAGCTTAAAAAAATGTAAATTTTTTAACATGTATGTTATATTCATGGAAAATGAACAAAAGTTAATTTATGTTTATCATAATAGTAACAATGGCATAAATACAAATCAGTGTCTTACTTTTTAAGGAAGACTGTAACTCCTACTGGGTTGCAATGAGAAATGAACCTGAATGACTCTTTCAGAGTTGAAGGTTCTCCTGGTCTAGATTAATTCACTCCACTCTCATTAAAAAATAAAATATACAATCTTTTGGCTTGTTCTTTTTTCTATTTTTACAAAGACCTGTTAAAAAAGTGCCTTATGCCTACAGCATTCTGATAGAAAGTGAGCCTGTTGCTCTTATGGAAGAGTGACAATAAAGTGAATCGGGTCATAACAACAAAATCCACAACAAGTGCTTGAAAATGACAATCTTTAATGTTCACAATGTTTTCTGTGAAATTCCTCGAGATTTGCAGAGTTGCTCTCTTCAGTGAAAGACTTTAGAAGAAAAGCACTGCGTTCTCACACTGTGTCTTTATGCTTCCTGGACCGGAGTCTTTTCTGTCCCGCTGTTGACTAAAGAGACTGAAAACATAATCGCCGATTGAATCCATAGCAGTAAAAATGTTCCTGTTCATTTTTTTACTACGGGCGTGCTGCGGGCGACAGTTGGTAGCAAACCATTTAACGACACGTAGAGGTGAAGTGGGCGAGACTCGTGCATGTCCAAAGGATTTTTCACTTTTTCAAACCCTCCAAACCTGCACACTGTGCATAATTACACAGAGTAAGTGCATATTTACTGTGCTGGGCGGATCGCAGCACAGTAGTTATGTTCTGAGATCCATCCAAACTATGGATAGTATCAATTTCAAGCTGGTATCGGTATTGCATCGATACCGGCTCGCAGAAATTTTGCGGCTCACGTCACATCCACTGCATGTAGAAAAACATTGATATTTATATCAAAATCGGCAATATTGACCGGATCGGTATCAGATCGATACCCAAATGTTCAGGATCGTCCAGCCCTGCTGACTGTTAGAAATGAAGAAATTAGTACTACTGTCAATCTATTTAAAAAAAAAATTAAAATAATCACACTTTTGGGTTGTGATCAATCAGGATTAATCAGAATGTTTAACTCAGTAAATTTTATGTGGCTTTTGAACAAAAACAGACCAGAGAAAAACATTTTCCTGAATGTTTATGGTCTGAAATTTTCACTTTTGTCAAGTTTTAACTCAGATATTCTAGAAGTGTAATTTGTGAGCACAAAACTCATCACCGTAAGATAAGCAGAACAGTAAAGACTTTAATGTCTGCAGTATTGCTCCAAGAAAACAAAGATGCTGACATACAGCCACTTACTGCTTTGTAAGTGAACTTATACAATTTTCTGGGTGAATACTCGATTCTGATTGGCTGCTGAGTGTTTTTGCACGCTTAAAAAAATAAATTCCGGTTACATAGCCCAAATGTTCTATATCAGAGCGCAGGCTTCTTTAAAACAAACTTTTCTTCATCTTCTGTGCAAAAACAAGCAGTAAAAGGTGAAATGTCTCTCTCAACTCTCTTTATTTAAGCATATGTATCGCTTTCCTTTGCTGCTGTAGTCAAGGTTGATTATGGCTGTGTTACCATGACGACAAGACACATTAAGTTTCAAATAGTTTGCCTTTGTGAAAAAGTGATCTAAAACTAAAAAAAAAAAACAAGAATAAAGAGCTAAAAATCAGTTGAAAGTTTATTTCTTTTGTAAGCGACCACAAACAAGTGTGATAATGCTCGATGAAGTGTGCATTATCAGAAGTTAATGTACGCAGCGGAAACGCAGAGAAAGATGTTTGCATCACAAAGTGTAATTAATTAGCATTAAGAAATATGAATTTTTTCAGTTAATTGCGCGCTAACCTCGACGGCCCCAGAAATGTTACAGAGTGTAGTTTATATGGGCATCTTAGGAGCGTCCTTTGGACACTTGAGTATCACCTGTACGCCCCTTCACTAGTATTTAATATTATCCTTACAAGTTCTTCACGATACTCTCAAACGACAATAGTATGATCCATTTTCAGGATGTCCCTTAATCACCTGTACAGGTCAACCCCCTGACATTTGATGGACTATAACAGTGAAGGAATCTGTGAATATTTCTTCACAAGAAGCGTCTGTGTTTTCTGGAATGTCAGAGGTCGTGAAGCAGACGAGTGGGGGTCTGTTTGTCCTCTGCTTGGCTGTTCCAATATTTTAACAAAACCATGTATTTCAAATATTTTTCATCCCTTTAGTCCAAACAAGACTTCGTCAGAATGGAGGCTCTGTTGTTCTGTCACCTTCCTATCAGTGTTTACCAAAGAAGTGCAGGGACACCTCAGGGTCGGTAGGTAATGTCCAGACATACCACGACTGTTCCAGTTGAACAGCACAGGAGGAAGGACAGCTTTACTGAGAGAACCAGTGGGAAAGAATCTGCTTTTAGAAATGATCATTTTTGAGATACCCTTCAATATGACTGAAAAAACAACCTCGAAATGTTGAACTTTAACAATGTAAAAACCAAAACATGAGCAAACAGAAGCAGGAGAAACCAAAAAGCTGGTGAGAGAAAATCTGAATATGCCTATACATCCATCCGTCTTCTTTGACCGGGTCGCGGGGGGCAGCAGTCCAAGCAAAGATGGCCAGACTTCCCTCTTCCTGGTCACTTCCTCCAGCTCCTCTGGGGGGACTCCAAAGCGTTGCCAGGCCAGTATGTCCTGGGTCTTCCCTGGAGCCTTCGACCAGAGGGACATGCCCAGAACACCTCTCCAGGGAGGCGTCCAGGAGGCATCCGGACCAGATGCCTGAGCCACCTCAACTGACTCCTCTTACTGTGGAGGAGAAGCAGCTCTACTCTGAGCTCTCTCCATGTGACTGAGCACCTCACCCTATCTCTAAGGGAACGCATAGCCACCCTCCAGAGGAAACTCATGTCAGCCGCTTGTATTCGGGATCTCGTTCTTTTGATCACGACCCGGAGCTCATGACCATAGATGAGTACTGGAACGAAGATTGACCGATAAATCGAGAGCTTTGCTTTCTGGCTCAGCTCTCTTTTCACCACAACGGACTGGTACAAAATGGCGGACGCCATTGCTGATCTCACGCTCTGATCTTCCCTCACTTGTGAACAAGACTCCAAGATACTTAAACTCCTCCCCCTGAGGCAGGAGCACTCCACCCACTGAGAGAGGACAAACTACCTTTCTCCGGTCGAGAATCTGTCATCATGATCTACTGAAAGCATAGGTTTCAATATGAATGAAAGCAGAAGTGGTAAATCCAGTAAAACATGGCTCGGGGAGAAACAGAAACGTAACCTGAGCTAAAGAAAGTTACGTAACAGAACCTATAAAAACAAAAACAAACACCCCAGATCCTCCCAATGATCCAGAGTGTACAGAAGAAAGTGCTTTTTGAGAGAATAGAGACCTAAACAACCAGAAACTCTGCCTTATCTGCTGCTGATTTCCTGGATCAACTGTGTACATAAGGAGCTTCAATGGCAGGTTGGCTGGAAAAACACCGGCCCTCGAGGACCGACACCTGGATGAGAGAGAACATTGAGGATTAGCTGAATGACACACAGCCCACAACTCAGAGGCAGTTCTGATGAACTCATGAAAAATAAATAAATTCATCTTTGTGCATTTCAAAAGTCATTAAGTCCCAAATTAACTCAGATACAAACATTCTATTTTGTCCATTTGAGAGGCAGCAAACTGCACTTAAACGAAGACATCCTGGAGAAAGCCTTGAATAATTTTAATCTTCCTAAGTGTGTTTTTTATTTGGGAAGAATGAGAATTCCTTACATTTTCTTTCTTTGTCACAAGTTATTCAAGTTATACGCTGACCAATCAGAGGCTTCAGGAAAAGCATGTGATGCCCGCTGGCCCCCACTTCAATTGACAGATTCTACTTTTAGTGGAAGGGGTGTGGACTTCCAACAAGCTCACTCCTGATTGGCTACAGTAATTTAAATGGAAACGTTGCTACTTGGACCAATCACTGTCATCTGGCTCCAATATAATGACATACATGTCGAGGAAAAATTGAATTGAATTTTAAGCTTTGAACACCTGAGGTGTCTCTGTCAAACCTGCAATAGTCTTTGACATCCTGCAGCTCCTTACAAGATCAACGTGAATTAGCTGATCTGCAGAGAAAAGCAGCTTTGCCCTAGTCAACAACCCTCAACACATGACTGATATAAAGTCAAGAAAGTGGGAAAATATCAAGTTTTACCAGATATTATCACAATCAAAGTTTAAAACGGACAAGAGAACTACGGTGAACGAGCATTCTAGTAGTACTTGAACGCATCCCTCACGGATGAATTTTGAGACGTGAAAAGAGTCTCACGGTAGATTTGTGCGTAAATAAAGTGTTGCGTGTGCGTAAAAGGTGATTTGTGTGTATCTTTTAAAGATTTTTGTGTAATTAGTTTTAAGCTGTTATATTTTAAATTTGTGCATGTATAAATTGTGTTTTTGTAAATTTTGTTATTTTTTTTAACTTTTGCACAAAACATATTACATGAGTTACAAATTAAGAATTAAGCAAGCACAAATCCAAAGTTATGCACAAATCAGTAATGACCCATGTGCGAATCAATGACGCGCGCACAGATCAGAGTGAGTCTGTTTTCTCTCCATACTTCACCGTCACTTCCGATGCTCAGATAGCTAGGATGGAGCGACAACGGCAGTGGAATAGGGATAAAAGGTATTTTAAACAAATATGGGAGGAGGATTTTTTTTTTTTTTTTTTTGCAAAAATCTTGTGATTTAGTAAATAATAAGACAAGGCTGTTTAACAAATTTAGTGTTCATATACTTTTTTTAATTGATCAAGCGTTTGCCATGATTTTGACACATTTTTAACAAATCCTGAACACTAAACCGTTTATTCACATTAAAAAGTTTTAATAAAAGTGAGCACAACCCTGAAATCTTGGGGAATTTCCGCTTTCGGCTAATGATTTTCAGACGCCATCGTAACCAGGTCCTCCTGCTGAGTTAGCCGGCTCCCCAAAAACCTGAACCATTCCTCGCGGCTGAGGTGCCTGAAGTTAATAAAGTGAAAACAGTGGCATCGATATGACAGATTTCTTCAGTTACTTTTGACTGTTTTTTAAGACTGATTTACCGTGTGCAAAAGATCAAAAAGCTTTTAATTCCTTTTAAATATCACGATGCAAGTAGATTAGTTCATCATAAAGCCTTTAGTATTCCCAGGAGCCCAGTGGTCTCATCATGCATGAAATCCATTAGGTTTGTTTCAATTTCACTGTTTCTCCATCTCTAAATTAGACTTTATGAGCCATTTAAAAGTCATATTCATTAAAAATCAAACACAGCCTATGTAATATGCACGCTTTAATTTGATTTTATGTTGCTTTTTTAATGATGATTGCCTTTTGAGCATTCTGATGCGTAATGAAACAACTACATTACTAACATTAAAGCAGAGTCTCATGTTGGAAACTCTTCCTTCTCCTCATCCACATTTCCTCTGTTAGTTGCTCCTGTGAGAGCAGGAGCTTCATCTTTATTGGCACTAAACCTCCTGTTCCAATTAAAACAGCGCAGAGCTAATGGAGGGCTGCAGAACAACAGGAGCAGCCTACAGTCGGGTGCAGGCATTGTTGTGCTAACAGAGGAAATGGGACAGAGTTACTCGGCCTTTTAGAAGTGGAACTCCCACTGCGTTCATCACCCTACATCCAAACAAACGCCTCCCTCCCTCCCCCAGCTGCTGCTACCTCCCCTGGTGCTGGGAGTCTGGGCGTGCTATTGGGGGGGACAGGGGAGCTGAATACATCAAGGTATGTGGGAAATACGAGCGCCGCCAACACCCAACAAATCCTAACAATAAGAGCCCTGGACTCAGCACATGGAAACAGCAGCCCTGGCCTTGTAACCTGCACGTTTTCACATTCAGATCCAACCTTTCACAGGTTTTCTTTTGCTAAGCAAACAAAGTCCAGATAACCCAAGAATGCACCTGAGGATAAACCCAGACAGGGTATTAATGCTGGTGGAGGGGTAATTACAGTTCAGGGAGTTCTCCTGCTGCAGGAACATTCTGAAGAAAAACATTTATTTAATTTCAAAATTACATCATAAGTCTAAAAAATTCCTGTTTTAATTCTTTCTTATCATTTCTCTTTTGTTGCTTTCAGCGTGGGATGAATTGAAATGTATGAACAAAGGCTTTCAGGACGATACTTCTGTTCAACTGGAAGTTCCTCACATAAAAAAAATTTTCTTAATAGTTTTTTAATTATGATTATGAAGTTTTAAACCAAAATCCCACACCCTAAATGTCTTAAAAAGCTATTTTTCACAGCTTCTCTTTCCAAAATCTCCTCTGAGGGGGCGTGGCTTTTAGATGATCTGATCCCCCACCTGTCTGATTGTGATAGCTCTGTGTCTTGCTAGTGTAAATCTTCACCGCTGCTACATAAAAATGTCAAGCAGTATCAGTAATGTCCAGCCGGATGGTTTGGCAGCTCGATGAGGACGTGAAGATCTTCATGATGGAAAACTGGGCAGAGATCATTTCACGCCAGCACCTGCCGCCGGCCCTCATGATGCTTTGTTTTAATCAACTCATCAATCTTTATTTACGACACCCTTTTAAATAAAAACTTTGTAAAAAAGCTGGCATTTATTGATCAGGCAGCTTATGCATGCGGTGATGTCACAACGGCTCATTAATTCAGAGCGTCAGTTTGATTGACAGCAGGAGAAATACTCAGAAATGCAAAAATGAAACGACCTCTGATGACATTTGTTCTCTTTCATGAGAAAAATTCCGCACATATGTGTTAAAACTCAATATTTTCATCATAGAGGGACTTTAAGCTTCCCATTTTTACCTGTACTGGAATGGACTGAAGAACAAAGTTTCTGAATTCGTTAAACTATTTCATATATCTGCTACACAGAACTCACTGTTGTTAAGGTAAGTTAGTCTGTGTGGAGTTGGTTCTGTATTTCATCCTAATACTTGAGCTATAAATACCTCAGAATCCAGTGCAACAGCAAACATTCCTCTTTTTCTTTTCGATGTGGATAAGGATAAAATTCTCAGAAAACCAACAACATGAAACAAACCTGCCAGCTTATTCCCTCTGAGACTATTAAGCGCAGCGAGATCCAGCTGGTTCCTCCAGGCAGGCACACATAAGCCCAGTGTTTGCACACCTGGAGAGCCTGTAGGTTCAGTGCTAAACATGTGGAAACACGCTGGGATGCTGCTGAAAGCTCAGCGTTTGCACTCTTGCTGAGCCGCTTCACACTTGTGACCAAAACCCTGCAAGGATGTGTTGAGACGTGTTAAACACAAACACGCTTTTGCTTTTCCTTCAGACTTACAGCCTCATGAATAACTACTTGGCTATGACTTTGATTGTAGGAGTATATCTGGAATGGAGGAAATATCAGTTTATTTCCCTCCAAAAATATGAAAAAAAAATCTCAAACAGGTTTATGTGGCTAAGTAAGTTGGACACAAACAAACTTTGCATTTGTACAAGTTTCCACAATTACCACAAAAACCCAGTAAAGAATATGAACATGTGGGCTGGCTAAAGTAATTATGGATTCTTGTAATACAGTTTTTTTTTTTCATTGCTGTCAGAATTGTCGATAAATGTTGATCTTTTTTTTATTTAATTTATCTTTTTAGGAGGGGCAGTGTGTTGTTCATGCAAAACGCTGCTTTCAATAACCAGTAGCAAATGTTACCTTCAAATGTTCGACGTCTGAGGTTTCACGTTCAGAGATCTCAGCAGTTACTGTTGCAAAAATACAGCTTCAGTTACTTGAAAATGATGAATGTGTGCATTTTGTGACCACTTGAATAGTTGGTGTTGTAACTTTCTAGTAGCTATTATCCAAGTTTCAGTGAATTCATGGAGCCTAAAGCTCCCATTCTGATTGGGCCTTCAGCTAAGCCCCGCCCCCACACACCAGACAGGTGCAGAAATTCGAAATTGAAGATTTAAAACTAAAAAAAAAAAAAAAAACAAAAACAAACAGAGGTTGAAAGGAGGGTCAGACCAGGAGCACATGTATAGTGTTTTGATAGTCCACCTTATAAGAGAAAGAAATGACATGGAATCTGAAAAAGACGTGCTTGATTTGGTGGTGGTGCAGCGGTAGGGCGGTTAACTCCTGATCAGATGATTGCAGGTTTGATTCCTGATTCCGGCTGATATTTCTCAGGTAAAAATGCAAACTTTGAGAAAAGCTGTGTTCATGTGGTGTTGAAATGGTCGGAAACATGCCAGTCCGACTCGGAGTTTGACTAAAGGTCAATTTCTTAGTAGTGCAGTATTCTATGGGTAGACGCCAAGATTACAGGGAAAATAAATAATAAGAATTATCAATGGGTTTGCAAGGAAAATTAAATAGATTAAAGGGGCCCTTCAATGATTTTCTTAAGCCTTTCAGAATGAACTGTATCCATACGTATGATCATATATTACCTTTGGAACATTAGGAAACAAATTATTTATTAAATATTAGTTATTTCTTGTGAGTTTTTCACCTGGATGTAAAACGACTCGATTCCTGAAGCTCCGCCTGCCGCGGATGCTGTTGCATCTGGAATTTATTGAAGCCAGGACACAACTGGTATGGTGTTCTGCACCTAAAATGAAAGTTTTTTTGCTGATCACCACCAGTTCTGTGGAGAAATTGAGGGTTGTGTTTGACTGGGGACTAGAGGAATGGACAGTAAAATGCATTTTAAACCTCAAAAATTAGAATTTTCATGGTAGGGCCCCTTTATAGGGCCGCATATAGCCCCCGGGCCATAGTTTGCCCACTCCTGGCTTGAAGTAACCCAGAGTTTGTTTTACCCGATAATCCGGAACAAAGTTTCAGGACCATCCTGTGGGACCAATAACCACTCTTGGACCCATCTTTCAAGGTAGTCTCAATTCATTTCCAATTTGACTTAGCTCCGGTTTACTCTAAAATTCCTCGGTCTGAACCAAACCGGTCTCTGTAGCCGGTCATTAACCAACATCTCTGCTCCATAAGCACGGGACAGCGATGCAACAGCAGCTCATTAAAATGTGGTTGAATAAATGCAGGCTCATTAAAATAACTTTTAACAATTTTCCCCAAAAATCTATTTGTCAGAAACCCTTATCAGCGTACTTTGTAGCCATTGCGTCCCCAGTAACCACCTTGCAGCATGCCTCCACCGTATCAAAAATGTTTTGGCTCGCCCCCAAAACTGCTGGCCAATGATTGAAGAGATCTATAGTCACATGGTTTTGTTTACAAGCTTTAGCTAAAAAAGGATATTCTGCTTGACTGCAGTCTGAATACAGATCAAACACAAGATTGGGACTCGGTCCGGAACAAACAAAAATCTTTATTGTCTGAATACACCCTTAAAGACAGAACATTTGAAACAGAAAAAAAAAATTAAGGTTATCTTTGACTTCCAGAAATCTTCATTCACTTTTTCAACATCTGTTTTTGTCTATATTAACTTTGAGTTTCAACACCAGTTTTTCAGCTTTCATTTTCAAGAAGTTCGGTTTTGAAACTTTAGGCCCAATTTCCTACCATATGATACTAGACTTACTTTTCTACGACAGTTTAACCTTTGAGATTAAATAAGAGAGAAAAGTGTGAAAATGTCCACGTCTGTCTGAGAAAAGTGTTTAAGAGTTCAGTGAGGGAGTTACAGCTTTAAAACATCTGTAATCCTACATTGCTGATTTGACCAGTTGTGGACTAGAACCCAAACACTGTATCAAAGTTCACCTTTGGCCATCTCATGGGATTTTTCGTGTTTTTTTTTTTTTTAAATATATTTTACAGTGCATTGTGTTCTGCCTCCTGATTGGCTCTAGACTTTGTCAATCAATCTGCTCCGTTCCATGTCCTGTAATAATTGCATTCAGTTTGCCAGAGGTAAAAAATCTTCAATCACTTGCAGATCTTTGTTTTCATTCTGTAAGTAAAGTGTACAAATTGTGTAGTGAGGAGTTTTATTGTCTTTAAATTAATAAAATTAACTAGTCATACATTTTTCGCACCGTCTACAGACCTTAGACCTACAATACAAATATTCGAACGGGAGCAATTGAGATATTAAGATTGCATACAGATAAAATATGATTTTCCTGTAATGATATATGCATGTCTTGGTTTTGTAAACTCAGATGAAGCAAAAAAAAAAGTCCCTGCTGCAACGAAAATGATTACTGCAAGATATTTCTGTCTTTGCAGTGAGAGCATCCTTTCAATTCTCAGAAGACAGGGCTTTTTTTCTCCTATTGAAGCAGGTAACGCTGACTCAAGTTTCAGTTTCCTTGCATTGGTGAATTTTTTTAGCAACATAAACACCAACCCACATCCATTCTGTGACGTACATTTATAAGGGACCTTCATCTGGGCATAATCGTTTGAAGTATTAAAGGAAGGGAATAGAAGTTTAAGTCTTGTTTTTTTACAAGCTGTCACATGAAAACGTGTTTCTTCTGTGGTCTCCTCATGAGAGAGGGACCAAACAACAGGAGACAGATCTGATGAAAAGCAGCAGCCAGCTCAACTCTTCATGTTTGACACAGTTCAAGCAGCCAAGTGGAGGGATTTCCAGCCATGCAGCTGCTCTGTATCCCCAGGAGGCTGCAGAGAGTTTGGAAGAAAATCAAACACCACTGCCGGTGATTCGTTTAGCACCAACCCTCCCCCAAATCCTCCATCGGCTTTCCATCTCTTTCTCTGCCATCCACCTTTTGACCTCTGCCTCCCCGCCACCTTCTCTTTCCACTCTTACTGTAATCCACAGTGGGAATATTTGAGGTTACCATGGAGTTCTGCTGCATTTATGTCACTTATTCTCTGGCTCAGACTCTAAATCCCTGTTTTTACATCATCTTAGGGATAGGAAGCCGAAATAAAAAAGGGAATTAAGGAGTTGTTTAGTGTCATCCAGATGCTGGAGTGTTTTTTTTTTAATAATTCACCACATTATCCTCATTTTTTGGCTTACAAAAATGTATCTGTAGAGTGTAAAATCTGCCTTATTCATTTTAAATTCTTTGAATCCCCAATGATATTTTTTTCAAACGTTCCCCGTAGTGTTTAAATTATAATTATGACGTTTTTAACCAAAATCCAACAACCTAAATGTCTTAAAAAGAAATTTTTTCATGTTGATCTGAAGCCTCTGTTTCCAAAATCGCCTTTGAGGGGGCGTGGCTTTTGGAGCTGAGCAGCCCCGCCCCTGACAGCCCCAATTAATTATGATGTCGTCTCTCACTAGCATAAATCTTCTCTGCTGCTACTTAAAAACATCCATCAATCTGGGTAATGTCCAGCCGTATGGTTCTGATCCGGATGTCAGCTCAGATCTTCATGGACAGAACTTCCTCCAAAATCCTGATTCTTTCTCCTTCCAGTTCACCAAAGACTCTTTGATGTTTCTTGACGTTGCTGTGATCAATCCATTCAATCCATTGGTTTCTCAGAGCAGAAAATAATGAAAGCTAACATCCAAATGCTCTTTGATTCATTTACAACACTTTCCAACTACGGTCTAATGAGCCGCCGTTCACATTTCTGTGGTCACATCAACAAGCTCCGTGGAGTCTGTTGGAGATTTTCCAGAGTTCTCAGCCCTGCTACCGTAAGTATTGGATGAAACTCACACCAAAAATCCAGTGATGGCTGATTGGAGCACAGAAATGTGAACGGCGGCTCATTTGACTGCAGTCAATGTGAAGATACCATCTTCTCTTCTCCAGAACCTGAACTAGACACGCTAGCCGGACCAGATGAGGGTTTAGTGCATGTGCAGCAGAAAGAAGATCATTCATGAAAAACAGAGTGTGTCCAAGACTGTTGGATTGATTTAGAAGGAGAAATACTCAGAAATGTAAAAACCAAATGATTTATTACAATTGTTCTCTTTCATAAGAAAAATGCCACACAGACATGTTAAACGCTCAAAAAACATTATTTTAATTGAGGACTTTAAACTGCTGAAAATGTGTATAATGCCCTGATAAATGGGGTGTGTGAAACAGTGGGGCAGAATAGGCAGAAGTCAAAACAGGGCCTCTCCTTCACTGAACTGTGCCAACAAATCCTACAGGGATTGATTGGTGACTCTCCGTCGCTGGATGTACTCAAGATCCTCTTTTACCCCTCGGCCCGGGCACATGAACCATGTTCAAGGTCATGGCCATGTTTCTCCATTCCATTTGATGCTCTCTGACTGTGTGATGAGAGGTTTGGCTGAAGATAAGAACATCTGCTTTTGCTTCTCTTTCAAAGAAGAACCTGACCTGACAGACCATAATTTAAAGACATGAATTTATAAGGTGTTTTGTTTGATCCTTTTAATAGATTAAAGGGAATTCTTTATAAAGCAACTGTCTCTTGATCACTTAAAAGCTTAAAGATGAATGCTGGGTGGACCATACTACACACTCAAAAACATTGACGAATAGTATTAACAATAGCGTTAGAAAGGAATAAAAGAATGATGCAAACATCAAGACTAGGATTTATTAGATTGACATGTCGAGAGGAGTTTGGGTTTTTTCAGATCTGCACAGCATTTTGTTTTTGACGTCTTATAGCACATTATACACATGTGAAATATATAGTTACACATCTAATCAGATTCAGGTTTTTTTATGTTTGTAAAAGTTGTACAAACAGGAAACTGGCCTCAGAGTTGGAGATTAGGGAGACATCTTGGCACTTGTCACAAAAAGAGAGGAAGTGAAACGAGAACATTTGGATTAGTACAAATCATCAGAATCTCAGCCAATTCTTTTTTTTGTTTGTTTTTTTTACTTCTGATAGATGAAATAAAACTGCCCACTGGTGTCTCAAACTCAGAGGAAGCAACTTAACTTTGGTTTTTTTTTTGACATTTTGCAGGTAAATTAGTTTCTTAACAACATCAAATCATGCAAGCTTTCCACCATAGAATTTACAGTTGTGGTCAAAAGTTTACAAAGACTTGTAAAGACTTGAGTTTGCAGTTATTTCTACAACTCTGTTCTCCAATAGTGACTTGAACCGATGCTTCTATGTCACAAAAACCACAACTCTGAAATTTATTTTATGACTTTACTCCAGATCAACTGAAAATATGACCAAATCTGCTGGGTCGATAATGTGCATCCGGCAACATGAATTAGCAATTTTGGTTTCTTAGAAAGTTGCTTCAACAAAATGAGCTTCCCAGCATGACCTCATAACTTCTTGTGAGTAATTATGAGTGACTTCAGCTTGTGAATTCTCTGAGGCCATTTAAATTAGGGTCATTCGAATCACACACCCACAAATGCTACAGTGGGAAAGTTAAAGGAGCTCAGCTCAGATCTGACAAAGCTAACTGCTAACTGAACCGCACAGAGTCTGTCAAAAGTAGTGGTGAAACATTCAACCAGAAGCAAAAGTGCCTAATTGATGTAAAATATGGCCACGGGTAAGGTAACCAAAAATTTGTATCACTGTATGTATATTTTTGAGCCAGCAGATTTGGTCACATTTGACCCATAATAGAATAATAAAAGAATCATACTTCATGATTATTTTTCTGTTTCAGTCACTCTATCAGAGAAAAATCAGAGTTCTAGAAATAACTGGAAACTCAAGACAGTCACGACATTGTTCTTAACAAGTCTTTTGACCACAACTGGATAAATGGAGATTAAAAAACACATTATGCTTGGTTCAAGATTAGTTTTATTGCACATTTTGGGACAAAATTATCTTCATTATTTTGTTTCTGATTTGGGAGATTGATGAGATCAAGTGGCTTAAGTTAGAATACGCGTTCCCTCAAATGATCCTTTGTACCTTCTTTTTCTTGCCATGTTGCGGTCGGTGTGACGCTAACATTGCCACAGCTTTGTGTCAAACAGGACGCCCTCTGTCAGCAGAACAAAAGGACTAACTAAACAATTCTAAGGAACACATTTAGGAACATGACGGAGAGTTCAAGGTGTTGACTTGGCTTCAAGTTTCAGAGATCATAATCCAGCAGTGTTTGTGGGGCGTGCTGGGAAAACAAGTCGCATTCTTGATGCTCTACCTCAGAGCTTAAAGGATGCGTCTCAGGACACCTTTAGAGGTCTCGTGTACTTCAGGTTTGGACATGTTGGAAACTTGTTGTCTCCACAATGTCTAATCACTGTCAGGTGTTCTGGAAGTTGTATTATTGTCTCGTCTCAGTCACTCACTGAGCTTAATCTTGCAATGATCTGAGTTGCATATCGCAAAGACTTTCAAAAGATTTTATTTTAAACTACATGAATTGTACACCTTGTGGACTTGTAGAAGAGTCCACAAGAGTCCATGGGAGGAGATTTGGGCTTGTTGGCAGAGGGCTGGTTGTTTTTAAGAAAATGAGGAATGTCAGCTCTAATAACAGCTCTGTTTCATCTCACTGCTCTGTTCTTTGCTCTGCAGAACCCTCATTACAGAGATGTTCTCAGCAGCCAGTCACAGAAATAACGAAACGGATGTTTTTGGAGCGCGAGTAAAACTTTTGAGCAAGGTGTCAAAAAGCCTCCTAAACACACCGTGAAAAGACATGAAGGATAACTGCTGGTTAACATAATTATCTCAATTATGGCTTAACCTTTGTGCTACGCGCTAAACTTTTTTTTTTTTTTTTTTTTTTAAAGGATTTTGTGTCTTATTTTTTTTGTCTTCACTGGTGTCTACTTTTGTCATGGGAGGGATCACACATCAATATAAGGGTGGGGTCATCTGGACCCCATAAGAGAGCACACGGGTTAAATGTCAGAAGCCTGAGAACTTAATGAATTAAACTGTATCAGTTGGATGAAAAATGTTTCACCTTCAGTTTTATCTTTACTACATCGATGAAGAAAAAAAAAAAAAAATCAAAAAAAGGCCTGGATCAGCTCATGTCATCTCAGGAAACTTATTTTATTCTTTTATTATTTTTTTTTTTTCAATAGACAGCTGGAGGGTTTTGGGGTGGACATAATCAAATGTAATGCTTTAACCCCTATGCTGTGTTGCTGATAAAAAGCCACTGTCTTTTTCTTGTGGAAAAAAAACCCCCAAAAACTTAAAATTATCCTTTACCAACTTGAAATGTAATGCCTTTTCCTAGAATGACTCAGTTATTGCAAATACTGATACTTTGCTCTTGTGTCTACGTTTCCATTTGAGCAATACTGCATGAAGACCAGCACCAAAGATTGTCTCATGGGTTATTTTTTAACCCATGAATTATAAAAGCATTAACTGAGCAGAAAGAAGTTCGAAAGCTGTAATAACTGAAGTGACAAAAACCCAGGTGGAGAGAAAAACAGCAGACATATGTTAATTAATGACAAAAAACACACCTCACAAGAGGGAAAACTTTAAAAGGACAGAAAAAAAACTAAGGACTAAGAACAAACAAAGACTCACAGTCCTAACAAGGACACACCAACACTGAGAACTGAAATGCTGCAACTTAAATAGTCTTAATTACAAAGTGCAGGCAGCTGTGCACTCCTCCACAGAGAGCAGCAGGGAGGGAGGAGCCATCCAGGAGGCGTGTCAGCTGACCTGCAGAACGCAAAACGGCAGTGAAAACGGAAAAAAAAAACACCTCAATTGTGTCAAAGCTGCACAAACTCACACAAAACAAACACACGTACAAAATCTGGTCATGTGGAATAAAAGGACTATGAAAAAAAGGCGGGAGAAGACATTTTAGACTTCAGGATTGCAATTTTGTTCTTTACTATCTATGTCCTCAAATTCCCCTAGAGTCCGCAGTGTTGGTGAGTAGTCAGGTTTTGGTTCATGAACACACGCACACACACTCACGCATACATACAAGTGCACACAGGTAAGCTGGCCATGACAAGCCATACCAAACACAGTACTTACTTTGTCAGACAGACTCATTTGCTCTTACACGAGTACTTTTATGCTTCGTGTCCACGGAGCAGTCCAGACCGGACTGGATTTTTGTGCGTTTCAATTACAAAATGGACCTGTTAAGCAGGAGCGACTGGTACCATTTCTGTCCCGTTAGTTGTAGGTCTATAGAAAAATGGAATGAACCCATGAGGGCGGAGCATCTGTCGTCACACGATGTAACCCGTTGATTGGTGGAACAAAATCCAAAATCCTTGCAATCTTCTTGCAAAGAATACTAAATTCTTTACATACAGTACTCTCCCTTATTCACGGGGGTGGGGGTCCGGGAGAAACGCAGAATCCTCGAATACGGAGAACCTCCGTGGTTATCTTTTTAATTTCCCGTCCTTTCATGAGTCAGCTTCTCTTTCGCTGTAGTTGTACCATTTTAACACATCTACGTCCTCAGTCTCAAAAAACTGGAGAAACACTCAATTGAACTCTCTGGACCATTCTAAAACAACCAAGAGGGGACTGGTCTGGTCCGGACCGCTCAGGGGAAACGAGGCATTTAAGTCATTACAAACACTTTCGCGCTCTTACACAAAAACTAATGAATTCTTTCACAAATACAAACATGCTCTTACACATACTATCAACATGTTGTTCTCTGTGGTGGTTGAGCCTCAAACCACCACCACATAGGTGTTAGTATTTTCTCTTTTTTTAAAACATTTACTTTGTTTACTTAAAATAAATTATATGGGTGCACACATTTGATTTATTTTAAGTGAAAATACAGTTAATTTACTTTTGTTTTTCTGAGTTTCATATCAGGTGCTCCACATCTTCCATAATCAGCGGAGGAGGTTGGGACATTCCACTGCTTCCCAACACTCCTACTGGACTTATTTTTGTTTCTTTGAATGTAAAATATTTAGTTTATTCTTTGAAGAGCATTTTGATTATTTAGATTTTTGTTTAGTTTGTATTTTCTCTGTTTTGCTGTCGTAGTTTCATTTGTTAGAGTTTGTGGTTAGTTTGTTTCTCCCCTCCCTCATGTGTCCATATGGTTTGCCCCTGTCTATATAAGTTTCCCCGTTGTGTCAGTATGGAGAGTCTGGTCAGGCCTGTTCAGTCAAGTCATCTATGTTTGTTAGTTTAATTTAGTTATAGTTTTTCAGTTGGGCCTTAAGTTATTTTAAGATAAAATAAACTTCTTGCAAGAACAAACTCCCAATGTCCACTGACTCATTATGAACCTTCACATTCTCCTTTCAGCTAATTCTGTCAGAAATGACATTTAGGATGTGGAATTTTTGTTAAAAACTTCACAGTCCTGATGAAAACCCCTCCGGGAACGTTTAAAGAAAATGTCAAAAATTGTTGTTGGGGGACTTGAACGGAAAGCAGCGCCCCATTTCTGTAAGAAGTGCCCGTAGTGTTAAAACACTTTCATAATAAATCTTTCTATCTTTGTTGTTTTGCATTTCTGATCAAATTAATATGTAACAGGGTGCGTGGGCAGAAAGGACGTTTGTCTGGTAATGTTTGGTGCGGCGGTTTCAAGCAACACATGAATACTTTAGAAAATCTCGGCTTGCTGATCTAACTACCTAATCTTATTGCAAAATAGCTGTTGTCAATGATATAAAGTGGCAGTAATAGCAGTGTAGTAGACTGGGAAAGGCTGCATGAGGCTTTTCTGATTGATTGTAGTTTGCTGTATCAACAGACTTGGGAACATTTTGTTAAGTGTCTTTGTTTCTGGATTTGTGTTGTTGGGTAAAACAGTGAAGGGAGCACAGACAACAGCTAACCCTTCAATAGCTGGTGTCAAAGAGAGCGGCCAAATATCCTGGAATAAACCCAGCTGGACTTCTTCAAGCATGTCTCATGCACACATCCTCCCCTTGCTGCTGCATGTAGTTAAAGGGCCTTACTATGATTTTCTGAAGCCTTTCAGAGTAAACTTCATCCATGTAAATCACACGTGTCAAAGTCAAGGCCCGGGGGCCGGATCCGGCCCTCCGGGTAATTCTATCCGGCCCTCCAGAGCATTTTATTTTATTATTATTAATGGCCCGATGTTATCTCGCGCTCATTTCTAACTTGTATAATTTTGACAAAATATATTTTTATGGATAGTAAAATACTAAAAGTTATTTATGGTTTAAGTTGATTTATTCTGGAATAATATTCCTGCCTTTATTATTCATAATTATGTTGAAAAGTTACAGTTTTAAAGTTTTGAAAATAGGCATTTTGCTAGATTTTTGGACTATTTTGGCATCTACTAAGACTTTTTGGACTGATTTTGTGTTTAGCTATTATTTCAACTACACGTTAGCTGTTTTGGCTAACCTCAGTGATTTTTTTTTTGTTGTTATTTAGGTTAATTAGCTCATATTTTGTCCATGTTAATGATGTCCATGTTTGATAAACGGTGGCGCTCCTCGGAGGGCGACGTCGCGGAGCTCTCGGAGTGCACTTCTTTGTTCCACTTTGTTTACTTTTCTCTTTTCCTTCTATCTTATCCCGAGTTAAATGGCTCTGGATGGAAAATTCACTTACGACCGAACGACCCTGCTAAAACTGAAGAAAAGCAGTAACAATGGAGTCCTCGACCCAGATGTTCTGGAAGCCTTCCCGGAGCTTGAGCGCAACGTGGAACGGCCGCTGGGCCGGCCTCCGACACGCGGCTCTCAGGTAAACAACAGGACAACACGGAATCTAGCTAATGAGCTAATGTTCTATTATTTAATTAGCTCAATTTTCCCCTGCCTAGCTAAAACGAAAAAACTACACTCCCGATCTAATTCTCTAACTCAGTCACTGGAAAATAAGTCATGGACGAGATTCAAGCCGATTTCCACGCAAAGGAGCTGCGAGACTGTTCCATTCTGTGCTTCTGTGAAACATGGCTGGGAGAGGACACCGACGAGGCGGCGCATTGACGGCGCTACACGGTCTTCAGAGCGACCGACGTGCAGAGGAGAGCGGAAAACTCGTGGAGGAGAACGGCCGCCTTCGTGAAACAATCCTGTACGGACTGTAAGATGATCTCAAAGTCATGCTCTGAGAACGTAGAATACATCACTTTAAAGCTAAGGCCATTTTATTTACCCAGAGAACTGCAGTGCATCATTGTGAGTGTTGTGTACATCCCCCCCTCTGCTAAAAAGGAGGCTGCACTGGGGAGCTACATGACATGATCAGTGCACATGAAAACCACGTATCCTGATGCAGCTCTTATCATCACTGAGATTTCAACCACTGCAACCTTAGGGAAACTATGCCAAAAATGCACCAATTTGTGAACTTTCCCACACGAGAAATAAAATATTGGACCACTGCTACAGTAACGTTAAAAACGCCTTTCTGCTGAGCCACAACCCCACTTTGGAAAAGTCTGACCACTTAGCAATCCTGCTCAAACCGGTTTATAACAAAAGACTGAACTCAAAACCAGTTTCAGTCAGAACCATTAGCACCTGGACTGATAGCTCACAGGCCACTCTGCAGGGCTGCTTCGAGCCACAGACTGGACGCCTTCAAAGAGGCTACTAACAACCTTCATGAATATACGGAGACAATCAGCGACTACATCAGTTGGTGCACCTCCATCTGTGCACCCCCCAGGACAGTGCGCACGTTTCCCAACCAGAAGCCCTGGTTTAATGGAGATGTAAAGGAAAAACTGAAAAAAAAGAGAGAGGCCTTCAAGACTGGAGATCCAAGGAATACAAGAAAGCACGGTATGAGCTGCAGAAATCCATCAGAGCAGCAAAACGCAATTATTCCAGAAAATTGAAGGCTACTACCTCAGCCAAAACACACGTAGCATGTGGCAGGGAATCCAGTCTGTCACCAAACTACAAAAGAACACAGCAACCTCTGACCCCGCCGGACAAAACCCTTCCAGACAGCCTGAATGCCTTCTATGCCAGGTTTGATAGGCAGAACACAGATCCCATCAAAGTTTCCCTGTAATCCCGGCGACACCCCCCTGCAGGTTACAAAGACACAGGTGCTGAAGGCTTTGAAGAAGGTGAACCCCCACAAGCAGCAGGACCTGATGGAGTGCATCCCAGGTCCTGAAAACCTGTGAAGAACAGCTAGCCGGGGTGTATGCTGAAATCTTCAACACGTCCCTCTCCCAGGCTGTAGTACCCACCATATTCAAGGCCTCCACCATTATCCCGGTTCCCAAAAGACCCGACGCATCCACCCGAACGACTTCAGGCCGTGGCACTAACATCGATCCCCATGAAGTGCCTAGAAAAATTAGTCCTAGGTCACATCAACAGCATGGTCCCAAAACAATCGACCCCTCCAATTTGCGTACCGCCCCAACCGATCAGGACGATGCAGTAGCATAACGCTCCACCACACCCTGCACCACCTGGAGAGCAGCAGAGCATATGCCAGGATGCTCTTCCTGGATTACAGCTCCGCATTCAATACCATCCTCCCAGGCAGACTGGTCCAGAAAATGCAGACCTCAAAGTCCCACCCCCACCTGCAACTGGATCCTGGACTTTCTAACCGACAGACCACAGGCGGTGAGAATGGAGCACGGCTGTCGGGTGAGCTTAGGGTCAGCACAGGAACCCCTCAGGCTGCTGCCTCAGCCCCAAACTCTTCACTCTCTACACACATGACTGTGTCTCAACCAGGACGGGACTGTCATCATCAAATAGCGGATGACACAAACCATCCTGGGGCATCATCATCAATGAGATGACGATCAGAAGAACACGCTTAGCATACGGATCTGTGACAATATTCTGGTCTATGGTGAAGAAAACGATCTCATACTGAACACAGACAAGACGTAGAAATAATACTGGACTTCAGGAAAAATCCTCCCCCGCTGCAGCCTCTACTCATCAGAGGAACTGAAGTGGAGAGGACAGACACACCACAAATTCTTGGGACTGCAAGTCTCAGCTGACCTAAGCTGGACCACCAACACCAAAGTCGTGGTGAAAAAATCACAGCAAAGGCTTTATTTCCTCAGGCTGCTCAGGAAGGCAGGACTGCAACACAAGGCCCCTCACCCAGGCCTACAGTGGGCTGATCGAGAGCGTCCTCACCGCAGGGATCACTGTGTGGTACGGAAATATCACACAGGCAGAGAGGAAAGCTCTGCAAAGAGTTATAAAAACTGCGGAGAGAATAACCAGGACAAAACTTCCTTCCATGGACTCCATCTACGAGCAGCGTTGCAGAAGAAGAGGAGAGGGAATCCTCAGAGACCCGCTCCACCCGGCTCACTCCCTGTTCAAAACCCAAACGCTGCACATACAACCTGAGACACAGAAGAGCGGACAGCATCATCACCCACAGAACCCGCTTCTTCAACAGCTTCTTCCCTGCCACAGTCAGACTGATGGCAAAAAAATGATAACTGAAAATGTAACAACAACTACCTCACTAAGAATTTATGTGAAATGTGCCTTCTTGAACTGGTCAATGTGCAATACTTCAGATTCTTCAAAAGGCTCTTTTTTGTACCTTTATCATTCTATCTTTATACTCTTGTATTTACTTTTATTTTATTTATTTTTTTATCATCCTATTGATGTAAATAATTTCGTAATCTTGGAACTTTTTAATCTTGCACTCCAGTCTTCAATCCAACAGTGACTCTGAGAGCTCTGCACACAAAATTCCAATATGCTCCAATGTACGTTGCTGCATACATGGCAAATAAAAGACCTTGAACCTTGAACCTTGATATTTTAACTAATAATCAGCTTCAGCGTTTTTAAGCTATCATTTTCAGCATCTTCACCAAATCCAGCTAACAGCATTCACACTAGCATTACCACAGGTGATGCTATTTATCTAGTTCATAATTGTGTTAAAATATTACAGATTTAAAGTTTTATAACTGTAGTTTTAAAGTGTTCATTAAATGTTTATCCTGTTCGGCCCGGGACATACGGTGTGTTGTGGATTTTGGCCCCTTGTGTGATTGAGTTTGACACCCCTGATGTAAATGATCATATATTACCTTTGGAAAACTAAATATTTCTTAAATAAGTTATTTTTGTGAACTATTTTTATACCCAGAAGTAAAACGACTCGATTTCTGAGGCTCCACCCACTTCATGACATCATTCTAGAGCCAGTGTGTCGAACAACAAATAATTAGAATTTTTTAAAGTTTTTTTTTTTAATATTGATGTAGGCCCACATACAGTGCACTCGGCCGTTTTTCCCCAAATTTGGCACAGACAGAATGGTGATAGCTAATGGTTCATTTTTGCAGTGAAATTTGGTCAAAAATAGCAGACAACAACACCAGATAAACATTTAAGGATTAATTGAAAAAATGAAATGCATGAAAGGATCTAAATACTGCTTTGGGGTTCTTTATAGTGAGGAATGAGCATTATAATGCACTTAAATGCTGAAAAAGTTGATTTTTCATGGTATGGCCCCTTAAATTGCCTGATCACTAAATGCCATATAAACCTGAAACTCCAAGTAAAATGTCCCCCAAAAACCAATCTACTTGCTCTCAGAGTATATTAGCATGACAAAGTCTGCAGACATTCAGCAACCAGATCTCAAGAAAGTCTGAATAAAAGGCAGGATGAGAAAATGGCTTCTTACTGCACGAAATCCCTCTGGTGCCATTCTTGTGTGCAGAACACTTGACATGCCGCTGGTCCATTCCCTGGACTCGAGAACAGTGCTGTGTGCTGTGTGGATCGGGCTTCACTTTAAAAGCAATAAGTAAACACATTCAGAATATCAAAGACTCATTCTATGACTTTTACAACAGCAGTCCTTGATTTCTAAGAAATGACCTATCATCCAAACACATGAACTCTGTTTTATACCATGAAACGTGAATGAACACTGTAAACAATCTGTGAAATGTATATCTGACAGCAGAAATAACTCTCGTTCTAACTGGCTTAGCTAGAAGTTTATTTATCTTACCAATTCCAACCATCTTAAGAATTTTTGCAATTACCAGACTCCAAATTTAGGTTTGTAATCAAACACTGTCGTGGCTCAGCTGGAGACCCTAACATCAGGCTATCTATAGGAAGCAGAGGAATATCTCAGGCATGCGGAGGCTTGGGAGCAGCTTTGGCTTCCTGAGCATGTGCTGGTCCGTCACCATCATGACCTCCAAACCAAATCAAAACATCAGACGACAGCTGGCAGCAAGCGGCCATTGCTGACAAGTCTGCGAGGCTGCAGCCTTGAGCTGATTCCACAGAGCGAGACAGCTGAGACGGGCCTGCATCGGTTCAGGCCCAAGCTAAAGCTCCTATTGCCACCGACCAGTCAATGTTTCATCATTTCCCTTTGAAGCTGAGATGGACTCTCATTTGAGGGGTGATTCACAGGACACAGAAACAGGCCAGTCCTGGATTAGGAATTAGACCTTTTTGATCCCAGCGATGATGAGCGCTTCAGAGGAGATGAGCATCTTTGTGTGGTAAACAGGATGTTTACATCCAAACTGAACGTTTGCATGAGAATTCATAGTAAAATTTAATAACATCAGCAACACCAACAGCACCAGCAAGTGTCATAAATACATAGCTTGTATCTATATTGATGGATCATCAATTGCTGCCTGGTAGGAAGTCGAAAGAGTCGACTGTCAAATCACGGGAGCCGATTATTTATTTATTTATTTTAGCTGCATGATCACTCATTAGTGTTTCAAGGTTGTTGAGTTTCTATGTTGAGTCAATGGAACAGACACAATCTCAGGTCCTGCCTATGCAGGGTTTTGGCACTGATTGGGTTTTATTTGGTTCCGGTGCCAAAGCGGTTCTTGGTTTCAGTTTCAGATAATCGGTGCCTGCATCTTCCCAAATATACACGTTTTTGGGGTGTTTTCGTTTTTTGACGAGCTGGCTGTTCCGATTAATTCAGAGCTCCTCAACCCCTGAGCTTCAACCCGCTGGCCCACCCTTCTTCCACTGCGTGGCAAATTCGCTGCTCGCTACCTGTCAAACCTGTGATCCTGAGCTAGTCTGAGGAGTTACCGGGGTTTCTCATGTCTGCATGACAGCCGTTTCCACTGTTTCTGTGTCTCTGTGACTGCGTTTGAAGGCTGTTCCACATTAACCCGAGACGGGGAAAAAAAGGGGACCTTTTTTTATTATTATTTTTGTCTCCATGAAAATAAGTTCAGGGTCTGACAGGGGGCCCGCGCTCCACGCAGCGAATGTCTCTCTCTTCCCGCATGCGGAGCGAGCGAACCACCGCGCTGTGACAGGATAAAAACGCTTGTGTTGGATTAGTATTTTATCCACTGATCGGGTCACTGAAAACGTCACATGCTCAAAGCTGAGTTCCTGTTTGGCTGGTGCAACTTCTGTGACCTGCTGTGAAATGCAGCCATTTGAGCACTGCGTGCCCCTGTGCTCAGCACTTTTATATGAGCCCGCCCACTATCGCAGGAAGGGCAACGGGATTGGCTAGAACTTCCAAATCCTGAACAGAGTAGAAGTGATTGACATGTCGTAAGACAAATAGACTGTTTGCAGAAGATTCTTTCGGTTTTGTAATAAAATGTTTTATCTTCTAACAGAGGGTTTATCATTAGAGTGACATTTCCATGAACAGATTAAAAAAAGGGGATTTTGCTGTAATGTTGTCATGTTTTTATTCACTAAAAGACGAAAAAGGATGACGGTCATAATAGTAGAAAATCTCATGTTTCTTGCATTTCTAATTAAAGTAAATCTGCTGCGGCTGAAGGATCTGATCAAACATTTTGAAAGGTATCTTTTTTATACTACTATAGGAAAATACAATTGTAAAAGACAAAAAAAATAAATAAAGTGTGTTTTTACAATGATCAGGTTAGACTTTGGAGCTCTAACTGGGTTTTAGTCCAAAAGAAGCTGAACCAAATGTCTGTACTACTGTTTAAGGTTTAGACTCCGGTTCTATCTGCTAAATGTTCAGGTTGTCATAGTTGAAGCTGTTTAGAATACACACACAAATAGGTTTATCTTGCTATGTAACCAGTTCCTACTTCATTTTTTTCCTGCATCTCTCTGTTGACGTTAGCAGGAAATGTTCAGATAACTGTTGCTGCTGGTTGTCACCCTCCTCTTGACCTCTAGTGACCTTCACAATGATAGAGTCAATGAAAATGACCCATCTGTTCTAAAATTGCTCAACCATGAACCAAAAAGAAATGAGATAAAGAAATAATGTCATTATTTTGGATATTTTTGAAGAAAGGTAGCTTAACGCAATGTTTTGTGTTGTTGGTTTGTGTAGGTCTTCGTTGTTGTTAGTATTCTTCCAGATCTTGCAATCCGAGGACGCTGCTAGCAAGACGAATGGGTTTGTCCCTGTTGTGTCACTGTCAGAGTGTAGACGGTTGATGAAATAACTGAAAAAGAGGATGAACTTGAGAAACCATGTTCTGTGCTATCTTATGGGGTCCACATGACCCAAACCACAATGACGTGTTATCTGTCCCAGATGTGGATGAAGGTGGACAGGATTTAATGTCTGCTATCAGAAATCATAAAAAAAAGTGGAGAGTGTTGTCTTGGTGGGTCCAGATGATACCACTCCCAACATCAACATACAGAGGACAGCACAAAATTTAATCTTCTAAGTGCATTCTGGCATTTTAATGTGCAAACAACATATTAGTTATATGACAGTAAACTTTGAACTTTATAGTTAATTGTTTGTTGATTACCAAGCAAAGCATATATTGTATTTCTCCCTGATTTTTCAGTTTTTATCATATTGTTTGGAGGTCTGGGGTAACTCTTATGAATCCAAACAAGAACCTTTAATAATTATTGGAAACAAAAAAAAAAAATAACGTATAATGTATATGACTCCCTACAATGAACCCACCTCCAAACTATTTCTGAAGTCAAGAATACTCAGGTTTAAAGATTTATGTTCTTTGCAGACACTGTTGTTCATGTTTAAGGCCAAAAATATTGTCTTGCCATGCGGTTTACAAAATTGTTTGAAGGAAATAGTAGAAGCAATTATAACTTTAAAGCACCTAAAGTAAAAACTACACTTCAACAAATGACTATTTCCTTTGCTGGGATCAAAAAATGAAATTCCGTGAATAATTATTTAAAGTAGTGTTTAATTTGTATTTTTGGTTTTAAGTTTAAATGTCAAAACAAAATGACTGATTTGTATCCAGCATGTTGTAAATATAGTGTTCCAATTAATAAGTATAATTAGTTAATATTATGGATTTTCATTTTAAATTTTTTCTATTATCCCCACTAATTTGTATCGTGAAATAATAAGAATGGGGGAGGGATTTGTAAGACTTGGTCTCCATCCTACTCCTGTTGTTTAAAGGGTAACCAAACAGGACAGTGGGAGGCTGACTCGTCTCTTAGCCCAGATTTGAAAAATGCTTTAACAAAGGGGGCGGGGCTAAGCGGAGGAACTATGGTCTGGATATGTGATCAGCAGTGACAGTGAATTTAGCTTGAAGTAACTAAAGGATCTTTTTATTATTGTGTCAATGAAATAAAATCAGTTTTGGTTTGAGAGGCTCAAGCATGCTGCCTCCCCGTCCCACAGCGTCTCTTTGTCGGTCGGTCGAGGGGCGGTTTAACTAGTAAGCAAGCTTTGCCGTTCTCGGCATTAGCTGGAGGTAGTTGATTAGGTCGCGTGGTGAGCTTCAACTATTCAAAGATGGGCGGGGCTTTTATACTGGAGCTCAGAGCATGATGACGTGGAACTTCTTGGACTTACACCAGTTGACCAAACACAAAATGCAACTGGAATACCTCGTTTCACCCTGTAGGGGGCAGCACACAGACGGTTGTAGACTATCATTTTAGGAATTAAGCAAGTTTCTTATAAACTGTAAAAAAAAACTTGACAAGGACCAACAGACAGCACTTTTAAAGCCCCATTTATAGAAGTCAACAACCCAAAAAAGTTGATTTACTGTTTGGTTACCCTTTAACTAGATTGTATGAATTGTACATTTTAACTGAAAAAGAACAAACAATTTAAAGGAAAAAGGGGAATAAACCTGTGACTTAGATTTTGACTCACGAGACACATTTGATCGTCACGTTCACACATAAAACAACTTTTTTTTTAAAGGATTTGCTTCCTCAAAATCTTCATTCTGCCTCTTCACCTCTACACCACAGGAACGGGTACTAGATAAAAACCAACTTTCCTAATTTCCTGCAGCTGTTTTGAAGTGTTTGCAACGCGATGTCAGTCAGTGGTTGCTCCTTCCAGTAAACCCAGCACATGTGTCAAGCAGGAAGAGATGAGCTGTTCTGCGTGGGCCGCAGGACGGATTTCTCAAGAACAGACCCAGTTTCCCTTTTCAGACTGCTTATCTCTGCCGCTCGGCTCGGCTGATCTCTAAACATAATCTCTTTCTCCAAAATACTCTGGTGATATAAAAATGCGTCGCAGTTTTCAGAAGGGTGGAATCTGTGCCGGTACAAACCGCAAACATCAGGACTCTGTGTTGGCCGACAAGTCGGGGTTGGAGAGTGATTGAGCACAGATGTGCGCACGCCCCTCCCGTGACGTGGCTGCAGCCTCACGTTGCTCTCTCCTGCGTCAGCCGTTTCCAGCTTCCTGCAGCACACGCCCGTGTCGCAACCATTCATTTTCCACAGTGTCATCAGTAACCTCAGAGCAGCGCTGCCAAAAACACACAAAACCGGTGTGTTTGCTGTTCGTGGAGGAGAACAATGTAAAAATAGAGCTTCTGGAGGTGGACGGTCTTGTTAAGACTATCGGATCAGTCCAATTATTTTTAAACAGCTAGAACTTAATGTGAGTTTTCACAAAGTATAAAAGAAGTGTTTTGATGAATCCACATGAGGCGTCATCGGTGACGCTTTAACACAAAATCTTCAACATTCCACACTCCTTTAACAAGGAGAATTTCTCATTCAGAATCTACTGGAATTATCGTGTTAATGATTGAAAAGTTACAGTAAATTGAAGAACGTAAACACTGGAGCTTTAGGGTTAAACTCTGAAACAGGTGGGGCTATCAAACTTGTAAAATGGCTTGTGGTTTCTTTCTGTTGTGCATTTTACATCATCAATGCACATTAATTCATGAGTAAATAAAAGGGATTTATGCCTTAAAATAATTTGAAAAGTCATATCTGAAAAGAAGCTGAAACTCCCACACAACGTAATCACACGATGAAGAGGATAAACCGCGTCCAAATAATATCTAAAACAAAAGAGGATGTGAAGGAATTTCCAGAACACAGAACCGTTTTGATATTAGGCCCACACTTTCTTTAAATCTCTTTACATAATGAGTCATTTATAATAAAATTATAAATTACTAAGAAATGTTTGCAAACCAAATGCGCATTACAATAATTAATAAAAATAACATAGAACTTGAACTAGAGTAGCTAATAGAGCTGTAACAACAACAGTTTCATTCATATCATGACTTGTGATCGCTGATACGATTCATAGTCGATATTGGTTCATTTACTGACCTTAAATGGATTCAGACCACTATCACCACAATCTATTATTGAAAAAAATGATTAAATATGGCTTCAGAGAAGTCACCCTGCAATGGATTACCAGCTTTATATCAAACAGAAAACAGTTTGTACAAATAAATGATATGAAATCCACATTAAGTTCAATAACATGTGGGGTACCCCAGGGTTCAGTTTTGAGTCCCAAACTGTTTACCATCTATATAAATGATATCACCAGTGCATCCAAATTTTTAAAATGCGTTTTATTTGCAGATGATACTACGTTTTACCGTGCGAGTGACAACATAAAACCAACGAGAGCGCTAGTTCAAACGGAGTTGGAAAGCATAAAAAAATGGTCAAAATTTCATGGTTTTTAGGTATCACAAGATGAATACTAATATCTAATCTGAAATTGCCGAATGATACCAAGTTTCTAGGAATAATCATAGATGATAAAACAAACTGGAAATCAAATATCAGCTACATTAAAACAATAACACTGTTATATATGGTTAAATGGTCATTAGAAAAAAAATTGTTATACCTCACATATAACTCATTGATTGTTCTATATCTGACATTTTGCATAGAAATTTGGGAAACACGAACAAGAAATCGATAAATTCCATATTTGTGTTACAGAAACGAGCAATAAGAATCATCACTGGGAGTAATTATTTGGATCCATCTACACCACTGTTTATAAAGTGGGAAATATTAAAATTCACTAAAACTTCTGTATAGAGCACATAACAAAGGTTTAACATACAAAATGAGTTTGAAAAAAGAAAGAGCAAGTATACAGTAACTTAAAAGGGCATGAAATTTTCAAAACAAGCAAATTCAGAACACAAAATGAAGGAGAAAAGTGTTTTGGTGCGGGGTATTAGATTATGGAATAATCTTGTAAAATCAATAAATTAGTCTAGTTCAATTATTACATTTAAAAAAAAAATAAATGTAATATGAATCATAAGGCCATTAGGAACCGGTAAAAAGAAAAAATAAATCAATAATAAATCTGAGGTACTCGCTTAACTTGGTTCATTGTATGTTACGTTATTATTATTATTGTTGTGTTTTTTGTGTGTTTGTTTCTTTCTTGTTTTTTGTTTCTCATTTTGTTTCTTAAGTTTTAATAAATAGGTCTCAATGAGCAAATTGATGATGCATATATAAATATTGTGAGTGAAGTACCTTATATGGTTGTTAAATATATGATTTGAAGCATTTCCAAGCTTTGATCTTGTTCTTTTTTTGCCGTTTTTTTTTTTTTTTTTTACTTTTTACTGATCCAAACTGTGAGTTTTGTGATCTGTTACATCTCTAATCTATACATTAACTTTTGAGTCTGTTTTTATGAATGCTGCAACATTTTATCTACACTCTCAAAGGCCTGTCAGGCTGTAAGTGTGATCAAGAAGGATGAGTTACAATCATGTGAAGAAATGAGGAAACTGTCATCATATAATCAGTTGTCTTAAAATAAATGTTTATATATCAATGTCCAGTCTAGTTAAGAGTCTTAACTTAAGCATAATTTACATTCTTTTGAAGTTGTTTCATTGAAAGTTTTAAATCAGCTTGAAACATTTTTGTAAATCTAGTTATATCATTTGGATCACTATTAAATGTATCCAAATATGTGGGCAAATATCCAGGCTTTCATTGGGTGTCCTAATTTTTTCACAATTTTGTATATACATAACATGTAAAATTTCAGTTTTTTGTTATGGTCAGGACATAAAAGCTTTCAGGCTTAAAGTCCGTGTTGAATGTTAAGTGCTGGACTAACTGAAGAATTCACTCTTTTTTAAATCCAGCTGTCATATGTTCGGGGAAATGTCACGGAATCTTCTGAACAGAGTTATATAACATCCATAATGATGACATGAGTGCTTCCTTAATGCTTTCACTACAAGTCCTGGTTCTGGAGTAAAGAGCAGCCACTCACATCAGGCTTGAACTAACAGTGAATTTACGTCCTCCAGCTGGAGGCGCCGCTCCACCCCCCCCAAGCTTTCATGACCCTTTTATGGCCACAACACAAAGACGAGGGGGGAGCGCTCTTAGCTAAGAATTGTGATGCTTTCCTGGGAAACCTCCACTCCAGCTGGAAAGGACAACAGATCCTTTGTGTTTCTGGTGCAGCCCTTCAGCTCACCTCCCCGTCATGTCAGGTCTGCAGGGACCATTACCACCGCCGCCGTCAACCGACCACCCTCCCTCTGTGCCGTCCCATTCTCTCTCATTCCTTCACCTTTAATGGGCTGCAGTTCAACAGGCGGATGACTCTGGAGCCCTCCCGATGAACACGCTTCCCGTTCCTCGCTCCTCGTGTTTGAGAGAGAGGAGCAGCCCCACCTGTCCTGCTTCTTGCCGCCGTGGAGCGGCGTGACCTCTTTTGCTGTAGATGTTTGTTCAGCAGGTCTGCTCCAGAGCAGGCTACCCCCGATTTAGCTAAACATTAAATCACTCGATGCGTGCAGATGGAAAAGCACAACTGAATCCACTAACCTGGTTTAGCTTTTAGCCTCTGCTGGAAGAGATAAGCTGAGATTTACAGCATTTTCAAGCAGAAGTTCTTTTACAGAATGACATACTTTTTTTTTAGTCATTTTTATTTATGCCAAGAATGTGTATGTCTGTGTCATCCGGACAACAACAATGTCAGGACATTTTTAGTTGTGTAATTTTAAGCACATCAAGATCACTGAATCTATTTTGGCAGAAAAAATAACAAAGTCTTGAAAAAAAACTCCAGATTTATTGGAGTTTGTAATCATTTGGAGCAGACGGATTAAATTATTTTTGTCGTCAGTTTCTTATGAAAGGAGAACGTGTTTTAGTGGTTTTTCTGAACAAAAAGCAGAGGTTGATGTTTATCACCGAAGCTTTGCTCACTATATAGCGCGTTTGCCATTTTCTATCGCCGTCCGAATCTATTCATTCCAAATCGAATGCACTAGAAATTTCTAAGAACTTTTTGTGAAAAACTAGCATGCATCGATGTTCACCAGATTTGCCAATATTGACCACAATGCATTGCGCTCAATGTAATTTCTGAATCCACATTTTTACCATCAGAACACAGTTAATTCATAAATAAACGTCATGAAATGTTCATATTGATTCTATTTTGACTTTTTGAAGTCAGTGATGTCATATTCGGCATTTTCGGGTCCAAGTTGTCTTTAAAATCCAGGGCACTAGATAATCCTATAGTCCTAATCCACTATATAGTTTTTTAGGAGTTAGGGATTAAGTGGGGAATTTGGCCATAATCAAGCCTGATAAAGGAAGACATGAGCCTTTATTCCACCTTGGTGTAAGAATCTTCTTCCCTCCATGGTGCAGCCATCACAGAAACAATAACAGACTGTGGCCTCCATGGATCACTGCCAGCAAGAGCAGCCATAACACCGTGACAGCTCACTGAATGTGTGTGTGGGTGGTAGTTCCAACATGACATTCTTTTAATATATATACTGTAATGTAAATGTTGTTAAATTTGCTGTCATTTGTTAAACTTCCTCATTGTCAAAGCTCGGCCCGATAGTTCAGGAGCTACATCTTTCTGTGGCTCCAGTTGAACTACAGTAAGATTTTTTTTTTTTATTAATATGAATTATCTTTTTAAAATATATATTTTTAAAAAGAATCCCTTCCTCTTCTTCATCTTTTTTAATGAAACCCAGAAGTTAAACTTCAATTGGTTCTGACTTATGCTTCAGTCACAACTGCCCTCACGGGTGGAAACGGGCTGTTTGAGGGCAAATAAAGTCAGGGCTACAAATGTGTCTTTTTTTAGGTGCTCCTGTACCAGGAGCAAGAATCCCGTCAGTGCTGTTCACACAATAGATGCGCCCCCCCCCCGAGCGCGCCCCTTGAACACAACTTGACTGCTAGAAATGATCAAGTTAGAGAGCCATAGTTTGTGTGGCATCTTACAGGAGTCTAACGCCTCGTTTCCACTGAGCGGTCCAGACCGGTCTAGACCATTCCAAAAACGACCCGTAAAGCAGGACCTATTGGTACCATTTCTGGTCCCACGTTGGTCGTGGGTCCACAGAAAAATGGAATGGACCCGTGGGGGCGGAGCCTCTATCATAACACTATGTACCCATTGATTGTTGGGAAGGTTTTACCACAACAGGAAGTGTCCTGACACATGATCCAAACCGAATGTTTTGTTCTCTTTTTGGCCGTATTCTTCTTCTTACTATTGTAATCTTCATGCAAAGAATAATCAGTTGTTTAAATACAGTATTCCTTCTTATACGCGGGGTTGGGGAGCGGAGACACGCCGAATCCACAAATACAAAGACACGCACACCACGTTTCCATCTCACCCGACCCCCCGGAGAACGTCCGGTATCAAACCATACTCACCAAAAACACTTCTGGTCATGCTTCGTACACATTTCTTGAAGAACATTGGAGTATTGCTCAAAATAAAGAGTTTTTTCTTCTTTTTAATTCAGATCAATAGATTGTTCCGCAGCATAGAGGCTGATCATCCAGAATAAACATCTGCTCTGGATTATTATGATCCTTCGCGGTTTCCTTTTTCGTTTTCCGTTCGATTTTAAATCAGCTTCTCTTTCGCTGTAGTCTCACCGTTCTGACGCACAGCTACATCATCGGTCTACACTCCGCGTGCACGTTGATGGTCCAACGCTCAAAGGAAACGCTCACTCAATTCAATTCAATTCAATTTTATTTATATAGCCCAAAATCACAAAGAATTTTGCCTCATTGGGCTTCATGCAGGTAATTTTACAGTTGCAAAAAATAGTCATGAAACATGAAAGAAAGATCACAAAAGACTAAACCGACTAAATACTGGATATCTGCTCTTAGACCTCCTCTCGGTAAGAAAAACTCCCAAAAAAAAACCTGAATCAGGAAAAAAACGAAGAAACCTTATGGATTCCCACATGAGGGAGAGATCCCATCCCAGGACGAACAGGCGATACCAGAACTGGTAAGGGAAAATTAGCTTCTACAACTACGTATTTGAATAGAGATAATTCAGACAAAGCTGCAGATAGAGCTGAGGGACGAGTGGGGATGAAGTCCTCAGTCAGACGAAGCAGAAGTGCAGTCCACGACCAGGAGCAGGAGCGTGGGGGATCCACTTGGATCTGAAATCACTCCCGCTCCCCAGAGGGGAGAGAGAGAGAAAAACAACATGTGAATCGAACTGCACCAACAAAAACATGGAGAACTTAATATAATGAATAATAAAGAGTAAGAGAGAGAGGAAGAAATAAGAACAGAGAACAGAACCCCAGAGCTGATGTGGAGAACAACTATGATAGAAAATCTAGCAGAACGCCTGTCCAAAGAGGAATGTTTTAAGGCTAACTTTGAAGGTAGAAACTGTGCTGGCCTCTCTAACATGAGCTGGGAGCTTATTCCAGAGAACAGGGGCTTGATGGCTGAAGGTTCTACCTCCAACTGTACTTTTAGAGATTGTAGGAACTACAAGCAGTCCTGCATTTTGTGAACGAAGTGTTCTGATTGGTTGGTAAGGAACTAAGAGATCTTTAATATAGGATGGGGCCACACCATTCAGAGCCTTATAGGTTAACAGGAGGATAAAGGAGGATCGAATCGCTCGGACCATTCTAAACCGACCGGTCTGGCCTGCAGCGCTCAGTGGAAATGAGGCACCTGTGCAGCACCTGTACACCCCATGCATAAAGCATTTGTATTCAGTCAGTACCCTACTAGATTAACTTGTTTGAGAAAGGGACAATACATATTAATGAAGATTGAAACAAATGTAAATAGGCTAATTGTCAGGTTGATGGCAGGTTGGTGTTAATAGAAATAAAACAGAGTTTAAGAAACTGACAGTACAGTATTCCCCTCTTTTTCACGGGGATTAGGGACTGTGAATATGCCGGGAATATGCCGAATCTCTAAATAAGGAGAACCCCCCTTCCCCGAAGGATGTACTTAACAACACTTCTGACCCTGCTCTGTAAAACATTTGTTAAAGGACATTGGAGTATACGTCAGCATAAAGATTTTTTTTTTTTTAATTTAGAACTAAAGACTGTACCTCAGTTATGACACAGATGAGAAGTACCACTGTGTCTCTGTGCCTTAAAATCAGGGGTGCGCGCTTTTTAAACACCTGCTCCGGATCATGATTATCCTCAGTGATATTTTCTATTTCAGCATATCAGGATTTTTTTTGGTTGCTTCCATGTTAGCTGATGCCATTTCTCCATGCAGGGAGGAGTAGATGGAGAGAGGGAGCGCAGCATCTTCTTCAGACGCAAACAGTTTATACAAGCGGCTTTTTCTGAGTTTTTGGGACCAACTGGAAAAGTCCCATGACTGAAAAAAAATACAGGAAACTGCAAATAAAGAAAGGCGAACACTGGACACATAAAATTATAAAACACAGGCAGTATACAAAAATAATACAAGCAAAATCAGAAGAAAATTTGAAGACTTTACTAACAACTATAGGGCAACGTGAGGGCATTACCTGTTCACTATGACCTATGACCCGCAGGACGGCTGTAGAACAAATGTGCATTAATGTTTTCGCTCTACAGGTTCACAGAGGAGTTTTTGAACTTGTAATATATTGTACATATTTATTTGTGTTGTTTATTTCTGGGTGGAAGAATAGACACACACGATTGCAGTTCTAATTGAGTCTTGTGTTTTTAAGGCAGTACTAATGACTGGGGTGCTGCGTAAACCAAACAACGACATCACCCCAGTGTCAGAAATGGGTGTAACTTACAGTATCCTTCCAAATACTTTTACAATGTTACATTCCATTTTCATGACACCCTTTAAGTTTGCCCCGTAAGTTTCAAGGGAACTGTAAGACATCTCCAATCCAGAAACCATCAACCCTCTGAATGCTTAAGATTAGTCTACATAGTTTACACTTTGTGAAGCATTATGTCCATTTGTGGGGGTTTTAGTGTTGTTTGCACTCACTATTAACTTTTATGCTTACACAGCGAAATATAGAAGACGGGATATGCAATAAAATTAAACATCTGTATAGCAGTTCTAAGCAAAAACCAGAGGTAATCTGAACGGACCTTTGGGTCAGAACCATTGTTTCATGGCCTACCTACCACAGCTGTTCCCACAGGGGTTTTAGTTTAGCTACAAACTAAATCCCAGCTTCACTGTTAACTCAGGTATTCTCTCTCTTACTCAAAAAGATGAGTATTTGAATACACTTTGAATAATCAACAAATGATTTTGTGCTTTAAATTTGCTTAATAATGACATTTAAGAGAAATTCAGGTCTGAAATCTTTGGGAGTTTATTTGATCAAACACTTCTGTAAGGGTCTACTTTTTTAATGTGTAAAAAACGTCTTGGAAAAAGTCTAAAACATCAACAAAACAGGAATTCTAAGTTTCAAGATCCCTTTCTATGGCCCATAAAAGATCCTGAAGCGTGCGTGCGCAGTGTCTGTCCGGCATCAGCTTGTGTCTTCAGAGGTTGTGTAGAAGTTCTAACATCTTGTGTGTTGTGTGCTTGTCGTCCATCACTTCAGGTTATATTTAGATCAAACAGAATTTCTCCATTTTAGTCACGGATGTCCTTTCTGCTTCTCTGAAAGCTTTTTGCTTTCAGGCTGCAGGCGTCACATGAAGGTTAGTGGGTCTTCAACATGCTCCCCCATTAAACTGATGGACCACCAGAGTGTGAAGCTTTTTTTCAATAAGTGCAAAACAGGGACATCTCATCAAGTTTTTGTCTTGATTATTATTAATCCTCTGACAGTAGAAGGAGGTTTAGTCAATCTTCATAGTACTTGGGTTAGGTTTAGTGCTTTTGTCCCTCTAGATTCCAGTGATGCATCTTCTATCCTGAAAGACCTAATAGACAACACAACATTGATAGTTTTATCTGATTATGATTAGGATTAATTGTAATTAAATGATCTATATGAGTATTTGGATGCATGCATAAGTAAATATATATTTGCCATCAATTCATGACTAATTATCCGAAGTTTGATATACATATATGTACTGTGTTTTTTGAAAAATAAGTTGTCATTTTTTTCATAATTTAGCCATGGGTGTGATTTATTCTCAGAAGCCACTTATGTGTGTTTTTTTTTATTACATAAATAGGCTTATATATTATATATATTATATAATTTCCCTGTAACAACCGGTTACCCTTCAGCGGTTGTTCCTGCTCCAGATCCACGTGTGTCTCTTTCATCTCTCCATTGTGGCGCCTTGATCAAACATAAAATAAATCATGGAGAGACTGCTGATCCAGCCATGTCGACCGTCTGAGTCAGCAGCTCCCCCTAACCAAAACTACCTAAAGATAAACAAATAAACAAAGCCAGCAAACTAAGACTACCAAGGTCCAACCTCAAACTAAAATAACAAAACCCAGCAGTGGAAGACTACTGAGGATAGAAGGGAAAATGAAAAGAAAAATAAAATAGCTTTTTTTTCTGAAGTAAGGATTACTTAATTAGCATTTATTTAATTTAGTTAAATGTATAAATTGATGCTGAAGTTCACATAGATGATAAACGTTGTAGGTTTTTACATCCCTGTTGACATGAAGACGTCTTGTTTGCTCAACTCTACCTCCAGAATGAACAGATTTTAGATGTAAAGCAAAACTTATGAGTTAAAAACATAACTGATCTTATGCTGCACAGCATTGGTACTAGCTGCCCTGAGAAGATCCTGTTTGGCACAGATCATCTTTTATTTTGAAAAGAAGTTATTTTAGCTTCTGTCAAACATAAACAATAAACAAATCACATTTTGAGATTTTATATTTTTGCTTTTGTCAAAAAATAAACATAATTCACTTTTATTGTTTAAAAAAAGAAGGTTGTGAATGCAAATCCAAGTTTCTTAAAGGCTAAATGAAGATTAGGTTTTTATCAGCAGAAAATGAGTCCAAATGACTCTTTTAAGGTTGCCGACCCCTGAACTTAAAGGATACTGTTTCAGTATATACAACCGACAGTGCCAGAAGAAGAAGTGTCGCCAAAAACAAACATGAAGAATCTGTTTTCCCCTTAAACTTGAATATTTTCCTTATTTGCATCAAAACATTATTCTTGTTTTTATTTTTTGCACGGAACAGAAAGTCCTTAAACTGGGTTGAGACTCTCCCAAAGCGATTCGCCTGACGAATTTCCGCACCCCGCCCCTTCCCGCTGGTCGTCATCTGTCAAAAAATGCGTTGCCGTGTGTGGGAGGAGCAACCAGCTAATGATAAGGATAATCACTGTAGGACACGGAGACTCCACAGCCTTGAACTGTGATATGTGTAATTCTTTCAAATTAAAATAACCAACACATATGGCTACCTTTAGTATTCAAAAATGACAAACTTCCTCTTCTAACATCAAGATTCCATCTTGTTACGTTCTTTATTAACTCATCATTCTCTAGGGTCAACTAACAGCAGTCATTAACTCAAAAAAGAAAAGTTTGCCTTGTTTTTGGAATCATTTCCTCATCTGAACAGGAGGGAAATTCTTCTTGAACGTCAACGGCAAGCATTACTCTGCGATGCTGAGTAGAAAAGATCGGTTACAATAATCAGATTAAAGCGTCTGAAAGGAAACGAGAGCAACTCAAGGATTTGTTCTTCTTAAGATGACATGTCTTATTTTCATTTCTTTGTTCCCCACCTCCAGCAAAACCGGAGCTGGAGAATCCGCTTTTATTTGAGAGTGTAAGAAGGCTTTTAGGCAGACGACGAGGTTTGGAAGAGATCATCCTGGAATGATTCATGTGGACTCCTTCTATAATTTAGGAGTTTTGGGTTATGAATATGAAGAGCTGCACTTGCTCAGCCCTCAGTGCGCAGCAGTCATCACCAGCTCTGATGGCCTGCAGCAAAATCAGACAGAAAAACTGCAAAGATTAAACTCAAACGAAATTAGGAATTTTCCCATTTTGGCTGATTTTTCTTTTTAATCTAGTATTCAACCACAACCCTTTTTGTATTTGTAATTTCTCCAAAAGGGACAATGAGTTCAATTTTGACTGCAGAAATAGTTGTAAACTTTTGGAGTGTTCTCATGCCCTTATAGAGGTCTGAGAATTATTAAACCAAAACACACTAAAGCTCCGTCACCTTTCCAGTGGCTGGCTGCTGCGTTCACAATCTATGTCTGAAATACAAAACCAGTCCGCTAATATTCTACTGAGGTGTGTCGACTCTGGGTCACTCGCAGGTTTTAATCCTATCAAATGTGTTACAATGCCTGAAATGATCACGCGATTCAGTTTAATGCTAAGATTGTTGTGCATTGGATTCAAAACAGGAAGTCCTCTTTTTAAAAGCCTCACATCCTCTTTTTTTTTAAAGGTTAACGGAATGTTTTGGAAACCAGAGTGTCATATCATCCAGATCAATGTCCTAAAAAAACCCGCCAGACAGAGTCAAGAAGTACAAACGCTACTATCTTCTAATGATCTAATCCAAAAGAAGATCCACCACAAGCAGCAACGATGCTACGAAACAGGAAGTTAAAAGACTGTTTTATTAGGTTCATATTTTTTAAAAGTAAAGCTCTATTTTTCAATGAAAATAGCTAAACGTAACAGAATTACACTCAATACATAATTACTGATTAATCTAGCTGTGAAAATCTGTTTTTTTGGTGCATTTCCTACAAAAGTGACTAGAGACCCATTTCTAGCAGCAATCATTCCAGTGTTCTAATAGAACAAAGTGTCAGATAAAAACTCCAGATAGAGGAAAAGCTTCGTCCCTCAAGCAGTCATCCTTTAATATAAGCCAGCCACTACGGTGGCCGACACGGCTCACATGAATGCAAAAGCCGCAACACAACGGCAAAAGCCAAAACACAACGACATGCATGGGCTGGATGGCGAAAAGGGAGTTTTGGCGCCTCATGCCACACCCCCACCATCCTGAACAGAAACAACTTAACTGCCTGGAATTATGTTGCAAAAAGTATTTATTTATTTTGATTCTCAAAATTTACGAAAGAACCACGTATGATCCTGTATTTTTTTAACAGAAAAAAAATACATATACGATCATAATTGATGATCGCAAGCCTCGAACCCCTATCCCGTGGGACCCTAACCCAATGTGCTAACCATTAGGCCGCCCTAAGGCTTCAATATCCTCATGTTCAAAACTCAAAATACAGATCCCCAGTATTAGGGGTTACACTGACGAGAACATGGAAGATATTTAAAAGTAATAAAAATAGGTAAAAAAGAAAGAATGGACGACAAAAAACGAGATCCCGTTTTCCCTCTTCCGCCCTCCTTTTTTTTCTCTCCCCGAAAGCTCTCCGTGAAAGCTTTGAAAGAAGAAATAAAAGCGGCAACACCGAACGTCCACCCTCACCTATCCCTTACCAAAATCACGTATCTGTCAAGAATCGCCAATAGCTTGAAACTGAATGAAAGGTTAAGAAAAAAAAGTCCATTATTCACTTCCGTTGTGATTCGTTTCCGTTGTCTGTTGGCTTTTGCTGTATTGATTGCCGTCGTGTTTCGGCTTTTTGCCGTCGTGTTTCGGCTTTCGCCGTCGTCCTTCGGCTTTTGCCGTCATGTTTCGGCGTTTGTCTTCGTGTTTCGGCTTTTGTCGTTGTGTTTTGGCTTTTGCCGTTGTGTTGCGGCTTTTGCATTCATGTGAGCCGTGTCGGCCACCGTAAGCCACATTCAAAGTCGCAGATTCTGCATCCTCATGGCTAACGGACTTGTTGCTCCTCACTTTAACTCTTATTTATTTGTATTTTATTTTATTCTCTTTTTATACATTACTTTACCATTTTCTGTTTATAAACATCATTTTTTCACAATTGTATCCCTGAACAAACCCATATCTGCACATTCTGTTCTACCTCTCATTTTCTGTTTTTAATCTGCTCCAAACTCTTTGCAATGAATGATTCTGATTCTTAACGTGTCAATGCCAGCACTCGCAAAATACAGAACATCGGCTACATAAGGTTAAATAATCAGCACTTACATTTAAATGTAAACTTTTGTGCTTCAGAGCACATCCACATGAAGAAATGTGTTACTATTCCGCGACGCGAAACACCCTCGCGGAGGAGGGAAACCCTCTTAAAACTCCCTACGGTTACCCCTTAAAAAAACTGTTTTGGACACCACTACCACTCCAAATATCCCTACAGTTGGAGGGGTTGGGAAAGAATTTGACTTTGACGTTTGGGTCCGTCGTGTGATTTCAGTTTTACAAAACAACAAAAAAACTGGACATTTTAGAATAATAATCTTTCTGAATTTGCAAGGAGAAATGAAGAAAATCCTTTCAGTTGACTTAAGTCAAACCTAATGTAACGTAAACCAACAACTTTCTTAAATTTTGCTCAAAAATACACGTTTGTAGAAAACCACACATTCTCCGAAATAAAAAATTGGCACAAAACTGCAACCATTAAAGGTCAAAATGAAAACAACTTTAATTAATAATCATTTGAATGTCATTATAAATGGAATGTTTTTGTAACAGACTTTTTCAGCGGCACACTTTTAAGAGAAGTATCATCGACAGGAGGACCTACTTTTTTATGGGTGGGAGTGTTTTGTGCTAAACAAAGAAATGGGATCCCCCTCCTGTTTCTAGATCATCAGCTCACATAACCGTGTTTATTGTGGATGGGAGGATAATGATATGGTGTGGCGGTTCAAGTCCCTTCACTCCCACTCCTGACACACGTGTGCATCTCCAGAGCTTCAATGGTGCTGGAGGTCGCTCTCACAGCCACTGTAAACGCGCTCCGTTTGCTCGACCTTTGGAACAATGATGGCTGGGTCGGTTACAAGTGTTTTCATTCATTTGAAACGCTGTTTTGCTCAGAAACACGTAGCTTTGGGGCTAAGTGATCTGAAAGGGACGTGTCATCCATCAATCACTCTTTAAGGATTATGAAAACTATACATGAATATCTTTGTTTTTATGGTTATTGACCAAATTTCTTTGAGTTTTCAGCCAGAAAAGAATCCATGAAGAGTAAATATTATAATGTTAGGATAGATTAAAATGTGGGGTGGTGGGTTTCTGTTGAAGCTTCTTTCACTGTTCCATTGACAGCCACATGGCAACAGAGACTATCTTTTCTCGTCTTTGTTTCTTTGTTCATTCATTCACAATGAAAACATGTTTTGACTTCTGCAGCGACAAACAACGTCTTCAGTCCTCAGTGTTTTGTCTTGGTTTAACCAAATGTTTAAAAAGGGCTGTTCTTCGCCACCCTCTCTGTTGAATCTCTCAGGAGAAATGAGTACGGTTTTGAGTTTCCTAATGCCAGCCTGTCAGGGGATCCATCTATTTTCTGCATCAAGCTGTTCAGGCTTTGTAATGTCTGAATTATATATCAAAAGTCATGAAAACAAGGTGGGGTTCAGCATATGGTACCACTGATCAGTCAACTTCTGTGAAAATAGAGATACATTTTTCTAGCCTAAATACTTGCAAAGATGCTTCGACAATGGAGAGTAGAGTAGAAGATCACCTCGAGTGAATTAATTCTCTGGTCGGAATAGAATTACAAGCAGTCGGTTCACACCGAACACAACAGCCGGCATTCCCCAGTTTTAACCCAATCTGCACTCAGCCAGCATATCAAATCTCTGCTTTCGATGATCCTTATGTTCTGCTGCCAAAAGTCTGAGATTTCAAAGACTATAATGAAGCTCAACCTGTAGAGCCGTTCCAGTTGAGGTGTTGTTTCCAGCAGCTGTAACTGCATGTACCGCCTATAATTACAGGATCTCTGACTTGTAGATTGAATGTCCCAAAAAACAGTAAACAGTTTGTTCATTGCAAGAATATTTTGTTTTCTGGCCCAAGGCTAAAACATATCATGAAACACTAGAGAGATTTTGTCTCTTCTTTTGGAATAATATACTCAATTGGCTCTTTAACACTTTAACATTGAATATCAGGGCAAAGCTAATAGGCATTTCTCCCTGAATCAGCAGATTCACATGGAAAAGGTCAAAGAGTTACGATTTGTCAAAGATTTTTAGGATTCATCTGCGCCATCTTGGGTGTTTAAGGGTTAGAAATCATTTCAGTTTGTTATAAACCACCAATCCTGTCTGTATTCTACAGAAATCAGTAAAATGGGTGATCACAATTGAACGTTATGTTGAGTCTGGTTAAAGTCACATTTATTTAAACAAACTCATTTAAGTGATTTTTCTTTAGTCGCGAAGAGTTTAATATCTCTCTCTGTTTGTGTTTCTGCATAAATTACAGGCAGAAGAACTAAATAACTGGTGTTAGATTATTTTTCCATTAAGGATGATTTTTAGGTTGAAAACATTATTGAATTCATTTCCTGATCAATTCAAAAATTGTTAGTTGCAAGAAAAACTGAACAAAACAACAGATGTAAAACCCAACTCCACCTACCCCTACGGCTTTTCCCTATCCCTGAACATCTCCCCAATCAGGGAGATATGGAAAAATCTTCAAATTCGACCATTACTACCACTTGATAACGTCATCAATAGTCCGTTACGTTAGCGCGGAGCTGCTGGCGCTCTGAAAAACTGCTTTAAAAACGCCATACTGAAACAAAAGTCATTGCTTGTCAAAAATTGTAAAAACAAAAACGGATTTATTACTTTAAAAAGTATTGCAAGAGAAAAAAGTCATTACTTACTTTAAAGTGTAAACTTCTGTGCTTCAGGTCACAATATCCACATAGAAAAATGTGTATTTTGTCGGTGCCACAAGTGCAACACAGATCACCCAACCAGCGAAAGGTTAAAAGTCCACTTTAAAAAACACTTCCTGACACCACTAGCCTACAGCTCCAAATGCCCCTAGAATTGGAGCCATAGGGTGTAGCCAGAGCTAGCATGTTCCGTAGATGTGACCTCAAGAAAATATGACCTCAAATATAGTCAAATACAAACAATGACCTACTGTAAACAACTTCTGCTCAGTCTGTTGGCTAACTAGCAATGACTGACACAACCGAAATCAGTAAAGTATTGAGAATCAGCCAAACTCTTAAAATATATTTCAATCCTTTCGTGCTGTAGAAGGATGAAGTTTCTCAATGTAAAGATTGAAGACCCCCAAATTAGCCTATCAGGTGCTGCTTACAGAGAGCTGCTGATTTCTTCTTACTCCAAAGGCTCCCATTGCTTAGCAATGTGTTTGTTAACTAGCCAATATAAAGAACTTACTTTGTATTAAGGTATAAGAAAAATTCAGACTGTTAAAGCCAAACAGAGTCTGGAGCTTTTCCTCTATTTTTGGGGGGACGTTTCAGCTTCCTGGACACCTGCTATAAACAGAATGCAAACACTCATAAACTGATAAACCTGAAAAAAAAAAAAAGTTGGCAAAGACACATCCATGAGTCATTTTGAGTTATTTTTAAAGAGCGTACTAATAGCACATGCCAACATCCTACAATTCACCTGAAGCTCCTTCCTTAGTGTCCATCACTGTCGCATAAATGCAGATAGAAAAGGGGGTGGCCAGCTGCCAAAACAAAAGGTCCCCGGAGAGCTGGTGGGAGTGGGGTTGACATTCCTGCAGCCCGACAGACAGCTGGACATGAAGCAGCTGATTGGTCGCAATGAGAAAGTCTTTCTTTGCTTTCTAACTCAAACAACTGATGGAAACTGAAGCAGTTTCCCTGTAATCCAACATTTCTCTGAATAATAGGCAGAGCCACAGTTTAGTCTTTGCTCAGACTGTTTGGGACAGCGCGGTCAGATGAAGTTTAGCTCATTTAGTGAGTTTGTTTCATCACAACAATGTTTATTAGTTATTAGACAGAAGAGTGCTTTGCTTTGCTTTGCTGCTACTTGAGCCAGACAAAAAACAAACTATTTAATCAAATATAGGGAGCAAAGTATGACTTCTCATGGCAAGCTTTAAATATCTTAAAACTGATGAAGGACTTTAACTTGTTCATATTTTAAAGAAACCTGGTTGTATTTAATCATTTCATGCCTAAATGTATTTTTTAATAACCTTCATATTAAAAAAAAATCTTTATTGCTTGTTTTTTAATTTAGATTATACTAATTTAAGTAAATTTTTAAAGTGGTCCATAAATGTGAATTGAATTTATTTAGAGTACACGTCAAAGTCAAGGCCCGGGGGCCGGATCCGGCCCTCTGGGTAACGATGTCCAGGTCATTTTATTTTATTTCAATTAATGGCCCAATGTTATCCTGTACATATTTTTAACTTGTATATATTAGACAAAATATATTTTTTATGGAGAGTCAAATATTGAAAGTTAAAGTTGATTTACTCTGGACTAGTATTCATACCTTTTCATTATTCATAAGTATGTTAAAAAGTTACAGTTTTAAAGTTTTAAAAATTGGCATTCTGCTACCTCTTTGGACTATTTTGGCATTTTCAAAGATTTTTTTAGGCTACTTTGGAGTTTAGCTAATATTTCAGCTACATGCTAGCTGTTATAGGTAAATTAGACCTTTTTTCCCCAATTTTTTTAGTCCATTTTGAAGTTAGCTAAAATTGCAGCTACGTGCTAGCTGTTCTTAGCTAAATTAGGCTTTTTTTTTTTTTAACTTCTTTATGCTATTTTGAATTTTTGCTATTAGCCATTTTGTCAGCTACATGTTAGCTGTTTTGGCTAACCGAAGTTTTATTTATTTATTTTTTGTTTTTTAGGATGATTTGCCGTTTAGCTAATATTTTAGCTGGCTATCAGCTTCAGCGTTTTCAGCTGTCAGCTTCACCATTTTTAGGTTAGCTTCAACGTTTTCAGCTATTAGCACTAGCATCTTCAGCAGACATATTTAGCTTACAGCATTACACTAGCATTAACGCAAATAATGCTACAAATCTAGTTCATAATTATGTTAAAAATTTATTGTTTTAAAGTTTTAAAAATGTAGTTTTAGAGTGTTCAATAAATGTTTATCTTGCGACCTAAAGTGTGTTTTGGATTTAGACCCCCTGTGATTGTTGTTTTTAGAACAATACTGTATTCCTTTAACTTTTTATTTACTTTGGTAAAATTTTCATTATATTAGGAGTTGAAATGCTAAAACACAGCATTAAATAAACTCAGGAAACACACGGTTAAGGAATAAATGTTTAAATGCTTAAATTCACCATGGTGAGAATAAAGAAGCAACTTTAACCTAAAGTATTGTGTGAAAGTATTAAATCTGGGATTACTTTGGAAAAACAAGGAACCCATGAAAAAAACCTTCATTCAGAGATGCAGGAAGGGCGAGAACAGCAGTCGGGTTGGTGGGTAAAGTCTTTTAAATCCGACTTCATACATTCCCCACTGCTTGACAGCTGAAGGCTCTGCATACGCTTCACTTCAGTTTATGACAATAGCCATAACAGAAGAAAAAATGAGCCTTCAGGGGAAACACAGCATGGAATAATCCTGTCCTCCTGCAGAATATCCACCTTCCCACTGAGAGGTGATAATGGCTTCTTGATCCCACCGGCTAAGTGTGAAGCTCAAAGTCACTTGTCTGAGCAGCTCGGTGTGGCTCGTCTCCTTTAACATGCGAGGCATTGCCATGGCAACAGACAGTATGATCAGCATGAAGACAAAGATGAGATGAATGAAATGCAGAGCGCCACACCAAAGCCAAGAAATGATCACGTAAACATACACATTTTAGCCTCCAATTTCACATTTCAATTTGAAATGGGAGAAAAACAGTCGTTCCAAAAAAATTTCAATGGAAGTTGTTGTTTTTTTTCATTACTAAGTGAAGTTTTGGTGCAATTTCAGTTAAGATAATTTTATCACTTATCAATTGAAGGTTACTATGTCTAAATTCCTCACTACGTAGTGCACTATGTAGGTCTCCGCCCATAGACTAGAACAACTGTTATTGCTCTGATACATTCCTTTTAACATCTTTCTAATCTTAAATTTTTAAAAACATAAGTTTTCTTCATGGCCAATTATTCAAGTAATAACCGACCAATCAGCTGCCTCAGTAAAAGCACGTGGCCCCGCCTCGAACGTTTGACAGATTCTCCCAAACTCACTCTCAGTGGAAGAGGTTTGGACTTTGAGCTCACCCATGATTGGCGATAGCACTTCCTGTAAAAACGTGACTCAGGGCGACTCGGACTAATCGCTGTCGAGGGGTGGCCATCAGTTGCAATATGGCGGTAGGCGGATCAGGAAGTGACGGCGAACGGCCTGATTTGAGATAAGGTATTTCCTATGGGCTGCTATGTCCAGTTCATATATGAACGCTCTACGGTTCCGCCATGTTGTAGAGCTGTCCAACTCTACAATTCCAAACTCAAGTGTCCTAGAAATTTCCCAGAGGTCTCTGCGATTGGCAGTGAGCATCGATGGTTATCAGATTTGCAAATATAGACCACAATGCCTCAGAAGCGAAGCATGACTGAATTGTTTTTAAAATCCTGGGCACTGTATACTAGATACAGTTTTTCAGTAGTTAGTGAGTAGGGAGGGAATCGGGACTATTAACTATTAACCGATAGTGCCTAATTTGTACACAGCCAATCACAATCTGTTCTTATCCTTAAATTCATAAATGCTCATTTATCTGGATTTCTTCTAATGCTTCTCTGCTTTAACATGATCTAGTCTCAATCAGTATCGAGTCTCTGGGATTTTTTCACCATGGTCCAAAGTCATCATGAGGGAGAGCTTAACTGACATTTATGGAATTCATTCATGCACGTCTTTTACCTGGTCGTTCAACGGGTTTTCCTGACTTTAAAATCTGTTTATATCTAGAGGAAAAACTCTTCTTTCCAAAGTTTAAGAGAACTTTCTCACTCCGAAATATGATCCACACCACAGTTTATCCTCCTAAAAACACAGGCCTGGTCTCACCTAAATAAACCTCAGTGTCAGTTACTGCAGTATGAAACCAATCTGATGCTTTTCCAGATCAAGCACTGTAAAATGCTGCTAAATGCCTTTCATCAGTCTATGCACACAGCAGGCTGGTGTTGTGGATCAGCTGAGTGACAGCAGCGCCACCTCATCATTTACAAAACACACCTGATGAGAGTGAAGCAAAACACTCTGAAAATGGGGGTAACACTTGATACTGTTTGCACCTCTTCACTGTTCTGTTACCCCCCTATCAGTTTTTGAAAGTGCAAATCAGTGAAAAATGCTGAAGTAAGTATTCTGATTACTCTTAATCATACCATGTAAAATTTCTAAGTAACCACAAACTTCTGGAGTGGGAGAAACTGCTCTTTACAGGGTGGTTTCTGACCCAAAGCTCAGATGCTTTAGTTACAGTGATCACATGTTCCCTGAGAACAGTACAGGGATCTCTCTGCTACTGTTTTCATGCTGGGACACCTGGCGTACCTGCCGATGTGTAAAACAGATCTGTTCCCCAGACCCCAAAAAAGACCTTTTATGCAGCAAACATAAAACTGGACTGAATATCAATTTTACAGCTCCTTAAAACTGGCAGAGAATGTGAAACCATTTGGATAGTGACAACAAACATTAAAACATGATGAAAAAATGGTAATGGCGTATACTTGTATCGCATTTTTCTACCTTCCTTCACAGTCATAGACCCGTTCACCTGTTCACATACTGGTGGTGGCGCCGACCTTCCACCAAAGCCAATGTGGGGTTCAGTGTCTTCTCAAAGACACTTTATCAATATCAGAGCTATCCATTCATACAGTTTTGATCCAGATTTCAATTCAATTCAATTTTATTGATAAAGCACATTTCCTGGCTCGCGCCAGCCCAAGGCGCTGAACATAAAAACAAGAAAAACATTAAAAACAGTTACATGTTTGAAAAATTGCCCCAGCAAACCCTGCCCTAGCCCCACCCACCCAATATTGCAATGATCAACCCTCCATAAAATAATAAACAAGGATTAACAATAAATCATGAATCAACATAATATAAAAGAAACACGTGGCTTGGCTGCGTGCGGAAACCGTATAGTGTGATCCATTTATCACAGGGGCCGGCTGCACACATAGGGCATCGCCACGGCACCCACCCAAACCAGAGAGGCAGGGGGTCCCGCACCACAACCGTAGAGTCGCAGTGCAGAACCCCCCCCCCACCCCCCCACCCCAACCCCAGACAAGGCGAGCACCAAAAACTGAGCCCCAGAGACAGCCGACTAACCTGGAGTAAATGAATCACTCGAGGAAACACTGGAGCTCAGAAAAAAAAGGAGTAAAATAGAACAGTCTCAGGAAATGATAAAATAGAAAATAAATAGATGAGGAAAACAAAGACGTTCATGGATCTATTTGTCTACAAGTGGATGCATCAATATGGGGTGGAGAGGGAGATTGTAAAAACTCTGTCGTACCTACAGACTTTTTAAAAAAAACTTTTTATCTGTTCGTGATTCACAATTTGCATAAAAATACTCAGAATTGAATTTTGATCTTGATATGTCCATCATGAAAAAAATGCAGCAAGAATATGTTAAAACCCCATCTTTTATTGCAGTGGGCCTTTAAAAGTAGCTCAGCATTCTTAAAGCGACGCAGACCTGAACTGTAACTGGTGATGTGACTTTACCACGTTTGGAAAGCGGCCCAGTCTGCCGCTTACTCAAACTCAGCCACAGGTTTAAACAGATGACTCACAGTGAGAGCAAACAAAGTTGTCTCCACATGTCAGCAGCTGACCAGCACGTCGCCTGCAGACATTAGAAACATGTCTTTGCTTCCAGCCTCAAGCAAATCAGTTTGTCACACTCGTACAGAGGCCTGGTTTTCTTTTCTATCCCACTACTGTGTAACTACTTTTGATGGAACAAAGAAAGAACTCCAAGCCCCTACAGATGGCTTTGAGGCTGGGTAGAATCCAGTACTGCGAAACACAAAAGGTTTAAAGTGTAAAACTGATTTTGTTTGCAATAACATTAGATCAAATAAACTATTTTAATAAAGCATTTCTTTGTAAATGAACCCCCCATACTTTGCCCATTAAACTTTTATCACTTCAGCAGAGAGAGAAACTCACTGATCTGTCCAGCTGTTATTAATTAGATTATAATTATATGTCAGCTACATGCTAGCTGTTTTGGCTAATTTTTTTTTTTGTATTTTAGGCTGTTTTGGAGTCAGGCTAACGTTTACACGCTAGCTGTTTTGGCTAATTTAAGTTGTGTCCAAATTCTCACTATATAGTGCGTTTGCCGTTTTTAATGCTGTCCGAATCCACTAATTCCAAACTTGAGTGCACTCAAAATTTCCCAGAAGTCTTTGCGAAAAACTAGTGTATATCAATGGTCACTAGATTAACGAATATTGACCGCAATGCAATTTATTTATCTGACAGAGAAAGTTAAAATTAAAATGACTTCTTGGGTAATAAAACTGAAAATTTGATGTCTTAAGTGCTTAAGCCCCCCCCCCCCCCCCCCCCAAAAATACATATACATGTTCCCAATGATATCAGCTAAACATGAACACATAATTTCAAAATAGTCCAAAAAGCTCACAGAATGTCAATTTTTAAATACATTAAATTCTTGCTAAAAAAAAAAAAAAAAAAAAAAAAGCGATCATTCATTTTTACGAATTATAAATAAGAACAGGAATCACATTTGGTTAAAAATGTTCAATAGCTCTGAAGATATTGAAGCTAAAGTCACAAAACTTTCTCTCATGACTAATTATCACTTATATAACAGGAAAATAGTTTTTCTTCCTAGTTTATTTATACTTGTCTATTTAAGCTACTTCACTGAAGTGTTCTATTTAAGTTTTTAACGTTAAAGGTTAATGAATTATAAATAAGGGACAAGACAAATCTGTTTATTCAATGTGTTCATGTTTGAAATGTGTTACAGAAGTATGACATGAAAGGTTGCCTCAAAAATAAAAGCTCTGAGTGGATATTTTAAACGCTGTGAGCTTTTCTGGTTGTGTAAAGTTAAATAACTTTTTTTAACAAGTTTTTTTGGTTTATTTCTAAAAAAAAAAAAAAAAAAAAAAGAAAAACTTAATATGCGTACACTGAAAAGATGTAATGAAAAAAAATGTCTTAAAAGTTTTAAAAGTCAACTTTCAGTTGTGTTCATCTCCACATGAAGGCTACCGCTCTGTTACACAGCCTTTCTTTTGGTTTTAGCCTTCATGTGGTTGAATGAAACTGAGCTCAAAAGAGCTTCATTCATGTCACTTTTAATAAAGTTCAACTCAGTTTGTTACATAAGGACACAAGATGGGTTACGAGAACAAAGAAGGTGAAGCTGATGTGACTCCTGAGGCTGGGTTTTGGGTTAACCGCTGCTGACATGACACCACTTTCACAAGAAGACGAGAACGCAGAAATGGTTCTACAGCCGATTAGACCACATCACCAATTAGTCCCATCACTGATAGTTTCAACGATGTCTTTCTCCCGTAACGACCCATGCGATCATCTTTTGATCTATTGTTAAAGTTCTCCCAGTGGTTTTTAAATGATAATTTTAGGGTTTTAGTCAATATTACATTATTGTTTCAAAAATACACAATATTTATGTTTTTGTGGCCATTAAAACATACTTTAGAAAAGCAGCTTTTAAATATTACAACAGTCTCTGTAAGATTCTATAACTGTGACAGCAGAAAACACAAGTTCCTTTCAAAATAAAATACACTATGCTGCTCCAGCTGCTGAGTAAATTCAAAATAAAATACATTAATGTCAAACATGATGTTTTTTATCATTAGGGCAGGGGTGTCAAAATCAATCACCCAAGGGACAAAAATCAAAAACACACTGTAGGTCACGGACTGAACAGAATTAAAATTTTTTGAACACTAAAACTTTAAAACCATAACTTTCTAACATAATTATGAAAAAGACATATAGCATTAGTTTCAATAATGCTAGTATGAATACTGTAAGCTGAATTTGGTTGTTGAAGATGCTAAAGTTGATAGCAAGCTAAGATATTAGCAAAATCCCAAATTAGCCTAAATAAGCTAAAATTAAAAAAAAGTTAAAAAGAAAACTTAGGTTAAACAAAACAGCTAGCATTTAGCCAGAAAAAAATAGCAAACTTCAAAATAGCCCCCCAAAAAAACAGAAATAGCCTAAAGTAACCAAAACAGCTAGCATGTAAATATTAGCAAATCACCAAAAGCCTTAAAAAAACGTTAACGTCCCCCTACGACAATCTTTTCCTTTAAACGTTCCCAGTGTGGTTTTAATTAGGACTGTGAGGTTTTTAACAAAAAATACACATCCTAAATGTCTTAAAAGCCATTGTTCCTGTTGATCTGAAGCCTTCTTTTCAAAATATCCTCTGTGTGGGCGTGGCTCTTGGAGCTTAGCTGCATTCCCCACCCCCACCCACCCTCATGCTATAAGCAAAGGTTTGAAATTCAAACAGTTTTTCTGCGTGTGTTTGATTGACAGCGACTTAAAAGAAATAATACTCGAAATTGCAAAAACGAAATATTTGTAATATTTTTTCTTTTTCAGAAGAAAAATGACACATATACATGTTAAAAACTCAAAAAACATGATTTTATTTGGAAGGGGCTTCAAAAAGGAAAGCTTAAATTGGCAAAACAGCTAAAATGGAGCTGAAATACTAGCTTAACTCCAAAATAGCTTAAAAAAAACCTTAGTACATTTCAAAAGATTCCTAAAAGCTTGCAGAATGCCAATTCTACAAGCTTTAAAACTGTAACTTTTTAACACAATTATGAATATTTAAAATGGAATATTAAAAGGAGTATTATTCCAGAATAAATCAACTTCAACTTAAAAAACGTTTAATACTTTACTCTCCATAAAAATATATTTTGTCAAAATTATACAAGTTCGAAATGAGCGCAAGATAACATCGGGCTATTAACAATAAAGTGAAATTATCTGGAGGGCCGAAAGCCTCGACTTTGACACGTGCATTAGGGTTTTTATGTTAAAATAAACATAAAAACAATAAAAAAAATTAAGGTTTTTATTCTCAATTTTAAATATGTTAGGCACTGAAAACATAATTGTTTTAAACTGAATTTGTTTGAAACTTTAACCACTTTAGTGTAAGTTACCAAAATATGAGAATTTTATTTGACTAACTTTACAATAAAAACATTTCTACAGAATTTCTGACAGTAAATGACACATTTTGGTTTCATTTTGCTCTGTGATTTGACATATTAAAAATATCAACAGAAATGTCCAAATTTGAATTGATCATTTATTTGAATCAATGGCATTTAGCTAAAGAGTCCCAGTAAAGTGATGAAAAAGGTTGTAGATCTGTTCAACTTAGTTTCTGCAGAGCGGCAGGAGTTTATTAGAAACTTGTCTCTGAGTTGGTTTAAACTACTTTTTTTTTTTCATCTGTTCTTAATTCATACCAAAGAAATACTCACAAATACTTTTACTAACTAATCCTATAAGTAAATTTCCACTAAAAACATTAAAAACACTTAAAAGTAAAACTTTTATCAAAGCTGAGCTCACCATGTGCTGAACCTCTCAACAGTTAACATTCAGCGCTCCTCTAATGAAAGAAACAGAAACAGTTCGCAGTAAAAGTGTGTGTTTACTCTGCAAGGCAGAGCCTCTGTGCGTTGACCTCTGACCCCACCCTTCCCCCACAGTTACCAGGTCGGAGTCTTCCACAGAAATCCTCTATAATCATTAGGAAACTCCCATCATGCTCCACTTCCACTGAGAAGTTTGTTTTTCTGCTTTCTGCAGCCTCAATAAAAGACAATTCATTCACATTCATGTAGTTTACAGGTAAATACCAACTTTTTAATAAATTACACTCAACAATAAGAGGTAGAAAAGTACAGATTTAGCTTTAAATCATACAGTTTATATTAAAAGATTGTTTCATTTTTCTTAAATGTGTATACATGAAACAAGAACAAATTAGAGAAACTTGTTTGTGGTGATTTTCCCATATTTTCATCCACAGTTGGAGCAAAACAAGAACAGCTCTGTGAGGGTTTAGGCATTCAAAAATCACATGTCACCACAGCAAACAGAGGAAACTCTGACAAAGAAGTACTTCACTTTTTATTTTAGGCCTGAAGAAGTAGTTCAGCGCACAAGTAGACCAGGGAGAAGTCCTCTTGAGGAAAGGCTGTTTCGCTGTCTTCCAGTGAGAGATTACACAGTTTAATCAGTCTGGGTGTAAAAATAAAAGATCTGAGGACGGAACTGAGCCAAGAAATAAAGAAGAAATAAGTTTATTGTTTGTTTGTGACACCTCCTTAAACTGTAGCTAGTGGACATTTGGGTCTGAAGGGCTTTTCTTAAAGGGCTCACCAGGAAAGTTAATGTTTCTTGACATTTTAGATGCTCGCTTTAGCTTTCAGACGCAGCCCCGGAAACCTGCTTTGGCTGAGCTCCTTCATCTTGGCTGGAGAACAAAGCTTTTTTCAGGCTTTTGTAAAGTGAAGGCGGGACAATTAGTGCAACAAACTTCCTGTTGTCAGGCCAACACCTGCAAAGCCTTTTGAGAAACCAGGTGTGCCAAAAAAAAAAAAAAAAAAAGCAGGCCATAAACTCACCAAACCTTTCTACTTAAAAAAGATGGCCTGATATTCATTGCAAATAAATCGATTGCTAATGTTAAAGCAGGTGTGCTTTGGCTTCTAGAAGCAGCAGATTTCTGTGTAGCCACGATCATAATCCTATAATGATTGACTGCTGTTCTCATCAGCAGCTTCACTCCAATCATAGGAATCTCCCTCAGTCATGTTCAGCCTCATTTAGCTGCAGGAGTGGCCGTCCTAGTCTGGCAGCGGATGGTTGCACAGGAAGTGGTCAATAATTCCAGTCCAGCATCTCTGCACCAAAAATCTATAAAGCAATGATGCGTGCAGGTGTTATTAAGACACTCAAACATTCATAATTAACATCATTTTTTTTTTTTTTTTTAGAAAGGGCAGTTCTGATGAACAATTCAATAAAAACTCAGGTGAAGGTCTTTGTTTTACCACCAGTGAGGGCATCACAAACAAAGCAAAACAAAGATCTATTTGATCCAGAACTTACAGATGTATTCAATTAAATACTGTTTAAAAACTAAAACACTAAAAAGAGAATTCATATCTAGACACATCTATCTTAAAGAGGGTGCAGAGTTCTCTTCCATCAAACATTCATCCTCGTGTTTGATAGAAAGCTTTACCCCATTTGGAAATATCGGGAATTCCAGTAGAAGCTTTTTTTTCCCCCTAAAATAAATAAATAAATAAATAAATAAATATTAATAATAACTCATAGGAGATTCCGCTTGTTTTAAGCTTGAACCTGAGTGTCTTCAGAGGATCTTATACTTCCTGCAGACCAACGAAAGAACGTTCTCCCGAGCTTTAAAACTCTCAGCTCTGCTCTACCACACCTGTTAAATTCTACAGATTATTTTATTTTATTGTTAGTAATGGCCCGATGTCAACTTGCACTTATCTCTTCCAATGTTCTTTATTTAATTTTGTGGCAACATACGACCCAAACTGACCTTTGCTATCCAGAGTGTGGATGAAGGTGGTGTTGGAGGAACTAAAGGACGAAGAGGATAAGAAGCTGTTGATAAGAACCAACAGTTTTTGCTTCACCTCTTTAAAGGGCTCAGTCAACTATATTCATATATAAAATCATATATTACCTTTGGAACACTAAAAAAACAAATTATTTATGAAATATGAGTTATTTTTGTAAGAAAAAATAAGCTACCTGAGATTTGCAGATGACATTGTCTTGTTTGCAGAAAGTGAACATCGACTCCAAAATTTACTTGATAGTCTTGAACATAGAAGAAAAGAAAGACGGAATGGAGATAAACGAGAAGAAAACAACAATCATGTGCAATAACAGCCAAAAGACACAAAAGAAGAAACAGAATCTCAGTTGATGGGCATCAACTTGAGGATGTTGAGGAATACATGTATTTAGGAAGATATCTGACATCTGGAAACAAGATGACTCAAGAGATCGAGGACGTTATGGGCAGTACAGCACATTTATGAAAGACCAAGAAATGCCTATTTGCTTGAAAAAGCAGATCATGGACACGGTCATTGTACCAACAATGACATATGGAGCAGAGACGTGGTTGGCTGTTGAGATCGATGCTCAAAATAACAAGGAAAGACAAAATCAGTAACGAAATGATACGGTGAAGGATGTGATAAGCACAGCAGAAGAGGCAAAAAGTAGGTGGGCGGGGCATCTTGCCAGAATGGATACCAAAAAGTGGGCCAGGAAAGTGGTGGAATGGACTCAATGGAAAATGAGTAAGGGGGAGACCAAAGCAGTGATGGAGAGACGATATTGAGAAGCATGTGGCAGAAGACCACCAAAAATGGAGAAGTTTGTGGAGGCTACCCGTCTGCAGTGGCGTGACAGGCTGAAATGATGATGATGGAGTTATTTTTGGGAGTTTTTCCTACCTGGAAGTAAAGCGACTTGATTCCTGAGGCTCTTTTACTGCGTGTGGCTGCCACCCATTTGATGACGTCATCCTACTGTCTCTTTCTTCATTTCTCCCACCAAAAAAAAAACTTTTTTTTCAAAAGATGGGGCATTTGGCGGCCCCGGCCATCGCTACACTGCTTCAAAACAGAAATAAACACCTGTTCTAGTTGGAATTTCTTGAAGACAGGACACAATTGGAAGGTATACAATATTTTTCACCTAAAATGAAAGTTTTTGGCTGATCACCTCTAGCTCTGTGGAGAAATTGGTTGTTGGTGTTAGACTGGGGGCGGTGCTGTCAGAGCAGACTCTTCCTGGAGGGGGAGGGTTCTCACTCTGTGACATCAGAGCGTGAGGACCCTCTCATTTGAGTTTGTATGGGAGGGGCTGCTGCTGAGAGGGCAGGTTTTTAGTGGAATTACTCTTAAGTGCATGAAGGGATCAAAATACCGCTCTTTATAGTGAGGGTTGAACAGTAAAATGCTCTTATAAGCTCAAAAAGTTGTTTTTTCATGATGTGACCCTTTGTTTACTTATCATTTTTGTAATTGGCCTGAATGTCGAGGTAAGCTTACTTACTTTTATCTTACGTTCCTCTGGATCTCCCCGAGACAGAAAAAGTGCAAGGGGAGGTTAGAATTTATTGCAAGACAGTTAAAGTCACAGCGTACTCGATTACCTCCAGCGCAGCTCGAGCGTTCTGCATCACTGCCTGGATGTCAAGTCCAGGAGCTGATGTGGTGGCACACCTCTAGAGGTCTGTGCCCACGATGATATCAGAGCAAACACTGCCACCAACAGAGACCTACTTTGAGACCAGATAGACTCTGGCATGATCCAATTGGTGCTCAGTGAGCAGATATAAAGGTTGTTGAATGGGTGAGTAACCCATTTCATATTTTCATTTAGTCAATTTTTCTCCTCCTCACCACATATCTTCCAACATTTTTGTGATTTAGACTCATTCAGGCTTACACTGTTTTTAAATTAATTCTCTTAATACATAAATTTTATAATTTGCTCTTTATAAAAGTCTGTCTGCATTGAAAATCAAGTGAAACACACCAGAGTTTAATCAAATGTAACTATTTTAAACACCTAAACCCTGGTGCTGAACACCATAATTGTGTTGTTTTTTGTGTTTTTGTCTGTTTGTGTTTTGATTTGTTTTGTTTGTTATTATATTTGTCGTATTATTTCTATTTACATTTTTTGTGGTGTGTACATGTACAAGTATCTCTGTTTATGTATTGCATTTGTGGTTTCAAGAAAGTGGGACCCCAGGAAGAATAGCTGCTGGCATGTCCATTAGCTAATGGGGATCCTTAATAAACAAACAAACCCAGAAATCTGGCCTCCAACAAACAGAAACAGCTGAGTTACTTGGAAAGTGATGTCTGGGAGTATTAAAGCAGAAACAGAAGTTAACTGACAGAATAAGACTACCCAGAATCCAACAAACCTGCACAAACCAAAAGAGAAAATCTAACTGAACACTGAAGCAAAAGTGGTGATCTTATTAAAGACTACAATTCCTGCGAGATCCTTGCTCTAGAAATCCACTCGTACTTCATTTTTAAAACGTTAAACTTGCTTAATGCAGGTTCATGTTTTGTTTTTTTAAAAACCACAATAACCTGTTGTAGTGAAACAAGAAATTCCCTGTGATTGTTCACTGAAAAAAATTCTACCTCACTGGGTGGAAATAAAGTTTTCTTGTATATTAGCGCTATTGTCTTCATTTCATTTATTACTCATTAAGCTGACAGGTTTTGACACAAATCTACATCAGAATATTCAGCTGCTCGTTTTAGAAACATGACAAATTCAAAGCACAGGTAGAAAACAGTGAGGAGTTTTAAGAAGCAACAGAACAACCACAGACAGACAGTATGAGAGTCTATAGGAAGCTGCAGTGTTACCAAAATAACAGGAGAGATGGTGACGAACATGAGAGAGAACAAAAAAAACTGGGGCAACAAAAAGTCTGCAGCATTTCCATCTGAAAGAAGATTCCCCTGAAAGGAGGAAGGCCTTTAAGGGATCTGGGGAGCGAACGGAGAAGGGAAATCCCTCCCCTCTGCTCCATCTGATCCACCTCTCATCTGCCCGCTCTGACTTCCAGATAACCCTGACACTCCTGTGCAGTCTTCAGCAGAAGCTGAGATGGCTAATTCGTTATCCGATACTAAACAATATTCCATTCGATTGATGCTGTGTGGTCCCTGGAGGAGCGATGGAAATGATTCATGCTGGCAGGGAGCTGGAGATGTCTCCCCCAACAAACCTCTGCTTTAGGATGAATAAAGGAAATCTCCCCAAAGCGAGCTGACGCCTCACGGTATGCAGGTTGCAGCTCCAAAGACAATCGAGTAGATTTATTCAAGCAAACTCGAATATTACACACTGACTGTTTTATTTCAATTCCTGATCATAAAGAAGTCTTAAGATTAAAATTCTAGGAATTAGATTCATCTAGAGAAGAATTTCTGACGGCTGAATGGAGTCTGGGGGCGGGGCAAATAGTTTGTGAGACACGCCCACCTCTACTCTGCTGTTATTAGGGGTGTGTATTGGTAAGAGTTTGGTGATGCGATACATACACGCATCTCACAATACGATGGGTATTGCAATATATATCCCAACAAATCCCCAAAGACACCATTTTATTTATTTTATTTTACAGAAATATTTATTAATTTATGGCCTTAGTCACAGCTGTCCTCATAATTAGATACTTTTAGTCAGCAGGAGGAAAATGGTCAAACCTTTGTGGAGCGCTAAGGTTTTTCATTTTTTCAACCTCTCCAAACACAGCGGGCCGCGTCCGGCGGTCATTAGTTCTCTTCATGTGATAGGTGTGCACACCCCGCGTCCAGCCCGGCTGCATGAGGAAATTTAAGGATGTGCGGACGTCGTACGGGCCCTTACGTATCACGCCACATCCTGCACAAACGCTGCATGTTTGGTGTCATCAAGGGACCGATAACCACATCTTAAAGCGTCACCTGTAAGTCATGAGTGCATTCAACCTCTATTAGTCGTACAAACTCTTTACAAAAGACCCGATGCATGAATATGGTACATTCCGTTGTCATGACGTTTCTTTAGACAGCCATTCCAGCCTCTGGAGAACTGCAATACTCACCTGCTTCCCCCCAAAAGTCCCACTCCCGTCTGTTTCAATAGCGTTCCCGGAGGTCTTTTAATTGTGATTGTCATCTTTAGGCAAAATCAAAAAATCTGTGTCATTTTAGGACATACTTGTTGCAAAGCGGCAGTCATTTATAACCGAGTTGTGGGCGGGACTGTTGACGCACTTCCCATCATCCATCTGTCTACACGCTCTCCCACTATCTTACAGCCCCTCACTACCACAACCTAACATTAGTGGTGTAACAAAGATAGCGAGCGGCATTGGAGCAATCCAGTTTTGATCCAGATCATGGATCTATTTGTCTATGGATGCATCAGATCAGATCAGAACTTCTGCCCCACTTCTTTTCCAAATGGCAATTTTTATTTGTCTACTAATGATTCACAACACCTTAAAGTTAAACTCCCATTAGTTTCACACACCATAGTCTGTAAAATCTTTTCCCCTGACTGAACGCATCCCATGGGGGAGTGGTGAGTTGCAGACACAGCTGCGGAACCATTTGGTGGGTTAACCTCCAATGCAACCCGACAATCATTTAAAAAAATAAAATAAAAAAAAGCTCAGCGCTCTGTCTTGTGGGGTCCAGATGACTTTTACTCACTTTTATGTAAACAAGCGGAGAGCGGAAGGGTTATGAGTCTTTGGTGTGACTCAGGATTCCAACACACGACCTTCTAGTCTCAGGGCGGACACTGTGCCACAGGACCATTGAGTTGGTTTGTTACCTTGAATAATGAAATACTTACAAAAATGCCAAAAGAGCATGAAGAAATTACCAAAAAAAACCCACAATTTTCATTTGTTGGGATCTTTAAATGTAAACGTACCCCTCTACCAACCTCCACACATGCTCAGACAAAAAGGAAATGTGAGGTCAATATTTCATTCTGTGTTAAATTCCCCAGTTCGAGTGCTTTTCACCTAAAAACGTGTTTTTATGCATCCAGAACTGCTGATCTGTATCCTAAAGAAAAATGTTGTTGTTTTGTTTCTTCCCAAACAGCTTCTTGATGATGCACATTCTGACAAGCCTCTTTTATCAACTGATAACACACATAATTCATCATCACTTTCACTAGACAGGAAGTAGAAAGGATATAATTCCTCTGTCCTGTGTGTATGAGCGATGCTACGGAGGAGAAAAAAAAAAAAACCTCTGGTGCCAAGATGAATGGTGTGGACCGCTAACAAAAGTGTCTGGTGGAGCTAGCATGTCCCTGAAGACCTCGTTTCCATATAGAGGCATGTTTCTGCTCCCAGACTAAACTGCAGCAGCATGGCGACACATTCATCAGGCTGCAGCGGAGCACATCACAGCCCTGAGGGAATAAAAGCAACACACAATACACTAGACTTGGAGCAAACCGCCATGTCTCACTCACCACTCGTCTCAGGTCTTACATGAAACATATGATTTAGAGCAGAAGCCACCGACGGGTTTCTGCATGAACGTTTCACTTTACCGTTGTGCTCTTCAGACTGCAGCATAATAATAGCTGGTACAGTAGAGGGAGTCTGTTTGTTTTCAACACCCTCACTTCTTTTCCCTGTCCTGGACTGGTGCAGGACAGTCAAACAAAGGCCGGGCCGTGTGGATGTGTTACACTGTTATGAGCCTAATTTTTTGGTACTTTATTCAAATTTGTGTCTTTGCGGCACAGTAAAAATTCAAAACAAAACTTTAAAAAAAAGGTGGTTTTAGTACATTTTAAAAATTATAAACAACTTCAAAATGTCAGTTTAAAGTTACGTTGTGCAATTTCAGTATATTTTTCATATCCACGGTGCAATTTCTTCCTCTTCATTTTTATTGTTGTCTTTAACTGTGTTTTCTTTGTAAATAGTCTATTTTTTTTATTTTCTGACCTTTTCCATCTATAATGTTGCCGTAACCCTGGAATTTTCCCACCGTGGCACAAATATCTAATCTGAAATCTTTACTTTGACACCACCGAGGAGGTTCATTTATCAATCTTGAACAAGCACCAAAAAATAAATAAATAAATAAAACCTCAAGTCCTCCAATTTACCACATCAAAAACAGTATGAACACGTTTCTGAGGAATCCAAAAAAATATTGAACACAAACTTCTTATCCATAAAATAATTCAAATGTTGATATACATTACTCCAAAGTGATGCATTGTGAATTAAAAAGTCTGCTTTTGTGGAAAAAATAATTTAAGCTTAGCCATATAACTGGACTGACGTTCTAATAATTTATTTAATGTTCAATTATTCTTAAATGACCATGGGATGAGCAGGATAAAATAACCATCTGACACAAATAATCGATTAAAAAAAGCACTAAAATGGCTGTAATTAATTAATTGTGAATATGCGAGAATTTGACAACCCTAATATATGATTGAATATTAAAAGATATATATGTTACTTGTTGCTGGTTATACTTATCACACTACACTGATGTTTTTAGGTTAAATCTAAAGAGCTAAAACCAGCTCAGATAATTGGCTGCAACAAATGTAAACACATTCAGTTTTTCATTTATTAACATTAGAATATTGATAAAGAAAATTCCAGTGATATATTTCTGCTTTGTGTTGTCAGAGCAGGAAAAGTTTCCTTTCCAGAGACCCTCGTGACTGGGATTTCCCAACAAGGCTGTGTTGTTGAAGCGACAGCCGCCTCATCTCTTCAGATGAAGGCTCTCGTGCTGCCGTTGTGCATTGTTGAGAAGACGGTGACACGTACCCACACAGTCAGAACATGCGGAGAGATCAGGAGGCAGAACAATAAGACCATGACCTATATATGGAAGGGACATCCGAACAATGAAGAGCTTATCAACCCTCTGAACGCACAGAAACAGCTGAGGGGGGCGAGAAGGAGATGATCCTCCAGGGACAGAAGCTTTTTCAGATAAACCTCCTACACAGCCCGAGTCTCAGCATGTTGCATGTAACCAGAGAGGCCTGTTTACCTATTTTAACATTTGGTTCATCTGTTCACTAGCACCCGACCCCTCCGTCTGTTTTTATGTGGTTAATCAAATGACAGAAACAAAGCAATGCAAGAAAACGCTAAAATATTGAAGGATTAAAGTGTTTTTTATAGGCGCCTCTGGCATTCACGGAGACAGAAAAAAATCCTGTTGAGGTTGACATCCATCTCTGCGTCGGCTTATTATCTTTTAATTTCTGCGGTGACTGAAGCAGGACTAAGACTCTCTGCTTTGTAATCAGCAGTTTGTTTTGCAAGAGCAGACAACTCCGTTCCCGCTTTAAGGAGATAATTGGAGAGCCGAGGGAGACACCAACAAAGGGCGGAGAACGGGGAGGGGGGGGAAGGAGGAATGAAAGGAGCTGATGAGTTCAGAAATGCAGACACCAACATAAAAGCAGGGTGCAGAGCACACAGGAAAGACAAAAAACGCTGAATGTCTTTGGAATTAGCAGTTTCCGTCAAATCCTACTGTGTGGGGTCAGCAGAGGTCAGTGTGGTCAACTGTTGTCAGCAAATAGGCTTAACTTCTTAACCATTAACTCTTGATTTTTACTGTAAAATCATCCTGGCCTCATTTAGGTGCAAAAAGTATTCAAGAAGATGCAGAAGTTCACAGTTCATCCATAAAGTTAAGAGTCGTACTATTAGCTGCGTCTTTGGCAAAAATAGTCCAAAATCTTGTTGAAAGTTGCTCAGATTAAAACACTTCTACTGATGTGAATGTTTGAAATGGGCCGGGGGTCAACCAGCCAAAGTTCAGGAGCCAATTCTAAACAATTATGTAGGACCGAAGCCCAACTTTGCTCCATGTGATGCCAATAACACAACAGAGAGTTTGACTGTTAGCTGCCTTCCTCAAAAACGCCTCCTGTGAACCCCAACACTGTGGAGCTAAATTGGGACCAATAGTATTTGAAACCCAAAAAAAAGCAAATTGAAAAAAATATTGTTGTTTGACCAAAATAAAAAAACATAAAATGCCCCAAACTTTTTGCTTTTCTAAAATAAACTCATGTATTTTCAGCTTGAAATGTTTTATAGGTTTCAAAACTCAGAATTTAATTTCAAATCTGTTTTCTCTTTCAACTCTCTTTTTGTCATTTTCGAAACTGAAACAGTTTTCCCGCGACAGATGTACAAGCGCCATCTTATTGTGTTACAGACATGGAGAGCGTCCTCATGCCTGGATAAAAGGGCATCCTAAAAGCTTGAAATAGTACAGACTAAACATCCTTTTTCTGACTGTAATTATCACAGCTCTCAGAGTCAGTGAACGCACCGGGACTGAAGTTACCACCCTCATCAACTTTGATTGGTCCTTCGCGTTAGCCCCGCCCCTATGCGCCACAACAGGGCCAAAAGTTTTGAAACTGAAATTTTCAGATTAAAAAAAAAAAATGTTATCTGACTGACTATAATTTTTTCATTATCTGCCTGTTTTGCTTTGCTTAACATGTGCTCCAATCCAGTGTGTCTTCTATATATAAAAAACAATAATAATAATTCTTAATTTCCTGTTTTTCAACAGTGTCCAGTCTGTATTGTTTTTGCGTTCCTGTGTTAAAAATATTTTATGAACAAGTCTGACAGATTTGTCTGTTTTATTTTGACTAGTTGAAAACAGAAAATGTTGCCCTTGCAGAGCAAATTCTTAGGTCTCACAAAAATAGTGTGAAACTACGGAGGCCCTCAAGGGACATTTGAGAGAAAAAAAATCTGAATCAATTACTATCTTGTGCACCACTTACTATTTTTTAAAACTTTTTTTGACTTAAATTGTATTTTCCGATGTTCCTATTGGGGCTCAGTAATAGGGCTGTAACGAGTACCCGGGTGCTCGGGTATTCGCGATCTGCTCCCGAAATTACGAGTACGAATATTCGCCGCATCAAAGATCGCCTGATTCGCGATCTTCATAAATATAGTTAATTGTAGTGAAATATTATCAAAATATGATCAGGGAACAATGTATCTGTGCTCTGAAATGCAGATTAATGTTGTACTTTAAGCTTACGAACTAAAACAAAGCCGAAAGGGAAGCGGTACGGCAGCCGAAAGTAAACAACTTCGTGACTGTGAACTTCCGGTTTTCAAAGTAAAAGTAGCGAGAACTTTTTTCCGTTCAGAAACTGCGACTGAAGTTCGGTTCTCTGAGAAAATAATTAGCTTTAACACCGGAGCTTTATCTCCAGTGTTTACATTCTTTTGGTCATGGTAACTCTTCAACAGTTGACGTAATTAACTAAACTCCAGTTTATTCTGAAGAAACGCAGCCTCGTGCTGCTGAAAGGCAGATGTAATCAACGTGAACCAGCTGATTCTGCCGCAGAAATAACGTCTTTTTTCATAGGGGCTCTGCACCAATATGTAATGCTTGGAACGTAAAATATTGAAGAACTTTGATAATAGAAAACTGTGGAGAGAATCTTCAGGTTTTACTTTTAAATGATCCAAAACAGCAGCGATTTTTATCCTTTTTATGTTACTTTTTATGCTACTTCACCAGAAGATTGACAAAAGAAAAAAAAAGTTAAAAATGACAAATGGCATTTCTTTCTATCTGAATCTTTGTGTTTTTTAATCAATTTTGTTAATTCTGATCTCCTCTTCTAAATAAATGTATAAACAATGATTAAAAGCAAATAATTTCAATGTTTATCCATCCAGTTAATAGACATTCACATAGCAATAAACATTATCTTAAAAAGTAAGAATCGTGGTTCGATTCATGAATCGTTGAGCTTGATTCGTGAATCGAATCGGATCGTCACCTGAGCAATGATCCACAGCCCTACTCAGTAATCACGTGCTTGAAGAAAGTTTACAAAGTCTATCTCCTCAGCTGTAGCCGTTCTCAATGCAACTGCAGATACACATAGTAAGTGGAGACAATAATATTTTTTTTTTTACTTTTTTTTCCCCTCGATGTCCCTTTAGGGGCTCTGTATAAATCAAATGAATTGGTTTTCTTTTTCCAGTCCTTAAACTTTTGACAAAAGTCTGATCTTTTTGCAAAACTTTGACACAATATCAGCGTTCGATGACAGTCACACTTTGTCCAGTGGCGTTTGGTTTAGTAGGCCACTCGTGTAGATCAATGTGCTGCACACGCGTGACTGTTGGATGGCCTGTAAGCTGAGGCTGTGGTGATTCAGACGGACAAATGGGCCAAAGGAGAAGCTCTGCAGCCACTCAACCAACATAAAACAGAGAGGGTTCGTTTTGAAGTTTGCTGAACACAGCGTTGGAGTTATTGTGTAGTTTGAGTTTTACATTCATTGTTGGTTTGCAGGAGAAAAGATAAAACTGTCAGACTGTTATGTGCTACGACACATTTGATGACATTCAGCCTTAACGCCAGATTAATACTTCTTGAGTGTTTTCCGCTCCAACACTTTAAATTTCCACTCAAAATATTTTGATTTTTTGTAAGCGTCTTTTAATTATGTCGTTTAGGCAAAAATTTAAAGACGTATTTGTCGATTTCTAAGACATATTTTCTGCAGAAGTTAATCAGAAACTCTTCACTGACTGTTCAAAATGGAATTTTTCATCTGCTCCTGTCAGGAAGTGTTGGTGAAGGAGCCAACATTCATCAGACCAGAAACTGAACATTTCATTCATCAACCAGAACATAACAAAAACCATGGAGAGAAAAAAAAAAGAATGGCAGAGCAGAACTGATGCGCTGAAAACCAGACACTTAAATACACTGAGGGTAATTGACAGAAATGAACACGATTGAATGATCAACATGAACAGACTGGACAAGAGTGACTGAACGAAACCAACCAAGACAGAATGAACGACCAAACAGAATCCTCCACTGGCATCACAGATCAGATTTATCAAGATTTAAATAAAACAATTCTCAGAAACAAAGTTTTAATCTTAGATACTTTTATAAATGTTCTCCATCATGAAAAACATGCTACAAGAACAAGTCTAAGAGACCACAAACATAAATTTGACTGGACCAGGTCTTTACAGTTTTATGTACTCTGCTTCACCACAGAGAAAAATCAACCTTTTTCTTTTTATTTGAAAAAACTTCTTTGGTTTAGTTCAAATAATATGTTTCCTCCCTTTACCAAGGGAGCAATAGTGTTTATGTGCTTTGATTTACTGTAGCTTCAGAATCTCCTGGAATGACATTGATCAACAGTGGAGAAGTTACAGTATGTTAAAGATGGCGATGCCGCAGGTGATAAAAGGTGATAATCTGATCATCAAAAGAGGTTTCACAATATTTTTCAGTTCCTTAACATGTCAGTGGTCAGTTCCAGATATTTGAAATGTCATTTATAAAAACTGAAAATACTCCTGACTTCAAGTAATGTGTGACAGAAACATGCAGTTAGACTGAATTAAAATAACAACTTTAGTTAAAAACAACTTTAAGTAAAAAAAAAAAAAAGAAATTTTACCTTTAAAAAATACTGTTTTGGGAATTTCACCTATCCATTCGTCCCTCCAGATCAAAACAACCTAATCATAGAAGACCACAACTTTCCTGGAAGTTTTCTTGGAAAAAAACAAAGCCTGGTGAGTTCAGTCATCCTGGGTTTACCACAGGCTGTCAGCCCGTTGAGACACCTCCCCACATGGACCAGACGGCCATCTGCTCAGTATGATCCCATGAAGTGTTTACCTGATCTGGTGACGACACAATAAACCCATCAAACCTTATTCAAGTGTAAATCAGCTGATTTGAGGGCATCTGGTCACGTGCAAGATGGCGCCAGAAATAATCTCTGGCCGGAATTTCAGAACTTTGGTCGAAATTTCCTAAACTTTAGAAAACCCTTTCTAAAATTATATTTCAAAAACTTTGGAGAATCATCATCTTTGAAGCTTTTAAAAGTGAATAAACTGTAACTGTTTAGCAGTTTAGTGTACAAAATGAGCTTCATATGGGACAGAGAACGTTAATCGCTTTATTTCTTTCAAGTCAACATTAACAAGGGTTAAAATTTAGATAACTACACCTGTTAACCTCCGGAGAAAAGGCCGGCGAAATGCTGTCGTTTCTCTGAGACGGAGAGTGTCAGGGAAAAATCGGCACAAAAAGGTTGAAAAAGAGGGAAGAAACTGGAAAAAAGATTTAAAGCTTGATATAAATATACACACACACATATATATGCATATATAAATATCTAAACAGATATAAATACACACGCACATATATATATCAGCACTGAATATTTAATAGACTGAAGAACACTTTGCATGTTGTGATGTTTCAATTGAATGGCTGTCATTTTACTGAAAATTCAAGGCATTGTGATTACAAATAATAACAATAATAATAAACATTTGAACCAAACCAACATACATGTCGATCTGCTCCCACATTGTAATGCTTTATTCAACAATTTTTTTGTCTTTTTACTTTGAAAATCTCTTACTTTTGGTTGAGATCCTGCATTTCTTTTAGCATATTTGAATCATTTAAATTCAAATGCAAAGCTGTAAAGCTGGTTTAAAAGCCACAAAGCCCAAAATATGTTTTGTGTAGCAAACGAAACACTGTAGGCAAAGCTTGGGAATTTTTTTAGAAGCGATGCAGAAGTCTTGGGGGGGCGGGGTGGGGGCGGGGGGTCGTATGAAGCAAATCAACGGACGTTGGATTTGTGGCTCCATGTGAGCATAAGTGGGTGTTAGCGATGAAACCGACAAGAGAGGAACTGTCTCATTTTTTTCTGCACTGAGGAGCGAAAAAAAAAAAAAAATGGACAGAAAGGGCTGGTTTCACTGTGTTGTTTCCATGGTAACGGGGAGTCCTGAGATGACAGAGCTGTTTTTTTTTTTTTTTTTTTTGTGGAAAAACTACACTGTTTCTCCGAGAAGCATCAATCACCGTTTCCCTTTATTTTTTTTCAGAGGGTCTCCACTCTCTTGCTTCTATTTTAAACTTTCAAATTGAACTTCTCCCATTGAAGGGTTTAGATTTTAAACATTGATATTTCTTTTACCCTAGAAACTGCGGTTCCAATGAAATATTAATTTTTACGGAGTGCATGCAGTGACATTTATGCAGGTCTGTACGTTTTCAGGAAGTTAAAGATTCATACAGAGAGGCATCCAGCACCTGAAATGGATTCTGACAACCACGTTTCCTAAATCTAACAAACTGGATGAATATGAAATGCAGGATGATATTATAATTTAATATATTATAAAACTGCTGTTGTTATGTATATTCAAGCGCTGGAAGCTCCACGCTAATGCTAGCGGACCGGCGATTGTTGTGACAAAAGTCACGTCTGAAATATTAGACACTATTTTTTTACAACCCTCCGTTTGGAGGGCTAAGGGGAAAAGAGAAGCGAAGAATTCGGATTGGGGTTAAGTTTAAACTTTAAGCTTTATGCTTTTTCAACACATGCGGACATTTGGTTAAGGCTTCTTCTGCGTCCAATACCAGTACCATTACCTTAACTCGGTACTGGTTAGAGTTTGACAATGTATCTGGTACCAGTACACGTCCGGTGTCGGGTTTTGGGTACTGGTGCACTATGTGTCACAATACTGGACCTGTTCTGGATCGCGGCCCGGCGGTTGGAAAACTTTGACTTGGGGGCAACTCAAAATGTCAAAACAGTTGGTTAGCGCCAGGCTAAAGTTGGTTCTGCCCACAGCAGATGGCGTACTAGGCAGCCGCCTAAGTTGCCTATGCCCAGGGCGGATACTAGTACTACATCTAGATACCGGTAATAAACACGTCCCAAGGACCAGTCCGCGTCCGGTTCTGTGTCTCTCCTGAGGGTTGCGGACCCTTGATTTTACAAACAGCCAGCGCGTCAAAAATCAACAAGTTGGGAACACACCAAACGTCAAAAAGTGATGCGGAGGAGTCCTCAATCAAATGTTATTGGGTAATAACTTGGGAATGAGAATGTGTTGACCAACCAGGGACTCAGATTTGGTACTGACATATGGAGGAGAAATTATGTATGCGACTGGAATCATTCATTAGATTTGCACCGCTTTGACATTTCACACCAAGCATCTTCCGACTGAAGAGGACAGACATGTGCTCGAAAAGGAAGAGAAAAAGGACCCGATCCTTGCTTGTTCTCTGTGAGCACCATTGTTTTTGTTTACCCTCATTTTACCAGGGGCGTCCAATTGAGATTAAAAATCTCTTTTTCAAAGGAGGCCCAGGGGGGAAGAGGGAGTCATTCATACACATGACACTATTTCAAACATTCACGAACCATACCTCTCATCTCCATGGTTCTGCCTGTTTTAGTGGTCATCCAGATGCTGAACTTCCGGACATTGAGGGGATTCAACCTCAGTCGAGAAAGGTCAACAGTTTTGTATCGGTTCTTGTGGTTGTTCGCTGACCTCCCAGACGAGTTGGTGGTTTGCTCTTAGATTCACTTCTGATAAGGAAGGTTTATCATGTACTCTGGTTTTCTTCGTTTGGGGATAACAGACCTCCTGTGGCTCAGACAAACACGTCTGTGACCCCTTTAGGCTGATGAAGGAATGTCAGCGGGTCTGTAGTCCCAGTAAAGACAACTCTGATGGCATTTTGGATTAAGTTCTAGTGAATTCAGATGTTTGGCTAAGTTAAAGGTCTCTCTCTCTCTCTGTTAGTTGTAGGATGTTTATTTTGCTTATGTGAGAGGACATGGGGGCTCTAAGCACCTCAGCACTGATACAATCAGGTGTTTACATTCCTCTTAATACCGTTATCAAGACAGATAAAAAAAAAAGGGTCTGTTTGTGTTGGATGGTGTATTTTGACAAGTGAAAGCTTGCGAGTTGGCTTAATTGTTTTGGGTTCAAATGACTGTTAAAAATGTTTTTTCCTTTTTTCTTCCAGTTCACAGAGGTGCTTCAGAACCATAAACTCTGCATGAGAACCACAGCCAGGCGGTTCAACCTGATATTTTTAGATCTTCTCTTCTGAGCCCAGAAGCAGTTCCACAGAGACTGAGATTTTAATGATAACTTATTTTAAGAAAATACGAGATGAGTAGGTTTAATTTAGGTCAGCTGACTTGAGAGCAGCGGTCAAAATTTGTGTCAGTTTGATGCCCTTTGACATCAGCAGGACTTTGAAAGACAGAAGCTTGTAAATTTGAACCTTCAACCCATTCATGATTGACTTTACTTCCAACAGTATTAAAAAACGTTATTTAATGTTTTTTTCTGTTCAAGGGGACGCTAAATTAAATTGAGTCCTACATTTAAAGACCCACTCCAATCATGTATTGTCAAAGTGTTCTTGTGACCTGGTGGTAGACCAGAGGTGTCAAACTCAATCGCACAGGGGGCCAAAATCCAAAACCGAACAGGATAAACATTGATTGAGCACTCTAAAACTAAATTACCTGTGATAATGCCAGTGTGAATGCTGTAAGCTGAATTTAGCCGCTGAAAATGCAGAAACTGATAGCTAAAGACATTGAGGTGGATGGCTGAAAACGATGAATCTGGTAGCCAGCTAAAATATTAGCTAAATGACAAATTAGCCTAAAAAAATAATAACTGTTGCTAGAATATTAGCTATACTCAAAACAGCTTAAAAAGCTAAAAAACGAGCCTAAATTAGCCAAAATAGCTAGTATGTTGCTAAAATATTAGCTGAACTCCAAAATAGCCTAAAAGTAAATACCGAAACAGTCCAAAAAGCTAGCAGAATGGCAATTTTAAAAACTTTAAAAGTGTAACTTTTTAACATAATAATGAGGTAGATATTTAGCATAACTGTTTGTCTTTGCAATTAGTTTATTTATATCATTATCATTTAGTGAAATCCTTGACTGGATTACTGTCAAAATTGTGTATTTGACCTTTTTGGATATTACCTGTGATAATGCTAGGACGCTGAAGAAAACTGATAGCAGAACTGATCCTGATAGCCCGCTAAAATATTAGCTAAATGCCAAATGAGCTTAAAAACTAAATAACAAAAACGTAGGTTAACCAAAACAGCTAGCTAAACTCCAAAGCAGCCTAAAAAAATCTTAGTAAATGCCAATAATCCAAAAAGCTGTCAGGATGCCAATTTTTAAAACTTTAAAACCATAACTTTTAACATAATTATGAATAATAAAAATACATGATTTTTCCAGAATAAATCAACTTAAACTTTAAATAACTTTCAAGAATTTACCCACCATAAAAATATATTTTTATCAAAATTATACAAGTTAGAAATGACTGTAAGATAACTTCGGGCCATTAATAACAGTAAAACAAAATGATCTGGAGGGCCGGATCCGGCCCCCGGGCCTTGACACTCGTGTGGTAGAGCGTAGCTGAGAGTTTTCAGCACACGGGAGAGAAACCCTCACAGCCCCGACTGCTGCTGTTAACTCAGCAGCCGCAATGCAGATCCATAAATTTGACAAATGGGTTCCAGCGGCGCTTTGAACTTTCCGTTCCAGAGCGGACGATGAAACAGATGTGCGCCGAGGCCTTTCCCGCACGAGGTCGCGACCTTCGCCCGTCACCCTGACTGCTTCCACACAAGCAAATCACTAAAATCAGTTTCAGTGGCTTATCTTCCCTTCCTGCTGCTGCTGCATCATCATCATCATCCTCGCTCGACGGATCACGTCTCAATAAGAGCCAGTCGCCTGAATAGTGGGTTTAAAATCGTTTAATATTCAAAAAAATACTTCAATTTTGGCTTGGTACACAAACAACCTGGATCTGCTCCTTTCATGAATACATGTAGTTTTCTACTGTCTGTAAGCAAATGAAAAGTGCAAAGTAGTGGACATGGTCCTCTGTCCACCATGCAGAGGGAAGAAGGCTACTTCATTGCTCCACAAAGTCTGAATGAAAGACACCCAGCTCGTCCGTTCGGGTGGGGAGCGGGGGCCGGGGGGGCCCAAGCTACGTGCAAAATCAAACTTGTGATTCCACAAAAAAAACCAAAAAAAAAACCTCCTGTGGATGCAAACCAAAACTAACAGTCTTGAAAAGAAGAGCAAAGTGAGCCGCAGCTTCTTCTTCTTCTTCAGGATCCAGATAAAGCGGGCCAGCCCGTTTCTGTAGGAATCTCCAATGTTTCCTTATTTTTTGGTGTTTTGTTCAGTCCTGCAGCAGACGCTTCACAGCTTCAGAAGCTTCATCCATGAAGCCCCTACTGCAGAAGCTTCAGTCATGCAGCAGAGGCTTCAGAAGCTTCGTTCGTGAAGCCTCTCCTACAGAAGCAGGAGCTTCAGTCTTGCAGCAGAGGCTTCAGAAGCTTCATTCGTGAAGCCTCTCCTACAGAAGCAGGAGCTTCAGTCCTGCAGCAGAGGCTTCACAGCTTCAGTCCTGCAGCAGCAGCAGCTTCACAGCTTCAGGAGCTTCAATCCAGAGGATGGAAGAGGAAGATCACTGCAAAGTAAACCCGTTTGAGAAAGGCTGCTCCAGTCCAGCTCAGCCCAGCCTCCGCTACCGCTTCTTCTTCTGCTTCAGGGACTTCCTCCTCTTCACGATCATCTCGTACAGCTTGTCCATGCCCTCGTGGAGGCCCTCGCCGATGATGGCGCACGCGGGCTGGACGTGGTAGGTGGTGGAGGGCGTCAGCTCGTGCAGGGCCAGCTGCTTCTCGATGTCCGCCACCGGCAGGGACTTGGGCAGGTCCTGCTTGTTGGCGATGACCAGCAGCGGCGTGCCCTGGTTCTCCGCGAACTTGGTGACCTTATGCAGCTCCGTCTTGGCCTCCTCCAGCCTGTCCACGTCCACCGAGTCCACCACGTAGATGATGCCGTCCGTGCAGCGGCTGTAGGACTTCCACAGCGGCCTGAGCTTCTCCTGGCCGCCCACGTCCCAGAAGTGACAGCTGATGCCCTTGGCGGTGCCGTTGCTCAGCTTGATCTTCTCGGTGTTGAAGCCGATCGTGGGCACCGTGTTGACGAACTCGTTGAATTTGAGTCTGTAGAGAACCGTGGTTTTCCCGGCGGAGTCCAAGCCCAGCATGACGATGTGAAGCGACTGGAAGGCGGAGATGTTCGAGAAACTGTTGCCCATTTTGGCAGAAAAAAAAAAAATAAAAACCTGCCGCTCGTTCAGTTCATTAATTCCGCGTACAGATCCGCGTGGAGCCGCGCGCGCGCGCTCCGGGTGATTGATCGGCTCTGCTGTGACCGTCAGCGGCGCGCCTCGGCGGGACGCAGCGCGCAGGTCATTAGTATTCCCCTCACGCGCTCGCGTCCATTTGGCGACAGGGGAGCCCCGCAGCTCACGCACCGCAGAATGGTCGTCCGTGGCAGAGGCGCAGGATCCCCGCACTAGCGCCGCGCTGCTGCGTCACGTCCCCGCAGGCGGACATCCATCCCGTCCTTCAGCCGCTCCGTCCCGCAGCCTCTCTTCACCTGCTGCCGTCCGTGTCTGCAGCCGCTCTGCTCTGACGAGGAATAACAACAAGCCCGCAAGCGAGGAGCCGCGGAGCCACGCCCCGTCACGAGATGAGCCAATAGGACCGCGCAGACCCCGTTCCCACAGTAACGCAGAAATTACAAGCTTAAAAATCTATGAAAATTAAGAATAGAGTAAATATTTGGCTTTGTTTTCGTAACTTGAAGACAAAACGTTTAATAATAAAATTCTGTTCTTTGATCGAACATCCAGGGTCAACAACGTGGACAACAGCGACACCCCGTGGTGAACAAAAGCTCTGCAGCCTGAGGAGGAAATGGAAGTAGAAGAATGGAAGTCATCGCTTTAAGTTTGTTTTCCAGAATATGATGCAACAGATTAGCTTTAAATAAACAAAATAAAACAGAATAAATTACCCACACACAATTTTTATACTTCTAAAACTGTTTGGAGAACAAAAAAGGAAACTAAGCTAATTTCAATTTATATTAATTTATATATACACATAAATATATATTATAGGTATATATTAATATATAATTAATTTATTAAAATTATATGATAATCATTCATTTTAAATATACATTTTATTCATATTAATAAAAAACTAAATGTTGTATTCATGCAGCTAAAGCTTTTTAAAGGTTCTAAAACTAGCTAAAGCTTTCACTTTAGTTTAGGAAATCAAATTCGTAGGAGTAATAATAATAATAATAATAAATTTTATTTATACGGCGCCTTTCTTGGCACTCAAGGTCGCCTCACAGTACAGAAATAAAAGCATAAAAACACAGCAATAGCATAAAAACAAAACCATTAAATAAAAGTCAACAGCTAAAATCAAAGCTTAAATGCACTGTGAAAGAGGTGAGTTTTCAGGTGTTTGGAGAATTGCGAAAGTGTGTCCATATTTTGAAGATCAGAAGGGAAGGAGTTCCAGAGTTGTGGGGCACAGGTGCTAAATGCTCTACCCCCCACGGTGATGAGACGTGATCTTGGAGGAACCAGTCGGAGGGAGGAAGAGGATCTGAGGGAACGGGTCGGAGCAGCGACAGTCAGGAGCACTGAAAGATACGGAGGGGCGAGGTTGTGGAGGGCTTTGAAAGTTAAGATTAGGATTTTGTATGTGATCCGGTGAGGCACTGGTAGCCAATGAAGCTGCTGTAGGACGGGTGTAATATGCTGAATGGAGGGGGTTTGGGCTATTATTCGAGCAGCTGAGTTCTGAACCAGTTGAAGCTTACGGAGGATTTTTTGCAGAAGTCCAGAAAGAAGGGAGTGTAGCAATTAATCGCCGAAAAATTAATGAATCAATTTATATTCCCACAATTCCACCAGATCAATCCGTCTGATTTGGATTGACTTGTTCTGATATAAAATCGTCTGAAATGAAAAACAAAGAAAAAAATGTAACTGATATTGGAAAATCTGATTTGGATTAAGACATAGATTTATTGGACTACCATCCCAGCAGACTCAAAAAATGATCAACCATCGTTCCAGTCCAATGTGAGGAAACGTCATGTGATAATACAGTGTGGTAGAGTGTTCTAATAATATTGGATTATTCTGATGTGGAAACACAACAGTGGGCTGAACTTTATCAAACTAAAATGTGAATGAATTTGACATTCATTCTTGTTTACTTGTTTGTTTGTTCACATATATAATTAAGTGTAAATTAAATGCAAGGAATCTGGAAAACTTCACCTGAACTTCTCAGTACCCATCGTTCCTTCTCGGTACATGATCCACAAATCGAGACATAACTTTATGATGAAACAACGAAGTCTGGTTCTTTCACCTGAATGGATGTAATCCAGATATCTAGTATTGTTTATTAGGAAATTAGAGTGAAAAACACAACAGGAAGAGAAACTGACAGTTTGACAGAAACCGATTATTAACTTCTAGATCAATTTTATGTATTTTTACCAACATAATGTTGATTATATGTGTGGTTTTTGAATAACACTGTTGTAGCTCGATTGATTTGTCAATACGAATGTAAAATCTTACATTCCCAGTACCCAGGTATTTATCTCCGAGTCACACTGGTTGAATTTTTGGCTGAAAATGTTCTGAATCGGACCCAATCAGATCATTCAAAGTTAACCAATATTTTCTATCAATTGTATTGTTCATTCATTCATTTTCTAAACCCGTTTTGTCTCTTTCGGGGTCACGGGGCTGCCAGAGCCTAACCCGACCACATCTTGGACGGGTCGCCAGTCTGTCGTAGGGCCTTAATCCCACACCCATACACACTGAATTGTGTTGTCAATCAACTAATTATGATATGAATTAAACTAAAATGAATCCTTAAACCCTTAAAAGAATAATCCAATTGTTTAGAGAAAATCCACAGGAAAATATCATCATCCATGTGCTGCTTCTAATAATGTTTTCTTATTTTAAGATTTACTCATAAATCACAGTTAAGACCTGAAAGGCTAAAACCTGTCAGAACAGAAAACAAACCAGAACTTTTATAACTAGCAGCTAAACGGTAACTCACTAAAATGTGAATATATTTATTAAACATAAGGTATGTATTTACATGCAGTAGATTTTATGAATTTGCACAACTTTTAAAATGAAAACACAAATTCACCAAATCGTCATTTTTTTTCACGTGCTGGCTGTTCCTATTAACTCAGGGGTCCTTAACCTCCGGGCTGCAAATTGGTACCGGGATTTGGACCCCACCGCTATCCTAACCCTGACCTCAACCTGGTGCCGGAAGTGGGTTGGCAAGTGACGCAGATCAGTTCTGGTTCCAAATGCACCCAACCAGCAAGTTCCAGTTGGTCCCATATAGAAGAAGTTGGCAGAAAATGTGGGCCCCAGTTGGGTTTGTCTGCAGGTTCCGTGGTGACCCCAGCTGTGTTTGACCACATTGACTTAGGTGGCTATGATAGCCAGCTGCCCGGTGGACAGTGTAGCGAGCTGCGCTGCCCAGGGTCCGGCAAGGCAAGCAGGTCGGACTCCTGTTTGGACCCCTGTGAGATTGAGTTTGACACCCCTGCAATGGGGAGTAAGAGAAATCCTCGATATCCTCGAATGTGGAATTCTGGTCCAAGGCATTCAAAACAAACCAGTCTGCCAAAATCCAACATTCACAGTCAACAGGCAAGCTCCAAGGTAAGAACATAGAACTGTAAGCCTAGCCCCGGCTAACCTCTGAGTGTTTGTTGATAAGAATTTTGTCCTTTTTCTAAAAACTGGATCAGACCTGTACAGAGATCTCTGGGTCTCACTGCATGTAAAGAAAAAGGTTATAAAATAAAGCTCCCTTATATATGTTGAAGGCGGGCTCTATGTAGCTCCAGGCCAATGTTTGTCAGGGAAGGAGAAGCCCCAAAAGCCTTTACATCTTCGAGTCATCTTCACCAAACCTACATGTTGAGCGGTCAGTGTCTACAGTCCTGCTTCTCCCAACAAAGTTATTTATGGCTTTGTTTTTCAGTGGAAAAGTACTGGTTGAGTCCCAGAAACTTCCCCTGACTGGTTCCAACTGGTCTGGAGCTCCATGTGCAATGCATTCACCAATGTGTTAGTAAAGAAGTATACCAGTGTTAGATAATATAAAAGCATTAAAAACCTCCATGTAACCTTGTACCGGTATATACATGTATAGAAAGCCTTCATTTATTATAAAAAACCCTTCAGAAGCAAGACAGAAATGGACAGGAGACAAAGAACCTCGCGAGAGGAAAAGTACACTACAGTACTACACTACTAATAGAGGAGCATGCATGTAAGTGCAGTATTCAGAAAAGAAAGAGGAGAGCAGCTCAACTTTTCTGTGTCTCAAAGATGAAGAGTATCTATGAGGATTGAATAGAAAAGGGTAAGACCCGTTACTGTAGCAATTACTGTTGTGAACATGTAATCTGAACAAAAGACATGAATACTTACGCTACTACTGCCTTTACAGAAGATGGAACATGCTTGGTAAATAGCTGGTTCCAGTGATAGGACATGGTAAACAGAGGTCCTGCTGGGTCATTTAAGCGGCCGGCATGACTAAAAAAAAGGAACTAAGGCAAATATTTGCTTTGGGTCAACCAATCAAGAACTCAGCTTCAGTAGGGATGTGTTGACGATGTAAGACAGACAAGCTCATTGTTTCAGTTTGTGCTCGTCATTAGCTTTATAATGTTTGTTCATCTTTGTACGAAACACAAATTTTCTTGGAAATTAAAAATAGATTTTCAAAAACGGGCAGACAGTTGGTTCTACGTGTAGCAGGTTTATTAGTTCAGCGCGGCTCAAAGTCCACAGAGCTAGAGCCAGAGGTCAATAAGGGACATGGGGTAATCCAAGAACAAACTAGAGTTGTCAGAGTCTAGGTGAGGGTCAGGGCAGGCAGCAAGCAAACAGAGATAAAGCAGATCAGAAACAGAAGATCTGGTCCACATAGAAACGCTCAGTAATGCTGTCAGGGTGGCACAAACAATACCCCGCACAGAGTAAGAATAAGCTTTATTCTAATATAAGAAAAACTTGGTGTTATTTAATTCCAGTTGGGCACAAACTGCAATTATTTATTTCTCCTCCATGATCATTTTTTTTAGTTAAAATAAAATGTTTTAAGATATAATGTAAGGCAAAAGTAAGTAATTAGTAAAGTTAAAACAAAAATGAAATGACTTAAACTTTATTCAACTCATTCACAAACAGTTGAAGAAAGAATGACTCGTTCAATGAGGATCCTAACAACAGCAGCTGTAAATCTGCATCAATTCTTTGTAGTTTATCAACGTCATACTGACATATCTGGACTGAATTTTGAGTGTCATTTATCACAGAAAATCTATTTATTGTCAATTTTTAACAAATTCAAGATTTAAAGTTTGCCTCATGGTTTTCATATATGGTAGGGGGTCATTTCATTAACTCTGATTTAGTTTTTGTTGGTGATATTTATTACTTTGTGGCTAAAATGCACCAGAAACAGACACATGAACAGTTTTTTCGTACATAATTGATGACTTTACACTTCCTACTGTATTTGCTGCATTGACATGATCCTATGATGTATGATGTCTTTTATTTTGAAAGGAAGTCATGTGAAGCTCTGTCAAAAGATATGAACTATTTCATTTAAAAAAGTGATTTTTGTCTTCACATTTATTTATTTTTTTGTAAAAAAAAAAAACATGGTAGTTAATTTAAATGTATTATGTCAGTAGCAAAAACAAATATAAATCTGTTTCTTATTTTTCTAAAGGGTTCTGATTGGCGAGAAATCAACCTGAATGGCTCTTTAAGTGTCAAGTTGCAGGTGGATCAATAAAGTCATTATTTTTTTGATGTGGATGAAATGAAATTTAAAAATAGGGTTTTAGTTTCCAAAAAAAACAATGCATTACATAAAGAAACATCTCTATTTTTTTTTTAAATCATTAAATTCTGATGAAAGTGAGCTGTCACATGAGCATCCTGACCTCACAGAACACGTCTTACCTGTCTTTACCTTAAAATGACTCCACAGATCCAGCAGGGGGCGCTGCAGGCCTGAACTGCTGTGTGAGGAAGAGCCTCACAAAGCAGAAAAGCAGAACATAATCCAACAGAAGTGAAGGATATCTATCTATCTATCTATCTATCTATCTATCTATCTATCTATCTATCTATCTATCTATCTATCTATCTATCTATCTATCTATCTATCTATCTATCTATCTATCTATCATTTATGAGTTAAGCATATTGTTCATTTCACCGCAGGACCTTCTGATCTGTGTTTATCTGGTGTCTGGATCTGGGATCAGCTGCAGCTCTGCGGGGAATTCTGTACATTTCAGGTTCTTCACAAGTTTCATTTCTTTGGGGATTAGCGCATGAGCCTCTAATAATCAGAATGTGTTGTTTCTTTACAATCTGTTCGAGGGTATCGGTTATCATTTCCAGAAACGATTCGATTCGATTTGATTCACATGAGCTGGAATTGATTCGATTCCTGTTGTTTTCTATTATTTCAATCTTTCACTTCAATTCAATTTTGAGTTTACACATTTATTGAGAAATTCATTGATAATGTCCCATCTAATTTAAATATATATTTATATAATCTGATCCAGTTCACATACTGTAAAATGAATTCATTAAATAATGAGATTGTTAATATCATCCAGTGTTACATGGATTCTCTATTGGAGAAGTTCTAACAAAAATGTTCTGCTCATTAACATTGTAAACATTGTTCTGCTTCTCCTGGAGGGATTTTCAGTTTGGCCAGTAGGTGGCGATTGCGCAACAGAAGTACACCTTATTCAAGAAGAAGATGACAGTATAAGGAAAAAACATTTTAGACCCACACATTGTTACTTTAAAAAATGTTTTCTTGAAAGAGTTTTGAAAATGAATGCCTGTGAGTTTATAAAGATGTTCATTTAGTCAGCATGTATGTTTATGTCGACCGAGTGTTAGCATTAGCCGTCCTATGGGAAATTCCATTATACATTAGCATCAAGCTAACGGACTTTAGCTTTATGTGCTAAATCGATTTATTTATTTTGCGACTCAATTATTGATCTATTAAGCTTTCGATTCAAATTGATTAATCGATTTTTCAACCCAGCCCTGATCCGTTCTACAAGTGAAAGTGTTGCCACATAAGAAAAAAGGAAAGACAAATACTGTGACATGAAAGTATCAGTGAGAAAATGTCACATGTTAAGTCAGAGCAGATGACGAAAACTGTTGAGATTTGACATAAAAATACTCCTGAAGTAACTTCAAAACTTCCCTAGCCCAGATCTCAGACGTCCTGGTTTCAATACCTCTGCTGTTATGAGTCCATTTACTGTTAGGATTCTGAAACTCAAAGACACAGTAGGTTTATTTACTGTGGCAGCTTATTGCCTGAGAGTAGAAATGTCAGGCAGAATCATGTGTCTTTGCCTCATCCTGGAGGAGGCTGACCATGAAGCGCGCCTTGTCTGCGAGCTTCTCGTGACTTCCACTGTCTGATAAAAAATCACCAAACTTCATATTTTATGGAGTTTATGTTGAAGTATAAAGAAATCTGACAAGCTGAAGAATGTGGATTTTAGAAGTTCCTGAGAAAAAAAAGAAATGCCATCGTTATCTTCCACATAAAGGTCCACTGCAGGAACACGTGGCACTGGCTTGCATAGCTGCAGGTGTTGCTGCTCCCATGAGTCTTACTCTGTCCTGCTTCATGCAAACTCATGGTATTGACATTTTGTGCTTGAAGCTGTGGTTACAGCAGTGGTGACCCTGACGGGACTGCAGTCAACAACACAAATGAGTCAGTAGTTCATAGTCTGTAAAGCTGCCAGTGTGGATTCCCCCCAGCTCTGAATGGAAAACAAACAGAGCTGCCTGGAGTCTTCTTTGGCTCTCTTTTCCCTTTACAGGCTTTGAAATAAACTAAAGACGCAGCAGCAGGGTCTGTGTGCATTTAAAACCACAGTCATATGCACCCTTACGGGCTTTGACCAATGCAGGGGGTCGACTCTTTCCTGATTCTAGGCTTAGGTTTATCATGTTCTGTTTTTCCTGTCAGTCTCACCATGTTCAGGTTAAATCCTCCTCAGCTGACTTCATGTAGTCAGCTGAGGTCTGGTCTTCAGTTCATCAACTGTCAGGTAATCTGTTCATTTCAGTCATTTTGGGTTCTCCATGAGTTTTTGTCATGTTTAAGTTTATTTAGTAAATGTTTAAGTTTCTGCCACCTAGTCTTGTCTCCTGCATTTGGGTCCTTCACCCCCATCCCAGACAGAGTCGTGGGGATGCTATGGGTTTTTGGGTTGTCCAAGCCTTAGGAGGGTTACAGAGAGGAGCGACAGCATCCTGAGGGAAGAACAGGTTTATCTTGCACTCAATCAACCAACTCAAGAGACTTTATGAAAATGGAATGCACCACTGTTACGTGTGAGGTGAGTGTATCTGTTCTGTATAAACTGTTATATCATCTGCATAACAATGAGAATCAATGCTATGTTTCCTAAGGGCAGCATGAAGTGGATGGGTCCTAAAACTGAGCCCTGTGGGACTCCGTAGTTAACTCGAGTACAACAAGAGGACTGGCCATTTACATGAACAAACTGGTATCTATCAGATAAATAGGATTCAAACCATTTGAGGGCAGATCCTCTGATCCCTGTGTCATGCTCTAGTAAGATGCTGTGGTCGATGGTATCAAAGGCTAGCAGAAAGTTGCTCCAAGATACATGTTTTATTTTGAAAATATACCCATATAGACCCTCAGCCTGGTGGTCTTGTCTCTTGGGTGCCGGTCTCCTGGGCCCGGCCTCCTCTCCATGCTGGGAGTGGGATCTCCGAGATTTAAAGTCTAGAGCTGGAGATCAAACCACAAACCACTGGGGATGTCCAGGTCTCGGTGGTGCGGGTTACAGTCCTTGCTCTTGGGAACTGGGCCTCTCCAGAAACTCCACCAGTGGGTGAACCTGGTCGGGCCTTGTTTACGTCACTCCTCCGGAACTTCCGTTTCTCTTGGGTGCGCCTCTCCTTGGCGGAGGTGGGCCGCGCATACCCTGCACTTCTGTTTCCAGTGTGAACCTAGCGTTAGTTTGACTGTGACTTTCTGATGTCGTGGACAAATAAGAATAAAGTCGCAAAAAAGCTGCAGTCCCGTTTCTTCACTAGAGGTTCATCACAAACTTTTTTTTAAATGGTGTTTTTACATTTGCACCAAACTTGCAAAGAGAAATGTTAGAAATTAAAATTCTAAAATTCTAAAATTAGAAATGTTCAGGAATACAATTTAAATCAGTTTTCTTAATAAATATCCTCCATCAGAAAAGTGCCACAAGAACATGTTAAAAACACCAAAACCACAGTTGTCATTGGAGTGTCTTTACAGTCTCCTCCAATCACCGCTCTGTCTCCTCTGAGCATCTCTTCATCCATCTTCCTCCAGAGTTTCTCCTTCTCCTCTGGCTCACACACTACCTGAGGTGCATAACCACTGATGACATTCAACATCACGTCTTTCATTTCCATCTTCAGACTCTCCATCCCGCCTGACCCTCTGCACCTGCAGAATATTCTTAGCAAACTCCTCCTTCAGGACTTCTCTCTGTCATGTCCTATCATGATAAAACAGTTTGAAGCTGCTCCCAGTCCTCGGCGCTTGCTCCTTTTCCATCTGCTCTCTTTAACACTCAGGATATTCACCTTTTTTCTCTCAATCATGTTGGCAGACTCTCTAGTTTTCTCTGTCAAAATTAATCCATCCTTATTCTTGAACCTGCTGGGCCCATTTTGGGGTAACGGGGCTGCCTGGGCCCGTGACCCCATGCGGCCCTGGACTGCTATACTGCTGACTGTGCACAGGAATCTCCAGTGTTTACAGTTGAAAGATTTGAGGATTTCCATTGTAAAATGAGCAAAAGAAAAAGAAAAAGTCTTCTTTTCTGACCAAAAAACAAGAGTATTTCTCGCCCAAAATGGAGGTAGGGGTTAGGAAATTCCAAGCAAATGAATGTAAATAAAACTGACAAACCTCTGCTTTGAGTCTGTTTGTTCTTCCTCCTTTTTTGACCTTAATGCTGTCCCCGAGGGCTTGTTTTGCTGCTTTTTTTAATCCTTAAAGTTTTAAAGAAGCAACAACAGAGGCGGCTGCCTAGGCCACCTATGCCCAGGGCAGGCCCTGCCTGGGCCTGCCAAAATCCATACTTTCAAGTTCCTAATCAGCGCCTTCAGGTTCCTCTGGGTACTGCTTGCTTTGGGTTTTTTAAACTCTCTTCTATTTTTTCTTTTTGTTTATGTGTGGGCTTATCTTATTATATTAGTGCATGTGTGGGGAATACCTTTTCTTGTTGTTTTTTTATGTACAGCACTTTGAACCGTTTCTCTTCCTGAAAGGTGCTAAATAAATAAAATTAATTTGAATTATCATGGAGACCCTTCCCAACACGAATGCGTTACACCCCCTAGTGGTTGTATTTGTAATTCTTTTCTGCTGTTTGTATCTCACTCATTTTCTCTGAGGAGCAGGGGCGGTTCTACACTGAATGACTCCCCAGACGCCCCCCCCACCCCCCACCAAAAAAAAAAAAAAAAAAAAAAAAGAAAAATTAGCTTATGGTTGCTGTCTTCAATCCTATGATTGGCACATTTTTAGACTGGTTACATTATGTTTTGTCACCATCGAGTAGTTGTTTATGGTTAATATTAATCTTAAAAACTACCAACAGATTTATGAATATACTATTGCGTAAACATAGAACCAAACATGATGAAACAAAATAATAAACTTAATGCACACAGGCTCACAACTAATCCACTTTAACAGTTAAAATCTCCAGTTAACTGGTTCAAAAAAATGAAAATATTAAGGTTAAAGTAATGACTAACCAGAAAAAAACAGGAAAAGACAAGAAAATAAAGCTTAAAACTACTTTTTATTTTGATCTTTTTTTTCTTTCTTTTGTAGCTGGACTTTTGGCGATTTTTGAAGTAATAAATCTCAAATAAAATAAATTTTAATTTTCATTATTTTTGGTATCAATTGTAGTATTGAAACTATAGGAACATTTAAATATTTCAAATAATTGTTATTATCTGTAGTACATGTACAAGTGACGCACTGCTGTGCCCGCTGTTCCTTTGACTTTTTTTTTATATCAGCTGCTGTACCTCACTGTCTGGGAGATGTAAACCCAGAAACCGAGATGTGCACGGATGTTTTTATTCAGATCTTTAAAATAAATTAACCTGATCTCAGTATCCGCATCCATGACAAGTGCCCTCAGGCAGAGGGAGCTTCAGGTTAACAGGAAAATTTGGCACTAATTAATAGGCTTATATATTTATCATATTTTTCTGTCATTTAAAAAAAATTTTTTTTTGGAACAATTGATTTTTTAAAGGTTTATAATGTAGACATCCCCCGCTTTTGTCCCCCGTCCGTCCATTTAATTTGGTAGAGACCCCCCAGCCCAATCTCAGTGAAATGCGTACATATTCCAGGACTTTGGAAATACCGTGCATAATTTACGAGAAACACGGTTTTTGCGTGCATATAATATGTATGATCCTGCACGGTCCTGAATGTGTTTAAACGTCTTTTCCACATTTAAAACATCCCCTGGTGGACGTAATCCTAACCTTAACCAGCATTTTTAAATGCGCCAGAGGTTGTCTGACCACGTGATCAAAACGAAACCTAAAAACCGTGTATATTGTAGTGATGGTTGCAGGCTTGTTGGGCTTGCTGTCAGATCTGGCAGCGCAAGGAATTGTGGGTAACCATTTCTTTTGCCTGTCTGGTTAGAATTGGGTTTAAGTTTGAGTTTTCATTTATGTGTTTTGTTGTCTGACCGTTTAACACTGTTTCCATTTGTTATTTTTGGCCTGTTGTGTTTTATTTATTCCTGCACCCTGAGTGAGAATGAGGGAGAGACTGATCAGTACCCCACTTGTTTAAGTCTTCACGACGATGTTCAAAGTAAAGCAAAAAGCCGCAGTGGCGGACTTTTCTCGGATCACTTTATTGCTGTGGTAGTGCGGTTCTTACATTACTTCAAATGATCCCGACTGCATTTCGCGCGCACAACTTGCGACAGGCATATGGTATGCACAGTAATACCCCTCCCCTTCTTCAACGTACACCTTCCCATCAGGGGTGCTTGCACCACCTGGGGCGCTAACTCACAGGCCGATCCTAACACCACACAGATAATAAACACCACTGAGGTCCAATTTTTGTTCATGCCGAGATGCCGCCCCCTATGAACTGCCGCCCCGGGCTACTGCCCGCACTGCCCGTGCCTATAACCGCTACTGCTGAGGAGACAAATTTGTATGACATTTAACGAAAATGATTTATCTTTGTGCTAGTGAGAAAATTCAGAACAAATAACAAATGCAGAGAAGATGATCATGATTAATATATTTATATAAATTCAGCAATAGATCTACAACTAATACAGCTGTTTTTTTTTAAACAAAATGTCTTTCTCCATCTGACTGCAGCAATAGTAACAGAAATCAGCATTTGAAAGTAAAAGTTGTTTGTTTTTTTCAGATTCCAGCACCTAAGTGTGACCTCTCATCTGCTCTTTCTTCATCCTGCAAGCGTGCACACAAATGCACAGATGTTGCCATGGCGACCTGCCTGCTGTGCTCCGGGGGTTGCCATGGCGCCAGTGTTTGCTTGGAGTGGAGCGTGCTCGTTTGACGCAGAGCTTCTGTCTCCTCCAGAAGCTCAGGGACGACAACTGTTTTGTTTGTTCCCGCTGGATGTTAACCGACTCTTGGAGAGGATCTTCATGACCGAAGCTGAGGGGGAAGAGGCTGCGGGCGACGCAAACACACTCACAGACGGATGACGATAATGAAGATGGAATTGAAATGATCCATGACAAACCCACTGTAAACAACCCTGCAGTGTAAGGAGCTCATGGTAAATTAAAGGGAAACATTCCTTTCAGGTTGTAAATCTGCCTTTTCTTTTTCTAACTAATGTGTGCAAATAAAAAAATTGTGAACTCAAACGAGACATGCCAAGAGAACATAATTTTAGGTTCAGAGGACATGAAATATCTCAAACATCATCTAAACTCTTCTCGCTTTCCTTAAAGTTGTCTCTTTTTTCCACACCATGTAAGAAAACCGTTTTAAAAATGAGAAACTTTAACTGATGGTTCAGAAGTCATCCTGACTGACTGTTTCTGTGATGTAGTAAACCTTTATGTGGAGTCAGTAATGCTTCTTGAACCGTAAACCAAAACACTTATTTTGACTTCCCACTTTGTGCTCCATTGGAAAAATAGAAGTTTTTTTGCTGATAAAAGTTTGTTTGTTCCTCTTATCCATGGGGCTGCAACTTTCAACACCGAAATACACTTAAACACATTTCTCATCAGCCAGAACCCAGCAGGAGCCACAAAGTCTTTATTCACCTTTTAGAAAAATAAGTTTTTATATTTATGTTTTTGCAAGAGATGTGAAATATTTAAATGAACTTCTGCGGGTTTTTTGGAATGAATAAAACAAACATGAAAAGAAAATAGTTTTTTAAGAATAAGACAGAGTTAAAACTTTGCATGACTTCCTTTCAAAATAAAAGACTTTCTACTCTATAGGATTATGTCAACACAGCAAATGCAGAAGGAAGAGGAAAGTCATCAACGATTTAAAAACTGCTGAATTTCACTGTTTCTGGTGTATTTCATCCACAAATTCATAAATATAGCAGACAAAAACTAAATCAGAGCTAATGAAGTGACCCCTACCATATTAAAACTTTAAACCCTTGAATTTAAAGTGCTTTATAATCCAGTGGATTATAATTTAACATAGTTTTGATTCTGGTTGGGATGTTCTTTGATGAATGAAGCTGAAACTGAAGTCCAGATGTGTCGGTAAGACGGTGATAAACTACAAAGAACTGTTGGAGGCTTACAGCTACTGTTGTCAGGTTCCTCGTTGAGTGTCCTTCAACTGTTTGTCAATCAGTTAAATAAAGTTTAAGTTAATTTACTTTGTTTTAACTTTACTACTTTTTGCTTTACAGTTACTTTTTAATGTTTTTTAAAACATTATTTTAACCAAAGACCCTCTAAACAAAAGCTGGCAGTGACTAAAATCCAATGTGGAGACCTTTAAAGACCAAGAAACTTTTTGTGTTTTAATGTGTAAAAACACGTTTATTCTTCATACATGCACAAGTGAAGAAATGTTTTCTTTAGGAAAAGTGGAATTCAATTGTTCCTACAGAACGTGCTTTTGTAAAAACAGCTGCTGTGTGAACCAGAATCCTCATGTTTTATCAGTAACTAGAACAACTTCTATCCGTTCATCGTTTTAAACCTGCCTAATCCCCTTTGTGGTGACACGGTTGCTGGAGCCTATATCAGCTAATGTTGAGCAGAGGCTGGTAGTTTCCCAGTCTGAGACAGGAAACTACACACAGTCATGTTCAAACCAACAACAGTTTTTAAACATGAATTTATTGCTCATTTAAACTGTTATATGAACTCTCAGCTTTCCTTAAGATTCACTTTTCTGAACTCAGAAAAAGGTTTAGGTCTTTCCTAATCAAAGAAGTCACAGAAAATGTCTGATTGTAAATAGTAATAAAAGCAGTACTAGCTTGACTAGAGAGTCTTTGGTTTATTGTAGTCTGTGTGTAATCTACGGTCATGTAGGAGACACAATGACAACCTGTATGTTTCCTGACATATTTGTATACATAAACATTTAATATCAATTTTGACATAATTGAGTGATCAGGTGAAATAACTTGACATTAAATATGTTTTATGTCTATTAAAAGGTGTATGCGTAGCGTGCCAGAGAGCTCTGCTGTAGCATCCTAGTCAGCTCCTCTTTCTTGAGGTAGCAAGCTCCACTGTAGCATGATATTACGCTCCTCAGTAGCATTCTAGCGTGCTCCACTGTAGCATGCTAGTGCGCTCCACTGTAGCATGCTAGTGCGCTCCAATGTAGCATACTAGTGTGCTCCAATGTAGCATACTAGTGCGCTCCACTGTAACATGCTAGTGCGCTCCACTGTAACATGCTAGTGCGCTCCACTGTAACATGCTAGTGCGCTCCAATGTAGCATGCTAGTGCGCTACACTGTAGCATGCTAGTGGGCTCCACTGTAGCATGCTAGTGCGCTCCAATGTAGCATACTAGTGTGCTCCAATGTAGCATACTAGTGCGCTCCACTGTAACATGCTAGTGCGCTCCACTGTAACATGCTAGTGCGCTCCACTGTAACATGCTAGTGCGCTCCAATGTAGCATGCTAGTGCGCTACACTGTAGCATGCTAGTGCGCTCCACTGTAGCATGCTAGTGGGCTCCACTGTAGCATGCTAGTGCGCTCCACTGTAGCATGCTAGTGCTCTCCACTGTAACATGCTAGTGCGCTCCACTGTAACATGCTAGTGCGCTCCAATGTAGCATGCTAGTGGGCTCCACTGTAGCATGCTAGTGCGCTCCACTGTAGCATGCTAGTGCTCTCCACTGTAACATGCTAGTGCGCTCCACTGTAACATGCTAGTGCGCTCCAATGTAGCATGCTAGTGGGCTCCACTGTAGCATGCTAGTGCGCTCCACTGTAGCATGCTAGTGCGCTACACTGTAGCATGCTAGTGCGCTCCACTGTAGCATGCTAGTGCGCTACACTGTAGCATGCTAGTGCGCTACACTGTAGCATGCTAGTGCGCTCCAATGTAGCATACTAGTGCGCTCCACTGTAACATGCTAGTGCGCTCCACTGTAGCATGCTAGTGCACTCCATTGTCGCACGCTAGTGCGCTCCACTGTAGCATGCTAGTGCGCTCCACTGTAGCATGCTAGTGCGCTCCACTGTAGCATGCTAGTGCGCTCCACTGTAGCATGCTAGTGTGCTCCACTGTAGCATGCTAGTGCGCTCCTCTGTAACATGCTAGTGCGCTCCAATGTAGCATTCTAGAGTGCTCCACTGTAGCATGCAAGTGCACTCCAAAGTAGCATGCTAGCGCGCTCCACTGTAACATGCTAGTGCGCTCCAATGTCGCACGCTAGTGCGCTCCAATGTAGCATGCTAGTGCGCTCCACTGTAACATGCTAGTGCGCTCCACTGTAGCATGATATTACGCTCCTCAGTAGCATTCTAGCGTGCTCCACTGTAGCATGCTAGTGCGCTCCACTGTAGCATGCTAGTGCGCTCCAATGTAGCATACTAGTGTGCTCCAATGTAGCATACTAGTGCGCTCCACTGTAACATGCTAGTGCGCTCCACTGTAACATGCTAGTGCGCTCCACTGTAACATGCTAGTGCGCTCCAATGTAGCATGCTAGTGCGCTACACTGTAGCATGCTAGTGCGCTCCACTGTAGCATGCTAGTGGGCTCCACTGTAGCATGCTAGTGCGCTCCACTGTAGCATGCTAGTGCTCTCCACTGTAACATGCTAGTGCGCTCCACTGTAACATGCTAGTGCGCTCCAATGTAGCATGCTAGTGGGCTCCACTGTAGCATGCTAGTGCGCTCCACTGTAGCATGCTAGTGCTCTCCACTGTAACATGCTAGTGCGCTCCACTGTAACATGCTAGTGCGCTCCAATGTAGCATGCTAGTGGGCTCCACTGTAGCATGCTAGTGCGCTCCACTGTAGCATGCTAGTGCGCTACACTGTAGCATGCTAGTGCGCTCCACTGTAGCATGCTAGTGCGCTACACTGTAGCATGCTAGTGCGCTACACTGTAGCATGCTAGTGCGCTCCAATGTAGCATACTAGTGCGCTCCACTGTAACATGCTAGTGCGCTCCACTGTAGCATGCTAGTGCACTCCATTGTCGCACGCTAGTGCGCTCCACTGTAGCATGCTAGTGCGCTCCACTGTAGCATGCTAGTGCGCTCCACTGTAGCATGCTAGTGCGCTCCACTGTAGCATGCTAGTGTGCTCCACTGTAGCATGCTAGTGCGCTCCTCTGTAACATGCTAGTGCGCTCCAATGTAGCATTCTAGAGTGCTCCACTGTAGCATGCAAGTGCACTCCAAAGTAGCATGCTAGCGCGCTCCACTGTAACATGCTAGTGCGCTCCAATGTCGCACGCTAGTGCGCTCCAATGTAGCATGCTAGTGCGCTCCACTGTAACATGCTAGTGCGCTCCACTGTAGCATGCTAGTGCGCTCCACTGTAACATGCTAGCGCGCTCCACTGTAACATGCTAGTGCGCTCCAATGTCGCACGCTAGTGCGCTCCAATGTAGCATGGTAGTGCGCTCCAATGTAGCTGCTAGTGCGCTCCAATGTAGCATTCTAGCGTGCTCCACTGTAGCATGCTAGTGCGCTCCTCTGTAGCATGCTAGTGCGCTCCACCGTAGCATGCAAGTGCACTCCAAAGTAGCATGCTAGTGCGCTCCAATGTAGCTGCTAGTGCGCTCCACTGTAGCATTCTAGCGTGCTCCACTGTAGCATGCTAGTGCGCTCCAATGTAGCATGCTAGTGCGCTCCACTGTAGCATTCTAGCGTGCTCCACTGTAGCATGCTAGTGCGCTCCTCTGTAGCATGCTAGTGCACTCCAAAGTAGCATGCTAGTGCCCTCCAAAGTAGCATTCTAGCGTGCTCCACTGTAGCATTCTAGCGTGCTCCACTGTAGCATGCTAGTGCGCTCCTATGTAGCATGCTACAAAATCCACAGAGAAACTACGAAGTTCACCACAACTACAGAACGTGTGGAGAAGAGCACCAAGCTGCAGTGAAGACTGGTTGCAGCCCAGCTCTCTTCTCAAGGCAAAACACAGAGAAGCCCCACATGACAGAAATGCACGGAAAAGGAACAAAAGAAAAAAAACAAAAACAAATTACAGCCAGCTGTGACACACCCCTACTCAAAATAAAGCTTCTTCCCCAAGAGATGTTTATTTTAAGACACTGAGACAAATGTCTTCTTTTAACCCCCCCCAAAAAGGAAAAAAAAAATTCCCCCTTCTTTTGCAAACTTCACCTTTTGGTTCTGTTTTAACATTACAAGCGAAAAGAAAAAAGATAAACAGGATAGAAAAAATAGAATTTTTTTTTTCCCAGCTATATCTGTATTAAAAGTTTATTTCACTCTCGGTCAGTACGTTGTTTATGTGTTGTTTTTTATCCACTACTAAAATGTTCTTTTTTGTTCAGTCAGGAATATTTTGGGGGAGTTCTTAGAAGAAATTATTATTAAAAATCTTTCAGTGTTTTTGGGTTCAATCACCCTTTTAACCACCAAATGACAGGAAGACTTCCTTTTTTTAAGTTTGTGTGATCTGATTCAAGTTCCTGCTATTACCTAAAAAAATGTGTGAATCTTATCTAAATAAAGTGTTTGTTGCCAAGTCAAAAATGAACCATGAAGGGATAAAAAGGGAGTTCATTCCAGCAGCATCAAATCATCCGAGGCTTGTGTGTACGTGGGATGATGGCGTGTCTCTAGTTATCATCTTTTCATGTTACTTGTTTCCATGTTCTCCGTATCGTTTCCTATCTTCTCTCAGACTTTCATAACAGAGTGTTTAGTGCTTGGACTTATTTACGGAGAGACGGGGCAGAGAGGAGTGTTTGTGGAAGGAGCTGAGCGGCGCCTTGTACGGAGGAGAGCGTTGGCTTCCCTGCCAGGTTTCGATCTCACTCACCTTTCCCTTCGCTGAGCTGAGAACAAACGAGCTCTTGTTCTGCTTTTGTCAGCAGAGACACAAACTCTGGCTGCAACGAGATCACAGGAGCTCACGGGTTTTCTGTCAGAAACACAACTGTTTGATTCAGAGTTAATGATTGGTGAGATAGATTCTGTTCACATTTCCTTAAAAAAAAAAAACTGTATGGAGTTTGTATGTTCTCCATGTGAGTTTTTTCCTACGATCCAAAAACATGCTTCATAGTTAAATTGGTTACTCTGAAGCAAACTCAATCGCACAAGGGGCCAAAATCCAAAACACACCTTAGGTCGTGGGCTGAACAGGATAAACATTTATTAAACAAACTGAAAATACATTTTTAAAACTTTAAAACCGCAACATTTTAACACAATTATGAACTAGATATATGGCATTACCTGCGATAATGCTAGCGTGAATGTTGTTAGCTAAATTTGGCTGCTGAAGATGCTAGCGCTGATAGATGAAGATGTTGAAATTGATTGCTAAAAACTCTGAAGCTGATAGTTGAAGCTAGGAGCCAGCTAAAATATTAGCTGAGTGCAAAATTAGCTTAAAGAACTGAAAAAATAACTTGGATTAGCCAAAACAGCTAGCATGTATCTGAAGAAAATGGATAAACTTTAAAATTGTCCAAAAAAATGAAAAAAATGCCTAAATTAGCCAGAACAGCTAGTGTGTAAATATTAGCCTAACTCTCCAAAACAACCAAAAAAAAAAAGCAATAAAATATCCCAAATTAGCCAAAACATCTAGCCTGTAGTTGAAATATTAGCTAAACTCAAAATAGTCTAAAAAACAAACAAAAACAGCCTGAATTAGCCAAAACAGCTAGCATGTAGCTGAAATATTAGCTAAACTCCAAAATAGCCTAAAAAAATCTCAGTAAATGACAAAATAGTCCAAAAAGCTAGCAGAATGACATTTTTTCAACTTTAAAACTGTAACTTTTAAACATAATTATGAATAATAAAAAGGCAGGAATATTATTCCAGAATAAATAAACTTAAATCTTAAATAACCTTCGAATTTTACTCAAAAAACATATTTTGTCAAAATTAGAGTTAGAAATAGGCGCATGATAACACTAGGACACCAATAACAATAAAATAAAATGATCTGGAGGGCCGGATAAAATTATTGCCCAACAGCGGCGGGGATAGGCTCCAGCAACCCCCAAAGGGAGACAGCAGGTTCATGGAAATAGATGGATAGAGAAAAACAATAGTGTACTTTTCATTAATGCTGATACTGATAGTAATTCATGAATGAAAATAGGTTTTCATCAACAAGACAACAGAACAAAGAAGTGTTTAAGACTTTTCAGGCTCACACTTCTGTGCCATAAATATATTTAGACTTTAAGTTTCAGAGACTTTTTAAGACGAGTTCTAACAGTTTTTATATTCAGAATGAGTAGCCGTACTGATGAAACTCCAGAGTATATGTGGCAGACAAGCAGTACTAGAAAAAAATTTAATTTTTGAGACTAATAGAGTTCCACTCTGATCATCATTTAAACTATTTGTACTTTAATGAATGATTATGCCATTTTTAGCCAAAATCATGTTTTCTAGTTTCTGCAGAGCATTAGAGCATGCGCATTGTGCCTGAGTTTGTTAACACTCTCCCTCTATCTTACAGCCCCTCAAAACCCTGACCTAAAATTATCGGTGCAACGAAAATGGTGAGAAATATCAGTTATTCAACCGTCCAGTTTTGATCCAGATTCCAGCTCAGACAAGGAAAACAAAGACGTTTTATTTGTCTATAAGTGGATGCATCAGAATGGAGCGGAGCAGGGAGCTTTTGGCACACCGATTAGTTTGTACGTAACAACTACAATCTTTTTCACTTTTTGTCTGCTCCTGATTTACCAATTTAATAAAGAAATATTTAGAAATGTGATTTTAATCTCAATTTTCTTTAAATAAATGTCCTCCATTGTGAGAAACATGTTACAAGAACATGTTACAAGCATGAAAAGCACTATTTTCATTGGAGCACGACTTTAAAATGAGTATTTCACTTAAAGTCTCCTATGACAAAAAAAAAGAAAACGTATTCATTACTGTTGTAATTATGATTACAAAGTTTATAACCAACATCCTAAATGTCTTAAAAAGCCATTTTTCATGCTGATCTGAAGCTGCTGTTTCCAAAATGAGGGGGCGTGGCTATTAGCGCTGAGCTGAGTTACTCCGCCCCTCTTCCTGAGAATTTTTTCTCATCACAAATGAGTCCATCAGAGCAAAGAGCTGCAGAAGGTCGAAGAGCATTTGTTATTTAGGTCAAACTGTGACATCCTCAATGTTAAAGGGTTGAAGCGCAGGCGAGGCTGTGGTGTAGATGTAGAGCGATTGACCTCTGAGCAGAAAGTCGGTTCGGTTCTCACTTTGCCTGCACATGTCAAGGCAAAACAGTGAACCCCTTGTGCCTCCGAGGGGCTGCAGGTCAGAGCCTGGTAGCAGAGCCAGTATCAGTGTGTGGATGTGGAAGTGGGACATGTAAAGCATCTGCCATCCGCTGCAGCTAATCTGAAACCAAAACACAGACCAGAAAAAAACAAGAGTCTCTTTGGAATGAGCGTTCATTCTATACCATCTATACTTCATGACTGTTCCTGCTGTTCTTCCCTGCAGTCGCTCTGAGGAGCAGCATGGATGTGTGTGCAGAAAGAGAACCCCAGGCGCTCCTCTTAATCTGCCTCGAACTCCTTTTCGGGAACGCTACAGGCAGTTTGTGGCCTCTAAATCGCACAGCGTCTCTCACCAGTTGACATCTTTGCACGCCAGAGCCAGAAGTCCATTAAGTGCACTGATTAAAAATTCAAACGATCAAACATGGGAGACACGTTAGACTTGTCAGCTGAAAGCTCAGTGTGTAGAATGGGTTTCCCCTCGTCCCCTCTGTGTACAGATTATTTTGGAATTTGAAGCTTATACAGAAGCGTGTGCAGCTCGGTGAGCCTCGTCACCCAGGGGGAGCTCATTACAGACGCTGCAGGCTGCGGTTTGAAGCCTGTCAGGCAGCTCTCTGCTTTAATTAATTCCACTCCTTTTGGCTCCTTTTTTCTCCTCCATTAAATTGTGTATTTAATTAAGCTCCACTTGTTTCAGTAGTGCAGACTGTTGGAGACACAGACAGTAAATCTCATTTTCTCCTCCCTTCCTAAAGACCGTTGGAGACAAGACTCCTCCAAGAACAGATGCAAGAAAAAAGCCAGAAACTCTCCGGTTTTTATTCATCATTTTGCAGTTTTCTAATCTAGGTTTAATCCTAATTGGTTCATACTTTTAATAGGATGCACCAATGAGATGCGGGGTGAGGGGTGTTTATTAAAGGTGACCATCACATCCTCAACTTTACCTTTCTGGGTTCCTAATACTGTGAAGCTACGTTCACGCCGGGCTTGTGTCGAGTATTCAAGGTTAGGGTATCTGCACCAGTCACGCCCCGTGGACCGGTCCGCGGTTGGAAAAAACGCCTGGACCCTTGATTTGATTGGGCCTTGACTCAAATTCCTCAAAATCAAGGGTCGTTTTTTCCGACCACAGACCCGTTCACAGGATATGACTAGTGCCGACTTGGGAATGAGGATGCTTTGGGTGTTCACACTGGACTGTCGTCCCCTGAAACAGTCCCAGAACAGGACGTGCAGCGGTATTAGTACCAGACGTGCAGCGGTGCCTGGTCAAAGTTAGGGCATCGGCACCTGTTGTGTCCCGTGGAATCGTCTGCGGTTTGACAAAACACCCCGATCCTTGATTTCATTGGCCCCCTTAATCTAATCCTCCTAAACCATTTGGTCCTACCGGGGACGATTCCACAGAACGCGACTGGTGCCGATACCCTAACTTCGACCTGGCACTGCTGCGTGCCCCATTCTGGGACTGTTGTGCGTCCGGTGCCAGGATAGAGTACCGTCACACGGCCGGTACCGCCTCCGGTACCAGGTTAGGGGACCAGTGCGGTCTGTGTCTCGCAGACCTGGAGGTTGGTGCCGTGGTTTAATTGGAACAGCCAGCACATCAAAATTTGACGAGTTGGGTATATATACCCAAAATGTCAAGTTTTGATGCGTAGGGTCCTTTAACCATTGGTCATTGTGTGCCGACTTTGGAATGAGGATGTGTTGGGTGTTCACACTGGACTGTCGCCCCCTGAAGCATTACTGGAATGGGAGGCGCAGTGGTATTAGTACCGGGTCAAGGTTAGGGTATCGGCACCACTTGCGTTGTGTGGCCCAGGCCGCGGTAGGACAAAATGCCCGGTTCCCTATTTAATAGGCCCTGAATTGAATACCCAAAATCAAGGGTCCAGGTGTTTTGTCCAACCATGGGCTGGTTCACAGGACGCGACTGGTACCGACACCCTAACCTTCACTTGGCCCTGCTGAATGTCCGGTTCCAATACCACTACACGTCCAGTGTGTTTTAAAACACCTTTCTTTGTGTTAAAGCTTCTGAAAAAAAAAAGAGCTGGGGTTCGTTCTCCTTCATGCTCAGTTCCCCCCTCCTTCTGCACAGGTCTGATTGGCTGGCGGGTGGATTCTTGCAGGTGTGGTGTCCTGGGGGGGGGGTCATTGCTGCCACTGTGGCTTTGCGAACCAAGTTCTTGTTACATTACCCACTAGGGACGGACACATTTATTAGATATCTAAATCATGACTACTTCAAAGTTTAAAGTTATAGTTATACATGATGCATCTGATAGACATCAATTCATAGAGGTCTATTGCATATGTTAAGGACTCCAGCAGACGACTTTCCCAAAATTGCGGCGTGGTCCTATCATACATTGCGCATTGTAATTTGAATAGTTTCTTCCCACCGGACACGTCATCTAATAGACATCTACAGTAGATGTCAATTAGATGACTAATGTGCATCTATAGCAGATGTTTATGTCCATCTGACAACTAATAAACTTCTATTGTATATGTCTACTGGACATCTCTATTTTGTGTCTCTATTAGATGTCTACTAATAGAGTTCTGCATATAGAGGTCTCCTCCACATCTACCTGTAGATGTGTCATCTTTGAATATTTTCAGATGTCTATCAGATACTTAAATAAAACATTTAATGGATATAAAATAGAAAATCCAAGTCAAACATGTTTTATAGGTTACAGATCTCTACTGGTAGAAATCTAATAGAGTAACAACAGAGTTGTCAGTATTAGGTATCTAATAGACATCCTGGTCCTAGTAGTTGGTATGAAGGATGTAGGATTCACAGATTCTCACAGGTGGTGTACAAATATCTACAGTTTATTTCGAGTTCTTACTCAAAAGTTTGCAGTCATAAAAAGGAAGTCAGACTTTGATTCAGTCACATTGAGCCACAGACAGTGTGATGCCAAAAGCTTCATCAGACAGAGACATTACAACAGTGACCGTAACTTTGTACATCTGTGTCGCTCTGCTCCTCATTGGCACGCATTGGTACATGTGATCAGGCATGAGAAGATGCAAGAATTAGAGCACAGTTTCATGAAAGTCAGCTGGTAAATGTTGTGGAGCAACGGGTGGAAACGGGACGTCTGCAGGAGAAACATGAGCAAACCCGTACGGGGAACGCCGGTGCTCTGCATGGAACTTTAGGATCGTAGACCACTTGGTGAGCCAGAGGAGCGCAAATGTCCATGCAGAGATTTTCTATGGGTATGCTGCGGGCAAAATGTTCTAATGAACACTTAACATGTGAGGGTATCATCCACCTGAAACCATTCACACTGCTCTATTCAAGAGGTAAGTGCGCACTCCTTGTGTTTAACCTGACTTTCAGAAATGAGTGAAGCTTGTGTAGATGTCCTGCAGGCGTCCCATAGTCACCTGCACATCCTCGTACGTATAAAATGTCCACATGGTCAGTGAGGAGGCTGCTCTCACACCTCACTAACTGTCAAAGTGTGGCGTTAGGACGCCGTACGACAGCATCATCTTTATATTTTAAGTGTGGATAACTAGCCTTACAACACGGGTGTCCAACTCATTTTGGTTCAGGGGCCACATTCAACCCCTCTGATCTCAAGTGGGCCGGACCAGAAACATAATCGCAAAACAACCTTTGTTCAACCTGTTTTCTGTAGCTTTGTTTTGTTTTTTCTCAGTTGGAAGAAAATACCTCAAACAACCTAGTAGCCTAATCGCCTGTTATTATTATTATTATTATTATTATTATCTTTTTTCCAACAACATTCTGGTAATTGTGGTGTCGCACGTGATCATTTTTAACTTAACAGAGAATCTAGATGTGACACAAACTTGCAAAGAAATGCTGTTTATTTCTTAATTTCTTGTTATGCTGATATTTCTTTTCCTTTGCTCCCCCTAGTGGTGGAATTGTGCTAATTTCTTTAAATAACCATAACTTGCCACAGGAATGGGATAGAAACTTGCTTTTTTTCCTACACATCCTTAATTTTTTGTCTTTTAATGACTGGGCCGGATTAAACCATATCGTTTACAATACATGCGTCACACGCAGGACAATGGTGCATTCCATTTTCATGGTGTCCCTTAAGGTGGCCATACGAGCCACGAGTGAACTGCAGGACACACCACCCTCCTCTTAAGATTCTCCATTCTTCTATACGTCCCGTAAAGGTCAACCCCCCTGTATGGGCGCATGTGACTACAGCTTAAACAGTGAAAAGGTCTGAAGTCTTTGTTATATTAGTTTTGAACTGAGATGAAAACATTTTTATTACAAATCCCTTCAAAACCAGAGCAGATATTCCAACCATCCAAACTGAGGTTGCTTCCAAATTCCTTCACTTCTCACTATATTGTGCACTTTATAGTAAACTGGCCATTATGTAGGGATGAAACTCCCATAAGGCTCCCAAAATTCATTGCTTTAAAAAAAATTTCATGTGGAATTTTTTTTTTTAATTTATATTTAATAATTTTCTATTATCAGAACACAGTGAAATGTTCTTATTTATTAAGCTGTTACTTCTGTAAATCTGAGACATCATATTTGGTGTTCTTAAAAAAGTAGGAACATGGTGTCCAAGGACAGGGAGGCCGCTTACTTGTGTAATGCTGCCATTTCTGCCTTCAAAATCAAAGCTGAGAGAAAACTGCATTTTGAGGATCTTTTATTAACGGAATTTCAGGCAGTTTATTTATCTCCTATTTTCCAGATTTCGTATTTTTGACCTGCTAAATTCTACTACGTGTTGAATTAATTTGACACATTTGGTAAAAAAAAAAAAAAAGGTTTAGTTTCTACTAGTGCAAATAGAAAAACATTGTAGTTTGAGTTTTTTACAAGTTAAGTCAGTGTTTTAATAAATCCTCCATTAACCCTTTCACATGGGAGCTCCAGTGTTTATGTTCTTTGATTTCCTGTAACTTTTCAGCCGTTAACACGATCAATGTCATACAGTATGTTGTAGATTTTGCGTTTAAGCGTCACAGGTGACACCTCAGGAGGGTTAAAAATCAATATTCAGTTATGACATCTGGAAATATGAACATTGTAAAAACAAAAATGATAAAAAAAAAATGTCCAGCTGGAGTTTTTGCTGAAAACCAAATAGAAATATCAGAATCTCCTGGTTAAATTTAGAGCAATGAAATCATCTAAACGACAAAAGGAACAGTCATGTATTGATTTTTTAACAGCCAAAGATGTTCACCTTCAGTTAACGGGATTCTGACCTTCCACACAGCTGTTATAACATGTCAAGATCCTTCTGAGACATCTGCTTTTTGAAAATTCCAGCGTTTGACGGTAAAAGAGCAACAGTGTGTCGTCTGGCCAGTAAACAGAAGCTTAGCCTCACAAAATGGCATTTCAAGGTATTTTTCCTCTATTGCCGGCACATAAACATGTACACTTATCTCAGACTTAGATGGAGATTTTGTCTGATCAGATCAAAACTAATCAAGCTAAAAGAACATACTTTTCTCTAATGCAAGCTTAAGGATTCTATTTTTTTCAAATAAATTGTGTTTTTCAGTCAGTGTTCTGGATGAAAAGTCATAGCTAACATAAATAAAGAATGATGTGATTTTTCATTCTGTGTTAGGGTTTAACAGTATAAACAGGTGAGTTGGCGTGACAGTCCCAGCTTCAATTAGAACTGCATGTCCTTGTTAGCCAATCCAAAAGCCTGCAGGTTGAAATAATACAGATAAAACTTGCAGCTTGAATCATTCACTGTTTGTTTTTGTAAAGTCCCACTTAGTGAGCATAGCTTTCAACTAAAAATGTTACATTGAGTCAAACTCAAGTCATTTTTTTCAGTTATTGTGGCGCCTCTGCAGCTCTGCACCAACAGTTTTCCTTTAGACGTTAATTCACGTTAGAACTCACATGTGGCTATTTTTGTTGTCTTAATTTCCTTTTAGACTCAAACCAAAGTGTCCAATTTGCTCCTCATTTGTTGACTTACATCACACAAGTATGGAGAATTATAGGTTCAATTATTTCTGTTGCTGGTTGTTAAAATGCCAATAGAGACAACATGAAGGAGAGCAGAAGGAAGAAAAACATAAATATAGCAGGTCTGACGCGTGAGCATTAAGGTAACAAACTCTAATATTTATATATTTAAGACAAAATAATTTTACTCAAAAATAGTGTCTCTTGGCATGAAATCCACAGTTGTTAACCAAAGAATCCAGAGAGTTGCTTTACAAATATGCTGTGCCAAAACAGGAGTACAAAAATATAGAAGTGTGCAAGATCAGCTCCACGCAGCGCTGTGCAGTCTGCTTGAAGAGACTGTTTGGTTGGGGGGTGGGAGGGTCTCAGATGGCGTAGTCGTCCTGAACAGCTGGGCTGAAGGCGGAGCTTCGCAGCACATCCAGACAGTTGACCAGGATGAGCGTGCCGGTCAGGTGCTTCCAGCGCTTGGTGATGGGGCTTTTCATCTTGTCCAGACCCATGTGCAGCTCCTGGATCACGTCCCTGTAGCTGTCGCCGATCTGAGCCGCCCACGTGACCAGGAAGTCATAGGCGGGCTTCCACATGGCCTGCAGACACGAGTCAGATGTTACATGACTCTACTTGGACAATGGCTAGTGTGTTCCTTATGTGATATCTATGGACGTTTTTCTGTTCCACTAGATTCAGATTTTTTTTTAACCTTTGATTTTCAAACAGCAAAATGTTATGCCTGAAATATTATTTCATATTTTAAATATTTCAGTGTTTTCAGTTTTGAGACTAAACATGTCGATGGCCAGAAAAAAACTAGTTTTCTGTCTTGCTAAGAGCACATTAATATCCTGCCATTCAAATAACAACACGACAGGACGTCAGCATCAGCAAGAAGGAGCGGCGTCCAGAGGAGGTTCTGGACCAATCGGCTGCTCTGCATGAGAAGCCACTGAGACGCACCGGGTGGGTTGGCTGCCATCTCGGGCTCTAATAGAACATACCAAACGCTGACATCACGTCAGTGTCATGATTTGATTGGATATCGATGTCCGTTTAGATCAGCGGTCTGCAACCTTCAACACCTAAAGAGCCATTTGAGTCCATTTCTCACCGACCAGAACCCATAAGGAGCCACACATCCTTCAGAAAAACAAGACTTTATTTTTATGGTATTGTTATTTTTATGAGAAATAAAAACAATCTATTATTTTTTGGCATAAATAAAAACAAACTTTGAGAGAAAATAGATTTTTCCCAAAATATTAAACAGTTCATAACTTTAAACTGAGGTTGACAAGACTTCCTTTCAAAATAAAAGACTTCGTGTGTCACATAGGATCATTTAGATGGAGCAAATTTATTGGTAGAGAGTGTAATGTCATTGATGGAAAAAAAACAAACATTATTTTGTAGAGCTTCTTAGCCAGAAATCCAGAAATCTAACTATCTAAAACTAAAAAACAGCTAATTAACTGTATCTTTTGAACCACGAGGCACACTTAAAACTTTGGAATTTGTCAAAATGTTTAGTTTTTTATTATCAAACCTCTATGGCTACTGTAGCTTGGAGGCGGACAGAGTGATAAGTTATTTGACTTTTTTAAAACTTTACATTTACTTTTTTAAACTAAAAGCTTTTTTTTTTTTTTTTTAAACATAGAGCCACAATGGAGGGTTAGAAGAGCCAGTTGTGACTCTAGAGCCACAGGTTGCAGACCTCTGTCTTACATCAACTAGTAATTTTAGAAACAGTGGTTTTCCAAATGAAATTTGCTTCAATTGAATTTCTGAGATATTGAAATGTTGAGTCTCCAATTTAAAAACACTGAAATGTTTAAGATAGAAAATACTATTTTGGGTCAAAAAATCTCGCAGATTGAAAATCAAATAAAAAAAATTCAGAGATAAAATTCAAAGGTTTAAAAATCTGATGGAACAGACAAACTTCCATAGGTATGCTCTAGGGCAGGGGTCACCAACACGGCGCCCGCGGGCGCCCGGTCGCCCGCGAGCGCCTCATCAGTCGCCCGCGGGTCTCTTCTAAAAATAGCCCAACTCGTGAGCTGCTCAAAATTTTAATTTTATTGTGATGTATTTTTTTGAACTCACACTTGCCTTCACAAAGAATTAAAACATCTTAACATATATGTTTATTATTGCTGAAGCCAAAAACGGCCTATCCCACTTTTAATTTAATCGTTTTCTCGTTAAAACGAGAATCAATAAAGAATGGAGCGCCGCGTCCCCTTCTCCTTTTCCCGCATGGAGACACTGAGACTTTACCTGTGTTGAGATTCTTTATTTTGTGGTTAACAAAAACAATAGAAGAAAACACTCCAATAAAGTTGTTTTTGGTCAGTTATTTTACTTTTTAGTGGAGCTGCGCTCTTCAAATGCCCGAGTTAACCAGCCCCCTCCGTTTATTTCCCCCAAACCCCGGCTGCTTTCACATTAACGCTGACATTTCGCGAATTGGGTTTTTGATTATTAATTTTCTTTAATGGAAACACAGTTTAATTAAAAAAAAAATAAAAAAAAAGACAAATGCATTTTTCGAAGAAAAAAAAGTATTTGCGCTTAGAGGAGCTGGTTTTGGTGGCGTATTGAAATTGATGGACATTTTTCGAAAAACGGTAATGGAAATGGACTTTTTTCTGATTAAATGCGCTTCTGGAGTGTCTGTCCGAGTGCAGCACAGCGGGCGCCACAAGAGATCCACAGCGTCACTGCTTACCGTGCATCTCCTCTGTAAAATCAATAACTAGGATCAGACTTCTGACACCTGCACCTGGGACTGAGCGAGTCACCACACTCCTGTGACGTCACCCAAATGCTCCCTTTGTTAGTGAATCAAATAAAAAAAAGCACACACGTCGCCGTGTTTTTAATGACTTATCGCTGGAGTTGGTTTGTGTTTTGTCACATTTTTATAAAACCGTGTCATTGCGACACTGTGTTTTTTCGAAATTCCTAGAATTTGGTTAAAGTTTCATTAACGGAGACAGAGCCCAGGGCTGCTGATGGTGCGTTCACGGAGCCTCGGATATCGGCAGCAAAACGAAGCAGTTTATCAGAGAAAACATGGAACACCAGCACGGATCCGTATATAATCGACTGATGAAACAGTGTCGACGTTTTCTCTGAAGAACGGATTTGTTTTGCTGTGGATTGTCTAAAAATTACAGTTTGTAGCGGACTGAGTTGAGCGGCTGTTTGAGTTGGTTTATTTCCAGAGCTCAGTGAACGCTCCACGCGCAGATTCTTGCCTGCAGTCAATCAATCTGTGCGGAGATTTAAGGAGAATAAATGGACGGGTGCATGAGACTAAATGAAAGCGTTTGAGGAGCGTAGATCCACTAATTAAAAAAAAAAACAGTCAAAGAACAACTTTTATGAAGTGTTCTTATGCTGTTTTTGTTGTTAACTACTTAAAAAAAGAAACAGTTTTCTCGCTTTCTCCTTTAAAAAGATTTAATATCTTGTTTCTCTCAAGAAAAAGATTTTAAAAAAAGATGTAGGGCAGGGCGTTTTTGGCTTCCTTACATTATACATGAACTTTAGGTGACCTGGAACCTAGTGGATATACAGAGAAAAAAAGTGCTGCACTTTCCCTCCATGCAGTCGGTGCTGAAAGACAATGATTCTGCATCCCAGGCATTTGACAGAGTGGCAGAAAAATACTGTGATGTCATCAACAGACTTGAGCAAGAGTTTGAGAATAGGTTTTGTGACATTGATCAGCTCGAGCCATGTGGCATTCATATCCAACCCTTTCATGAATGTGGACACGACATGCTTTTCTGAGCAACTAAGTTCAACGTTTGACTTGGATGCTGGACAGGTGGAGATTGAAATCATAACACTGCAAAATGACCTCCACCTCAAAGCCCACCGGGGTGCACCAAACTTTTGGTGCCTTGTTGACTCAGAAAAGTACAGAGGAGTATGCACAGCAGCTATGAAGACTGCCAGCCTGTTTGGTTCAACCTATCTCTGTGAATCAGCATTTTCTGACATGAACTTCATCAAGTGCAAACACAGAACACGCCTCACTGATGCACATCTGAAAGACTCGCTCACAGTTGCAGTATCAAGCTACACACCAGATTACACTAAACTGGTGAACAGCATGCAATGTCAGTCTTCCCACTAACAAAGAAACAGATACAGACGTATGTGGTAATATGGCAGTGCCATGGCAAAGTTAAATTATAGTATTGAATTTTGTTCAATTCAAAAGTGTGTTCATAACACGTAGCAGTTGTAATTTTGTTAAAAACATTGCATTTGGTCATTACCTCATAATGTGACAAGATTTGTTGAGATTAATCAAGTTTTGAATATTCATATTTGTTTCCTGGCTTGTTGTCGTTATTGATAATTACGATGAGAAATCAGTGTCTTCACATAGAGGAGTATCATTATTCATTATTAATAATGTATAACTAAAGGCAAACTAAGCAAATTTATTATTTAAATTCGGTAGCCCTTCGTATGACTCAGTACCCATGAAGTAGCCCTCAGTTTCAAAAAGGTTGGTGACCCCTGCTCTAGGGTATCAATATTGCTTTATATCAGGATAGTCAGTCCTGCGATTGATTTTCGATAGGTTCTCACCAAGTATAAATCTTTTCTTATCATTTGAAGAGGCTGTATAATGTTTTATACATCATCCTTTGGTGAGATGTTCCTTCTGAGGTAGATAGGGGGCGCAAGTTTAAAGACCGGCTGTCACGAGCACCGTTGTGCCTAGCAGCTACTTTAATTATTGAATTTTTGCTCTGTTGTTTACAACAATTTTGCACCAAGTATTGTCACCGCTGCTAATGTTAACACTAAAATGTGTATTATTTGTTGCACAAAATAAGACACAAGTTGTTTATTATGATTGTGTTGAAGCTAAGAAATAAATGAGGATATATTTTCCTAAAAAATAGGTTTTCTTCTGTATTTTGTGAGATATTAGAGAAGATTTTACCAATTGCCAATTGATACACTGATATCATTGATATTGTGAGCCATGTTTCGTGTATCGCATTGTATCGTGAGGTACTCAGTGATTCACAGCTCTAGTAAGCACCATAGTAACTTTGTTAAAATAAAGACTCATCGTTTGGGATTTATAGTTAATGACAGTTAATGGAACTACTAATTCCATCGTAGGTATTTCCCCGGTCAATAAAACCAAAGAGTGGGTGATACAACATCCATTTAGGGTTGTAATGTTTGGGAATGTTTGCCAGTAAACACAATAATATACAAATAGAACCACTAATAATCGACGAGTAGCTTATGTATCAAGCCAAAAGCTAACAAAAATGTAAGAAACCAGCAGTTAGAGTCAGCAGTTTGCACTCAGCATGAACCTGTGGGTGGATTTCATCCTTAATGTTCAATCATCTTTTGAATCATAATAAAAACAAATATGATTATACGGTTTCAGCCAAAATAAAAAAAAAAAACGGTGTTGTCTTCTAGGACGTATGTTCTGCAGCATTCAGGTTACCTCGCTGTCGACCACTCCGTTCCTGTCACGGTGCGGCGCCTCATAGGCGTCCATCTGCTGGCGGGAAATCTTAACAAGCTTCTCAGCCAACTCCCTCCAGCGTCCAGCTATTTCCACAGCAGTGGTTAGGAGCACAAAGTCCATGACCAGTCTGGCTACCAGGCCCTGACAGTCCATTTTCAACAGAGCCTGCGGGGAGAGGACACACATGTCAAAAAGAATATAAAAAAAAAAGCAGCTAGAAGTGACAAAGGTAAAAGAAGTGTTTGTCCAACATTTTTGAATTTCTCTTTTCTGCTTGTTAGGGGAGGGACGAATCTAACGGCTGTCTACATCACTCTGTCTGTCCGCCATCACTCATTGCAGGGTGCTGAACTCCAGTCCTCCAGATCTGAAGTCCTGATGGTTTGTCAGATGTTGATGCTCTACCAGTTGCTGAATACCTGGATGGCAGTTTGACACCTGGGACTAACACTAAAAGCAAATCTGTTTCCACTTCTGCTTCATGCAGGCACGTCTCAAAAACTCTGCCACGGTTGTCATTCTGTCATGCTGGTTTTTGGCTATCGCTGGGTGGGCTGCAGTGACCAAAGAAATCTGCCTTCAAATGTAGGATTTAGATGCAGGACATTTTCACTCCCACTCCAGGTCACTTTTTTGACGTTTTGGTTGTCTCAAAATCATTGTTTTCTACAACCCCTAGGTCGCCATATCAAATGGGATAATGGACACCGAATCGGTACTGGGTTAAGGTTAAGGTACTGGGTTAAGGTTAAGGTACTGGGTTAAGGTACTGGGTTGAGGTTAAGGTACTAAGTTAAGGTTAAGGTACTGAGTTAAGTTACTGGGTTAAGGTTAAGGTACTGGGTTGAGGTTAAGGTACTAAGTTAAGGTTAAGGTACTGGGTTAAGGTTAAGGTACTGAGTTAAGGTTAAGGTACTGGGTTAAGGTTAAGGTACTGGGTTAAGAGAACAGGTCTTAAGGTTAAGGTACTGAGTTAAGGTTAAGGTACTGAGTTAAGGTTAAGGTACTGAGTTAAGTTACTGGGTCAAGTTACTGGGTTAAGGTTAAGGTACTGGGTTAAGGGTAAGCCTCGTTTCCATTAAACGGTCCGGTCTGGTTAAGAGTGGTACAATTCTGGTGAGCGTTTCCAGTCAGTTAAGATTTGTTTTCCCAGCACACGCATGGTGTAGACCGCTAGCGTGTCATTGCGTCATTGTAGTGTGACAACTAGAAAAGTAACAACAACAGAGATCATCCAGCAGTCTGGTCTTTTTTTTCCTTAACTTTTGTACATCGTGTATAACAGGAACTTAATATTGTTTGAAAGAAGACTGTCCTATCCTAGGCATGTTGACGTTAGGAGTGGGGTCATCTGGACCCCACAAGAAAGCACAAGGGTTAAGAGACGTCATGAAAAGGAAATCATGTTGTGAATCATGCGTAGGTGTATTAAGTATTCTATTCTTAAGGCTAATAACTATTTTGTTTCTGGTGTCCTTAGACAGCTCTTTGGTCTTGGTCATAGTGGAGTTTGGAGTGTGACTGTCTGAGGTTGTGGACATTAATACAGGTAATGAGTAGAAGACAGAGGATCCTCTCACAGAAGAAGTTACAGGTCTGTGAGAACTCGAAATCTCGCCCGTTTGTAGGTGACCAAATACTTATTTTCCACCATAATTTGAAAATGCATTTTTTATAAATAACTTTTTTCTCATTTTGTTGAGGTATACCTATGCCTCTCTTATCTTTTTAAATGGAGAACCTGTATATTGGTGGGTCAGTGAATACTTTTCTGCCCCAATGTATAACACAAACTGTTCCTTGGAAGACGAGCATCCCCTACTAGAAGTTCAAAAGAAGAAAAAACAATCTCTACTGTTTGCTCTCGGTTTAAGTGTGTTGGACAGCAGCCGGCCCCCCCATTGGCCCTTATAACCTTTCTGTCTCTTTCAATTCTTCACAGACAACTGCTGATGGTGGGAAAAAAACGTGCAGACCGATTCAAGCTGCACCTTTAGCATAGAGGACCTGCTGTGCATCACAGAGCACTTGAAATGTGTTTCAAAGAGAAAAAAATGACACGAACATTACTGCCCACATACACCTGGAACCACCAGAATGCTGGTGCACTGGAGCTTGGTCATGATTCAAATTTAAAGCTGTAGGGATCAAGCTTCAATCTATTTTACAAAATAGATTCAAAAGAAGTTTCAAGAACTGCTGAGTCACTCGCAACAACCAAAACTTCCTGAAATGTAAAATTTTCTCTGAAAAGTTTCAACACGAAGACTCAACAAAGGAAAGGAGAATGTAAGACGCCGCTATGGTGTTCAGTTGAAGGAATGTGTGGAACAGCAGGAAGTGAGGGGGGTAAGGATAGAGGAGGGTGAGGCGAGGGGATGAGGAATGCAGTCTACGCTCCAACAGGCATTGTTGAGACCGGACGATGCGACAGCAGCAGCTGTGGGCCAATCAGATGCCACTTTTTTCTTTTTCAGGAAAGTTACGTTTCCACCACATCAAGACAGAAAGCAAAGAGCTGAAAAAGACCATGTAAGATCAAGTTCTCCTTTAGAGAGACCTAAATGATTTGTTTGTTTGGGGCTCCTTGTAGATGGAAATCCTCGCTAAGTCCTACTTCCTCTCTGGATAACCCAACAGGAAGTCTCAACCAAAATTAATAGCATGACTTCCTGTCCTCACTTCCATCAATGGATCCAAAACCTACAAAAATATGACTGCAAAAATTGCTTACTACGCTCAGTTGGACGGATGAGGTCAAACCAAAATTTTTGATAAATGTAAATCCACAGTGTCCTCTGGAGAGATATGCAGGTTTCGCCTGATTTGCTTCAAAAACATTATAGCCGTCCAGCATCACAAAATCATCTGTAATGAACATTTGTAAACTGAGGCTTTGGATTCGTATGAAAGGTCAGAGTTCACAGAACCTAACCACTATGACTTACATTTTCTGCAGACAGCAAGACCTGAAGTTACAACGTCTTTTCTAAAAACATACAGTAGAAACTGAGATATTTCTTACAAATAACTTGTCAGCCAAAGGTTGTTGGAGAAAGAAGGGGGAATCTTTAAATAGATTTTCACAGTTTTTTAAAGTGCAATTTTATGTCAAATCACAAGAAAAGCACAGGGTTAATTAAACTCCTTATAACACTTATAAATTGTTTTGCTTTTAAAAAAAATAAATAAACAAAATAAGTGGGTTGTTGCTTTGCTCCAACCAAAAAATAGAATACTACCTTTTTTTTTTGTTATTTACTGAAAAATGTTACTGATTGTTGGCACTACTGTTAAGCTCTCGGGATGTGAAACAAATGTAACAGGCAGGGATTGAAATGCTGCATTCTTATTGGTACTAAACTGCTATGTCCGAATTGGACAAATCTGAAAGTGTGTTGATGTTTTCTTGATCATTGTGGTTGTGTGGTCAGATAAATAATATCTCGGAAAGATCTTAAAATAATTGTGTGAGTAATGCCAATATGTACATTCATGCTGCTATTTTCTCTCATCCTTAATCTTGGGCATTCAGAGTTGACCATGTTGCTACCTCTGCTGTTTACATTTTCTCTGCAACTGGGGGTATTAAATAGTACACTGTGACGCTCAAAAATGCCAGCCAGTGTATATTACCATGTAATTTGTGTGTGTGTGTGTGTTTAAAGCCACAGAGTTTGTTATTTTGGCAAACAGCATCTGACTGCAGCTCCTGCTGCTGCATAAATCAACGGCGTGTCAAAATGAGAACTCCTGCAGACTCATTTCCAGAGACAGCTTTGCGGTGGACAAGAATGAAAGTGAGAGACTCAATCATACCTTCCATTTCAAAGTAAACACACACACAAAATTCTGTGTTCATGTTGGCTGAAAAAGACTCATTGAAGCCCCTGCTGTGACCTAAAGTGACAATTCAAATAAATGACTTGCTCCTTTGGCCATCCTGTTTTAGTTTCCTCTGGACTACATAAATGAGAATCTCCCACTTCAATCTCCTTCTTATTACGCCTCTCTCTGCCATCTTCATTTTCCGTCTGACTCCTTCCACCTCTTCTATTTTCAGCCTCCGTAACGCATCTCAGCTGCTGTCCCTTTGCAATTTCATTTCCCAATAAATGCCCCTTCAAGTTTGCTTACTCTTGTGTTGGGGCAGCTTCAAATCCAAAACCTTAAAAGAAGATATCAACCATCATGGCTTTAAAACAACACCATGACCGATTGTCCTCTAATCCCCTCTGAGATTAGAACTTCAGGTCTCCCTCTTTAAGAGGCATCCCCATTAAAATGTAATGACACAGTGGACAGTTACCTGCAGCAAGACGAATGTCAGTCCTCTGAAACGCACTGAGGTCTGCGATATTAAGCAAGTATTTCATGGTTTGACTTTGTGGGAGCAAAAATTAAGTATTCTATCACTTTGAGCTCTGAATTTTAATTCCCCTATAAATTAGGGATGTCCTGATCAGGTTTTTTTGGTCCCGATCCGATTCCGAGTCATTGGATTTTGTGGATTTGCCAATACCGAGTCCCGATCCGATACTTTTGTAATACATTTAAAACATGAACAAATTGAATAAACATATTTGTGTTGTCCCTTATTTATATTTCATTACCTTCTTTTATCATTAAAAGCTCAAATAGAACACTTCTGTGAAGTAGTTTTAATAAAAAGGTAAACATAGAACAAATATAAATAGGAAAAGAAATAAGTATTTTCTTGTTCTATAAGTGATGATTAGTCATGAGAGAAAGTTTAGTGACTAGCTTTAATACCTTTAGAGCTATTGGAACATTTTTAACCAAATACGATTCCTGTCCTCATTTAAAATTCTAAAATTAGAATGATGTCTTTGTTAAGCATGAATTTGATGAGTGTGCATAACTAGCTCGTATCATTAGAAACATGTATTAGTTTTTGTTTTAGATTATGTGATTTGTTTTTTAAGCACCTAAGACATCACATTTTTGGTTTTATTACCATAGTAGTTAATTTTTCTTAACTTTTCTTTCTCTGTAAGATAAATAAAACAGGCATATCACAGAACAGCACGGGTCCTAAGGAGGTAAATCACGGAGCTAGCATTTATCTTAGCACAGTTAGCAGCTGCTCTGCAGCTGTCTGTTTGCAGCATGAAGAGCTTAACATTAAAAAGAAAAAAAAAACTATCTTTTTCTGTCAAAATGCCTTTATAGATTGTTGTTTACATTGAGACAAACTAAAAGAGACACTTGTCAGTTTTAAGCGTTTTTAAAAGCGTTATTGATCCTGGAAGTAGTTAAACTGCTGCCGTTTCTGCTATGTTTTACGACAACAACATTTTGTAATTTGTTCATAACATGCCGACATGTAGTGGAGTATTTGTCCGGAATATTTAGATTGAAATATAAAGCGTTGATCATAATAAGAATAAATGAAATATCTGATAATGATCCGGTGAGAATGTCCTACACCTATTGAGTCATCAACCACGTAATCGGCCCCGATTTCCGATCACGTGATCGGATAGGGAGATCCCTACTATGAATACAATTAGAAAATAATTGATAAATCATGGTTATAAACACATGAAAGAAGGCTGAATTCAAATCTAGCTGGTTTTGAAGCATTTAAACCCATATAGTTTGCAGAGTATTTACAGAATGTAAAAGTTTTTGTTGCAGCTAGCTGTTGCTTGCTCCCCAAAATTTGACCTCTGTCTAGGAAAGTCAAAAACATGTATCTTTTAGATTGATTCTATATTCATTATATTCTACCACATTCCAACCATTAATTCCACCTTCCCCCAAAGAGTTCAGCTCTCTGACTTTAGAGCCAATCTACAAACTTACAGGGTTTAACCGTCATCTAAATTCCTAAGAGTCACTTGGAATACAGATCAGGAGTTTGATAATCATTCAAATCAACAGGATTATTATATGAAACCACTTCATTGGTATCTTAATTAAAATTTATGAGGCTTTACAAGTTTGGTCACGACTCACTCACAAGCGTGCCGATAGCTGCTAGATAGTTGACGTTTTCAAAATGGTTCACTTGTGCCTGTATCTTTACTATAGTTTATATTGCCGCCCTCAACATATTTAGGTCTGGAAACTATTCCAAATGTCCTCTAATTTAAATGCATCTACCTCTTCTAAACTAAAATATTAAGAACGGATGACAGATACTTACATCTCATAGACTGCATTACTATTTCTAGCCTTAGATAAGGAATTTTTTTCACACTGCTAGTTACTAGGAAAGCTAAAATTTGTTTATTGCCCATTTTTCTAATTGATAAAATTTGTTGCTGACGGGAAGCAGACTACTGACAGTTTTTCCTACACATTCTCACTCCCAACTCGTCACATATAGAAGTATAGTTCAGGCCCCCTCTGTCTTGCTTTTTGACGTTTTGGGTGTCCCTAATTTGTAGTTTCTTTTGATGCGGTACTTGATCCGGAACCAGTACCGGGTTAGGGTACTGCGTTCAGGTTAGGGTACCAGTAATGGTCCGCGTCCTGAAGGTTGGGGATCCCTGATTAGTGTATCCACTTTTTCCCTGTCTGTTGCCTGCTACCAAGCGGCCCTCGGATCGTTGCCGGTTTGCGGCTCAGAGGTTGGGGACCCCTGATTTGATGAGAACAGCCATCATTTTTTGTCAAAAAAACGACAAGTTGGGTATACCCAAAGCGTCAAAAAGTGATGTGGAGGGGGCCAAAACCATCCATCAATATATGTCAAGTTGGGAGTGAGAAAGTGTTGGCTTTTGTATGTAGGAAAAACATTTGTAGCTAACAAATCAGAGAACTGATTCTTTTACGGTTGGTTCTCACAGTGCCTTCCTACCAATTCTTTCTCAGCTACCAGACTACCATATTTAAGTCCTACTCTAGACAAAAAAAAGTTTGAAAGTTTTATGTTTTAAGTTCTATTTACTTTGTTGGGGGACTCTAAAAATGTATGCATGAGGACGACCATGTTTTAGTTTCATTACGAGAGTAGTGGAGCCATGCCCCGCCAAATTGTCTTTTTAAAAAAAATTGCTAGTTTAAGAACCCTTCAGTCAAAGCTTTGATTAAAACCTTAAGCCTAAGTCACGTGCACCTATAAAGGGGGTTGACTCGTAAGGGCACTGAGGGTTTTCGGGTTGTCTTGGCGCAGAGGGTCGTAGAGAGTAGTGGCCCCATCTTCAGGTTTGTGCAACCACATCAAGAAATGACAAGAAAATGGAACGTATGATTGTTGCGCATGTGGTAGGTGTATTTTGAAGTATTTGTGAGGCTAATGCAAGTTATATGTACTTTTGCGGTCGTACTGTGTCTTTACACCACACTCGAGTTGTGAATATGGTGCTTGCACTAACTCTTTACTGACCATGCACAAATGCCACATGCACAGGACGTGCAGGTGATACAAAAGTGCCCATATGATGCCCGTAGGACGTCCACACAAACTACGCCCTGATTGCCTAATTTCTAACGGTCAGTCTGCACACAAGGAGTGCACACTTATCAAGGATTTATGAGGGTTTAAATTAAAAGAAAAATCTCTATGACGCGTCTGCTCCACCCTTTCTTACCCTTGGGTGTTGTATTGTTTGCAATGACCAGTCACACACAGCATGCCTGTAAGAAAATAAAAATTGCATGTATGTTTTCACTCTATGGGCTCATCAAGTGTTCTGTGTGCTCCAAAAGGTTTTGCTAAGTTTTTACCCATGGACAACATTAATTACAACATGACCTTACTCTAAGCCAATGACCAGCCTGGGAGTAACACCTCAAACATGCACCTGTTTCTCCTCCTCTGCAAAACAAGAGTGGACTGAGGGAGGTGTGCTATGTATCGTTCTAGAAGATCCCTACAAACGATATGTAATTAGTAAGATGCAGTCACTTCCCAGCCAAAGCTAAACGTTTATGTAAAAACGCAAGTTGGAAATGAAGGTGCTGTTACACAGGCCACAGCAAACTTTAGACAAAACAGCTCAAAGCTACAAGAGTTAAAAAGCATAGAAGATGAGAGGACTATAATTACTGTTTTATCTGGACACCCAACCACCAAATCAAATTAAATCGGTCACCTTAATAAAAGTTCTATGCTTGTTCACTTCATGAATTAATTAAAAAACCAATTAGTAAAATGCTGATTAACAATTAAATGACCTTGGAACGCACTAGCAGAAAACTAGTCATCAGCTAGGTTTTTGGTTCTTTGTATAAACAAAGCATTTAATGTTGTTTGAAAGAAGATCATGGGCGCTTCTTGGCACATTCTTCCAATCAACGGGTTTCACCAGTGACTCCATGCTAACCGTTTTCTTCCATTTTTCTATGGACCTACAACCAACGGAGTTCAAAAATTGTATGGCTCAATCGGGCTTAATAGGTCCATTTGATAATGGAAACTGTTACGACGTCAGATAAAAAAGGGAACCCAGGAGCAGGAAGGACTCAAAACAGACGGGAAACTAAAAAATAACGTTTAATTGCACTCGCAGAGACCGCAAAACAAAGGCAACCAAACAAGACTCTGCGACACTGAAAACCCAAAAGATCGTAACATAAATACCTGTGATAATACCAGGTGAGAGCAAAGGAGGAGGGGCAAACACTGCTGAACGTAACAGGAAACGCTCAAAATACTGGACCGTACTCTAACCCTCAGTGGAAACGAGGCACAAGCTTCTTTTTGTACTTTTTTGTTAAGTAAAACCACAGCATCCACATCTAAGTTACAAACCAGGCAGCCATGACACTATTGAAAAAAATGTGAGCAGCATGACGCAATTTCATATGATAAAAACGGAACCACACAAAGGCCGCAGTGCAGGCTGGTATAGAACAGCCTGAATGAGACTTGTGGCTTCCAGATTGCGGATTTCAGTTTGTTTCAGAACCTCTGGCATCAACACATAGATCACAATAAAGTGGGGTGTGCCTCCTCTGACAGCTACAGTTAACACATGACTGTCACCCCAAAACAAAAGCCAGCATCCTAGGTGCACTGATATTTATGTCGGAGGTAAGCACTCAGGGAGGTTTGCTGGGGGGAGTGGTAGGTGTTAAGCGATGCAATCAAAGCAGTGGAAACAAGAAAGGGATTGAATGGGTATGGGATCTCGATAGAGGAATGCAGAGGAAATTCTGATAGGGAAAGGAAGGATATTGAAAATGTTGTCGCGATTCAAAGACTGTGACGATTCGTGTAGAGAAAGATGGAAGCTATTGACCTGTGAAGAGATGTGGGTTTGACCACAGATGGAGTTTTCAATTATTTTTTTTTAAAATAACAAAGCATAATTAACACTCTGTTAGATAAAGAAGGAATAAGGTAACTTATCATAAATTTCAGCGTAAGACTAATGTGATTGTCATCCATATGTAACTATCAGCCTAGTATGGGGGTGTCTAAATGTGAGGTTAAAATGTATGAGAGCCAACCAATCAGCCTGTATTCTTTGAACCATTATAATAATAATAAATGAAAGTGAATTATTTAAGGAAAAGTAAATTGGGGATTTTATGTTATTGGGGATTATTGTCAGGATTCAGAGCTCTGTCTCCCCAGGAGTCATCTCCTGAGTTCTAACACTACATCTCCCAGCTGCCCCAGCACACAGTTCTGGAATGCAGCTCACCTGACTCTTATCTGATAATCAACCACAAAAAACACAAGCAGCGCATTGTTTATGCCACTCTGCCTGAATAACCAAGCATTTCTATTTGTACCTGATCTTCTGTTTCTGACCATGCCTAGTCTCTGATTGCTTGCTGCCTGCCCTGAACCTTGCCTGGAGCCTGACAACTCCCATGCTTGTGATTGACCTCTGTCTGTCTAACCCTGATTTAGCTTTGTGGACTTTTAGCCGTGCTTAATTCCCGTCTGATCTAATGAACATGCTGCAAGTGGAACCAGCTGTCTGCCTGTTTGAGACAGTTATTTTATTTACTGAGATTATTTTTATTTTCTTCACACAATACTTTACTGAGTTTAATTTTTGAAGACCAGAATCAAATCTTGAAAACAAACATTAAAAAAAATCTAAGCTCATATAAAATGTTAAGTATTATTCATATTAAAACTTCTACATTTAAATAATTTGAACAGGAAAAGAACACATATAGTTATTTTCTTCAAACCACTAGAGCTGTAACGAGTATCAAGGTGCTCGAATACTCACGATCTGCTCTAGAAAATTTGAATATGAATATTTCCAACGTTCAAGATCGTTGATCTTTATAAATATTGTAAAGTGTAGTAAAATATTATCAAAATATTATCCGGGGACAATGTATTGTTGCTTTGGAATGCAGATTAATGTTGGTTTTTAAGTTTACAAACTAAAAGCCGAAAGAGCAGCGGTACCATCACCGTAAGTAAACACATCTTTGTGACGGTGAAGCTTCCTGTTTCAAAGTAAAACTAACGAGAGTTATTTCCATTCAAAAACTGAGACTGAAGTTCTGTTCACTGATATAACTTCTGAAAAAAGGAATTAGCTTTAACACCCCTTTAACACTGCTTTTAAATGATCCAAAACATCAGTGTTTCTTTTCCCTTTTTATGTTACTGCGAACTTAAACAGAAGATTGTTAAAAGAAAAAAAAAGTTTAAAATGACAAACAGCATTTCTTTCTATCTGAATCTTTGTGGGGTTTTTTTTTTTATCGGTTTTGTTGATTCTGATCTCCTGTTTTAAACAAAGGTATAAATCAGGGGTCACCAACCTTTTTGAACCTGAGGGCTACTTCATGGGTATTTAGTCATACGAAGGGCTACCATTTTTAAATAACAAATTTTGTTTAGTTATAGTTAGGTATACATTATTAATAATGAAAAATGATACTCCTTTTTGCAAAGACACTGATTTCTCACTATAATTATCAACAATGACAACAAGCTAGGAAACAAATATCAATATTCAGCACTTAATTAATCTCAGTAATTGTTACATTTTCAGATGTTCGCTTAGATTTCATGGGGAAAACGTCCCATTTTCCCTGTGTTGTACCACGTTAATCAATTATGTAATCTTAAAGAAAAATCAACTTACACATTTTTAAACAAATCGTGTCACATTTTGAACTAAAGACCAAATCTGCAACATTTTCAACAAAATTAATGATCTTTGAAGTGGAATAGGTCAGAGGTCACCTAAACTTATCTAAAGTTCTTGTATCATCAACATATTTGTAAGACATTTAGATTTTTAATTCTAAGTGTAATAAAAAAAATATCAACAGAATTTAATTTTAGATATCGCTCACAAGTGTGTTAATTTTAGAAGAGACCTGAGGGCACCTTGTGGGAGCTTTGAGGGCTACCTGGTGCCCAGGGGCACCACGTTGGTGACCCCTGGTATAAATAATGATTAAAACCAAATAGTTTCAATTTTCATCCATCCAGTAAACAGACATTCACATAGCAATTAACATTATGGTAAATGGTAAATGGCGTATACTTGTATAGCGCTTTCTACCCTCCTTCGATGGCCCAAAGCGCTTCACAGTCACAGAACCATTCACCCATTCACACACCCATTCATACACTGGTGGTGGCTCCGCTGCCGAACACCGGCGCCAACCTCCCACCAGAGGCAATTTAGGGTTCAGTGTCTTGCCCAAGGACACTTCAACACATTATATTAAAAAGTAAGATTCATGGTTCTATTCGTGAATTGTTGAACTTGATTCGTGAATGGAATCAGATCGGCATCACAGAAACATCTAAATTTGCTCCTCACTCATGCTTGGCCTGAAGGTAAAGTAGCCAGATTTGGTTACAATGGCTTATAATGTGCTTCAGCCAACCACAGTCAGCAAATTATATACACAATTCTTCGAATGTGCTTGCACATTACTGTTGTCCCTATCTCTCACAGACATCTTCGTCTGCCTCTCCTAGAAACCAGAAACAAGCTGCTTTGATTTGGTCTCCTCAGATTCTGCGTAGTGTCAGACAGGTTTTCCCTTTTGTTCCTCAATATTGAGTATAAAACACTGAGTCTTATTAAATCCTCTATAAGATTCTGTTATACAGCTGTCAAAGCAATAGCTTTGTTTGGTGTCTCTGCAGAAAAGCATTGTAAATGAAAATTTATGGAGATTTTTGGCTTTTTGATTCTTACTAGGTTTTGTCATTATATTTTAGAACTGATGACCATAACATTGAAAGATACGTTATATATAATAAAGAGTGGTTGTCTCGTTTAACCCAAGGATATGTAACTCCAGGTTAGGAGCACAGCTGTCCTGCTTCGTTCTTAACCCTTTAACACCAGAACTTTCCATTCTTTCGACTACCACAGCTTTTCAACCATTTATGCAGTTAAGATAATACCAGGGGATTCTCAAGCAGAGAAAAGCAGCCTTGTGCTGATAGGAAGTAGGGCTGTGGATCGTTACTCAGGTGACGATCCAATTCGATTCACGAATCGAACCACGATTCTTATTTTTAATATAATGTTTATTGCTATGTAAATGTCTACTTACTGGATGGATGAAAATTTAAATTATTTGTATTTAATCATTATTTACACCTTTATTTAAAAAAGGAGATCAGAATCAACAAAACTGATAAAAAAAAAAATCCCACAAAGATTCAGATAGAAAGAAATGCTGTTTGTCATTTTAAACTTTTTTTTTTCTTTTGACAATCTTCTGTTTAAGTTCGCAGTAACATAAAAAGAATACAAATCACTGATGTTTTGGATCATTTAAAAGCAAAACGTTAAAATTCTCTCCACAGTTTTCTATCCACAAAGTTCGTAAATATTTTACGTTCTAAGTAGGGCTGTAACTAATATTCGGGTGTTCGAGTACTCGCGATCTGTTTCCGAAATTACGAGTACGAATATTCGCGACGTCAAAGATCGCTGATTCGCGATCTTAATAAATGTAGTTAATTGTAGTAATATATTATCAAAATATGATCATGTCATATCATATGATATGATATTTTTGCTCTGAAATGCAGATTAATGTTGTATCGTAAGCTTACGAAATAAAACAAAGCCGAAAGAGCCGCCGTTCCGCCACTGGAAGTAAACATTTTCGTGACAGTGAACTTCCGGTTTTCAAAGTAAAACTAACGAGAGTTTTTTTCCGTTCAGAAACCGAGACTGAAGTTCCGTTCTCTGAAAAAACTTCTGAAAAAAATAATTAGCTTTAACACCGTAAAACGTAAACCGTGTAGATCAGCTGATACTGATGGGAAGAGAAGTGGCTTCTGACCGCAATGCAACATGTTATGTTAGTAATGTGTTGCACATTGATGCAAAGCCGATAAGAAAATCCAATTTCTCTGAGTCAGAATCAGTTAATTTAACCACTCTGGCCTTGCAACTTGTTCGGGATGGACACATCTAATGAAGCTAATCAACAAAAGGAGGACTAAAGAAATCTGCAAAACCAGTAGATCTGGCATAGAGAAGGAGTGTCAGTCCTCGAGGGCCGGTGTCATACATGTTTTTCAACCAACCGGCCAGTGGCCAAACACACCGGGATAATCAGAAGAGATAAGGCTTCTGGACAGCCCTCCAGGACTGACTTATGTAGACAAATCATGCCTCAATTTCTGTATTGTTTGTCTTGTCAGCAGATTTTTTAACAAGCTTTGGATCCCACCTGAAACATTCCATCATCTCTGTGAAAACCAAACATACTTTTTTTTTTAAAGTAAGAAAGTAGTTTTCTTTGAAGTATCTGGAAAATTGTAGTTTCAAGTTGGGGCATAGGCAGGTTGATAGTTTGATCCATTCCTAAAGAATTACAAACAAGTCTGAATCCGCTAACAATCAGCAGGAAACCATACCACCAGATCACTGGAGGAGAACAGGAAGTGGAGGAGGCTGACGATCCCAGAGAAAAAAAGCGAAGATCTGATTGCAGATAAAAGCCGCAGCAGTTTGCAGAGTCCTTCAGAAATAGGATGTTGTTATAAGATTTATCTGCCACACTGATCTCACTGCCAATAATTCACAAGGGTCAGAAGCTCTGCTGCAAAGCCAAGAGAGGGCTTTGAAATGAAAATCCCCCTCCAGCGGAGACCCAACAGAGGCTTCCTGGTCTGGGGGGCTTAGGTTCCAACACTTTATTTAGGCCTGTTGGTGCTAAAGTGTCTGAAATACAAGAACAGGATGAAGAAATTCACAAACAAGAAGCTGAGTTTCAGGCCAGTTTTCACCAATCAATGAGTTTTAGAAACAAGCTTTGACGTTATTAAACATCAGTTCAATTCATTTTCTCAATCGGGTTCATTGACGAATTTTCATTGTTTACATGTACAAGTATGTCTGCTAAAAGACTGCTTTATACTTGAGGATCAAGTTTTATCCTTTCTCTCTTTGAATCAAGGCAACTGTGAGGATGAAAATGTTTGTTTAACATCCAGCTGCACACTTTCTGTCATTCTTGATGAAATCGAACATGTCCGAGCACCAGCAGGACTGGAGCACACGCACAGGCAGGTGCAAGGTGAACTATCATGTGAAGATAACATGATGAGACATGTCCAGAAATCCTCAACATCATTCCCAACCAGCTGAGAAATTCCCTTTGGTTGAAAGTGTATTCTTTTCTTACATTGGACACCACATAAAATGGCAGAAACATCGCAGAAACCAGTCTCACACTAGGTTCAGAAGTTAGGAAACCAGCGCTTGATTGACACATACGTGCAACTTATTTCAGTTAAAACGAATAACAATACAGTTTAATGAATAATTTATAACACATAATGATGAGATAGCATAAACTGGTCAGAGTTTGAAAATTTTACCAGCCAAAAAACTATTAATATACAATGTTTAGACTGAAATGTTAAATGCAAGCAGAAAAGTTCTTGTTTATTTCTTTGAGCGTGTAAAATTACGTTTAAAAAACCCAGAGTGACTGAGAGAAAAGATCATTTGTTGCATTCTCACTGATGGCAATTTGTGGGTCAAATTTGTGTTGGACGCCCCTCTTTTGACACACATTAAATTCACTGATCGACTTTTCAAAAGAATATGTTAAGATATTTGAACTTTACTCGCACTGCACCCCCCAAATCAAGCTGCTGCGAGAGCGTCACCACCAACGGGAAAAAAAAACGCTGCTGGGCCTCTGATCACATCTGAAAATTGACAATCTTTATCAATGTAGTAGATTATAGTGTATTTTCATACAGTAAAATATTAATTTCTCTGAAATACAGAATAATGTTGGATTTTAATTTATAAACTAAAACAAAGTCGAATGAGCGGCGTTTATTGTCACCGGAAGTAAACCCATTTTCAAAATAAAGTGTCAGTGAAGCTTCCTGTTTTTAAAGTAAAACTTCCGTGAGCTTTTTTTTAATAATTGAAAATATACTTTATTGTTTTATATCGCGATATATATATTATTGCGATATCAATAATTTATATTGTGATAATTTTTTTTTCCATATCGCCCAGTAATACTGTGAACACAGAAAAGAAATCAATTTGATCTATGAGGCAAAAATAAAGATCCAAAATGTAAAAATCAATTTCTAAAAGGGATGTAACGGATCACAAAACTCTCGGTTCGGATTGTGAATTTAATTGCTCACTTATTTTGTTTTTAGAACAAAAAAGCGGATTAATTAGACAACTTGTTGATCACTGTAATCCTAAACCATGAACGATTCATATGAACAGAAACATTTAAAATAACTTAGAGGAAGAAGATTCAAAGAAGATTTATCACAGGGTTAAAGTTTAGGCAAGATATTCCCCGGTCCATTTCAGGGTTTTCCAGCACATGTTGAAATACATTTCCATAAAAGCACCAATATTCTGTTTGTCAAAACAATAAATGATGTGTAACTATGGGATAAACAATGAAAATAAATCAATCAATTTTATAAAAATCCAACAAAGTGATTCTCTAAATTGTATTTTTTCAGTCTTCTACAGTTGAGGTGAATCTATAACAAACATTACAAACCTTTATTTTCCCAAGTCCACTTCCTTTGGAATTCTATGGCTTCACCCAACTGACCAGCAGCTTCTCTTCACAATCTCCCTCTCCTGCTTTTCTTCACTTTGCTGTATTTATCTTAGTGTGTTTCCCTTGAAGAGCTGCTGCTACCCCTATTAGCATTTGATTATGTCTTCATGTAAATCTTTACAGTGACTAGCTAGTTTGATATCTAGAGAGTTGAAAGTGAAGCCGCCCCCGAACACAGTAACGGATCCTCAACCGTCCATCGTTTCAAATTCTGAAGAGATGCAATTAATTCTTCCTGCCTCCATTTCCATTACAGAGAAAACCAGTTACTTGCTCTCTATGACCTCTCATCTCACCCACTGACCCGTGCAGCTCTTTCTTATCAGCTGCAGATGCCTTGCATCATAACTGCAATAAGGGTCTAAACCAAAGCCCAAATGTCAAAAACGACAGAGAGATTGCTCCTGGTCTTCTTCAGATCTTATTACAGTCTATGGTCTCTAGGGCTGGACAATAACATTATATATCGCAATAGAACTTTTTCACGATAGAAAAATGAGTCTATCGTGATAGACTTTTGTTAAATCGACACAAGAGAAGACCCTCCCTCTTGTCCAATGAGAATTGAGTATCACAAGGGTGGAAACAGTGCTTAGAGTGAATATTCATGTGTGTTTTTTAAAGTTCATGATTTTATGATTGAGAAGCTTCCTGAGAAAAAAATTAGAAGGCGCTGTCTACACCCTGAAGTGGCTGCAAACTTTATCTCCCATCTCGAAAACCAGCAACCAACCTTTTCATCCATTCTATAGATTGTATCATTCACCATTTCAGTAATAAACTCACCACAATTCTGGACAAAGTTGCGCCTTTAAAATTAAAAACTGTAAAAGAGAAAGCTCCCTGTCCCTGGAGAACCCTCAATATAAAGAAACTAAAAATAATGACAAGGAGGGCGGAACGACAGTGGCGCAAAACAAAACTTACAATACATCATCAAATTTATAAAAGAACACTAATACACTACAATAACTCAATAAAAAAGGCAAGGCAGGACTATTTCTCAAAATTCATTGCAGAAAATAAGTCAAAGCCAAAAATCCTCTTTGCCACAATAGACAAAATAATAAACCCAATCGCTGGTCCACCCTCCACCTTTAGCAATAAAACCTGTGAGGAGTTTGCAGTCCACTTCACCACTAAGATAGATGACATTAGGTCATCTATCCTACAATCTCCTGTTGGTCTTCCTACTGCATGTTCTCCTATCAGTGAGAGAACGCTCGACAGTTTTGTCTTGGTTGATGCTGCAATGCTCCGACAGGTGATGTCTCAAATGAAAACCAAAACCTGTTCTCTTGATCCCATCCCCACCTCACTTTTTAAGTCAGTTTTTACATCCTGTGAAGAAGAGCTGCTGAGCATCATGAACTGCTCTCTTCAGAGTGGAGTCTTCCCTGCATCCCTAAAGACTGCAATGGTGAGACCCATTCTGATGAAGGGTGGTTTAGATGTCTCCAACTTAAACAACATCGGCCAGTATCAACCTGTCATTTTAAGTAAAATTTTAGAAAGCTTGTTTTTACTCAAATGAATGATTTTATTAATGAAAATAATATTTTAGAAAAGTTTCAGTCAGGTTTTAGAGCTCACCATTCAACAGAGATGGCACTGGTCAGGGTCTTAAATGATCTCAGGTCCAATGCTGACATAAAAAGTATCTGTTTTAGTCCTACTGGACCTGAGTGCAGCCTTCGACACAGTTGACCATCCTATCCTTTTAAGCAGACTCCATGACATGGTTGGTATTACAGGCACAGCTTTGAACTGGTTTAAGTCCTACCTCACAGATAGAGATTTTATTGTTCAATTAAAATGATTTTCCTCTAAAAACACAGACTGACATGTGGGGTGCCTCAAGGCTCCATCCTGGGTCCCACACTTTTTAATCTATACATGCTTCCACTTGGTGACGTTATCAGGAGACACGGCATTAACTTTCATAGCTATGCTGATGACACTCAACTGTATGTAGCTGTGTCTCCTGATGACATGGGACCCATGGACAGCCTTTTAAACTGTATTTTAGATATTAAAAAGTGGATGGGAGAAAACTTCTTGCAGCTCAACCAAGACAAAACTGAGGTCTTGGTTTTTGGTTCTGAAGCTGAGAGAGAAAGGGTCCAAGTGTATCTGTCTTCCAACTGTATGAATGTTTGTAACACAGTGAAGAACCTCGGCGTGACTCTAGATGCAGATCTTAGCTTTGAACAACACACGAATCAAGTCACAAGAACTGCATTTTATCTCATTTGAGGAATTTGCCGAGTTAGACCCTTTCTCTTCGAAAGCCAGTGCGGAAATCTTAATTCATGCTTTTATTACATCAAGAATAGATTACTGCAATGCGCTCCTCTCTGTGTAAAGAAAACTACACTTAACCGCGTGCAGCTTGTACAAAAACTCAGCTGCACGCCTTTTAACAAGAACCAAGAAGAGGGAGCACATCACACCAATTTTGAGATCTCTGCACTGGCTCCCTGTCAGTTTTAGGATTGATTTTAAGATTCTTTTAATTGTTTATAAAAGTGTACACGGTCTTAGTCCTTCTTTATATCAGATTTACTTTTAGCTTATGAACCTCCTAGAGCTCTCAGATCTTCAGGCGCAGGCCTGCTGGAGTCCCGAGAGTCAGGACTAAAATCCACGGCGAGGCCTCTTTTAGATATTATGGGCCTCGTCTGTGGAACAGTCTGCCTGAGGATGTGAGGCTTCATCCACTGTTGAGGTTTTTAAAAAGAAACTAAAGACACATTTATTTAATTCAGCTTTTAAGTAAATAGTATTTGCAATTTAACATTTTATGCGTATATTTATCATATCTTACCATGTATTTATTTGTTTTATGCCAGTTAGTGAAGTTTTACCTCCTATGTATTAACTTATATTTTATCACTTCTTTTTTTTTAATGTGTGTTTTTTATACTTTAGCTGTTTTATATTTTGTCTATTTTATTGTTTTAAATCTGCCCACGAGCGTTTTCTCACTCTCGGCTGGGGTGTTTGTGTTCAGGCTCATGGGGTCATGATACTGCTTGTCCACTGGCCTTCCATGTTCGTTGTCCTCTGGGCTGTCTGGCCTTGTGTGCCCAGTTGGGTGCACTGGGCCGGGGGGCTGGGGGCGTCGAGCTGGGGGTGCTGGGGATGAGCGGGGCGTGCCTCATGTTGCCTGGATGCTGACAGTCCAGCCAATAGGAGGACAGGGTGTACAGCGCCTTCAGGTTGCTCCTCAGTGACCTGTTTGCTCTGCTTTTTTATCTGTTTGTTTCTGTTTTTATTGTTATGAGGGGCTTATGTTTTTATATTACTGCATGTGTGGGGTATAGTTTTTCTTGTATTTGTTTTATGTACAGCACTTTGAGCTGTTTTTAACTGGAAAGGTGCTATATAAATAAAATCAATTTGAATTTGAATTTGAATATTACCTACAGTAGCAGGCTTGCTAATATCACATAGCATCAGCACAAAGTAACAGAGAAAACGATAATAAGTTAAATAATAACTCCGGTGAAGAGGATGCAGATGAAGGCTCAAGTGACGATTACGTTGTTGGACGGACGGGGTAGAGAAGTTCCCTCGTGTGGAGGTATTGTGGTCATTTAAAGTCAGACAAAAGCAGTAACGAGTGCTGCAAATAGTGCAGAAGGGATATATCCTTCTAAAACTGGAAATACCAACAAACTTTTTCATCACTTAAAGCTGTGCCATATATAGTGTGATTTATATCATTATCACCTGAAATGAAAAACTTTATCGCAATATAAAAAAATGTGATATCGTCCACCCCTAACGGTCTCTATATCACGCTTATAAGTTTCCACAGATACTTTAATCCATCTGGTGCATTCATATAAACCATGTAAGGAATGATGCTGACCTGCCATGTCTAACTACCACCTCTTCAAGAGTCGGTGGTTTGGCATTCAATTGATGGTCTAAAATTCCGAAGCCAGCAGGAATATCCAGTGGGAGCCTTCACATTCTCTCTCTAAGACCCCTTTAGAGTTTTAGACATGCCCACTGCATCACTTTTCTCTTCATTAAATTTATAAGGATCTTACTCCTGCTTTCTCTATTTTCCATCTGGCTTTTTCTGATCTTCTTCTCATTTTCAAGCTGCTGGTGTAACCCTTCACTATATTTGAAGCTGTCTGTGTAGTTTCCTCCCTGACTTTTTTGATTTACTTGAGCCTTTATTCCTTTTTGACAAAAGGAGAATCTCTTTCCTGCAATCTCACTTACTTTTTCTCAATAGGTCCATTCAATTTTTCTGACATGTCAGTGTGGTTTGAATGACCTGTGCTCCACCCACTCTTCTCGTCTGATCTTGGACAGTAAACTATAGTTTCTTAGTCTTTACCTGTCTTCACTCCAAATTCTCCTGATTCCTTCCTCTGCTGCCCTTTAACACTTCTTCCTGAAAACTTTGGTTCCTGGCCGATGGATAGATTTCACCTGAATAACATGATTGACTTTGCATGAAAAAAAGTACTCAATGTGGGATTCCAGTCCAACAATACTGCTTACCTTTAAGTAGTGCTGCCACTAGCAGTTATTTCAACAGTCGACTTATCACCAATTATTTTTTCCGATTATCTGACTAATGAAGTCATGCAAAAAGTGGATGTCAAGCACCATCTTAACAATCATTAGAAAACTAAATAAAAATAAAGACAACTAAGATGATAGTTTATTAAACTTTTAATGAATTGTGCAGCCTCTTCATTAGTTTCTGGTATTAAAACAAGATTAAATCAAATGAGGTCGGCATCTGAAACAAGGAGCAATTTTTCACTAAAGAGAAAAGTTTTAGACTCATTGACTCAAATATAACAAAACTGCATTTTTTTTTGGTGTTTAACACTCACAAATTTGTCCAATTTTATTACATTCCAACTCCATTGACAATTAAATTAGTTGTTGACTATTTTAATAGTCAATTAATCGTCGATTAGTGGACCAGTAGTGGCAGCCTTTAAACACATTTTCTGAGGCCCTTTTCTGAAATCACCATCATCTATAAGCAGAGACTTATCTGGATTTGCATTTCATCTGCACTTGATGCTAGTGGTTCTCCTGGTTCTTGTCCTGATCAGTGTCATATCTGTTTCAAGGTTGTCAACTTGATGTCTTGACAGAGTTATTTCCCCCAGCTCTTTATGACTCTACTGCAGAGATGATTCTTTCCTGAAAGCTTAATTCTCGATTATTTTCCAATAGACTCTGCTCTTGTAACTTCTAATTAGCTAAAAAACTTAATCAAAGTAAAGCCATAAACCCAACTGGGATGTCTGTGGGTGAAAAATGGGCAGATCTGTGTAGGGCACGTAGGTGGCAGGAAGCAAAGCAGCAGTAAAAAGTGTTGTACCTGATGTTGATATGGACGTTTAAAATTGCTCAGCGAAATAAAAACTTTGAATCAGTGAATTATCCCGATAAGGATTGCAGAGCTTAGATTTTGATTATTCTTTTCTCGTTGCTTTGCCCCACCCTCGTAATTACTGACCAATCACTGAAGAGATCTGTAGTCATATTGTTTTGTTTACAAGCTTTGATTTGAAACAGAAATGTCCGGTTGAAGGCAGCCTGAATAAAGACCAAGTGCAAGGTTCAAGACTCGATCAAGTGGACTCAGTCCAGACCAACGGAATTTCTAGTGTTTATACATCCTAAGATTTTTTAGTAAATGCTTCAAAAGATTTAATGTGGTCTTCTAACATTGAGACTAAAACACAAGATCTCTGATTACTGACTTTCTAATCAGTTGACACATCAAACTTAATAAATAACAAGCTCTAAAAAGAGTTCACCTGTCACTGATGCAATGACAACTCATTGCAGGTGGTAGGGGTCAAGAACTACTGGAAGCACAAAGACATAGTTAGGATAGCAGGCGCCTACAGGTCCAAGACTGGAGTTTCTATTTAGTCCTCTTAACAATGAGACAGGAAACATCTGCCGTCCTGAGATCCAACAGACAACAGAGCATTGGATCTATGCCATGTTCTGCTGCTAACAACAACAGAAACACAACGTCTTCACAAACCAGATACACTCTTGACAAATTCTACAAATTGTATCTAATCTGACAGCAGCTTCACACACAAAAGCACAGAAACATCTAGAAGCAGAATGGGAGACAATTCCCTGCAAACTGATTAAACATGTTTAGACTTCTCCAGAAGAGATGTCCTGTAAGTTAAGAGTAACGTGAATGAAGGAAAGACAAAAATAATCTAAAATCTGTCTCCTCACAGTTTACCTTAAAGCTTACAGGAATCTGAATGTGTAGCATTTTGGTTGAATAGTATTTCCATGAGTCTAAGAGGATGTGACTCTTCTTGTTTATCTCATTGTTTGTTTTATTGCTCTTCTTGTGTTACTGAGATAAGCTGCTTCAAAAAAAAAGACTTGGCTTTTAAGTAATTCGAATGTTGTGAGGAAATAAATGTCATTATTAACTTCTTTGTCACATTTTTGACATCTACCAAAACCAAAACAAGTCACCATTTAACCAAAAATATCCTCAGTAAACACAGGGAGTAGTGTGTCTTTAAGCCTAAAACCTGTTGTTGCATCCCAGACAGCACTTGTCAGAAACAATAGGCAGTCTTTCACATGGGTTTGGATTGATTTGGCCCATTTAATTTATCAGATTCTTTTTTATTCCTCCAGGTTTTTGGTGAAAACATTTTATACAACTCTTCCCAACACTTTCAAGCAATCCTAGCCCATCACAACCAGACTTTGCTTTGATGATCCTTTTTAGCTACAAGTTTGCTAGTTTGGTTTCAGATGTAAAGTAAATATTTGTCCAAGTTTTGTAGATAAATCAGAAGTTTTTACCAAATGTGAGACAAAACTTTATATTTCACAGATCAATTACTGTTATGTACCTTTACTAATGTTTAAACAGTTCATGGTAATTCTGATGTTTTGATGTGACCTTTTACATCAGCGGTCTCCAACCTTTTTGTGCCACGTACAATTTACAACATTGAACAATATTGTCACAGACCAGCCTGTGAGAGAATGAAGTTGGCATCTAAATTTTTAATTTCTGCATTGGCAGGCAAAAGAAAATTAAAGGTAAAATCTATTAAACATATTAAATTGGTTCTTTCAAAAAGGTAGTGTAGAAGTAGTGTGTGAACTTCTTTAGCATCTTTTACACCTCAATGTTTTCCTATTTTCCAATTAATTTGTGACTTGGTATCTTAAGTTTTATAAATCTATGAACACTATAGATTGAATACTGTATCTTTTTTGTCTTGTGTTTTTTTTTGATTGCTTGAAATAAAAGAAGTAAATTTAGCCTTTGCCAATATTTTCATAATTAGGAACGTATTGTGTCAAAATGACAAAGAAAGTAGTTCAGCATTTGCTCCTTCAATATCAGACAACTGCAAGGCCACATGAATCTTATTTCTTATTCCACCCTCAGTTAATCCCTGGTAATGCTTCTCCAAATTCTTAAATTTGATTTTCCGGACAGTTTTTTCTTGGCTGAGGATATCACTTTTACAGCTGAACCTTTTCCACTAAACTTTTACCCTTACTTCCAGTTTTTTGTTACTATGCTTGAGTGCAGCACTCTGTGAACCACCACCTTGTTCAGTGATGACTTTTGTTGGTTTGCCGTATTTATAAAGGGTGTCAATGACTGTGTTTGGATGTCTGTTCTATACAGTCTTCACCATGATTATGTAAATTCCTGACTCAAACTGAGAGACCAAAAGGCTCAGGAAACCCTTTCCATGTGCCTTGAATTAATTAGCTGATTAGGATGTGACAACATAATTTTCCAGCATTAAATTTTCTCGGTGTAGGCTAAGGCTTATAATTACCAAAGGCCACAATCATCAAATTAATAGACATTAAACCATAAAATAGCTCAGTTAATAACAAAATCCCTCACTGACAGAATATTTTCATCCTTCACAACATTTCCTTTTTTTGGTGGAGCTGTACGTGTAAGTGCATTGAAGAAAAAAAACAAACAAAACTAGAATGGCTTCAGACACACAAAATGCCTTTTTTGTTTGACCAAAGTGTTTCAAATTTAGCTTTTTTTTATGTGCAAATAGACTTAGGTCTGTGCCAAAGCATACACAAGCTGGATTCAGAGTTAAAGAAAAAGGCTCCTTTAAAACAGTGCAGCCATGAATAAAATGGGTTTTGTTGAGGACAATCCACTTTTATTACAGGTGTGCGTAACACAAACAGTCTATTCTTACTAGGGAGACAAAAGATAATTTTAACTGCTGAAAAAATACAAAGACTTCTTCCACTGTCATCAAGTTTTAGTCCAATCTACACAGAAAAACCCACAAAAACTTCCAACAAGGCCAACGTTTCACGTGCCACCTTCTCCTGTGTTCCCTCTTGTCACTGCAGTTTCTCCGTCTATAAAAGGCTAACCAGTATTTACAGCTGTGGGTGAATTACAGTGTTTCAGTTTTGTGTTGCTTCAGCTGTGGAACGACTACAACATATGACAATACGATACCCTATATTACACAGGAGGAAAAAATAGACTGCAACAAAAATGACAACACGATTCAGGGCAGGGAAGGATGAAAGCACTGGAGAAAAACTGAAGCGTTTCTAAAAAGGAAAAGCTTTCAGATTAAATCCCGTAAAGATGAACACACAAAAAGAGAACAAAGCTATATCAATACATAATCATATTACGTGCTATCATAAAGACTATTGGATCTATTTTATTTACATTATCAGATATCACAACAGTCTGAAGCCGTAAAAATCAGCAATGGGGAAGAAACATGAGGAACACATATGGTAGTTTACCAGACACATGATAAACAAGAACCAGTCATTTGCGTTTCAAATACACTGCTCAGAGGAAGCAATTCATGTAAGACAGAAGTTTTAGGAAGCAATATCTTACCGTCAGCAGTTCTTTCTGGAAGGACTTCCTCTCTTTACTCTCCGTGTTGTTGCAGTCCTCCTTCAACCTCTCCAGTACACATGCCACTCTCTCCGGCTCGCTGTCCAGCTCTGCCCGGCAAAAATGAGTCAAGGGCAAGTTGATGTACCCAAGGGCGTCAGCAAATGCCCGCCAGCTGCCTATGTTCTCCATTAGTATAGTCCTTACAGAGGCATAGATGTAGGTGAGGAACTTGCAGGGTTTGAGAATCTGCTCCAGTAACAGGGATGTTGTAAGGTCAGGCCCGCTATAGTAAATGGGTTTAACTTTCCCAACTACAAGCACATTTCTGACATGAACAAGACCAATTTTACCCTGATAATATCCAATGTACCACTCTTTTGTCCACAACTGGCCCTTTAGCTTAATCTTCTCCTCGTTCAACAGAGCAATAAAATCTCCCTTTTTGTACTCAAGCAAGTACTGATTTTTTGTTTGTCGAATGACAGTTTTGATTAGTTTCCCAAACTTTAGGTTGTTGATTTTGCGGTCGTGGAAGACAGGGTATTTGGTGGCGACAGCAAGAGGAGACAAGACTATCTTTCCCACTTCCTTCTTTTTGAGGAATCGTCGTTGCACAGATGTCTTTGGACCTGCTTTGGGTGGAGGGGTTGGTGTCTGGACGCAAAACTGAGCCAGTATACAATCTTGATCATCTTTGACCTGAATTCTTAACGTGAAATCCGAAACATCTTCAGCATTGCGTGAGGAAATGACAAAGACCAGTCTGCTCACTTTTCCGAGTTTGACCTGGAATCCCCGGACCACCCTGGCCTGTTCGCTAGCTTTTACCTCATAATTGGCCATGTTGGAGTAAACGCCAACATGGAGATCCTGAGGTCTGGACAAAACAAACTGGTGTTTACCCCAGAGCTGAAGTGCAACTGGGGGTGTGGACTGTGCCTGCTTACTGGCATCACTCACCAACAGTGTCTTTGGGGCACAATCATGACCAAACATACCCACAACTGTCTTGAAGGATGGATGAATGTGCTTGGGACCATATACTCCTAATGTGATCTTTTTGACCACATTCTCCCAAACTGTGGAGTCTTGAGGGACAGACTGAGCCTGGGCCACCACACACACATACATGCATGGCTCCAGGTTGTCCAGGCACACCTGAACTGTGTCACCGTACACGTATGCTTGAGGAATGGGGCTGTAAGGTCCTTCCTTACAATCACTTCTCACACATAGGACTTCTGTAGTCTTTCTGCTCTCCATTTTTACAACTACTGACACTTTCATTTCAAGGGTGATGGTGGTTTTGCACTCCATGTTGCTGAGCTTGATCTCCACCACAGGGCTGACGGTGGTGCAGCGGTCATTGTTCAGCTCCAAAGGTGGGTCGAGAAGGGCTTTAATTGAAATCTGTTGGGTGTCCCCTGGTGCCACGTGGCCCTCGGGTATGAGGATGCTAATGTTGGTGTCTGGAAGTTGGACGGCACCCCCTGAGCTATCCAACCGACAAACGATGTTGGTCTCTACCGGCTGTGTCTGTCCCCAGCCAGGGCTCTGGCCCAGTGAATCCAGATCATGGCAAGACCTGGCTAACTTGCGGTGAGTAAGCCAAGCTGTGCGAAAATCCTCCCTGCTCTGAAATTGTTCTGGCGCTGGAGCTTTAAGGCCTTTGAAGAAACCATTTGAGGCCTGAGGAGCATCTGTTTGAGCCTGCAGGATCGACAGCTCAGACAAGCTGTAGGAACGTTTGCTTCTAAAGAAAGGGTTTTCTCTGCGCAACGTCTGCCCCACCTCCAGAGTGGGACTGAGTGGGTTTAAACCGAAAACAGCACTGCCAAGATTGTTGTCGGCAGTGCTGCTGGTAGAGTTTGGCACCGATGGAGAAACCATATCAAAGAGAAGGAGGTCAATAGATTTATCTTTGCTGTTCTGATCAAGTGAGTTTTGAGGACCTCCATTTAGAAAAGGGTTTGTAGAGGTATGGTTTGTTGCAAATGGATTTCCATTTTGGAAGGTCGTGGGTTTCAGAATCACTCCTGACCATTCTCCTAAGAGGTCCATTTCTTTGGCTGCCTCCTCGTTACTCTCTCCCACAGTGTCAATCATTCCGCTGTCACTAAAGGACGAGTCTCTGTAGCTGATGGGTTGGACGTATGCTGCGGGGATATAGCCCATCTCTGTGTTGTTGTGGGCGTACCACCACTCTCCTCCTGATGCATCCAGAACATAAAGCCGATCGCCTTTAGAAAACTTCAGGGTAGTGAAGCTGGATGGGCAGTAGTCCTTAATGGCAACAACTTCTCTGGCTGTTCCGAAGGAAGCAGTGGCATCCAGTCTTAAGGCACTGGGAGAAGGCACTGTGAAAAGAGACGCTGTGTCAGGTTGAAGTAAAACATATATTTTGAAGTGTAAGAAATAAAGACTTAAACAGAAACATTGATTTGCAGGATAATCTCTGAAGTCGTACGTTGGACTCTGTACCTCAAAAATAAAGCTTGAAGTAGGAAGGGCGAATTATCTGGGCTTCACTTCTCATAAGTCAGCTTTTACAACTTTATTGTACTCACAAGTACAACAAAAACAGTTGGGTGGGACAAAGTCAAGTTTTCAGCCCTGCATTTTTCCCCAATGGGTCCAAGTCATTTGCCAATCAAAAAAAAAAAAAAAAAAGACACACATCCCAAAACATGCAGAAATGTAAATGGAGAGAAAATAAGTTTACTCTGATTTGTGCATGCACAAGTCTTGATGTATGTGTAAATTAGGATTTGTCTGTACATAATTATTTATTTGTAACTCATATAATACATTTTACGCATAAGTATAAAAAGAATAAATAAACGAGTAATATATAAGATATAAAAATTACAATATATAAATAAGAAAAAAATAAAGTTTACACGTGCACAAATCAAAATTTAAACATTTTAAAACTAATTACACACGCAAATCTTCAGAATCAGAATTCCGCAATAGCAGTGCGAGGCCCTTCCAAACATCCACAGGGCGGGGAGGCTTGATTGACCCACTGGCCAGCTCCGATCTGCGGTTGTTTTAGAAGGGTCCAGCACCGCCTGCTATCCCCGTGACTGGTGACCAGCACTTGAGAAAGAGCCCTGGTGTTGGAGGCGCTGTCAAGGAAGTGATTGGTTCTAGAAAATGTTTTTAATAAGTGTTTTAAAAATGTTTATTTAGACTTATTTATATGAATTATTGGGCATATTAGTTCAACAAAGTGGGAAAATGTCAAGTTTCACCCAATGTTATTTACAATCTAAGTTTAATATGGTAGATAAGAAAACTCTGATGACCCAGCATTCTAATAGTATTTAAACGCATCTCGCAAGGATGAATCTCTGAGACGTGAAAAGAGTCCCACCACAGATTTGTGCAGAACTGAGGTTTTGTGATTGAGTACCAAGCTTAATTTTTAAAGATTTGTGTGTGTGATTAGTTTCAAGCTGTTGTAATTTTAACTTGTGCATGTGTAAATTGTATTTTTTATTTCATAAATGTATTTCATGAGTTACAAATCAAGAATTACAGAAGCACAAATCCAAAGTTTGGCACAAATCAAGAATATGGACACACAAATCCTAAATAAGCACAAATCAGGAATTACACATGCACGCATGAACAAATCAAGAGTCACGGACACATAACTCGGGGTGTATACTTATTTATTTCCATAACTTTAAGCTCTATAAAAGTCTAAACTACTGAAAAAAAACATTGTCTCCACACTTTTTATAAATAGAAAACAAACAATCAGAAATACTTCGACCCTCTGACATTAGCCCTCTTTTTTAACATGTGAGAACTCCAAAGTAAACCCAATACAATTAATCTACCTGCTTATTTTTTATCAACAGCTGTCAGTTTGTGTTTCTAAGAGTTAAAATGTGTGTTTACTTAGGGACATATATAGTTTTAATCACTGGGAGGTAGCACCAATGACTGACCTAAACAAGACACTCCTTTGACTTTATTCTGCACAGTCAGCCATTTTTTGAAATGCTACAAAGGTGGGTGGATATGTTTGGAATCCTACGTGACATCTATCAAGTGTATTTATGTATATAGTACTGTAGTATTATTCTAATGGCCATTAGCATGTTCCTTTCCAAAAGACACAGGACAAAAATGTTATGGGAGACAACATTTCTACAGGTTGTCTCGCTTAAAAAGATAAGAAAGGACTGTAATGTTTATCATAGATGCACAAGTGCTTTAAGACATGAATGTGGGGAAAAAAACTGAAAATCCCAATAGTTGATATATAACAAATTTACTTGTGTCATAACTTAATGAAGTGGTGACTGTGAAATATTTCTTACCCCAAAATATAACACCTGAGCTAAGTGGCCTTGTGGTAGAGTGAAAGGTCGTGAGTTCAATTCCTGGCTGAGTCATACCAGATTCTAAAAATGGGACCAAAGTCTCCTTGCTTTACACTCAGTACTAAGGGGTTGGATTTGGGGGTTAACCCACCAAATGGTTCCAAAGTGCAGCTGTGTCTGCAGCTCACTTCTCCCTCATGGGATGGGTTAAATGTGGAGAACAAACTTCATACATCCAGTTGCTTGACAACTAATGGGACTTTAAAGTAGCTGGCTGAAAACTTCATTAAAATATGCAACAACATGGAGAGATAAGAAGCCAGTTCCACTTAACCAGTAGGTAAACACATGGTTGGCAAAGAACTTCTGTTTCTTTGTTAAATTTGTTTTTCACTCGAAAAGCTTCGAACTCCATGACCAAAGACATGTATACTTTGATCTGGTAGATGTGACACTTCTTTCAAACTTAAGATAAAAAAAAATGAAATTACAAACCAGATAGATTATTACTAGAAGTTAGAAAAAATGTTATTTCAGAAACAAGCAAAATAAATAGCAAGGAAACAAAATCCTTTACTATAATTTTGGGGTTTGGCGTGGAATTCCAAAATAGCCTATTTCCCATGATAGTCACATTAGTTCCACAAAAAGCCAGAAAGCTTTCACTCTATGATGAAAATGCTATTGGTTTGGATTTATGTATATCATTTGGATGGTAGTTGTTGGCACTAATACCAGGAGTAACACGATATCTGCTCCTTTATTCCAGTTCTGACTTCTCCATAAGGGTGGAAGTGTCTTCTTTCTCGAGTACTGACCTTTGACATCAGTCAGACTGGCCTCGGACACTCCTTCACTGAGGTCGATGAGCGTGCCCTCTGATTTGCAGCGTGGGAGAGAAGTGTTGTTGGTGGCTCTGATCCGATGGGCGGCCATGCTGGCCCCGTCTCTGCGGGTCCCAAACTGAGGTCGTGCTGCTGGAATGGATCTTTTATCTGGGGTCAAACTCAGATGTCAACAGCTGTCCATGAGATCTGAAAAATACAGAGTAGAGTAAAGCGATATTTAGTCTGGTTCCCGCTCTGCTTGCTGCTTGCTGCCTTGGAAAGCACCAGACATGAGAGCTACGCTGCTGTCTGTGCATGGCTGTGTGTGAAAAGGTCAAAGGTGGGTAAAAAAACACTCTGAGACTTTAAAGTCTCACTTTGATCATCTTTTGATCTATTGTAAAAGCAATCCCAGCGGTCTTTTAATTATGATGTTGCCTTTGTTAGCCAAAATAAAAAGAAACTGTTTCCTTGGACATACTATATCTGTAGAGCAGCTGAAGTTTTTTCAGAATTTACTTCTCAATTGTGGGCAAAACTATTAGCACAGAACGATAAGTCCTGTGGTCATTTCCCATCAGCCCTTTACACTGTCTTACACTACGTTGCAGCCCCTCACAACCCCAACCTAATATTAAAGTCCCAACAAATATGGTGAACAATATCAAGCCATCCAGTTGTACAGTTTAGATCCAGATTCCAACTCAGACAAGGAAAACAAAGACGTTCATGGATCTATCCGTCTGCAAGTGGATGCATCAGAATGGAGAGGAGCAGGGAGCTTGTGGCAGACAAGATAGTGTCTGACATCATCGACTGGAAGCGGAAATGAGACGACTTACTCTGACCCCAAAATCCAAACCAAAAAAGTGCTGAGACTTGAAAAAAAAAAAACAGAACAACATGTTATAAAAGCTTAACACGGGCAAAACCATAACTGTAGGGATCGACAGTTAAAATTAATCATTTCTTGAGCGAAACGGGGGGGATAATCAGTTCTTTTTAAAGACCTTCTTCCTCTGGATGTTAATTCCATCCCTCCCTTGTTGTCGAATTTTTTTATGTAGAAACTACTATTCACCACAATCTGAATAAAATCAAACTCCTTTCCCCCTCCTAATTTACTTTTATAAAAATGAGAAAATTCTAAAAGAAGATGTTAAAAACACCATTTTCACTTGAGTGGGTCTTTGAGAAGGGGAAAAAATGCTGTATTTGTACACATCATTTTTGTCATTGTGTAAATATTCGAATGTGTAACACTGCACTTGAATTCAGCCGTAAACTTCTATTGTTCCATTTTCCAAGCAGATACACAGAGCAGGGAGGATGAACTAAAAGGTTGTTCTGCTTTATGGACGTCCTTAAAAAGTTTTTTTTGTTGGAAAACAAGAACCTACTAAACGACAACTTCCCACTGTCTCACGGCGACACTTATCACTTCAAGGGAAACATCCCCTTGTGCTTTTAATACTTTAACAGCCCATTAGCTGAGGCAGAGGTTTTGTTTTGGCATGAAAGACTTGCAGCATCAGCCACTTCGCTGCTCATGCATCTTCATAAACTTCCACAGTGACGCAGTCTCATTAGAACAACAAAAAACTATTGTGGAGTTTCAGCTACTTGATAAATCTGTATCCACTTGAGGTTTGGCAAAGAAATATGAAGGGAATAAATGTTTACTGAGTTTTCACTTTTCTTATAAAAAGTTTTTTCAAAGCTTTTTAATCTTTTAGGCTCCAGACTCGATTCGTGCTGCTTAGCGGTGTGGAGGAGCTCCAGCAGAAACACACATTGGACAGAATGTTCCAGACACACAATACTCTCATGCAACCTTAAAGTCATTTTTCAATACGTATTTAGTCAAATATCCAGGTTATGAAAAAGTGAGATGAAATAAAAACTGCTTTTAAAGGGCCTATACCATGCAAAATCCACTTTTAAATGCATTACAATGTTCACTCCACCATCAGGCTAACACAAACACACACTTTCTCTGCAAAGCTAGCGGTGAACAACAAAAAACTTTCATTTTATAAATAAAACACAAAAGGGGTTTAAGCAAATATACACTTTGCGTGTCAGAGGATCAATAACCTCGTAAAATCTGTCTAACACAAGAGGATCTCAACACTTCTGTGTTTGCTCAGCTGCAGGACAAGAGAAGTTATTAAAACAAACAAAAAAAGGGGGGGGATGGAATCATGGAATAGCCAGACAGAGTAGTAGGCGGAGCTTCTGAGATCAAATCGTCTTTCGCTTGGGAAAATAACTCACGAAAATAACTCAGATTTCATAAATAATTTGCTGTGCCAAAGGTAATATAAGATCATATATAGCCGAGGTGATGTCAGCGCTCTGTCTCCTCCTCTGGCCACCAGCAGGAACAGTCTCCAGAGTACTGAGTGCACTTCATCTCCCAGCAGCCCCAGCCCACAGTTCCTGGATGCTGCTCAGCTGTCTCCAATCTGACAATCACTCACATGCTTCTCAGGCAGAACACAGAGCCACACTCTGTGCAAAGGATTGTTTTGTGCCACCCTGCAGTACCGGTGTAGGTAACACATGTGCTCGGCCTGTCAGAACGGCTCGGGGGCTTGCGACGAGTGATGATGTCACACTACGGAGACCCCACTTAGACAAACTACTTAGTCGTTGAGATGCTCGGGTTCTGTGCTCGGGTTTGCGTATTTTTCATTTTTTTTTTTTTTTTTCGTTTCCTGTCTGCTCGGGTTCAACAAATTTGTATTCATTTTTGCTGATGAAAAAGTTATAAGAATTCATGTTGACCACACGGAATATATATATATATATTTTATTGAACAACTTAACTTGACAGAACATGGCTTTAAGCGGCAAGAAAAGAAACAATGAGACAGTGTTTACAGCTATCAAAATAATAAAACATAATAATCATAAGAGAAAGAAAAGAACTAAAAAAGTGAACAAATAAATAAATATTCTGCAAGGTGGTACAGGTGTCGACCACACAGGATATGTGCAGCCAAAATGCACGTTGCTACATGTCCGTACTTCACGAGTCCTTTCTGCTCGGGTACTATGGAGTCTCGAAAGAGCCAAAATGAAATAAATATATACACCATTAAATAAATAAATAAATAAATGTGGCATTAAATAAATAAATGTGGAAATAAATAAATAAATGTTGAAATAAATGTGGCATTAAAATATTAAAAGAGCACATTTAAGTATTTCATGACATATTTATTTATTTCATTGTCCCTTGTAGGTTAAAAGAGCCAAATTGAAATAAATATATTTAATATGAAATAAATAAATAAATGTGACATTAAATAAATAAATGTTGCAATAAATAAATAAATGTTGCAATAAATGTGCATTAAAATATTAAAAGAGCACATTTAAGTATTTCATGACATATTTATTTATTTCATTGTCCCTTGTGGGTCAAAAGAGCCAAATTGAAATAAATAAATAAATGTTGAAATAAATAAATAAATGTTGAAATAAATAAATAAATGTTGAAATTATTCGAGTTTCCACGAGGACGAACTTTAACCATGCGTTGATAAGCGATGAGTCGAGAGCGAGAATGCATGAAGTGGACGGAGAAAACATTTTGATTTGGTGACCCGAACAAAAGTTCTTTGTTTCACTAAAACAATGTTTGGAGCGTGTATGTGAGTGAGGACTCAGACAAAAACTTTGCACCAGGCCAGATCAACAGAGCAGAGATATGAGAGTTAGACCCCGCCCACTGAGTTTGACGAGAGAATCTGACAGTTTGCAATTTCATGGTGTGTCCACTTTCTGTTTCATGAAATGTATAATGAAATCATGAAATAAATAAATATATTATGAAATGTTAAAAATGGCTTTTTAATTGCTATTTTAATATTTTAATGCCACATTTATTTCAACATTTATTTATTTATTTCAACATTTATTTATTTATTTCAACATTTATTTATTTATTTCAATTTGGCTCTTTTGACCCACAAGGGACAATGAAATAAATAAATATGTCATGAAATACTTAAATGTGCTCTTTTAATATTTTAATGCCACATTTATTTAAACATTTATTTATTTATTTCAACATTTATTTATTTATTTCAACATTTATTTATTTATTTCATATTAAATATATTTATTTCAATTTGGCTCTTTTGACCTACAAGGGACAATGAAATAAATAAATGTGTCATGAAATACTTAAATGTGCTCTTTTAATATTTTAATGCCACATTTATTTCAACATTTATTTATTTATTTCAACATTTATTTATTTATTTCCACATTTATTTATTTAATACCACATTTATTTATTTATTTCATATTAAATATATTTATTTCAATTTGGCTCTTTTAACCTACAAGGGACAATGAAATAAATAAATATGTCATGAAATACTTAAATGTGCTCTTTTAATCTTTTAATGCCACATTTATTTAAACATTTATTTATTTATTGCCACATTTATTTATTTAATGCCACATTTATTTATTTATTTAATGGTGTATATATTTATTTCATTTTGGCTCTTTCGAGACTCCTATCTATACTATTCATTTGTCTTATTTATTTATTTAGTAACCTAAAGTTATTTTCCCTCATAATTATTCCATTTCGAATTTAAAGGCATGCCTGGTGTTTTGTTATACCAAATTTTAATATAATTCAATAAGTAAGAAGATATTGATAACGGGGAAACGTATTAGCAATATAAATTTATTCGGTTTACAGCCAATCAAACAATGAGACGCCATCACTCGTCGCAAGCCCCCGAGCCGTTCTGACAGGCCGAGCACATATGTTACCTACACTGGTCTGCTATCCTGGGGCTGGGGACCATTGCTTTAAATAACGTAACACTGAGCAGTTTTTTGTGCATTTTTTTTTTTTTTTTATGAAAGAGGTCCAGCCCATTGGACTAATCAATTAATCAAACTAATCAACTCACATCTTAAAAGCTGCACCCTCATATGTTTTTTCAAGTACAAACACACAACTCTGGTCCAGACTTTAGTCAGAAGGTAGTTTCTGCAGAGAAGCAGTCATTTCTCCTCTGACTTGTGGGCAGGACAGTTGGAGAAAAGCAACCCCAGCCCTTTTTTCCCCTCCATATTGTTGAGAGATTTCTGCTTACATGCTCTTCCACTAGCTTACAGCCCCCAACACCTCCAACTAACATTACTTGTCCTCCATCATCAGAAAAATGCCACAAGATAATGTTAAAAACACCAAAAACAACACTATCGGAGTGGGTCTTCAAGAAGTACTAAAGTCAAGCATTCAGGTTCTTCAAGAAGTACCTTTTGTAGTACCTTAAAGTACTTTCAGGTACTTCAAGTAGTACCTGAAAGCCCAATGCTGCGTGTGAGCAGAGGAGGAGACCAGTTCACATTAAAGTGGGTCAAGATGTTTCAGACATGTTCTTGCATACAGAACAGAAGTCATCACTCATATTTCCAGCGTCAGTAACAAGCAGAAGGTGATGTTTACGACTTCTGCATGTGATGCAGAAGCAAGTTGTCAACATGTCTTGATTTAAAATGACTTTGAGACTTTAATGAGTTACAAAAACTACCAACAAGCAAATCTTCAGGCTTTTTTAAGATGTTAAAACAAGGGCCCCTTGGGTTCTTAGCCTGTGGTTTCTCCATAAAAAGAGCAGAGATCTCTCTGTGAGAGCACATGTTTTCCATAAGCTCTGATCTTAGAGCTCAACATTTGAATGTACATTTCAACAGTTTTATTTCTAATTTACAGCCTTTTATTTCTTTTATGGTCCAGACTTGTGCAGATCAAACTGTTCCTATCTGCTCAGCAGCTGCTGACAAATAGTGATTTTGAATCCACCTATCAGCAGCTTTGATGTAGGCCGTTTTTTAAAGAGAACAACTCTGTTCCACAGTTTGATGCTGGTACAGTGTGCTCAGCAGCATGACGTCTGGATCTGGTTTCTTTGAAGCTGGGGGAGAGTAAGGGGAGGTTTCAGGGTGAGAGGAGGTCATTGGTAAACATTGGGTGGTCTCTCGAAACAGATTTCTAAAAACATCAGCCTGACCACCCTGCGCTGTTTAGGAGCTCTGAGGAACAATGGTGGGTGGGGATCTTCTGGCCTGTTACTGGGAGGACAGGCTGTGGTACAAATCACCACGTTGTTAGGTAATGTGGCGCTTTCAGCTCGCACTATCTCCTCTGTCATAAACATTCCTTCCTGATTTCTTCAGCAGCATTTTTAGTCATTTGTCGGATTAAAATCACTTAGTGGTTAGAAAGGGATTTGCAAACTTTAAATCAAAATTCAACTATGTGTGATTCTGTAAGCATACTCAATTCAGTTTGTGAGAGCTAGGAGAGTCAAAGCTCGGTATTTTAGGGGAGAGAAGAAGCTTTATAGGCAGAAAATGATGATGAATCTCACATTTTCACATGTTGTTTTTGCACATGACATCCCTTTAAGACTGAACTAAAGACTAAATCAGACCAAGCTGACAGAAAAAATAAAAACAAAAATATGCTGCTTTATTTCTGGTCGTTTTGGTGACCTTCCTGGGACGTAAATGTTTTGCTCTCGTAGGTCCTTCATAGTGTACTATGCCCGAATGAAACAGTTCTTTTGAAAAATTGCAGCCGCCATGTTGGATCCAGATGTTATCTGTAAACAGGGATTAGTCCAAGTCAGTCTGACGGTGTTTCCGAATTCCCACCCTAATTCTTAACGTCTAAAAAATGATATAGTGCAGTCCTATCAAGTGCAGAGGATTTTAAAAGTAATTCGGACACAGTGCACTTTTCCGATTCACATAAAAATTGGTTATAATTTAAAAATCAACCGGATTTATCGTGTGTCTTGGCGTGACTTCCTGCCAGGATTGACGCAGATCGCTCGCACAAAAAAACCAACCAGATGCCAAAACGATCGCTGCACTTTGCGAGACGGCAGTGGAGGCCCGCAGCGTTCCCTACTACAACTTCCAGTGTGAACCTGGCGTTACATGCTGCACCCACTCCATCTCTGAGGGCATCGTTGGAGAAATGATTACACTGCTGGGGAAAAGACATTATCGAGCTGCTTATGCTGGGAAAGCTCTTATTAAACAGATCCAAAAGCAAAGTGAACAAAATGCACGTGGACTGGCGCTTCCTTCAATAACAGAAATAAGACCGTGGATCCTAAACTCGTCAGAGTGAAGGCTCAGCCTAAAGCTGCGTTTTGCTCTGTTTTATCTTTGTATGCAGAAATATACAGAAGACCAGGAAAAAGAAGCTGTTTAGTTAACAGCTTCATCAGACTGATAAGACTCTCCCAACATAATCTCAATCTACTGTTCCCTCAACCTAAATGTCATTTCCTGCTCAGGTCTGATGTGCCCTCTGTCTTCTGACAGCATGAACATGAAGTATGTTAACCCCGTTAAAGCTTTGGTAACCAATTTCCACACTTCAGTTCACTCCAACAGCCATAGCAGAACATTGCAGCCAAGAATAAGAATGAAAAAGGAAAAAGAAAAAAAAAAAAAAAAAAAAAACAGGACTTAGTCTTTCCTTCACAGTCCCTCCGGAGGAAGTCCTCTGCCGGTCGGCCATCCGTGCCACTCCTTTTCTTTAGCACTTCCCGTCCCGTGGGGTGGGGGTCCCTAAAGCATGGGGCTTGTTCTTAATGGGATTTATCACACATGTAACGTGAACATCTGGTGTGGCTCAGCAACTTCACGCAAGGATTTATGTTGCACATTTTTATGGGTATTTAAAATTTGAGAAAAATATGTGATGTTCTGAAAAACTGTAGAAAGTGTTAACTGGCCCCCCATTCCTGAGAGCTCTCTGTTTACACTTCCTCCAGCTCTCCACTAGCTTCTGGTCTGTAAGACACAGGAAGCATCCAGCAGAACTCGAGGGAGAGTTCCTCAGTTAAAATGGGTGTTCCTGCACCATTATTCATGGACGGCTGCAATCAAGTCAAATCTTGACAATCTAGCTAGTTAGCTTTTATTTCCAGTCAACCAAATTTTACTTTTCTGGAAGGCTCACTATGTGTTCTGTAAACTCCTCATCTAAACTATTTTACTACTTCCGCAACACAAACAACAGACGGACAATTATAACCTACAAGGAGGCTATCTGAAGGAAACCTCATGAACAACTATAACCAACGTTGGAGAAGCTTTAAACACGCAAGTTAAAGGGCCGATAGCAGGGCTCTTCAACTGAAATATAAAGAGCCCCAGATAGGAAAATGTCTTGAAGTTAAGGTCCGCGGGATTCCTCCGCGGTACCAAACCGTGTTGAATCTGGCCTTCATACAGACACTCAACACCATCTGCATAATAAAAACTTTCTGACAAGATTTTGCCAACTGCAAGCGCATCCATCTTTAGTCACATGGTTTTGTTTACAAAGTTTGCTCACGCCGAGAAGGCCGGTTGAAGGATGACATTGTGAAATGGGCGGGAGTGAAAGGCGGAGCCTCAAAAATCGAGTCGTTTTACTTCCGGGTATCAAAACAGTCCACAAACATGACTCATATTTCATAAATAATTTATTTTCAGTTCCCAATGTAATACATATCATATATATGATTTACTCTGAAAGGCTGAAGAAAATCATGGTGGGGCCCCTTTAGAGGCTCAAAAAAGTTGGTTTTGTATCTTGTTTGATATAGGCCTTTTAAGCGTAGTTTGGAGCCAGAAATAATGTCTTTCTCCAAAGTTCTTTGAGAAATCCAAGACATGTTTTTCTAACTGACAACAAACTCCACAGTAAGTATGGTCTAAAATCAAAAAGCTGTCAATCTCAACAGAAATCTCAGAGCCCGCTGAATCTCTTTAAGGATCACGGGGTCGCTGGAGCCAGTGGACAATGGACAATTTACAACCATCAATGAACCTATGAACTATGGGAGGAAGCCGGATCACCCAGAAAAAAATCAATACATGCAGTAGGAGAACAAGAAATCTCCACACACAAAGAACCCAGCTGGGATTCAAACCTTCCCACTGTGAATTTGGAGCCCTAACCACTACACCACCATGCAGCGTTCAGCAGAAATCTCTAGCAGAAAGTCAGTGAATCGCAGAAAACTAAAGATTTCAAAGGGAGTATTGGACATGTGGCAAATACTTAAATCTACCAAGCATTAAAGAACAATAAAAAGACGAAAAGTGATGAGAGCAGGGCACCGTTGTTAAATAATTCACAGGTCCTTATACTCTTTGGGACAAAAGAAGCTGCAACATTTCCGGTTTAAAATGAATAAACAAACAGGATCACGTTTAGCAGCATTTGATAGACTTCAGTTACATGAGATTTAGAAGGGACTCCCATTTACTACAAAGTATGTTTTACCAACACTTGTCTTTCAACAAGTATTGAGTATTTTACCGTTGATACACAACATTTGAAAGAAAACTTCTTTATAGAATCTGCAGAACTAATCCAGCCTCTTTAAAAAACTTCAAGCTTTCACTACTGTCATTTCTTTGCTTTGTAGTTCTACGGTAGCCCTGTGGTTCTATTCAAGAAGCTAATTAGTGGAACAGTATAATGATGCCTAATAAAGGCAAACCAATATCCAATTAAGTTTTTCAATTCAATTTATTTCTGAATTCACAACCACGGCTGTCTTTAAAAGGATGAATGTGGTTGTCATTTTGTCACAGCACAAAGCAATATCTAAACACAGTGACAAGAATGAAGATGGACAAGGTTGATGAGCAGAATGATGTGAGTGTAAGTGTGTCCTCGTCTTTCCTCTGAGGTCTTTCTCTTCTCTGCTTCAAATACCCACAGGTGAGCATTTCATAGAGCATCAGGACAGTGACTGTAATGAGAATTGTAATTGTGGTGCCGCCTACTTATCCATCCGTCAACTGTATGATTAAAAAACAAGGAGAACTACGTCATTCCACAAGGAGTGAATGAGGATGAAACTGATGGCGTGCTGTCAGCTTTAATGTCGTTTGAACCAAACAAGGTTAGGGGCTCAGAAAGTTCAAGCTTCATACTTGTTAGAGAGAACCTTATTGGCATTTCCGCCACAGTTCGTATTGATCCACATCCATCAATAGGAAACCTTAAACGCAGGTTCAACATGTTCCTTCCATCTATCTTCTAAACCTGCTGAATTCCCTTCAGGGTCGTGGGGTTTCTGGAGTCGACCCAGCTACTGTACACCCCGGACAAGTTGTAAGTCTGTTGCAGGGTCACACAACCACACACCCAGGAACAGTTTGGAATCATCAGTAGCTGCATTTCCATCGACAATGAAATTGCGAAAATTGGATTTGCGGTTCTAAACTTGCTTAATGGAAACACCACAATAGACCCTTTTCACGGTAATGTCAGACAAAATGGCGACGGCTCCCAAAATGTGAATAGTGACTTCTGGTTTATGGGTTTAGATGATGTTTACACACTTTTACTTAAATAATAAAAGGTAACCTTACCCATTTTCAACATAAAAAAGTACAATATTTATTCTATACATGTCCTACCGAACTGTATTTTCATTTCTCTCTTAGATCGTTCACAGATCTAAACACAAATTTGAATAATCCTTCAATATTTAAGGTTCTATTGAAAATATCAACCTTTCCTTTGAGCAGATATTATTATTATATATATTATCTGATGTTATTCAGACGTGTTTTAGGTGCGATCGTGAACAAAAAGTGATGGAAAAACATGTTGGACACATATAATAGGAGCAGCCATGATGCAGATTGCTGCGTGTTTTCACTGCACCCCAGGCTAAATTTAGTTACTGTAATAAGAGGTATTTGCTGTTTTTTGGGGTATTTTAAGGGGTAATTGTAAAAATAGAAATGCTTACCACAGTGAATATTTTAAATCCCACATATTTTTCAGCCTTTAAACTAAGAGCGGCCAAGGCAGCTCTGGCCGTACGCACTGAGAAAATTACGTGCGATTAATCTTTTCCTTATATACACTTATGATAGTTTCATATTAATTTTATCCTTGTTTACCTTTATTATCCCGCAGGGATCAGACACTGTTATGAGCAAAAGAAAACCCTTTCATTGATCAAAATCAAAGTTTTTCTGTGCTTGGAGGAGGTGTTTTTTGGGGCGTGTCAAAAATCATATATTTCTCAAAACTGCACTGGACACTTTTTTTCTGATTAAATGTGCTTCTTGGTTGGAAATGGCTGTCCTGGGCACTGTACAGCAGGGGCAACAAGACGTTCCACAGCATCCCACAGCTCAAGCTGCCTCTTAAAGTTTATTTTTCCTCTCCCTTTAACTTAGGTTTGGAGTATTTCATGTTTTATAAATATTGTTTTCATTTGAACCGATGGTCTACTGTGCTCATCTGTAACACTGACAAAAAACTGCACAGATTTATGACAATACCAACGTTTACTTTCTGTACAAGGTTGGTATCATGGCAACGGTTTCCCCGCAGCAATAGACCATGTCCACACGTAGCCGGGTATTTCTACAAACGCATATTTGCCGACCTCCGTTTTATAAAAACGGTTGCGTCCACACGTGATCGTTTTCAAAATAATTCCGTCCACACGTCCCCGCATACTTGCGGTGCTGGGCGATGTAATGAGCATGCCAGAACAGTAGTTGGCAGTGTTTTCCTAAAAGTCAGTGAAAATCTCCGAGCAGGAGGAAGGGATATTTGTTGTAAAATAGCCGACTGCAAAGCGCTTATTCTCCTTTGTTCCTCGACAAGAAGCAGTAATTGTGTTTGTAAAAAAAAGCAAGTATGAAGCATCTGTACCAGCGTAATAATTAACACACTCCTCCGGTCCATGCTGACCAATCTAAACAGCGGCGCATCTATGACGTGTATGCACTAATTGTCCCAAAGAGTGACGTTTAAAAGCGTAGATCTCCGGTTATGCATGTCCACACGCAGACGCGAAAACTGAGTTTTCCAAAATCTTCACTTTAGCCGGAGTTTTCCAAAAGCTCCGTTTTCAGTGACTTAAATCTTCGGTTACGTGTGGACGATAGGCCGAAACGGATAAAAATATATGCGTTTTAGCAGATACCCGGCTACGTGTGGACAGGGCCATAAAAGCATCCTGATGTCCAAGCAACTGCCTCCACGTTAGCCATGAGGGCAGACCAGGCCTCTGCTGCAAGTTTAAGGATGGCTGCTTCCCTACAGGAAGAGTCTGAGCAGGAAATGCCTTTGTGATGACAGGCTGCTGGCTCTCTGCTCAGCCTCCCTGCCTGCTGTATTTCCTTAAAAGCACCACCTGCATTGTCCTGATCTGCTTCCTCAAGGAAGATGCCTCCACAACAACAAGCGTAACTCAACAACAACAAACAGTTTCATTATGAGGTCTGATTCTTCTGTATAAACAGGTTTGGTTTTAGTCTTTGAATCAGTTATTTTCAGGCTCAATGCAAAACTGTTTCCAACGACTGTTGAAGTCTGATTGACGCTTTTCAGAGAGAGAAACTCTGGCGTTGAGTTTCAGGCAGCGGAGACGTCAGAACACAGACTGACACTCCTGAACCTACACTGAGGCAGACTTGATCCCTAAAAACAACTGTTCAACCTGCAGCTGAGTACACCCCAACGTCAGGGTTCTTTCAGCGCCGCGTAAAAACACTGCAGAACTGACAATCAGCTGCAATTCAAATATATTATATAGTGCTGTCAATCAATTTGAAAAAAAAATCAGATTGATCACTCTTTTAGGTTGTGATTGATCACAATGTTTCATGTTTTATGAGAAATTTTATGACAATTTTAAGCTTTTAAACAAAAACAGAGAATTTTTTCCTTTTATTTTATTGATTGAAATTCTTACATTTATCAAGTATTAACTCAGGTATCCCAGAAGTGTAATTAGTGAGCACAAAACACATCGACAGTAAGATAAGCAGAACTATAAAGACTTTTATGTCTGCAGTATTACTCAAGAAAGAGAAAGGAAAGATGCTGACATACAGCCACAAGAAACAAACAGTGTGTTTCTGCACTTTAAATGTTCAGAGTGAATACTTTATTCTGACTGGCTGATGGGTATGGATGCACAATATATGTTTATGATGCACACATTAAAATTAAGTTCTGGTCACATTGGCTAAATGTTCTATTTTACTTGCCAGAGTTCGATAAAACAAACTTTTTTTTTTTTCATCTTCTGGACAAAAACAGGTGGTATGAAGTGAACTGTCTCTCTGAACTGATGATTTTTTGTGACGATCAGCATTCATATCACTTTCTTTTGTAGAGTTTCCTCCACTGCCGTTCACAGCAGAACCTCAACATTAATGCTTTAAGTTCCAGATGGTGAACAGTGTTGTACTAATCACAAAGTCAAGTCAGCCGTAAGTATTCATCCAAAACAGCAGGAAGTAATGTGTAGTCCTGAAGACAAACAAGATAGTGAGAGCAGGAGCACAGAGGAGGTGATTGATGTTGACATGAAGGTAGGAGGAGGGAACGGCTGCTGTTTGTCTTTGAGCTGCCTGTCTCAAACAATGGGTAGAAAATAAACAGGTTTCCCTTTATCAATTTTCCCATCTAAATGTGAGCAAACACAAAACATCCGTTAGAAGAAGGACGTATTCACCCCGACGCCATCTTTTTAGGGATTTCTACACTTTTCTTTTCCGATACAAAGTCTGGTCAATTTTCTGCAGCCACACAGTTTTCACACATCAAATATTTCCTCTATCTGCAACCAGAGGTTCTGTCAGTTCTGCTGCAGACATCGCTCATCCGTTTACCTCCCAGTGTAAACACAGCGAGGTTAAATTAGGCAGCAGGGATAAAGAGGGGAGGAATGCCAGGAATGCAGCGCCCCAACCGGAGTCCTGCATTATTCAAGTGAAGGAGGTGGACAAAAAAAGAGGAAACTTAATCAATCCCGAGGCGACAAAGACGAGGTGAGGGATCACGTTCGACCGCCACTCTCCCTCATCAGGAAATTCATTCGCTTGTTCTCAGTGTTGCTAGTCTCGTCACGAACATGAACACAACTGCTACAAACACCAAAAACACTCCTGTCTCTTCCGCAGATTCACCTACAACCTCCAGCATCCCCCCCACGGACGTCTGAAACTCTCCCACGACAGCAACATCAGGCCACAAAGTGAAGCCAAACTCCCCAGCAGAGACAAATGAAGGGTGTCTGATGGAGAAGACTTTCATCCGTGTTTGTTTACAGCTACTGTCACTGATGAGCAGTAAAGCTGAGATCATGGCATATTTTGGACCTCTGTGGAATCTGCTGAGTGTCTGTCCTCAATGCAGCTGCAAAAACATCTCGTCTCCTGAACATATGAAAAGCATTCTTTCTTGGCTTGTAAAGTCCCACTCCACTTTTAATTTTTTTTTAAAGGGGCCCTACCATGATTTTCTTCAGCCTTTCAGAGTAAACTATATCCATATAAATGATCATATATTACCTTTGGAACACCAAAAAAATAGATTATTTATGAAATATGAGTCATTTTTGTGGGCCGGTTTAATACCCGGAAGTAAAACGACTTGATTTCTGAGCCTCCACCTTTCGCTCCTCGCCGATCCCGCTCATTTAATGACCTCATCCTTAAGCCGGCCTCTCCAGCATAAACAAAATTTGTAAACAAAACTAATAAGTGTATGCAAAAATCTTGTCTGGATTTTTCCCTTTTTCAAACTTTTTATTTTGCAGATGGATTTTGAGAGTCTAAATGAAGACCAGATTCAGGTACAGTTTGATACCGCGGAGGAATCCTGCACGACACATACATGCGCTAAACACGTCGTTAGAAACAATGTGGATCACGTTAAAAGTTGTTTTATTGAGCATGAATTGATCCGACCACATTTTAACGAGTTTCCGAGCCTGAGCTGTTGGCATAGACCTTAAGTCAGCACGTTTCCAACCGCTCGTTTTCATGGGTATGGGAGGGGCTGCTGCAGACAGTGCAAGTTTTTAGAGGATTACTCTTACATGCATGAATGGATCAAAATGCCGTTTGGGGTTCTTTATAGAGAGGAATGAACAGTAAAATGCATTTAAAACCTCAAAACGTAGAATTTTCATGGTAGGGCCCCTTTAAGAGTTTCCAGTGGTCTTTCAATAATGATTATGCCATTATTAGCCAAAACAAAACTGTGTTGTTTTTTTAGAAGATAGTTTCTGCATTAGTTCATTGGAAATTTACCTCTGAGTTGTGGACAGAAATGTTAGCGCAGAGCAACTCCGCCCCCCCTTCCCTTACCCATTACTGAGAGCTATCTGTTTACATTCTCTCCTACCAGCTTATGCCTCGTTTCCAATGAGCAGTCCAGACCGGACTGGACCAGGCTGCACTGGACTTTTGAGCATTTCCGTTATAAATTGAACCTGGCCAGAAGGACCAATTGGTATAATTTCTGGTCCCTCATTGGTCGAAGATTGTAGTACAGTCCGTTACACCCCCAACCTTTCCCTCCCAATCAGAAAGTGTTTCGGTTTCCAGCCGGGGAATTGTACTTCATTATTGGCAAGCAATATTGGAGCTATCCAGATGTACAGTTCTTCTGAACCAGATTTCAGCTCGGAAGAGGAAATCTAGACACAGTGTGTCTAGATCCAGGTGGATGCGTCAGAATAGAGCAGAGCCTGTGGCCTGCCGATTGTAGCTTCAACTTCACAGCTACAAGCTTTTTCCAACTGCAATTTCTTTGTCTGCTCCTGATTCACAACAATTTGAATAAAGACATAATCAGAAATGAAACTTAAATTATAAGAAAAATGCTGGAAAAACATGTTAAACACGCCCATTTTAATTAAAGCAGGTCTCTACATTTTAATCTTAAATTTTATTCCTGTATTTTGTTGTTGAAACCAATTTTTCTGACTTTTATTTCTTAAAACCCATCATTCTCAACTGTCAGCAACTCCTGATGGAGCTCTTTAACTTGTCATGCGTTCATACTTCCTGTGCCGTGAGATCAGGCCTGAGGCTGCTGATTGATTGACACAGAGAGCAGCAATCAGTAGATCGATCCTCCTGAGGTGCCACATGCTGCCGTATTGCCAGCTTCATTTGAAACTGAAAGCTACAGATTATATCGGCTCCCGTTGACTCAGCAGGTAATGCTTACAAGTTTCTGTTCATGTCCTTTCAGACGCATTGTGAAAATGCAGAAAAACCTGACTAATGTCTGGAGTACAGTGTTGTGGTAATATTAAAACTTTCTTTTACTGTAAGTTAGTTCTGGGCGATATGACGATACATATCGTGGGGTTAATAGAAAAGTGTCTATCGTGCCATTTCTCTTTCATCGTTTATAGCATTTCTAACCTCATTTGATCAAATATATAATTAAGAAGTCTGCACCTCGTCGGTGTGTACATATATATGTAAAAATACTTTAAAGTTTGAACGTTGCTTATTGAAAGTATAATTTATTTTTTGTTTATGCAATACGACAGCAATGAGGGGAGTTCTATACTTCTATACAACCACGACAAGTAACATATGAGAATCTGCAATTAATGTCAAAAACACATCATCCAACATTCTTTGCCTTAACAGCATCATGACATCTACGTTAGCGTTTTTAGTGTTTAGCGGTCAACAAAAATGTTTTAACTCCAACTGGCGTGCCTGTTCTGAGGTTAACAGGTGAACTTCTTCTCATCCCACCACCACACTGTAAACCAGAGGTGTCAAACATACGGCCGTATCCGGCCCGCTAGATGATTTAATCCGGCCCAATTATGAAGAAAAAAATATATAAGAATTTTCAAAAAAAGAAAGCAAGTTTCTAGCCCATTCCTGTGGCGAGTTATGGTTCTTTAAAGAAATGGATGCAATGCGCAATTTAACCACTAGGGGGAGCAAATGAAACTCAAAAGATCAAGAAATTAACATTAACATTGCTGTGGAAACCCCCTCAATATTTAACAAACTGTTTTTACAACATAAAATGACAGTTTTGGGTGTAATTTCATAAAAACCACTAAACTAAATTTAGTCAACAAACTAATCAACATATTTTTGACTGAAAATGCAAAAGAAAATTTCAGGTGAAATTCCCAGATTCCTCATTTGGGCCACAAATATGAAGAGTTTGTGTTGGTAGAGGAACATGACACACCTCACAGCTCCATGATGTTTTTTCCAAAAACTAAAAATAAAGGCCATATTTTGCCTTTAATTCAATAAAATATCAGTTCCCGAACATAAACTTTTATTTTATCACGTTGATCTCACAGCTGCACAGCAGGATGTCTGAGGGCGTCCGTCGGTTCCAGAAGGTTCATTTAGTTTGATTTTTCATTGATTAAAACATTTATATTTTTTCCGTAGCCCCCTTTTTAGTTTACTATTGGGATTGCTTTAATGTCAGATGTAAAACATTCAGTCTGTATAAAATTAAATAAACCTTTTTTTTTTTTTTTTTTTTTAGTGAAATCCATTTTATTTGAAATGCTTTGGACTCAGTAAATAAAAATGTAATAATATAGACTACTAGGTTGTTTGAAACAGTTTTTGCAACTAAGAAATAAACAAAACAAAAATAAAGCTAAAGATAACACGTTGAACAAAGGTTATTTTGCTGTTATGTTTCTGGCCCGGCCCACTTGAGATCAGACGGGTTGAATGCGGCCCCCGAACCAAAATGAGTTTGACATCCCTGCTGTAAACATTCAACATCTCCAACTGTAGCTTAACCACCTACAGACGCGGAGCAGAAGACAGCAATATGTGAACTAGCTAGGAGGCTATTCCTGCGCCGATGGTAACACAACAAACTTTCTATCACTCAAGGAAAGTCTAGGAAAATGAACATATGAGATTACAAAAAATAAGAGATAAACCAAGCTGTGGAACAGAACTGTACCCGAGGACTCAGATTCTCGCAACCTGCTCCCAAAAATCGAGTATGAATGTTTGCGACATCCAAATATAGTAGAGTGTAGTAAATTATCATGTAGTAAAATATGTATTGCTCTGAAATACAGAATAATATTAGATTATAATTCATAAACTAAAACAAAGCTGAAGGAGCGCTGGCACTAATGTCACCGGAAGTGACAGATCTTGACAGATCTTCAAAATAAAGTGTCAGTGAAGCTTCCTGTTTTCAAAATAAAACTAGCAAGAGCTTTTTTTAACAACTGAAAATATACTTTATTATTTATACCATGATATATTTCATTATTTTGATATCAAATAATTTAAGTCATGGTAATTTTTTTTCCATATCCCCCAGCTCTACTGTAAGTAAAGTGGAGAATTGACGTTTGCTTCACATCAGAAGTCTCAGAATAGACCAGCATGTCAGAGATATGTCGCTAATGGCTCTTTGGAAAAACAGAATCTTTAAAAGGATCTGAAAAGCGGCTAAACACAGGAAATACTTTCAACGCTGGTGCAGACGCACAAGGGCAGAATATGACGAAACATTTCAATCTTAGCAGATGCTGATTTAACCATCAGCAATGATGAGAACATGGGCGAGCGATTTATCCTGTTCAGAGTTATTGTTTAGAGGCTCCACCGGGGTGCAACTGTTTATGGTAAATATTTATACGTTAGATTCCCTCACCTAAAACTGGAGCAGTTTGCCTCTATTTTTTGGGACTGATGACTTAGAGATGACGCCAAAAGATCACACAAGTTATGAAACTTTACAAAGTGAATGTAGAGTGTATTCCCATCATGCAATGCTATCGTGGAACAAAAACCAAAGTTATCATAGAGAACAGGAGCTACACAGGAAGAGGTGATCAGAACAGATGCTCCTGTTGCAAACAGATATTTCTGACACTTTTACCAAAATGTATTTTCTATATTTTATTGCAGGATTTCATTCAATAAAAATATAAAAGTCTTTCGCAAAATTATTCTCTGAGAAATTTGTGCGACTGGATGCAAAAGGGAAGACATTGGAAAGAGTGGACTTGGTGCAGACATTTTTTTTCTTGCTCTAGTATGAAAAAAAAAAAAGTTATGATGATTATTCTGTTGACACCAATTGAATTAGATACGCATCAAACCACTCCAGCTCCAGCTTTCAAACAGTTTGAAAAAAAGTTATTTTATTTCAAACCTGGAAATAAGCTCAGGTGTTTTGTGTTAAGTCATTACAACTTAAAAAGAGCTGCAGACTTATCTGATATTTAAAGTAACAGCCACATACATACTAATCAGTGTAGTAATTTTTATTATAAAAAAAATGTCTCCAGTAGTGTTTTAAATATAATTTTAAAGTTTTTTACCAAAATTCCACAATCTAAATGTCTTAAAAAGCCATCCTCTGGGGAGGCGTGGCTTTTCTCAGCTGAGTTGAGTAGCTCCACCCCTGATCCCCCCCGTCTGTCTATGATAGCTCTGTGTCTCGTTAGCATAAATCTTCTCCACTGCTACATAAAAACATCCATCAATCTGGGTAATGTCCAGCCGTATGGTTCTGATCCAGATGTCAGCTCAGATCTTCATGGACCGAACTTCCTCCAAAAATCCTGATTCTTTCTCCTTCCAGTTCACCAAAGACTCTTTGATGTTTCTTGACGTTGCTGTGATCAATCCATTCAATCCATTGGTTTCTCAGAGCAGAAAATAATGAAAGCTAACATCCAAATGCTCTTTCATTCATTTACAATCCTTTCCAACTGCGGTCAAATGAGCCACCGTTCACATTTCCGTGGTCACATCAAGAAGCTCCGTGGAGTCTGGTGGAGATTTTCCAGCGTTCTCAGCCCTGCTATCCAAGTTTGATAAGAGGAAATGTTCTGACCGTTGCAGACCGCAGAGCATCCATCTTTAGTCACGTAGTTTTGTTTCCAAAGTTTGCTCACAGTGAGGAGGCAGCCTCAAGGATGACATTGTAAAAGATGACCAACAAGCAGCAAAAGGCGGAAGCTAAGAAATTGTTTACTTTCGGGTATTAAAACAGGCGACAAAAATGACTCATGTTTCATAAATAATTTGTGTTCCAAATGTAATATATGATCATATATATGGATCTAGTTTACTCTGAAAGAAATTCATGGTAGGGGCTCTTTAAAATTTTCAACTGAATTTGAACACTTGAGGCTTTTTGTTGAACTCAGTCCAGACCAGATTTTTGTTATATTGCCTCACAAACTGAGGAGTATAAATGTTGCTAGGAGGCCCAGAAGGACAGCCTAACCAAAGGACAGACTTGAATGAAGATCTAAAAAGGAAAAAGTCTGAGGAGAGTGATGTCCGCTCCAGCATGGAGCATTATTCAAAACAGGTATGCAAATCAACTCAGGAATGGAGTCCTCACAGGTGACAAATACACGACAGAAGGGGAAGGAAAGCTGCTGGAAGGAGGATGACTCACTCCGGTTAGAGTGGTTGATTTCTCTCCTTGGGGTGGGCATGTGATCGGGGGGGCAGGCACCAGCTGCCAACAGCAGCCGTGACCTCGCTGTTGTAACTCGTGCTGTAATCAGCTGGAGCCGAGCGGCAGCGACACCACCACATGCACGTTCAATCTAGAGGGCAGGAGGTGCTGAGGGAGGGGGTTGCTTATCTGGGATCACATGCCCACAGAAACACAAAGAAGCCCATTCAGGTCCAGGCGAAAGACAATATTGGCCCTTAGATGAGGTCAGGGTTTTCAACAAACAGATTTTTTAAAGGCAGCAGCTACACTTCAGCCACGTCAGCTGCAGTAATCCAATTTACATTGCAGTGAAGCGTGTGACTGAAGCTCCTCATGCAATAGTCACCTGAAACCCAAGAGTCTGCTTGGACGGACGCCATTCTACCAGAACAATCAAAATGCTCTATGTCAAAGCAAACAATGGACAACCCAGAAAGTTCAATCTGTAGAAGTACCCAATGTTGATTACATTTTTTAAGAACCTTAACTGAAATCTAACAAAAAAACGTTTTTATTCGACCCAAATCTGTACTTCAGACTCAAAAGCTAAAAGGAAATCTGATTATAGTGTTTTGCAGAAAAGTTTTTTCTTTTTTTTTAAGAAATTAATAATTGCATTTGAAATATGTAATTTAACAAGTCAGAAATGGAATGAAAAAAAAACAAACTGAAAAACATCCTCTAAAGGAGCAGCAACATGAAAGAATCTCCAGCAGTTTTTCCCAAAAAGATTGATGCTTTCATGCAGACTTCCGCATGCTTTTATGACTGTGTGAGGAACCGACACTTGCAGGAATGCGTTCAAAAACGTTAAGATTCATTTTACACACAAAACATAAAACTTTGAATACTCCAGTATTGGTAGTGGGAGCCAAGAAGAGAAATCAATACAATAGATTGACTGAGTATGGGTTTTACAGATATATGTAAGATAAAAACACGTCTCTGCTGCATTCTTCAAAAAGAACACATCTACAACACAAGGCAACACAGTTGGGACCAAAATATAAAGTAATAAATTATCATAAAAATATAGAGTATTCATCAATCAATCTGTGTGTTTACATTGATTATCTGTCTCTCAGCAACAAAACACAAGCTGAACGCTAGATCTCTATTTCCTGTCCATTGATGCATCGATTTAAACAGACCTGGGTAACTTCAGCTGCATTTTCAAAATAAAACTTTATAACATTTTTTTTATTTTTATGGTGACATGTCCATGCAGTAATGCATGTTAACACTGTAGGGAACACCAGCGTCCATTTTCACCATGGACAACAAAAGTTGAACTTTGGCAGTACAAAAATAGAACATCATTTATGACACAAAACATGCATTTAACAAGGAATCAATGGGGAAGGAGAGGGCATGGGGCCTAAATAGGGCCTTAAGTTTTGAGCAAATGGACCAGCATAAATCTAGGGTCACTTATACCTCGTTTCCACCAAGCGGTCCAGACCGCACCGGTCTTCTTCTTTAGAATGGTCCAGGCAATTTATAGGGTATTGTACTATCAAGGCCCTGTGTGTCATAACGTTGCAACTACAGCTGTTCTCTGTATTCGTGGATTCGCCATGTCTCTGGTCCCTATCCCGTGTGAATAAGGGGGGAATACTGAAGGTAAAAAATGTAATACTCTTTGCAAAAAGGTTGTTGGAGGCGAAGAAGAATACAGCCGAAAAGAGGACTAAACTTCCAGCTTGGATCTTGAGTCAGGACAAGCGCTGGTCAGACGCTTGCTCTTGTCATAATACCTTTTAATCGATGAGTAACATCGTGTGACGACAGCAGCTGCGCCCTCACAGGTCCGTTCCATTTTTCTATAGACCTACAATTAGAGCTGCTACAAATAGTCGCAACTTTGTCGACTATTGAAATAGTCGATGACTACTTTAATAGTCAGTTGATAAGTCGCTTTTTTTTTTTTAAATCTCAAAACTACGGTCCGTGCTTTCTGATGCCGCGTCTGCCATTGTCTTCAACCCGCATGAACAGTAGTGCTAATACGGGTCAGTAGTGATGACACAGGAAGTTCTAGGAAGACTCTGGTACCATAACAGCGCACCAACAGAGACTAAGAGTGGGGAACATAAAAAATGTCCAACACAATATTTGCCTATGATGTATTTTACATCCAGCACACGAATGATCCAATTAGTTGGCTGATCAAAAGAATAATCTGAGGTTAGTCGACAATTAAAACAATAGGTTGTGGCAGCTCTAAAATGGTATGAACAGGTCTGGCCTAAAGGGTTTATTTCATAATGGAAACTGTCAAAATACCGTACCTGTCCGGACCACTCAATATAAGCGAGGCGTTAGAGCCCCTCGCACTCCAAACTAACATTACTGGCACAACAAAAATGGCGAGCAACATTGGAGCTTGGTGCCCTAAGCGAAATGTGATTTTTGCAATTATTGATTTTGGACCTTAAAGCTGTCCCCAAGGGCTTGTTTTGCGGCTCTTTGCTGTCCTTAAAGTTTTAAAGAAGAACTAACAGTGACCACATCATGCACCAATCCTCTTCCCTTCCACCAAACTTTGATAGGGACTGCCAGGCAAGGAGGGGTGAAGCACCAGACAAAATTATGATTATGTCCAGCTTTTATTTATGGTCTTAATTATTACATTTTTTTTACATTTTACACAAAATAAGTGGTGTCAAATTGAAAACATAAATCATTGCAATTTGGCACCCTCTCCAGCAGATGGTACCCTAGGCGGCCGCCTAGCTCACCTGTGCCCAGAGCCGGCCCTGCTCCAAGCTGTGTAATTTTGCTCAGATGTGGAAAACAAAAACATAAATGGATCTTTTTGTCTGCAAGTGGTTGCATCAGAATGGAGTGGAGCAGGGAGCTTGTGGCTCGCCATTATAGGTCCTATGTCACTGGTATTAACTTTCACCAGCCGCATTTTTACGCCTGATCCTGATTCACGATTTGAATAAAGAATTTGTCAGTAATTCTAGTGGGTCTTTAACCCTTTAACACCAGAGCTCCAGTGTTTATGTTCTTTCATTTACTGCAGTTTTTTTTCAACTGTTAACACGATAATTCCGGTAATAATTACTTTACTGGAATTATCGTGTTAACGATTGAAAAGTTACAGTATGATAAAAATGTTGCGTTTAACGGTCACTGTAAAAAGGTAAACTGCAGTAAGAAAGCGCTCTTTTCCATTGAAGTTCATATCATTTTCACTCCAGATGTTCGGCAGCTGTCACACCCCTTACTGGAGCCAAAGACCCAGAGAGCAGAATCATGGAGATGGAGCCAGGTTCGGTTCTGGGGACGGAAGATAACGGCGGTGATGGAGATGCTGATGATGTCAAACCCTCACTTCAAATAAGTCTTGTGTTTTATCGGATGTCATGGCAACCACTGCCCCCCTCCTCCTCCCCCTCCCTCCCCAGAGGGGTCGAGGACCGACCGTTAGCTTCCAGAGACCGTCGGGCTGTAGCGGCTCCGTTCGCGGCTTTTATTCCAGCCTCACGAGAATGTCTGAAGTTGGTTTGAATCTTCAGGTGAGGATTTTAGGAGGATTTATAGGTTTGTTTTGGAGCACACACCCGCCGCTGTAGTTATAAAGCCTTTGTGACACACAAAAGCCACAACTAAAAACAAAGCGCCTGTGACTGGAAAAGGTTTCTTAAGCTCGGTTCCGTCTGGTTTCCTCCGCGGGACTTCGGCTGCATTCCCCGCTGCGAAAAGTTCCTGTCGCTCCCAGGTGGAGAAGCCGTTTTTTATCTCCGCCTAAAAACATTCAAAAGCGAAGGAAAAGGCGCTGGCTCACCTGGCAGTGGAGGAGTCCCTGTCTCGTTTTGTCCCATGAAGAGAATGGAGCTAGCACGGACGAGCACGCCCCGTTTCCGTCGAGCTCTCCCGGTGCTGGCTGCGTGTGATCCGCCGTGGGCTCCCGGAGGAAAGCAGCCGAGCTCCGGCTGATGTCACCGGGACAGGGAGGGGCCTCACCGGGACACATTTCCATGAGAGCACGACGTCGCAGAAATAAACATTTCACGTAGAGAGTGGCGTCAAATTATACGTTTGACCAAAACGATAGAACTATGTTTTCCCTTTAGGTTTTGTTTGGTAATGAATTTGTTTTCGTTTTGTTGTTATTCTTGACACTAAATTGGGCAGAATATTCAAATTGTTATGTTAATATTCAGGATTATTTACCTTTTTATGCATTAAGCTACAAAAACTCTTCATAATAATTAACATTTTTTATATTAATATCCAAGATTTACTTTCTGATTCATCATAATAATGTTAAAATCCCCCTTTGATGAAAATCATGCTTTTTGAGTTTTTGAAGTGATTTGTGGCATTTTTCTTATGAAAGAGAACACATGTAATAAGAAACCTTTTTTTTTTCTTTTTGTATATCCAAGTATTTCTGCTTTTAAATTACTGTCACTCAAACTGTCACAGACACTAAACCCGCCATCTGGTCTGCGTGTCTAATGAGCCGCCGTTCACATTTCTGTGGTCAACTCAGCCGTCACTGGAATTTTGGTGCGAGTTTCATCCCATATTTACGGTAGCAGGGCTGAGAACGCTGGAAAATCTCCACCAGACTCCACGGAGCTTCTTGATGTGACCACGGAAATGTGAACGGCGGCTCATTTGACCGCAGTTGGAAAGGATTGTAAATGAATGAAAGAGCATTTGGATGTTAGCTTTCATTATTTCCTGCTCTGAGAAACCAATGGATTGAATGGATTGATCACAGCAACGTCAAGAAACATCAAAGAGTCTTTGGTGAACTGGAAGGAGAAAGAATCAGGATTTTGGAGGAAGTTCTGTCCATGAAGATCTGAGCTGACATCCGGATCAGAACCATACGGCTGGACATTACCCAGACTGATGGATGTTTTTATGTTGCAGCGCTGAAGATTTATGCTAGCGAGACACAGAGCTATCATAGACAGAAGGGATCAGGGGTGGAGCTACTCAGCTCAGTTCTAAAAGCCACGCCTCCTCAGAAGATTTTGGAAACAGGCTTCAGATTAACAGGAAAATATGGTTTTTAAGACATTTAGGTTGTGGGATTTTGGTTAAAAACTTCATAATCACATTTTAAACAGTACTGGGAATGTTTTATTGACACAAAAAAAATGTCATAAGGAACCTTAAACAAATTTTGACATCTTCTCATTAGTAAATAGTAATAGTAAATAGGAACTTCTTGATTTATCCAACTTTAGATTAAGTAATCCTATGTATATCTCTAAAAATGACCACCTTTCGAACAATTACCTAAATGATCAATAGTCACTTAGACAACATGATCATTACTTCTTCATTTGTGGAGAAATTATTTTTATTTGCATATTTTAAAAGTGACCATATGCATCAATGACTACAGAATACTTCTGATTAGCCTATGCCGTTATATCTTCATTTAGCAGTTTTTAAAAGAGTTAGAACGACAACTGGCAGCGATGAATGCGACACATCACAGAGCCTCCTCCTATCAAGCCACACAAAAAGGCCAGTGTGAAATCTGACCCTCTGCAACCACAGAATGACCACTCCATGTTGAAACATCACAAAAAACAAAGCAAACATTACTTTTCAAGTACTTCTTTTATTTCATGGTTATTAGTTATATCACAGTCATAAATTATTTACAAATTGTATAGTAGAATGCTTTATTTTCATGGTATAAGATGGAGCAAGATGGCCATCGTGTTTAGGTGCATAAGAAAAAGACAATAATTAAAGCCAGTAAAAAAGAAATTACATAAAAATGAAAATGTATGTATAGAAATGACACTTTGTTTGGAATGCTTCGTTTAGGATCCTGATAGACCAAGGGTAGTAACTGCTTTGAGTCTGTTGGTCCTGTCCAACCTTATGGCAATATTTGAGCGAGTGATGGACCAGATGAGAGCAGTCAGTCAGATATTTTTCTCTGGGGGACAAAGGGCAACTGATGATCATTTCAGAAGTCCTGGTCACACTCTGCGGGTCCTTCTTGTCTGCAGTTAAGCTATAGCAGCAAACCAAATGCTTGGTACATTAGCACAGGTTCTGTGATTGCTCATAGGAGCTTCTCCTCCTTCACTGACCAGTACTGATGTGTTGGCATCCCAGACGAACTCCTCAGCGATTAATGTTCCCGGAAACTAGAAGGAAGCCACTATTTCCACATGTACGCCATTGATAAACATTGATGAACTTCTGCTTCTTGAAATCAATGATCACCTCTTTGGTTTTGGTTTCTTTAACTGCAGGTGGTTACTAGTGTGAGCTCCTGGATTTCATGTCCTACCTGAACTACATGGAACACTTTTATAATAGATCAAAAGATGATTAGAGGGGAACTTTAAACATTTAATTAACATTTGATTGAAGAACTTAAACAACTTTTTATTTTTTGCAACTCTGTATTGTAGCCAAACTGCCGGCCGTTCTTGAGCGCCTCAGATAAAAATACAACAAGATAAGGAAACTCTGTCTTTATCTGTTAAAACAAAAACCTGCTGACTGGAAAATGTGTGAAGTCTGTGAACATTCTGTGACAGAACAAACATTCAGTCAGCGGAACGCTTGATAAATTCAGAGCCAGGTGATGTCAGTTCCACTTGTTCCTTTGGATGAAATGCTGGAAGTAGTGGAACAAAGAAAGGGAACAGCGTTTCCTGAGCAGCTTCTGTCGAACCTTAGTTTGTCTCTGCTTCCCACAAAGTCAAAAATAATATTTTCTGAGAAGTTGGCCTACCTGTGAAAACATATTTTCTTAAATTCCCAACTTGAATAGTTTATCTCCAATGGAACATAGCCAGGATAAGGAGTTAAAGCTCAATTTAAGGATAATTTGTTGCTGCCTGGTTTGAGCTTCAAAATAGGATTTGTTGTTTTCCCCCATGTAATGAAACACACGCCTTCCAAATGAAAAACAGAAAAAAGTGTAAGTAAACATTCTGTATCAAAGTGAGGATAAAGTTCAGACCGAAACATGGCAACAAGACTGTATGAGAGACGGCCTCTCTGAAAATCTCATGTGAGTGTTGGAGGAGCTGCAGCATCAAAGAAAATAAGTTGAAAACAGCATTAAAAATTGAACAAATGATCAGTCAAATGAAATAAATCTGTAAACACACTAATAGTCCATGGAGCACAGAGTCTGTGAGTCATAGGACGGAAAAAGAACAGATAACATTTTTGAACAACTTCAGCTCCAGCTTTAAAATAGACCAATTCTAATGTGGGTGTTTAAATAATTGGGGGGAAATAAAAAAATATTTACCAAAAAGGGTCATTTGAATTAGAAAAAAACTAAAAAAAAAAATTATTCCTGCAAATTGACACAAAAGTGGTTAGTGTTAAGCCGTTTGATACAATTTTTGCATCAATTTCACCATATTGAATCTTTTTTTCCACCCTTTAAATGAGTCACTAAAAACGTTCGTGCCCAAAGCTGTGTGCCTTATTGGTTGATGCAACCGCGCTGCGCCCGGCAAACGCCTCACTTTGCTCTGTTGTTCAAATATAAATAAACTGTTCTTACAAACCTGACAGAAGAAAAAAACAAGTCAATGTAACTGCAAATAAATTACACAATTTACTCACATTTTTAGGTGAGATTGATGTCATCAATTAGTGAAATGACTTGAATAATCTTCTTTCAATTCACTCTATATGATTAATGTATTTGTTTGTTGATAGCTTTGCTGTTTTTATTTTTACATAGCACTCTGAGATTAAGATTTTTGGGACTATTTGCAGAAGTAGAAAGGGTACATCTGAGGTCTTTTTATCAAATCCCTGGAGACAATTCATTTTTAGGACTTATTTTCCCACAAAGCCATAGTCTAATAAAAGTTTTAGTCATTTTCCATGAATATAAGTATTAGTAAAAGTTCTTTGCTCCTCAAAGTTTGGGTTCTGACTGAAATGACTCCAGGCTTGTGAAATCTGCTCAACCCCCGTCTTCCTCCAAATCTGCTCTGAGTGATTTGTCTTTGCACAAACGTCTGATCCACAGAGGGAGCGTCCACCTCGGAGTTTGACTGCATTCGTCATGCCATCAGCTCCAATAAAGAACAGGAACAATGAACGTCAATAATAAAACTAACGCTTCATTCACATTTGAACAGTATGATGAATGACCAGCGGGTGCCTGCTTCTCGTGCTTTTGGTACTTTTTGTGGTGTTTTGTAACCTCATCTTTCAGCTGCAATCCCACATGAGGTTCTCATAAACTTTATCCAAATTCCTGCCTTTGAGAAACTTTAATGGAAAAAAAAAAGTTTTAAAAACAGAACTGCCCATTGCTGGATGCATTCAAGGGTCAAAGAGTCGAATTAAGGAACAAACATCTTTAGTAACTGGTGAGAAATGAAGCATTACGTCCACATTTGCTTAAAATCAGTACAAGCAGGAATATGAAATAGATTAAGGTAATAATAGTCAAGTAAGAAGCAGATTAATTAACCTCTCAATGCCCCTTTATTTATGGAATAAAAAAAAAATCATGCTTTTGTTTTCATGCAAATGCTAATTGAAAGTGAGTTTGGAGCAGCAGTGATTTGATCCACTAAAGGCATCAAGAGGTCGAACAAATTAATTTTATAATAGGAAGGAGAGATTTTGTAAATACCAGCAAGGATTAATTTGTGTCACAGAAAAACGCAGATGAAATACGTCCATAATCTTTGATGGTTAGGCTGGTTGGTGACGTCTTGCATGTTTGGGATGAACTCGGATCATAGATTCAATTTCAATTCAATTTTATTTATATAGCCCAAAATCACAAAGAATTTTGCCTCATTGGGCTTCATGCAGGTAATTTTACAGTTGCAAAAAATAGTCATGAACAAGAAAGATCACTAAAGACTAAACAGACTAAATAAACTGGATATCCCTGCTCTTAGACCCTCCCTCTCGGTAAGGAAAAACTCCTAAAAAACCTGAATCAGGAAAAATGAAGAAACCTTAGGGATTCCCACATGAGGGAGAGATCCCATCCCAGGACGAACAGGCAATACCAGAACTGGTAAGGGAAAATTAGCTTCTAAAACTAGGTATTTGAATAGAATTCATTCAGATAAAGCTGCAGATAGAGCTGAGGGACGAGTGGAGATGAAGTCCTCAAGATAGATGAAAATCCTTGGCGTCTTGATGCTGATAGTCACCCCAAAACCTCCTATTGTCAAGTGGAGTGAGGGAACAGCGGAATATCTAGAACAGGGGTGGGCAATTGTTTTGACTCGTGGGCCACAAAGGGTTCTAAAATTTGGCATAAGGGACGGACAAGGAGCAGATGGAAGGAGAGATTTGGTAATCAACCTCATAAACTAAAAAAATGATATGGAATTTAGAGAAAAACATGCTTTAATTTGGGTTCAAATTCACATATATTAATTTAAAAACAGAAAATTTGGGAGTTTTAATTTCTAAATTTTGATTTTTGTTCTCTTTTGGGTGATCCAATGTGATGATGTTCTTCAGAGGAAAATGTGAACTCAAAGAAATGCTGCATTTATGTGGTGTAGGAATAATCCGAAAGATCACCATCTGACTCAGAAAGGAACACACACGAACGTCAGAGAAACAACATCATTCATGGGAAGAAACCAGAAATACAATGAAAATAAAACAATAATTAGGATTTTTGATTCAATGTATTTTAATTTGGAGGGCCACATTAAGTAGCTTAAGGGGCCGCATGTGGCCCCCGGGCCGTAGTTTGCCCACCCCTGATCTAGAATGTAGAGACCAGTAAGGCATCTAAAAGCAGAACTTTGACCGCAATTGGCTTAGAAGAAATGACAAACAATTTCACTTTTGGTTTATTTGGGGGTATGTGAAGGGTTACTCAGTCCAGTTCCCATATACTGTCAATGTTAAGAACTCATCCAGGTTTGGTGAACTGGCGTGGTTCAATTTCAGTTTGTGAATGTGCTTCAGTCTGGAAGTAATCCGAGTCGCTCCTTGATGAAACTAATAATTCAAGTAAATTGATTTTTTAAAAATTTTTTATAATGATTGGAAAACAACTGTGAGGCGCTAACGATTCACTACAACTGAGTGTGAAATAGACCATTATCAAAGGATATTGGAAAAAATATCGTTAAACTTCATCCAAAAAACCTAATTTTATATTTAGTGATTTTTGTTTGGTTTATTACATTCTTGTTGATTCTGTAGAAAACTATAACAGATACAGTATATAGGCAGACATATCTATGAGCTTAACAACAATTAAAAGGCCACCTGTGGGAAAATAAAGAAATAATTTATACTTTTTTTGCACTTTTTTTTTTACTACTGGTACATTTAATTCAAGCATCTCCTGCAAAATATGTGAAATGATTTAAAACAAAGACGATGGTAAAAGTCTTCTTAGTTTTATTATAAGATAAGAACATAAACTCAAAAGAGAAAAGTGTTACAAACAAATAACCTCATTGGTTTTTCAAAATAAAACCAGAAATTATTGTTACTTTTTTCAGTGAGCTGGCAGATTGGAATAAAGTGAATTCTGACATTACTACAGTGTTTAAACTAGCTGTCCAAACCTGCCTCTTCTTTGCATGAAAAGACGTTTTCCATTGTCTTTACGTTACACATTGACCATACAGCCCCTAAAGTGTCTGTCATGTCAGAGTAAACGGGATCTTAACCACACTGATCCACCTTTGTGTGTCTTTGTTGACTCTCATAAACTGATGACTTTAAACTTTCCAGTCCTTCTCCCACATTTGTGGTTCTCTGTTTCTTTAAACCGTTGAATAAAGATCCTGCAAATAAATCAAATCATCAAAAATGACCAAAAATGGTAAACTTGTTGGACAGATTGAAGTTGTCCGTGTAAACAATGTCACCTGCTTCACGTCATTCCAGACGGTCTGTTTGTATGGTCTGACGAGGTCAGATGGAAGCCAGTTTGCTTTGGGGTTGTTGGCATGTGAAAGCTCCACTCACACCACACGAGGTACAACCCGTCTGTTCTTCTGGTCTCATGTCGATTTCTTCTACCATCGCAAAAAGCGGTTCACTTAAAGTCTAAGGATGCTTGAGTATAAGTATGGCAGGCAGTATTTAGACTACATGTGTCAAAGTCAAGGCCCGGGGGCCGGATCCAGCCTCCAGGTTAATTCTATCCGGCCCTCCAGATCATTTCATTTTATTGTTATTAATGGCCCGATGTTATCTTGCACTTATTTTTAGAATTTTGACTAAATATATTTTTATGGAAAGTAAAATATTTTAAATGATTTACGGTTTAAGTTGATTTATTTTAGAATCATATTCCTGCTTTTTATTATTCATAATTATGTTAAAAAAAGTTACGGATTTAAAGTTTTAAAAATTAGCGCTCTGCTAGCTTTTGGACTATTTTTGCATTTACAAGGATTTTTTTTAGACTATTTTGGAGTTTAGTAAATATTTCAGCTTCAGCTGGCTGTTTTGGCTAATTTAGGCTTTTTGTTAAGCTTTCTAGGCTATTTTAATGTTTTGCTATTTTTTTCAGGTACGTGCTAGCTGTTTTAGCTAACTTTGTTTTTTCTTTTTTTGTTTTACTAGGCATTTTTGGCATTTAGTTAATATTTTAGCTGGCTATCAGCTTCAGCGTTTTTAGCTATTAACTTCAGTGAGTTCAGCTTTTAACTACAGCATTTTTAACGATCAATTTCAGCATCTTCAGCTATCAGCACTAGCATCTTCAGCTGCCAAATTCAGCTTACAGCATTACACTAACATTATCAATTGTAATGCCATATATCTAGTTCATAATTGTGTTAAAAATTCACAGTTAAAGATGTAGTTTTAGAGTGTTCAATAAATGTTTTTCCTGTTCGACCCCCGAACTAAGGCGTGTTTTGGGTTTTGGCCCCTTGTGCGATTGAGTTTGACACCCCTGATTTAGACCCCGTATGTTTAGTGTAGGAAGTATACTTAATGAATACTTTTTTTGGAGTAAATTGGAACATTTTAAATTTGCAATAAATAGATAACAAGTAAAGTTCAAATACACTACCTTAGTTAATCAGTGTAGACTAAATATACTTAAAAAAATTACTTTTTACTAAGGATTTGTTTGCCCAACAAAACATGTTTCCCTGAGCTATGATGTAAGTCTCTTACTGTTGCTGTCATGATGTGTTGCCACACTGAACAATAATGTGAGTTAATGTGTTAAAGGCAGGAGTGCCGAATTATCAAAGTTTTTTTTTGTTTTACATTCTTAAGTGCCTTCTTTCTTAACTTAAATGAATGAAGTTGGCAGAGATAAAGCCTGTTCAGCTGCTGACACAACCATGTGCGTTGGCAAAACAAACTAATTAAACTTCCAGTTTTAATTCAAATGCACTTGGCCCGAGCTCACACGTTTCTTGTGCACTCCACAGTTGAGCTTTTCCCTGGATTTGTAAGTTGATGTCAAACAAAACAATCCAAAAGGCTCAGAATGCTTTAGAAGTTTCTGACAGCTGATGGGAAAAAAAAAAACACAGCAAAGTTTTTGCAGCAATTTCTGCTCCTGAAACCCTGGAATAAAGTGTTTCATGTTATTGAAACAAAGTAGAATTTTTCTTGAATCAACCTTTTCTGTTCCTGTATACTCAGATAATTAAACACTTTTTTTTGTCTACAAATGCCACACAGATGACTTGATGACTTGACACAGATGAATCACTGCAAACAGACAAATGAAAAGTTTCCCAAACCTTTTTGGTCCCTGAAAGTTCCTGTCCACAAACCTCTGTTCAATCAGGAGACTAAACAAGCATTATATTTGAAAATAAATGTGTTTTTTTTCTACTTTTGTTTTAGAGTACAATTCCAGTGCACACAAATGTTGTGAGGGAGGAGATCACTAAACAATATTGAAAGTCCCACTCCAGCTATATTTTTAGCTAATATAAAAGCATTCCTGGTGGTCTTTTAATTATGATTATACAGTTTTTAGCCAAAATCAAAAAACTGTTCTGTTTTTTAAGACACAGAGCGGCAGTAGTTCGTTAGAAATTAACCTCTGAATTGTTGCATTAACAATTAGAGCATTAGCGGCATTCAGATTCTATGCTCCACAGATCTGGAACAGACTTCCAGAAAACCTTAGATCAGCTGAAACTGTCTATTTAAATCCAGGTCCACCTGTTCTCAGCTGATTTTAATAAGTTCTTCTTCAGAAGTTTACATTCTTACTGTTACTTTAAGTTTACTTTAAATTAATTTATTTTTAGCTTTAAATGTTTAAATATCTCCTCTAATATGTAATTATAATGTTTCTTTTAATGTTTTACGTAAAGCACTTTGAATTGAACAGGAAATGTGCTGCACAAATAAACTTGCCTCGCCTTGTTGTAGCTATCTATTGTATAATTCAAGACTAAAGAATGTTTTGAATGAACCAGAAAATCCTTCAACTTCTACACCTTTAATGATGAATCATTCCGAGAGTTGAAACTCTGAGTGCAGATGGATTAGAAGAGGAGGGTTGCTTCACATTTCTGTGATGAGTAATGAACACATGTAGAAAGAAAGATTCTGTTTAAAATTTGAAAGTTTCTAGATGATTGGATAAGAAGAGGGTCCCTCGTGCTGTGATTGGACAGCATGGCTGCAGTGTGAAGGACAGAAAAAAAAATCTTTCTGACTGAACTTTCATGAAATCTTATTGGTACTGAGTGAAAAACTGCAGTGGGAGGACATCTGCTGGGTGTCTTTGCAAATTACATCGACTCCAGTCCAACCTTACAGCTCTCATTTTCAACGACAGCTAATTGTGCTGTCTTCCCACCATATTCAAATAAAGAAGAGGATTAATAAAGCTTTGTTTGAAATCAAAACTAGAATAATGTTTGTAAAAGGCTGCTGTGGGATTATATTGTTTTGTGTCATAAAATGCAGAGGCGGACTTACCATTAGACAAAGGCTGGTGACTGCCTGGACCCCCCCAACATGTTTGAGGCTGAAGACTTAAAATATTTATAAAATATGTGTCATGCCCAATATTATAAGACTCTGTCATAATAACAGATTAAATATCACTGAGATGGCATGAGACAGCTCGTGTGAAAATGTTTCATCCTCCCCCGTAAATCTGCGGCAATGGAATGTTCCACCATTAAGTTAACCAGTAGAGAGAACCTCTTTCAAGAGTTTTGAAAAGAAAAAAGTGGAAATCAACTAGCTGGATAACAAAGGGGAACAAAAAATGTATTGCTACGCTTCCAAAAGATCAGGAGAAAGAAAAACATAAAACAAAAAAAAAAGAAGACGAGAATCAAACGGAGCTCCAAAAGAAGATAAATGTCTCAAGAATGAGAAGACAGAAAAAAGGAAGGGCAGAAAATTATAGTTTTGAGAAAATTAAGAAAAAAAATGTTTTTGTTGATCCCACTCCATAGGGTACTGTTTTTTCCCATCAATCAATGTTTTTTGTGTGTTTTGCCTTCTTCAATAAAACTTTACAAAATAAAGGAAATACATTCATTACAGTTATTTTGCCCTACGTAAAGATTTTAAAAAGGAATGATTAATACAAGATGAAGGCCTCATCGTACAATAGGTTCATGTTGGTTGCGGAAGCAGTGCGCGCGGAGCAGAACGGGCGGAGCAGAACACACGCGGCATCTGCTCTCTCCTGTAAGCCACATCAGACGTGTATTTTTCTGCAATGGTTGCTAGAAATGTTTTTGTTTTTGCCATCATGGGTAAGATAATAACCTAAAAGTGTTACCCCATTTTCTGCTAAGAGGCAAGTAGTTAGTAGGCCTTCACTTCTTTAATTTATCTGTTGTTGAGACTCACAGAGAAGTGCGAGTGTGTGTTGGTTGTGATTGTACATTTATTTTCATCTCTATAGTCTGTTTAGATCAGGGCTGCTCATTCCTGGTCCTCGAGATCTACCACCCTGACTGTTTTCCAGATCTGCAAGCCCTGCCAGCTGTTGATTGGCTCAGTCAGATGTCTCCACAATCTGATTGAAAGAACACACCTGGTCCAGGTAATCAGCAGCAAACAGTACATGGAGAGCTGGAAAACAGGCAGGTTGGTAGATCTTGAGGACCAGGAATGAGCAGCCCTGGTTTAGATACTAAAAATGATGGCATTTGTCAATCGCTGAAAATTGGTCATAATTTGAAAATAAACCAGATTTTCTCATGTATCTTGATGTAAATTCCTGCCAGAATTGATGCGGATCGCTCGCGGACACCAGACGCCAAAACAATCCACTGCACGGCGCGAGCCTTCCGCGGAGGACCGCGGTGCTCCGTGCCTGGTGTGAACCACACCAAAGGTTAACAAGAGTGCTGAATGGAAGCGGCCTCCGTCCCGCGCCACTTCCGCGTCAAGTGTGAACCGGGCTTTACTGTTCCCCCTGGACCCCCAAACTGCGAAGTCCACCAGTGATAAAGTATTTTATTGAAGGACATTATTGAGCTCGATTTATGGTTTGATGTCCTACCCTTGAGAAGACCCAGTCACATGACACTGGAGAAGCTGGAACATGGAACCAACTCTTTGCCATGCTCAAAGGACGATATATTCCGTGCATAAACGAACACAGTTTTAGGTTTCTCTACTGCACATACTTTAAGTCTCTACAGAATAAAAATGTTGAATTTGATCCTATTTGTATTTTCTGAATAAGTGCATTTGGCTCCTGGACTTAATCTTTTACCTCCCTGAGTTTTTCTTTTATTTAATAAAAAAAATCTTTACTTTGTTCCAGTGTCTTGTTTAAAACAAGTCGAAGCTGCAAAACATGGAGTATTCCTCACAACAAGCAGGTACTGTGTATGAATGCATTTTCTGTTATTTATGATCTTTCTGCCTCAAGGCCTACAGGCTTCAGTGCAGCTCTATAACGTCTCTCTTTGTGGCGTGAGAGGCTGTAAAATGCTTTGCCTTCTTGCATCTCTGCTGTTAGCTGAGACCACATCTGAAGTCACTGTTTGACTCTGCGTCCTCCAGCTTCCCTACTGCACTTCTTTCTTGTCTGTGCAGGACTTGTTATTTTATTTTCCTTAATGTAAACAGTAGTTTAACAGCTATGTTTGGAGAGCAATTTTCATATTTGTGCTACACTGACCTCTAGTGGTCACATTGAGATGATTGATTAATGAGATTATTTTGAAGCTTTCATTCATTAAATAATATAAATCTGATAAACTTGAAGGAAATACTAAATTACAAAAGAAAATCAAAAGGTTTTTTGGGAAGGATCTGACAAATTGTTGGTGTTGATAAGACAAGACAGGAGAACAAAACATGCTGAGTTATGGAGAAATCAAATCTATTTTTGTCATTATTTACCTTTCTTCATCAGTTGCTTGACTCCTTACTCTTTACTGAATACATTTAGTTTAATGACTTTGTTCCAAACAAGACATTTCATTCTGTTTAAGGCATTAACAGACACGAGGAAGGAGAGGACGGCTCTAAACAGAAACGTGTTCTTCTGGCCTTTTTCTGATAATGGAGGACTTATATAATACAAAATAACCTCAAAATTGCATTCTTGAGTATTTCTTTATTTAAATAATTGTGAATCAAAAAACAATAAAAAATGCAATTTGAAAAAGATCATATTTGTTATGTATTCCCATAATAGCTGGATAAGTCCAAAATTGTTTGTCATCTTTGTAGCACCAGTAAAGTTAGGTTGGGGGTGTTATCCACCTTATTCCTAGCTCCCATGAGCCTTTGCGTGAATTATGGGTGATACTTCTAGTAGACGCCGGAAGTAGCATTTATTTACATTACAACTGTAGAGCCGACAGCACAATTCCTCTTGTTTTGGATCTCTAACTACATATAAATGTAGGAACACCAGCTGTGATGTCTTAAAAGAGGCGATGTAACAATTCCGGTACTGCTAAAATTGAAGGATGACCTTAAAAAATGTCCAAACATAACATATAGTAGCATTTTTGGCTACTTTCTCAGTTCAGTTGCTGCAGATGTTGAAGCTCTGAACAATCTTAAAGCTCCGAGACACATCAATACCTTCATAGATGATTATTTCTGCTGGAGTTAGCACACAGTGCTGATTAATTGTAACCTTATTGCTTCACCAGTGTAGTGAAGGCCGAGCCTACTAAAGGCAGATATGTTGTATATGCATCCATCTTTGAAATAAATTGCATACTGTTTATTTTCATGGGAGAAACGAAGACACGCTGCCAGCTCTAGGATGACGTCATGAAATGGGCGGCACCCACACACAGCGGCAGGCGGAGCTTCAGGAATCGAGTCGTTTTATTTCCAGGTAAGAAAAAACTCACAAAAAATAACTAATATTTCATAAATTATTTGTTTTTTAGTGTTCCTAAGCTAATATATGATCATAAATATGGATATTGTTTACTCTTTAAGGGTTAAGAAAATCACGGTATGCCCCTTTAACAGCTTATCTGTGGTAGATCTTAGCTGTCACTCTGTGGCTCCATACACTTCTTCGTCATAGGATGTTTAAGGACTAGGAGACCTTGCAGAAGGAACTCTGAATCCATCGGGATGCAGTTGGAGCAGATAAAGGGTCACTGTGACCGTGAAGTGTCTCCTTACACGCAAGTAAATCCATGTATAGTTTTTTTCTTGATTTTCTTAATTGCACATAAAGACTGTAGAGCCAAACACGACCGTCACCTCTGGACCAAAGTGCTGATATTTCACTATAAAAGAAGAAGAAACACAGACACTGTCCTGCTTTTTATGTGTGTGGAGAGGGCTGACCCTAGAACAGGAGTTTAACCGGCAGAACTCCCACTCAGGAGGACCAACACTGAGCTGCTGAAGAGCTGGCAATGTAATGAATCCTGTCTTGTTGTTTAACTGAGGAAAACCTGAGTGCATCCAGGAGTTTAGCAGCTCTCAGCAGCAGCAGCAGCAGCAGAGAGAATCTAATGGAGCGTGCTTCAAGCTCTGCCCCTGGTGTTTTAGAAAGTTCCTCCTGTCACACCTGCTTTGGGCTGTAATTAATCACCACAGGGGCGATCACTCCCTCAGTATGCAATCTTTGTGACAAAGAGAGAACAAATTGTGTGGCCAAAAAAGACGAAGAAAGTATGTGGAATCAAATGTTAGTGATTTAGCTTGTTGCTTAAAGATTAGGACTATAAAACTAAAAACATGGAGGAAAAAAGAGTCACCAATAACATCCACCTGTCAGCATCCTTCACTTAAATGGCTCTCAAGGAAGATGAGGAAACATGAAACTTTGAGTCCGGTTCCTGTAATCCTTTCAGCTGGAGAACGTTACCGGTGGGAGACATTTCTGTGAGGAGAGTATGGAGGAGAACATCGGAGCGATGCGACATGTCAGCACTGCGGCTGAGGGGGCTGATCGTACAGCAATCCAACAAAGAGAGGAGCTGACTGACACATGCAGAGGAGGCACACGTCCACCACAACATGAAAAGTTACAAGAATAATTCAGTTGGTGAAAACATTTTAAAAAAACAAGCTTGATGTTGAATCGTGTTAAGTGATTGATTAGGAACATCAACTGGAAGATGTATTTTATCGATACAGTTTGCTCATTGAAACTCATACAAGTCACAGTAAATGTCAATGCTGCAGAAAATAGCTTAAAATAGCTCAAAATGTGTACAGACCTCAGTCCAGAGAGGGATATATATGAATCAAAAGCCACTGAATCCCTTTCATGGTTCTGGAGTCGCTGGAGCTGTTGGTTGAGGTGAGGTACGCCCTGAACGGGTCAGCAGTCTGTTGAGGAGCCGAACACACACTCATGCACATGTTGTAAGGATGGATGAAAACCATCACACAGCAAGCATACGGATGACACTTTACTGAGAGCTGAGAGAATTTCACTATGGACAGGATAGATAGCTTGGAGCTGGACTGTTAGCTTGACACTGGGCTGACAGGCAGGAACAAATGGAACTTTTTAGGAACCAAAACATCCAAATGGTAGCTCTGGAGTCAATAAGAGGACAATTCAGCACAGAACGGCTGGAACAACTGAGCTTTATACTGTCGTCCTGATGAGAAAAGTGGCTCCATCTGAGACGGGGGCGGAGCAAGAGAGCCGCACAGGCGCAGAGACAGGGACTATGTTTGATTTCCCATCCTAATCCCTAAATTATAGAGTGAAGGACTATGAAGTGCCCTGGATTTTAAAAGCAATCCGAACACCGCACTAACTACTTTACTTTCGTTTTGCTAAACGCTGGATATGACATCACCGATTTCACAGAGTGAAAGTTGAATCAATACGAACATTTCACAACATCTATTTGTGACTCTACTGTGTTCTGAGGATGAAAATGTGGATATGTTTTTTTTTTTTTTTTGACTCAAGGTATTTTTATTTAGTTTACAAGCATATAAAACAAAAACACAATTCTTATCCATTACAGGGTTCCACAAGTCTGAAAGACAAATTGCTTTAAACAAGTGTCCATAATATTGTAAGGATGAGGTAAACAAAATTAGTAAGGAAGTAAAAAAAAAAAAATAAAGAAAGAAAGAATAATAATAATTATAAATGAACTAAAATAAACAAAATACAGTTGTAATAATAACAAATTCAACCCCATACCAATATCCCCCTTTCTTGTCACTGCCATAGCCGTGTCATCCCTCCATCATACTGAAAACTGCATCACAAACCATCACATGCAGCTCGGTTGCTACAAATTTTACTTTAATAAAGAGCTGGAAATGTTCTTAAAAAGGGACCCCACAAGTCTTCAAATATATTATGGGAATTTTTTAGTGAATACCGGATTTTCTCCAACTTTAAGCAAGACATGATATCTAGTAACCACTTCGAATAGGACGGAGGAGAGGTGTCTTTCCATTTTAACAGAATAGCACGTCGTGCCAGGAGTGAAGCAAAGGCTATACAGTATATTTTGGCGTTACTTAAAGTGACATCTTCCACAACCCCAAAAAATGCAGTTAATGGGTTTGGTTTTAGTTTGGTATTAAACACCCTGGACATTGTGTCGAAAATTGCCATTCAAATGAGGACATGAAAAGAACATATGGTAAAGAGTGGCGTCTGTAAGATTGCATCTAACACACAGAGGGCTAACAGTAGAGGACATATTAGCCAGCCTTGCTCTGGAAATGTGGATTCTGTGTACCACCTTAAACTGGATTAGCTGATGTCGAGCACAAAATGAGGACGAGTTTACCAGTTTAAGAGCAGAATCCCATGTATCGTCTGATATTGGGAACCCCATATCTTTTTCCCAAGCCTTCTTAAATTTATCCTCCAAAGGACGTTTAAGGTCCAGCATGATGTTGTATAATTGGATATGTTTTTTTAACTAAAATTGTTAGTCCGGAATGCATTGAGGTCTATATTCGCTAATGTAGTGAGCATCAATGCGCACTAGTTTTTGGCAAAGACTTATGGGAAATTTCTAGTGCGCTCGATTTTTCAATTGTAGATTCAGACAGACAAATGACAAACACACTATATAGTGCACTATGAAGTGTGTAAGGGAGGTATTCAGATATAGTCAGGGATCATAACAATACAGAAAAGGTTTCAGCTGGGATTTGAACCAGAGTCCTCTCACCAAGCACTGTGCATCTCTACAAACCAAATTCATTTAGAATATTTAATATAATCTGACAAAATGTAAATGATTTGTTTAGGTATTTAGCAAGAACTAAGTGTCATTTGATTTAGACCCTTGACTGTATAAGAGGACTAGAGTGAGTCACCCTCCCTCTCCCCCCTGGCGATTCAAACAGGAAGTACCTGCTGGTTCCAGGAAGTCAAAATCTCATAGACTTCTAAAAACAGCTATTACTCAGTCATTCTGTTTATCAGAATAACAATTCTTGTTTTTTTCAAGACACTTTTTCTGTAGTGCAAGATATTCAAGTTAGAAACTAGCCAATCAGATGCCTCAAAAGAATGTGGTGCCTGCTGGCCCCCCACGTCCAAATGCTTGACAGGTTTAGTTTCAAAATGCCGACTCAGATCATCTTGGACCAGTTCATACTTACTGACATCTGGCTTCATCATGTCGACTTCAGTGTTGTAAAAAAATTGACTTCATTTGGTTGAAGTCGGAAATAAACCATTTTCTATGGGTGACGTCCAACTCACTCCATCTGGTTTTCATAAACAGTCAATGGTGTAAAGCAGATCTAACATTTGTGCTTTATGGACATTTTAAATAAAGGTACAGTGGAAGGGACTCAGGTCACCTGACGTTTTTTTAACCCTTTGACTGCCTGCTCAACCAAACGGTGGGAAACATTTAGAAAACACGTTTTGGTTTTTTTTGGTTTTTATTTTGAGTGCATAAGGTACAAAGCCCCTATAGAGAAATTGAAGAAAAATTTGAAGGATAAATTTTTTTTTCTTCCAAAAACTGAAATAATAAGAATAAAAAAAATAATTCTGTTTAGTAATGGATGCGGACTAGATAGTAACTGGTGTGCATCAATCAGTAACCAGAACATATTTTTCAATGAGTTACTTTCTGGTGTGCACCAGTTACTAACCAGAACTTTTGTTCGGTAAAAATTAAAGTAGTAAAAAATAAATAAATAAAATTCTGGAGAGTAACTGTTGCGCACCAGATGGTAACTGGTGTGCAAAAGTTACTATCTGGTGTGACTCAGTTACTAACCCAAAACATTTTTTGTACTTTCTTTTGTCACAGAACCCCTAAGTAGTTTTTGGAAAAAAAAAAACGTTTTTACTTATTTTATTTTTTTTTACCTTTGATGTCTTTGACGTCAAATGTTTCCGTTTCCTGTTTGCTGGATGAATAAACACTTGAGAATCAATATGATCTGGCTCAGTTGAGTCTCAGGTGGTAGAGACTCAAAAGAACTAAACAAGATCCAAACCTGCAGATCTGCTTGAAGCTGAAGACTAAATTTGTCTCAATGAAACAGTGAAACATGTGTTAGTTTTCTTCCTGTTCATAGAAAGCAATTTAAAAAAGCTACAAAAGTACAATTTTCAATAGAATATTTTATTTTACAGAATAGTGGTTGTCAAAAAAAGACATTGTAACGTATTCCTTCAATAAATACATAATGAAAGATCACAGCAGAGCAGTGGAGGTTAGAATGTTTTATACATTAATGCACATAAGCAGAAATCACAGCATGAAGGGTTTTTCCAACATCAGAACTGTCACAATTAAACTTCTTTTTCGTTTGTTTGTTTTCTTAGTTTGTCAAAAAGAGGCTGTAACTTGTGGACTTTTTGAAGGAATCAAGAAAGATGTTTTCATGAAACCATCCTATGAACCACTTAGATGTTTCTTTACAACAACTGTCTGTAAACCGGTTATGGATCTGTTTCTTAGAACATTTCTAGTAAGGACTAAAGTGAACATCCTCAGAATCTCACAGACTGACCGGTTGAACTGCTCGGTCATAGATAAAAAAAAAGAAAAAAAAAGTCCTCAGTTGAATAAAAAAAAGGGTGCTTCTTTCATGAGTGTTTGTGTCTGTTGAAGTAACAGTAAAGTCATCAGTTCTGATGTTATCAGTATGTTTGCAGTTCAAAGACCTTTCCTCACAGAGTTGTGTGTTGGGGTCATTGGGAGGAACCATTCCAAACATTGGAGCGGGGGTCAGTCACAAACTCCTTTCAAGTTTGTCAATATTTTGATCTGAACCTTGAGATAAAAAGCCCTTTTATTGTTGGGGTACCGTCTCGCACATGGCACACGTGTCACCAACCTCCATAAAGACCACTTTCTCCCATCCTACCACCACGTTGCTGGGCAAAACTCTGCAGATTTTGGTAGAGGCTGTGTGCGGGTAAAGCAAGAGTTAGCAAAAATAAATCTCCGCCGACTTGCTTGCTGTGCTGGAACAAAGCTGGACCGCCTCACAGCACACCAATCCTTCTTTGCTATTATCTAGTTGGCCCTTAATTTTAGTGTGGTTGCTGTGATCTCTCTGGCTCCACCTTTGGGCTGAGAACATTTTGCCGCATGTTGCGCGGAACTGATCCTTGGACTACAGAATTGGATGGGTTTGTAAATGTTTTCAAAGGAAGCCATGTTAGAAAATCATGTCTTATTACGATCACCCCATCATTTTTCCAGTGAGGAGGGATAAGTCAATGCGTCAAATGAAGCTCTGTCAAGCAGTTAAAAATGTTTTAGATTGAATAAAACAGAATAAAGCCCTTAGTCACAACTGCTCTTACAGGTGCAAACAGGCTGTTCACACGCAAAAAAATGAACAAACCTAACAGGGCAACCAGTAGAGTTAGGCCCAATCCGAATGTTTCCCTTCTTCCCCGCCCTTCTCCCTTCCTCTCTATTTGAAGGGGGATTTTAAGAGTAAATGTGTCCAGGAAATGTATTTTTTTAAATCCGACCCTCCAAACAGAGGGCTAAATTAAAGGCTAAAAAGTGAAGCTTAAAAGTGCTTTTCTTCTCGTGGGTGCGCTCTGTACCATAGAGGTTTATATTTAAATTAAAGTTATGACTTTTTGTTGTAGCATGACCTTTTTAAAGCTATAAAACTGCTGTTGTCATGTATATTCAAGCGCTGGAAGTTCCGCCATAACGTTAGCGGACCGGAGATTATTGGTGACGTCATTGACGAAAGTGACGTCCGAAATATGACCCAATATTTTTCATAACTCTCCGTTTGGAGGGCTAAATAAAGCAGAAGGGAGAAGGGCCAGGGACAAGGGAAGAATTCGGATTGGCCCTTGAAGTGTTCCTGAACACTTTTATCTATGGGCATGCTGCGTGAATTTCTTCGACCCTTCCAAACCCTATGCCTGTTAGTGCTGTTCAAGTGATAAGTCCACGCTCCGTGCATGCAGACTAACTACTAGAATTTAGGAAATTAGACTGTAGTTTGTGTGGTCGCCCTATAACCCGCACACCCCGGATGAGCAGTGTTGGTCAGTTAACAACAACTAGAGTGTGGCATAAAGGTGACAGCATCCTCCATACGTCATAATTGCGTACAACTTTTATTAACCTTACGAATACTTCACTAAACACTTATCACGCACGACAGTGGTAGGTTCTATTTTAATGACTTTCTTTGCAGTGGTCGTAAAAGCCTCATGGGAACATCTGCACTCCGCCTCAAGATCCAGTCGCTCCTGTTTGTGACCCTCTATGGTCCTGGACAACCCAAAAACCCGCAGCACCAAAACACAGCAACCCCTTGTTAGGGTCCATGTGACAAAGTGTGTGTTCAGACTGGAAAAGTCTGTTGGTCCAGATCAAGTCCTGAACCTTGTGTTTGGTCTGTATTCAGGCTGCTTTTAACTGGACATTTCTGTCTTGGACCAAAGCTTGTAAACAAAAGCACATGACTAACGGATCAAAGATTGGCCTGGAATCAGGAGGCGGGGCGAAGCAACGAGAGAAAGAATAAAGGAAGTCTAAGCTTTGCAAACCTCGTCAGGATAGTTCATTTACTCAAACTTTAGGTTTTGCTGATCAATTTTTAATGTCTGTATCAATGTCAGTTTGTTGCAAAAACGTTGGGTATGAAGATAAACTGATAAGTGTCTATGACACAGATATTTTTGTTTAAACAGTGTGAGAATCAATATATATCCCGTTAAAAGTCGTTTTAATGAGCCTGTATTTATTATCCTACAATTCGATCAGTTCTTGTGTCTCATTTTTCTCTCACATTTCTCCATGACTTGGTTGTTTCATTCCAACTCTGTTTACATCTCTTACAAACTGACTACAGTGGCCATTTTGGTCCAGTTTTTCCACTCCACGGGGCGGCTGTAGTGCAGTGGTAGGGTGGTCGACCTTTGATCTGCATGTTGCAAGATCAATTCCCACCTTGCCCGCCCATGTGTACAAGTGTCCTTGGGCAAGACACTGAACCCAAAGTTGGCTCTGGTGGTAGGTTGGCGCCAGTGTTCACCAGCAGAGCTGCCATCAGTGTGTGAACTCAAAACTCCAAAAATGGGTTCAAGAGCGGGTCTTGGTTCTGAACCAGGGTCTGCCTGGGTGTGTTCAGACTGAAAATGTGTTTGGTATTATCGAGGGAAACAATCTATGATTAAGTTTAGGTGAACCAAATATGTCCAGTTTAAATACACCCTAAGGCGGATAACACCCTTTACTGGCCGCCAGAAACCACTGACAAGAAAAAGCAGGACAAAACAAGGCTGTTACCGAAGTCAATGAAGTCGACATTTTTCCATGGAATGGAAATCACTCGATTTTGTCATTTTGGGACCAGACGACATTAGCAAAAAGTGATTGGTCTGAGAATCTGTCAGTCAAACGATTCAAACATTTGAGGTGGGGCCAGTGGGCACCACATGCTCTAGTTTAGGCATCTGATTGGCCAGTTTATATAGCGATAAAGAAAATAATTCACAAAAAAATAGGTTTAGCAAGAACATGTTAAAAAGAGACACCAGAGCAAGAACGGTTATTCTGACAGACTGAGGGACAGCTGTTCACTTCTCTATAGAAATCTATGGGATTTTGGCTTTCTGGGACCAGCAGGTACTTCCTGTTTGGAACGCAATGGGGGAGGGGGTGATCAGTCCAGTTCTCTGTATATACTGTCAATGCCAGAAACCACAATTTTTTGTAAGATCAGATCACTTTTTAAGGGGTTAGATTATTTATTTTTAAATAGGAGTGAAAGCCTGAATTTTAGTTTTTATTTTATTTTAGATTCATGTGCGACTGAAACGCTGAGAAGCATACAGCATACATTTCTGACAAAAGCAAAGACTTTTACTCAGCGCTGTAAAGTTTGGGAACAAAGGACTTGAAAAATACAAATTGACATTTTATACTCATTTAGCAGTGACACAACTTACACCTGTCAAGTTGGTTGCATTTATAAAAACTTTTTTTATTTTACGCAATAGTTGTTGCATCTTATTAGATTAATAACATTTCACTAACTTTCCATAGAATTTGCCACTAATCCGATGCTTTTGATGGGAAATTAAAATGCCACGCCCATTGTCACATACCCACAGGATGGATAATCTCTGACGTGATCAGCTGGATTCTGAATGGAGGCTGAAGTAAGATGGGCACACTGACTGCACAAATCCTGACGATGACTGATTGGACAAAATATAGTCAAAGTTTAAATTGTGATGATATTTAACAAAATAGAGCTCTTTAAAAAAAACAGCTGGTTAAAAAAAACAGAAAACAACTCTTTTTTTCATGTAGAAAACAAATCAATAAATGTAATAAAAAGTTTTTGTTACTAATCTGTGGGCACTTTTTTCAATTTGAACTGGACTTTATAACCCTTACGTTGATGGGAAATTGCTCCCTTTTAAACCGAACCCTGCTGGTCTCTTTAAGAATTGCAGCTTTTTTCAATCTGAATATAGCGGGGGTTGGGGTGGGGGTGTTAATGCCTAAAGAATATGACATCCAGGAAAGCTCGTTGGAGTCTGACCTCCTTTTATTCCCAAATTATATTATTTTATTATTTATCATGTTATTTGAAACACAAATAAAACTAATAGAAAAATATTGCTGTTTGGCCAAAAATAATGTAAAATTCCCAAAACTTTATGCTATTCTATATTCAATTTAATTATTTTTAGTTTCAAATTTTCTGGTTTTTAGGTTTCAAAACTCAAAATTTCAATTTCAAAACATTTTTTTCCAGCTTCAAAGTTTTTTTCCACTGGCGATAACTGATCAGTTTTTAAGCCATTGGATCCAACTATAAGGACATTTTCTATGCATGTTTGTGACACAATAAGATGGCGCTTTAAATGGGCTACAACAGCTTTGTGTGCGTGTGGTTTGTACACAATGAAACTCTGCTTTTTACACCCATCTTGGGATAACTTCAGACTATGACAGTACAGACTCAGCAGCCCTTCTCTAACTGTAATAATCCAAGTTCTCAGAGTCAGTGAATGCACCGGGACTGGTTACCACCCTCATCCATTTTGATTGCTCCTTCATGTTAGCCACGACGGGGTCACATGTTTTGATGCAGAAATTTACAGATTCCAAAACTAACAAAAAAATTTGTTGTGAGTGAAAAAAAATTGAAACTGATAAGAAAGTTTTGAAGTTGAAAATTTGAGTTTTGAAACCTAAAAACATTTGAAGCTGAAAATAATTACATATATTTTAGAATAGCAAAAAAATTGGACATTTTAGATTTTTTAGGCCAAACACCAATTTCAATTTATTTTATTTGTGTTTCAAAATGCTACCGCTATGTGACATATTCAACTAAAACCATGTGTTGCAGATTCTGAAGTTGACTGGTAGGCGGAGCTGAATGGCGTATTTGGTTGTTCTAAGTCCTTCTGTTTCAATGCAATGAGAAAATGAAGGGAGCGACGGCCCGACACAGTGCTCAGAAAATCTGAAGAAATTTCTGCTTTCAACAGAAAAGGAGATTTTACCTTCAAATCCATGGTAGATTTCAGCATTCGGGAGATATGACAGTGAGAAGCCAGGAGCATCTTAACTCCTGTTATTTAAAGGATCCCTTTGACTTATTGAATCTTTTGACTCACCTTTTGTCTACCTCTACCAGAGGAGTCAGGCTGCTCAGCAGAAGAATTTTATGCAAAGTTCATAATAGTCCACAGCATTGAAAGGGTCATGCTTAAAGATTCATGGCTGCTGCTCTGCTCTCTGTGGAACCAAACAGTTGAGAATTCAAGAAAATGTTCATTTCACTTTCAAATTGTTTCAAGGTCACAGTGAAATGGCGGTAAACGAGATATATATTTACATATATTTTTAAGTGGGTATGATGCAGAGCTGGAAACAGGTGAAAATTGGTGATTCGGCAGGTTGTGATACCCAAAACAATCAAACTGGCAGCATCAAGTTTATATTTTGCCATTTTTTCTATACAGTCCAACTTAAAAAAGAATGAGATTGCTCAATCCACGGATTCAAATTTTACCTTCAGCCCTAACCTAAAAACACAAATTCCTGTCCTGGTTTCAGACAAAGTCATATCATTTTTTTTTTTTTTAATATGACACAAAGCTTGATTTAATCAGTTTCATTCAGAAGAGCCTCTGGAGTTGAATCCATCACAGTGGACATTGTTGACAGATTTAAGATTTGACAAAAAATCTGTTTACACTGAAAATAGGTGTAAATAAGATTTTTTTTCCTATCTATGCGCTGAATTGTTTTTTTCCTATATGCTGTCATATAAAGATTTTTCACAGGATTAAACAAATAATTTTTTTGTGAATGATAATATCAATGTTTATTACAGGATATTGTCCTATCAAAACAATTTGTTTATAACGTTAAACGTAAGTACTTAAGGAAAAAGAATATTTTGGAACCAGATAGAGTTTTTAAGACATCATGTGGTTTTTGCCATTAAAAAAATCTCAAAGGGAAAGACTGGAAGAGTCTGTTAGTCCACACCGATTCAAATTACCATCATTTCCAGAGTATAAGTCAGTTTTTTTCATAGTTTAGGCAGGGGTGTGACTTATACTCAGGAGAAATTTATTTTTGTTTTTTTTCATATATTATTTGTTATTTTCCCACTATAAATTGGTTTAACGTTTGTTTCCTCTAACAACCACCAGAGGGCGCTGCTTCTGAGTATAAGTTTTTGCCCATGACAGCAGCAGAAGAAGTGTCGTCCAAAACAAACATGGAAGAGAATCAGTTTGTTTTTCTCTTAAACTTGGATACTTTTCATTTACAAATCAAAAGATTAGTATTATTGTTTTTTATTTATTTTTTAGCTACGCTGGGGTTGGCGGATTTGTTCTGAAAATGTTTCTCCCAAAGTGCGATTTATACTCCAGAGGGACTTGAATATGTTTTTCTTCTTCTTGATTAGAGGTTTTTTGGCTCTCGTGATTTCTACTCCGTTGCTACTACAGAAAATACGGTAATCTAGTCCGGAGTGAGTCCTGAACTTGTCTCTATTCAGACTGCTGTCAACCAAACATTTCTGCTTTGGACCAAAGCTTATAAACAAAAGTATGTGACTGAAGATCTCTTCAATCATTGGCCAGGAATTACGAGGGCGGGAAAAAGCAAAAAGAGACACAAATCTTAGAAGTCCTGCGCTTTCCAGTCCTTGTCGGGAAAGTTTACTCATTTTTCCCTGATCAATTTGCAATCTGGTACAGTAGAGGCATGCTACAAGACGGATACTGAGGAGACGACGGCTATGAAGGTAGATTCAGATTGTCAGGAAAACAGTGCAAAAAAACAATAAGTGGTTTCAATGAGTCTGCATTCATCCGATCACATTTCAACATGTTACTGTGTCTGATTGTTGCTTAACATTTGTCCGCGACTCGTTGGTTGTACCATTCCTTTTCTGTGTACATCCTGGCTCTGGTGGCCGTCAGTCCAGTTGTTCCACTTCAAGAACAGAACCCAGAGAGAACCGGAGCTCGGTCTGATTGGAAACTAATCGAGACCACCTTGATAGATGGGCCAGAGAACGGTCCTGGACCAGACAGAACTTTAGTCCACTTTGTGTTCCGTCTTTAAACATTGTAAGTTTTTCTTGTATTAACTGATCAGTTTTGTTCGCATGTGTGTAAAATATTTAATTGCTGCTGGAGCAAAAGCAACAGGAAACAGATTTTATGAGTGTGAGATGTCTGAGGAGTCCGACTGATAACATTCATGATTTGATTACTTTCAGTTGTCTCAACTTTAGATGTAATCTCGTCATTCCTCTTTTTGTTTAGCCATTTATTTGCCAAAGCTTTGGTCTCTTCTCGGTGCCACATTCAAATTTAAACGGTTCAGAAGAATGAAGGCTTTCCAGGACAGCAATCAGTGAACAAAGACTTCCTACGTTTGGTTCAAAGTTCAACAGATTGAAGTCAGTGATCTGCCACTGACGTTCATCCTGGCTGATGGCCGCCGTGAACGTGAACAGCCCGCGTCCGGTTGGACAGCTCGACCATCACAGGTTGGGTCAGAAGAGCGACATGTCTGAAAGTTTGAGGCAAGGTTTAAGAGCAGAGCAGCAACCACTCCTCTTGTGAATGACACTACGCACATGACTGCTGATCAACTTACACCCCTTCACCTGAGGCTCTCCAGGTTCTGGCCCCGTCCTGTCTGCTTTTTCTTCATTTAAATGCTGACATTTCCAGGTCTGTGACAGACAGCGGTCACATGGTTCTCTAATAAAATACCACTACACATTTTCACCACTTTGAATAGACCAGGAAGCTGCTAAGAAGCTGTAATCTGATGAAAGCTGTCGGTTGAATGTTATATTTCCATATTGGACTGTAAACACAAAGTCTGTAAACTTAAAGTCTGTAGGCCTTTGGGGACCACTGAGGGGCCGCTGAGCCAGCTACTCTGTTTACACAGAAGAATCGGAATCCTCTTTGTCGCTCCACCAAGCTGCCTGTTGCCATGGTGACGTGCCACAGTGAGATACAGCGGGGAGATTTCAGCGGCACGCCGTCAGGCGTTTTCGGGCACTTCGTCCTCCTCTTCCAACTTCTCCTCCCCTGCAGCAGTTACCAAAGCAACAAGTGAGCTCAGCCAGAGGGAGACTTAATGAAGTGTGTGAAAGCGGTTCTGTGTTCATACCATTCCAGCTCAGGTGATCTGTGGGCACCAGCTCAGGTGACTCATCGTTGTGACTCTCAGGGGCCGGAGAGGAGGTGGGCTCTGGTGATTGGTCTTTGTTGTGGCTTGATTGGGTGTCTGGGTTGACTTTTAAGCCCTCTGTGGCCTCTTTTTCTTCTTTCTCCTTATTGGCCAGCTCTGTTTAGGTCAGACACACACGGTAAAAAATAAGTACAAAAGACATGATGAGATGAAATGGCTGCAAAGTTGAAAGTTTTGCGTTACAAAACTTTTCATATCAAAATTAAATGAATACAAAAAGAAAGTAGGTGACTCCAGTCAAATTTGTGAGGGCTATTACTTTGCCTTTTGATAATAGCCTGTTATTCCATTCGGGGTCACAGGGTCGATGGAGCCAGCCCAGCTACCGTTAGTAAAAGGTGGGGTACACCCTGAACAGGTCACCAGTCTGTTCCAAGGTTACCATCTCACATTTACACCAAATTACCATTTAGAAACTCTAATGAGAAAGCCGGTGTTCAAAGAAAACCCACAAATGCATGAAGAGAACTTGCAAACTTCACGGAGGAAGTGATGGTGCAGCGGCTGGGTCCTTTTATTGCCACCTGGATCAAGGTAGTCTGCAGTAAGGGTGGGCATCGATTGGGATTTATTCAGTTTTGGTGTCAAAGTGGTTCTTTTCTTTCAGTTTCGGTTCCTAATCGGTGCCAATTTCTGTACTTCAGTAATTAAAATGAAAGTCTACATCTTCCCAAATCAACACGTTTTCATAACCAAGTCACTTATTGATGCATGGTTAAGACCTCCACATCAAAAATTGATGTTTTTGGTTTTTTTGTTCTTTCACGTGCTGGCTATTAAATCAGAGCTCCCAAACTTCAGAGCGTGGCCCGCCCCTCTTTCGCCGTGCAGCGAGTTCGCTTCTCGCCGCCTGTCAAGCATGTCATTCTGAGCTTGACGCAGCGGCTGTGTGTGGAAATCACACTTACAATGAATGGAAGACACATAGATCAGGTTAATATATTGTAAGGATTTCTACAAATCTACAAAAAATAAAACTTTCTTGTAATCTGGGTTTTTATCTCACTCGTGGGGCGTGTCTGCATGACAGCTGCTTCTGCTGTGTTTCTGTGTCTCTGTAACTGACTTTGATGGCTGTCCCGCATTAACCAGAGAGGGGGAAAACTAGCTGACCTTTTTTTTAATTATTGTCTTGAAAATAAGTAAAATATCACAGTTCAGAAGATCTGAGCAGGCTGCCTCCGCTCCTCGCAGCGGCTGTCTGTCTGCTGGCATTTAGAGTGAGCGAGACAGGACAAAATACTCGTATCGGATGAGTATTTTACCCGCTGATCAGGTCACTGAAAACGTCACGTGCCCAGAGCTGAGGTCCTGATTGGCTGATGTGACGCAGCGATCTGACAAACGTCTGTGATCTGCTGTGAAATGCGCTCTCGTGCGGATTGGCAAGAACTTCAAAGTAATGAACAGAGTAGAAGTGATCAACATATCCTAAGACAAATAGACCTGCACTGAAACTAAGCAAATGCAGAACCGATTGTAGCAGCTTCTTTCAGTTTCAGTAGAACCGCGTAAATAACAGCGGCTCCTAATCAACAGGATATTTTCCCTCAAGGTCTGGAGATCAACCCCACTGGTTATGCTGCATCCAGACATTGGAAAGAGCTATAATATGGTGTTCATGCAGTGCAGTCCCAGTGCTTAAAATGTGATATAAACTAATTCTGAGATCCAAAATTCTACTTTTCTACCAACACGTTGCTGTTCTCCTGCTGCTGTTCTCCTCATTAGCAAAGCTTAATGAGAAGAGTCGTGCTGTTTTGGGCAGTTAAGTTGTTGAATTTGGTGTGATAGATTTCTATATGAAGAAGAAAGTCTTTATATCTCCATTGTCTTAATTGTTCTTAATATGAAACCGTGAAATTCATTAAATAAATCGGACATTTGCATTTTCTGATGGTGGGATTAGTTGCTCTGGATGTTTCATCTCGTTAAAAACGTGAAAGTGAGATTTTGTTTCACGGTGCGTTTACCATGCACGGATAGCTCTTTCCATCTTTCCTTGTTGCTCCCAATGACGCCGGAAAGGTGGAGCCTCAGAGCCGGCAGGTCGATGGCAGTCAGTGAAAAGTCTGTCGGTCCGTCGTCGCTGTTGCCATGGAGACCACTGCTGTGCCTCTGCACCGACTCGACGGTGACTGAACCACTTCCTGTTAGGCTGAAACGTGGAAGAGTTGAAAGAGATAAGAGATGCTGCCAGAACGTGATCACGAGTTCAGGGAGAAATTAAAAAGAAATCAGATTTTTCAGTTGATCACACATGAAGAGGTCGGCTAAACCCACTGTCAGCTTAGACTTTCTATCATGATGTATTTGCTCGACTGAAGCCAGGAGCCACAAGTTTCACAAAAGGCCAGAAGCAAAAAAAATAGCAAAACATTTAAATGTTTTCAGGCTAGTGATTTTTTTTCTTCCCTGCCCGTGTCCCCTCTGGGTGCGCTTGGTTTGACTGTAGCATGCTGAGCCAAAATAAAGGACACCGTCCATCATCTGAGGCTAACCTTTACAGTGTTTCTTGTACAGACTCCACATGATGGCCTTAATAACAGTGAGAAGGTCGAATAAATCGTGTTTCACCAACAATGTAAAGGTATTTTTGGCAACTTATACTCTTGCAAAAGTAAAACGATGAAAGATAAAGGGTAACGGTACCTCTATAGGACATTTAGACTTTCTTCAAGTCCTAAAGAGCTTCACCGTCACAATCCCATTTAGCCATTCACACATTCATACGCCCACGGTGGCAGAAAATTCACAGAGCTGCTGCCTAAAATTTGCTTCAGGGCCGCAGAGTACGCGGCTCCAAACCTTTATATCTCAATTAGATTTGATGAAAGAGGGACATGGCGGTTTGTGAGTGCGCACAATAAAATCAGGGTTCACCAGGAGGATGTAGGTCCCCCTATCAAAGCTGAGGGTGTGCTGCAGGCTTGATGCATTTTCTCATCATGAGATCATGAAAACCACCAGTTTGGAGTTGTAGATTGTTCTGTCAGCCAGGTTTGCTGCTCTGGGTTAACTGAAAGGGTAGAAGGGCAAAATTGAATTTTGGACCTCTAATGCAGGGGTCCCCAAACTACGGCCCGCGGGCCGGATCAGGCCCTCCTCCACATTTGACCCAGCCCCTCAAACCGTTTTGGCTAAATAAGACATTTTCCCAGTCTTTTAGGCTAATTTGACATTTAGCTAATATGTCAGCTACATGCTAGCTGTTTTGGATAATTTAGGCATTTGTCCCCTTTTTTAGGCTAATTTTGAGTTTAGCTAATATTTTTGCTTTATGGTAGCTTTTTTAGCTAAATTAGACATGGTTTAAGTTTTTGAGGCTAATTTGACATTTAGCTAATATGTCAGCTACATGCTAGCTGTTTTGGATAATTTAGGCTTTTCTCAGTTTTTTAGGATATTTTTAAATTTAGCTAACATTTCACGTACATGCTAGCTGTTTTGGCTAATTTAGAATTATTTGAGTTTTTTTGGCTAATTAAGCCCTTCGCGGATGTTGTAGCAAGCTATGAGCTTCAGCGTTTTCAGCTATCAACTTAAGTGATAGGCGGCCGCCTAGCTCGCGATTTACCTGGGGTGGCCAAACTTCTGATCTCCACTGTAATCACCTTAAATGAGATGCTTAAGTCCTGCATTATTCTAAAGGTAATTAGCTAATTCCAGATGACTTATCCCCAAGATCAACATGTCTCGTTGAGGAAACTTCTTATTTTTGAGATACAACAGGAATATTGTCGAGTCACCTGGATCGTCTGTTTCCAGTCTCTCTGGCCTTCCTGTCCTCTTCGATCAGTGGCCCAATCACCTTGTCAGTGGTATCTATCAGAACGCTGAACGTTGGCTCCACAATGAAGTCAATGAAACCTGCACAAAGAAGAATGTTTGAGAATAAGAGAGAAAAGTCCATTGTGATTGGCTGATGGTTTTCCTTACCTATCTGTGACTGGGCAATCATGGTAGCTTTGCGGTCACAGAGTGGAGAAAAGGGAAGACCGAGTTCCACTTCTTTATCTCCCTGAAAGAAAAGAGTCACCAAAAATGTGCAAACAGGATTTGTCTTCTGTGAACTCTGTTTGTGTTTGTGTCTGGCACCTGTCTGAAGAACTCCTCCATCAGACTGTGGGTCCAGTGATGGTGAAGCGGCCAGGCTTTAGCGGGGTGACTGATGTCTGCGGCATGAAGCATCAACGACAAAACCTTCACTTTGTCTATACTGGAGAAGGAATTAACACAAATTAAGTGCTGCGATTAAGACGTAAACTGGAGTTTATGCAAGTTAGAGATGCAACATGTCATTGAAGTAAGAAAAATGAACTAGAGGAGGAAACATTGTGTCCCAGTACTGTATGTAACAGGAGCGGTGGGGGTTTGATTTGGTATGCTGGTGTGCAGAGTACAGTCAGCAGCAGACACACAGGCAGAACGGGCGTGTTGACAGGCTGATAACAGCGTCTTCCCCGAAGCATGAGCTGAAGAGCGTGACAGCCGCTTCCCTCCACACTTCCACAAGGAATGACAAACAGAGAGTGGGACGCCGGGCTCTGTTCGGACTATTTCTGTAAAAGACCCTACAGGGATGCCAATCTGGTCCAGCAGCCTGCAGGACCGTATGTTGGGCCGTTTCACCACCAAAAAAAAAAGGAAAAAACCTCTCCCGACAAACGTCTTTGTTCACCTTCTGATTCACTTTTGTTCTTGATTTCTGGACAGTCAAATAAGGAATTCTCCTAGAATATGTTATCAATTTCTTTATAAAGTCTGGTTTTTTTAAATATATAAATGACAATTTACTATAAAGTAGGATAAAAGTACCCTAACTTTGAGTTTTTACAGTCCAAATCTCCAAAAAATGTCAGATATGTCTATCCTCTACGTGAAGTAAATGACCTTTTGAGAAAAGTGAATAGTTTGTGCTTCTTCTCATGCTGAACTTTAAAAAAAAAAAAGCATACCAGCCAGTAAGACCCCACATGGTTTAAAAGTGGGAAGAAAATATGGGCCCCAATTGAGTTTGTCCACAGTTTGTGGTGCCCCCCCCCCCCCCCCCCCCCCCCCCCCCCTCTGTTTGCCCCACATTAGCTTAAGCGGACACTCAGTGTGTAGGCTTGCCATGCTATGGACACTGAAGCTCGCTAGCTCACAACAGCGGAGCTTGTTAGCTCGATACAGCAGAGCGTGCAAGCTTGCTACAGAGGAGATTGCTAGCTTAATACAGACAGCCCGCTAGCTCGCTACAGCAGAACTCGCTAGCTTGATAAAGCATAGATTGCTGGCTTGTTGTTGAGGAGTTTACTAGCATTTTACAGTGGCACTTACTAGTGTGCTAGAGGGGCTCTTACTATAGCTTGCTAGCTAACAACAGGAGAGCTTGTTAGCTCAATACAGCAGAGCGTGCTAGCTTGCTTCAGCGGAGCTAGCTAGATCACTACAGCAGAGTGCGCTAGCTCACTTTTGAGGAGTTTGCTAGAATTCTACAGTGGCGGTCGCTACCTCAATACAGAGGAGCTCGCTAGCTCGGAACAAGAGAGCTTGATAGCATGCTACAGTGGAACTTGCTAACATGGTACAATGGAGCTCACTAGCTCTTGCTAGCACACTACGCTGTCCACCGGGTAGCTGGCTAGCGATTTAAGTCAATGTGAGGCCACCACAGAAACTGCAGACAAACCCAAATGGGGCCCACATATTGTCCACTTTTAAATCACATTGGGGCCCACTCGGCCTTGCTGGCTGGGATCCTGTGCCAAAATATTGCTAGAAATTATGCATCACTTACTCCTCAGGACTAGACTGAGATATTGTCAGAAACAATTGGATGTTGACAGTTTTAGAGCAAAATAGATGGAGAGATTACATTTTTCTTTTTTTTTCTGCCTCTTCAAAAATTGAAGATAATTTTCATTTTCTTCTCATTCTTATGAAACTCCAAACTCCCTAACAAAGACACTGTCTTTCAAATCAACCAGAAACTGTGTTTTGTTTTCAGTTCTTTATCTTCCAGAAAGAGGCGTGTCAGTAGGAGTTACATTTTTAGAACAAATTACAAACATGATCCACTTTCTTTCATTTTCTTTTTTCTTAACAGGAGAGGTAAACACATGAAACACTAACAAGGGAGGGAGGGAGGGTAAAAGAAAAAAAGAAAAAAAAGGTGGTGGTGGTGGTGGGGGGTGGGGTTTGCCCCGTGTAAATGAAAGAAGTCTATCAACCACTGTCATGAACAGTATCAGAGACTTTGGTTTTTGATCAAGCCTTAAGGTTCTGCTGGGTGACCCTGAGTGATGCTGCTCGTCATGCTGCTGCAGAGCCAGCTGCAGGTCTTTGTTTGATTCCCTCCATGTCTGCTCACTCCCCGTGATTCCACGCTGCTAACTTCATCTGTGTATCTCTCTCCATGAGTCAGCTGTTTCAGGGTTTCTGTGTTGGGTTGACTCATTTCTGTTGAATCTGACCCAGGAAGACACGTTTCCTCCCTCACCGAGTCATACTGCTGCAGGCTGCGGCTCCACAGACGGGCGAGTGGAGGTTTCAAGAGTTCTGCTTTTCCACTGGTCACAATAGGAGGCCACTATTGAGATGTGACGATTTGTTTTATTGGAGGGTTATTAAAACCGTTACGTATCTGGTGTGATCAGCATTAGCCTAAAGCAGCGTATCATGTCTCTTAGAGCTGGTCAGGTTGTTGAGTGGCCCGTGGTGCAAGAACCTGTACATCATTCTTGGAGGCTGGAAACATCCCAGGTCTTGCATAGGCAGCATCCTCACTGGACATGTCACCTATTGAGCATGTTTGGGAAGCTCTGGATTGGCGTTTGAACAGCGTGTACCAGTGTCAACTTCCACCAACTTCTCACAGCTACTGAAGAGGATTGGACCAAAATCCCACAAACCACAATCCATAACCTGATCGACTCTGTGTGAAGGAGTATGGAGGGATTTTGTGCCACCATATTGAAAACAGAAGTCAATGTTTTTGAGATCAATTTTTTTTAAATAAAGAAGTTGCAAAAAAAATGTAAAGTAAAAAAAAAAAGTATCATTTTTCTAATTACAAATATTTAATATTCTCTTTAAAATAACTTTTTATATTTGCAACATAAATGCTTTCAGAAGCATTGTCTCCCATATAGCTTTTGCCTTATCGCCCGATTGAGAGTTAATAAGAAATAGTATTTTTAACTTAACTTAATTTTCGAGGGTATTTTATTTTTAAGAACTCATGTTTAGTTTTGTCTAAAGTAAGTAATTTCAAAGTATGGTTGTGTCACATATTTTACGCTAAACTGAAACTATTTAATGCAAAATCAAAGACTGGAAGAAAGCGAGATGAGAAAACAAATCTGAAAACATTTGTGTTGCAAAAATATTTTACAATGTTTGCAGATTTTTAAGTTTAATTCATAAAATTTTACATTTTGTTTGGAAACTTTGTTCTCTAAACTGTGACTTTTGTTTGCAATCTGGTGGCTCGATAAAGGAGATGTGTTACATCGCATGAGGCAAATGTTGGTCTCACCAAATACTGACGGGTTTTGATAAGTTAAACCCCAATAAAACAAAATGACGCGTTTGAGATTGGCCTTTCATTGTGGGCAGTCTAAGGCACACCTGTGCAATAATCAGGCTGTCCATTCAGCATCTTGATGTGGCACACCTGGGAAATGGGATCTCAGCAAAGAAGTGCTCACTATCAGACATTTAGACACATTGGAGAACAATATTTGAGATAAATGATTATTTAGTGTTTATAGAAAATGTTTCAAATCTTTGAGTTCATCTTATGGCAAATGGGAACAAAAACAATACGGGTGTGTTTATATGTTTGTTTATATAATTACAAAAAGAGGATTTCTTCTTTGGGTTTATCTGTACATCTCCCTGAGAGGACTCCAGTTGTGAATTTATAGATAATCTGATATAGATTGAGTCCTTCCACTTGGCAGTCGAACATTTGCTGCTCCAGTTGTGTTTTTAGTGTCTGCTTGTGTTCCGTTTCTCTGCTCCGACACATCGGTTCCTTTATGCTCCTTATTGATGCACGTGTGCATATTTGCAAGTGGCAGTGATTTGCTGCTCTTGTCTGCATGCTGCGTTCATCCCCACTCTGACAGTTTTTCCCATTCCCCTTGGACATCACGCTGACAGGTGTGTGTTTAGAAATGAGATGTGTTCAGAATATTAGTGGTGCACTTCCCTTTTCAGCAGATCCAATAAAAAGACTTCATTGCTATTTCATGGACGCAGCAGGAATGCAAACCGAAAAGCTCTCACAACTCAGTCATTTTTGGACAGGTTTTTGTGCGATTTTTGCCAAATATGTTGGGATATGAAGATGCATCACGAGATTTATTAAAGTACGCGTGCTGATGCCAATAAATTCAAAAATGTCTTGTGTTGATGGAAATAAGAAAAGACATCAGAGCTGTCATTCCAAGACTTTGAAAGGAGTCATCAGGAAACAGTGGTTCCAAAATCCACCTTTTAGGACACATTTCCCTTTAAAATCACCTCATTTTTAACAAAACAAATCTTGAGAATGCAAAAGAAAATCCAACAGTTAACGCAGATAAAGCTTTATTTCCAATTCTATTTCTGACCAGTGTTGCACATTTAAATGTTTCCAAGAACAAAAAAACTAAGAAAGGGATTGAATTACATCTAATAACTAATAAATCTCTGGAGAAATTGTCAGGATGTTTTCCTGAAATATGTTCTAATTGGCTGTAAGTAGATAATTGTGAAGGGTTGTAATTCATCAACTCAGATTTCTCCAGCTTCTTGATAAAAGAGCTCAGTTTATAGTACACTGTTCAAAGAGTAATATAAATCTTCAAATTAAAATGGGTCTGGAGAGTGTGCAGAACACATTTGTCTTGTTTATCAGTCATCTGGGCTCATTTGCTGCTCTGGAAAGTTTTTTTTTTTTTAAAGTTGTAGTCTTGGAGTTTGATGGTCAATTTAATAGATCAATAATGAAGCTGATATCCGGCCGGAACATCTTTCCGATCTGAGTTTCTGTGAATATTCATCTCCATACTGGAATACTAGGTGGTCTAGCACTGAAAGGTCAAAGGTCAGGGCTCCAGCACTGACCTGTGTGTCTGCGTCAGGGCGTTCCTCATGGTCTTGATCTGCTGGAAGTGGCAGGACATGTCTGTGGACATCACCATCTCAATCACCAGAGACCTCAGTTCTCTGGAAAACAGGCAGCAAACCCAGTGATGAACATCTGCTGTGTGAAGAGAGGCGGGGCTTCATGGGAAAACGCATTTTAGGTGAGCTGAGTGAGAAAATGGAAACGTGAGCAGCAAACCTCCAGTCGTCTTTGTTCAGGTTGACCAGGATGTTCATGTCCTCCTCTGCCATCAGCTTGTAGGCGGCGCTGACGTGATGGTTCTCCAGCACTGACCTGTCGTTGTACAGGATGGCCACCTCTGACCTGACAGAGAGGAACACACGCCGGGGTCGTCTATACCAAATATTTTTAAATTAAATAGAATTCAGCACAACATTCATGACTAAATTCACCAGATTTAGAAATTATTTAAACTCCCCCTCCAACGGGAATCCTGTTTTTGGAGTTTTTAACATGTCTGTGTGGCATTTTTCTTATAAAAGAGAACAAATGTAAGAAGAAATCATTTCGTTAGTATTTCTCCTTTTAAATCTCTGCCAATCAAACTGATGTGGTCAAATGAGCCGCCGTTCACATTTCTGTGGTCCAATCAGCATCACTGGATTTTTGGTGTGAGTTTCATCCAATACTTACGGTAGCAGGGCTGAGAACGCTGGAAAATCTCCACCAGACTCCACAGAGCTTCTTGATGTGACCACGGAAATGTGAACGGTGGCTCATTTGACCGCACTTTAAAAGGCTTGTAAATCAATGAAAGAGCATTTGGATGTTAGCTTTCAGTATTTTCTGCTCTGAGAAACCAATGGATTGAATGGATTGATCACAGCAACGTCAAGAAACATCAAAGAGTCTTTGGTGAACTGGAAGGAGAAAGAATCAGGATTTTGGAGGAAGTTCTGTCCATGAAGATCTGAGCTGACATCCGGATCAGAACCATACGGCTGGACATTACCCAGATTGATGGATGTTTTTATGGAGCAGCTGTGAAGATTTATGTAAGTGAGAACAGAGCTATCATAATCAGGGGCGGGGCTATGCAGCTCAGCTCCAAAAGCCACGCCCCCTCAGAGGAGGTTTTGGAAACAGAGTCTTCAGATCAACATGAAAAATAGCTTTTTAAGACATTTAGGTTGTGGAATTTTGGTTAAAAACTCTATAATCAAAATTGAAACACTACTGGAAACTTTTTTTTTTATTTAAAATGTTTAAAAGGGGACTTTAAATCTTTTGGAAGCATTCACAAGAAATCATTTTTTTTTTCAAGGGAGATTTTTATAACGACCAGATAAATTCAAATAATCTCCAATCCAGTCATCTTTTGATTTATTTTAGAAACCTTCCCAGCCTTCTTTCAATTATGACTATGTAGTTTTAAGACAAAATCCCCAAAACTATTTTTTTTATTGGGACATAGTTTCTGCAGAACGGCAGGAGTTCATTAGAAATTCACCATTGAGTTGCATGTGGGACTGTTGGCACAAAGTAAGCCCATCCCCATTTTATTTATACTCTCCTGCTAGCTTACAGCCCCTCACACCCCCAACCTAACATCACCAGTGCAACAAAGTTGGTGAGATATATTCGACCTATCCGGCAAAAATACAAACATGGATATATTTGTCTACAAGTGATGCATCAGAATGGAGCAGAGCGCCCAGTAAATTTTCACAGCAATTTGAATTAAAAAATAAAATTTTTAGTTTTTTTGTAATATATACATGTCTTATATCATCCTAAAAATACCATAAGATCATGTCAAAAACACACATTCTAATCAAAGTAGGTCTTTTTAAAATTAACCCAAATACTATAAAGAAGTGTGTGAGTTTTTTAATGTTTACTTATTTCATCACGCGGATTTTTAAAGAGAGTTCTGAAGCATGAAAGACGGTGTTTGAACCCTCAGATGTCATCACAGACGGGCTTTGTGAGGCAACGGCTATTGATTTATTCTGTTGGAACGTGTTATCTGCCAGAATAAAGTGTCAAATTATACCACAATAAGAGCAGCCGTGTGAAAACCTCACCGGGTTTTAAAATTAGGCGCCGCCTCAGACGTTACACAGTTAGTTGTTTAGCGCGTCTAAATGTAGAGCGGAGCGCGGAAAGAAGAATGGCACCTTCTAGAAAAACACAGCCAATAAAAAGCAGGAACCGAGTCTCAGAGTCTGAAGATGAAGTTTATTACAGCACCTTTGAGAATCAGAGAGGTCTTTTTGCAGCTGTCGTGCTGCTGAACACCTGACGCACTGTGGACGGATGAAACCAACACAAAGAGTTCTAAAGCACGGTTGAGTAGACTTATGATTTGGGCTTGTTTTGCAGTAACAGAACATAAAACAGTTTGTCCAAATCTTATAGTGACTGACAGTAGAACTGGACAAAAAACGCACACTTCAATGAACTAAAAACACAATATGAACAAAACACTCTGCTAAAATAATACTAAAAGCTTTTATAGCTGCATGCATAAAATTGTCACAAATAATTAAAATTGGTAACCACACATAAATGGACGGAGCTCTGTACAATGTCTATACTCATTAAAAAGTATAAAAACCGTAGAGGTTTTTAAGAAGAGGCTCAAGACCCAGCTTTTTAATCTGGCTTTTACATGACCTGCCGGTTTGGAATTTTTTTTTTTTTTTTTTGTGAATCAAATTTTTTATTATTTGAGTCTATGAACCATGCTCTTACTATTATAATTTATTTCTATTTTCAACAATATTTTATGTATTTCATTCTAGTATTTTACTATCATTTTAACCCCAGTGTTTCCTGTGAGGATCTATCATATCAGGGCTTGCTGGGTTGGTCTGGGGTCGTTGCCGTGGTTCTCGCCCTTGCGGGGGCGACTGCAGTCCTGACCTGCAGCCTGAAGTCTATTTTAGTTTTCATTTAGAAGTAATGAATGTTTGTGGAATGAGTGTGGGATCATGGGTTGTATGTGTTGGGGGGGGTTGGCTTTTATTGTATATGTTTCTGTTTTTAATGTAAAGCGCTTCGAGCTGCACGAAGTATGAGACGCGCTGTTTTATAAATAAAGTTTGATTGATTGATTTTCATATTCACATTATTAAATTGTTTGTTTTAATTATTTTAAACAATTTTATTCATTTTATATATTTCAAAAACTCCAGAGTTTCCTCACAGGGATCCTCTGTTCCGGGGTTCCCTCTGGGGGTGTTCTCATTGGTGCGGCTGGGGCCCTGCTCTGTAGAGTGGGTCCTGTGCTGGACGGGCGCTGCGGCGGGGCCCTTGTGGTTAGACTGGGCCGTGGATTAGATGTATCTCCGTAATACCGTTTCTTCACCGCAGTACCAAGCCAGACTGTTTTCTTAAGCCACAGTTCTTAAGCCTTTGTTCAGTTTTTTTTAAAATATTATATTGAGGGAGGGAGAAGCTGTGGAAGGAAGGGGTACTCATGTTGTGTAAATGTCCTTCTCTCCTTTTTAACACAATGTCTTTTTAATGTATTTTATTTGATTTTATGATAAGCGCTTTGAGCTTCTTTCGAATCAAAGGCGCTATATAAATAAATAATTTTTGAGTTTGAGTTTAAAGAACAATCCAATAAAAAATATTTTTTTGATGTTTTTAACATGTTCTTGTGGAATTTTTCTGATAATGGAGGACATATATAAAGTAAATGAAAACTGCATTTCTGAGTGTGTCTCTATTTAAATTGTTATGAGTCAGGAACAGACAAAATAATGCAGTTTGAAAAGTTATGATGTAGAAAATACACTGGGTGGAAAACAAGCTCCCTGCTCTACTCCATTCTAACAACGGCTAGGAGTCACTGAGTACCTCAGGATACAATGCGATACACGATACATAGATATCGATGATATCACGATACTGCGATATTTGGTTAACAATCATCTCTAACAACTTAAAATATATAGGAAAACACATTTTTTTAGGGAAATATATTTCCATTTATTTTTAATCTTGAACACAATCATAGTAATCAAATTCTATCTAATTGTGTGCAACAATAAATCAACACTTAAGAGCAACATTGCTGAAATCAGTAATACTGTCTTTGTCAAGCATTGACACCAATTCAATTGGAATTATCTGTAAAATTCAGTGTTAACAATAGTAAACATGAACACCAGTGCCACTATTTAGTGCAGAATTGTTGCAAACAGCAGAACAAAAATGAAATAATTAAAGGAGCTTCCTGGTACATTGGTGCTTAAAACAGCAAGTCTGGCAACGTGCGCCCCCTATCTACCTCCAAAGGAAAGTCTCACCAAAGAATGACTAATATTATGTTTTACAGCCTCTTCAAATGAAAATAAAAGATCCATACTTGGTGAGAACCCATGAAGAATCATAGATATCGCGATATATCACAATATCAATATTTCGGCACGCCCTACTTCTGATGCATCTACTTGTAAATGTCAAGATCCACGAACGTCTTCATTCCAGTATTACTTGTTAATTTTCGTTCCACCTGTAATGTTAGATCAGGTAATGAGGGGCTGTAAGCTAGAGGGAGAGCTCTCGGTCATGGGTGATGGGAAGAGGGGGCGAGGTCTACGCCAGAGGTGAATGTCGGATTACCTGACACAGAAACGTCACAGGGTTTTTGATAAAAATCGCGTAATCATAATAACTGGTGACACCTTTACCCTGCTAAAGAGCGTGTTGTGTGTGTGATCTCCATACCTTGTGTGGATGTGAAAGTTGTTGGTGGTTCCTGTGTGTTCAAAGTCGTGAATTGCTGCTGCAAAAACCATCGCCAGGATCTCCAGCTCGCTGAGCCAGTGCTGCAAACACACAGTCACAGAGTCAGGCCTTTTTGGGAGGAGTCACAATCTGAGAGCTCAGCTTGTGTCCAGATTCCTTCATTACTCACTACTAAGTAAACCAGGGTGGTCATTTATATTTCCAAAATCCAGTTCTCTGGAAATTTCCCAGAAGTCTCTGCGAAAAACCAGTGTTGTTTACCATAGTGGAAAACATAGGGACCACAATATCTTTTGGTTTTACAATTCTTGAAAAATGTTCATATTTGTTAAGTTTTGACGTCATTTTAGCCATTTAAAATAAATGGCAGTTCGTGTATGTCTGAAGTTAAAATCCGGGGCACGGGATAGTCCTGAACCAAACAGTTTCTTAGGGAGTACTGCAGGAATCCAGACATGCAGTTTTGTGAGTGTGGGTGGTACCATCAGTCCGGTGTGTAACATCAGGAAGTGGGCGGTCTGAGTGACATCAGCTGCATGGATCAGGTTGTGATAGGGGTTCCTGTGTTTGCTGTAGCCGCTCTCCAGAGCCTCAACAAACTGCACCAAAGCCTGCACTGGAATCTGGAAAGAGCATGGCGCTTACATTTCAACCCAAACCTTCCCTGCAACCTTTACAGAAGGGAAAAGAGTTCAATTAACACGACTCAAAGAGGCAAAAACAAAAATGGAAATTTGACCTTAAATTTTCTAAAAATCCAACAAATAATTCCACTTTCCAGAATTGTTTTTTTTTAAACTGCATCTTTCTTCTGCACCGTAGTCAAGATACACACACATGGACAAAATTGTTGAGACCCTTCTGTTAATGTAAGAAAAACTCAAAATGTTCACCAAAAAAACTTTAATCTGACAAAACAAAAGTAATAAATAAAAATTATATGAAATTTAACCAATGAAGTTAAGACAATTGCTTTCAATCTTACTTCAAAAGAATAAAAAAAAACAAAATCCTGAAATGGGGCGGAAATGTGAGATCCATGGTGCTGTAGCACACGCCACGAGGCCGCAAGAGGAAAACTAATGACAAATTAGAGAAGGATGATGTAACAAATGAGCCCAGAAACACTTATAAAGAGATTCAAGATGAACTTCAAGCAGGTTTCTCATGAGGAGTGGATCAAAATACCTGTCAACAGGTGCACAAGTCTCATTGACAGTTACAGAAACCGTTTGATTGTAATGAACGCTTCAAAACAAAATATGAAGTAAGAAAGTAACATCATTTTTGTCCAGGACAGTTTTAGGATTTTATTTTTATATATAATTATTTTGAAGCATGCTTGAAAAGCAATGTCTTATTTTCATTGACTGAATTTTATCCGTTTTGTATTTTATTATGACTTTTGTCAGATTGACCATTGTGAGCTTTTTTTTTATTTTCTGAAGAGTTCCAACAATTTTATCCAGGTGTGTACTTAAGGGGTGGGATTAAAACAGTTTTCCTTTTTTAAATAGAGTACCCATTTTTCAAGCTGGAAAAAGAATGTATGTGTAAACAAATACATATATTATCAACATACAAGTGTTGAAATGTGTGTGTTAATACATTGAATACAGTGGTTAAATGTGTTTTTTTATGGTTATAAGTAAGTATGTGTGTGTGATTAAGATAAAAATAAATAAATTGATAAATACTAATACATTAACTGATAAAATAGTTCAGTCAAGCATTACATAGATTTACTTCCTCCAACTCCAGTTCAAGCAATTCATTCAAATCACTTTGATGAACTTTAAATTTTAAACATTAATTGCATCATGTACTGCATATATAAGCACACATATATTTATTTATTATTATTGAGAATAATTAAAATGGCATAATTTATATGAGCATAAAAATATTTAACTTTTTTTTTGTTACAGTTTTTACCAAACTATCTATTAAAATCACAATAAAACTGTATTAGAATGTTTATAATTAATGCTGTCAATCGATGAAAAAAATTAATCACACTTTTGGATTGTGATTAATTGTAATGTTTTACCAGGTCAATTTTATATGACAATATGCAGCAACAAAAACAGAGATAACATTTTTACTTCATTTTTATTGTCTGAAATGTATACATTTATCAAGTGTTAACCCATAGAAATGTGAAGTGTGAACACAAAACACATCTACAGTAAGATAAGCAGAACTCTAAAGACTTTAGTGTCTGCAGCATTACTCCAAGAAAACAAAGATACTGACGAACGTGCAGATCTAAAAAAATGAAAGTTCCGGTCACATTGCCTAAATGCTCTAAATCACTGCGCAGGCTGCCTTAAACAAAAATAAAAGAACAAGAACGAGCAGTAACTCTGATAAGATTTACATAGATAATGATTTACTTTACCACTTTTAAATTCCAAATTTAAATGCATGTCTTTTTAAATTTTAATTTAATTTAATTTTATCCATATGAATCTTACTGTATGTCTGCTTTATTTTTTTGTTTGTTCTGATTGCATGAAATAAACCAATTTTAAATATAAATTCAATTGGTTTAGTAGTATTACAAAATGCATGCTTATCTCTAGAATTTAATACAATATTTTTGAGAATTGAGTGTCACAAACAGACGTTTATAAAAAAAATCTGTTGAAATTAAATTTGTAATATTTAATCACAGAGCAGACAGAAAAACCTTCAATAAACTCAGACCAAAAAATATATAGAATGCATTTGTTCAATTAAAATATCAAACTCACCCCTCAACCTAATTAAAATACAGTGAATGAAACTTACAGTTACATTCAAGTATTTCAGCTAATTGTTTGAAATTTTCTGTCCACAGAAGCTCCAGAATGACAGAAAAGTCTGATATTACAGCCTGATGTTTGCTCATTGCTGCACACAGTGTCCCGTTGTGTTGTTCCTGTCTTTATTTCAAGTGAAATTTAGAAAGCGGTGTGTACCCTGAACCTGTTGATGAGGTCATAGCGGGTCAGCAGGTCGTAGACGAGGTACTTGAGGGCGTGTTCTCCCGTGGCCTCGTGGAAGGTGAAAACGTCGAAGGACCACTGATCCACCTCCTGGAAAACACGTGGAGAACGCTCAGCTCACAGGACGCTCCCGAAAAAGAGCTGGGCAAAACTGTAACGCTTCCCCCCAGCAGGGGGCAGTGTACTCATTACGCCTGAACTCCAAAGACCACTAATTAAATTAATGATCATAATTAGTCACTAACTTACAATTATATTTGTAGTCGATCCAGTTGTGATTCATGAGTTTCAGGTAATAAGAAGCTCAAAGCTCTGTAATTATGGATATAATTGAATTCTTCAAAGTTTTCACAGGAAGGCCCGAGGAGGCAGAATACATCACGATCCGCCCCATCCCATTACTGTACCGGGTCGTTTCCTCTAACTGTCTACCTGTCCTCGTTCATCAGCTCTCCTCCTGTGGAGGTTGTTCGATTTCCAGCGTCTTTTGGGTCAACTTCAGCTCTTTCCTGTCAGCCTGGCGTTCTCTCCCTCCTCCTCCTCCTCCTCTTTTTATTCTGCAGCTGTTTTGCCTCCTACAGATGTGCTTTTGGTTCTTCCTACCCGCTTTTGTCTCCCCGTCATGAGCTCCCAGCCTTTCCTCTGTTACACACACGCATGCACTTCAAACTCCATCACTTCTTCACTTAAGCATTTTAGAAATGAAAGATTGTTTCAAATGTGAAAAGTGAAATCATTTTTTTTCTCACACTAATAGAATAGCTGTTCAGGGCTGGGTATCAATACAAATGTCCAGAAACAATTCGATTTTCCAGATTTTGGATCAGTTTATTCTGTTTTTTTTCCAATTCTTTCGATCCTCTCAATTCAATTTTATTTCAAGTTTACACCTCTACACTGTAAATCCCATTTCAACATTTTAGTTATTCTAATCTGTTATTGTAAGTCAACTGAACAAGCTCTTGGTCATGTTGTTCATATAAATGATAAAATTAAGTCAGACACATCTCAACTAAACAAAAATCCTCAAAATGAAATGTTGTGTTCAATTGATTCAGCAATTTGAGTTGAATCAACTTTTCTGCTTTTGGCCCTTATGATATGTTACCACTAGATGACGCTAAGTGTGCAAATGTTCGCTTTTCGGTGCAAAGAAGCAGCAGAAGAAGCCACCACTCGGGAGAGTTGAAGTGTGCACTGCAGACAGACTCTGAACTTCACGGCTTTTTCAAACGGGTCATCATTTTTTTTCTTTGAAGTGGCACTATCTTGAAAAATAAGTTATTTTGGACCCAGACAACTCATCCCATCTTGTTTTTTATATTTTCTTGTATTTTACATATTTTCTTGTTACAAATAGCGTAAAAACTCAACATGTCAACACGTAGCCCTATTGAATTAATATTAAAAAGTCTTTGATAATTTTGAATATGGTGGCACAAATATCACTCCATACATGTGTTCACTGCATGAAAATGTTCAGACAGAAAAGTGCTACTATAACTTTATGTTTCACGTCTTCCATTTTAAATTTTTTTCAGTTAACATAGGGAAATAAGAGTCCATAATCAATTCAAATTTTTGTCAGACCATATTCCAATGCATCAAATAATAAATCCCCCCCCCCCCCCACACCCACACACTCCTAATGCGTACAAGTGAGCTAAAGCACAAATTGACCAAAACAAAGCCCTGTGTTCAATTCCGCTTCAATTCCGGGGTAAGAGTTTTAATGAAAGCAAAGTCCTTCCTGAAAATGTCTTTGTTTGAAGAAAACATAAAGGAAATATGTTTAAAATGTATTGTTGTTTTTCTTCAAATCCTACTTGTTTGGATCATCTTTCATTAAGGAATCTTGTTGTACCAATTTAGGCTATTTTAATTAGGTTTATGGGCTGCGTGGTGGTGCAGTGGTTAGCGCTCTTGCCTCACAGCAAGAAGGCCCCGGTTCAAATCCTGGATGGGGGATCTGAAACACCAACTGTGGTCCTTTCTGTGTGGAGTTTGCATGTTCTCCCCGTGCATGCGTGGGTTCTCACCGGGTACTCCAGCTTCCTCCCACTGTCCAAAAACATGCTTCATAGGTTAATTGGTTACTCTAAATTGTGTGAATATGAATGTGTGAGTGAATGTGGCCCTGTGACAGACTGGCAAACTGCCCAGGGTAAATCCTGCCTTCGCCCATCAGCCGCCAGGATAGGCTCCGGCATCCCCACAACCCCAAAAGGGATAAAGCAGCAAGGAAAAAAATGAGTGAATGAATTAATTAGGTTTATATTATTTAAATAAATATCTTGGTTCTTTTGGCTAAATTTTTTGAGTTAGTTCAATTGAAACACAATGCTTAACATAACTTAAGTTTTTAAAAGAGTTGAGAAAATATATTTAAGTTAAAGCAACAATAACAAGAAGTTAACATGACTTTAAAATTCAAATAAGATTAACACACCAGTACTTTGTTTAAACAAGATATTTCAATTCAATTGAACAAAAGGTTATGTTAACACAACAAATCATGTTTGTTACCTTGACTTAAAATTTTAAGGCAGCCCTTTAACTCATATTTTTAAGTTGAAACATTATATTTTGCTTTACAGTGTAGACACATTTGTTTAGAAATAATCTACTATATATTTATATGAGTCTGATGCAGTTCCCTATGGAAGCGTTTGTGACTCATAATCCTTCGGTGAAGGACCGCGGCGCTGCGTCACTATCAACCACACCAATGGTGAACAAGGGCGCCAAATGAAAGCTTCGCTTCCACGTCCAGTGTGAACCAGGCGTAAGAAGTTAAATAATATATTAACAAGCGACATTGGAATGGCTGGCTGCAGCGCAGACCATTATGCTACTGTTGAACTCATGATAAGAAATATTGAATCTAAGTCTTAAAGGTTTAAAACAAAAAAAAAAGCTCCAGTTAATTGCAGATGAAAATTTAAATCTCATCTTTGAGTTTGTTTTTCCTCCTCTTCCTTCTATTTCTTTATATAAATCAATGAAAACGGCGTGTCGTTTGGCGACAGCACAAACCACAGCAGAGGAGGAGGAGCTCTGACGTCATCGGGTTGCGCCCCTTGGAACTGATAATTCAAATTAATTTATGAGACACTTTTTGCGCGGCTTGATGTTGAAAAGAAAAAGCAATCTTCATTGGCTTTGTCACTTTAATTATGTCACAAATTGAGGGGTGTCTAACGATAAAAAGAAAAAGCCGTTTGGAAAATTTTTTTTTGTTTATTTAAGAGACAAATAATGCAGTTACATTGTGAAAATAAAGCGTTTCTGTTAATCCATTTTAATTTTCAAATTTGATATTTATAATTGAATTTTGGTTAAAAAAAAATTACCAGAGAACTTCTTGTAAATGAAAAATCAAAAGCCATTTTTATCTTTTTCTTTTCATTTTAGTTATGCTATAAAATAATTGGTGATGATGAATAAAAGGAAAAAGCCGTTCAGAGAATTGCTTTTTCATTTTATTTAAGAGACGAGTAATGCATCAACATTGTAAAAATGAAAAAAACGTTTTCTGTTTATACATTTTAATTTTCAAATTTTACAATTCTTCTTGAATTTTGGTTCAAATTTACTAAAGAACTTTCTGAAGATGATTTTCTTTATCATTTTAATTAAGTTACATAATGAGCGTGTTGGACAAGAAATAGAAAAAGTCGCTCAAAGAATTTATTTTTCTTTTCATTTAAGAGACAAATAATGCAGGTACATTTTGAAAATGAAAAAGCATTTCCCATATTGACTTTTATTTTGAATTATGAGTCACAAACGCTTCCATAGTTCACATACTGTAAAATGTATTAGTGAAATAATGTTAAAAGTATTAATGTTAGTTAATAGCATACATAGTTACATGGATTCTCTAAAGGAGAAGTTCTAACAAAAATGTTCAGATCATTAACATTGTAAACATTGTTCTGCTTCTCCGGGAGGGCGTTTCAGTTTGACCACTAGATGGCGATCGCGCTATAGCATTACACCTTCTTTGAGAAGAAGAAGTAAGTATGAACAAATAACTATGTTTTAGACTACAAATGTTCAAAAATATTTCCTTAAAAGAGTTTGTAAAATTAATGCCTGTGAGTTTAAAAGACGTACATTTAGTCAGCAATGTATGTTTAGGTTGAGCTAGCGTTAGCATTAGCCGTCTTATGGGCTGAGGACTTCATTTTTATGTGATAAATGGATACATATGTTATGGACTGATTATTGATCTGTTAAGCTTAAATCCAATAATGTTTTTTCATCAACCCAGCCCTATTGTTTTAGGGCAAATATATACGATAATGAAATAATCATTTCATTATTGTGACCACAAAAAAAATCTACAGAAAAAAACTTTGGATTGTGCTCTGAATCGGGATTCTTGATCAATTAAATCCAAAGGACACCTGCTGTTGAAGTTTTTGTGTTTAGTTGCATCAGGATTTGAAGTTTTCTGTGACGTGTTTCATTCACTTCTTCTTTGCAGAAATCCTTATTTATCTCCTTTATGGTGGAATTCTGTTTCTAACAGAAAATGTTTGTTTGTTTTTTTTAAACAAACAAAGTTGAGATTTGTTCCACTCGGGTGTGCAGTCACGCTCTGTTGGGCTTCATAAGATCAGAGAATTAATTACTGACTTAATGACATTTTAAAACTGCATTCGGTCCTTCAACAAAGAACTTCAGCAGCTCCTAAATGCTTCAAAAAATAATACTATTTTTGCATTTGTGTTTATTTTTTTTAACCCCTTGATACCTGGATTTATTGACAAAAAAAAGGACATTTGAATTTCCTATAGATTAAATGTATGTAGTTTTGGAGCTGAAATAGTTTGATGCATATTTGCATAAATATATATGTAAAATGTTTAAGAAAATGGGTTAAGACAGCTTTTTAAACTGCAATAATTAGACTGAAGACAACTGATAGGATCCAAATATGTAATACTTGTTCCGTATCTGAATTATTGTGCAGAGATTTGGGGATATGCAGGAAAAACTATCATGAAATCCTCTGTTAAATTACAAAAAAAACATTTGAATAGTTAATAGAAAAGGATATTGTGAACCAACTATGTCTTTATTTGTTTCAGTAAAAGTTCTAAATTAGGGCATTGTTTAGGTTAAGGTATTTTTTTAGAGTTAAAGATAATTCAGTTTCAAAAAAACATGCAGAACTATTTACTTTAAGAGTTAGTTGGTATAATAAGAACTGTCTAAAATTTAAAATTAAGTTTTTTTTCTCTTTTGCAGTTTAGAAAACATCTAAAATGTGAATGTATAAACAATTACTAAACCCTTATGTAAAATAATTGGATTTACTCATATGTTTTTGGTAAAGATTCTTTTCTTCTTGATTGTATTAAGTTGTTTCGTTAAACTGATCAGCATGGATTGAAGGATGAACATCCAATCAGCATCAAACGCTTCTACCTTTTCTCTTTTTTATTGGTTGTTTGTTTATTCTGTACATTTTTTGTAAAGCATGGAAAAGGTAAACTAAACCAATAAACCTATCAACTGTGTGGATAAAAAAAACCACCAGATAATCTCTAGAACTATGCAGTCACCTTTATTAGGAGTTACTGAAGTTTTCTTTAGTATCTATATTTATGGGTGTCGTTCACTTTTTCACTCATTTGCCTGCAGGTTTTCTTTTGAGGATTTCTCCCTGAAGTTTACAAACTGATGGATTAAAAAAGGTCAAACATTTCCATTCTTCTTGATTCCATCTCTGTCCCGTTTGTTTACTTCCTGTTTCACTCTTCCCTTCTCTCCATTCTCCTTCCTCGTGTCTTTCTCTCTGTCAGTGGTCTCATCACAAAAAGCTTCTGATGTTCCTTTTTTTGTATTTCTATGCATACGACCATTTGTGTACCTTCAGAGCGTTGAGTGCTGTGGGGGGGTAGGTCAGACCGGCCATGTTGGACGTCCGTCTGTACATCCTGCCGCAGAAAAAACAAAACTCAGAAAAAGTGTCAGACGTGTACAGGTGGAGGCAGCGGCATGCATGTAAACACCTCTCCTACGAGACACCCCCCACCACCACCACCACCACCATCCTTTACACTTTGTGACCAGGATGGATTGTGTGTTACCACGGTAACCCTGTTCTAAACACGCTCAGATATTTTTTGATTTCGTGCGTCATTAAGCTGCAGCAGATGCACCGATAGCGTTCTTTCACTGCGACTCATTTGCACTCTAATGACATTGGGCCTCATGCGTTTCTCCGTATAAAGTCCAGCTCGCTCGCATGCGGCTTCATTACTCTTTGTGTGCTCCACCTCATAATTGCATCAGCGAGGTTCTGCCGGATGTGTTTTGTTGCTGGTTTTGAAGAGAATTGGACTGTTTGTCTGCAGGTCTCTGCACAAGATAAAAAGACTTGAAGGTGGATATCTTTTTTGAGTATTTCTCTTTTTAAGTTTATTGACTAAATCTGTAAAATGCTAACGTTTATTTAATTACTGCAGTCTCTAAAACTATTACTGGCTGGGATGATGTTTCAGGAGAAATGTGGCTGAGTAAAGCTACTGTTTGCATGGTGAGTTCATTCTTAAAGCTGATGGGCTCCATGCACGCAACCTGCTAAACTCCTGTTTTGCAGCTAAATATGCTCTGCTCAGATGAAGGTTAGATCAAAAACATAAAACTTTAAAAAATAGTCAAAGTTTGGTTGGTAATTTTCATCCCAGATAAACTTTGAGGGACAGAATGTGGGAAAAAACAATCAATCCAGGGATGTTTTTTTGTGGGTGAGGGCTCTGGGATGATGCTATGAAATGGAGTGAAAGGCGGAGCCTCATAGAGCGAGTCGTTTTACTTCTGTGTATGAACAGAGTTAACAAAAATAACTCATATTTCATAAATAATTTTTAGTGTCCCAAAAATAATATATGATCATGGTATAAATCATGGTATAAATCATGGTTATAAAGGACTTATAAACAAACATAAACTCAAAATATGTTTTTTTTTATATCTAAATAAATCATATGCTGTTGTAGATATTGGTTGAAAAGATTGGTTGTTTATTACAAACTAGAAAATGTGAAATTTGGTTTGAATGTTAAATGTTAAACCTTGAGTGTTGTTGGTTTAAAATACAATTACATGGAATCATTTTTATGTCCAATACATTAACCCTAAACTATGAATTTATTTCCAGCTATGACAAAACAAATTATCAATGTTTTTGTTTTTAGGTTGATCCTAAATGAAGGTAAATTTGGAGCAGATGTGGTTTGATGGATCTTTGTAGGCGTTAGGGGATTAATGTTCAGTCTAACCAAAGTCTTACGTTTTCAAAAATCAATTAGATTTCCTGAGGAAATCTTTTCATGTCACTTAAATAATAGAAATAATACAATTAATAATAGAAATTGAATGAGATTCACAAAGTTATCTCTCATTAATCAGTTAGTGTGTCTTTGCAAACCAGATCATATTTAAAGAAGGTTAATGAACGGAGCAGCCTTTGAGCAGGTTTGTGTTACCCACTTGTTGGTTTTAGTTTTCTTTGCAGTTACTTGGATAAACGTGACATCACATACAGAATGCCCCGACTTTCACAGAGACTTCTATTCACCTCTCAACGAATATCCCAGCCTGCACTGCATGGACGATGCTCCTGAATCTCGGCTTCTCCTCGGGGCGACGCTTGGACACGCCCGTCCTCCTGCTGAATGTGCACGCGAGCCAATCCCGAACCTCGCTGGGAACCGACTCGGCCTGCAGGTCGCTCAGCTCGTCCTCTGTGTCCAGCAGGCGTCTGCAGGCCCCAGAGACACAGTCAGAGCGGCCACCGTGTGCGTCTGAGCGTCAACACGACTCAGCCCCACCTCGTTTCATCCGTGTAAACAGCGTCCAACATGGCCGCAGCGAGCTCCAGGTTCCTGCGGAGCTCCTGTAGGTCCACCACCCCCCGGTCCATCTGCTCCAGGGCTGCCTTCAGCCTGGGAAGACCAACAAACACTCAATACGCTGTTTCTGAAGAATGAATGCAATAACGTCATTTCACTTTAATTTTCTTCTGTTTTAAAGATGGAGATCTTGTGTTCATATCGTGAGAATCAGCTGCTTGCTTGAAGTTAAAGTGTCAAAACTTGAGGATGTCTGAGCAGAGTGTGCAGCAGAACCATGACAGCGCTCCCGCCCCTTTGGATTTTTATTTTTACCTTTCTCTTTAAATCAGTGTGCTATTTTCATCTCCTCTAAGCTAAAATAGTTGTGCAATTGCTCTGTGATGTTAAAAAATTGAGCTCAGTGTGACATGTCTCCAGATAAAGGAAGGCTGGATTCAGCTTTAAACATCATAAAGTTCGCACATCTCTTAAAAATACTGACGGCTTCTCTTCTGCAGGGCGGGAGCCGTCGTTTCAGTCGCTCTGCTGATTGCATGTTTGCAGCGGCTGCAACAGTTACCTCACATTTACAGTCAATTTCATCAGTGATAGAAATTATTTTAACATGATATGCTGTCCAGAAGTTCAGTTTGTCCCAGCATTCTTTATCTTCCATACTTAACAAATACAAGACCAGTAATGATGCTGCTTTTTGTGTTTTTACCTCAAAATGAAAAATGCGTTTTGTCCAGTTCTGTTTTGATGGAACAAACAGTAATAAATAAAACACTTAAGGCTTATTTCACCCTTATTAAACTAAATCCATCACCTGTTTCGTAGAGATTTTAGTCGACTGGTTTAGTTTAAGCCTGGCAAATGAACCTTAAAGAACATTATTTGCAATTCAAGAAAAGGTGTAAAACATTTTTTCTGTCCGTTGAATTGCTGTGTCTCGTCCATTACAACCTATGTATTTAATTCGACACTCGCATGAGCTGCTTCCATCATCGGAAACCCCGTGCGAAGACTTGAAACACCTGCCAAATGACTGATCCTCCTGCCTTGCACCCACACAGCTGCTGTCCCGTTCACACCACAGAATCAGAACATGAAAATCTGCTTTATCCAGATGGACACATGATGACACTCGGCCTCCTGTCGATCAGCAGCGACGGCGAACGACTGGACGGTCCTCCAGGGAAGAAACAAGCTGTCAAATTAACATTCTGTGGGTTTCCTGCTGGCAAACACAGTCATTTAAGAACGTGTCAGATCATTTTTATTTCTCTAAATTCCTTCCCCTAAAAATCTGATCATAGTTAAAGCTTTAAGCCTTACGCTGGGTTCACACTGGACTCCACAGCGCGGAGCCGGAGTGGAGTCCGCGCCGCGCCGCTCTGCGGTTCACACCAGATGCAGATTTTTCCGCAACGGTTGACAGGCGCTTCTGCTGGAGATTTCTTTTTGTTTTTGCCATCATAAGTAGTAAATTAATAAATTATTGATACTACCCCGTGTTTCTGCTAAGAGGTACTGCTCTCTGCCTCTCTGCTGTTACACCCAAAACCCCGCCCCCGCGCTCTGGAGCCGGCTCATGTCTTGTCTGTATTGTGTGTGTCTGTGCGCACGTGCACGTGTGCATGCCTGGGTAAATTGATAAACTAAAAATATTACCCCCTGTTTCTGCTGAGAGGAGCTGCTCTCTGCCTCTTTGTTGTTTTTTTTTTTAATCCCGAAACCCAATAGCCCTGCGCCCCTCACCGGAGTCAAAAAAAAAAAAAAGTGTTAATGTCTGTCTGTTTTGTGTGTCTCTGTGCTCGTGCATGCACTTGTGTGCGTGCGTGTTGTGATTGTATGTTTATTTCCATGTCTACTGCCTGTTTAGACACAAAAACACGGTCAGGTTTGTCAAGCTCTGCATTTTATTGTGAAAAGTTGGTTATATTTTGAAAATAAACCAGATTTTCTCATGTATCTCGGTGCAACTTCCGGCCAGAATTGACGCGGAACGCTCACGGCTCGCACACAAAATAGGGTAGACGCTGAAACGATTCGCTGCACCAGACGGGCCATATGCGGAGGACCGTGCCGCTCTGCGCCTGGTGTGAACGACGCCTTAGGTTAACATGGGCGCCAAATAGAAGCGGACTCGGACGCGGCTTCCGCGTCCAGTGTACAATGTGGACAATGTGCAAACCTGTACAGGGCATGTAGGTTACCCACATAAAATCTGATAATTGTAGACCACTCGGTGAGCAAAAATGTTCATGTACCATGACCTGCCATGTACAGGTAAGTTGATAGACATAGATGAAACACAGGCGTATTGGACAGATTTTTCTGCTTTTCAATCCCAAATCCTACAGAGCCCATTTGTGCATGATCATACATGACCCTAGATGACTAGGGTGTGGCGAGAGGGCACCGCGTAACAGCATTACCCTGTATGCATTGACAGTATAATCACTGAACATATCAACCCGTACCATCTGAAATAGGAAGTCAAATAGGAAGTAGCCGCTGCTATCAAGGCCAAAATCCCATAGACATCCATTGAGAAATAAACAGTTATTACTCATTTATTTGTCAGAATATTTCAGGGATGATGGGGAGGGACCCGAACACAGGAGACTAGACCTGGTGGCGGAAACTTAGACATTTTCTAAATAAACGTATACAAACGAATCAGTGACATAGCAGAACAGAACAAATGACCTGATGATGAAAACCAGATACTTAAATACAATGAGGTTGATTAAACAAATGAAAAAAGCTGTGGATGATTAACCTGAATGTAGTGAGTCTGAAAGAGATAACAGAACATGACAAACGCATCACAAAAACCAAAGCACAGAATCCTGACAGTACCCCTCCCTAAAAGGGCAGATCCCAGATGCCCAAAACACCTGACAGGAGGGGCCCTGGAGGAACAAAACAAGCAAGTCCAGAAAACAGGGCAGCTAGACGGATGTGAGGGGTATCAGAACTAGGGCTGGGAATCTCAGGGTAACTCACGGTACGATGTGATTGACAATACATGGCTCAACCATCTCACTTCACCTGGCGGAGCAGGTGGTGAAAGCTCGTGAGGAACCTCTCCCTGCTGCATGCGGAAAAGCAGCAAAGTGCACTCCGTGTTTGTGCTGTACCCGCGCAACTATGTTTTTAGGCATTTAAGCTAAAAACTTATTGGCCCCTTAAAAACTGATGACAGTTTCATGACGGCACCCTTACATTTCACTGTCGGGCTCACGCGAAGCGCCCCCTGGTGGACTTCTCTGGCATTAACCAATTCAGGGAAAGAGAGAATCGTAATCATTCCTGAGTTGAAATATTGTGATAGTTCGGCATATTGATATTTTGTCCCACTTCTCAGAACCCCTCCTCTGAAACAGGCAAAAACAGGAGCAGTCTCAGCGACTCTCCTCTGGAATAAGAGATGCAGTCAAGGGGGGAATGAATCCCGCCCATCCTTAGGTATGGTAAACATGAAGGAGCATTCCTCAGGAGCGGCACCGGTGACCCTCCTCAGGAATAAGAAGGATGGCCCAGACAATCTGGAATGGAAAGCTTGAATGTGGAAAGGCACAACATGAAGATGGCTGAAGGAAAACCCAGGTGACGTGAAATCCTTGCCACTGCTGCAAAAGTTCTCCTGCTGGGTCTGGTCATTCTGTAAGGGATAGTGGTGAAGGTCCCAAACGCGTCAGACAAGACTTGTAGGTGGAATCTTAAACATTTACTAAATAAACTTAAACATGACAAACTCACAGGAGAACGAACCAGTAACAGAACAGAACAGATGATCTGACGATGATGAACTGAAAAGCAGACGCTTAATTCACTAAATGAAGACAGCTGTGGATGATTTAACCTGAACAAGACTGACAGTGTGACGGCTGGCGTGACAAGAACCCAGGAGCAGAGAATCAGGCTTGGACTCGGAAATGCAGTTTATGAGTTTTAATAAACAAAAGACACCTCACAAGAGGGAAAACTGCAAAAGGACAGAAAAAAACTAAAGACTAAGAAAAACACCTAAATAATTGCACTGAGAACTGAAATGCTGCAACTTCAATAGTCTTAATTACAAAGTGCAGACAGCTGTGCACTCCTCCACAGAGAGGAGCAGGGAGGGAGGGGCCATCCAGGAGGAGTGACAGCTGACCTGCAAAACGCAAAATGGCAGTGAAAACAGAAATAAAACTCACAACCGTGTCAGACAGGGAAAACACGACAAAAGCAACACAAGAATCCAGACAGAACAACCATTCTTGCTCTGATGCATTTGTTTAACATCTTTCTAATCCAATTTTTTTAATAGATATTTTCTCTTTAATTGCACATTATTCGAGTTATAAAATATATCAGATGTCCACTGGCCAACCTCAAACATTTGATTGACAAATTCCTCCACTTTCATTGGAACGGGTGTGGACTTGGAACAAGCTCACTTTTGATTAGTGACTGCAGTTCCTCTAAAAATGTGGCTCAGACTCACTTGGACCAATCACTGCCCACGGTTTACAGAATTGTAGCAGACTATCAAGAAGTGACGGAAAAGCCTCTGGCCTGATTTCGGGAGGGCCGGAGCGAAAGCATTTTCTATGGGTGACGTTAACATCTTGATACGTCCAGTAAAATAATACATGTGAATGATGTTCCTGATAAGGGCGTGCAACGTCTATTAGCCATTAGAATACTTGACATTCTATGTGTTTGTTGATGAGGAAGAAAGACAGACAACAACCACTAGAATGGAGCCACACATTTATTTCCAGGGGAGGATGTCTGGTGGGACAGAAGAAGCTCCCCTGAACACGTTATATGGTCGTCTTCAGCAAATCTACATTTTGAGTGGTCAGTGTGTGCGTCCACTGCTCCTGCCAGCAAAGTATAGCTTTCTTTTTCAGTAGAAAAGTTCTGATTAGTTCCTTGAAGGACCACCTAACCAGTTTCAACTGGTCTGGAGCTCTGTGGGGGTTAATGTAACAATGTGTTCATGATAAAGCATAAAAGTGTCACATTGTTTAAAAGTACAAAAAGCTTTCATGTAGTATATGAAACCCTTCAAAATGCATTTACCACAAGCACAACAATGGTACATTCCCTTTCATGATGTCTCCTAAGAAGAGGTTTAACAGATCATGGATGGTCCGTATGGATCACTAGGGACGGTTCGGCCCACACGTGTACCGTCAACCCCTATCAGTGACAGAACATTACTTCATGTGAATGAAACAATAAAGAAACAATAGTTTTGATTGCAATCAAATATATTTTAATATCCAATTAAATTACTTAACTTGATTTTTACAATTTGTAATGAATTCCCACACTTTTAAAATTGTTTTTCACAATAAGTTTTTCCTTAAACTTAGAAATAAAATATAATCTGCAATAAAATGCTATCCATTAAATTTTTACTTTTATCTCATTTTACTGAGCGACGTGAAAACCTGCTAAACACTTGAATGACACACATAAAATAGGAGTTTTTTAATAGGAGTTTTAAAAACAATTGACAGAGACAGTAAAGCGTGGTTTATTTAAAGCTGTCAAACATATTGAAATAGTAAGTTTATCTCATCTGTTTTATCTATGCTGTGAGAGTACAGAAATAAGCTATCGGGAATCGAGACAAATTACTACATGAATTAGACAATCAGGGTAATCAAAGTAAAATTAAAAAAACGACTCATCTGAAAATAATCCCCAGCTTCTGTTGGACGTTTGGCAGCTGCGTCCTGAATGAGCTGGAGCTCTTTAAAAGCTTCTTTGTGATAAAGGGGGTGAAGGCGTCTACAGGGTCAGCGCTGTTGAAATCACCGAACATGAAATCTCTCAAGGCTCGCAGCTGCAGCTTAGATCAGTAAAATTCCACCACTTAAAAACCAAGCTGGATGGTAGATCATATTGTTTAACAAGAACAAACCCTTTTTCCCATTTGTCTCGACTGTTTACCCTTCCAACAGGCTGTCATGTTTCTGTTGAGCATCTGAAAATGCCTTTCCTGCCTCTACTTTGTGAGTTTAATAGCTGTGTTCCAGCGCACGCCTCGCACACCTGTGCCTCCATTTGGAGCCAGCTGCACTTCTGCAGCTTTTCATGGGGCTGCTTACATTTTCTTTATCAACAAAAGCAGTGAACATGTGGCTCTGTTTTGTTGTGGTAAGCCGTCTAATGGGATTTTGCTTGTGCCACAGACACACTTTCCCCCTGCCTGCCTTTTGAAACAAGCCTTTTGCCCGGTTCAGGTGCCCTTCGCCTCAGATCTATTTGGCTCCCTGCCCTCCGTCTGAATCTGGGAAACTGGGTCGACCTGTAAACATACACTTGCAGTGATGTTATACTGAAAGTAATATAAGTGATTTTTCTCCAGTGTAAGGAAATGCTCGACTGTCTACAACTGAAAAGACTAATAGCAGAGAAACACATCTAAGTGTTTTTCAAAGCATCCTTACGTTGGCATGACAACCAAACACCTTCCAATGATCTGAGTGTTATCAGCATTGGTTGCCGTGGTGACTGAGTCGAAGCATAAGGAAGGAAGTTTAAAAGTACAGTCAATAGATTTACAAGTAGAGGAGTAATTACTGGAGAGATGCACTGCAAAAAATGTATTCCGTAAAGGTTTTTTTCAATACTGTATTTAAGGTGACCGGGCGGCTGGCTAGCATAGCAAGCTAACCCACTGAGATTCCATGAATGTCAATGTGGGCAAACACAGGGGGGCCACATTTTCTGCCCACTTTGAAACAACATGGGGCCCACTTGATGTTTGCTAGTTGGGTGGAGTCGAAAACCAACATGGAGGAGAATCTCATTGCTCCCCTCCTGAACGTTATGACATTTTTCCTTATTCATGGGAATAATAAAAATTTGTTTTTTCTCTTCTTCGATTAATACAGAACAGTAAGTTATCAAACTGGGTCACAGAGACACAGAAGTACCGCTGAAAGCATCCGTCATTTAGAATCAGCTCCTGCAGTAGATGGTGAGACCTAGGCGTGTGCCAAAGCATCAATATTGAGATATATCGCGATATTTAGTCCTGCGATCGATTCTCGATGAGTTCTCACCAAGTATCGATCTTATATTTGCATTTGAAGAGGCTGGTGCGCTGAGCGTCTGAGTCACGTGACGGAACTGTTGAGCATCTGGGCGCACTGCGTCGGACATTTAATGGCGACGCACGCACTTCATTCAGGGAAAAGCACCGGCGAGATACAGGCTCGGTAGCACATGTGTAAATCATGTCTACATGTGTTCAATTATCATCCATCTGTAGAAGAAGCAGCTGGTAAGAAATGACTTTGAGCGCTAGAATGACCGCGATCACTTATTTCCTGTTTGATCGGTGCGCTGTAGGAACTAGGTGCGCGCTTTGCAATTTTTTGTGTGTACTTCAGATACCGTCTGAATTTTCACTTTCATGCACTTTGATGTTTAACCTGCTGGTGTAACTTTGGTAAATTTATGATGTAAGGGTTTCAAATGAATGTAATTACTTTTTTCTTATGTTAATTTAAAGTCATTCTTAAATAAAAATTCAGGATTTCATGTATGAACTTAAATAAAAATGTAATTAAAATAAAGTACATGAATTCACTGTAAAATAGTGAGGTTGCTAGTTAATTGAAGCACTTAAAATTATATAAATTATTATTGATTAAAGTCTTTTATTGCTATTCTATAAAAGAATTTGAATTTGTAAATATTTATTGCCATTTTAATGTTTGTTTTAGGGATTATACCTACTGACTGCTGACTGATCAAATAGAAAATAGATAAAGATTGGAAAAATAATCTCAAGTGTCAGTCTGAGTAAATCAGTCTTTAGTTTTGGATGCTCAGCTCTTTTCAAATGTGGGAAAAGTGCATGAAAAACAGAGGCTGTAAAACATTACATTCCTGATCCTTTGGTGTGACGTTCCTTTGGAGGTAGATAACTGTCCCCACTTGAATTATTTAATTTTTGTTCTGTTGCTAACAGAAATTCTGCACTCAATAGTGGCGCTGCTGATCATGTTTACTCTTGTTAACAATGAATTTGACATTCCAATTCTATTGGCGTCGATGCTTGTCAAAAACATAGTATCACTGATTTCAGCAATGTTGCGCAAAAGTTTATATAAATTGTTGCACAAAATAAGACAAGTTGTTTATTGTGATTGTGTTTAAGATAAAAAAATAAATGGGGATATATTTTCCCAAAAATATGTGTTCTTCTATATAATGTTAGTTATGAGAGATGGTTTTTACTAATTATCGCAGTATCATGATATTATCGATATCGTGAGCCGCGTATCGCATCGTATCGTGAGGTACCAGGTGATTCCCAGCCCGAGTGGGAGCGTCTCTGAATGATCTCATGAACCCACACATGGAGACCTGCGTTTTGCAGAACTCTTCAAAACAAATAAACCTGACGCACAACATCATCCGTGTCTTCCATGCATTGTGAATAAGAAAACAGTCTGATACAGGCTGATAGAGAAATCTCTATTTCAAGAGGAAAAGTTTGCTTTTCATGACAGTATCATTGATTTAGTTCTACACCTCAGAGATTGAGGGTAAGTCAACGTTCAGTCAACATGCACCGTTCAGATTTGAGGAAATTGCTGTATTTTTAGGTAGCACTCTGACTGTATTTGTCAACTGGACTGGACTGCAAATGAGAACTGTTTTTTTTTTGTTTTTTTTTTGTGGGTGGTATCTAGTGACCCCTTTCCCCTGTTCCAAACAGGAAGTACCCACTGGTTCCAGAAGCCCAAACCCTACAGTCCTCAATAGAGAAATAAACAGCTGCTTCTCAGTCATTCTATTGGTCAGAATAACCATTCTTGCTCCGATAGATTTTTTTCAACATGTTCTTGATAATCCCTTTTTTTTTGGTAATATTTTTTTATTTATAGCATATTATTCAAAATCTAAATACCCCAATCAGACGTCTCAGTAAAAGTTTGTGGTGTCATGTCCAGTTTTCAAAAGATGTGATTCTCCTGACTCCACTCTCTAGTGGAGAACAAACTCACTTTTGAAAGTGGTCACCATAGAAACGTTAACTCAAACGGATTCGGACCAATCACTGCTAACAAAATTCATCAACATGGCGGCCTGCGCATCTCAAAATATGGCGAGTGAATTGACTTAATGTAATTGGTGTCGCAAGTAAACCATTATCAACAGGTGATGTCACACTCACTCAGTCCAGTTCTTATGTACAGGCAGTAGTGAGAATGTTTTTTACTTAATTATTCTTAATAGACTCTTTTCACAAAATGGCGACAGGGCCGACAAAGTGAATAGTTGCTTCCAGTGTTCGCATTAAGCTGACAGCTGAACGCTGTTAGACACAATTTATGTAAATAATAAAAGAAAACGGAGTTCAGCTGTCAGCTTTGCTGTTCTAAATAATATAATAATAAATAATATTCATGTGTGACGTCACGTGAAAAGGGTCTATTAAGTTGTTGGAAGAATTAACACATGAGAATGTGGCGCCTATGGTTTAATTAAAGATTCCAAAACTGGTTGTGATCAGCTTCTCTATGATATTGCACCTCCACAAAGACCACAAACACCTCCTTCAGGCAACCACGTGGGGAGAGCTGTTATTGGACATATATGGATAGAAATAAGTCAAAAGATACTTCATAATAATGTGAGTTTTTCTTGTTGGCAAAAAAAAAAAAATCAGAAAATGTCTTCAAATGATCAGAAAGTCAAACCGGTACTCATCTGACACATTTACTTTTAAAAAAAACTGCGTGTTGGAGCTGCGATCACACTAACTGAGTGCTTAAATAAAATGGAAAACGTGTTTACTCTAATTAGACATGCTATATATAGTATTTATTAATACATTGATTGTTTAAATTAGTTTCCGTGACCCTGACACTTTGTGTAAAGTGTCTTGTTGCTTTGGCGCTGTACTTTGGCTCCAGCAGTCACCTACACTGCAGACGGACTGTAGGATGTATGACTGGGGGGGGGGTGATAGGAGCTGCAGCAGAGATAATGGCTATTTAATGTTGTCAGTATTTAAATGAGCGTGTGGGTGACTGCAAAGTTACTGGCTCTTTTCTTTACTTTTAATTGTTTACACCCACACGTCTCTGTGTCTCCCAGAATATTTTCTTTTTTTTTGTGTGAACTTTGAGTCGTGAGCCAGCTGTGGTGCGCTGTGCTCAGGTGTCACATGACAGATGAATCCACTCACAATGAAGTCAATGCAGTCTGTGCAAACAGAGACAAACAAGTGAGGCAAATAAGTGTTTGAACACCTGAGAAAACCAATGTTAATGTTTGGTACAGTAGTCTTTGTTTGCATGTACACAGGTCAAACGTTTCCTGTAGTTTATCACCAGGTTTGCACACACTGTAGGAGGGATTCTGGCCCACTCCTCCACACAGATCTTCTCTAGATCAGCTCCCAGAGTTTGAGTTCCCTCCAAAGATTTTCTATTGGTTTTAGGTCTAGAGACTGGTAAGGCCACTCCAGAACCTTGATATGGTTCTTCTCCTTGGATCTCCTGATAGAAGACCCAGTCACGATCCATTTTCATTGTTCAAACTGAGGGACGGAGGTTAATGCCTGAACCCGGTCGTCCTCTCCTTAATACAGTGAAGTCGTCCTCTCTCATGGACAGAAAAACACCCCCATATCATGATGCTACCACCCCCATGCTTAACAGTAAGAATTATGTTCTTGGGATGGTACCTTTCATTCTTCTTCCTCCGAACACGTCGAGTAGACCAAATGGTTCTATTTTAATCTCATCTGATCACATGACTTTGTCCCATGATTCCTCTGGATCATCCAAATGTTCAAACTAAAGTCAGGTCTGGTCATGTGCTGGTTTAGGCTGGGGAATCGTGTGTGATTTCAAACCGTGACGTCTTAGTGTACCACCAACAGTAACCATGGAAATGGTGGACCCAGTTCTTTTCAGGTCATTGACCAGCTCCTCCTGAGTAGTCCTGAGTAGTTCTCTCCTTTATTAGGGTCATTGAGACCCTTGGAGGGGATCCCCAGTTCAAAAGAGATTGACAGTCATGTTAAGCTTCTTCCATTTTCTAATAATTGCTCCAACAGTGGATCTTGCTCGCCCTTTCCAGCCTGGAGGTCTACAATTGTGTCTCTGGTGTCTTTGGACAGCTCTTTGGTCTTGGTCATGTGAGTCTTTCTGATGGTGTTTCTATGCAGCTAACCACCTCAAACAGGTGCTTCTAATTTAGGATAAGAAGTGCCGGCTATTGATGGGCTAAGGCAGTATACACACTGGACAGGTCATCAGGCTGTCCCAGGACATTTATTAAACATTAAAGGTTTCATTTAAGTAAGGATATGTATTTATTTATGTCCATATAGCACATATAATATACAGACCATCAGTATCATGGACTTTTTAGAGTTTTCTGATTTGTTTGTAGTTTCGTTGCTTTATCTTCCTCTTTTTCTTCTTTCCTGAGGTTGTTAAAAACTTTAAATTCTGTTTTCTGCTTTAAGCATTGACTGTATAAGCAACAGGACTGAGTCTTGATGTCATTCACTTGTTCTTTTGCTCAATAAAGTCTCAGATCTATTGAATATTTTCTTCTCATCTCCTTTTGGTTTGTTTTTTGCTATATTTCCTGTCAGTATAACCTGTGCTGTCAGTTATCCAATCGGCATCGCTTTTCCAAAAGATGGTGAGGAGGAGCTACACCTGTCCACACCTTTTTGTTCAAACAGTTGCTGTCCCTTACAATTCAAAATTCTTCTAAAGAGATAACATTTTCTAATTAGTAAAACTACTTTGAGAAAGACTAAACTTTGAAAAATGAAGCACCTTAAGTCAAGCTAACATTTGAATTTGTCTTTCAGATATTTTCCATCAACTCGATATGCTTTTGTTGTAAGAGTAAGTTTTTATTAGCACATTTTAGAGAACACAGCTCTGTTTCTGCCTCTGTATTATGTGTATTTCATGTGAGTGTGTGTGTCTTACCTCTGGGATGTACTTTTGTATTTCTGCCTGTAATAAAACACAAAGGGCAGAGGTTACTCAGCTGAACCACCTGATCCTGTGAGTAGCAGATTCACATTGATTTGGTTCTATAAACACAATACTGACCAGGTTTGATCTTATCAATAAACATGCACAGCACTATGAGATATGTCTGGATATTTACAGAGGGAACATATATTGACCAGCAACAAGAATTTAAATACAAGCTTCAAAAGATTTTCAGAGGCATTTGTCTAAAACCACTTTACTTCCAGTAAATTTTACTTGCAAACTATTTGGCGGTTTCACCTACTTAAGCCTTAGTCACAGGCCCATACAGGGGGTCTGTGGTCAAAAAATGGGAAAACCCGTATGGGGCACACAGGTGTCCCGCACAAAACAACCAGATCGTAGGCCTAAATCACGTGGTGAGACCTTTGAACTAACATGTTCATGGCAGTTTGTTTTTTGTTAGGCATGCTTCAGGCAACAGGTCATAGCAAACATTTCAACAACATATAAGGGTAAGTAAAAGGGAAAGTAGGTGAAACGCAGATGTTTCATACAGATTTCGTCATTTTTTTTAACTTCCCAAAACAGACAGACTGCATATGGGTAAGTGCCATAGAAAGTTGAAATATAAGCTAAAAGTAAATGCCAAATTAGTCACAAAAAAACTGATAAACCGTCTAATTTAGCCTAAACTGCTAGCATAAAGCTAAAATATTAGTTAAACTTCAAATTAGCCTAAAATACTGAAAAAAAAAACTAAATTAGCCAAAACAGCTAGCATGTAGTTGAATTATTGGCTAAATGCTCTCGTGTTCCCAACAGGAAGTACCTGCTGGTTCCAAGAAGTCAGAAGATTTCTTTTGTCAGAATAACCATTCTGATGCATTCTTCAGTTATTCAGTCAAAGCACGTGGGTCCCGCTGGCCCCGCCTCAAATGTTTGGTTGACAGATTCCCCCGAGCTGCTTTCAGTGGGAGGGGTGTGGAATTTGCTCACTCATGATTGGGGACAGTAGTTCCTCCAAAAATGGGAGTCAGACCCAATCGGACCAATCACTGTTTGTTGGGTTGCAATTGTTTAAAATTTGGTGGAATCAGGAAGTGACAGCGAAGACCTGGCGTGATTTCGCGAGGTCCAGAGGTAAGGCCTTTCCTATGGGTGATATCAACACGATAATATATCCAGTAATATATACACACTGTCAGTGGTTAGTGCTGTTCATGTAATAAGTGTGTGCTTCTGTCAGGTTCCGTGTGCGCCGCCTGACTATTAGAAATAAGGAAACTAGATCCTCCAAATGCAGGTGGACACACCTGTACTCCATTTAAGATGCATCTGCTCCAATGGTGAATATCAGGTTGGAAGGACTGGACAGAATATCTCTGTCACCCATTGGATTCTGCATGATGAGCAGGAAGCTGGAAGTGGGAAGGGAAAGTCAACACATTCCCATAACAACAACTAGATGAATGAAAGCTATCAAGCTTTATTGACTTCTCATATGGGTCACAGCACGAAGATTTATTTTAGATGTAAAGTTTGACTCTTTGAAATGAAAGTTAATTATATATGTTTTCTACATAGGTTTTCTGGAGGTCGACACTCCTGTCACATACTGTTTTTTTCTTTTAGGACAGCAATGTTAGGTCTTTCTTGGATTGTGTCAACTTTAAGTATATATGGGGGCTTGGTAGAAAGGCACTGGTTCCAAATGTAAAAGTCCTACTTTGATCATGTTTTGATCTATTGTAAAAGTCTTTTAATTATGATTATGCAGTTTTAAGGCAAACTCAACAAACCTGTGTCATTCTCTTGGTCATATCTTTTGTTATAGAGCAGCAGAAATTCATTAGAAATGCACCTCTTAGTTGTAGGAGGAGCGGTTGGCACATCTCACTGATTTACCATCAACCTCTTGTTTGTAATCTCTTTCGGCCCTCACAACCCCAAGCTAACATTAGCAGTCAATAAAAAACGGTGAGAGGTATTTGAGTTTTCCAAAATAAACTCCAGCTCAGATGAGAAAAACAAAGACGTTCATGGATCTATTCCTCTACTAGATGCATCAGAATGGAGCAGAGAACTTGTGCCGATATAGTTTCTATGCAACAACAAGAATCCATCATGGGACAGAGGCTGCAAGAACTCGCTAAACACTAAAGAACCCCATTTTCATTGGGTCTTTAAAGTCTGTTCTACATCTTGATTTTGAATCTACAAAGATTATGGTCTCCCATAGGACGTTTTTGTATTTGCTTTGTCTGATTTTTACCTTTTTGCTAAGAGAGGTAAGCGTTTTCCCTCAACTTCAGATGTGTTTGCTCAGCACAGTGCAGTTTTAAATGTATGGAATCTGGTTTTAGATAGACTGATGCTAAAATGTGGATTATTTGAAATAGATTGTAAATTTACTTTCATAATTATTTATTTATTAAGCTTACTTTTCTGCACTGTTGGAGGAGATGAAAGTAGTTTGACGTGACACCCACCTAAAATGTTCTGTTTTCATACTGTTGCTCCGTGTACTGTGTACTATGTACTATGTACTGTTTACCTGCAGGATTCTCCGTGTGTCTTTATGTGAACAATTCAGTCTGTTGAAGGAGCAGGACACCCCCAGGAGCAACCCAGAGCCCCTAAACTGCAGCTCTTCATTTTCTTTACTCATCTCTCTCAGTGATGGGGATTGTGGGAAGCTGCGCTGCTGTCATTGACAGGAATTTCAGAGTCAAGACAGCAATTTCGCTTCTATTATTTTTTTTCTGTGAACCGAGTGTGTGTGTGTGTGTGAGGAGTTGACTGTAAGCGAAACAGCTTTGTGGCAGATGCTTTCAAGGTTGAAGGTGAGCTTTCAGAGTAAACCATGGGGTAGCTGAAAATGAGGAGGGGGTGAAAGTAGCCGGTGGACTTGATTCAAAGCTGCGGCGTGTTATTTTCTCTGAGTTTGGCTGGGTCTCAACACAGTCAGAGGTGGCGGCAATAGTGGAGCGTGGAGGCAAATTGAGGTGCTTGAAACCTTTCAGAGGCTCGCTGCTGTAATTTACATCTAAATGCATCCTCTGAGTCATAACTCTACCACGTTCAGCATGATACTTTTACAATATCTGTGACTAATGCATACATTAATTTAAATAGTAATGACAAACATCCATAGATCAGCTTGAAAAAACACAGAAATGAGAGTGATCTGAGCGCTCCCACCAGTGAGAGAACACGAGCCATTGTAAGTCAAGGACAACCAAGCCCGTTAGAGGCGTTGGACCAAAAGTGACTCCTGTAAGAAAAGAACAACTAATGGGGTCATCGAAGGACAGCACTGAAGACCATCTAATAGGGCTGGACGAGACTGAGCATTTTGGGACGATCAATATCACCGATATCAATATTTATCGTAAATGTTGTGGATGTGACATGAACCTGAAAATTTCAATTGTTTTTATTCACCGCATTGTTTTTTTTTTTGTTTGTTTCCTTTTTTTAATTGCTTGATAAACATTAAAAAACAGAATTAGCAAATATTTACAATCAAATGGAAAATAGTTTATTAAAGCTGGGTCCTTGTTTCAGATGCAGAAAAGTTTCAAACAAGAGTGGAAATATTGATATTTGAGGGCTGTTATCAACCCAATACCAACTTGAGATCAATACTATCGATATTTTATAATGTTATCATTACTGGAGGTGCAGGTCAGACTTCTGAAATTTACATAGTTTGACCAATCACAAAATTCAACTGTAACACCTCCTTTCAACCTGTAGGGGCAGCACACAGACCATTTTTTAATATACTTTGAAGAATTAAACAGTTTTCTTTCAATTGGTCAAAAATGTGGCTATGACCTACAGACAGCACTTTTAAAGCCCCATTTATAGAGGTTAACAGCCAAGAAAAGTTAATTTAGGGTTTGGTTACCCTTTAAAGACCCACTCTAATGAAAACAAGGTTTTTGGTGTTTTTAGCATGTTATTGGTGCATTTTTCTGATGATGGAAGACAAAGATAATGAAACTTGAACTAAAGTAGCGTTCACACTGAGTGCGATCCGCGTAGTGGATGCAGTCAGTTTCAATGTTAAGTCAATGGAACAGACGTGACATGAGGAAACACAACGCAATTTGAGCGGCGAGGCGCAGGGCAAAGGTCTGGCAGGAGCTCCATTTGAGCGGCGAGGCGTTAATTGGGCACAGCAGACAAAATTTAAATATCTGAATTTTGACAGGTCGCCGCATTGTATCTGCCAATCAGGAACTCAGATAATGTTGTCGTGATGTTTGCAATGACTCAAATATTAATCCCATATTCCTCTAATTTAATCCTTTTTGTCCTGAACTTCCATCTATTTCCTTATTCCGTTGGAACTGTAGGTTCTCAGAGCTCATCCGGCTACTTTGGGGCGAAGGTGGGACAGATCGCCGGCTTTCGCTCCCGCGGTGGAGCTCACTTGATATGCTGTCAGACAAAGAGCCGGTGCGGAGACTTCATTGAGACTTTAACAAAATAGTAAAAAAGTCAGCCTTCAAGCTCAGCCACAGAGACACAGAAACACAATGGAAGCAGCTGTCATACAGACACACTCCCTGGAGTGAGATAGAAGCCCCCGATACCGGCAACACTTTTGAATATCACATAAGCCTGCTTTTATTGTAGAATTCTTCACAACAAATAAACCGGATCTCTCAACATCAATTGTGTCATCCACACCTGAGATATCCACAGACACCGTTCCTGATAGCAATCGTCTTAAGAACATTTGCTGGTAGCTCCTCCCACATGTGGCCGTAGCGTCAAGCTCAGCCAGGCAGGACACGCGGATTTGTCATGCGTGTGAATGCACTTCTAAAGTTGCATTTCTGAGTATATTTTATTCAAGTCTCTGCCGTTTGAAAAAAGCTTATATGTGAAAATACTCTGGACGGGTCACAAGGTTCCAGCAGCGAACTCTCAGCAACGAGTGGGGGAAGTAGGGGGAAAATTTCTAATGAACTACTGCTGCTCTGCAGAAACTAAGTCCTGTAATCACAGATTTTTTGATCTAGACAAAAAAAAACTGTATTCATAATTAAAAGACCACTTGGAACACTTTTACAGCAGATCAGTGAGACATTTTATCCCTTTAAGAACTGTTTGACTCGTCTTCGCTCCACAAAGGCACAGAAATAACTCCTGCAGCCGCGGTTCCGATACGCAGAGAGGCGTCGCTTCATTTCCATCTCACACCAGCTTACGAACCACAGTGGAGTGCTGTCCATTCTGCAAAATGTGAGATCACAAGGGACCCCAAAGAAGTGTCATTTCATTTTGAAAAAATTAGCAAGGAAAAGGAAAAGGATTCCCTTCAAATTTAAAGAGGATTTTTTTGTTTTTTTCAAAGAAAGCCTTCATGTCTGCTCAAAAACACTTCTGTGGCCAGGATTCAGCCATGGGCGCCCGGCTCAGTATCTCAGTGTCTATCTTTAGAGCTGCAGCATATGTCTTGTGTCCGTTGACGTGCGTGAGTCCTATTTACAGCAGCATGTACTACAAATGAAAAAGACATGCTGCATAGGAAGCACTCTGTAACATCCCCAGCTTTAGTTTTGATACTGTGATTCTTCAACCATTTACACAGACAAATTCCAGCAGATTCAGGAGAAAGCAGCCATGTGCCGATATGTAGCACTCTCCAGGTGGGATGGCTGATATATTGATGGCAGTATTGGCCGACATTTGCATAACTTGAGATTACCGGTATCGGGCCGGCTGTTGGTTCAAGCAACACTTTCTCACTCCCAACTCGTCATATAAGGATGCATGGTTCTGGCCCCCCGCATGTCAGTTTTTAACCTTTGGGGTAACCCTAACTTTCCATTTTTCGATTTGCTTCCTGTTACCCCAACACTATGCTAAAAAATGCATACACTAACTTCAATCATTTCTGCCTTCTTTTTTCCTGATTTTAAAGAAGATTTAATTTTAGATTCTGTTCACCACATCCGCCTGTCTTGCCGCGTGACATATCATGGCTGCTCACTCGGATCGCTAGCTACGTTAAAAGCCAAAAGCTAAAACCTAAGTAGTCAAACAAAAAGATGTATCTAGAAAGATTATTTGGGAAGGCAAGAGCCACAAAGGATCCTGAAGAAGAGCCTTCAGGTTTTATCTGCTGTTTACAGACAAAACCTGGAACTTTCCTCTAAATATGGATTTATGGAGACAAGCCGACTAAATCGCAGTGATTGACTCTTGAATGTTTCACCTGCGATCACTAAAATAAAACTATACACATGATGGATTCACATTGATTATTATATTTAGAAAATACCAGTTTTAAGATGCTTGTGTCATTGTGTTTTGCTATATTTATTCAGCACATCTGAAGCGCCGGAAGCAGCTGATGTTAGCGTCTGGTTGCTAGCATCCAGTATGGCGTCAAAGGAAAAATCTTCATCCCAAAGTCTACGTTTAAACCAGCTACAAACAAACTGATGGAACATTTTTATGTAAAACTACAAAGTTGTTTGTTTACGGTTTAAAACATGTTGTTTATACAAAGCGTCTACATTTTTTTGGTGTTTAAAAACACTTGATTTCAAAACACTTTCCTTAAATCCTAATATTTTCAAGTGATCTTGAAGGCCGATTGCTAGGGTTTGCAAATAACGGCCTTTTTCTCCCCCTCTGGAACCATCTCCAGAGTACTGATTGCACTACATCTCCCAGAAACCCCAGCGCACAGTTCCTGGTTGCCGCTCAGCTGTCTCTCATTTGCCAATCACCCGCAGGACACTTAAGCACTGAACAGAGACTCATTCAGTGCGAAGTATTGTTTGTACCACTCTGCTTGCGTTTTTCTATTTGGACCCCGTCTTCTGTTTCTGACCCTGCTTTATCTCTGATTGTCTGCCGCCTGCCCTGACCCTCACCTGGACTCTGACAACTCTACTCTTTTTTTGGATGACCCCATGGTTGTAATTGACTTCTGCCTGTCTGACCCTGATTTAGCCAAGTGGACTTTTAGCTGTCTGAACTAATAAACCTGCTGCACATTAGTGTCCAATTGTGGCACTAAGTTTAAGTTTTTATTTGAGATTCGTGTTTGTACTGTTTTTGTTATTCTAGACATTTCGCGGTATCGGAAAATATCTGCAATTGGCCGCAGTTAGAGGGAAGATATCCGTTTTTGGTATTAAACGGGAAAAGTGTTATACTTTACAGTAGCGAAGTGTTTACACAATCAGCTGCTTCTATCACGGAGAAAAATAATTGTGAGCCACTATGCAAAAGCTTTACTCTTTATTAGAACCAGGTGATTCACATTGATCGTGTAAGCAGGAGTCAAAAAGTTGTGGTTTGTCAAAGAGCATATGTTATTTCGGTGTCGTCTACAGTTTTAAAGTGTTACTCTAGAATTCAGCCCATAGAGAGCTGCCTCATTGAAAACAGAGAAAAAGCTGAATTTAGTTCAACAATGAAAAATGTTGCAGGATCTGAACAGACTGGCCCTAAACAATGCGGGCTCTTCGTCTTTGTGTTTTCACCATGCCTGGCTTTGCGGTCCCCTTTTTCTGAAATCATTTGTCGTAGCTCTCCCATTCTGACTGGCTGCTGCTCCTCATTCATTTATTGTTGCGGGCTCGACGCTGAACTCAGTCAAGCTCCGCATTTAAATTCACCGCGGTTTATCTCTGCTGGCTGGCGCTGTAGGGGATCTTTGCACAGAAAAATTGCATCAATTAAATGTTTGAAAGCAAATGTGAGCGTGCAGAAGCCAAGGGGAAGTCTCTTTTTATTTTTTTCTCCTATTCCACTTAGTAAAGAACTCTCTGCCACCATACTGCCGTTTAAAGCTCCTCCGCATAATCATATTTTAGTTTTATTCGTGAAGCCGAGCGCGCTACAGCTTTGCCAGTGGGGGGACAGCTGCAGCTGCTGCAAAAAAAAATGGAGGAGAAATTAACGAGCCTCTCTAAATATGATTTTGTTGAGACAAATTGTTTGTTGGCTTCAGCTGCAGTGAGTTCTTGAGGCTGGAGCAGCTTCAGCTTTGATGTGGGATCTGCAGGACAAATGTTGTGAATCCACTGTGACTGCAGTCAGGAGGGAGCGCTCTCTGAGGAGTTCCCCTCAAAATGCAGCTAAAAGACAAATAAACAGCAGGTTGGGATGGTTACTGTAGTTATGAGATTTCACTTGTGCTCTTGGTTGTTTCTTCTTACCTCTAACTGGATGAGCCGAGCACATTTTAAAGTCATTTACAAACCAATGAAAGTTGGGTTTTTAACATGTTCTTAAGGACATAGATAAAGAAAATTAAGGTAAAAATTGAATTTCTTTATTCAAATCTTTGTGAATCCGGTGCAGAGAAAGAGATGCCATATAAAAAAAAAGGGCGCATTTGTGACGTATTTGGAACCACAGGCCCTCTGCTACTCTGTAACAGCCTCTTGAAGACAATGAGATCCATGAACGTCTTCTGGCATCCAATGATGTTAGGTTGAGGTTGTGAATGGGCGGAGTTACTCCACAGTCCCAACCACAACTCAGAGGTGAGGGACTCCTGCCGCTCTGCAGAAACTTTGTCCTAAAAAACACACAGGTTGTTGATTTTTGCCTTAAAATTGGATCATCATTGTGTCGCTTTGAGGCAATTTATAATTTAATTAATAAGTTTGCATGAAGCCGAAAACAGCCTGCCCTAGTTTGTTTTTTTATGACGAGATAATACCTTGTTATGTTAGTTAGTTTGGCCACTAAGTGGCGGTCGCGCTATAGAAGTACACTTTCTTTCAAGAAGAAGAAAATACGAGCATAAAATGGTAAAAAATAAGTAAAAGAGTTTTTAAATTTCATGTCTGTGAGTTTATTAAGATGTTCATTTAATCAGTAATGTATGTTTAGGTCGAGCAAGCGTTAGCATTAGCCGACCCAAAGGAAATTCCAATAAACATTAGCATCAAGCTAGCAGACTTTAGCTTTATGTGCTAAATCGATTTATATTTTTATGAATTGATTATTGATCTATTAAGATTAAATCGATTTAAATTGATTTTATTGAGCCACCCCTATTAAAAAATGTTTTGTTTTTTTTTAAACCACAATTATTTTAATCAAATAATGGAAATAAATACCAATCGGCTGAATACTGACCCTTGTTTTTTTTTTTTTTTTTTTTTTTAATGGTGAACACTAATGCATCACAGCACTACAAACTACGAGAAGCAACAGTTTTGATCATGGGAATAAATAAAATAGGAATGAATTAATAAAGTTTAAAAGATGTCTAATTTTTTTTAATGCTTGGGCTTAAAGAAGGACTTAAAAAGTATGAAATTTTCAGTTGAAGAAACCCCATAAATTGATCCATAAAGATTTCTTTTCTCTTTGACTTTATAATAAAATTTGTTTTAACTGTTGGATGAGGAGTTTTCATAGCTCTCATGACTCTACTCAGCCAGAACCTTTCAGCGATTTGATTTATCTGCCATAACGGAGCAGCAATGCAAACAGCAAAATAAAAGCATGAGGTCATGCACTGTTGAGCCAGAATAAAGCGGTTTGGGGACGTAAGTCCGTGCAGACAGAAGGCCAACATGTGCATAAAGACCATTGGAACGGCACACTTGGTCTGAAATTATCCAGCATTGGCTGTGGACTGTGAACGCAGCAGCTAATCACAGTTCCGACACGTCTCCGCATTGACATGTGACAGCAGGAGCCTGTTATTTCAGGGTTGGCTGGTGATTGTGCGCTGGCCTGCGTGGGCAGATCAGGACTAAATTAAAATGCAGGAGTACGGCCCGCTGAGCAGAACCACATTACTGCATTGTTTTTCCTAGTCAGAAAAAAACAAAAACACTGCAACATACGAACTGTCAGGTGAAGACCGAAAGTTCCTGGAAAATGACTCATCACTCTGTGATGACTTTTCCAGGCCGACGCCTCCAGGAGGAGAATTTCCTTCTCCCGTTCAATACGCCTTGTCCTTTTTTAATTTCCCATCCTCATTTTCTTCTCTGCGATAAGCGTGAGCACATCAAATCTGTTTCATTTTTCTTGACATAGCTCTCATTTCGGTGCACCACTGCAGGGTGAGCTGCCTGCTTTCTTCTAATGATTTCCCACATCAATACCGGCCGCTCTGACCCGAAGACCAAAAACCAATAGTGTTTTTAGAAACTTAGGAAGATCATAATAGGGAAAAAAAATTGGCAATCATAATGTAAACTCAAAAATCCTTGTCCTTTAATGCACCGCGGTGTTTTGTGCAGACTTGTGATCATTCTTGCAGCAGCCGTCTCGTCTTATCTGAAGAGGACACGGGGCTTTCTACTCAGCAGCTCACTGATGCATTCTTGCTCATTTTTCTGTATGTTCAAGTGACTGATCATCACAAACCGCATGAGTCCTGCTCCATTACGGTGACAGAACTGCCTGTGAAGACGTCTGCACACATCGTGTGCATTGAAAATCAGCCTTTTTCTTGTGATTTATTTTAAGTAAATCTAACGTTGAAAAAAAAACAATCACGTAAACCTGTTATGTTGAGTTAAAAAACTAAATATCAGGGATACATCAAGATTCATCAAGATTAAAAAGCCTGCTCCGTTTTGTCTCTTTCAGGAAAGACGTTGAAATGCCCTGCTGTTACCATGGCAACTAAAGAAGATGACAAAAAACTTTACCATATTTGCTTCCCTCATTCCTCTGCTGACCTCCACCTATCGTCTGTAAAATAAACAGTCTAAATAAGGGCTCAAGGTGTTTGGCCGACTCAGTCAAACACTAAACTGGACTTTGTGTCTGATTTGCTGACTGTTATAGGAGGATTTTTTTTTCTGTTTTAGAGTTTTTTAGTTTGTTTTTTTTCCAGGAAAAATTCCAATAACTTTTTAGGAAAGTTGATAGCTGCATTGATAGCGAGTGTCACGAGTACCGTGGGTTGAAATGAATCATGTAAAAAGAAAATTGCCGTTCTAAATGCAAGGACTTTGAAAGAGCAAAACCCCAAATAAATGGGAATAGACTCCATCACATGCTCGGAAAAGACGCTTTCCACCTAAAAACTAAAGAAAATCATCAAATAGTTTGTGAAGCATTTGGTGTCAGAGATGATGTTGATGAAACAGCAAAAAAAAACAAAAGCAAACCATGAACTCAAATGTGACAAACAGAGAAAGCATCAAACATCCTAAGTACAAATAAAAATAAACTGGTTAATCTGTTGACATTGACCTTATGACAAATTTTAGCCGGTGAGGAGCACAGACTGCCATTTACCGACCCCACGCAAATGTTATCCTAAACCTCAAGTTATACGTGAGTGCCTGGAAGACGCCCACAGGATGCCCATACAAACTACACTCTGTCTAATTTCTTAATTTCTAACAGCTTAATGAAGTTAGAACATGAACAAAAAGATTCAGAGGGTTAAAAAACCATGAAAACTCCATACGACACACCTGTGTCTCACCTACTTCCCCCTTGAGGCCGGTTTACACCTCTAACCAATTTGTAAGATGCAATTTTCTCCTTTTTTCATTTTATTTTTGTTCGTCTTTGTATTCCCTGCTTCTGTTTAGTGGACAAACTCATCACTTCCGCCTCTGCCTTTCACGTATGCGCTCGCAGAAGCTACAAGTGTGCGACCGGAATGCTGGACACGATCGGGACGCTTGAAAAATATAAAAGTAAAATATAACAATTACTCACCCCAGAGGTATTATTTTCCTTTCACACTGGTTGATGTTGTAATTATAAGATTTTGTTTTTTTTCTTTCCCAATTTTCTCCTATTGTGTAATGAATCAGACGAATGCTTGTGTATCTGTATCTTTCTTTTTTTTTTTTTATTGATTTATTGATTGTGAAAAGGGGCAGACAAAATACGTTTTTCTTCTTTCTGTCCCCTCTTCATTTTTACAACTCAAGTTAATATTGTATGTTTTTTTAATGAATAAAAATGAAATAAATTTTTTTTTAAAAAACCACTCAGCGGTTCGTTGCAGTTAAAGCAGACAGTCGCCATCAAATCCAGCCAACGCTAGCATGAACCAGACCATACGACTGTGGATGTGACTGACGCCATGGCTGATCCCTGTGAAGCATAGACAGAGCTTTATGTTACAAAGGCTGCACACCAGACGAGTGACGCGTGTGGAAGAACACGCGAAAATCGCAGCTTTTGGTGTTCAAACTGAACCGTGTCCATCCGTTACTAGCACATGTACTCAGGTACAAAATGTCAAAGCGATGCAAATCTGGTGAGTCTTGCTTCTGGCTGTTTCTTTACAGCTCTATTCCCATGACCTGGTGTCCTATATCCCTGATGGATACAAACTACAAATATTCATTTCTCCTCCATGATCATTTTTCTACAGTTTGCATTAATGTGGATTAACATCCATACGTTCTAAATCTAACTCTGAGTGGTCAAAGTTCAACCTAGTTTAACTTTCAACGCATGTTCAGCTGTGAGGGTAAAATGTTCCAACTTCTGTACAATGCTGAAAGTACATGTTTTAGAGCCCGAAAAGGGTTATAGAAACTCGTTTTTACACGCCTGTAAAAAAAACTGTCAACATTTTCGCTCTACATTTGCGGTCTATCATCTTAAAGGGACCCTACCATGAAAATTCTACTTTTTGAGCTTTTAAGTGCGTTATACTGTTCATTCCTCACTATAAAGAACCCTAAAGTGGTATTTTGATCCGTTCACGCATTTAAGAGTAATCCTTTTAAAAACCTGCGCTATCTGTGGTAGCCCCTCCCATACCCACAGAAACGAGCGGGTTCCATCATGCTGATGTCAGCACGATCCCAGGTAGAGTCTGCTCTGCCCCGCTCTAACACCAACACTCAATTCCTCCACAGAGCTAGTGGTGATCAGCAAAAAACTTTCATTTTAGATCCACAATACCAGATATATCTATGGAAGTTTCTTTGAGCCATAATTCAAAGTATTTCTCAATTGACAATTCAATTTGAAAATTCATCATGCAATTTGATAATGCATTTTACAATTGACAATTTAATTTTAAAATGTACATAAGGGATAGTACCCGACGAAGCATGCGCACTTTGGAGGGCATTATCCCGCTTATACCATGGTCATTTACTAAAGGAATAAATGTTTAATAAATATTTATTTTTGTTGTCATTTCTTTGGTTTAGATCTTTTATTTTTGACAAAAAGCGGTCTTTTTGATCCATGAGGCCTGAAGCCGTTACAGACCTCAGCTGTAAAGTGTTGAACTTTTGAAAGAAAGACCCGAACAAATTTTTCTGATGTTGAGCCTTTAGTGAGCAGCTAGAACACAATCACCTTATGTCTCCGTTTTGCTTCACGGCAGGTTTGGTTGACTCTTCTCTTCTGAGCTGCTCAAAAACTGGAAACACCCTCTTGTTGCAGCACTTTTTGGAGCAGGGCTGCTGTGAACTTTAAGGCTACTTTAAAGGCCACTAAAGAATTTTTTATTTGAAGAAATTTGGATACTGTTTATTTTCATGGGAGAAACGAAAAAAGAATGCCTCTGTGTCTTTAAATGGTCGGCAGCCACACGCAGCAGCAGGCGGAGCCTCAAGAATCGAGTCATTTTACTTCCAGTTAGGAAAAAACTCACAGTAAAAAAATCATATTTCATAAATAATCTATTTTTTAGGGTTCCAAAGGTAATATTTGATCATATTTATGGATATAGTTCACTCTGAAAGGCTTAAGAAAATCATGGTATGGCCGCTTTAAAATTCCCACCCGTGTTCTCCATACAGGTTTTTCTTTACTCCCAGACAGCTCGTAACCACCAATAACAGTAGTCGTGACTAACGCACAAGACTGCCAATAGAATTGTTGTGAGGATGACCACTCTGATGTCAAATCTCACTGAAAAGAGACAGAAACTCCTCACTGATTCCTCTGCTCCGTTTCTCTATTATAATCACTGTCACTGAATACAGGAAGGTCATTTAAACCACAAATTTGAAATTGTTTTATTTTGAGTTTTTGCTATGCAAAATAAACAGTTGACACTTTCAACTTTGAATGGTTTAAGTCATTAACTGTACATCAGTTCTGGTTTGACAATAAAGCAAAACGTCACCTATCATATTAATAGGTTGTTTAATATTTTTAATAACCAGCATGGTGAGTACAGGCATTCTATTTTCTTTGCTTATTTTCTATAAAGTGTTCTTCAAGGTTTGCAGTCAGTACAGAAGCTTTGCGTCAATCCCACACTCAACACTTTAAATATCCTCTTATGATATTCAACTTCTGTCTGTTGTTTTTTATATATATTCTAACTTTAAAAAGTTTGTTCAAAGAGTTTTTCTCCAGCATATGTTCTACTAAAATCTTAATGAAACATCTAATCCTCCTCATAAGTGTTCAAATGACTTTGTGAAGTTTGAGATGTTAAGGAAAATGTTGGGATTTCTTGTCAGTATTTACATTAATAAATAACATTGACTGGGAAAAAAAAAACTGTTTGATTCTTTAATTTCCAATCTAATAAAATTAACAACATTTTAGAGAAAAGGCGACACGATGACAAATAAATGTAGTGAAAAAACAAAAAAAGAAGTTTTCGTGTTATGGATGAACTCCTGCAGTATATAATGACCCTTTATTAACTAGAACAAAGTAACATCTTCCAGCAGAACCAGAACAAAAGAGCTGGAGAATCTAAACTGTATTAAGTAGAATAATGGGCTTTCATTTGGAATATGGATGGCTTTTTCTCACTTTCCTGAGCTGTTCAGCTTCTTTACATACAACAAACACCAGATCGGACTGAAACGTCAGTAACCACATTACTGAATTCAATTGTTATAAATGAGCAGGAGAACCTCTCGTCTTTGGACAGACTTCCTCGTATTCCTTCATATTTGACATTATTAGATCACAGTGCAGTGGCCTGAGTTTGGGTTATAAGAAAAACATCCAACAACAAACAAAGAACAAATATGAACATTGATTTTCACCAGAAAAAATTCCGTCTACTAAATACTTAAAAAATGCTTCATATGTTTTCCAGTTTTTGCTGAAAGTAGGAATGTCTTTAAACCCTTTTTTTTGGCTTTTTGCATATAACGTTTCATTATAGGGTGGTCGTCCTCACATCATCAGAAGGTTTTGTTTGAATAAAAATGTTCTGAGCCAACATAAACTCAGCTTGTTTCCTTTAGTTTGGTCTGCTTCTTTGAACGGAACAGTGGACCAGATGTTTAGAGAGTCAATTTTTCTGATGTGAAAGAACAAAAATATTTAGTTAAAAGATTTTATTTTAAAACACAAAGATCCAAATCATTTAAAATATTTATTTTCCTATTTAAATTGTCAGATAAGGATAAAGAAGACGAGATTATCATACTTAGACTATCAAACAGTGACATGAGTTTTTCTTTTCTTTTTCAAACTTTTGTTGAAAATACATCTGCATTGAATATTTAGACAGGTATACTGAACAGAAAAACAGCTTCAACGGGAAACATCTTTTCAGAGCCAGACAGGCTGTTTAGGGGTATCATCATCATCAGGAGAAAAGTATTCCTGATGGCAGTAACTCTGCAGGGTTTCAGCCTGCTCCCCGCAGTCATTAAAGCTGTGTTTTACTGCAAATGTATTCATTAAGCAGCTGTTGAGTCTGTCTTTGTGTTTTTGTTCCGTTATATACAAAACATTAACTCCTGTTAGATAACATATGTTCCAAATCCCATCAGAATGTATTTCATTTAACTAATAAAAATTACTTTGTACATTATGAGTGATATGGAACTTTTTAGCTATCGTATTTTAAAATAGAAACTAGTGTTTTAATGTGTATTCCTGCTGTTCACATTATCTTTGGCCTTTCAACAAGTAAGGCTACTATAGTTTCCACACTAAAAGCTGTAATTTTATGTGAAAAATGACTGTGTTCCTTATACATGGATTGGTTCTGGTTTTTGTGTACTATTAATGATGTTACTTTGAGAGGGACTTTGTCAAAATGTCATTGTGCATTGCGCTTTTTTTTTTTTTTTGACATGTTCCAAACAAGATTGGGTGTTATTGTGAACACAGATAACACAGGTAGTTTTTATATAACCAGTTACTGACAAGGTTGGGAGTTCTTGTTGTAAGTTAGCGTTATCAGTCTGTGTTTTGTGTTAGAAACAGGGTTGGAGCCTACAGGTTTTGTCAATATGCTAACATGCTAAAGCTTCTAAGGTGGCTAACATGTAGCGGCGTTGGACTGTTGTTTTACGTGTTACCAAAAGGATTGCTTTAGCTGCTTTAGCTGTACCAGTCTGTCGTGTTAGAAACAAGGTTAGGACCTCCAGATTTTGTCATTATGCTATCTGTAGGGATTCCTCTCTGCTATGCTGTGGATGGAGAGTTTTGGTGGCCTCATCAATTACTCAAATGCCACCAATCACCTGCTTAGACTCCAGTATTAAAGCTCAGCTTCTGCTTCCAGTCACTGCCTGGTTGTCTGTGCCAAGCCAGTCTGCCTAGCTTAAGTCTAGCTAAAGCCTAGCACAACCCGAGCTCAAGCCTAGCTAAAGTCTAGCTCAACCCTAGCTCAAGCCTAGCTAAAGCCTAGCTCAAGCCTACTCAACTCAACTCAGCTTTATTTATATAGCACTTTTAAAGAGCAGAATGCTAAAACAAAGTGCTGAACACTAAAAACACAAGATACAGCAACACAAGATAAATAGATGCATAAAAGTCAATAAAATAATAATTAAAAACAAAAAGCAGTAAAATAACAGTAAAAAGAGCAGGAGTCTCATGATGCTTTAAAAGCCAGAGCATAAAAATGTGTCTTTAGACGGGTTTTAAAAATGGGCAGGGACGGTGCTTCTCTGATAGCCAAAGGCAAAGAGTTCCAGAGCCTTGGGCCAGCAACCGCAAAGGCCCTGTCCCCTCTGAGCTTTCACCTGGACCTCGGGGTCTCCAGAAGGAGCTGATCACCTGATCTGAGGCACCGGGCCGGCGAATAAGGAGAAAACAGCTCAGAGAGGTATAATGGGGAGAGACCGTGTAAAGACTTATAAATGAATAAAAGAATCTTAAAATGAATCCTAAAATGTACAGGCAGCCAGTGGAGTGAAGCTAAAATCGGCGTGATTTGGTCTCTCTTACGTCCTCCAACCAAGAGGCGGGCAGCTGCATTTTGGACCCGTTGGAGACGTGAGAGAGACGTCTGGCTAAGACCAAGGTAAAGCGAGTTACAATAATCCAGCCGAGACGTCTAGCACAAGCCTAGCTCAAGCCTAGCTCAAGCTCCAAGCCAGTTCTGCTCTCTTCCACATCAGCTCAGCCCCAGTCTCGCGTCACCCCTGGACTCTAACACCTCCCTACAATAAACCGAATCTTAAATCCCGTTGCCTGGTTCTGCTGCGTTGATCCTCCAGTCTCGCTCTTCACCGCAACACTATCATGGCTAACGTTTCTAGGGTGGCTAGTGTTGGACTGTTTTTATACGTGTTACTAACAAGATTAGGGTTCACAGTGACATTTGCTTTAGCGGTATCAGTCTACTTTTTTAACGTGTTAGAAACCAGGCTGGGACTTACACGTTTTGTCAATACGCTAACATGGCTAAAGCTTCTAAGGTGGCTAACGTGTAGCGGCGTTGGAATGCTTTTTATGTTTTACCAACAAGATTGTGGGTTAGCGTAATCACAGTAACTGTTGCTGAGTTAGTGGGGAATTATGGCTAACATGTAGCATGTTACAAGCAAGTTGTAACTCTAGAACTTCTAGAACACAGTTAGGTCTCTTTGACCAACAAACGTCTCTGATTCTTTAGTCTCAGGGTGACTTTTAGATGACATCAATTTTGAAATCAGACTATCCATTGAAGTTCACCTTATAATCTAGTGCACCCAAAAGTGCAGAAAATACAGTATTTATTTGGATAAAAGCATCTGAGTCTTGAAACTGACATAATAACAGAAATCCTGGAAAGGTAAACACATGACCATAAAAATCCTGGAGCATTTGAAAGTCCTTTTTCTAGTCAGTAAAATGTTGTGTTTTTTGTTAACTTTTCGTACTGAGAGCTCGGTTCCTTGGGCAGGTATATGACTCTTGAAACATTTGAAGAATAAGAACCTGGCATTTTGATGGACACAAAATGGCACCACAGCTGTAGAACGAACATGGGAAGTCAGGAAGACTTTCAGTTAAAATGAAGAATCTATTCATTTCATTTAATGTCATTTAATGGAGAATTTCACATGAAGTTTCATCTTTCTTGTGGTTTAGTCTCCGACCCGTGAGCCGCTGCAGCACAGGGATCTGGATCATATGATTTCACAGAGCTTATAAAAAAACAATCACTGCTAACTGACGTCGTTTGCCTCCAACATGGCGCCAACTGTGTCGTGCAGAAATGGCGAGTGGATTCATTTCATTTTATTGGAGCCGGAAGTTACGTTACACTCTCTCAGTCCAGTTCTCATATACAGTCAATAGGAGAATGCAGTAGTTTTCCAAAATAAATCTTCCTTCAGAATAAGATTATAAATAAAACGGGAAAAAGAGTACGTCTTTTTTTTGTTTTTTTAGTTCTTTTGAGGTACTAACTGTCCCGTGGACCAGTAGTGATTGGTTCATTTACCTCGTAAAGCAGGGGTGGGCAAACTACGGCCCGGGGGCCACATGCTGCCCCTTAAGCTACTTAATGTGGCCCTCCAAATTAAAATACATTGAATCAAAAATCCTAATTATTGTTTTATTTTCATTGTATTTCTGGTTTCTTCCCATGAATGATGTTGTTTCTCTGACGTTCGTGTGTGTTCCTTTCTGAGTCAGATGGTGATCTTTTGGATTATTCCTACACCACATAAATGCAGCATTTCTTTGAGTTCACATTTTCCTCTGAAGAACATCAACCCATTGGATCACCCAAAAGAGAACAAAAATCAAAATTTAGAAATTAAAACTCCCAAATTTTCTGTTTTTAAATTAATATATGTGAATTTGAATCCAAATTAAAGCATGTTTTTCTCTAAATTCCATATTATTTTTTTTAGTTTTATGAGGTTGATTACCCAATCTCTCCTTCCATCTGCTCCTTGTCCGGCCCTTATGCCAAATTTTAGAACCCTTTGTGGCCCACGAGTCAAAACAATTGCCCACCCCTGTCGTAAAGGAAAGAAATAGTATGAAAACTGGACCAAAAATGCCTTAATCTAGAGTCAAAATTACTTTAAAACATAACATTTTGGAGTTTTGATTTCAAAACTGCAGTTTTTGTTCTCATTTTAGTCCCATTTTCTCCAATGGATTGATGAGAACAAGGAAGACTTCGTACATGTGGTATTGGAATAATTAGAAAAATGACTGTCATACTCGGAAATCACATATAAAAATCGCAAATTTTCAAACGCTACATAACTTTCTGTGCCTGAAAAAGATGAATTTATTTTAGTGCGTCAGACATCTGAACAACAGGGAGGATAAAACATGAATGCAGGTCATCAAAATTGTTTTTTCCAGATTTTAGGGGCCGCATATAGCCCCCGGGCCATAGTTTGCCCACTCCTGGCCTAGAAGCTTAGCTGCTATTCTTTGTGTTTGCGTGAGTAGGAGAGATGTCTGAAAGTGTTTCTTTATATCAAGGTTTTGTTTTCTTAAAATCTGACATGGGAAATGAGAATGGGAAGATTTGCTGCTCAAATTCCAGTGCACAGCAACAAATCAAACCCCTGAGCGTGGCTCTGCGGTCAAAACCGTGAGAATGTGCGGGGCTCCGGGTCTCCACGCCGATGATCATTCTGCGCGCGTGTGCTCTGCCTTCATCTCCGTCTCACAGCTGATCCGTCCACCTTAACAGAGTTTGCTGCATCGCAACGCTCTGCCGTTGCCACGACAACAGTGAGGCACAGAAAAGGCATGTTTTTTCCCATCAACATCTGCTGCCGGAGCTGCGGATGCAGGCAGATGTCTGCCCCCGCTCCCCCGCTAAGATTCTGCCGCTGTGAAAATTTCAGTCACGCAAGTCTCAGCACAAACAAACACACGCTCGCTCACTCTCTTCCTCTGCTCGGTAACCTCGCACACCCACCCGCTCAGCGCTAATTTTCTGTCATTTGTTTTGCCTCCGTGCTCGCTCCATACCAGCTTCACCATGGAGACCAGGTGGCCACGCTGACTGACTCATCAGTCCTCACAACATCCCCACCAGTTTTCCACAGTGCACCTGCATCCTCCTCATCCTCCTCATCATCATCCTCACATCACGCCGGCGCCCCGCTGTGTTTACTCACATTCCTCTCAGCCGGATCAGGACCTGGTTGTTGTGATTCGGCTCCAGAGTGTCTGCAAAGTCCTGCTGCTCCTCAGTCTGCTGCACTTCCTCTTCCTGCAGCTGCTGCCTTTCACACAGCTGTTTCTCAGACCGTAACATCTCGTCACCCCGCACCTCCTCCTGCTCCTCCTCCTCAGCCTCCTGGGGTTCCTGTACCCCCTCTCTTTTCTCCAAGTTTGCAGTCTGTTGGTCCTCCCGTTCAGCCTCCTGCTCCCATGTCACTGTTGCCTCTTCACTCTGCACCTCCCCGTCCTCCTGCAGTTCTTCATTCCCCTGCGCCTCCTCCAGCTCTTCACTTTGCTGCACCTTTTCTTCTTCTTCTTGAGCCTCTCCGGTTTCCATCGCCTCCTCCGGCTCTTCTGTTTTCAGCTCTTCGGTTTGAGCAAAGCTTTCAAACTGCGTCTCCTCCTCAGCTTCCAGCATCCTCTCAGGCATCTGCGCCTCCTCCGCCTCCTCATTCATCCTGGTGAGGGTTTGTGGAAGTGTTCACAGAGCTCTGTTTGGTCTCTGTGAAGTGCTGGGACGCCACTCAGAGCAACCGAGTCATGAAAACATCAACTCTGATTGCAGCAGAGAGCGCCTCACTCCCTCCAACTTCATCCAACTTTATGTGATGTCAGCTGACTTGCCGGGCCAATCCAAATCGACGCTCTTCAAACGGCAAGAAAAGTGTAGGGGTGAAAGGTCATCGGATGTGACAGGGGGAGAGGCAAAAGACCGAGCAGCTCAGCTGATGACTTCCTTCATCAGCGCGCAGCTCTGTTCTGTGTTCGAACGGGTCTGCGGCGGACCCAGAGCATCGCCGTGGCAACGCCAGGAGGAGGTCGACCAGCGATTAAGACGAGACGGAGTGAGAAAGAGAGTGAGAGAAAAAATGCAGAGGGATGGAGGAAGACAAAAGAGAGGCAGACAACATGGCACAGTGTTTCCGTGGTAACTCCACAACGGTTGCCAAGAGTGATGGAATCCTGCAGCCAGCAGACCTCCTCTTCCCCCTCCTGCTCACCTCACCACCTCCAAACCTCACATGCCCGTAACTTTGAGCTCCCATTAGATGCAAACAATAGATGGCCATTTCAGGTCTGCTCTCCCTCCCTGACTGAGCAGGAGAGTGCAGATGAGTGAGTGTGGTGCTGAGGTATGTGTGTGCCTCTGCTGTGTGTGTCCATGTGCATGTGGGTGGGTTCACACAATGATGATGTAATGTTCCTGAAAACGAGAGCCACAAATCTTCTCCAGTCAAGTGGCGAGCAAGCACAGTGAGGAATGATGGTGGCGCCCTCTTGTGGGGTAAATGTCATCTGCTCTGCATTTATACTGAATTTAGGCACAGATTTTTATATTTTTCGCGCCAATGAACATGTTGACGAATTTGAATCATTTTTTTCTGATTCCCAAATCATTACATCCTCACTTCTGACTGTGAGAAGACACTTTGAGATGTAAAAAAAAAATCTGGTTTGCAAGATTCTGGAACACAAACATTCAACCTTTTCATTTAACCGCATTGAATAAGTGGGTAAAATGTTTTGCACTTAGTTTCCAAACTGTGACATATTCTTAAAAGGATTTTAAAATAATCCCTAAAGTCCCACTCCAATAATCTTTAATCAGGACCAGGAAAAGAAATAATAATAATAAATAATCGCAAACCAGGAAAAAAAAATTTGTGAATAATTTTTTTTTATTACAGTATTTACCAACCAGTTATTATCTGAAAATAATCATAATATGAAATCCCACACAACTTTGTACATTTAGAATGTTTATTTTTAACCCTTTAGAACCTACTTTTGAATTTACCTCTGTATTTTCAATTTGAAAGACTCTCTTTTTCATTTCCATCTGGACAAAATGGATTAATTCTATGGAAACCCCCAAAATCATTAACAAACTATTTTACAAGATAGAACAAAGATTTAGGTGTAATTTTATAAAAACAACCAGAATAACATTTGTCAAAAGACTAATCAACATATTTTTTTTTTATGGAAATACGAAAAGAAAAAAAAATATCCAGGCGAAAGTTGATCGAGGAACATCCCAGGACTCTGCATGATGTGATCTTCTTGTATGGATTCAGGCTGTCTGTGTAGCTACACTTACCAGGCAGACCGATAAATAAGAATTTCTTTACCGTCCATTTAACTTTTTTCCTGGAATTCCCTTTTTTTTTGTTGTGTTTGTGAAAAAATAATAAAGAGTTTTTTGGGAGAAGTTTGATCCAGATGGATTTTAGGTGTTTGGCTGGAGTCTGCTCTCAGGTGAAGGCGTGTCTGTCCACTCTGAATTTCCCGCTTTACGTAACAGCGGCAGACGGGACTTTTGCATTGAACCGTGAAGTTTCCACAATTTTTTAGACTATGGCGATGCTTGTTGTAGAAAATTCCTGTCGGTCCCCATCCCAAAATAATGATTGGTTTCCTCGTTGTTGAATTTCAAACAGCAGAAATCTCCGTTTTGCTCTGCTCTGTATGACAGCCGTCAGATCGACATTCTGTCTTATTTATTAAAATAAAATATTGCTTTTGTCCAAAAAATACAAATAAATGCCAAACTATCTCTTTAATCTACTAAAATTTCAATCAAGGAATATATAAGAAAAAACTTTTAATTTATTTTAGACTAATTATTACACTGATCTCATGGCTGCACAACAGAAAGGGCATTAATAAATATTAACATGTTAATAAATATTTACATTCTTTTTGATTAATTACGTTTACTTTCAAAGGCCGACCTTTAATCTATTGTAAAAGTGTTCCCGGTGGTCTTTAAGTTATTGTAGTGTTTCTCTCTTGTATTGACACTAAAGATTCACTCGACTCTCAGTAGCAGTCACCATGCTGTTTATTTCCTTAGCTTCCTTGCTCGCACATGCTCAGTACATACCCTGTGACATCATCATTAATCGACAGTGTTTGTTGCCAGACACTACATCCCTGTGGCTGCATTTTCTGTATGCGGAAGCAAAACGGTTGCACCGCTCTCCCGCATGCGCGAACCATACGTCACTTCCGCTAAAGCATTTTACGGTCTTCGGATGGTACCAACAACAATAAACTCGTATGATGTTAATATAGCACTTCAAAAATATTTATCATAGTGAAAACATTCACTTATTGTTGAATAAACGAAAGGAAAACGACACGTTAAGGATAAGGACCTTACGATCTTGCAGTGACTACCACGGACTACAAATGTTTTCTTCTTCTGCAGTTTTACATGATGGCAGTTTACTACTTAGTCTAAGAGGAAACAGCGCCACTTCAAAACACTTATTTTATCCGGTAATCCAAATTCTTTTTTAACAGTAACTCGGTGGCTTTTCTTCGCTCAGTAATCCAGTCAGGAGAAGCTCTCGGTTGTTGAGAAAAACGTAAATTCTTGTGATCAAGGAGTTTTACTGTTTGGAAATGACTCTGTCGTATAGTAGGCGAAGAGCGGAAGTGACGTATGGTTCACGCATGCGGGGTAAGTGGTGCAACCGTTTTGCTTCCGCATACAGAAAATGCAGCCACAATCCCTCCTTTTCTCAGATGACTTGCTTTACAAACATAAACAGAAACTTAGTTGGCTCCTATTTTTTTTAAGCAATATAATAAACTTGTATAAACATTGGCCATAACCTTCAGTTCGAAAAATTTTAAACACATTAAATATTCCAACTAAAAATAAATTGTCTCAAGTTTAACTGAATCCAAAATACAAATTCTATAAAATCTCTGTAACTTCTTTTCAAATTAACAATACTATAAACCTCATTCCAAAACTTTTACTTAGATAGTACTAAACATGAAATGTACTTTATCATACAACTTCCATTTACACAATTCTGTCAAACAAGAATATATTTATATTTTTTTAAAATGAACTTAAATGGATAGGGGTGGACTACCCTTCCATCAAACAACGCCGGGGATTATTCTGCCCCTTTTGAGACGATGTTTGTTTATGTCACAAAGTCCTTCAGATGTGTCGGAGCTCTCTTGGCTCTTTGAGGTCGACCCTCTTGCTGCTGCGGTGCATCAGGCGTTTCCGTAATAGGTTTACTCCTGTCATAGAGCAGAGAAGCGTCCTGTTCAGGTTCGATCCATAGCTTCACAAGTGACACATGTCTCATCTTCTTTATGCCGTTCTTCTCCAGCCATACTGATGGACCTTTTCGGCTGACGACAGTGTACGGTTCAGGTTCAAATGGTGTCGACAGTTTGTTTTCCTTTTGCTGACGTAATAGTACTCTGTCCCCTTGTTTCACTTGACTTTCTTTTGCTCTTCTGTGTCTATCTGCATCTTCACGTCCCTTCTCCTTCCTCACAGCATCAGTCATCCGAACAGCGGCATCATCTTTTGTTGGACTTTGTTGGAAACTTGTAAGTTCTGGAAGTTTGGTTCTGATTTGACGGTTGAATAACAACTCAGTTGGACTGCGGCCTGTGACGCAATGAGGAGTGCTTCGATAAGCCAAAAGAAAAACATCCAGCTCCGCCCTCCAATCCTTTCCTTCGGCGTGAGCAGCACGTATCGCCTTACAAAGTGTTTTGTTCTGTCTCTCAACTTCTCCGTTAGCTTGAGGCCAGTATGGTGTGATGCGGCGATGTGAGATTCCGTTCTCCTGTAAATACAGCTTGAATTCTTTTGAGATGAATGGAGTGCCGTTGTCTGCCACCATACTTTCAGGGAGACCATGAGTTGCGAATAAGTGTTTCAGACATTTGATTATATTCATTGAAGTCGGGTTTTGAAGTAGTGGAGTAGTGGTCTGTCACTACTAACAGGTGGTGCCCTGATGGAAATGGTCCACACATGTCCATAGCAAGCATCTGCCATGGTTTTCCTGGGAGCTCCGTCCTAACAGTAGGGACGTCCTGTGAAGTAGCATTGTTGATTTGACATGCATGACATGATCTCACCAGGTCTTCCACTTCTCGATCAATGCCAGGTCACCAAACTTTGGTTCTCAGTCTTTGCTTTGTTTTGACTATGCCTTGATGGCCTACATGAGCTAACATTAGCGTCTGTCGTCGTGCTGCTAGCGGCATCACAATTCGCGAACCTCTCAACACAATCTTGCCAACCGTACAAAGTTCAGTTTTAACGATTTGGTAGGCATGATCACATTTCCTCCAATCACCACTTTTCATACAGCTGCGCACAACATTCAAAGTGGGGTCTGCTGCTGACAGTTCTTCTATCTGCTGAGGAGTGAACGCGTGTGGCACTGCATGCTGAGCCACCCAGTATACATGATCCTCCATCGTTCCGCGTCGTACAGGATGGTTGACCGTTAACCGTGACAATGAGTCAGCAGAATTTTGTGGTCCTGGTTTATACACGACTTAAACCGATAGGGTTGCAGCCGCAAAGCCCATCTTTCGATTCTTGCTGGTGTTTGGATTTTGGTGAGTATATGTTTCCAGAGGTTGTGGTCAGTGACCAAGACAAAGTCCTTTCCATATAGGAAAACATGAAATTTCTCACACGCCCAAACTATGGCCAGAGCTTCCTTTTCAGTTTGGGAGTAGCGCCGCTCCACATCAGACAAAGCTCGACTTGTATAGTATACAGGCCTGAATGTTCCATCACTTTGTTGTTGACTCAGAATTGCTCCTAATCCCACAGGACTAGCATCAACAATCACCTGTGTTTCAGCCTCCTGTCTGAAATACGCCATTACATGAGAACTGGTCAGCTGCCTTTTTAACTCAACAAATGCATTTTCCTGCTCTGAACCCCATGTCCATTTGCATGACTGTCTCGTGAGTTTTCTCAGTGGCTCTGATGTTGTTGCGAAATCTGGGATGAACCTGCCACAATAGTTCACGAGTCCTAAGAAACTTCTTACTTCTGCAGCATTTGTTGGACGGCGCGTGTTTTCTACAGCTTCGATCTTTGACTGGGCTGCTCAAATGCCATTTTTGGATAAAACATGTCCCATGAATTCCAGCTGTGTCATTCGAAACTGACATTTCTTACCGTTGACCGTCAGTTGATTCTCTTGGAGTCGTTGCAGTACTTGGTGTAGTCTTTCATCATGTTGCTGCATGGTTTCGTCTGAAACAATGATATCATCAGATATGTTGTGTACACCAAGAATCCCTTGGAGCACCTGTCCAATGATGTGTTGGTATATTTCTGTCTTCTATACATCAGTCTTTTGTAGCGCCATAGCCCTGTGTGTGTGACGAAAGTTGTGATAGATCTGGATTCTGGCTCTAGCTCTATTTGATGATATCCCCACTTCAGATCCAACTTAGAAAAGACTGTGGCTCCTATCATTTTCTCCAGGATTTCATCTATGATGGGGATGAGGTGTCTTTCTCTTATTATAGCCTCATTTGCCCTGCGCATATCCACACACAGTCTATGCTCCTTCTTTCCATGTACAACAACCAACGGTGAGACCCATGGAGTCGGTCCATTCACCCTTTCAATGACATCAGCTTCTTCGAGTTGTTTTAGTTTGTCCTCCACTTGCTTCCTCAAACTAAAAGGAACTCTCCGAACTGGCTGAGCAACTGGCTGCACACTTTTATCTATATGCAATTTTAGTTGAAAGTCTTTGAGCTTTCCCAAGCCCTGAAAACAGTCTTTGTATTTGTGCTCAAGCTCAGTAGTGAAAACTTTAACATCATTTTGCTGAACTGAGTTCACCTGTTCAAATGGACCGATGTGTGGAAGCCCCAGCTTAGTAGCAGTCTGTCTGCCCAACACACAAATTTGTGCTTCTTGGACAACTTGGATGGGTGCAACGACAGCGTCTGACGTCTCACTGGCTCTGAAGCTAGCAGAAAAGACACCTTTAACATGGAGCGCCTTCTTGGACCCAAAAGGATAGACTTTCTTTACTGGGTTCTGTAGCTCAATGTTGCTGCTTGATTTTAACAGTTTAAAGATGCATTCTGTCACGATGTTGCATGAAGCTCCAGAATCTATCAGCATCTTCACTGGTTGTTGATTAATCAATACTGTCAATGTTCCCTCTGCAGCACAATCTTCGAGTGTAAACACATGATCATCTTCGCTGTCACTGTCCTCTTTCTGAATTTGCGTGGTGACAACTCTGTTAACTTTGTGTGTCATCTTTGTTTTACACATTTTTGCAAAATGTCCTTCTTTTCCACAGTTGTTACACTTTTTATTCTTTGTTACGGTGCATTCTCGACTTAAATGCCCTGATCTTCCACATCTGAAGCATTTTATCCTGCAATCATCCGTAACTTGCTTTTGAGCAGTGGAAACTCTTGGTGTACTCATTTTATCTCCTTTTGTGTAACATTTCTTCTCTACAGCATTTACTGTTAGCTTCTCCATTCTTGCAGCCTGTTGATCAGCTGTTTCCGTGGTTTTTGCTATTTCTAACAGTCCTGCAAGTTTTAAATCTTTCTCACGTAGCAGCCTTCTGCGCAACGTGTTTGATGAGCACTTGTCAATCACTTGGTCACGAATGAAATCATCTCTGTTGTCTCCAAATTCACAAGTAGCAGCTAGCTTTTTTAATCTGCTCACAAAACCGTCCATTGACTCTCCTTGTGACTGCTCTGCTTGCCTGAACACATGTCTTTCGTACGGAATATTCTTCTGCGGAGTGAAACAGTCATTCAACTTGTTGACTGCAGTGTCGTAGCTATCATCATTCACATTTCCGTCCAAAGTAAAGAAAATGTCTTGAACTTCCGCTCCTGACAAATGCAGCAATAAAGCTCTTTTCCTCATATCTTCGCGGACTCCTGATGCAGCTAAATAGAGTTTAAAACTATTCAGCCATTTCTGCCAACAAACTCCGACGTTAGCTGAGTCGCTATGCACATCAAAGGGAGCGACCGCCGGCAGGCTTAGCGCCATTTTCACTCACTTTTATCTTCCTCTTGGGATCTTTGTTTCTCTGTTGAAACTTCGTCTTCGTGTTCTTGCTCGCACATGCTCAGTACATACCCTGTGACATCATCATTAATCGACAGTGTTTGTTGCCAGACACTACAGTTATGAAGAGGAAAACAAAAATGTTCATGGATCTATTTGTCTCCAAGTTGATGCATCAGAATGAAGCAGAGCAGAGAGTTTGTAGCTTCTAACGAGCTTTTTCCAATGGCATTTTTTAGTCTGCTCCTGATTCACAACTCTTTAAATTAAGAAATACTCAGAAATGTAATTCCATCAGAAAAATGCTACAAGAACATGTTAAAATATAGAGAACAGAATTTTCTTTGGTGTGAGTAGATACAGGCGGGATAACGGGAGTGAAAATGTTCATGCACCTCAACAAGCATGATGCAGGCGAATGCCTAAACACGTATGGAGGACGGAGGTGAGACACAGACGTTTCGTTTCCTTTTTTTCACTCCTTCCTCCAAACCCCTGTGCAGGAAGTCATGTAGTGCTGTTAAAAGTGTGCTCTGGTGAAACAGCCTGACTGATGGAATTGAGGAAATTAGACAATCAGAGTGTATGGTATTTTCCTCATCAGAGGGCACACCATTAATAACTGGTCTATCCTCAGATTTATGTCATATGGGGCGAACCAAACTATGAGGTGGAATTAAGCAAGACAAAAGAGTCAGAGTAAAGTCCATCAGAATTTGTTAACTGTGATTACAGAGGCTCTAGAACTTGTTTGTAATACGTTAGCCACGTTAGAAGTGTTAGCCGTGTTAGCGTACAATATCTGTAACTCCAATCTTCTTTGTAATATGTTGGGTTAAATAGGCTGTAATATGAAAAATACAGACTGATACAGCAAACATTACTGTGACTATGCTAACTCACAACCTTTTAAGTAATGCATGAAAACTATAAACAGTCCGACACTGCTGCATGCTAGCTGTGTTAGCATATTTACATTAAAATTCATTGATACATATTACTGTCTTGCCTATTTGCTGCCATAGAGCTCCAGGAGATGGCGTCACACGGGGTCGTCTCCCTCAAGGCGCCGCTATAACCCGTTAACTCAGAATGTTAATTTGATGAAAACTAATAATTATAAATGCAACAGATTGGAGAACTTTTGTTAATTGATCCAATCTTTCACTTATTTGCACATTTTTGGACCAATCTCCAGTCTTTCTCCCACAAACATCACTGCTCAACATACATAGAAACCAATGCTTACCCCTAAATTAGATAGAAATCAAAAACCTGTCAAATCTTCCACCAAAAACATCTAGACTACTTCAAGGCTTTCATTAATCATTTCATGTGACGCATCACAGCAACTGTCCAGCATGAAAGTGGTAGTATGATGGTCTGTAGCAGCTTCAGGCCCTGGAAAGTTTTTATTGCTAAGGTAACCTTTTCTTTAAATGAAACATAGTCAGTAAAAGTATAGAAAAGAATGGGGAAGGCGAGGCATCTATTTGCATAGCAGAACTTAAAATAATGTTTTCCACTTAACAAAATTATCATTAAAATCTGCAATTCAGGTTGATAGTTATTATTTTTTTTAATATGTTGGTAAAGCTGTGGCAAAATCTCCAAAAAATCTAAACTTTTCTTGACCCATAAATAGATGTGACGTACCTGCTGTGGTGCTTCAGCATCAGAGAGGATAAAAGTAAGTGCTGTGTGCGTTGTTCCCTCTGCAGTTTAGCGGAGAGCCGGAAAAAAGCCAAAGCTGCCCAAGCTAAACCTGCGGTCGCGATGCAGAGCTTCACTGTTCTGAAGCACAGCCTGAAAAGCGGGTTACTCTCACCCATCATTGTCCTTAAACTAAAAAAGAACAGACGACGGCGGTGCAACCGAAGAGGTCTGGACCCCGGAGGTGTGCTGCAGAGCTGAGGTCGTGGTGGGCTTTACGTGTGCTGGGGAGGCATGCACAGGTCAGTGATTTTAATCCATTCTGCAGCAGCGTCACGTAATCAAAAATGATGATTACAGCGAGTGATAATATGAAAGGGTGCAGATTAAGCTTTACAACTAACAGAGGTCAAGCGGGGGTCACTCAATTCAAGAAGTCTGACAAACTCAGCTGTCAAGAGTATTTATGATACCACACCCCTGTTTTTTAATGTCATGCTTTTTACTATAGTTACAAATTGTATTTATATGCTGCTCACAAAAATTAAAGGAACAGTTTTTCTATTGGGCCTGACATGAACTGAATTAAATGTTCTTGTTGGTTCAGCAGCTGAGGGCCTCGTTCATCAATTTCATCTGTATTGGTGTTCATGAATTAACAACAGGTGCACTTCAGTGGCAACAATTAGAAAACCCTCCAAACAGGACTAGTGTTCCATGTGGAGGTCATTTCAAGTTTCTCCTCTTGATCTTTTTTGGCTGGTTTTCCACTCGTGCTGATTTTGTCTTGTGTAATTCTCTCTACTGGCAGTATGAGGAGATTCCTTAACCCTACAGAAGTTGTACAGGTTGTCCAACTTCTCCAGGATGGAACATCCACACGTGCTGCAGCAAGAAGGTTTAATGTGTCTCCCAGCACAATCTCCAGAACATGGAGGAGATTTCAGGAGACTGCTGGTTATTCTGGGAGAGCTGGACAGGAACGTAGAAGGTCCTCAACCCCTCAGCAGGACCCATACCTGCTCCTTTGTGCAAGGAGGAACAGGCTGAGCACTGCTCGTGCCCTACAGAATGACCTCCAGAGGGCCACTGGTGTGAATGTCTCTACCCAAACAATCAGGAACAGACTTCATGAAGGTGGCCTGAGGGCCGATGGAAGCTTCAGATCAACATGAAAAATGTTTTTTTAAGACATTTCAGTTGTGGGATTTTGGTTAAAAGTTTCATAATCATAATTAAAACACTATTGAGAATGTTTTTTTTTTTAATTAAAAAATTGTCATAGGGGGACTTTAAAGCGGATGCTGCCCGGACCACTCCAGGACGTGAATGAAAAGCCCTCTCTCCCGTCTTCGGGACCATCGGGACCGGGCGACCGGGCTGCACCTATTTATTTTAAAAAAAAGTTTGAAATGTCGTTCATTTGTTGCACTTTGTATAAAAACATTATAACCATTGCCTGAGAATTATTTTTCTGATGATCAGCTTTTTACTTTTTAAAATTTTATGATCATTTTACTGTGTGTGCTAAACCATGTCTCTGTTTTTATACCAGTTCAATATGGCGTCGCTCTTTATGTATCTTAGACAATAGTAAAAAACCTGAGCGCCATCTCCTGTAATTAACCTCATTGGTGGTACCAATACTCCCATAATCACAGTAATTGTTTAATTTGGCCACAAACTACAAAAATATTGGTGAGATTTGAGGAATTTACGGTAAAGGGAAAAGAATAAAAGTCTCTTGGGTCTCATTTAAGACTTAAAGCTCTTACCGGGACGTGAAGTTTTTCTCGGGACAGCAGCTGGTGGGGAAAAGGACAAGTCTCCCAACTCCACCAACTTTTCCAACAGGACCCTGCAGCCGGCTCACAGCCTTCAGTGGATGCAAAGAGTCGACTGAAGGAGAACGAAACGTCGGGTTGAAAATCCTCCGGCTTTCACGGAACTGCTTTCCACTTTTTTTACTTTTATTTTGATTTTTTTCCACAGACCATGTGTGTTTGTGTCGACTAAATAAATGGCACTTGAGGTTGTAAACAAACCCTCATGACAAAAGCTGCCGTCTGATTGGTCAGCTGGTAGAATCATTTGCTTCTTCCTGAACACCACAAAACTGAAGAGATAATCAAAGATGATGATGTGGGCGAGTGGAGTAGAGCGTGTGTGCTCCTGTAATGTATTCAGGTCTTTGTTTGTCAAAAGGCTTTTCAGTAAACATGTAGAACGGCATGAGCAGAGCAGGAAAACATGAGGACTCAGTTCAGACCCTCACAGAGGCTGGAACACAGAGACATTCATGAGCTGGAATTCATTAACTGGAAAAGGGTTTGTCTTCTGCTGCACAAAAGGTCAGGAATCACCTCCGTCAGAGCAGAACTCAAGTTTAAGTTTAGGAATATTAACATGTCACTTTACTGCTAGACAACTAGAAAAATAGAATTACAGCTTTAATTTATGTTTGTTTTAAATCAAAAACAAAACTTAACAAAATAATTATTGTTTTGTATTGAAAAATACTAAATTAATTTGTCTGTCAATTATTAGATTCGATCAGAAATGGTTTATTTCAAGCAATCAAGACAAAAAAAACATGTACAAAGCAATCAAACAACAGACATTTACATTCATAAAGACATGCCAAACACAGAACGACTAGAATTTAGGAGTTTGCCTGAAATAGAGAGGGAGGAAGTGAATTTATATAATCTCACCCGGCTCGACCAAAACATTTCCTTTACGTGTTTTATCATTATCTGGTTCATAATTTAAGATCAGATATTCTATTATGAATTCAGGTTAATAAGAATTCTCACACTACATTATGTAAGTTTTTACATTATTTCAGACTTTGTCATTGCATTAATTCAAATCAAGTATCAAACATCAACAAAAACATATTTATGTAACCCGGAACTGAAAAAAAGGTGTAAAGATGTAAATTATAAATATATATTTAGATTCTAATATATTTAATGAATTTTAAGTAGAGTTTCATCGCCAAAAGCATTGTGGAAAAATTATTATGTCCTTTTTCTCATTGTAAAAGTCAAACTGTGGATCACAAAAATAATAGATTTATATTAAAGAAATACCTTAGCAAAGAGGTAAAAGGATTTAGGCTTAATTACAGTTTTTTAAATGTTGAACTCCAGAGGGAGTTCAGGATGAAGAAGAGATGCTGTCTGACCTGGGGAGTCCTCCCGTGGCGTCACAGTCACCACCACCATCTTCTCGTCCAGACCCGAGCAGAAGGAGCCCATGGTCAGCGGGAGGAGGAGCACATGTGGGAGTCCTCTTTTATTTTCCGATGGAGAGACACGTTCATCTGGCTTTCATCTACATGCTGTGCACAGCGCTTCTGCACGTCTGTGTCTCTCTCTCCTTCAGAGTGGAGGTCTCTCATCCTGTGTGTGTGTTGGGTGGCGTACAGGATGATGATCGTCCTTCACAAAATGAGCATCAGCTGAAGAAAACAAAAGCTGCTCTGAGGAAAAAAATAAAATGGAGATCATTTTTGGGGATCTGGGCAGAAGACAGACGAGCAGCTGAGACGTTCATGGATGAGGTTAACAAAAACTCTGTGGTTTGGAACTGTTATTATCTTGGTTTCAACAGTGATTGGTTTATTCTAAAGTAAACTGAAAAATGTAGCAAACCCCGCAGACTATGAAAGCTGTTTGTCAGATTTCAGCAGTAATGAGATCAGCTAAAGGAAAAAGTTACCAACATCTACGACTCTGTACAAGGCAGGTGTACTGGGATCAAGGTAAATGATCTGAATGGATTTGACTGATGGAACTGCAGAACATTGACAGTGCATGAGAACTGGACTGAGTGACACCCCCCCACAAACACACACACTCACTGATTCCAAGAAGCCAAACATCTATGGCCAAACATCTCAGCACGTCAAATAACCAGATCATCTTAACTCTCACCAATGTGAAATACCGGTCCCCCATCTGGAGGTTTTGGTATGGCCGCCTCTTTTAACATTTGGAAATTTGTAGGTTTTTAAATTTTTATGTCTGCAATTGTTTTTTGAGCTTTTTAGTCTGCAATACTGGTAATTTTAATTGTTTTTAATTGGCTCAAATGCTTGATTATCATGAGTGTCTCTTTTTATGTTTTTATGTTTTTTTTTTTTCATTTTTATTATATATACATGTGTACATTTATTTTTATTCTTTTTAAGTATTTTATCTGTTGTGTCTTTGTGGTAAATGGAGCTTGAGTCTGTAATAAAGTATCTATTTATGGCTAAGTTCACACTGGACACGGAAGCGCCATGAAGCGTGCGGAACGGAGGCCGCTACCATTGGGCGCTCTTGTTGGCTGGGTCAGCAATCTTTAACAGTATAAGAGCCATTTGGGCTTGATTTATACTGATCAAAATCTAGAAGGAGCCTCATAGTCTTACTTTAGCTTTTGAGAAATTTGGATTTGCATTCATGACCTTCTCTTTTTTAATAATAAATACCAATTTTTTGGCATTAACATAAGCAAAAATATAAAAATAACCTAGCTTCTCTTAAAATGGGATTTTTTTTATTACCAACGTTGTGCAGTAAAAGATAATTTGGGTTTTTAACTCATGAAAGATCAACATTTTTACCAAAGTTTTGCTGTTCATATAAACTTTATTCATTCTGAACGTTGAGCAAACAAGACGTCTTCAGGTCAACAGGGATGTAAAAACCTACAAGCATTCATTTCTTTTTTTTTTTTTGTTCTTTTTCCTCAGTAGTCTTACATTACTGGGTTTTGTTATTTTAGTTTGGGGTTGGACAAAGCAAGAGTGGAGCGCCGCGGTCTTACACGCCGTCGAGTGGATCGTTTCAGCGTCTATTTTGTCCATGTGACTCAACAAGACCATGTGACCAGCTCTGAGGAAGTGAGTTTAGATGCTGCCAGGTCATGTGACCGAATGTTAGCTCTTTTACGCCTGTGTTGTTGTGTTTTACTGAGTTTTAAATTGAGTTTGTGCGCCATCACATTTAAGAGGAGCATTCAAAGTCTCACCGTCTTACAAAAACAACAAGTTATGGAAGCTTCGATGCGTTCAAGTGGCTGACAAAACCTTTCATTAAAATACAAATTAAAGGGGAACAAAAATCCCTAAAATGTCTGAATTTGTGCAACATCAACCAACTATATTTGTTTTATTTTTTTTGCCTAAATATGATGCTAAAAACGAAATAATAAAATACTGCAATGAATTAAGTATCAATTCGTAACCTGATCCTGAACTACTGAAAACCGTGTCTATTTTTGTGCTATCAGCTGTTCCTAACACTGTGGTTTTCTGGACTGAGATGTCTGAGGTGTTTCCAGGATCTGCTCCAGTTTGGAGGTTACAGCCCCGAGTGCTCCAATGACCACGGGCACCACTGTTTCACCTTCCAATCTCACCCAGTTCCTCTCTGAGTTCCTGATTTTTCTCCAGTTTCTCATGTTCCTTCTTCTTGATGTTACCATCTCTTGGTTCTGCCACATCCACCACAACGGCTTTCCTCTGTTCTTTATCCACCACTACAATGTCTGGTTGGTTCTCCATTATCATCCTGTCTGTCTGGATCTGGAAGTCCCTCAGGATCTTTGCTCTCTCATTCTTTACCTCTTTCTGAGGTGTTTCTCATTTTGACTTTGGGGCTTCCATATTCAGTATATTGTTCCATCCACTTGGTTGTGGCGTTCCATGTATGCTTTTCCCGTCCAGCATCTTACACTCTGCAGTTATGTTCTGGTGCCTCTTTACCCATCTAAGTTAGCTTAAGTATTTGTTTTTTTATGTCTTTAATATTTTTAATTGGTCGACCAAAGGGAGTGGAGGCGGGATTTATGGAATTTATGAAGGTGAAAGGCCCCGCCTTGATAAACTTCTGACAGCTTGCATTTCAATTTGAATTTTGACACAGATAAAGCATGATGTAAAAATGTATTACACCAGGGGGCGCTGTTTTGCAGAGTTTTTTTTTATTTTAACACAAATACAGCAGGACATTTTACAATGCAATAGTTTTTAAGTTACTTTAAAATGAATTCAATGCAAACTGAGTATTAAGATGTCATTTTTCAATATTGAATTGTGAATTGCAAAATGCATTGTGATTTGAATTATGATTTGAAAAAAACAGTTTAAAATGCAATAAATTTTTTTATTTAAATTTTTGATATTTGTCAGAACGATTTTTTATTTTTTTATATTGAATTCTAAATAACAAATTGTATTTTCATATTTCAAACCTGAATCGCATTTTGAATTGTCAATTAAGAATAGCATATTATGACTCAAAAAAACTTCCATACATGTGTATATTTTGTAATAAACTCTGAGTGATCATGTTTGTATCTAAAATGTTTTAAGCAACAAACGCAGGCAGCATGGAGGCCTTTTGTTTCTGTAAAATATTTTATTTCTGTGAATTTGAACTGAGTTAGTCTGTGTTTATGATTTAGACACAATTATTTGTCAAACTAATTTCAAGTATTAGTCCACTTGTTCTGCTCAAATTTGATTTTAAACAATGAAACACTTCAAACTTTTAAAAATAATCCCCAAGCTTCTTTTCTTGTGAATTTATTTAATTCTTATATATTCAGAGAGAACACTTTCGTCCTTAAACAGTAAGTATGTGAAAATCTGCAAAAAAACAACATAACAAACAAAACTTAAAGACAAAAGGAGAAATATTTGTCTTAAAATCTGAAACAACATATTCTAGAAAAGAGAAATCACAAAAAAAAAAGTCAGATTAACTTCAATAGATCTTTACATCAAATGTTTCCATTACAGTCGAGTACAGTTATTATTGACTTTTGTACTTGTCCAGAACATTTCTGTCCTTCAGTGTTTGGATCCGTTTGTTGTTGGTGATTTGTAATTTCTGAGTTGTTCCAGAAAGCCAGGGTTAGGGGCGGACGCCGGTCGAACGGACTGGACCAATGAGAGGGCTCCATCAAAGGACTGGCCTTCGCAGGACATCAGGTAGCCGATGACCACCGCGGGGGCTCGGGAAACACCGGTGTTGCAGTGGATCAACACGACCCCCTTCTGAAAGATCGGAATGAAAGTCTTTATTCACAAAAAACAAATGTTTAACAATATTTACAGTATTTTCTCTGCACGTCATTCACTGATAAGCATTAACTTTTGATGAAATTGCAGATTTTTTCTGAAAATGTTTTTTTAACTAAGTTAAAGAGACTAAATTAGTTAAATCAGACATCTCTTTGACCAACTTTACACAAACGAATGTATTAGTCACAGATGGTGTCACTGTCCCAGAATGTGAGTAATAAAGTAATGAGGGTTTCTACAGTCCACTAATCTACTGCCTCTCTTTCAATGTATTCAGATTTGTTGCTGGACTCTTGTCCAAAAAAGTCTTCATAAACTTGACAGTGTATTAGAGTGGGAAATAGTCGGCAACCTTAAACACCAAAAGAGTCATTTGCTCCAATTTCTTACAAATCAAAATCCAGCAAGAGACGCTAAATCTTTTAGAAAATATACTTCTTTTAAATTTAAATGCCCAATAAGACATTTTTTTCAATAAAATATAGCTTATAGATATGTGTAGTAATAATGATATTTTTCTTTAAATAACAACTTTAACTTATTTATTTTTGACAGCAGTACGTACTGGTTCCTTTCAAAATAAAATACAAAATAGGATGTTCTTTTGCAGCAGTTTTACTTATTAAAAATGCAAGAAAACAAAGTCAGACACGCCCCTTTCTACCACTCAACTAGATGCTAATGTGTAGTATAGAGTAGAATAAGTGCTTAACTTCACTAATATTTATTTAAATTGTCATAATTGTTCTTAAAGTAGAAGAGCCACACGTGGTTCCGGAGCCTCGGGTTGCAGACCCCTGGTGTGGGAGGAGCTACAGTTTTTCATTAATTGCTACAGCATTGACTGAATATGTCGTTTACACAGCATGGAAGACATGGTTGACGTTAAGATATCAGATTTATTTCTATTGAAAAGCTCTACGAAAGCATTAGTAACCACGTCTCCATGTTTGGGTTCATGAGATCATTCAGACACTTTCCCAGTGCGGTGAGCTTCAGCATCTCCTGCAGGAGCTGTGTCTGAATGACGGCTGCTTTCAGAGCTATCGCCATTTCTCTGAGACTCTGTTTGACCACTTGCTGCCCTGCATTAGTCTGAGGGAGGGAAAAAATAAAAAATGAATGATATTGTTTGGATTCAAATAAATTCAGGAGGAGAGATTCTCCATGTTTGTTTTGGTCGGCGCTTCTTCTTCTGGGCTGCTGTCAGTAGCAAACACTGAGACACACACCTGCAGTGCCCTCTAGTGGTTGCTGGGAAACAAATGCTAAAGGATGACCGGTTGTTAGTGGTAAAATAACAAATAGATGAGCGTTTTTATGTTTAAAATAAAACAAAAAAAAGTAAAAAGTCGCATCTTCAGCCAAACTATGCAAAACACTGTGACTTATTCAGTAAATAAAATAAGTTAAGACTTTTGAAAAAATTAAAACACAGAAACAGTTAAACGACTGCATAAAACAACTAATCCACCCCATCACCCCACCCCCACCCAAAGGAAAATGTTAGCGCTTACGCGAAAAAATGACTTTGAATGTGAAGAAACGTGAACTAGAAACAAACAAAAACTGGCTTGAAGTGATCATGTTAGAGTTGTGTTTCACACCAACAATCCCAGCTTTTCTCATCCTAGCAAGCTGGGGCCCACACCCCATCCACAAGACCTGCGGGGCCCTTGATCCCCATGGTGATCTCTACAGCAACCACCTGGAAACACAACAGGGAGAACCCCCACAATGAGGGACACGCCCTCACTACAGAGAGCTAACTTCAGGAAGTTTTGACATAAAAATGTCTATTCTTAGAGGGAAAAACTGGCTTAGCTCCATGTGAAAAAGAGTCAACCAAATAGACACATTCACTTTCTGGAAGCTTCATTTTATTTATTGAATTTCAAAAAAGGAAAAACACAAAGACTCATCCGACAAAATAAAAGATCCTGAGGAGTAATGTTGGAAGATGCTGGTTCTCTTCCCTCCTTCCCTTCATTCTTCCCCTCACATACTAAACATCAGCTGGGATGAAAACACTAAACATTTATTTATCAAAGATTTTATAAACCAGTATCGAAATGGTAAATAGATTTAACATTTGCTTGTAAGCCCTCTCACACCGTTGGTCTGCAGAGGAACCGGCTGCCAGACATGTGAACGGATCGGAAGCAGGAACTGGAACTGGTACCTACAGTGGGGATGGACCAAAGCTGGAACCAGAACTGGTACCAGACACATGGGCCCTCAGCTAGAACCAGAACCTGTGAGAACATGTCAAACCGCTGACCTCCATGATGTTGACAGATCTGACTCAGGACATGCTGGAGAATACAGTAGTAAAAGGATAAAACTGTTTTCAATTATAACACGCATCTCATGTATTTTTTACTTGATGCATCAAAATTAGATTCAAACTAAAAAATAAAAAAAACGAATATTTAGCTAATTTTAAACCAAGTTTGATCATTTCAGACACAAACAAGGCAGGAGTCTTTAAAGTGATTTAAAAAAAAAGTTTAAAAAGTATCTAAAAAAAACTTTTCAAAGAATAAAAAGTTTGGGGTAAATCATTATAGAGTTTAGAGAAGGATTACATGTTTTAAAATACTTTTTATTCCCTCTCTAGGCTATTTAATATGAAGAACTTGAGTTCTTGAAATACTGCGTTCACACTTTAGCTGTGGTGTCAGGCTGTTGTTTTGACAACATTAATATCGAACAATCATTAGAAGCCACTTTACTACTTGTGCAACCTGAGAGAGTATTTCAAAGTAAAAGCATCAGTTTGGAATTACCGAGCGCGCACACACACACACACACACACACACATTTCCTGTAATCATATACCGCTAATGACTGCCTAATCACTGAACGATTGTGGTGTTGTGTTAAGGTGAGCTTCAGGCTGCGCTGCTAAAAGCTTGTATAACTCTGAGATCTGATCTGTGTGCGGATCCATAAAACATGAGTAAAACTAAACATCCATTATTCAGAACAGAGGAAGAGGAGAGGAAATGAGGTGAGGATGTGAGGGGAGGAAACGAGAAGAGATGGCAACACGTGTGGCAACGGTTGAACTCATCATGAAGCCTGTCCAAATTTTAGTAAACATAATCTGGGCTTAATCCACAGGTGGGTCTCGCCAAAAACTGTAAGAAGATGCTCCAGCATGAAGGCTTGGGTTGAGGAGTTAGACCACAGTGACAAGAACTGACCATTTCGTTAGGGTTTGGGCCAAACAATGGAAGAAACTCCCACTCATGTTTGTGAATATCACTGGAAAACTCTTTTTCTTGAGCAGAGTTCTATCAAATGTCATTCAGACTGTAAAAAGTTCATGCTATAGTTCACTGACCAATTCTGAACGTCTGTATCAATGCCAGGTGCAGTACTTTTTACTGCTGCCATTGACTGTATACATTCTCTGGAAAGCTTGACCCCTCCCCTCTTGAGTTTCAAACAGGGAGTAGCTGCTGGTTCCAAGAAAAATCCCATAGACTTCTATTGAGAAATAGACAGATATTATTCAGTCATTCCATTTGTCAGAATAACCATTATGAACATATTCTTTCTAATCATATTTTATTTAAATATATATATTTTGTATTACAAGTTATTCAAGTCATAAACTGACTAATCAGATGTGTTCCCGCTGGCCCCACCTCCAACATTTGATTGAGGTGTGGACTTCCAACAAGCTCACTCATGATTGGCTACTGTAGTTCCTCTGAAAACGTGACTCGGACCAATCACTATAGTATGGTTTCAAGATGGCGGTAGACCATCTGGAAGCCACATTGACGGCTTTAGGCCGGATTTTGTGAAGGGCGGAAGCAAGGTATTTTTTGTCCGCACTTTGTCCAGTAATAAGATAAATGTCTATGAGGAGACGGCTAAGAAGGTGCGCTGATAAGTGTTATGGCTTATTGATTGTTGGGAAAACAGTGTGAGAAACGATGTGGAAATCTAGTTTTAATGAGCCTGTTGCTGGGTCTCATCTGTGTTTGTCCACGGCTTTTGAATCTTACTCTGTTTCCATAATGTCTAGCTATGGTGGCTGTATTAATCCAGTTGTTCCACTCCGAGCATGGAGCCTATTCGGACTCAGGAAACTTAGCGCAAATCGGAGACTGACCAATTGGAACCGTACCGAGACCACCTTGACAGATGGATCAGAGAGCATTTTCTGGACCAGTTTCAAACAGAAAATTTTGCTCTGGATTATCAGGGGAAACAAACTCTGGTTCACTGTTGACGGTCGGAATGGGGTCATCTGGACCCCATAAGACAGACAGTGCGCTGTAATTTTTGATTTTCACTGGTGAAATCCTGTTCACTTTAATCCAGGTTTGTCATGGGACGGGTAAGACGTCAGTGTAAGGCTGGGGTCATCTGGACCCCATAAGGGTTAAGAGACCAAATGTGTCCATTGCAGTGAACACAACCTGGTATGGTTTCAATAATGTGGCTGTAAGAGTCAGAAACTTGGTTGATAGGGTTCAAATATCATCACTTAATTTAACATCTACACACACTAAGAATAATTTCATGGTGGTTTACAAGTAATGTAACTTTAATGTGGGCTGATATTTAAGGACATCAAAAAATGAACCTAAATTCTTACCAAACAATTCTATTAATTCCCTCAGACTGTGGTAGTTTACTGATTAGAGCAACATGAAAAAAGTCAAATGTGAACCAATTACAATCACGACTGTTTATCATAAACATAAGTGTCACCTCTGGACAGCGGCTCAAACTGTTCTTTAACAGAATTTTGAGAGACCATTAACTTCATCTCAATTTTTTGGCAATACAGATGTCGCCACGATGGAACCAAAAATCGTCTGGACGTAGTAATTGGTCAAAAATGAAACGGCAGCAGCTCTCACCAATCAGGAGTGAGCTCGTTGGAACTCCATGAAAGTAGGCCAGGGTGAATCTGTCAATTAGGCGTTTCAAACTCTCACCATGTGACCACATACTTTTATTGAGGCATCTGATTGGTCAGTTTATTATGAGAATAAATAGAATGAGTAATAGCTGTTTATTTCTCTATAGAAGTCTGTGGGAGTTTGGGTTCTTGGAGCCAGCAGCAACTTCCTGTTTGGAACATGATGGGGTAACAAACCTGCAATCATCTAGAGCCCATTTACAACAATTGCAATGAGATTTTTATCTTTTTTACTTTAACAACTAAAAGACTTCTTGAAGAATATTTTTTTTCTAACGTAAGTGTTAAGAATGACTTTTTCTGTCTACTAAAAATTACTCAAAATGTTCTTAAGAAAAAGCCAAGGACCAGGTCTCATCGATCACAGTTGTTTATTACACTTTTGCAAAAGGGAAAAATCTCACAGACAGAACCGAACCGAACCGAGTCACGTCAGTGAGAGTTCTCAGCAAACTCCTCCCAGGCCAACGCCTTTATACTTTTCCTGGGACAGGAAGGACTTCCTGTGTCAGAGGTGGGACTTCCTGTGCCGAGATCGAAAATCCTCAGCCCATGTGGCCAGCACAAAGACATTCCAGCAGCTTCAGTCTTTAGGGGAGGGGTTGCTTCAAGACACACACAGATCCACACAATTCTGCCAATTAATATTCTTAAACAGTGGCCCTGTTGTGGGTCTTGAAGCACACGAGCTCACAACAATCCTGAAAACATCAGTCTCAAGTCTCCTGCATGAACAGTTTTAACCTAAAACATCATTAACAGATTTTTCTGTTCCAAGCCCGTGGAGGGGGCGAAAACCCAGTGGGAAAATTCCCCTCGTCCCACTTAAGTGCGAACACTTCGAAAGCCACGGGTAGCTAAGAAAAGCAGGGACTATAAAAATGTACTTCAAAAACATACTTTAAAAAATACATTTATTCATCGTCATCATCAGAATCATCATCGTCATCAGCCTGCAAAAGATGTACCATAACTTGACTGTAAGTGAAATCAAAATAGAAGGAAAAGGGTCTTGTACGCCCAAACATATTTAACCAACCGTCCCAATGGATGTATCAACACCTGAATGTTCCTTCATTTTATTGCTCAGACTATGCAGTCCTCCTACTGCACGAGTCAGGCTTCCATCGGTGGCGGTTGCCACTAATTGTTCTTGACAGCTTCGAACCCAGGTGGGTCCAGTTACTGAGGCTTTGGTGAATCTGTCCTGTGTGTTTCCCCTGTCGCTGAGGGACAACCCATAGAATCTTGAGTTGGTTCTGGTAATTGTCACAGAAATCGTCATTGCTCTGGGTTTTGTGACCTGCTGTAAGGACTAGAGCTGGGGTAGGAGATCAGTTGGCTTCTTCGGCACCCAAGGTTTTGGTCCGGGCGTCTTCCACTCCTACCATCCTTCAGAGGTACCAGCTTCTTGCAATGCTCTGGTGGATCCAAGTGGCTCTCTCAGCAATCTTCACAGCAGTGGAGGTGGTCAGCTGGACAGTGAAAGGATCTCCCACAGCGGGGTGCAGCCCAGGTTTTTCTTTTGATCACCTTGATCAGGATCTGGTCACCTGCTGCAACAGCTCCACCTGTGGGAACAAGGAACATCTGGCAGATTATTTGTTCTCGACACTTCTTCACTTTGCAAACAATTCTCTCATCCATTCTGCTGTTTCTGTGGTTAGTTGGTTGATCAACAATGTGTATGTGCAGGTGTTTTGTTTGCATGCGTGGATGAAGATCTGAGTGAGTGTGTGGGAGTTGTCTCTTGACTGCAGGCACAAAAATGTGAACACCAGGTGAGAAGTAACAAGACACAAAGAAGACTTAGAAGTTCTGTTAGTCTAAGTTACACAAAGGACTAATAAAGCTTTAAAGGAACATTCAAGTTAAAACTTAAGAGAAATTAAAAGAGAAAAGAGAAAATTAAAAAACTTTGAAATTCTTGACCTGAGCAGCTACATTAACAGTTAAAAATCTTTTCAATGTGGAAATGTCTCTTCAAAAATGTCCATCATCCCCCCTGTAGAGACATGGTAAGACCCATGGCTCATCACTGCTGCCACTTTGAAAAAGTTTTTTCTTTATCAGGGGAGTTACTTTGCATATCAATGAAGACATTAGTAGACAGGGCATTGTCCACCTTGAGGGTAAGGCTGGTAGTGCTGGTTCTGGTGACTCTGTTGTGGTAGGTTACTGTAGTCGTAGTTTCGCCATTGGTTGAAACCACTTTGGAATTGCTGATGCGGGCCTTGCTGATGTGGGCCCCTGTTATAAGGGCACTCTCTGAACAAATGTCCAGGCTGGTTACAGGTGTAACAGTTCCTTTGTCCGGTATTTGGCCGGACCTCTGGTGATTTCCTCTTCCGCTGAGGTTCCCTCTATTTTGTTGTTATTGTGCAACGTCCACGTCCTGAGTTGGGGTAACGAGGGGCCCGTGTTGTTGGTAGTAGACGGTGTTCTCCTCTCCTTCCAAATCATCGATGAGCGAACCAGCTTCCGTAGCAGTCAGGAAGACGGCCGTAAAGTTTACTCGGCTTGCCACAGTGTCAGCAAGGCGGTCATGAGGGTAAGGGTAAGGGGGAGGTGAATCACGAAGCATAGCTGAAGTGGACGCCGTGCTGTCTCCTTCCTCTTGTGGAATGTTGGCTGCAGCACCAACACCAACCTGTGAGTGGTGCTGTGTGAGGTGGTGGAATAGGGGCTGCAGCACCACCATCAGCCTGTGGATGAAGCTTGGGATAGTTGGTTCACAATCTGTGGACGTCTTCCACTTGATGTTTCGTCTTGTGGGTGGATCACCGCAGCTGCAACAGTTACACTCCGCCTCATCTTATCTCTGTCCTCCTTCCTCTTCTCCGCTTGAGTCAACCATGCAAGAACAGCTTGCAGTTCTGGGTCACCCTTCTTTTCTCTCTTTTTGTCCTTTTTAATGTCCACCAGAATCTTATCGCGCAGGTTGTGCAGGCTGGGACGGAGAGGGTTGCCTTTGAAATAATAGGGCTTCTTGTTCCATTTCGCAATATACTTTGCACTTCCAGGGACTCTTTGATCCATAAAATTAGAATCCCCTTTTAATTCTAATTTTCTCTGATTTTTACCCATGTTGAGTTACTTTTATCCACTATTTTATGAAAATATTTATTTTATGAAACTGAAAATATTTGTTTATGCGACGTACGTCCCTAGTTTTTATGTATTTACGTATTTATTTTTATATATATTTGTTTCTTTTATTCAGTTAATTATTCCTTCAAATCTCTATGCTATTTCGATTTAAAATGCTTAAAGCCTTAAGGGGACAAAATAAAAAAAAGGATCTTATAAAAATTGAAATGGAATATTTAAGTGAAAACGTAAGGGGAAATAAAAGTATAATAAAATGAATTTCAGAGGAATATTCAAGAGAGAATGTAAAAATAAGATTTTTTTATTTTTATGTATTTAATTAAAAAATTAAAGAAAAGGGTTTTAATTTTTATGCATTTATATTCATGTAGCCTTAATTGAAAAATTATTCAATGGAAAATTTAAAAGGAGATAAAAAGAGAATAAAATGTAATTAAAGGAAATACGGAATAATAAAGTGAAATTACAGGAACAAATAAAATGATATTAAAGGACCAAGAAACTGAAATTAAGTGGAAATAAAATAATAATAAAATGAACTAAGGGATGAATTAAAAGAAAATAAGGGAATAATAAGATGAAATTAAAAGCAATATTTAAGAGAAAAACGTTAATAAAAAGAGTTTTATTTATTTATATATATATTTATTTAGTTATCTTATTTTATTTATTTGTTTATTTATCTTTAATTAAAAAGGGAGAATTAAATGCTAGGAATAACAGTTCAGGACATACACATAGACATTAAAAGACGCACAACACACACTGAGACAAGTTCCATGCACATACAGCCACACCCTTAGACAAAGACAATGCTGCATGCACTCACACTATTTATGGCCAAACACATTCAATTTTTCGTACGAAATTATTTTACTTTATTTACCCAATATCCAGTTTTCTTCTATGCAATTTTATGAGCTCAGTTATCCACAAACCTTAAATTTCACAGCTAAAACAATAAGTCTCCACCGTCAAAGTCCCCTTTAAACCCCCCTTCTGAACGTCCCTGCAAGCAACCTCCCTCCTGTCCTGCGGCCACTACAATTAGCTTAGCTAGCTCAACCACGTGAATTCCTTTGTCTAGTAGCTTAGCTTAGCTGAACCACATGGTCTTTTATCTGTTAGCTAGCGTTTTTCCACGTGTCTATTCAGTTAGCTTAGCAGCTCCACGAGGCCTTCTGTTAGCGTCTCCACGTGGATCCCTCTTTGTTCATGCCAGTTAGCTTAGCATCTGCACATGGCCTACTAGCTTAGCTCGGCCCAGTTCTTTGTTCGTTCTTCCACAGTCAGCTCCCCCCACGGTGTTTTTCCTTTTTAAATGAAAATAAAACCTCTTTAACGAGCGCTTTACCATATTTCACTATTTCACTCTTAAATCACTTCTTATTTTCCCGACAAAGACCTTTTTTTTCTCCACAAAACCTTTTATTCCGTCTAACCAACCTATTGTCGACAAACACGTACAACTTTTCATTGGTGCCTGCTGGCGATAGAGTTGATTTAAAAATTACTTCTGCCAATGAATGCTTTTTCCCACGCGCATTCCTGCGGACCTGATCGATTTCTAATCGACGATTACGTACAATGTACCTTAGCAGCCGCTAAAAATATTACCATGTACATTGGCAACCGCTGAAAATATTACCAACCAAAATGCTCCTGTGCCGCGAGCGGAGAACGGACCCGGCGATTGTATTCGACAACCCCCCTAGGATTTAAACTTTTTTCTTATTCACGTTTACCTTATGCTTTAAAACCTTTAATTAGACTGAATCAATGACTGACCTGGTCCGATGGCCCTCAGGAGACGTCACCGCCTCGGAGGGCTGCCGCAGGGACCCTCTAGCGCGGCCTCGGCTCAAAACGTCGTGTCCGAGGTCTTTGTTACGGATCCCGATACCGGTGTCCGCCCACGTGGAATTCGGCTCACCTCCCGCGCAGTCCTTCGTCGACGGATGTTGCCTCCCGGGTTTCGGCACCAACTGTTAAGAATGACTTTTTCTGTCTACTAAAAATTACTCAAAATGTTCTTAAGAAAAAGCCAAGGACCAGGTCTCATCGATCACAGTTGTTTATTACACTTTTGCAAAAGGGAAAAATCTCACAGACAGAACCGAACCGAACCGAGTCACGTCAGTGAGAGTTCTCAGCAAACTCCTCCCAGGCCAACGCCTTTATACTTTTCCTGGGACAGGAAGGACTTCCTGTGTCAGAGGTGGGACTTCCTGTGTCCGAGATCACAAATCCTCAGCCCATGTGGGCCAGCACAAAGACATTCCAGCAGCTTCAGTCTTTAGGGGGAGGGGTTGCTTCAAGACACACACAGATCCACACAATTCTGCCAATTAATATTCTTAACAGTAAGCCTTTAACCTTAACCATAAACCTTTATTTATACTTAAGCATCATTACTACAAATTTCGTAAATCAGCTGTTGAGAATCATGATTTGGCTCTGTGTTCAATCAGCCTTTGAGGGAACGAACAACTCCTGTGTACAACAATATACAAAGAAAGTATTTGTACAATGAGACAATGGCCCAAAAGTACCCAAGAAGCCTTTTATAAATGTTCAACTTTATAAAATTGAAATATCCCCTTAATAATACTGAAGAAAATGCAAAGGTTATTTTGGAAGAGTAAAGAGAATGAAAGGTCAAAATGATCTGAATAATCGATCACCTTTGGAGGACTCTAGTGAGCAGGTTTAGTGTGACCCAAACCGAGTTGGAGAGACTTTCCTGGAAGGAAGTGATATCATGGAAGATCGGGCCAAGATCCTTCAACCAGTTTCATAAGGAGCTACTATAGGAAGTCTCAGATGCAAGTTTAGTTTGTGATGGATTTGTAAATGATGCATAAACATTCAGGCCCCACCCAGAGAACAGATGTCAGAGGTTTTCCTTGGCACGCATTCATACGAAGGCTTTTAGAAGCAGCTTCATGTTTTCTAAGTAGTTGGTGACACTCGACTTGCGTAGCAGCTGCTGATGCACCGAGTGTGACCGGCTGCCATCCGAGACCATGATGATATTATCTCCTCTGCAAACGGAAACTAAATGAGGCCTGTACAACAACAGGTTCTCTGTGAAAAGCAATTTAACTAAAGCCGGAGAAGTCCTTTAGAACGTTTGCTTTTTCAGATGACTATAAAGCTGCCACCAAAGCTATTGAGTTATTCATCGTCTAAAGGCCGATCGTACAGACCTCACTTTGGATCAGCCTCATTTCTGATTTATTTTTATGTTAACAGAATAGTTTTACCTCTTTGCGAGCTTGTTGGATGAAGTCACAGCACTCCTGGATGCATGGCAGCAGATCCGTATCGGGATGATCCAGGATGCTGACAGTTTTGTAGATAAAGAGGTCAGGGAACACGTTCTCCACTCCGAAGGCCACATTCAGGATGTGAGACACCTGACGGGGAAGATGAGGAGAGGAATGTTAATGCTGAAGCAAATGGCAAACACAAAGGTGTTACATTGAACCACGTTTGACCAAGGACTGACAAAACATCATTTTGCACCATGTTTGTTGTTAAGCTTATGTCGGATGGCCAGTGGAGAAGGCGCTCTGTCTTTTGGTGACAGGTGGGTGAAACCTCAAACTGTTCAGGCTGGAACATCTAGCAGTGATGACTGAGTGTGTCGCACGTCTGTAACTGAAGTAAAAGACGGGCTGAACTGAAAAAGATGCTTACCTTATGCTTTCTCAGAGTGCCGAAATCACATGCAGCATCCTGAGAGCCTGTTCTTGCAGAAAACACACACTTAGAGACACAAAAACACAAAAGTGTTCCTTTGGGTCAACCTAGGATCCATCTGTGCAAATGCGGTATCTATTGCAGGTCAAAGGGTCATTCAAGTTTCACCTGTGAGCCCTGAGGGGTCAAGTCTCCCCCACGTTCATGCTCGTGTTACCGTCTGCTCTGATACAGAAAGTGTGTGTGTGTGTGTGTGGGGGGGGGGGGGGGGGGGGGGGTAATCTGAACTGCATGTAAAGGGTTGCAGTACACCAGGTTGCAAGAACCATTGCCTGTGAGTTACTCATATTATGGATGTCAGGGAGCGAGAGCCTTGAAAGCCACACTTCCGGCCAAAAGTTGTATTCCGTTGTTTTGGGACATTATTTAATGTACTGACTTGATTAACTTTGAAATGAATGTTTGGTAATGTTTGGCTTGGACTCCTGTTGTCATTATCTTGTTGTATGATGGACCCTTGGGGTTAGTGCTCGGATTAGGGTTGATTCTACTGTGTGTCACATCAACTGTCAAACATGGAGGAGAATGTGTGGTAGTGGTGGACTGTTCTGCTAGATTGTGGGTTGGTATCTTGTATTAAGTGGGTCACTCAGTAAGATTAGGGTTAACAACACCATGAGGGAACTGTGTGTTGCTACAGGATGCTTCAGTAGCTGTTTGTTCAGAGTGATCTGCTAATCTATTTATGTAAAGATAAATCAAAACTAAAAAAAAGTTGCATTAGCTGCGATGAGGCTCGTGTGAATGATTTTTGCTGAATGTGGTCATTGAATATGCATGAGTTTTTTGCTAAAATGCTAAAGAAATTTACTGTGATTCCTGAAGAGATTTCCTGAAAATGCTAAAGCTATTTGCAAAATGCTAAAGTTGCTAAAATAACTAAAATTCCAGGAATTGTGGAAAGTGCACAAATAATTTGAAGAATATTTTGAAAAATTGCAAACAATTTAAAAAAGCTTACAAGGTATGAACTCAGAACTAACCCAAAGCCTCAGTAGATACACAATGAGCCAAAAATGTTAGCACATTGCTAAAATATTAGCTTCAATAAGAATTAGCCCAAAAAGACTTCAGTAGATGCCAAATTACCCAAAAAAGTGAACATGTTGCAAAAATACTAGCTTAACTCAAAATTAGCTTAAAAAAACTAAATAGTTACAGAATTAGCCAAAAAAAAAGCTAGTATGTTGCTAAAATACTAGCAAAATTAGCCCCAAAAACCTCATTAGATGCCAAATTAGCCAAAAAAGCAAAATTGTTGCTACTAGCTTTCTGTTCCAGGCAATTCTCTGTTACATTCTGACGCTTTCACTGTATCTTTATTACCATAACTTGTCCTGTCAGCTGCAGCTCAAAGTCTTAAACTTTTAACTAAAATGGAGGGCTGCTAACAAAGACAGCCAAATACTGCTCAGATTCGGCTGAGCTGTTTGTTTTCACGGCACATCAGTGGCGTAGACCGCCAGTGTGTCATTGTAGTGCACCGACTAGAGATGAAACAACAGTAGAGGTCATCCAGCAGCTGGTCTTTTTCTTGCTTTACTTCAGGTACATCGTGTATAACAGCAATTTAATGCTGTTTCAGAGAAAATTTGCAGCTGAGATTGAAACCCCAAAAACCAAAATTTTTACAAACGTTGGAAACAGTATCTATATTAGTGCGATATTGGTGCTTTCTAATGTTGTGACCTTTTTCTGACAATCAACTTCCATCAATTTTCTGTTTTTGCATGATTTTATGATCTGATGTGCGAATAGAACATGGAAAATGACTTAAATAATGGCAGTGCCACATAGGTGAAGTTGTCCTGATTAAAATGGTATCAAATAAGCATGTTAAATTGAAAATACAGAGGCAAACAGTTTTAGGCCCTAGGTTCCAGTGGGTTAAACTTACAAAGATTAACCTTGCTTTCTTTCCCATAACTAGTCATAGTTTGGCATTCATCGTGTTTATTTTTTGATCTCTTGAGTTTCCTTTGCTCCCCCTAGTGGTGGAATTGTGTATTGCGATCATTTCTTTAAAGAACCATAACTTGCCGCAAGATATTATTTCTTTATCATAGTTTTTTCTTCATAACTGGCCCAGATTAAACCATCCGGTATGTTTGACACCCCTGATATAGATAGTCAAAGAGCACCTCAATGGCAAGGCCTTGGGGCTGGACGTGGTCCGCCCTGACTACCTCAAGTCTCCAGATGTGGTCTGTCAAAGGTAACACCTCCTTGGAACATCAGGTAGAGGTCAATTTGGACGATTATTTTTGAAGTACTCACCCAGCAGCAGGAAAGGCTTGACGAGGCCAACCTGCAGGTCCCAGGAAGTATCGGGGACGTACCCCAGCGTCTTCTCCGAGGGGGCCGGGTCTTCCACCACTGTAATTGTAGAACCCTTCCAGGTCTCGATAATGCGGCGGCCGCTCAGGGATGTCACACGGGTGCACTGCTTCCGCAGCCTCGTCCTGGAAAAGCTCTGGATCTCTGCGGTCAGAGACTGCATGATCAAACCGCACTGAAAGAAAGACGGATGTTTCCTTTATACCACAGTAAAAAGAGTCTCCTGGAGCTAAACTGTGGTTTCTTTATAATAAATGTGCTTCCATTCAAACTATATTTTATCACTGATTGATCAGTAGTTGACAGAAAATGAAAGCTTCTAATCATTAATAAACACTGAAAGACTGATATATTTGCTGTTTTCTCTCAATTTTACTTCTAAGAAGTAAAAAGGTAGCATTTTTGCTCAGAAGGATGGTCACCTTCCTATGGGTCCACAGAACTTGAAAAGTGCAGTTTGCTCTGACAGACCAACTATATTATAAATTACTGATAAGAACCTTTATCCCACTGGGGCTCAAAACAAATGAAACTTCAAAGAAATACTTCTTCTGTGCTTTTTCTTTCTGTCATGAATTGGTCCCCTGTCTGCCCCTCTGACCAACAGCGGGATCCATCACCTTAATACTAGCTCCTCCGGGATCTGCACTAAACACACTACACTTCCCATCAGTCCCTGCTGTCACTCCCAGCAGTTCTCATGGTCTTCTGCTTCATCTGACCCTTTCCTCTTCTTTGACTGATCGTTTGCCGCCTGCCCTGACCCTCGCCTGGACCCTGACCACCCTGGTTGCCCGTGTTTGACCTCTGCCTGCCTGACCCGTATTGAGTTTGGTGAACTTTTAGCTATGCTTCACTCCTGTTCTCCTGTCTGTGCCAGTAAAACCTCTGTCTTCCTGTTTGTGACACTATTGGCTTCAAAGTCCAAAGCGCTTCCTTTACAAATCCCCTTTACTGGTGGAGGTCGTAATCGGACCACCAGGAGCAATGAGCTTTAAAGGACACCTCAACCCATGCGCCCAAAAACGGTCGTTAAAACTAACGCAAAAACGTGAGAGTTTTGAACAGGGAACCCTGAAACCTGTATTTACATGCATTTACATAGACTTTACCCCTGAACATGTGTTGCTGAGGACAGTGGGACCGTAATTTTAGACATCATGTATTTTCTATTCTCTTCATTGTTGGGCTGCTATGGTTCCAGACTCTCTAGAACAGATTTAAAAAGTCTCCAGATGATCTAAAATACTGCAGATTTCTGATAATACTCTAGAAGAAAATTCCACCTTAAATCTCAATATACCAGAATACAATTCACTCCCAAGTGCCGTTAAAGTTCTGAGTCATTCATACCCAAATGTGTGGCGTTTTCTCTCCACAGCTGATCCCCATCATCAAAGGTGATCTGGAGGAAGTATTTGGAGGTTTCCCCCTAAATGTAATGGCTAAAGTTCCTTTGGTATGGCCCAACTGTTGATTTGAACCAACAGGCTCAGGCCAAACACAAACCTCCCTCTCACCTTTTTTCTCCCACAATGTTTCAGCCATGAAGCTTTTCCTCAGTATTACTCATAACTTTGGTGTTTTGAACTCTCTTCTTTGTTTTTTATGAATGTGTGTTAGAAACCGAATCCTTGACACTCTTCTTCACCAGGAAACAGACGCAGATGAATTTCTGTCTTAAGAAAGGATGCTGTTGGTGTTGGGGGAAAACAATACTTTGCAGACACTCTTGACCGTTGAGTTCAGCATGTTAAGCTTCATAGATCCACTTACAATCTTAAAGGTGTTTTTCTTCAATAAATTTTTCCAAATCTATCTGCATTTGTTTATAAATGAAAGCATTTCTTTTCTAAAAGAGACCAAACACTGGAGACTCTGGAAAGCCATTCATGTTTAATTTATAGAATTATATATTTTTTTCATGCCGGTTCATAAGTCAAAATATAGTACAGACGGTTGAATTAAAACTAACCTTTATTTTGTTAAATTTTTTGTCTTTTCATCTTTTTTTTTTTTTTTAGATCGTGGTCATATTTTGTGCAAAAACTTGGTCCATGTAATATTTTTGAAAACAGCTGGAATTAAGTCAACAAATTCCCATTATACGCTGAATATATCATCCATATTTAACACTCATAGCATCTAGAAGAGTGTAAGTTTAGATTGTCAGAATGTTTGCAGAAATGATAGTTTTTTAGCTTAAAAACTGAGCACAGCTTCAGTAAATTACTCAAAAACTGCAAATTGCAAACCAGGATGCTTCGTTTCATTCACGTTTTTTACAAAAAACTTTACACTCCCTACATAAAGAAAGCCTGAAAACCACACGTCGTTCACAGGTACCTGCCTCTTCGGGTGTCTGGCTCTTCACAGAACTGGTACCAGCTCCACTGAGGGCAGATTATCGAGTTTCACACCAGGAACCAGAAAACAAAGATGACCCAGCTCAGTCAGTGGAGGAGAAACTCTCCTCTCCAGTCATCCTCCGCTGTCCCTGTAGATGTCCGGTGTCTGACTTCAGCTGATTCACCAAAACAAACCCAGCCGGCTTCTAAAAAGACTTCCTCTGACAGTCCTGAGCAGCTCCGCTGGAGGTGAGCTGCTGCTGTGGTGTAACATGAAACCTGTCTGCTCCCTGAGTCTCATCAATGCTCTTCAACACGAGCACAACAGCCGGAAATACACATGAGGTCATGGTCATGTTTGCATCAACAAAGATACAAATATAACACTTTTTTTAAAGCTGTAAAACCACAAAGAAAAACCAGAAAGCAGTTTGAACAGAAGGAATAAGAGATAAATGACAGATTTCTTAAAAGGCCACTAGAGGGCGCCAGATTCATACTTTAAGGAGCAGCAAAGGAAAGTCTTTCAAAAAAACACAAATGCTTTAAAGCTTGTTAGAAAAACAGATTTACTTTCGACTTTAGATTGAACTATAATCATATTGTGGCTAAACAGTGGTACCTCACTCGTACCTCACAGCAAAAAGGCCCCGGCTCAAACTCGACCTTACTAAATCTACACACCTGTAAAGAAAAACAAAACACAACAACATCTCCCCCACATGTGTAGGTTTTCTCCAAGCACCCCGGCTTCTTCCCACAGTTAAAAAATAGGATTCATAGGTTGATCGGTTACTCTAACACACATATTTTAAAGTTAAGGCCCAATGTTTCTAACTTGTATCATTTTGACAAAATATAATTTTATGGAGAGTAAAATATTGAAAGTTATTTAAGGTTTGAGTTGATTTATTCTGGAATAATATTTCTGCTCTTTTATTAGTAACTTTTACGTTAGTTTTAAAATTTTAAAATGTCATTCTGTTAGCTTTTTGGACTATTTTGGCATTTATTAAGTTTTTTAGGCTATTTTAGAGTTTAGCTAATATTTCAGCTACATGCTAGCTGTTTTGGCTAATTTGTTTTTTACATTTTTTTTAGGGTATTTGGCATTTAACTAATATTTTATCTGGCTATCAGCTTCAGCATTTTCAGCTACTAGCTTCAGTGATTTCTGCCATTAGCATTAGCATCTTCAGCGGCCAAATTTAGCTTATAGCATTCACACTAGCATTACCCCGGCTAATGCTATATATCTAGTTAATAATTATGTTTAAAAAGTTAAATTTTAGTCATGTTTGTTCCTCGACCTCAGGTGTGTTTTGGAGTTGTGCAATTGACTTTGACACCCCTACTCTAAATTGTTCTCAGTTGTGGCTGTGTGTGATTGTGTGGCCTTGCAACAAGGTGTGTCCAAGGTGTACCCCGCCTTCCCCCAGCAGTAGCCTAGCTAGGCTCTAGCATCCCGTGACCCCCTCAGGGACACAGCAAGTTAAGAAAAAAAATGGATATATTCAAATACGGTAGATAAATAAATGTTTTTTATTTACGTCTCTGCACTTTGGGTTATCAATCAATTACTTAGCAGTTTTAATAAACTTGCTGTTGGATAAAAACAAAAAGTTAAACAAAAAAGACATGTATACAAATTAATGAAAACATAAAAAGTCGTAAGACACATTAGATAAAAGAAAAAACAATGAAAAAAGACATAAAATTTAAGGAGGCACTACAAAGATTAAACATTAGTTTTTTATTTGTTTTTTCAATGATTAAAACAGTAGTTAAAACAATAAAGATACATTAGATTAGTTATGTTTAAAAATGACTCATAAATCAAGTTATTTGTGTTACTCTTACAAGGGTTTTTTTTTTTGATGAGCATCAAATGGAATAAGTTTGTTCCCTGACTCATGAGCCCCATGAACTTGATACTGCTGTGATTTGCACCTTGGTTTGTGTTTTTTTCTGTTGCTTTCACGTGGTTTTGTGGGTAATTTGTGTGCAGGCAGGCTGTGGTTTCTCCTGGATGTTCTAACCTCTTCCTGTGGTTCTCAGTGGAGCAGTCAAAGCTGTCAGCACAGACAGTATCTTCTTAGCTTTCAGGATTGAAGGAGTTGTCTCCAGCGTCGCTGCGTTTTCTCTGTCTTCCAATGCTGAAGACTTTAAAGTTTTATTTGAAAGTTTTATTTGATTTTTAGAGTAATTTTCCACTCTTTTGGCATTTTTTTTCAAATATTAAAAATATTGGATCAACTTTCTAACTTTGTTCATGTTTCTCCCTGCTCCTGGATTTCATCCCGGCAGCCAGCCGTGACAGAAACTTTGGAATTTCATCACATCTTTTTACAGATTCCGTGTTGTTTTATGCACACCTCATGACAAAGTAACAGTAAATCAATGTAAAGTAGAAACAGTCCGAGGCTTCAGAACACTTTTCTGTTACTTTGTGACTGCAAGGTGTTCAGCAGCAAACCCAAACCCTCACTTCAGCTGCTATTGAACAGACCATGTTTTTATTTCCAGACCTGATAAAACAATTTCATGTGGGATCATTTGTTCTCTATCTGAAGTTTTTTTTGGATTCCACATTGGAAACTTCATCTACAGCACCTTGCTCTTTAAAAACAAGTCACGTTCTCTGTCTGGCCTCCGTTTTGTGCTTTGAGTCATTGTAAATTTGTAAAGTTTTTTTTTTTAATTGTGAAGTGGAAAGAATGAGGTTTTCTGATGTTACTGCAACAACAACAGAAATGAATCCAGAAACTTCAATCAATGCTAAAAGTGTTAAATTAATTTTAATAGAGGTCTAACAAGAAGAAAGAGTCACAAAAAAATAACAGTTTCAGTTCCTGAAAGAATTCCTAAAAGTAAAACATATTTGTCTGAACACGGAAACTCGTGGAACGCCATGACTGAACCAGAGAAACTATTTAAATTAGTCAAATAAGAATGACTTGAAAGAATGTTGATTGAAATGTGTTTTTACAAGAGACAGTGGATTTGTAATGGGGGGGAATTCAAGTTCAGCTGCAAATAACAGTGAAAGACGGTAATGGAGGACAGGAGGAACAGTTTGTCTGGTCAGAGTTCCAGTAAATTTTGGACAGACAGCTTCAAATAGTGATATCTGTCTGTCTGTCTGTGTGTCCTGAAACATGCAAGTATGATATGAAATAAACCGTCTATGTTCTGACAGATCAGTCATGTCGTGTATTTCTGTTGCTGTCAAAACCTGCTGCAGAATCTGAACCACGTCGGGAATAGTCCTGCCAGGGAGTTCAGTTCAGTTCAGTTCAGTTCAGTTCAGTTCAGTTCAGTTCAGTTCAGTTCAGTTCAGTTCAGTTCAGTTCAACTCAGTTTAACTACAGTAGATAATTTAAAAAAGACTCTCTTTCACAAAACGATAAACATGTTATATGGAGGCTGCAGCTTCATTAAGCATACTCCCTTGTACTTATATTCAACTTTGACCAAAAAAAAAGCAAAAAAAGCATAAAAAAACACCTCACAATATTTTGTCAGTATCAATATCATTATCTATATGAAGATTTTTTTTTTATTGAGCTTTTAAATTTCACAAAAAGAGACGGCAAGAACATAAAAGTGACTGCAAGATAGATGACAAAACATGTCACTGACTTTTGTGTATAGCAATAGAAATATAGTATAACAGTATTGTGCAGGAGTATTAATCAAATAATTAAGGTTTTGTACCAGACTGTGGTCACCAAAACATACAAATACAGAAGTTAAGGATCAGCATAAAAAAATTATTACAATTACAGAAAATGTTCAGTCATTTAAAAATAAAAAAAAGAAAGAAGGAGAGGAGAAAAAAATAAAGCATTTTACTTTTAAAACACTTCATATTTAATATTGTGCACATGTATTTTTTGTAAAAAAAAAAAAAAATTGTATTAAAAATAATGAAATGTGCCATTCAAAAAAGAAAAGTAGTACTCAAAAAATGTTGTATACAAAAAAGCCATGTTAAAACAATGTTGCTTTCAATAAAATGTTCGCAAAACAAAGAAAAGTCATATTCAAAAAGACAAAAGTTTTATTCAATTAATGTTTAATTTCAAAAAAATGAAAGTTGTATTAACAACCAAAAAAGTTATATAAAAAAATCATATTAAAAGCAAAAAATGTCATATTAAAAACAAAAAGTTGTATTCAAAACAAAATCTTATTCATAACCAAAATTTTATTTTAAAAAAGAATTTTGTATTCAAAACCAAAAGTGGTAATTAAAGCCAAAAAAAAGTTTATTAAAAACAAAAAACGTCATTTTCAAAATACAAAAATTTGTATTCAAAATAAGGAAAAGTTGTTTTCAAAGCAGACAGATGTGTAAGGATTTTGTCACTGAAGTTCTGAATGTTTCTATTCATAATAAACATTATGATTTAACATCAGGAATACCCATCAGTCACATCAGTCCACGCTTGACAAAAGCTTGTTTACTGGTCGGTGCAGGTCATAGTGTGGGGATGCTGAGCAGACCCCTGATTGGTCCAAACACAGAGTGAAGGTATGATGGGAACTTCAGACAAAATAACCCGATCCTAAACTGCCACCAAGTGCAGTTCCTGAAGAATCTCGGCTGTTCCTTTACTTTAGAGGGAAAAACATCCCTCCTGGAACAAGCAAAAAGCTTGTAACCATAGGAACGACCCACCCATGTGATATTACAATAATCAATGACTGATTAATCTGACCTCACAGCCTTAATTTTTTATCTTTGTAAAATTAAAGTATGAAATATCCTCCTCTTAGCATCTTGTCTCAGTTATACAGTCTATAAACTGAATGTGTATGGGAATGTGATTTATTTTATTATTCATTTGTTTCTTAACATAAAATTACAGCCAAAACCCCAGATTAACATGGAAATGTATTCATTCAAGAGGGAAGTCATTAGAATATTCCTTGAAGTGGCGGGCCAAACATTTTTGGTGCTACATAGTGAATCTGTCAGTGAGGTCAAAGGTTATATTTGAGTCTTTAATGTCCTCTTGTGATATTTTTCTCTGTCTTTTTTCTCAAACACCAACCTTTGGGTCAAGCAGTCCTACTCCGGTTTGAGGATTGAAGGAAAAAAGAAACCGAAATAATCATCATATATTACTTTCAGTCTCTCAATACTGTGTGTGTGTGTGTGTGTGTGGGTGTGTGTCCACAGCTGCAGTCTTATTTATCTTGGAAAAGATTCTGGCAGTTTCCAAGAATATTTCCACACTGACAGAGAAGAGGTTCTCTCTCGGGCTGAAACTGAACCTTTTTCGTTCCCCAGCTCCTCACAGGTTTATATCACCGTCCGTGCAGGAGCGACGAGTGACTCGGGTCAGTCACGGCCGAAAACTGGAGAGAGCTTAGCGCAGAAGAAGAGATGGTGTGAGGAAACGAGGCGAGAAAAGGTCAAAGAGTGAAAAATGCAAACAACAAGGGAAAGCCTGTGGGTTTCTGCAGTATTTGTGTGTTTCTTTCCTCTGATAAGATGTTCTTGCCAGCTGTGAAGGACTCGCGCAGATGAAATCATGAGAACTGGTAGATGGCGGACAGAGGAGAAGTTGAGATGGAAAGAAAATAGTGAAGAAAGTGTGGAATAAAAGTGCTGAATCAGTATGTTGATCCATGAGTCAGAAAACCCGGAGAGACCGTGGGAGCATGTGTTCGCTGCAAGTCAACCCTAACAGGGGAAACTCCTCCAACATCTGACAGCCATTACTGCTATCAATACACACAAACACAGGCTGGCAGCTCTCCGCTTCATACTCCTGATTAGGAAACCCACAACAAAACTGTCCATGCTACCACACTGCAAAGGTCAGAGGTCAGTATCCGCCACTAGCGCTCCTCCCCGAGCCTCCAGACTCATCGACAGTAGTAGAGAACTGGACTGAGTGAGTGTGATGTCACCAAACTGGCTTACTGTTGGCTACAACCAAATGAAGTCAACTCATTTTTTTGTATCTGTTTGGGTTGACGTTTCCATGGAGACCACTCTCGCCAATCAGGAGTGAGCTTGTTAGAAGACCACACCCCTTTTACTTGGGAGAACGTTTCAGTCAAACATTTTGATTCTTCGACGAGGACTCTGATTGGTCAATTTATAAGTTAAAATGAGTTGCAATAAAGAAAAAAAAAATAAGATTATCATCAAAGATGTGATCTTTTATGCCGTTTTTGGCCAAAAAAAAGTGACTTCATCAGGAGTTCATCAGCGATTCACCTCTGAATTGTGGGCGGGACCATTGGGGTGATGCAACCCCGCCCCCGCTTCCCCTCCCCACTCCTGAGAGCTCTACCTTTGCTCTGTTTGCATTGCCAAAGGGTGATCTGTGGGAAAACAACTGCAACAAATGTTTTGTGAAACTCACGCCAGTGTGGAACACCCACATGACTGCGGCCCCCCCACAGCAGCAACGGCAGATCATAGCATTTCATCTTCGCTGTTCAGTGGAAATCCAAGAGATTCAAACGATCCTTTTCTCCCCTAAAAGAAAGCAGAAGCAATTTAAAGGCTGAGTTAGAAGTATCAGCAGAGCTGAAGAAACTGGGTTTTCCTGCTTTGCTTTGAGAGCATTGAAGGTTTAACAGTAAATTACAGCCCAGTCCGAATTCTGGGGGGGGGGGGGGATAGTTGTGTGTTTTATTTAAACAGAACAAAGCTTGCAGAGCTAAAACAATCACAAAGAAGAAGAAAAAAATGAGTTTGGAATAAATTGGAAACATGCTGATATGTGACCCCTGAGAGTTCCAGTGGTTCTTCAATCACAGTGGTGTAACGATTAATTGATTTATTCAACCAGATCGATTGTTTGAGGCAAGTTTTAATCAAATCGACCTATATCATTATAAAATTGTTTTGAAAAGAAATAAATCAATATTGATTGAGATCTGAAAATATTTGCATTGACACGGGACGACACACACGATGGCAGCAACAAATGATCGACCATCATTGCAGTCTAAAACAGGGGTGGGCAAACTACGGCCCGGGGGCCACATGCTGCCCCTTAAACTACTTAATCTGGCCCTCCAAATTAAAATACATTGAATCAAAAATTCTAATTATTGTTTTATTTTCATTGTATTTCTGGTTTCTTCTTATGAATGATGTTGTTTCTCTGGCGTTAGTGTGTGATTTTTTTCTGAGTCAGATGGTGATTTTTTGGATTTCTTTGAGTTTGCATTTTCCTCTGAAGAACATCAACCCATTGGATCACCAAAAAGAGAACAAAAATCTAAATTTAGAAATTAAAACTCCCAAATTTTCTGTTTTTAAATGAATAAATGTAAATTTTAATCCAAATTAAAGCATGTTTTTCTCTAAATTCCATATTATTTTGTTAGTTTATGAGGTTGATTGCCAAATCACTCCTTCCATCTGCTCCTTGTCCGGCCCTTATGCCAAATTTTAGAACCCTTTCTGGCCCACAAATCAAAAAGTTTGCCCACCCCTGTTCTAAAAGGTGGAAACCATTGACTGTATATGGAACTGGACTGAGAGACTGGAGTCAATTCGTTCGCCATGTTGAATCGTCAGTAAGCCGTGATTGGCGATCTAAGTCTACGTTTCCATGGAATAATTGTCCATTTCTCTATAGAAGTCTATGATTCCTGCTTTTTGGGACCAGCAGGAACTTCGGAACATGAGGTGGGAGGGGTCACTCAGTCCATTTTTCATATACATTCAATGTCTGACAACCCTTTGAATATTGCCAGATTCACGTGACCAGAGCGTGGTTCTGATGTGTACATTATTACATCAGTGGGCTGAACTTTGTGAATATAAACTCTGATTGGATTTGACTTCTTTTTGTTTTTGTTTATTTGTATATATATCTGATTTACACTTGGTCATCTTGAAATAAAAATACAAGAAATCTGGATAACTTCAGCCGCACTAATTAGTACCAGGTATTTATCTCTGAGTCACACAGATGTCCTAGATCCATTTTAGATCAATTAATCCAATCGTTCCAAATGAATCAATGTTGACTATGAATCGTATCGTCAATCACAAATTATGATATGAATCTAATTGTCGCTACGACCTATATCTAATTTTCTAGAACATAGTTTCTGCAGACAAATTTGCCTCTAAGTTGTGGAACTGTGGACACAGAGGAAGCCCACCCCCTCCTCCCATCTGTTTAAACTCTCTCCCACTAGCTTACAGCCCCTCATGCTCCCAAACTAAAACTACCAGTGCAACAAAAATTTGAAAGTAACACTGAAGGTATCCAGTCGAAGGGGAAAATCGATTTGCTGATATATCGCGATATTTTGTTTGCCAATACTTGTGTCGGTTTAAAATGCTGAGATGATTAATTAATAATTTAGGAGCATCCTTTGCGTTTTGCTTTTATTTTCCCTCTAAACTCATAGTTGATAGCACACTGATCCTCTTTGAGCAGCTCTACACCGCGACCAAAACAACAACAATTTGTTCCCTTTAAGAACAAATATTTCTTAATTTACCAAAAGAAAAGCTTTATTAATTTGTTTGGGTAAAACCAACAGTTGTGTTGCCTAAAAAGTAAAGGTGTGATCGTTAAATAAAATGTATCTTACTATTTTATGACCATGAAAGACGTATTAATATTCAGTTTCTAAGTCGTGCTTCAAAAAAAAAAAGGGAAATTGCAGTCACGGGATATATCGCGATATGTATCGTATTGTGAGACACGGCGTATCGGGATACGTATTGCACCCCCAGACTCTTACCAACACACACCTCTATCCAGTCGTAGAGTTTTGATCCAGATAAACAAAGACGTTCATGGATCTATTTGTCTGCATGTGGATGCATCAGAATGGAGGGAGCAGGGACCCTGAGGCCTGCTGTTGCTTCTACGTCACAACTACCAGCATTTTTTTCATCTGCTCCTGATTCACAACAATTTGAATAAAAAAAAATACTCAAAAATGCAATTCTAAGCTTCATTTTCTTCCTCCAGTGTGAAAAAAATGCCACAAAAATGTGCTAAAAATACAATTGTAATCAAAGTGGGTGATGGCCCTTTTATTATAAACTTTAACTTTATTTTTCCATTAATCAGTAATGCTTCCCGCATGGATGAGCTCGGTGCTGATGTTCCCATGAGCTGTGCGTAAACTCAGCACCTATTCCATGAAATAACAAGACAAATGTGTAAGAGCTTAAGCGGCTTTAGCTCTGTTGACTTTTCATCTAAAAGGAATCTGTCTTAACGCGAAGGATGATGAGAGGGGAAGAGAGGAGGTGAGGAAAGCAGAGGAGGGGAGCAGAAAAGAAGGAGGGACCGGGGAAGGAGAGGAGGTGGACGCGTGCATAAGAAAGCAGCTCCACCCTCCACCTCTCCCCTGGACGGGACGGGACGGCCGCCGCCGCCGCACAAAAGCACCAATCAGCAGGACCCTCGTCCCGAACGGGATCTAACTTTCCGCGTCCTCGCCATGCTCCCCCCCGCGCTCTGCGTGACTCTGCTGGCCGCGGCGTGCGCGCTGTGGCCGCCCGCCGTCCGGGCGGCGTCCTGCGAGCCGGTGCGGATCCCGCTGTGCAGGTCCATGCCGTGGAACATGACCAAGATGCCGAACCACCTCCACCACAGCACGCAGGACAACGCCGTGCTGGCCATCGAGCAGTTCGAGGGGCTGCTGGGTGAGTCCGTTCCTCCGCGCTGCGCGCCGCAGGACGCACGAGCGGGAGGAGGTGGAGGGGTCACCTCCTGACCAAAAGATAACCAATACAATAAAAACACTACCTATCACAAACTTTTATATTAAAAAAAAAAAAGTCATTTGGATTGATAAATGTTTGATGACTCACTTCTTCAATTGATAATTTAGTCAATTCATCAACGAATTCTAATTAAGAGAAACCCTCAAGTGTTAGTCTGATAATAGTTTTCAATAATATGCTTTAGCCATTAGATAACATTGTGCTAAACTACACTTTCCTTTATGACCTACTTTTTTACCATCATATTAGTTACAACAATCAGCACAAAATCAAATAACAAACCTTATTTCTAGATTGATTGATTTTACTAACTTTAAAATTAATCTTTTTCCTTTTTTTTTTTTTATTGGTTAGTTTTATTTCTGAACACAAAATAAAATAGTGAACTAAACATTAAAAACAGAAAAAAGTGCTCAAAAAGGAGAGAGTTAAAGAAAAATCCCCAATCAGATTATTTTTATACATTAACATATACTCACTAAAAAGAAAACAAGCTAAATCATTTCACAAAATTTGGATATTAATAGAAATTAGAACAGAAAAAAATCACAAAAAAATTAATTAATTAAAAAATGTGTCTTAATTAGCATCACTTGGCCATGCACATGTTTTCCTTTTAATTAGATGAAACAAAAGTGAACAAATATTCATTAGGAATAAAATTCTTTGCATATATTAAGCTGTCAGAGGCTGATGGGTTCATATGAGACTGAAGGTGGGTCTCGGATAGACATTAATTTATTCTACTAAAAGAAAATGTTTTTAAAAAAAAGAAAAATCCGATCAAACTATAAATCAAAGCAACAGTTCACCCATGAAAACAGTTCAACCCGTCATTCTTCGTTACTGAAAGGAACGTTTTTTTCTTCAGCTGTTTCAACTAAACGTATGAATTTATTCAACATCCACTCCTGAAATAGAGTATTTACACGTCTTGTGGATTTTTTTTAGCCTGGTTTTTGTTTCATTTAATGCTAAATTAAGTTTTTGGGTTAATCATCCAACATACCAAAGATGAAAATACATTTTCTATTTACAAATGTTTTTAATAGCATCACTGTTTAAAGAAAACATGAATTATTAAATGTTTTATTTTTTTCAACTTTTGATTAGCCCTTTATGTTGATGTATGATCCCTCCAATGACAGGACAGGATTTCATGTCTGCCACAGACACCAGTGAACATGAAATCTTTGGGGAAAAAAAAATTCTCGTGGGTCCAGATGACCCCACTTTTAATGTAAACATGCCTAGGACAGCACAAGGGTAACAATATGAATTATTATTCATTATTTTTAATAGACAGACAGACAGACTGTTTATTGTCTGTTCAATGAGCAGAAATTCACATTTCAGTGGGGCAATACAATTGAGAGAATTATTAGAATAGATTAATAGTCCACAAGAATCACTGACTTGTTTTTTTATGCACGCTCAAGCTCTTATTTCCGTTAAGATGTGCAGGAATTACCCCCCCCCCCCCCCCCCCCACACACACACACACACTACAGGATAGGTTGTGTTAGTGTGTGGCATCAGCTCTCAGACCACATTCAAATACAGAGTTGGGGTTTGTGGGTCTTTCACTCTGGAATAGTCATACAAATGTGTTCATTTGGATGAAAGGAAAAGCTTCACACCTCACCACGGTTTGGTAATTTGGACATTTTCTGGAGTTCTCCAAAGACTGACGCAAAGAAAGCTTCTGCTTTGCACCAGCAGTACCGTCTGAAACAAGCTGCAACCGGAGAGAAAAATAAAACAACAGATGAAAACTGGCTTCTCCCAGCAGTAAAGGCATTTTTACATTTTCTTTACTCCTGATTTAACGGTAGAGCATTCTTGGGATCGGCATTCCATGAGATTTTTAAGAAGCCAGGCTTAGGAAACGCCTGATTCTGCACCTCGGCACGACAAACGTGCACTTGGAGTGAAAGGATGAGATGAACGTTGAAATCAAAGCTTCCATTAGTACATTTGATTTCAGACTAGAGCTGTCACGATTACTCGACTAATCGACGACTAATCGACAATTAAAATAGTCGACAACTAATTTAATAGTTGATTAGTCGTCACTATATATTATATGGAGTCACATTGTTGTAAAGTTGAAAGTTATATTAGTTTTATTCTAGCTTTTTGCACTATTTTGACATTTATTAATGTTTTTAGGATATTTTGGGGTTTAGCTAATTAGCTATATTTCAGCAACTTACTAGCTGTTTTGGCTAACTTAGACCTTTTTTTCTAGTTTTTTGGCTATTTTGGAATTGTGCTAATATATTAGCACCATGCTCGCTGTTTTGGCTAACTTAGGCTTTTTTTGTTTGTCTGTTTTTAGGCTATTTTGGAATCTGGCTAATATTTCACCTACATGCTAGCTATTTTTGCTAATTTAGCCATTTTTTGTTTTTTAGGTTTTTTTTTCGAGTTTTAGCTAACATCCCAGTACCATACTAGCTGTTCTGACCAACTTAGGCTTTTTTTCTTTGTTGTTAGGCTATATGAAATTTAGATCATATTTCAGCTACATACTAGGTATTTTGGCTTTTTTAGTTTTTTAGGTGATTTTGGAATTTCGCTAATATTTCAGCACCATCCTAGCTTATTTGGCTAATTTAAGCTTTTGTTTTGTTTGTTTTTTAGGCAGTTTTGGAGTTTAGCTAATATTTTAGCTACATGCTAGCTGTTTTGGCTAACCTAGTCTTTTTTTCTTAGTTTTTACACTAATTTGGCATTTAGCTAATATTTTAGCTGGCTATCAGCTTCAGTGATTACACCTATCAAGTTCAGTATTTTTAGCTATCAGCTCCAGCATCTTTGGCGGCTACATTCAGCTTACAGCATTCACACTAGCCGTTTTTTCAGATAATACAATATATGTAGTTTTCAGTTATTTTAAAGCTAATGATGGTTCAGATGTGTGTTTTACATCCACTTTGTGTTTGGTCTGACTAGTCGACTAATCGGAACATCAAACGTCGATATTGTCAATAGTTTACAACCTTTTCTCCTCCAGAATAAAAGGAAATCTACACATAAAAAAAAAATTATCGACTGCACTCAAACATACAACATGGAGTGAGACTACAATAATGCCCCCCCAACCCCAAGTAATGGAATGCATTGATTTCACAATCTGAAGTATTTGGGCTGTTCATTTGCACGTTCGGTATACACACACTGCTGCGTCAGTATCTAAGGTCTCCAGGTTTGGTTTCTTATCATTTCTGTAGTTTCTCGGTATTTATCAGCTCCTTTCTCTTAGGTAAGTCATCACTGTTTGCTTTTATTACTCAGACTTGAACAGTTCCTATTGAATCAGCCAAAGTGAACATTTGGAGTTGGTGGACACAGACTCTCGTTTCCCTGGAGACTGACGTTTAGCATCAGGGAGTTTACTGAAAAATTTAATACCTTTGAAATTCTTACTAAACTGGAGAACAAAATAAGAAATGTTAAAATGACTCAATGCTTAGTGTTTATAGAACTAGTATGTTGAACATATTACTAAGGGGAAAAATGGAGTCATGGTGCAGAGGTAGGGCGGTCGACCTCTGATTGGGTATCACAGGTTCAATTCCTGTCTTTGCCCGCTCCTTTGTTGAAAATGGTAAACAGTAAATGGTGTACATTGGACTTAAATAGCACTCTTCTACCTTGCTTTACGGCACATGTGTCAGAGTTAAGACTCGGGGGCCAGATCCGTGTCTCTAATCTCTCCATGGTGGATCCTTGGACAAGCATAAAATAATTCATGTAGATGTTGATCCAGCCATGTCAACAGCTTCCTGATAATGGCTGTCTAACCAAAACTACCTAAAGAAAACAAATAAACAAAGCCTGCAAACTGAGACTACGAATATCCATTCCAAACTAAAATAACAAAACCCAGCAGCATAAGACTACAGAGGACAAAGAGGGGAAATAAATAAATTAAAGAAAAATCTAACAGCAATTCTTTAAAGTAAGGATTACTTAATTATCATTTATTTAATTTAGATGAGTTAAATTTACAAATTGACGTCTGAGATCCACATAGTTGATAAACATTGTAGGTTTTTACATCCATGTTGACTTTAAGACGTCTTGTTTGCTCAACTCTACCTCCAGAATGAACAGATTTTATATGCGAAGCAAAACTTTGTTAAAAAGTTTGATGTTTTATGAGTTCAAATCAGATATCTTGTTTTGCACAACATTGTCGGGAGCTGTCGGGAGCTGCATTTAGATGATCCTGTTGGCACAAAGCCTCTTTTGTTTTGAAAATAAATTTAAAAAAAACAAAATTTGAAAGATGCTAAGTTCTTTTTATATTTTTGCTTTTGTTTGTGGCAAAAATTAGACATAATTCATGTTTATTATTAAGAAAAGAAGGTCATGAATGCAAATCCAAATGTCTTAAAGACTAAAGTAAGACAGCTCCTTCTAGGTTTGGATCAGTAGAAAACGAGACCAAATGGTTCTTTTTCTGTTAAAGATTGCCGACCCCTGGTTTAGAGCATAAAATGCTTTCCAGTCACACCCATCCACACACTTTCTTACTCTGCCGCCAACCTAAAACCACTAGAAGCAGTGCGGGGTTCAGCGTCTTGCTTATGGGCACTTCAACACGAGGGGTTTGCCAAAATATTGATATTGTGATATATCGCGATATTTAGTCCTGCGATTGATTCTCGATGGGTTCTCACCAAGTATCGATCTTTTATTTTTGTTTGAAGAGGCTGTAAAACGTTATATTCGTCATCGTCTGGTGAGACGTTCCTTCAGAGGTCAACAGGGGGCGCGTGTTGCACCAATGCCTCTGGCAGCTCCTTGAATTATTCAATTATTGTTCTGTTGTTTACAGCAATGTTGCACTGATGTTCATGTTTACTATTGTTAACACTGAATTTTACAGAAAATTCAGTGTCAGTGCTTGTCAAAGACATAGTATTACTGATTTGCACAAAAGTTATGATTATTTGTTGCACAAAATAAGACACAAGTTGTTTATTTTGACTGTGTTCAAGCTTAAAAATAAATGGGGATATATTTTCCCTAGAATTTATATGTTTTTTTATATAATGTGAGTTATTAGAGATGAATTTTGAACCAACTTTTACAGTGTTGCATCGTATTGTGAGGTACCCATTGATTCCTGTTCAACGCAGGAGCAGACCAAACCTGGGATCTTCTCAAAGTGTCCTTGGGAAACCCCACATTGTCTCTGGTGGTCAAAGGTGGGCGCCGGTGTTAGAATGTGTGTGGTTTTGAATAGGACTGTGACTGTAAAGAGCTTTGGGCTTCCAAGGAAGATAGAAAAGTGCTGTGTAAGTATTTATCATTTACATGCTATCGTTTGGGTTAAATTTCCTCCATACAGAACTTCCTGACATTACGTGAGGCATGTGACCTTTGGGCCACACCTGGAACATCCACTACACTTAAGTAAGAAAAGTTCTCCAGCTCACAGCCAGATGAGGCTTTTTTAACCAGCTAATTGTGAGGTGCTTCACTTCACCGTGTCATTTTGGTTTCTTAATTTTGTTGCACTTTTTACAAAGTAACTTCTGGTGAAGCCAAAAAGCTTCAAGCAACGGACCGGTCCTCTGCCGTGTTTGAAGTCTCCATGAATTCTGAAACACTGTATAAAACCATTGTCTTCTAAAGTTCTACGACGATTCCTGATTCAGATGTCGAGGGGTCGGTTGGACTCAAAGTTCAGGCTGAGGAAGAGGGACAGAAAGCTGCAGGCTTTGACCAGAAAAATGTTTTAATGAAAGACCTGCAGGCCAAAACCAGGTTTCAGGTCACAAGTTCACAATATTCTTGTGATTTCACTGAGAAGCGGATCGGCCAAACCTCAGTCCTCCTCATCTATGAGACACCGGCTTCTTCCTCTGACCGCCGCTGACCTCGTCTCGTGTCATCCTCTGTGAGAGGCGGCGGTATGGAGTCTACATTATCCATCCCAATGCACGTCCAGCGTGTGGTCAGCCAGAGGTTCCTGAACACGGCGTTCCCTCACTGATGTAAGAGAAGTGAGTCCCGCTGAGAAAAAAATAACAACTCAAGTTCAGATGAACTGAGCTGAGACTGAACAAGCATCCTTTACTTTGTTGAACAGATGTGAGAGCTTAATGCTGCTGGAAAATGGTTTCCCTGCATTCCTCCTGCTAAAGTACGGGTTTTACACCCCGATTCCACTTCACAAGCCACTCCAGCTCAGTGGAAAATCCTGCGATTGCATGATATTTCATTCAATAGCATGGGTGTGCTGTGGTGTGAGTTTCTGATCTTTACTGTGACTTGTAGAGTAGATTTTCTTTGGCAGCTTCTTGCAGGCGGATGCTTCTGCAACAATGATAGCTGTCAGAAAACCCGCAGAGCACCAGCTGGGATTTGAACTCATTCATATTTGAGAGCTGCTGTTTTAAACGTGCTGTCAATAATGCACTCAGAATGAATCTAGAAGAGAACAGAATGAAACCAAATCAAGAAGAAGACAACAAATCTGGGATGACTCTCGTTCATCCAGGATGGTTCCATTAAATTCATCTCCAATCGTCTTTTAGCTAGAATTTAAAAATCGGTGTCGTTTTCTAGGACATAGTTTCTGTAGAGCGGCTGGAGTTCATTAAAATACTCTGTTTACATGCTCTCCCTCTAGCTTACAGCCCCTCACAACTCCAGCCTAAACCCTCGTTTCCACTGAGCGGTGCAGTCTGGTCCGATAAGGAGTAGTACGGGACGGTCCCGTTAATTCTGATGAGCGTTTCCACTCAGTTAAGCCTCGCTCTTTTGTAAAACGACTATGAGCGGCTATAAAGTACACCGCTGTAAAGAGGAACACGGAATCGCTAGCTTAGCGCTGTATTGGCAACAGCAGCTCCACCCCAACCATCCTCTTCTACTTTTCGATGGACCTACAACAGATGGAGGCCCTCAAGAGGTACGGGTCGGAACTGTTTGATGGGTCCATTGAAGTGGAAACAAGGCTTCACATTACCAATGCAGCAATCGAGAAAAATCCCACAGTGACGTGGAAATAAAACCCGAAACAGGATTTTCAATGGAGTCTGTCTTTAAATAAACCAAATCTCAAAAACGTCTTTTTTGTTGTTTTTTTTCTTTTTCTTAGGGATGTCAAATTATCACGATAATCGTGATTGATTAATTATTGACATTTTCACACATTTTTAATCGCGTTAATATTTTGCCTCCGTGAAGTCTGTTCAAGTCTGATAATGCACATCTGGAAGAGCATTATCCTGCTCATACCACGGTCATTTACGGAAAAAATTAATATTAAATCAGTTATTAGAACTAGAGCTGCCACAATTAGTCAACGAATCAACGGCTGATCGAATATTAAAATAATCTAATTTATTGGTCGAGTAGTTGTTACTTTATATTATATGGAGTCAGACTGTAGTAAAATAGAACAAAGTTATGAGCGCTCACCACAAAAAAATGAACTTTTTTCATTATTTGAGTCAGTGAGACCAAAAATTTATCTTTTGTGAAAAAATTCCTTGTTTCAGATGTCGACCTCATTAGAGAGATCAGGAATTCAAACTCATTTTGACAGGTGACCTTTGACCCTATATTCCCTATATATATCAAATTTCTATTAAATTGTTACATCATCTTGAGGGGCGTGCTCCTGTCTGAACGAGTTTGATGAATGGTGTAGGGTCAAAGGTCACCTGTCAAAATCAGTTTGATGGAAAGTACATTCCTTATCTCTCTCTTTTGATTCAATCTTGTTTTAATCACAGAAAACAAGACAGAAGCTGCACGATTTAATGTTTTACATCCACTTTGCACATAAGCCGATAAAAATAATCGGTAATTAGTCGACTAATAAAGTAATTGCTTTTGGCAGCCCTATCTAGAACTTTTGTCCTGTTTTATTTTTAAGTTGAAATAATTTTTTTACAAAAAGTGAATTATTTAAAAGGTGTTGCTTCTCGTTGTCTTGGTAACAGTTTGAGCGAGCACACCTTTGGTTATTTCCTCAAATTAAGAAAGCATCATTTCAGAGGGAAAGTTCACCTTTAACTGCATATTTTTCTTAAGACAATGAAGCAAACATTTATTTCAAAGAAACAAAATCTATCGCTTAATAGTTCAATTCCTCCACTGTCACGTCCTCGTGTTTCATCTGTTCCTTAGATTCTCTTCTCTCTCTCTTCTGCTTTATCCCAGTCTTAAAAATGATCAAAGTCACCAAACAGATTAAAGAAAACTATAAAATTAATGTATTTTCTACAGTCTTGCTGTTGAGATAAACTGCGGAATAAAGCTAATAAATTACGGTATTAATGGTCAATATTTTTTGGATTACTCAGGAAAGGGTTTCCATTGTTTTTGGATGTTTTTAATTAGAGCCCTCTGCACTTAATGTATACATATTTTCTATTTATTGTTTGAAATTGAAAAGAAAATTCCTCTTGCTGGTGTAAAAGTTGAGATTGGACGTCTGTAATGATTAAAAACTTCATAAAACTTCACAAAAACCTCCATTTTTAGTTGTATTTTGGTCTTTTACTGTGTCACAATGTGACAAATTGAAATGAAAATACCTCAAAATGAGGATTTCATTGCTAATATTTGGTTAAGAATATTGTGATTAAAGTCAATTAATTACACTAAATATTTACATGTCGCGATGAATTAATTGCAAAAAAAAATGAATGGCACAACAGCAATACTTTTGCTGATAAGAAATAAATTATGTCTTTTTTGTGGCTCTGAAAAAATACTGAACGTTAGGCAAATGAAAATTCTGTGATTCATATTTTAAAACTGAAGTTGTTTTTTACTTCAGTTTGTCTTTTTGGTTCTGTTTCACTGTCATTTGGGATATTTGATTAGGATTTATTGACATAAGACCGAGACAAATCGATCATCCTTAATAGAAGTAAATAAAAAGATCTTGTGGCTTTGTTGACAGCTCTGTGGGTTTATTTCATCTACTGGAATGATCAAGTGTCGCTGTGAATGTTATCAAACCTGAAGCGTCTGTGTTTCTGCCTCCCGTCCAGGAACCGGCTGCAGTCCCGATCTGCTCTTCTTCCTGTGTGCCATGTACGCCCCCATCTGCACCATCGATTTCCAGCACGAGCCCATCAAGCCGTGCAAGGCAGTGTGCGAACGCGCCAAGTCCGGCTGTGAGCCGGTGATGAAGCGCTACAACCACAGCTGGCCCGACAGCCTGGACTGCAGCGAGCTGCCGCTGTACGACCGCGGCGTCTGCATCTCACCTGAGGCCATCGTCAAAGCAGAAGGACCAGGTAATCATCCCGTTCCTGCAGGGCTGTCGTCATGGAGATGCTCGGAACAATCTGATTTACGTTGGTTTTTTTGCTCTAAACTTAGAGGTAAACTTTTCCGAGCCAGAGGAGGAGATGACATTTAAACTTTTAAACATAGTTTGCTGAAGTCCCGATCACTAAAACAAGTTTGGAAAAGATGACCTAAAGGACACAAGCAAAGCTGGAGAACGAGGAAGTTTCTTTGGGCTTGTGATGCTTTTAACAGAACTTTATTTGTCCATGAAATAAATCAGATCAAATATTTACAAACTCCAGAGCAGTTAAGTGCAGCATTCCTGGCAGATTAAACGGACTAAATCGGACTTTTGACCCAGTTTAAGATTCCACACTACATTATTTCATTCACTTAGACCAGGGGTCTGCAAACATGTGGCTCTTTAACCCCTTCATAGTAGCTCTCTAGTTAAAGAGAATTTAAATATTTTTCATTTTGAAAATTAACCTATTTTTCTCACTATGAGAAACAAAACAGTCAAACTTTATTGAAGTCATTCAGAAACATTTGAAGAATAGTGCCTATCACTCCACCAGGCTCCTGACTACAGTACCCATAATGCTCCAACAATCAATCAAGCGCCACAACTTCATAGTTGTACTAAAACATTTGGACAGAGTGTCGTGTAGCACCGAACAAGAGGTCAGTAAGCTCAGTCAGGATTCACACACGCCGGATTACAAAGTGGACTGTTTCAAGGGTTTTAATTGTGTCGTATGAGGTTAGTTCTGAATTCCCACCAAAAACTATCATCTTTTTTTTATTACTGATCACATTAAACCACCTCCTACAACATTTGCTGCATTGAGATGATCCTATGTCTTTTATTTTGAAAGGGAGTCAAGTCTAAAGTTATAACCGATTTCTTATTTGGAAAAACTGAAATTATTCTTGTAATATTTATGTTTTATACATGCACAAAAACAGTATTTTGTTGATTTTTATCAAAATAGTAAAAACAAAATAAATACAAAGGAGTGTCTTATTTTTGTAAGACTTTGTGACTCCTGCTGAGCTGTGGTTGGTGAGAAATCGACCTGATTGGCTCTTTAAATGTTGAAGGTTGCAGACCTCTGACTTAGACAGTAAACCTGATTTTGTTTTCATCATTTCTTAGAACAAATATTTCAAAGACTAAAAATCACCATTCAAAACTTTTCAAAAGTTGTGTGTTTCTTTATGCAAAAATATTGTCTTTTTTTTTTTTTAGTCAGGCCTATAAAACACTCGGTTTAACCCGAGATTCCTGAGATCGTTCTCAGTGTTCGGTCCCAACATATGGAATTCACTGGATAAGGACATTAAAATTATAAAAACAATTGCTGCTTTTAACAGAGTTATCAAGAAGGAGATGATGAGCAAATATTAGAGATAAGTTGTAGAAAAATAATTTCATAAATCTTATATAGTTAATGCCACTGGACATAGTGTGGGTAAATAGAATTAAATGAGGGTTTGTTTAGACAACTGTTTATGTAAATGTGTATATATTTTTGTTTATATATACCTATAATACCTAGCAGGATTTTTATGCTCATTTTTTTGTTTTGTTTGATACATTCTGATTGAATTTGGTTGATTTAGTAATAGGGGCAGATAATATGTTTTCTTCTTTCTGCTCCTTTTCATTTATTAACTGTTTAACTGTTTTATGTGTATATAGTATTATTTTGACGTTATGTATTGTTATTAAATTAAATTTAAAACAAAAAAACATATCAAATAGTGCTGTCACAAACGATTATTTTAATAGTCGACTAATCGCCGATTATTTTTTCCGATTAGTCGACTAATTGCGTCTAAATCTGGATGTAAAGCACACATCTTAACCATCATTAGCTTTAAACTAACTAAAAACTAGATATAAAGCATTACCTGTGATAATGTTAGTGAGATGCTGTAAGCTGAATTTGGCTGCTGAAGCTGAAAGCTGAAGATGCTAATTCTGTTAGCTGAAGATGCTGAAATTGATAGCTAAAAGGACTGAAGCTGATATCCTGAAGCCCAGTGAGGCAAATGTTTTTGTGATATTGAGCTATGTAAATAAAATTGAATGAATTAAATTGATAGCCATCTAAAATATTATTTAAATGCCAAATTAGCCTAAAAAACTGAAAAAACTAAACTACCCAAAACAGCTAGCATGTAGCTCATTAGCTAAACTCTAAAATAGCCAAAAAAAACCTTAATAAATCTCAAAATAGTCCAGTTAACTTTCAACTTTACTGCACTCTGACTCCATAAAACATAAATTAACGACTACTCAACTATTAAATTAGTCTAGTTAGGCAGCCCTAATATGAATAGAATTCAATAGAATACAATCATAACAGGAAAATGCTTAAAGTGTTTGAATCGTGTCAGTTGCTTTTAAAGTAATGTTTTACAAACAACATCCAAAGAAGTCTTCCATCATCTGTTCCTTGAAGGGTGAACTGATGAACCCTGAGCGTGCTCAGAAAAGGAGACTTTTGGCTCCCAGCCTGACTGGATGAAGGTTTGATTTCAGAAAAATGTGCTGTTGTTTTTCGGTGCAGATCCTCAGTGAACGCATGTTCAGACCTACAGAGCTGTCAGGCCAAAAACATTTAAGTAACAGACACCTCTACTGGACCGAAAACTGCTGAAGCAAGTGTTTATTATAAAACATTAAATATAACCACACAAGAAGCTTTGAAAGCCACATAAAACATGTCCCTGTGGTTAGGGGTGGAAGAATACTACCAACGTATTCCCTGCATGTCGTAAAAGGCGACTAAAAGGGACGGGGCGAGGGGACTGGGAATCCTCTCCCCTGTATCTATTTTTCCTAAAAATAGACGGGGCAGAGTTGGGAAGGGGAGGTTGCCTCCCCAAACCCTTATGATTGGGTCCTTGAATGTGAGGGGGTGTAGTATGAACGAGAGCAAGAGAGATCAAATTGGAAGAATGTTTGAAAGAAGGAGAATGAGTGTGTTAGCATTGAGTGAGACAAAGATGAAAGGGAAGGGGGAGTGTGTGTTTGGAAGTGTGAGTGGTAGAAGGTCTGGTGTAGAGAGTGGGAGAGCAAGAGAAGGTGTGGCTTTGCTGGTGAGTTGTGAGGTGAGGCGATGAGTGGTTGAATGGAAGGAGATTTCACCAAGATTGATGTGGGTGAAAGTGAAATTTCGGAATGAGTTGTGGGTGTTTGTGAGTGCATATGGTCCTGGCAGTGAGAGGAACGAAGAGGAGAGAGTGACTTTCTGGAATGATCTGGATGAGTGCTTGCAAGGTTTTGGAGCAAATGTGAATGTAGTGCTGATGGGAGATTTGAATGCTAGAGTGGGTGAGAAGAAAATTGAGGGTGTTGTTGGTGCGTATGGTGTTCCTGGAAAGAATGATAGTGGTGAGAGACTGATAGGAATGTGCACTGAAAGAGAGATGGTGATAGGGAATACATGGTTCAGAAAGAAAGAGATTCATAAGTATACATGGGCGAGGCAGAGTGGTGGAAGGGTGATTGATAAAGCACTGATGGATTACGTGGTGGTCTCAAAGGTTGCATGCAGTAGATTATTGGATGTAAGTGTGAGGAGGGGAGAGAGTGGAGGTATGTCTGATCATTACTTGGTGGAAGGAAGGTTGCGTGTGGGTATGCCATGGGTGAGATCGAGAAAGAGTGGGGATGCAAGAGAAGTTTTGAGAGTTAGTGTTTTGAAGGACGGAGAGAAAGCGTGTGAGTATCAGGGGAAAATAGGTGGCAGATGGAATGTGGTGAAGGAGCAAGTGGTTGTAGGTGTGGAGGAAGAATGGAAACAGTTTAAGAGTGCAGTGGTTGGAGGTGCAGAGGAAGTGTGTGGTGTGAGACGTGTTGGGGGTGGTGTAAGAAAGGGAAGTGAATGGTGGTGCGAGGAGGTAAGGCTGGCCGTAAATGAGAAGAGACGTGCGTATGAAGTGTGGCTGCAGAGAAAGGACAGGGAGTCATATGAGTGCTACAAGGAGAAGAGAAGTAATGTTAAGAGGGCTGTGCGTGAGGCAAGAGTGGCTGCGGACGAAAGGTGGGGCAGACAGTTGACTGACAACTTTCGGGAGAACAAGAAAATGTTTTGGAAGGAGGTGAAAAGAGCACGAAAGGGAGTGTCTGGGAGGGAGGAGAAAGTGAAAACAGAGGACGGAAGGATGCTGAATGAGGGGAATGCAGTAAGAAAGAGGTGGGCGGAGTATTTTGAGAGGCTGTTGAATGTGGAGGAAGAGCGGGATGCTGTGATTGTGACGGATGGAAGGGAAAGTAGTTTGAATGTATTGGGAGAGTTGAATGAAGCACTGATTACGAGAGAGGAAGTTGAGCAAGCTGTGGGAGAGTTGAAAGCAGGAAAGGCTGCAGGTGTGGATGGGTGTACGGTGGAATGTCTGAAGAGTGGTGGAGTGATTGTGATTGAGTGGTTAGTGAGACTGTTGAATGTGTGCTTTATAAGTGGGCAGGTGCCACTTGACTGGGTGAGCGCGTGTGTGGTTCCCCTGTACAAGGGCAAGGGCGATAAGTATGACTGTGATAGTTTTAGGGGTATTAGTCTGTTGAGTGTTGTAGGCAAAGTGTATGGGAGAGTGCTGATTAATAGGATAGTAGAGGGGACGGAGTGTATGATTGGTGAAGAGCAGTGTGGTTTCAGGAGAGGTAGAGGGTGTGTGGACCAGGTGTTTGTTGTGAGACAGGTGTGTGAAAAGTATCTGGCTAAGGGGAGAGAGGTGTTTTGGGCATTTATGGATCTAGAGAAGGCTTATGATAGGATTGATAGAAAGGCGTTGTGGGTTGTGTTGAGTCTGTATGGTATTGAGGGGAGATTGTTGGAAGGTGTGAAGAGTATGTATAGGAATAGTAGAGCGTGTGTGAGAGTGGGAAGTAACATGAGTGAGTGGTTCCCTGTGAGGGCTGGTCTGCGTCAGGGATGTGTGATGTCTCCGTGGTTGTTTAATCTGTACATGGATGGTGTGGTAAAAGAGGTGAATGTAAGAGTGGCAGGTATGGGTGTGAGCATGGTGAATGCTGATGGCAGCGAATGGAGTATGAATCAGTTGTTGTTTGCAGATGATACTGCATTAGTGGCTGATTCAGAGGAGAGCTTGGCACGTTTGGTTGATGAGTTTGGAAGGGTGTGTGACAGAAGGAAGTTGAGAGTGAATGAGAGTAAGAGTAAGGTGATGAGGTGTACGAGGTCAAAGGGTGAACGTAGGTTGAATGTGATATTAAATGGGAAGTTGCTGGAAGAGGTAGAGTGTTTTCAGTATTTGGGGTCACATGTTGATGTGGATGGTGGAATAGGGGGAGAGGTAGAGTTTAGAGTGAATGAAGTACGAAAGGTATGGGGGGGATGAAGAGAGTGTTTGAATGTAGGTCACTGGGAGGGAGGCGAAAAGGAGACTGTATGAGGGTGTGGTGGTGCCTACAGCGTTGTATGGGGCTGAAACCTGGAGTCTGAAAGTGGCGGAGAAGAGGAGGCTGAATGTAGCTGAGATGAGATGTCTGAGGAGTATGTGTGGTGTGACGCGTATGGATCGTGTGAGGAATGAAGAAATCCGAGAGAGAACTGGTGTGTTGAGGAGTTGGCTGAGAGAGCAGAGCAGAAGGCACTGGGATGGTTTGGACATATTGAGAGAATGGAAAGGGTGAGATTGGCGAGGAAGGTGTATGAATCAGATGTGAGTGGAGTGTGGAGATGAGAGGAAGGCCGCGAATGGGATGGACGGAGGGTGTCAGAAGGGCGTTGAATGCAAGAGGGATGACTGTGGTGCAAGGGAGAGAGGCTGCTCAGGACAGGGTTGGATGGAGAGAGTTTGTGTATGAATGAATGGATGGTGTGGTAGAGGCCTGGTCTTGGTATGAAGTGGCAGGGGTAAACCAGTTTACGGCTGAGGCCCTGCTGTGGAGGTGCCAACACTGGACTGTGCAGCTGACCCGGGTACAGTGGGGTGTGGCTTAGATCAGGCCCACAGACACGAAAGGAGGAAGGGTTTGGGGAGGGAAAGGAGGGAAGAAAAAGAATGCGTGCCCTGTCTAGGCTACCCCACTTGGTGGGACACAGCCTTGGTATATGTATGTATGTATGTATAAAACATGTTTCCAGGCCGTTCCCACATGATCCTCTGTGCTCCGTCTTCCCAGCCCGTCTGTGTTTTCGGCCGTTCCTGCTCCCTCACTGTTCCCTCACGGACAGATACTGTAGCGTGAGTCATTTCCCTTCTGATTTCACTCCCACTGACTTTCTCAAAGAGCGCCTTGATGCCAGCGGACCACTCGTTTTACACTCAATAAAACCTTCACTGTCCTTTGCTTCTCCAAACAGGACAAGGTCCTGAAAAAATCCTCTCCGTCTAAACCCCCGTTGACCCTCACATTGGCGCGCCCACGCATCCCTGAGCTGTCTGGGCTCGGTTCCAATGGTTTTGGAGTTTTCCCTTAGTATGTTTTTTTTTTGTGAACATGCTGAGCTTCAGTCAGAGGAGGTCTCTGGAGTTTTCTTAAGGGATTTTGACCTTAATATTGTTTAAAAGTTTTGCCTATTTTTAAAAAAAGAAAAATCCAAACTAACTATTTTTACAAAGAACACCAAACTTGACTGCATAAGAGAACCGGACAGAGTCAGTGTGACGTCACATATAAAAAATTCCTTACTTCCGACTCCAACCCAATGAATCTAGTCGCCATTTTTTTAGCAATACGGACGTCGCCATGTTGGAACCAGATGACATCACTGAGCAGGGTTCCTAAGAGGAAGAGTAAGAAGAGTAAGAAACCTTTATTAGTCCCACGGTGGGGAAATTGCAATATGCAACAGCACAGGTGATCAGAAAAGTAAGGGTAAGAAGTAAAAGATATATAAAAAAGATAAAAATAGAATTAAATATACTACACAAAGTCACGGTGGTGGCCTATACCCTATGCCTTGTCAGTAAGAGCTGAGCAGTAAACATTTGACAGTTATTGCACAAGTTAAATGTAAGTATGTACAGGAATATACAGTCGAATGGTCAATAATTAAAAAAATAAATAGTGCTGTACACAGAACTACGGATATTGCATATGGTGATCAGAATTGTTGGTTGTACAGTCTGACAGCTGCAGGAAGGAAAGATCTCCTGAATCTCCCCTTCACACATCGAGGGTGGAGCAGCCTGCCGCTGAGGCTGCTCTCCAGGGCAGACAGAGTGTCCTGCAGGGGGTGGGACTCATTTTCCAGCATGGATGTCAATCTCTGGAGGACCCTCCTGTCACCCACCTCCCGCACTGAGTCCAGAGAGCAGCCCAGGACAGAGCTGGACTTCTTGATGACAGTTTCTTCCTGTCCCTCTCTGTGATGCTGCTGTTCCAGCAGACCACACCGCACACGGTTCTTCAACTTTTTTGAGACCTTGCATTTGGAAAAATTAAGATCAATTTCTCTGCATAATTCCCAGACCTATGGAAGAAGAACAAACAAAATCCTTGAATCTCAACCAAAGTGTTCATTGGAGTTCATCTGAATCGAATGTTTCTAGTATTTTTTATTTGAGCTGCCTCTGAAAAAAACTTTTTTAAGTGCAATTTTTTGTATTAATCAAGTTATTATTAAAATTTTACTTACGTATCCAAAACGAACATAAATAGAAAAAGACAGAACATAAAACATTCTTTATGTTCGGGAGACCTCTGTCCTCATTCTGCTATCACAACGTGTTTATTGCATTCATTACCTTGATGATGCCAAACAGCCAAGTCAGATGATTGTTTAATGAGTCAGGTTTTGACCATTAAAAAACTGTGAAATACACTTAAAACAAAAATAAATTAATTAATTTCTGTGAATTCTGCTAGAAATCCTATTTTTCTGAACTTGTAGTCTCTGCAGAACAAGTTTCGGTCTTAAAATAAGTCGCTGTAACACCAAAATTTCAGCAAATTTTACGTGTTTTTTTCTAGTTTCCAAACTTATTTTTGACGCTGTCTTTTCAGAGTAAATGCAGGTAAAACGTTACTCAGTAAGTTTGACAATAGTTTTCTCATTATTAGACCTTATTTTTCCTGGCACTGCTTTTACTTTGTTTTTTGCAAATCTTTTTATTGTTTTTTCCTAAAAAATATGGGTTTTTTTTAGAAGAAATTGAACTGGATTATATAAATCTGGGAGGAATTGGACTTCTTGTTTCAGCTCCATGGGGGGATTTTTCTCACCCAAGCACCCGTCAGAATCCCGGGTTAAACTGAGCGTTTTATAGCTACCACAGCGGTTTTTTGCACTTTCATTGCACACCTGTCGCATTCCTTTTTGAGCTCTTTCAGGAGCATTACAGTGACAGCTGTCTTTGTCTACGTCTCTGCAGATCCCTACAATCCCGACTTGAGCAGGTGTACTCCAGGTGAGACCTTGCCCTCTTCTCCTTCATCTTTCTCAGGGCTTTGTCACATAGAGATACACCAAGCATGAAGCAATGCGGTTTGGTAAATGAAGACGTGAATCACAGTCCTGTTTAAAAGGATTAAACGAGAGGTAAAAAACATGCTTTTGGGGTTTCATCTCCCTCCACAGAATCCAGTCCAGACTCTCCAATGGACTCCAACAGTTTCCACTGCAGAGGACCAAACGCAGGTGAGTTCACACTGAACTAATATGTTGGACTCAGAAGCAGATCTGTTTTAATAAATAAACGTTTCTGTGTTTTCTGCTTTAGGCTGCAAATGTAAGACGGTCAAAATGAATCTGAAAACTTACCTGAGGAACAACTACAACTATGGTAAGTTTTCAATTAAAATAAATAAATAAATAACTGCATCCTTATCGCTTATGCTTTATTTATTATTATCCTTACGGATGGATACAAGCTGTCTGTGGGAGAAAATGAATGCATATCTATAGGTATGCTGCAAACAGTGAATGCTTGAATAGGTGAGATGCAGGCCTTTCATTTTTGACGCTTCCAAAACCTGTTAGTGCTGTTCAAGTGATAATGTAAGCCTTGTGCTTGCAGTCTGACTGTTAGAAATCAGGAAATTAGACGATTAGACGGTAGGTTGTGCGGTATCCTATAGGAGTCCTACACACACTTACGAACCACCTGCACACCCCACGTGTGCAGCATCTGGACACGGTCAGTGAGGAGCCGACACGCAGTCCTTCCATTTTCATGACGTCTCTTAAGGTGGATGCCGAACCCTCAAAGGCAACACATTCTCATTCCCATCACGTCACATATCGAGGCGTGGTTAAGGACCCCTCCACGGCACTTTTTGACGTTTCGGATGTCCGCCCCTCGTTTTGATGTGCTGGCTGTTCCAATTAAATCAGGGGTCTGGTTGTTTTATTGGACCAAACCTCGGGAAGCGTCCAGTACCACTTCCCCTAACCCTGTACTCTACTCCGCTTTGCGTCCAAATCCGATACCGCGCTCTGAATCAGTACCGGGATGTGGAACGCACTGGTACCCTAATCTTAACCCGGTACCGGACAGAGATTGCTGCTAGACGCAGATTGGTACTTGTACCAGACACGGATCAGTACTGATGCCTAACGTGGTACTGGTTCCAGACTGAGTTAGGGTACTGGGTAACGGTACCGGATGCGGATCGAACCATGGGGCACGGCCAGTACCGGTACCTTGACCCAATACCCTAGCCCTATCCAGCTGTTTCGCATCCCCATCCGGTACCGATGCCCAGTACCCTAGCCGGTACCACATCCAGAATCGGTACTGATTCATTTCTGGAACCACTACCACATACTGATCCATGTTTGGTACCGCTACCTATCTGCATCTGGAACCGATCTGCGTCCAGTACTGGGTTAAGGTTACAGGTGCGGTCCACGTCCCAGTACCAGATTCAGACCGAACCTTGGGACGCCACCAGTCCCGGTACCTCAACCCAGAACTCTAGCCCGGTTTGCATCTGGAACCAGTACCGCATCCTGAATCGATATTGATCTGCGTCAGATATTGGTTCTGATCAGGTTGCTCCTCAGTGATCTGTTTGCTCTGCTTTTTTATCTGTTTGTTTCTGTTTTTATTGTTATGAGGGGCTTATGTTTTTATATTACTGCATGTGTGGGGTATAGTTTTTCTTGTATTTGTTTTATGTACAGCACTTTGAGCTGTTTTTAACTGGAAAGGTGCTATATAAATAAATCAATTTGAATTTGAATTTTGATCCACGTCCGGATCAGGTACGGGGTTAAGGCTAGTGTCTGGAGTCTAGATTCAGTTGGAACAGCCAGCTCGTCAAAAAAACGACGAGTTGAGGACATCTAAAACGTCAAAAAGTGACGTGGAGCGGTTCTTAACCACGCCTCAATGTATGACTTGTTGGTAATGAGAATGTGTTATCAGAGGAACTTCAGACGCTCCTGTTTATGATCCTCCGTGGGTCGGGTCAACCCAATAAAACATGTGACTAAGACCTTATTCTGACTGACATGTTACGCTCATATTGACATGAAATGAAAAAGTAGATGTCCTCTCTATAACCACCAGTGTCACTTCAATTCCTTGAGTAATTTGGTAGCAACCTTACACCCTGCATGTGTGGACTTCCTCCAGTCATCCGAGCGAGGGTCAGGGAGGTGAGGAACCGCGGCCTGGAGCCCACCGCCGTGGTTGAGGTGAAGGAGGTGCTCAAATCCTCCCTGGTTAACATTCCCAAGGAGACGCAGACCCTCTACTACTCATCCTCCTGCTTGTGTCCTCCTCTGGCTCCTGGGGAGGAGTACATCATTATGGGTTATGAGAACGAGGAGAGGTCCAGGTGGGGGCATTTTGCATTCCTCTACTGTGTACAGTGAAGAAAATCAGTCACTGATTTTATAAGTTGCTTCATTTAAGAACTTCATCATAACAGATGTAGAAATAGAATCCAGGAAATCTAATCGTTTGGTTTTAGAATAATGTATTGATATAATTGTGCAGAAAATAAGTATTTTGTCAATAACTACACTGTAGCTGCTCTTTTGGTCCCTTCTTCCTTGCTGATCTTCTCCAGAGCTGTGATGGTTTGGGGCTGTTGCCAGGCAACACATGGATGGAACTCCAGAGACAGATTAGAACACTCCAGAACCATGAAACGTTTTTTTAGCCATGTTTCATCCACACTTATGGAAGAAAGACCAAAATCTCACCATATGGATCAGTCGTCCTGCCCCACTTTTGCATAACACCCCCCCCAAACCATGATGTTTCCACCCTCGTGCCTCACAGTGTTGTGGCATTCTTTCTCCTCCAAACACGGCAAGTGGCGTAAAAACCAAAGAGTTCCATTTTGGTCTCATGACGTTCTCCTTTGTATCATCCAGAAGGTCTCTGGAGAACTTGAGATGATTCTGGGCGTGTGCTGGTTTAAGCAGGGGGACCTGTGGAGCACTGAAGCACTGCTGTGTGTTACTATAGTGTCCCTTGATACTGGGATCTCTTCAGATCGTTGACCAGTTCCCCTGTGTCGTTCTGGGCTGTGTATTCACCCTTCTTAAGACCTCTTGTATCCCACCAGGTGAGATCTGCATTGAGCTTCAGGTGGAGGCAGATTGTCTTCTGCTCATCCGGGTCGCGGGGGCAGCAGTCTAAGATGAGGTGTCACCTCAGTTACTTCCTCCAGCTCCTCTAGGGAGACCCCCAGGTGTTCCCAGACCAGCTAAGAGATGTAGTCTTCCCTGGGGCCTCTGCCCAGCGGGACATGCCCGGAACACCTCTCCGAGGAGGTGTCCAGGAGGCATCTCACCTCAACTGGCTCCCGTTGACATAGAGGACACCACACCAAAAGATTGTCAGACATCTTGTCGTTTTTCCATTTTCCATAGTTGTTCCAACAGTCGATATATTTTTATTCGGGTGTATAATCTTATCCCTGCTGTCCTTAGACAAATCTTTATTACTAAATACTTATTTTCTGCACCATCATACAAATTAACTGCCCTATTCGCCCCACTGTGGCCTTAGAGTGCTTTTATGCTAATCCATGTTTCTGACAGAAGTCTAAATGTTATGCGTTTGTTCTTGTTGGCTCCAGGTTGCTTCTGATTGAAAGCTCCATAGCTCAGAAGTGGAAGGATAAAATGGGGAGGAAAGTAAAGGTGCGTATAGAACAATCTGTGTATAAATACTGAAATGAAGCACTGTCTGTAGAAAAAAAAAAATACAAATCAACATTTTTTAAAATTACTTTGGAGTTATGGTGTTCTCTCTATAACTTCAGAGCCTCTTCAAAGGGTAACCAAACCCTAAATTAACTTTTTTTGTCTGTTTGTTGTATCTATAAATGGGGCTTTAAAAGTGCTGTCAGTTGGTCATTGCCAAATATTTGACAGATTAAAACAAACTTGTTTAATTCTTGCAAATTTAGTCAAAAACTGTCTGTGTGCTGCCCCCTAAGGTTGAATTGAGGTATTACAGTTGAATTTTGTGATTGGTCAAACCATTCAAGTCTTGTGTTATTTCAGAGGCCCCACGTCATGATCTGCAGCTCCAGTAATGATAACAGTCCTGTTCCCAAGCCCCTCCCCTCTGACTGGATTTTCACTTTTCGGCTGTGGGCGGAGTCAGCCTCCAACTTCCCTGTTTGGTTACCCTTTAAGTTAGGTAGACATTGGAGAGAAACAAGGGACAAGGGGCTGCTCGCCCCGCTTTATCCCCAATTTATGAGTAGTATATTATTGACGAAGATTTAAAAACAATCAATACAAACTTCTTAAAACATTGCAAATATACCGAAGACCATATTTTAAATACAAATCTTGAGCTCCTCAAACTTCTATTTTGGATCCTTTCATTTGTAATAACCTTCCACTCTTCTGTTCTCATTTGCCACCCTTCCAAAGTCCTCTGCCCCCCCTTTTAAAATGTTTTAGCTCCGCCCCTGCTTGGGACCTGTACTTTAGTGGCCAGCAGGTGGTGCTGTTTCTTGTGTTTGCTGCATTAACAGAAACGTTCACGTGTCTTTCAGAGATGGGACGTGGTCCTGCAGGGAAAAAGCACAACAGCCATGCGCCGGGGTCGCCCCTGAGACCCGATAGTGTGTGTGAAGGCGTGTGTGTGATTGTACAAGTGTGTGAATGAAAGTGTGTTTGTGTAGATATTGCACTATCGCAGGCTATTGTAGCTGAATGTAGTTCATCTCTTCACGTATCAAACTGTTGTAATCCCATTTTTGCCGTCTTTTTTTATTTTTTTGCACAAACATTTAGTGTTTTTTTGTTTGTGTAGATGTTTGTTTGTAAATACACTTTGAGCACCATACTGAGGGTGTGGATGCACAGCAAAAAAGGCGATGTTTTCTTTTTTTGTTTTCCTGCACTGCCTGTTTTTTGTGGTTTGTGTTTGTAATCACCCTTAATGTCATTAATGTGACTGTAAAAACCTTTTTGGTTAAATATGATTATAGAACTTTCTTCTAATACAAATGTATGGAGTGATATTTCTGCCACTTTATTGCAAGCAGAAGTCACTGTTTTTAGTTCAAAATCTTCTAAATTGCAAAAAAAAAAAAGTAAATTTATAAGAAATAAAATTAATAATTTTAGAGGAAAATATTTAAAATTTGCTTTCAAAAACTTTTTTTGCTTTCAAAAACTGTTTTTTTTTTTCGTTTTCAAACTTTTTTTCTTATTTCTTGAAATAAAAAAAAAATGAAATTACAATAATATTTTTTTGAAGACAGAAAAAGTTGGGAAAAGGAAAAATATTTTTTGAACGCAAAAGTAAATTTACACATGCAAAAGTATTTTTGAAAACAAAAAAAAGTTTAAAAACGGAAAAATATTTTCTGAAAGCAGAAATATTTTTTCAAAGCAAAAATAAAGTTTACAAAAACAAAAATATTTTTGAGAGCAAAAAAAAGTTTAAAAACGGAAAAATATTTTCTGAAAGCAAAAATATTTTTTCAAAGCAAAGTTTACAAAAACAAAAATATTTTTGAAAGCAAAAAAAAAGTTTGCAAATGCAAAGATATTTTTTGAAGGCAAAAAAAGTTTACAAACACAAAAATATTTTTTCAAAGCAAAAAGACAATTTTGCAAACGCAAAAATATTTTTTGAAAACAAAAAAAAAGTGTTTGCAAACAAAAAAATATTTTTTACAAAAAAAACTTTGAAAAATGCAAAAATAAATAAATAAACAAGTTTTGAAAGCAAATATAAAATATTTTATTTGCAAATTATGAATTTTTATTCTACGCACTGTACATTTTGTTTGCAATTTACAACATTTTTATCACAAAACTGTGACTTTTGCTTGCAATATGGTTGCACAAATATCAACTTATACGAAGTAAACTTTACCAAACATTGTGGGAGCAGAATTTATTTCTTCCTCGCGTGATTACTTGTTACTTTTAAAGTGTTTTTTTGAAAAACTTATATATACCAACATAACAGCACTCAAGGAAAGTAACTTTAGTAAAGACAACAAATGATCCAGTAGTTCTTCAGAGAAAACTGACATTTTCTGAATGAAAGTGGCAAATTTGTACCATTACCACTATATTTTTTTTTTTTTTTTTTTTAACAAAATAGTAATGGACTGCAGAAACCGTAGGTCTGTGTTTCGGGTTCCCCCTCTGCTCTTTGTTGTCCTGGGTGGCCTAAATCAGTCCTTGCTTTGTTGTGTTTTTTGTAAACAGGGATTACCGCAGAATTGGGCAGAGCCGCCACATCCCATCATCCCTTTGTTTTCACTCTCCTGCTAGCTTACAGCCCCTCACAACCCCAAGCTAATATTAGCGGTGCAATAAAAATCGCAAGCAATATCGGAGCTATCCAGCTGTACAGTGTTGATCCAGATTCCAGCTCAGATGAGGAAAGCAAAGACTTTCATGGATCTATTTGTCTACAAGTGGATACATCAGAATGGAGCAGAGCAGGGAGACTGTGTTCTGCTGATTGTAATTTGTACAAAAAAAGTTCTTTCAAATGCCATTTTCTTCATTTACTCCTGATTCACAACAAGTTGAATAAAGAAATGCACAGAAACACAATTTTAATCTTAATTTTCCTCATATATTTTCTCCACCATCAGAAAAATGTTAAAACACAAAAAATACAATTTTCCCTGAAGTGGATCCTTAAACGTACTCCAAGTGTACTTAGTCTACACGAAAAATGAGGCAATTTACTTGAAGTTTACTTTTATTTACTATCTTTGAAATGTAAACTTAAAATGCTTCAATTTAGTCTAAAGAAGTATTCGGTTAGTATACTTCCTACACTACACATACGTGATCTGTATAGTATACTTGCATTTTTTTTTTTAAACTTATACTCAAGTATACTTAAAACTTCAACTTCTACTTTTTGCTAAGAGTAGAACTACTTTCTGATGAGCAAACTATAAGAAGATTTACACTTTCTGCTGTTCTGTCATGTTTTCCAACCGTACAGATCAACGTATAAACTACAATGCTCGCATTTATCTTTTCAACCTTTGAGTTTCACATAGTACACACACTTGCATTCACTTCAACTTGGTACAGATTAATTTTAGTGATAAGGCTTGAAGATATGTTTCCTTTTTTTATTTGTTAACTATATAAAACTAGTAAAAGGTAAGAAAAGCAAAATAATGAATTGTTTCCCATTTTTCATTTGTTGTCTGGGTAAAAACATGTAAAAACATTGTTTCACTGACATGTTGCACTTCTCAACAGACTGGATCACGGATTTGACCTGTTATCTGGCTTAAACATTAAACTGAATGCTGATGTCTCACTCTGGGGTGCATTTGGTCCTGAATTTCATTTTCACCCGGGGGAGAGGTGTGGGGGGGGTCTGTGCTGGAATAACGTCCGATTTCATCTAAAACCCTGCAGAAGCATTGGTTCACTGGTGGGGTTGAGATGGAGTTTCTGTTTTGCAATAGCTCATTACAATAGCTCGGTTTTCCAAGTTGTGTATTTTTTTTCTTAATTTTGGCACCACACACGGAGTTCCAGTAAAAAGAAAAAAATCCTTTGAAATGCCTCTGCTGTTCAGAGGGGAATCGGCCCTCATGTGGAGCACATTTTACCTCACTGAAGGTCAAAGAAAACCTGTTTTCTGGGTATGCTGCTCATCCATCTGATGAGGTTTTTAATATAGTTTCAATGGGACAAAAGCTGATTTCACAGCTTGCATGCCCTGAAAAACAAGTGATCTTTAAATTTTTAATGGAATACATCCTAAAAATGACACTTATAAAGTTTGAATAAACATTTTAGAGGCAAGTGATGAAAACTTTTATGCCACATTGTTTTATTAAAGGATAACCAAACCCTAAATTAACTTTTTTTGTCTGTTTTTATCTATAAATGGGGCTTTAAGTGTCATCTGTTGGTCACAGCCAAATTTTTGACAAATTCTAATAGAACTGTTTAAACCTGTGTGCTGTCCCCTACAGGTTGAATTGAGGTATTACAGGTGAATTTTGTGATTGGTCAAACCATGTAAATTTCAGAAGTTTGACGTCATGATCTGCAGCTCCAGTAATGATAACAGTCCTGCCCCCAAGCCCCACCCCTCTAATTGGATTTTCAAATTTCAGCTGTGGGTGGAGTCAGCCTCCAACTTCCTGGTTTGGTTACCCTTTAAAGATTTGACCATGTTAACATATCAATAAGTTCAGATTCCCAACAACAATTAACACAACTTGTCTTAAAGCAATCCAATATCATGGCAATCGTTGATTTATACTCTTTAAATTTGTGTTTTTCAACTTTTTTAAGCCAATGTAAACTTTTTTCTTAATAAAAATCACAAAGAACAACACCAGCTGAGAAAAAACAACAAAAAAAAATCTGTAGTCTGTTTTAGCATTATACAGTCATTCTTCCATCCAATTTCTGAAACTGTTTCTACCTTTTGGGGTCACGGGCTGCTGGAGCCTATCCTGGCTACTGATGAGCAAAGGCAGGGCACCCCCTGGACATGTTGTCAGTTGTCACAGAGCCACAATCACACACCCATGCGTACATATAATCACACATAGGGACAATTTAGTCCCCCTGTCAATGGTAGATGGGTTTTTTACACCAACGAGGCGAAATTGAGGAATTTTCCAAATCACACCTGACCATTTCTTGCAACACACTCGTGTACAGCGGTACACTGGTTGTGTAACTGCAAAGTACTGGAAATCAAAAGTCTGTCACGTTATCTGGTAGGTCATAATCACAAACAGTTTCAAGTTTTTGGGGCTTTTTTTCAAATGAATGTTCCCTTTGTGAATACATTCTATCCTTTTTCAAATGAAGGCCCGTTTTTTCACTTTCAAAGGTGCAAAGTTAGAGTTGGGATGCATCTTGACTCTGCCCCGAGGTTGAAGCACAGTCTGTGTTTGACTCCATATCCAGACACTTCCATCAGCAGAATATTATTAACTACTTATAGCATCACCTGTGATAATGCAAGCGTGAACGCCGTGATGCTGATCCAGAGGGTGGCCGCGGTGCAGCGGCGGGGCGGTCGACTCCTCATCGGAAGATTGCAGGTTTGAATTCCGCCTTGCCCCCTCATGTGTCGAAGTGTCCTCGGGCAAGACACTGAACCCCCCCAATGGTGAAAGGTTGGCGCCAGTGTTTGGCAGCGGAGCCACCACCAGTGTGTGAATGTGTGTGAATGGGTCTGTGACTGTAAAACGCTTTGGGCCTTCAAGGAAGGTAGAAAAGCACGAGACAAGAACCATTCAAATGCTGAAACTGAACTAAAAATCTTCAAGCTGAAATGCTGATAGCTTGCCAAAATATTAGCTAAATGCTAAAACAGCCTGAAAACTGGAAAAATTACTGATTTTGCCAAAAAAAATGGTAGCTAAACTCCAAGTTAGCCTAACTAACTTTAAAAAAAGTTGAATTTTGGCAAACCAGTTAGCATACAGCTAAAATATTAGCTAGAATCTGCTGGAATTATCATGTTAACGGTTGAAAAGTTTCTGTAAATCAAAGAACAAACACTGGAGCTCCAGTGTTAAAGGGCTGAAAAGGTCAACTTTTGGCTGTCTTTTCCTATTTTGTGAATCAATGCAATAATATTTTCCTATTTTGACAAGTGGATTTTATGTTTTTTGTGAAAAATTAGCAAAACATTGAAGCTAAAACAGCCTCACATCCAGACCCCGTGTGGAAATGTGAAAGGAGTTCATCTCACTGATTAGTTTGGTCAATTAAGAAAACAGAGCAGCAGCATAAACTGAAGCCAGTGTGTGTGTGTGAGGGCATTTTCTGTGTGTGTAGGCGCACTTCCAGGGTTTCCTGCCTGCTAATTTCCACTGGTGTTTTCTCAGCTGCAGTTTCCATGAGAGGGCAGAGAAAATGTTTTGCTCTCACACCTTCTTATCCTCCTCCGTTCCCCCTCAGCTGACTGAAGAACGCACACCTGGCTCGGGGATAAGCCGAGGTCTGTTTCTGGACGCTGAGTGCCTCTATTCATTTTTGGGAGTGCTGACACAGCGAACGGCCACACGTTGGCTATTTTTGACTGACCTCGGGGAGAGCGGTGAAGCTGGTTTAAAAGGATTTTTCAACACCTCCTCTGAGGAAAAAAAAAAAAAAAAGCCTCTGTCCAAGTGAAGGTTTTGTCCCTTTTTGTTGTTTAACCTGTAGATAGATGTGTGGATTATAGATGATCAGACCTGCTTCCAACAGTCTGAAGGGGACGTTAACTCCAGTCTAGCTGATCTTTAAGCATTCCTTTTTCCCAACACTCCTCCATGTTTTGGTGCAGTTTCTTCCTTTTATGCCTGGTCTAATTCAGGAGGAAAATGTGTCCTCTAAGCACACTGCTATTAAAATAAAGTTTCTTTTTGAAGCCAAATATTTGTAACCCTGCATTTCAGACAGTAGCTGACCAACCTGTATGTCTTTCTGATAGTTTCCAGGTTTCAGACACTAAAATAGAATTGCTTTGAGTCTCCGGAGACGTCATAAATTCAGCAGACGAAGACGAATTTACTGTTTTTGTTCCATTAGATCTCACAGTCGACCATTACTTCATGCTTAAACCAACTGCATGATCTGCACGATCACAATGATTTTCCTCAAAAGGGCGATAAATCAACCTTACGGAGTACCCCAGGGTTTAGTTTTAAGACCTAGATGGTTCTTGCTGTGCGTTTAGGAAAAAGACTGAACAGTTGAGTGATACATCCTGCCTCTGCTTTGGTGAGGATGTTTGTCTTTACTCCTGCACTTCTCTTGAGCTCTTTTCTTCTCACCTCCCACATTCAAAAAAAAATTGCTGTCTTTAGGAAGTATTTTCAAGTTTTTTGGACAACCTTTCTGTATGTCCAAGATCCAGAAACCTGTATCTTTTGGTCACTATTCAAAACATCTGATGAAATGCAGTATTTTCGGTGTGAGCGACGTCTTTATACTCAGACAGACGATAGATGAGCTGAAGAAGATTGTCACAATGTAGTGTTGGCCAGAAAGCAAGCCACTTCAACCAAACAATGAAAAAACAGACGACAAAAGATTCAGGTTTCTTGGAGACTATACATTTATACTCACGTAAACAAAATGAACAGATATAAAATAAGACACAACTCAAATCACCACAAACTAAAAAGCAATCAAACAAACTCAAACTCCTTCCTCCTCAATTTATAGGAAGTAAAGGGCTTGGCCACCAGGAAAGACATAACAAATGTATTTATTTATTTATTTTTATTTAAAAGGAACGATGCAATTTCTAAGAAAACCACATGAGAAAACAAGTCGAAACACGTGAGTTTATACAAGCCAGAATTAGCCAAAAGGCAAATTTTCATCTGTGGTCTCCTGGCTGTGATGATATAGAAAGCAGTAGAAGCACAAAGAACAATAAAAATGTAGAAATGATATATATGTTAAAGCTAATGAAATCTGGAGTACAATACAAAGCAATAAAATACAATACAAAACTACAAAGAACGAAACATCACAATGTGTCAAAACAATCATTAACAATAGCTGTCTTTTAATGCCTGCAGTAGTAAATATGGAAAAGCCTTTTTTTTATTTTTTTTTATGTAACTGTTATATGTTGTGGACAGTCGGATCTCCTCAGGTACCGAGTTCCATGGAATTTGGAGTATGAAATACTCAGATATGGGACAAATGGTGAACAGGCTGGTTACAAGTAGACAAAACTACTTTGTCACAAATATTTTTAAAGTTTTTAAAAATTTCAGTTTACAAGTTGCACCGGTGTATGAGACGATTAATAAAGAAGAAAAACCCTATAAAAGGAGTCTGCAGTATAAGTCACAGTTATGGGATAGAACTGTGATCCAAGCGTATTTGTGCGTTCATATCAAATACAATTCACGTTAGCTACCACTTTTGACTCGTCTCAAATTTGATGCTTGTCCAACGTTGTGTTTGTAAACTAAAAGCTCCCCTCGTGTGTGGTAGAAGCTTCAGTCAAGTTTTCAGCCTCATCCCTGAATGGTGGCGCTTTCAGCAGTACTTCCATGTCTCTGTAACCCAGCTTGATGACTTGATTTCCCACTTTAGTCCAAGGAAGGAAAAAATAAAAACAAGAATAAAATGTCAAATAAGAAAAATACCATTAAGTTCAGGAAGAGAACAATATGATTTTGTTCATTTTTGGATGATGCTTCTTCTGTGTCAGTAGAAAATACTGATACACACCAACAGTGCCCTCTGTGGGTGGTTAGTGTGAAAATGACATATTAGAGCCGCTTTTCTCCTTCAGAATCTAGTAGAATTATGTTGATCGTGTTGAAAAGTTAAACTAAATGAGCATAAACACTGGAGCTCAGGGGTTAAATGATTAAGGCTAACTTTGACTTATTCTGGAATGATATTCCTGCCTATTTTTATTCTTAGTAAGGTTAAAAAAGTTATATTTTAAAGGTTTTTTGGATTTTAGCGAACATTCGCTAATTTAGGTTTCTTTTTTAGGCTGTTTTGGGGTTTAGCTAATATTTCAGCTACATGCTAGCTGTTTTGGCTCATTTAGGCTTTAATTTGTATTTTTTTAGACTGTTTTGGAGTTAGGTTAATATTTACATGCTAGCTATTTTGGCTAATTTAGGATTTTTTTCAGGATTTTAGACTTTTTTTGAAGTTCAGCTATTTTTTTTCAGCTACATGCTAGCTGTTTTGGCTTACCTTAGGTTTTTACTAAGGCTAATTTTGCATTTAGCTAATATTTTAGCTGGCTATCTGCTTTAGTGTTTTCAGCTATTAGCATCAGCGTTTTTAGCTATCATTTTCAGCATCTTCAGCTATCAGCACTAGCAACTCCAGCAGCCAAATTCACCTTACAGCATTCACACTAGCATTATCGTAAATGCTATATATATCTAGTTCATAATTATATTAAATAGTTACGTTTTTAAAGTTTTAAAAATTTAGTTTTAGTGTTCATTAAATGTGTGTCTTGTTCGCCCCGTGACCTAAGTTGTGTTTTTGATGTTATTCCCTTGTGCGATTGAGTTCGCACCCAAAAGACAATAATTTTGTATTTCAGCATTTGATTTGTTAGTTGAGACTTGAGCATTGCTCCAATGTCCACATGGATTTACTTGGATGACCACTCCTGAGAAAATGCACAAATTCTTTCCACTTTCTCAAAGTGTAATGATGGAAATTGTTTAAAATTTACATTTTTTCCAGAGTGATGGACAACAATGATTGGCTTCCCAAAGATCATTACTGAAACCTTCACTTCCTGGCATGAAGTGAGCACACATCTGAGAGCTGCAGACCAGCCGTAAGCCAGAACCAAAACTACTGTTCGAGGTGGTTACCCCTGCTGATCACCTCTTGATTGCCCCGATTGATCAGCCGCTCCTGGCTGCTACTCTACCCTTGTAATTCCGATGGAAGAAGCAAAACGTGGTCTCTGCTTTCCAACTGAACCCACAGAGCCAAGCTTCCAACCATCAAAACACAGAAAGGGATTTATTCTGACATCATCGTCCAAACACACTCAGGACTCACAGGTTGGTTCCCACAATTCCTCAGCCAGGGTTGCTGCTCCATTTCACATCATGAAACAATAGAAAACACACACAGTAAGTGGTTCCAGTGGTTTATGGGGCAGTGCTGCGTCAGTACTGACTTCCAACGGCCTACAAAACACACGGAGAAGTCCTGATCTTACAACACCCCAGTGGAAAGTACCTTAGGTCATTTAGTTAATTCCAGTTCAGGAGAAAATTATGAGTATTGGTATTTCCAGTAAGTGTATTAATGCAGTCAGGCTTTTTATTTAATAACTGTGTTTGCAGAATTGTTCAGAGCATGCTGTGTTTGAAAGTTACACACGGCTAAACATGTGTTAGTGCGCCAAATTTAAATAAGAAAAACATGTATTTTATCATTTTTGGTGAGGAGAAATCGATTCAGTGATTTATTGTGATATTTCATTTGGCGATAATTGCATCGATTTAATAAGCTGACAAGATAACATTTAATTAATTATGTATGAGCGTCCTTCAGCATCTAACTTTTGTTTTCCACCTAAATCCCCGACCACTAGGTGGCAGCAAAGCACACTTTGTGCTCTACCAGAACACCAGAACAACAAGATCTCCAAAGAAGCAGCTTCTGTAAATTGTTTAGTCTGGTGGTTTTTGTTGTCATGAGACATGAACTTAGTATAACTTAGTTTTTTTCTAATTCATTCTCCTTAAAAAAAAAAAAAAAAAAAAAAAAGAAAAGAGAACTTGCTCTGGAGACGTGTATTGGGTACGTGTATATACGTATCGTATTGCCATATTTTTGCAAATAAAATCACCAAATTTTTAGTAATGCTTTGAAGAAAAAAGCATTTCGTTCAGCTGGAAAATTAAAGTCTCAACATTTCTACTTTCACAAAACTGAAAACCCCAACTTGTCTAAAGATTTTAGAAATTTTCCGCACTCAAAAGCCCTCATTTATTTTTTAAAATAACAGTGCGCCTTGTAATCTGGAGCATTTTATTCATGGAATAATTCTGGTTGTGCTCAAAGCGATTTTGGGAGGGACTAATTCTCAGTCAAAGTCTGTTTTTCTGTAGAGTTACAAAAAAGTTTGTGTGTTACTTTGAGAATGCTAACGCGGCTAACATATAGCCCTGTTGAACTGTTTTTCTTTTACTTGTTACTAAAAAGGCTGAGAGTTAGTAAACTTGTTTAAGGTTGTTTGTTTTAGTGATGTCAGTCTGTTTTTCACGTGTTGCAAACAAGATTGGGAGTTACAGGTAGCCCACTGTAAATAAATATGCTAATGCTACCAATGGAGCTAACGTGTAGCGCAGGGGACACCAACCAAAAATGAACATCCATGTTCATGATACACGAACTTTAGATAAGTTTAGGTGACCTCCGACCTACACAAGTTCAGAGATCATTCAATTAGTTTATAATGTGACAAGATTAAAAATGTATAAGATAATTTCTCTTTAACATTACATAACTGATAAACATGGTACTACATCGTGAAAATCAGACATTTTTCCAATCAAATGTAGTGATAAAAGTGATCATCTGAAAATGTAACAATTACTAAGATTATTAAAGTTCTGAATATTGATATCTGCTTCCTAGCTTGTTGTCATTGTTGATGATTACAGTGAGAAATCTTTACATAGAGGAGAATCATTCTTCATTATTAACAATGGATGACAGACAGACTAATCTCTGACTCTTTTGTCTCGTTTCATCCGCCTTAAAGTTCAGAGCACCTTAAATAGGACATAACTTTGAAAATAGACCTTTTACTGATGGTGCACCTTAAAAAAGACAGCTCTAGTGGTATCACATAACATATAAACTCTTCAAACGTTAACAACTGCACTATTACACTTTTAGCACGTTTGTTTGCCTCTACTACTCACAGTTAGCGAAAATTATGACTTAACTATTCCAGAACAATACCTTCTGACACTAGATGCATTTTGAAGTGCCGTTGCAGTTTTGAACCTGGACTGAACCAGGGTGATTGTGGAATATTTGGTGTTTTTGTTTGTATTTTGTTTTAATTGTTGTGGAGAATACATATACTGTATGTCCGTATATATCTGTTTGTTTATGTATTGCATTTGTGGCTTTAAGAAAGTGGGACCCCAGAAAGATTAGCTGCTAGCATGTCTGTTAGCTAATGAGGATCCTTATAAACAAGCAAACATAGTGATTTTCACCGTGGGGATGGTGCGTTTGATGTCTTCAGAACATGGGTTTGTCATATGTCTGTTTTCATTAAACCCAAAAACAGTGTAGAAGGTAAGAACTGGATACTGATAACTTAGGTAAAGAAAATGAGCGAAGTAGGGCTGAGATGATATAAATTCACTTCATGCTGATACTTTTAAAGCAATCTACTGAACTCCTGACGATATTGTGTCTTAGACTGTATGCAAAACAGCTAATATGTTTATGATCAAGAGTGATAGCTGAATTAATTACTAGTGTGTATGGATGTTTGCATATTTTCCTATTATTTAATGATTATCATGTTTGATATATCTTTGTAAATGTGTAAGCATTTGTTGTCTGCTTTGATTGCTTTAAATAAACCATTTCCAGTCCAAATCCAATCCAAGAATCTTCTTCCATTTAACCCTGGAGTTTTCCATGAGCTCTATAGCACACTCAATAGTAGAGATAATGCATGTATAAAATACAGATATGCATCTAAAATTTGATCAAGCACTGGTAGTCGCAGCAGTATTGATTAAAACCACAGATGCAAACAAAATCATGTTGGTAAAAAGTTATGAGAAATCATTTGGGAAGTAAATAATTGGTTTATTTCCAATGCCAAGTGCTAAAACCGTATGCTCATTTGTGTCCACAAATAGTAATAACATACTAATTTGTGATCACAAATTCATTTGAGATGAAGATGTATTATTTTGTTTTGAATGTCCACGGCTCTGCATTGCACAAATTATAACAGTGTGGTATAAAAAAAAAGTCATCATTTTAAGAGAAGTGACTCCTCAGATTCCAAACATTAAGTCCGTGCTGGTTCCAACAACCCAAAATCTAATAAACTTATAGTGAGAAATAACAAGCTTTTACTATTTATCAGAACAACCATTTTTGCTCTGATAACTTGTTCTTGTTGATAATAATAATAATTCTCTTCTATGGTCAGTGGGTCTTTCCCTGCAACAACTGAGTAAACTATGCCCCCTGCTGGGCAATCTCTGAAAACGTCAACAGCTCAAAAATTAAACATCTTTATGGACAATTTTTCTTTATTACCAGCAACTGATACACAAAATGTTTTTATCTAAATTTCAGGGATGGGGGGGGTAAACATAAACAAAAAATAAGTCATAAGATACACGGAGCAGACATTATAAAAACCGTCACAAAGTGTTTTTTTTTTTTTACAACTTCAACCAACGTACATAATTTTGTTGTTTGCTTTATTACAAATGAATACTAAAACAAAATAGGCACCTTGAAACATCGTCATTTATCAAACCTGAAAACCAAAAGCATTTTAGAATAAATACTAACAAAACAAGCCCAGAAATGAACATGGAAGTTTAGAAAGTCTGGAGTGTTTGCCCAAAATAATAGTTCCCAGAAACTTTCTTTGGTTAGAATCTTGTAGTTCTTTATACGATTTAAAAAATCCAATAGGAGAGGAACTATTTGTTTTTAACAGAAATACTGTTTTATATAGTTCCAATGATAAAAATAAAGCACATTTTCATGGATTTTCATGTGTCTGCCTCAGTAACGTAACCCTCAGTGTCCCACAGCTTTACTTCATGGAGTAAATACAAACAATGGAGACAAGAAGAAACCAAAGAAGTCAAGGCGGGGGTGTTCCTCACGATGAAGTGCACAGTGGCTAACAGTCTGTACGTGCACATGAGCGCGCCGACTCATCAGACCCCAGACACCCCCTCCCTGACCAATCGGACGGCCGCTCAGCCTCACCACGCCGCCTCCGTCAGAGCTCATCCTGTAAAACGAAACCAGAAAAACCCAAACATGAAACCGTCACATTCCAGAACTTAAAACTGAGGCTTTTATTTTGAAGAGCCAGCTTACTTTTGTTGTGCTGTGTAAGCGTGGAGACAGCTGTTTTAGCCGCTGTCTGATGATGTCAGAGATGGTGTTGGCGTCCCGGCTGTTGATGGGCTCTCCACTCGACTGATGCTGAACACAAGGAACAGCCAATCATTCATGACTCGGTCACAGGAAGACGACAGCTCTGATCCACGTTCATAACGCTGGTATTGCTGTTGTTGTTATTTTGCATTTATTTGTGTGTGTTTTATGAACAAAAAAATTCAAATAAACAGATTTTGAAAACATGGAATGGGATGTCCACACAAACTACAATCTGATCGTCTAGTTTCCTCATTTCTAACAGGCTAAAAAATAAAAAAACCTGTTCTTCATGCCTGCATTTTGGATACTTCACCTTTCCCCATGTGTCTTGTTTAAGTGTTGTAATGACCTGTCTGTCGTCTGCAGCATGCCCATAGAAAAAATTATGAGGATTTTCTCTCCACGTTTCCAGAGGAATGGTTTGTTCTACCCTCCTATATCAATTAGTTCATCCAAAACTTAAGCAATCAGGCCCCATACGTGTCATAGAATATCTTGTTTTTATACTTCCACGATTAAACTCCGTGGTGAAAATGGCTCTGGTTTTACCTGCAGCATTAATGTGTGTTATTGTGTAGACACGTCACTATAAATACAAAATAATATTTTTAGAATTTTATTTTGAACGTACAACAGAAGTCATCAGTTTGAAACCCAGACCTGTTCACCGGTTCTCTGGCTTTTTGCAGCAAAAAGTGTCAACAGGCGGGAAATAAAACTCAGGACCCGCCACGCCCTCTAGAGGTTCAGGAGGACGTCGCGCCGCCTGCTCACGGAACAGCGAAGGCATTTAGATTTTTTTAATATTAATTGTCGGGTAATATCTGTTTAAAAAGTGGGAAAATATCAAGTTTTCACCAGATATTATTCACAATCTAAGTTCAAAGCGGCTCATATGAAAACTGATGAGCCAGCATTCTAGCAGCATTTAAACGTCTTAACATGAAGAAATATAAAGTTAGATTTGTTGTAGTTTTGTATGTATATCTGTAAAAACATTTTGTAACTGTAAAAATAAATGTCTGTGTGTGTACAAATGTTTAGTACTTAGAAAAGATTGTCTGTCTGAAAACAGATTTTGTATTCGTCAAAAGTAATTGTCCGTCCATAAAACGACATATTAGAAACTACGTTTTTTTATAAGTACTAAATCTTTTTACATACAAAACTCAAGTTACAATTCTTTTGCTTGTAAACTAAACAAAACATTTCTTAACATAAGAAAAGTTTGAGGTTTTTGATAAATTATCGTTCAGTTTTATTGTGTCATCGCAACAGAGATGCACCACAAACGGACCAGTGGACGTCAACCTTTACAAGTTTTCCTACTTTGCTCTCACAGACAGCCGTGTCCACCTGTAAGGACGGTTTTAACTCATGCACCAAACGCAGCTGCTCTTCTATTAGACTCTCCAACCCAAAAACATGCAGCTTCAGGGACTGAGACGTGATGTTTTTGTTCATGCCCGCCTGCACGTATGGCTTTCTGCTTGTGTGTGTCCTCACCTTCTGTGATCCCAGGTACGGGTAGAACTTAACAGTCGGGTAAGCTGTGATTCCAGCTGACTGGCAGGTCTGGTAATGAGCCTGACAGTCCACCTTTCCTGCTCGGACCTCCCCTTTAAGCATCTGTCAATCAAAAGACCGTCAGCAAACGCTTCCGAGCGGCGGACCAGAAAGAGAGAAGTCTCTCACCCGGGCCAGAACCTCAAACTCGGGGGCAAAGTGCTGGCAGGGTCCACACCAGGGAGCGTAGAAATCCAGAACCCAGTGATGCTGGCCCGACAGAACCTTTGATCTAAAGGTTTCTGGAGTCAGATCCACCGAGGCTCTGGGTAAAGAGCTGAAGACAGAAACAACAACAAAAAAAATCTTTTTTTTTTTTTTAAATAAAATTTTAAAAAAAGCCGTCATGATAGATATTTGCCTTTAATGACTGTAACTCTGCTGGAGGTTCCTCACTAAAGTCTCCATTTAGATTCAGAGTTTTCCTCTATAATGTCACCCTTTGCATGATCAAAACAGACACCAGTCCTTCAGTGTAATCTGTTGATAACTTATATAAACCAGCCATACGATCTGTCCTAAATATACTCGTCTGAATTTAATCATAACGAATGTAATGAATCGAAGCTGATTCGTTTTTTTATCCTGTAGAAAACTTGTATATAAATAAATGAAATGGAAAAAGTAAAGCTGAGGAGATAAAAGATGGATAAAAACAGCAAATGGAACAGGAAAAAGTCAGGACAAAAAGAATAAATGAAGGAAAGAAAGTTGAATAAAGACAAAGAATAAAAAGAAGGAAGACAGAAAGATGAAACAGAATTTGAATAAAGTGTTTAAAAATAATAAAAATCTTAAGTAGAGATGGAAATCAAGAAAGAATAGAAGAAAGACGATTAAAGAGAAGAAAAACTGAAACAGAAAAACGACAGGCTTTTTTTTTAATGTTATTTTGGCTAAAAACAGCAGAATCACAATTAAAAGAACTCTGGGAATGCTTTTGCAAAAGATAAAAAAAAAAAATGACTGGAGTGGGATTTTAAGCAAGGAGAAACCAAAAGAAGATAGATATGTAAAATAAAATGAGCTAAAAATGAAGAGATCCGTTAGAGCAGGAGAAGAGCCTCACCTGAGGGCCCAGGCTCTGAGCGAGTGAGCGTCTCTGTGCCAGCCGTTGTAGGACCTGCAGACAAACACGCAGCAGAATGAAGCCTGAACGTCTGTGCTCCACAGTCCTCATGATTCAAACCATTTGTGTATTCTGGTTCTGAAGGAAGTTTAAGTAACTATAAGAAAACTTTTTCTATTTTGGAAAAAAAAATCTGTATATTAATTGAATTTTTGTACAGTAAAAGTGTCCTGTAACTCCTGAATAAACTCCCAAACCTCAGAGGGTTGTGTGGACCGTTTCACACTTGTTTTAACCTTACCACTTAGCGTGTAGCGGTTGCCCGGCACTGTGCCGGGTAGCACGACTTCCTGATCCTGGCGAGCTGAGACAGTGCGATCTGAACCGACCAGAATCTGACCGGCAACCAGCTGGACGACAGAGACACCGGAGAGTTAGCGTGCTGAGGAGCTCTGCGGGGGTTCGCGTGTCTGTGCGCTTTACCCGAGCCATGCGCCTCCACTCCGGCATCAAGGCTTGACAGGGACCACACCAGGGGGCGTAGAAGTCCACCGCCCAGGTCTGCCCCTCGTCTCGACCTGCAGCGGACAAATAAAGACTTCCTTTTGGTTTCTGTGGAGAAACTGTCTCTAAAACCCCAGTGTCAGACAGATTTTTAATCAAACCTATGAAAAACCTTGGAGTTTTTCACTGGCGAACACGCCTGATCCAGGTAAATAGTCGCAGATAGTAAAACATTTAGTAACACTTCTGTTTCCAAGGCAACAGTGTTACCTGCAGATGTAATGAGAAGACAGCTGCTGGAGAATAAAGAGCTGCTGAACATTTGTGAGAAAACCCTTCTGATGGGCTTGATTTAACGACTTTCAGCTCATTTCATGCTGAGACCTGTTCGGGAGCAGCAGATTTTTACTATTTTCATGAGCAAAAAAAGCCAGAAATGGATGTGCAGACGTCTACAATCAAAGGGATTTCCCTCAAATCAACAACATGAACCAGGATTCATTTATATGAATAAACATACTGGCAAAGACACAAAAGTTTAAGCCTTAAACCCACATCTTAAACTGTTATCTCACTAGAGAGCCACATCACTGCTTCAGTCATAAATAAGACGAAAGATTTTGAAAAATTAGCTTTTATTTAAAAAATTGCTAAATCTAGCATTGCCAATGAAAAAATAGAAATACGTTATTATTAATATTATTATTCCAAAAGTTCACTGAATTATTTGAAGGTAGTGATTTCCAACCCTCTTCAGGCCACGGACCGGTTTGATGTCATACAATATTTTCACGGACCGTCCTGTTCAACAGTGTTTCTCAACCTTTTTTGAGCCAAGGTTCACTTTTTCCTTAAACAAAAAACCCCCACAGCACACCAGCATCCAAAAAATGAAAAAAAGGAGAAACTGTATAGTCTGTGTTGATGCATTATTCATGTTTATGTTCAAATGTAACTATACAAAACATACGTTTTTATTTTGTCTTTGTCAAAAATGTTTTCTTTCTTTTTGAGTGAATAAATGGTTTAAATCTAGTTTAAATGCTTCTGTTGGACATTAAACTTTGATCCTGTTTCTTTCTATTTCATTATCACTTATATTTAAATTTAACTTCCATTTTTTCCAAAATGACTGAAGTCTGAAACTGAATTTGTCCTCCAATCCAAACATTCTGAGAAACCAGCGGTTCTTTTTATAAAGATGACTCGCCCCAAACACTGGGATGTTAATTATAAACACAAACCTTGAAGAAGAACTAAAATGGTTTCCTCTGATATCCTCAAGAAGATTTAGAAACTGTTAGAACAGACTGTTTGATGTGCGTTAGTTGCATTCACTGTAGCTGTCACTTTAACCCGATGCATCATGGGAGATATTGTGCAAACCTGACTCTGATAACGGACAGACTCGAGTCTCTGAGCTTCATTATTTTGGTCACCTTTAAAAAGGTTTGACGCCGGATCCCGCGGGAAGCTTTTAAGGGTAACTTGAACTTTAGCAGTTTTTCAAAATAAAACTTCCATCAGAATCAAAAGAGAAATAATATATTAATATACATTTTTTTTCTCTATGATCTGGTACCAACAGTCCCAAGGATCGGTACCGGTCCGTGGACCAGGACTGCTTTAAGGACAAAGACATGAGGATCCCAGACCTCCTCTCAGAATATTTTTGTTCTCAAGAGGCAAACAAATTTCCCTAACCTAGCAGCTGTATATTTGACATTCTCCCTTTTTTTTTTAATTCTACAACCAAATCAAAGTGCCGTGATCATCATCTTTGTTTTTCTTTGATTTCACAGAGAATTATCTCTCAATTCTCTGCTGGTTCCTTCATTTCTGTCTTTTCTTCTTCCGTCTTTATGTTACTTTCTTATAACTTCTAATACCCATCATTCATTATGGTAGGGTTAGAAAAACGAGCCCTAAAATGTCCCTCAGGGTTTTAAATAAAGTTTTCAGAGGATGAGGTCTGTTTATTTCAGGACTATAAAACTCTTCTAGTGTTCTAGCATCTGGTTTGCGGTCAGAGGAGAACTTGAAGCAGAACTTTACCTTTCACCCTCTCTTTGAAACTGGAGGGATCCAGAACCAGCACAGATGGACTGACCAGGTCCTGCAGAGACACAAGAGTTCTTTCTGAACACAAGTCCACACAAACAGGAAGACAGGATGAGGAGAACGTGGAGGTGGCACCTGTATGAACTCCAGGATGCCGTCAGCAGAGTGATGCCCTTCATACTCGTGAACGGAGGAGCCGTTGAAGATGACTGTGGTGGGGTAAGCCTGGATGTTGTACTGAGACACCAACAGAGGCCGTGAGGTTCGGTTCTTCCTGCAGTTCACCGTGGAGGAGGAGCAGGGCCTTACCGTGGAGCAGAGGTCATGGTGGATGGTGCAGTCCAGAGTGCCAAACTTGATCTGTCCAGCCAGCTGGATTGAGGCCTTTCTCAGCTCGGGCAGTAAGGCCCGACATGGGGGGCACCACTGCAGGGGGGGATTTTTGAGAATCACACATGAACAATTAAACAATTTAAAGATCCACACATATGAAAATTGTGTTTTTAGAAACTTTTTCTGATGATGGAGGACATATATAATGAAAATTAATCTTAAAATTGTATTTATTCAATCAAACTGTGATGTATCAGGAATGGAGGAAATAAAGTTGTTTGAAAAAAAAGCGTATTTATGATGTAGAAAGTACGCTGGGTGGTTTACAAGCTTCCTGTTCCATTCTGATGCTTCACCTACAGATAAATAGATCCATGAACATTTTTGTTTTCTTCGTCTGAGCTGGAATCTGGATCAAAACGTTTTTTTCTCAAAGTTTTTTAAAAACTTCACTAACATACCAGGTCTGTTAATGAACATTTTGTTTTTAAATTCATCAGTCTTACTGTTCCTGGTTTTATGCTTTTGTAGATGAAAGTCTTTTTCTAGGTAGTCTGAAATCTCATGGCTTTCTCATCAATTTTTGCTTTTTTTATACCCGTGTTGCTCCTTAAAATCTTTTAGCAAATGTCAATATGCAAAACAGCTTCTATTTAGCTGATTTCTGTATTCAAAACTGCTGTTTGTCTGGCCAGAATGTAGAAAACAAAATTGTTTCCAAATGTAAATGTGGCCTTTTACATTTAGAAACATTTTTTTCTTCGAAATAGAAAATATATGGTTAAAAATGATACATTACTATGCATTATAAGACATTTTTTGATGTTCTAGTTCATTTAAGGGACATCTTAAAAAAAAGAAAGAGCAATTATAACCTAAAAGGGCATGAAATTTTTAAAACCAATAAATTTAGAACCAAAATGAAGGAAAAAAGTGTTTCAGTGCAGGGTATTAGATTATGGAATACCTTAGAAAAATCTATAAAAGAATCTTATTCAATTATTACTTTTAAAAAAACTGTGAAAAAACAAATACTAACTCACATCATATGAATCAAACAGTCATTAAAAACGGGCTTAATGGGAAAGGAAGAAAAAAAAGAGAAAGAGAAGAGAGAAGGGAAGGGAAAAAAAAAAAAAAAGGAAAATACTACTACTTTTTTCCCTACTATTTTTGGTGTTTGTTTCTCTTACGACTTGCTTATTCTGTTGCATAATTTTGTTGTTGACTGAAATTATTTACTGACTTGGTTAAATGGGGCAGAGATAATAAGTTTTCTTCTTTCTGTCCCTTTTCATTTTCATTTTTTCAAAAACCAAGATTATTGTAAAACTCCTTTTGTGTGCTTTGAAAATGAAATAAATAAAATGAATGAATGAATGAATGAATAATGCAAAGAGATTAAAACAAGTCTCATGGTTAACCAGCAAAGTACAAACCGGAGCAAAGAAATCCACTAGCCAGGGCTCTTTCCTGTCGGAGGGGAAGTTGTCCGGCCTCAGAGTCGTCACATGGGCCCGGACGCTGTCCTTTGCAAAGGCCACGATGTTGTACAACACATCTTTACCTACAAGAAGACACAACGTGATAGAAAGAGGCAGAGAGGATACAACCATCAAAATAAAGGACTGACTAAAAATGCACTCCATACTGTAAATGATGGTTTTTATACTGCGCTGCACGAGAAACGAGTGAAATAAAAATGATGTTTGGGGTGTTTTGAACAGGTTCTTGTGATGATGAAGGACATATATAAAGACAATTAAACTTAAAATTGCCTCTCTGAGTATTTCTTTATTCAAATGAATGTGAATCAGGAGTACATGTGAAAAAGATAGCATTTGTTATGTAGGAATTACGATGGGCAAGTTCCCTGCTCCACTCCATTCCGATGCATCTACTTGCCGATAAATAGACATCAACATCTTCGTTTTCCTTCTTTGAGCTGGCTTACAACTGTACGGCTGGACAGCTCAAATATTTCTAGCTGTTTTTGTTGCAAGTTAGCGGGAGGGTGTGTAAATTGATGGGTGATGGGAAGGGGGGCGGGCTTACTTCTCGCCAACAGTCCCGCTTACAACTCAGAGATGAATTTCTAATGAACCCCTGCAGAAATTATGTCCTAAAAAAGACCACAGTTTTTTTAAAGTTTTGCCTAAAAACGGCATAATCGTGATTAAGATGACTGGAAATGATTTGAAAACTGATCAGAAGATGATCGGAGTGGTGCAGGAATGAAAATCTCAGACAGATGAGGGGCAGAGACAATGTACTGACCATGGTGGATCTCAAAGTCATGGATCCCTAGACCTTTGAAAACCGCCACACAGGGTTTGTGGATGTAGAGAGAGTGACACAGCTCGGAGTCGGAGACGCAGTCCACTCTGCCCACCTGGACATAGAAAGACAGCCTGTCAGGAGGAAAACAGGCATAGACGTTGAGTAGAACAGATTCTACTGAGGGTACCTGTATGTGGTCATTCCGCAGAAATGCTTGGAGCTTCTTGTACTCATTTGAGGCGGAACTTCTGTCCCCAAACGTGAAGCTGATCAGCCAGCGGTGACGGGCCAGTTTCTCCTGCATGATAACGTTTTCAAATATGTGTTTTTAACTATCCAGGACACAATCTAGAGGTTTGATCTCTGTAAATACCTCAAAGCTCTCTGCAGTCAGCAGCTTCAGACCTGGGAGATGGTTCAGGACCTGGTTGTAAATCTCTTTACTGTCCAGAGTCTTGATCCACTGAAGCACATGAACAGAGTCAGAGCTGCGGCTGCACAAAGAACATTTTCCCATGTGGCTCCTATGTCTCACCAGTACACTGCCTTCTTTATCCAGAGAGCTTCCAGGGGGGAAAAAGGCTGTCGCTCCACTCGACACCTAAAGCAGGAGGACTGATGTAAAACTAGCAATGCACCGAAACTCTTCTGAAACTTATGAACAAGCAGGAAGATTAATGGGAAAAATAGAAAGACATCTGACGTAAAAGCAAAGAAGAAACGGTTTGCAGATGATGGTGTGGTTTATCTGACCAATTAGCAAAGCATAAACTTATCTCTGAACAACTAATGTACACAAAAAATCAAATATTCCTCAAAGGAAACGAGTGTCTGACAGTTACCTGGAAGCTGTCACAGAGCTGTGGCTGTACGGTGCAGTCTATCCATCCCACCTTCACCAGACCTTCCTTCATGCAGACAGAAACACATCAAGACCACTAGATCAGAAAGCTTTCACAATCTACAGAATCTTGATGATTTCAGACCTTTGGTCACATCTGTTCATGATCTGGAGGAAAACACAAAAATCATAGTTTCTGGACAGATGTTTAGTTTCTCCTTCAAGACCGTCTTTGACACATTGTTGTAAACTAGCAGAAGATAAATTAGGCAAGGCTTGTTCGAAGTCAGGGGTGTCAAACTCAATCACACAAGGGGCCAAAATCCAAAGCACAACTTAGGTTGCGGACCGAACAGGATAAACATTTATTGAACACTCTAAAAGTACATTTTTAAAACTTTAAAACCATAACTTTTTAACATAATTATAACTAGATATATAGCATTAACTATGATAATGCTAGTGGGAATGCTGTAAGCTGAATCTGGTCACTGAGGATGCTAGAGCTAATAGCTGAAGATGCTGAAATTGAAAGATAAAAACACTGAAGCTGATAGCTGAAAATGCTAAAGTTGATAACTGAAAACGCTGACGCTCATAACCAGCTAAAATATTAGCTAAAAGCCAAATTAGCCTAAAACTTCAGTTACCCAAAACAGCTAGTATGTAAATTCCAAAATAGTCCAAAAAGTTAGCAGAACAACAATTTTTAAAACTTTAAAACTGTAACTTTTAACATAATTATGAATACTAAAAAGCAAGAATATTATTCCAGAATAAATCAACTTAAATCTACTCTCAAAGGGGCCCTACTATCAATTCTACTTTTTGAGGTTTTAAATGTATTTTACTGTTCACTCCTCACTATAAAGAACCTCAAAGTGGGATTTTGATCCGTTCATGCATTTAAGAATAATACTTTTAAAACCTGCACAGTCTGCAGCAGCCCCTCCCATACCCACGAAAACGAGCGGTTGGAAACGTGCTGACGTAAGATCGATGACAACAGCTCCCTCCAGGAAGAGTGCATTGGTGGCTCCACCCCCAGACTAACACAACCCTCAATTTATCCCCTTGTGAAGTGATGATCAGCAAAAAAACTTTCATTTTAGATGCAGAATACCGTATATCTTCCAGTTTTGTCCTGTCTTCAATAAATTCCAGCTCAGTTACTTTAGACGCGCTGTTTCTTTAAGACAACCCCCCCTCCCCCAACCCCCGGTCCGGCACAGAAGCCGAGTGTGTTTGTGTTGTGAAGCAGTGTAAAGATGGACAGGAGATATATCGTAATGCATCCATCTTTGAAGAAGTCTGGATTATTTTCGTGGGAGAAACACAGACATGGTGCCACAAACTCTAGGATGACGTCATGAAGTGGACAGCACCAACACGCAGCGGCAGGCGGAGCTTCAGGTATCGAGCCGTTTAACCTCTGGGTAAAAACTCAGGGAATATAACTAATATTTAATAAATAATTCATTTTTTAGTACTCCAAAGGTAATATATGATCTTATATATAGATATAGTTCACTCTGATAGGCTTAAGAAAATCATGTTAGGGTCCCTGTAAAGAAAAAATATTTTGACTAAATTATACAAGTTACAAATTAGGGTAAGATAACATCTGGCTGTTAATAGCAATGAAATGATCTGGAGGGCCGGATAGAATTACCCGGGGGGACAGATCCAGCCCCCAGACCTTGACTTTGTCATGCGTTCTAATTCCTCAGTTCTTTATTCCAGTTCTTTCTCTTACTAACAGCAACTGGTTCTTTTACTGAGTGTGGTTCTGCTGTAGCCCTCTCTCTGTTCATTCATTCATTTGGGAGGCAGTTCCTCCTCTTCATACTGTGGCATCTCCAAAATGCTTTAGTGCAATCTGTTGATTGTTGAGGCCATCGTTATAGTTATAATAGTTTGGCTATAATGGGATCATCTGGATCGACTTTGGATTGACTTCTTGGAACAAAACTGGAGGGAAGATTTCTCACCAACATTCCTGCCAGCTTCTGTCTCGTTCTTGGCTCCAGACAATCTGAGAAACAAACAAACCAAGAACTCAAAAAAAACCAAACTTATTTCATGTTAATCCTCATTTTTGGTTAACAAGTGTGGGTGCATGTAGTGTATTTTTCACCAAAACAACAACTGTAAGGTAAACGTGACACCGCGTAAGCACAGAAGTTTTCCACTGAGAGCAGCAAACAGTTTGTGGAACGTCATTTACCTCCGGTGTCGGAGCAGAAGGTGATCAGCCATCCCAGCCCTGACGAAAACGCGTTCTCAATCTCACTGAAGACGTTCCCTGAAAAGGTGTAGGTTTAGTCACAAACACTTCATCACAAAGAAAAGGAAAAGCAGTGGATTTCAGCAGAGGTCGTAAGAGTGACAGTCGAATCTCACCCTGCCAGAGCTGAGTGATGGTGGTGGTGAGGAACTGCATGGCAAAACCAACCAGGTTGTCTTTGGTGCGCTCTCCATTAAACTTCTCTGGTCTCTGCAGAAGCAAAAGTTGTTGCTGATAATTCATGACAGAAGAAAACCCATGTAGGAACCAAATGCTTAACTCCAGCTGCAAAATCCAGTTTAAAAATTCAGGGAAATGTGGTTTATAGGCTAGAACTTCTCAGTCTTGGCTAGGAGAAAGAGAGGAACCACTTTAGAGACCCAATAGTGTTGGGTTTCTTGTGGTGGAAACACCCTGTAATGTTCATGAGACTGGATGAAAAAACAGATTATCAGCAGTAAATGCTGTAAACTAGTGCTGCCACAAACGATTATTTTAATAGTTGACTAATCACTGATTATTTTTTCCAATAAGTTGATAATCAGGTCATGCGCAAACTGTATGTAAAGCACATATCTTCACCATCCTTTGGTTTAAACTAACTAAAAAACTAGAAATATAGCATTACCTGCAATAATCCTAGTGAGAATATTGTTAGCTGAATGTGGCAGCTAAAGATGGTAGTGCTGATAGCGAAAGATGCAGAAATTGATGGCTAAAAACGCTAAAGTTGATAGCTGAAATCGCTAAAGCTAATAGCTGAAAACGCTAAGCTGATAGCCAGCTAAAATATTGGCTAAATGCCCAATTAGCCTAAAAATGGAAAAAAAAATCCTAATTTAGCCAAAATAGCAAGCATGTAGCTGAACTAGACTCCAAATTAGCCTAAAAAAAATCCTAAATTAGCGAAAATAGTTGGTATGTAGCTGAAATATTAGCCAAACTCCAAATTAGCCTTAAAAACTAAAAAAAATACTAAATTAGCCATTATAGCTAACATGCAGCTGAAATATAAGCTAAACTCAAAATTAGCCTAAAAAGATGGAAAAAACCTAAATTAGCCAAAATAGCTAGCATGAAGCTGAAATATTAGCTGAAAAATATTTAATAAATGCTAAAGTAGTCAAAAAAGCTCGCATCATGCCATTATAACTTTCAACTTTACCACACTTCCACTCTATATAATATAAAGTAACGACTAATCAACTATTAAATTAGTCTATTATTAATTTAATAGTCGTTTAGTTGCCGATTAGTTAGTAGCCCTACTGTAAACAGACTCTGATTTCATAGAAAACTCAGGAATAGATGATTCATAAATCGGCTGAACCATGCTGACACTAGGGTTGGGTATTGGCAAAAGTCTAGTGGTACAATACATATCCTGTCTATTTCACAATACAATACATATCCTGATATGTGTTTCACGATACGCCGGACCCTTCTAAACATCTGCAGATCATAGGGCCGGCGGGCCGATCAAGCCTCGCCGGCTTGTGGGCGTTTAGAAGGGTCTCACGCTGCAATCGCTGCGGGCCGCCATCGACTTTTATACAGTCAATTCACGAAGTTCTGACCGGCAAACGCAGCGATTGTAGGCAGCATCAGCCCGCTATGATCTGTGGGTGTTCATGGAAACAATAATCTACAAAAAAAACATGGACAGAAAACTAAGATAACCCTCCACGGATAACTCACTTTCTACACCACATATTATGGGAAAACTGAAGCGACACAATGGAGGAAGTAAGTATTCAATCTTATGCTGACTCTGTTGGGTTGCCCACTTCAAAAAAAACTGACTGATCCTCATTTTATTTATTTGAACGGGGACAGTGCACATTAACGAACATTTCTGTAAAATCTTGGCTCCAAACTTTAACTCTGGTCTCTGGAAAAGTTTTAGGTTCGCCAACAACAAACTTAAAATCAACAACAAGTCAGTAAGAGTGAGAAAGCTGAAACACTCATAAGTCCGGTCCAGACTAGAATGGTACACTCAGCGGAAACAAAGTATTTGTAACTTTGAGAAGGCTGTGTGGACAGACCCACCTGTCCCGCTCTGTAAATGTAGAGGCTCGGGTAGCTGGTGACGCCTCGCCTCCTGCAGAGGTGGTTGTTGTCTCCGCAGTTCACTGCCCCGATCCGGATCACTCCATCCATCTCTTTGGCAAATTCCCTCCACTGGGACACAAGCAAAGGTTTGATGGGTTCAGCAAAGAAAGGAAAAATATATTTTAATAAGCTAGCAACAATGAAGGAAAAGCTTTTATCTGGCCTGGTGGAATGTAATTAAACAAAAGATAAGGAATCTTTCTTAAATTAATCTAGTGGACTTTCAACAAGCTCACTCCTGATTGGCAAGATTTGTTGCCCTAGAAATGATGACGCAGACCAATCACTGTTTCACTAACGACGTCTGGCTCCAACATGGTGGTTTCCAAATGCCAAAGAAAAACAAGGCAACTAAATTGACTTTATTTGGTCGGAGCTGGAAGTTAACAATTTTGGTGACATCACACTCACTTAGTCCAGTTCTCCTATACAGTCAATGGCCATGTGTTTGTATACACGCATATGTGTGTGTGTGATCAGTCTGACTACTTTTCTGACTTGTTTCATGGCTGGTTTCCCTGCAGCTCTTTCCACTTGTTCTCTAAACTTTTGTATTGTATATATAACGACAATAAAATGAATCTGATTCTAACTGAACAGACGAGATGTGAGTCACAGTGATGAAGATATTTATGGAGAGAAAATAGACTCACTCCGATTTGTGCGTGTGTATTCTTGATTTGTAATTCATATAACACATTTTGTGCGAAAGAAAAAAAATTTACAAAATTTAAAAAAATACAAAATGCTATTTACACATGCACAAATTAAAATTACAACAGCTTGAAACTAATAACACACAAATATCTTTTAAAAAATTCGCACAAATCACCTCTTAAGCACAAACAACACATACATAATTTTAATTTGTGCATGTGTAAATTGTGTTTTGTATTTTTTTTTTAATTTTGTCATTGTTTTCATTTTGCACAAAATGTATTATATGAGTTATAAATTAAGAATTACGCATGCACAAATCCAAAGTTATGCACATATCAAGAATTACGCATGCAGGACTCAAGAATTACGCGCGCACAGATCAGAGTGAGTCTATTTTCTCTCCATAGATGTTTCCCTACAAGATTGGATCTATGTTTTAGGTGTGTTTTTTTCATATTTCAGAGTATTGTGTTACCGTAGGAGCCAGCTGGTGACAGTGTGAGCACCGTGGAAAGTAGAAGTTGACGAACCAGAGTTCTCCAGAGTTCACTGCTGCCTCTGAAACAAACACACTCCAGCTTAATGCCAACAGTCAGTCTGGAGAGAGGCCTTCAGATAAAAATCAAGTTTTACCATTGAGTGTAGTCTTATACAATCAACATTTTTGCTAAGGGAAACTAGAGAGTGAAAATCCCAGAAACTTAAAAAAAAAAACAATAACAAATATCAACATATCATACATTAAAATTTTTAAACAGTTTAAACTCAAAATGTTTTTTTTTTTTATTTACACTCTTGATTTTCATTGATGCAAATATTCAGCTCCAAACCTTTCTTAATTCAGCTTCTACTTGAAAGCAAAACGTCTTTTTTATTGATGGGAATATGAGTCAAGGGGTTAATTCACCTTTTTCTATTTTTACTTTATCACTTTGTTTTATGATTCAATTCTAGCCTCGTTCAAAACACTGAAAAAAAACCATGTTGTCATTGCAGTTTGGTTGAGTTTCATGTGAATCTCTGAGTTTTTGCTAGAAGTCAGATTTAGAATGACCTTACCAAAGTCTCCACTGTCCAGTGTGATAATTTCCAGATCGTCATCATAGATACCTGTCAAAAGATTACAACTTTAAACACCTTGTTGGGGTTAGGACACAAACTTCTACACATTTCAAAGAGTTGAACCAACAAACAGTAATGGAGTATTTGGACAGAGGAAGCTCACCAAAGTCGTATCTGTAATAGTTCCAGCTCTCGTAGCGTCCTCCCTGCTGCTCATCCAGACCTTTTTCTCCATATTTATCATACTTTTTCCTCAGATCTTCATCCTTTAGAACTTCATAAGCACGATTCACCTTCAGGAACTTCTCGTGAGCTGATGGGTCACCCTGAGAATAATCAGTCAGTTTGAGAAGGTTTTTCTGAGGGAGGACAGCTTTTATTTTGAAAAGAAAATAAAAGTTCCTGTGCAATACTTCTGGCTCAGACCTAGAGCTACACAATAGAAGGAAAACTGGGATGAAAATATCTATAGCGATACAGAAAAAAACTAAAACCAACTAAAAGATCATTTCACTACAACAGCTCTGTTTAAATAAAACTTCAATTTTACTGCAAATAACTCATGTCTATATGGAAGGCTAACATCTAACTATTTGATTTGTTAAATAATTGTTAAATAATTTGTTAAATTTTGTGACCCAGGGGTGACAAACACAATCACAAAAGGGACCAAACTCCAAAACACACCTTAGGTCGTGGGCCAGACAGGATAAACATTTAATGGACACACTAAAAGTAAATTCTTACAACTTTAAAACTGTAACTTTTTAACATAATTATGAACTAGATATACAGTATAGCATCATCTGCGACACTGCTCGCGTGAATGTTGCATTTGGCTGCTGAAGATGCTGAAATTGATAGCTAAAAACACTGAAGCTGATAGTTGAAAATGCTCAAGTTGATAACTGTAAATGCTAAAGCTAATAGCTAGCTAAAATATTAGCTAAATGCCAAATTAACCTAAAAAACAAACAAAAAAAAATGTAGGTGAGCCAAAACAGCTAGCATGTAGCTGGAAAACAGCTAAACTTCAAAATAGCATAAAAAACTGAAAAAAAAAAACTAAATTAGCCAAAACAGCTAAAACAGCTAGCATGTAAATTAAATATTAGCTAAACTCCAAAATAGCCTAAAAAAAAAATTGCAGTAAATGCCAAAATATTTCAAAAATCTAGCAAAATGTCAATTTTTCAAACTTTAAAACCATAACTTTTTAACATAAATATGAATAATAAAAAGGCAGAAATATTATTCTAGAATAAATCAACTTAAACAATAAATAACTTTCAATATATTACTCTCTATAAAAATATATTTTGTCAAAATTATACAAGTTAAACATAAGATAACATCGGGCCATTAATTACAATAAAATAAAATGATCTGGAGGGCCGGATCCGGCCCCCGGTTAGTAAACATTTAAAGCAACCATTCATCTCATTGCCTTTTGTGATGCATGTATTGCGATGACGATGAATGTGCGATTTATTGTGCAGGCCTGTCCCAAACTGTTGGCCTTACCGGGTTTTTGTCGGGGTGCATGGTGAGAGCCAGCTTCTTGAACGCTTGCCGGATCTCTCTGGTGGTGGCGTCTCTGCTGATCCCCAGCAGGTCGTAGTAGTCCGACGCTGCTTCAGCAGACGCCGCGGCCAGCAGGAGGGCGAGGAGCAGCAGCGTGAGCCGCACCAGGAGGACAGGCTGCGGGACCCCGAGGCCCGACCGGTTCTTCATCACCACGTCTCCACTTACACAACCTGAGAGAGAAAGACCAAAAGAGTTTTAGCTGTTCACCTGCTGAGCCCTGAAGGCATCACGACCTTCAACAAAGAGAGAGCACATCCTGCCACATCAGGAAAACTTTATGACTGCTAACCTCTTGTTTGAGTAAGAACCTGTTTGCAAAAGAGGACTGTGTGCATTCCTGCAATGCGTGTGAGAAACTGCTCATCTGTGTTTACTGAGATATTAACTTCAAGTCTATACCCCAACTATATTCTTATATGTTTTAGAATCATTCCCAGAGCATCAGGACTTCATTAGAAATTCACCTCTGAGTTGTGGGTGGGACTGTTGGTGCGGAAATTATCCTCCGATTATTTCCCATCAGCTCTTTGTTTACACTCTCTTCTGCTAACTTACAGCTCCAAGCTAACATTAGCATAGCACACAAAAACCAACATGAGGGAATCCAGTTGTACAGTTTTTATCCAGATTCCAGCTCAGAGAAGGAAAATAAAGACGTTCATGGATCTATTTGTTTGCTAGTGGATCCATCGGAATGGAGCTTGGCAGTTGCTGTGTCATAAACCCAAGCTTTTTCATCCATCACAGTTTGAATTCAAAAATATTCAGAAAAGTTATTTAATCTCAAATTCTTTTATAAATGTTCATTATGGGTGCCACAATTAATCAACAACTAATCGACAATTAAAATAGTCATCGACTAATTTAATAGTCGATAAGTTGTTACTTTGTATTATATGGAATCAGAGTGTAGTAAAGATGAGAGTTATATTAGTCTTATTCTAGCTTTTTGGACTATTTTTGAATTTAAGATTTTTTGGGCTATTTTGGAGTTTAGCTGATATTTCAGCTACATGCTAGCTGTTTTGGCTTACACTTTTTTTCTGTTTTTAGTCTTATATGGCATTTAACTAATATTTTGGCAGGCCATCAGCTTTAGCGTTTTCAGCTATCAACTTGAGCGCTTTCAGCTATCAATTTCAGGATCTTCAGCTATCAGCTTCAGTGTTTTCAGCTATCAACTTGAGTGTGTTCAGCTATCAATTTCAGCATCTTCAGCTATCAGCTTCAGTGTTTTCAGCTATCAACTTGAGCGTTTTCAGCTATCAATTTCAGGATCTTCAGCTATCAGCTTCAGTGTTTTCAGCTATCAACTTGAGTGTGTTCAGCTATCAATTTCAGCATCTTCAGCTATCAGCTTCAGTGTTTTCAGCTATCAATTTCAGCATCTTCAGCTATCAGCTTCAGTGTTTTCAGCTATCAAATTGAATGTGTTCAGCTATCAATATCAGCATCTTCAGCTATCAACTTGAGTGTGTTCAGTTATCAATTTCAGCATCTTCAGCTATCAGCTTCAGTGTGTTCAGCTATCAATTTCAGCATCTTCAGCTATCAGCTTCAGTGTTTTCAGCTATCAACTTGAGTGTGTTCAGTTATCAATTTCAGCATCTTCAGCTATCAGCTTCAGTGTGTTCAGCTATCAATTTCAGCATCTTCAGCTATCAGCTTCAGTGTTTTCAGCTATCAACTTGAGTGTGTTCAGCTATCAATTTCAGGATCTTCAGCTATCAGCATCAGTGTTTTCAGCTATCAACCTGAGCGTTTTCAGCTATCAATTTCAGCATCTTTAGCTATCAGCTTCAGTGTTTTCAGCTATCAATTTCAGCATCTTCAGCTATCAGCTTCAGTGTTTTCAGCTATCAATTTCAGCATCTTCAGCTATCAGCTTCAGTGTTGTCAGCTATCAGCTTCAGTGTTTTCAGCTATCAATTTCAGCATCTTCAGCTATCAGCTTCAGTGTTTTCAGCTTTCAACCTGAGCGTTTTCAGCTATCAATTTCAGCATCTTCAGCTATCAGCTTCAGTGTTGTCAGCTATCAGCTTCAGTGTTTTCAGCTATCAACTTGAGCGCTTTCAGCTATCAATTTCAGCATCTTCAGCTATCAGCTTCAGTGTTTTCAGCTTTCAACCTGAGCGTTTTCAGCTATCAATTTCAGCATCTTCATCTATCAGCACTAGCATCTTCAGCATCCAAATTCAGCTTACAGCATTCATACTAGCATTATCACAGGTAATGCTATAAATCTAGTTTTTAGTTAGTTTAAAGCTACTGATGGTGAAGTTGTGTGATTTACATCCACTTTGCGAATGACCCGATTAGTCGACTAATCAGAAAAAATAATCTTTGATTAGTTGACTAAAAATAATCATTTGTGGCAGAACTACTGTCCATTATGAAAAAAACGCCAAAAGCATGTTGAAAACATCAGCAGTATCTTCAGTCGTCTCCACACAGCTGCTTTAATCCTATCCATTCCTTTAGACCACGAATAATAACTAGCAAAGTATTAGATTATAAACACAGTAACACTGGGCTAAAACATATCCCTGCCTATAGAAACTGCTGTTTATACAGGACATTTTTATTATGCTTCACAACTTATGTAGACTTTTATTTTGGAGGTGAGCTGAGTAGCTTCCATAGCAATCCCCTGCAAGAGGATAGGGAGGAAAAAACCTTCATACACCTTTCTTTTTACTATTAATCCAAGGACATCAAATGTCAACATTCTATGGAATACAATTAAGTGTTCTGTTTTTTGACTTTTTGACTATCAAATGTTCAAGACTACTGATGCCCTTCAAAATGTTGATTGAAAACATTCTGAAGGCGTCTGTTTTATCAGGCACTGATATGTTTTTGACATATTTTGATTACAGCAGCATCTCCACTGTCCTCTTTCTACATTCATCAAAGCGCTCCGTATCAGTTAGAAAACCAAAACACAGAAGAAGTTAACCTTCTAAGACAAGTGATGGATGTCACCTCATTCAGGAACCTCTGATTATCCTGTCAGTCTCTAAAAATCAAATAAATTCAGAAAACACATAAAAATGAGGAATTATTGGTGTGGGATTTTCATCTAATTTGATTAGTTATTAGTGATAAAATGTTTTTGACAAACCTAACACATGTAGAAAACGTTGTCTAATAATTAAACAGTTTACCTCCATGTTAAAAACTGCTGATTCACCACAAAAGTTAGAATAAATCACACCAGAAGAAAGAAAAAAAGATAGAAAAAAATGACAGAAAAATACAAAAAAAGGGGAAAAAATGTGATATTTGTCATTGTTCATCTAAGCAAAGATGCAGATTTCCTGTTGGTTGATGCTGAAAAGTCCTTTCAAAAACTTATAATATGAATCATAGTTTTCTCAACTGATAATCTGCAGTTTGAAATAATCTAAAATTTGTATTTTCTCATTGTTGGACCAGAAAGAATGTGCAAGAAAAAAAAGATCTAATGCACAACTTCACCTGGTCGGCATCATTAGCTGTATGTCTGTGTCTATCTGGATTAGCTACTTCCGTCTTTGTCTTTCAAAATAAAAGACCTGGGGTTTCCCGAGATTGAGCTGACAAATGACTCAATTAATAAGAATAAGAAAAAGAACAACAATGTATTTAATGACTTTACATACACTCCTCATTAAAAAGTCCAACACTAATCATCTTGTGATCCATTTATAAAGTTTTCCAAATGGTCTATTAATTATGATTGCACAGTTTTTCTAAACTAAAAAAACTTGTGGTGAAAAAAAAAAAAAAAAAGAATGTGTGCAAAATCTGAGCTATCCATTCATGCAGTTTTTATCCAGATTCCAGCTCAGACGAGGAAAGCAAAGACGTACATGGATCTATTTGTCTGCAAGTAGATCATCAGAAAGGAGAGGAGGAATGTTGTGTTCACTTGAAAGCTACAAGAATTTTAAAAGTGTATTTTTTGGCTGCTCCTGATTCATAATGATTTGACAAGTCCAGTAAAAAATACACAGTGGATGTTTAAAATTTAATTACATCAATGATCTTAAGGATTCTCAATAACCTGAATCTACGATTGTATGGTATAAACAATTCTGCAACATTCAGAGAAATTGAGCTTTTGAGCTCTTGACAGCGCGATTACTCATTGGCAGGGGTGCAACAATTAATTGACATAATGGATTAACCGATTTCTGTTTCAACAATCCAACCAGATGGATCTGTCTGAAGTGAGTTGTTAATCATATTGACCAAATCATTTCAAAATTGAATACATAAATCTTACTTTATTATTAATAATTATTAATACAATGACCATCACAGGGGACAACACACATGTGATGCAGCAAAAACTGATCAACTATCATCACACTCCAAAGTGTGGAAACGTTTTGAATTCATCAAAGATGTGACCATACAGTGCGGCAAAACGTTCTGATAATTTGTATTATTTTGATGTGGAAAAACAACAGTGGACTGAACTTTAGGAAATTAAAATGTGAATGAATTTGACATTAATTCTGATAAACAACTCATATTAATTTAAATTGTTGTTATTAATAAATTGGCAGCTAAGAATATTTGTTATCTTGCTCCTTTTTGGCTTTTTGTATTTTAAGCTCTGTTTAGAACTTGTTATTGTCCAGCTTTCACAAATGTAGAGTCTAAATTGCTGGAGAATGTATGTATGAAGTTGAAATCAGTAGCTTTGATTTACATGGGCTTTTACATTGAAACCGGAAGCCTTAGATTGATGGGCGTGTTTGCGATGAACTTGAAAATCAATAGACACATTTTTATGACGTAATTCGTTGCGTTTTTGTTTTGTTAAAATCAACAACTTCCACAAGAACCCGATGTATATGGAGAGCGAGGACATTTTAGCTGTAACAAACAGATTCCAAGACGTGTTTGCTTCTCAGAATGTATTAATTAACTCATATACCACTTATATACATACCAATAAATGCCCCCAAAAAGTGCGCATATGTCTTGTAGACGTAAATCATTCATAGCAGGATTTTTATCACTTATTTATGTTAATTTGCTTTAAGCTTAAGGTATGTGACTGTGCTCTCATATTAAGGTCTCGAACTCAGAGTTTTTCATTAAAAAATAACATTTTTGTGTTGAGTAACTAGCAATTACTGTTCAACTCTGAGGACCTGAACGCATCTTGTGAATGACGTCATGTACAAGCGCCTGCAGCGAGCGGCAGTCCTTTAGCATGAGCTCACTGCAGAGGTCCGTGAAAAGCAGCTGAAGAAGTGGGTTTGTGGAAGCAAACAAGTTCATCGATTGAACCTGAACCTTTATTGTATCGTTTTATTTGGTGTAGGAAGACATAGTTATCGGAACAGTGAACTATAGAAGATAAATAGTTCAGCTACCCGGTTTTCTTTCCTCCATCGTCACTTCCTACGTTTGAAAGTCGCGGCCAAAGGAGAAGCTCAAATGGAACTGCAAGGTAGACCGACTTTCAAATGCATGAATCTGTTTTTACCGGGGAAATGTGTAAGCATTTTTAGGAGAATTGGGTATTCTGTAAGAACAGTAACTTTATCTACTTCCTCTGGCTGCTTCTAACGACGTTTATTTTTCTCTAACTTACACAGTCCCACTTGCTCATCATCTGCTCAACCCTGTTAGTTAAAATAACAACAAAAAAACTCCCCTTTTTTAAATGTTCATATTAATGCAGACATTTGGTCTTTACAGCTATAATGTGGCTTCCTTGGACAGTTTAATGTACATGTGTCAGGGGAAAGTTACAGTTTTGTAGTTTTAAAAAGGGCATTCTGGCAGCTTTTTTTTTTTTTTTTTTTTTTTTTTTGACGATTTGGAGTTTAGCTAATGTTTCAACTACATGTTAGCTGTTTTGGCCAATTTGAGCTCTCTCAGTTTTTTTTTTTTTTTTTTTTTTTTAGCTATTTTAAAGTTTAACTTCTTTTTTCAGCTACCTGTTAGCTGTTTTGGCTAATTTTAGCTTTTTTCAGGTTTTATTTTTTTGTTTTGTTTTGTTTTTTGGCTATTTTTTCAGCTACCCACTAGCTGTTTTTGGCTAACCTAGGTTGCAGTTGTTGTTTTTTTTGTTTTATGTTTTAAAGGCAAATTTGGCCTTTCATTAATTTTTTTAGCTGGCTATCAGCTTCAGCGTTTTCAGCTATGAGCTTCAGTGGTTTCAGCTATAAGCTTCAGCATTTTTAACTATCAATTTCAGCATTTTCATCTATCAGCACAAGCATCTTCAGCGCCCAAATTCAGCTTACAGAATTCACACTAGAATTATCCAAGATAATGCTATAAATCTAGTTTATAATTATGTTAAAAAAGTCACGTTTTTTTTTTTTCTTTAGTTATGGTTTTAAAGTTTTAAAAATTGAGGTTTAGAGTGTTCAATAAATGTTTATCCTGTTCATCCTGGGATCTAAAGTGTGTTTTGGAATTTGTCCCCTTGCGTGATGGAGTTTGACACCCCTGCTTTAATGGATGGTTCTGGGGTTTGATCAAACAACTTTAAATTCAGTTCTGTTTCATCCCTCCTGACCACCAGAGGCAGTGCTTCCAGTACTGAATGATCCTTCTTGCGCACACGTACTTTGAGAATTAATTGACATCACCTGTGACCTCCTGCTGACCCTCATGTGAGGCTATAGAGCACATGTGTCAAAGTCAAGGCCCGGGGGCCGGATCCGGCCCTCCGGGTAATTCTATCCGGCCCTCCAGATCATTTTATTTCATTGTTATTAATGGCCCGATGTTATCTTTCGCCTATTTTTTTCTTGTTTAATTTCAACAAAATGTATTTTCTGGAGGGTAAAATATTGAAAGTTATTTAAGGCTTAACTTAATTTATTCTGGAATAATATTGCTGCCTTTTATTATTCATAATTATGTTAAAAAGTTACAATTCTAAAAATTGGAATCCTAGTTTTATGGACTATTTTGGCATTTACTAAGAATTTTTAGGCTATTTTTGGAGTTTAGCTAATATTTCAGCTACATGCTAGCTGTTTTGATTGACTTAAGTTTTTTTTCTTTTAGTTTTTTCGGCTAATTTGTCAGCTAGCTAATATTTTATCTGTCTCTCAGCTTTAGCGTTTTCAGCTATTAGCTTGAGTGTTTTTAAATATCAATTTCAGCAACTTCACTATCAGCACTAGCATCTTCAGCGGCCAAATTCAGTTTACAGCATTCACACTCGCATCACCACATGCTACATATCTAGTTCATAACTATGTTAAAAGTTACATTTTTTAAGTTTTAATAAATTAGTTTTAGAGTGTTCAATAAATGTTTATCCTGTTCGGCCCGCGACCTAACGTGTGTTTTGGATTTTGGCCCCTTGTGTGATTGAGTTTGACACCCCTGCTATAGAGTCACATGGCACCAGAGGCGCGGTCACAACGCTTCACGTGAAAACGCAAGGAACCCGATTGACCAGGAAATCTGGCATTCATCCGGGATTCATAGAACCGTAGTTACATGCGTAACTTTCGTTTTTTCCTATCCAAAAGAATTAATTTTTTTAAGGTTAATGTTGACAGCAACAATCCTAAAGCAAAAACACACTCGAATAAATGAGGACACATACGTTTCATGAGCCCTGAATATTCAGTCTAAAGTTTTGTTGTTTTTTGTCTTTTCTTTTAGCTTAGATGAATTTTTGATCAAGATTTTCATTTTCAGTCCAATTTAAAGCAACACGTGACAAACCAAAAGGCTGAAAAATGTCACTTGTGACTTTCATTACAAACTGTGTCAACCAACTCCGTAACCTTGTGGTAGAGTCCACCCTGAGACTGGAAGGTTGCGAGTTCAAACCCACAGGACCCAAAACCTCATTTCTTGACACTTGGCATTAAAGGGTTGGAGTGGGCGGGGCTAAACTTCCAAAGTGTTCTCGGGCGCGGCTGTGTCTGCAGCTCACCGCCCCTCAAGGCAATTGATCAAACGTGGAGAACAAATTCCTTACACTTCATTAGCTGTGTGACAGCTGATAGAAGTTTAATCAAACGTTAAATTAGAAGTGTCTGGTCCCAGTTCTTGGGGGTGGGTGTCCAGATTGCTGATGACCTGAATCAGGTGTGCTCCACCTGTGAAAGGCTTCAAAGGCAGGAGTAGATGGGAAGCACTATAGACTGCTTTGGACCTCATCCTTGGTGTTTACTCTTTATTATTTTGGTTATTTTATCTGATTGCTCATCTTTGTTCCTTACCGGGCCTAAAAGACGATTAGAGTAAGAAGACTTATAAAAAGCTGCTGGTATGAGGCTATTGGTCCATTCTCAAGCGGAGCATGAACCTTGTCTGTTTCAGTGGGTACTGAACCGATGAGCCTGGGCTCTCCCACTTCTCCCAAACCGACCTCCGGGGCTCAGTTTCTGCCCGGTTTCCTGTTGGGCGACCTCCCCGCCCCTGCCAGCCCGCAGCCTCGCTCCTTCAGCCTGTCCAGCCCCATCTCGGAGAGCAAAAGCGCCCACCGAGGTGAGCGGGAGGACACATCCGCCGCCTCGTCTGTGGCGGCCGCGCGGTCATGTGCTCTGTTTGTCCTGGGACTGTGCTTGCAGGAGGATCGGGCGGCGTCGGCTCAGCCATGCAGCCTGTTGTCCCTACGCCTAAAGACAAGAGCGGAGCTCCTCCTGTTCGTAGTATCCATGACGACCTGGTAACGGTTGGCACGCCCCTCAGTGCTCACAGGCAGGTTTGTATGCTTTAAAGTTACTCTTGCATTGCAGAATCCACCAAAAAGCTCAAGTTTTTACACATTTATGCTGGATAATTGGAGAATCAGAGTTCCATGAGATGATAGTTAGGCATCTGATGGTAAACATTTAAATCATTTGTAACCATTCATTTTTAAAATAAGGGGGAAAAGGTTTAGTTTTCAGCTGTATCATTTCAAATGATCCACATATTTGGAAACAAAACATGAATCTGACATAGTGAGGAGCTTTAATGTGCACATGAACAGACTGAACTGAAGCTTCATAAGTCAAATATAGAGAAGCTGAAGTGTTTTCTTCTCTTCAGTCTTTTCCTGTCATGCAGTCGCCCCTCTCTGGACGTCAAGCTACCACTCCCGGGACAGGTGAGCACTGAAGCAGCCATGGGTTTTTTGTTTTTAAAGTACGGCCTGAATAAAACGGCTCTTTGTGATTTAGCATGTTTTGCCTTTCTGACACATTCCTGATGTGAAGGTCGTTCAAGCAGCAGATGAAAGAATATTGAAAGGCCAGCCACTCTGGAAAAACACATTTCCTGAACTTCAAAGTAAAGTTGCACAGCGTTCTCTCGTTTATTGCATGATCCGAAATCTGTGAAGTATGATCATAGATGTTCTAAGGCTGTAATTATTAAGGACTCACTCCAATCATTTTTTATCTGTTTTCAAAGGAGTCTTTTAAATATGATTATGCTGTTTTTAGCCCAATTTTTTTTTCTAAAAAGCTTTTGGCTTTGGCTTCTTGGCAAAAATGTATAAATATATCAAAAAACGTATCGTTTTCTGTGACTTAGTTTCTCCAGAGCGGCAGGAGTTCATCAGAAATTCACCTCTGCGTTGCGGGTCTATCATCCCTCTGTTTACACGCTCTCCAGCTAGCTTACAGCCCCTCACAACCCCAATCTAAAGCAGCATTCTCACCGAACGCGATCTGGTTGCTCTGAAGCCCTAAGGAAATAATTTACTGCATAAACTCTTCCAGTTGTCGAGTAGCAGCTTCCCTGCGAGGATTCTAGAAAGAACCAACATATTTCACTAACAAACACGCCTGACCTGAACAGCAGGCCCACCGAACACATCCAGAGGTTGTGGGCGTTCCGTCCCAGCAGACTGATCCACTGTTCCGCATCACGGTGGCCCTTAAGTTACCAAGAAAAAATATTTTCATTCCAAACCCCAAGATGACTAAAGTATCAATGTGCAATTTAAATCTAACTGTAGGTTGTGAGTAGTGCTGTCATGCGATTAATTAATCGTGAGCTGTAATTAATTAATCGATTTAAATTTATCCCAATAATTGCTATATTTTATTTAAGTTTGGGAGATAGTAAGGAGTAAAGGGAAGTAAAACTAAAAGGTGGCTTTATTCAGTTTTATTATAAGACTTCCAACCTTTATTTTGTCATTACCAAGCTGTAGCTGGTCCAAAAAAAAAAAAAAAAAAAAACAACAAATCAGATCCAGAGTGTTTTAATTTGCCACATTAAAAAAATGGTAAGAACACTTTTCTGAGAAATCCAAAAAGGAAATGATTTAAATCTTGATATATCTTATTCTACAGTTTATCTCAACAGCAAGACAATAGAAAAGACATGAGGGTGATTATATAGTTTAACCTGTTCGGGTGAATTTGATCATTTTAAAGAATGGGATGAAGCAGAAAGAAATAAAGAGAATCTAAGAAGGAAGACATGAAACACCACGGAGGAATTGAACCATTTAGATTTTATCATTTTTTTATTTAAATAAACTTTTACTTCATCACTTGATCAAACAAGAGGTTAACTTTACCTCAAAAATGATGAAGCTGGTACCATAATGTGACTCACCGGGTATTAAACAGTCGGCTTTAGTAAAAAAAAAAATTAAAAATTTAACTGGACTGAAGCTGTAATAATTTATTTCATAATAAGCATTTTCTTAAATGGCCATGCAGAGCGAGATGAAATGGTCCTCCGGGTGTGAATGACACGGAAGAATCCATCCGACGGAAAAAATAACATTAACACGATTTTAAAAAATAACACAGCAAAATTGCGATTAATGCCATAGATTTGAGGACAGGATTCGTTAATAATATTTTAAAAAGATGTAATTTATCAAAAGGAAAGGATTAATTCCTTCATTTTTAAATAAAATGCATCTGATTCATGGAAAAAACAAGTCTGTAAATCCATACAAATAGTCTCAGAATGCACTTGTATTAAATATTCAACTTTACATTAAAATCTGAAATGCCTAATACATGTCGTTCAGTAATTTTCCTACGCTGTTACCAAAGCTGTCCTCTGTCTGTCCCGACACCCAGGGGTGCAGCAGGTGTGCATGTCTCCCGCTCAGGTGGATCCCTTCTACAGTCAGGGGGAGTCTCTGTCGTCCGACGACCAGCTGGACCAGACCTGGGTCACCGTGTTCGGGTACGTCGTGCTGCTGGAGGCTCATTGGACGGTTATGGCTTTCTGACTCATGGGGTGCTGGTGTGTTTTCAGCTTCCCTCCAGCCTCAGCCTCATACATCCTGCTGCAGTTCGCTCAGTACGGAAACATCCAGAAACACAAGGTGAGACGGTTTGCATCAGTTTCACTGAAGTCACGTTTACGACTTTTAAAAATAATCCGCAATCTGTGAAATCCACAAAGTAGAATAATAGATGTTTTAAGAACATTTATAAAACAATTTGAGATTAAATCTGCATTTCTGAGTATTTCTTTATTCAAATCATGATGGATCAGGAGCAGATGAAGACATTTGGTTTGAAAGAGTTTAGGTTTGTGGCGCAGCAACTTTAATGGGCGGGCCAATGCCTCACTTCCTCACTCACATCCTCGTGCAGACCAGTGAATCCATGAACGTCTTCATTTTCCTCGTCTGAGCTGGAATCTGTTGCTGTTTAGTTTGTTTTTTATTTGCTATGCTAATGTTAGCTTGGGGTTAAGAGGAGCTGAAAGCTAGAGGGAGAGAGGGCAAACAATGGGCTGATGGGAAATGAGGGGAGGCTAACTGTCACGCCAACAGTCCCGCCCACAACTCAGAGGTGAATTTCTAATGAACTCCTGCCGCTCTTCAGAAAAAGTCTTTAAAAAAAAAAAAAAAAAGACAGAATTTTTGCTAAAAACGACGCAAATATAATTGCAAGACCACTGGGAACAATTTTTCAATCGATCAGAAGATGATAAGGTTTTTGTAGTTTAAAATGGATGAAATAAACTATCCTACATCTGCTAAGTTCAGGCACAGCATTGTTTTAAATTGTGGCTCGTTTGTATTTTTTCCACCACTTTTTTTAAAATTAAATTGCAGAGATAGAGGTCCATTCAGTTCTGGACTCATTTTCCTCTCAGAGAATTTGGATATCAAAACAGAGAGAGACTGTTTGGAGTGCTGGATTTCCAGCTTCTCCATCTGAAGTCTGAATCTGTGGCGATGTGTTGACAGATGGCGTCTCCTGGTAACTGGATGCATCTCCAGTACCAGTCCAAGCTTCAGGCCAGGAAAGCTCTGTCTAAAGACGGCAAGGTGTTCGGCGACTCCATCATGGTGGGAGTGAAGCCCTGCATAGACAAGGTGAGCCGGGCCGATGGTTTCCTCTGGCCGTCACTCTCTGCCTTAGGGCTGGGTTCAGGAAATCGAATAATCTTAATAGATCAAGAATCGATCCATAGAAGGAAAGATCGATCTAAAGCAAGTCGGTCACTGGAGCCGTTCTCCTTCACGTTTTGAAACTCTTGACCCAGAGTTTCTGGAAAACCAGAAGGAGGTTTGACACCCCTGATCTAATGCATAATCCTGAAGTCAGTTAGCTTGATGCTAACGTATAATGGGATTTCCCATAGGGCGGCTAATGCTAACGCTCGGTTGGCCTAAATTAGGGGTCTGCAACCTGTGGCTCCGGAGCCACATGCGGCTCTTTTACCCCACCATCGTGGCTTTAAGAAAAGTGCTAACATTTTTAATATTAAATGAGTTAGTTGAGTTTAGCACTTTCTAATATTTGCAGCACCCTGGCATCTAGTTGTTGACTTAATGAAAGAAAATGTCACATTTGACTTCGTTTTCTTGAAATTTTAATTCCAAATCTGCTGCAGCAGGAGGAGGATTTTATTTGACACAAAGTGTATTTTAATTTGAAAGGAACTTGTATGTGCTGCTGTCAAAAGTAAAGACATTAAAGTTATTTATAGAAAAATATCACACTTTTTAATTCAGTTATTGTAAATATTTGAAAGCTACATTTTCTAAATGAATAGTTAAATACATAAAAAATAGTGTATTTTTTTTCTAAAAGATAAAGTGGGATTTGGTGGCTCTCGCTGGGTTCTGGTCTGTCAGAAACTGAACCAAATGACTCCGTTGGTGTTAAAGGTTGCAGACCCCTGGCCTAAATGAACATCTTTTATAAACTCACAGGCATGAATTTCTAAACTCCTTTAAGGACATTGTTTTCAAAGTGACCATTTGTGGTCTAAAGCAACATTTTTTACTCATTCTTTCTTCTCCTGGATTTAGGTGTAATGCTATAGCATGATCGCCACCTAGTGGCCAAACTGAAACGCCCTCCAGGAGAAGCAGATGCTTCTCCGTTTAAGAATTCATGTAACACTGTAATCTATTAGACTTAGACTTAGCTTTATTGATCCCTCTGGGACGGCACCCTTGGGGAAAATTAAGTTTTCAGCAGCTTAGAAAAGTATACACAATAAAAATAAAAATCTCAATGTACAAAGTATACACTAGAATTAGATAGAGATAAAAACATAAAATGAGCCAAGTATGTATGGCGGTATTGAATCAGTTTTAGTGTGTGATTGAGTTATTATATAGTGTTAATTATTGCACTTTATATATTTATTACACATGAGTGGATGAATGAGTTGCTGGATGGATTTGTCACCAGTCCGCCTCTACTCTACTCTCTCCTCCCCCCAGTGAAGCATTGTAGAGTGTGACAGCCTTGACAGTCTATTGGTCCTACATTCAGGTACGAGCATTCTCTCACTGAACAGGCTCTTCTGGCTGGAGATGACAGTGTACAGAGGGTAGCTGGCATTGTCCATAACGTCCAGCAGTTAACAATCTCACTATTACATTTTACATTATGTGAACTTTCTTAGATTAATATGAAAGTCTGAATCGAATAGATCCAGTCTTTGGTGAATGGATTCTGGGATTGATAGGTGATCCCCTGTCCGACTCTGTCATGTGATTGGCTGTCCCCGTCATGACTTTGTTTTCCACAGAGCGTAATGGACAGCTGTGAGGCGGTCTCCACCCCACGCTCTATTTCTTTGTCGTCCTCCGTCCTCCCCACTACGCCTCGCTCTGCGATCAGACCGCTCAGCGCCACCTACAGGGGCTCAGGCAGCGACTACCAGGTAATTCGTGGACCTGAGATGTCGTCAGCGACTCCTAAATGACACACACTCTCTGACATGTTATGACTCTTCAACACTTAACGAATGTGAGCTGCTTTTCTCTGTCGTAAGGGTACAAATCTGGTGAATCTCGCCTCAGGTTTTGTCTTTCACAGCTCTACTCAAAAATATGAAAAATTTGGTGTCTTAGAATTCCGTCTGGTTAGAAAACACAATCATTAATTTCTATCCATGATCAGTTTTTAAACTGTTTGTGTGAATAAAATAAAAAAGGAATCTCTGGTGTGAAAGGGTTGAACACATTTGAGTTTATTTGCTGATTGGCCTCTGAATCTTTTTAAGGTGGTTGAAGACCGACAGACCCCAAGGAAGGACGACAGCTTTGTTTCCAAAGCGATGGAGTACATGTTCGGCTGGTGAAACCTGCAGCCAAAGAGACAAACTGCAGTGTGTTTGTGTGTGTGTGCGTGCGAAGTGAAAGATCTTTCTGCTTTTATAATCTGTTTTTAATCTCTTTGTTGCAATAAAAACTCTTTTCTTCTCCCAGATTTTTTGCTTCATTTATGTCTATCGTTCCTAAGTTTATCGTCTTTTCTTTTGGTATAATCTGCAAAATTTGTTTGCATATCTTACAAATACTTTGAATATTTTTGATTTTAGTGCAGCACTAATTATCATTTTTGCATCTACAGTGGCAGGAAATGTAAGTTTTAAATATTTCTGTCTGAATCTTGGTAATTTAGTTCCTGATTAACCTGAGATCAGCCTCACCTGCACAGGTAAAATGCTCAGTATTTGTTAGTCATTGCGTCTGCAAGCTGAGCCTTTTAAAATGCTCTGTAATCTTCAACATGGAAACATTTGAACTGTGACAGAATGTAAAAAGAATCTAGGAAGTTATACAGATTTTTACAGGATTTATTTTTATAATGGAGTAAAATACAAGCATCTAGTCCATAAAAGTTCATTTCAATATTTTGTAATGGAACCCTGGTTTTCAGTGACGGAGGTAAAACAATTGCTTTAGGTCTTCACCAGGTTTATGCTGTAACTGCTATTTTGGTCCATTCATCCATGCAGATCTTCTCGAGAGTTGTAATGTTTTGGAACTGTTGCTGGACAACACAAACTTCAGATTCTTGTGGATTGCAGTCCAGAGACTGACCAGAACATCCAGAACCTTGAAATGTTGTTTATGGAGCCACTCCAGACATGTTTTATTCTCAATGCTCTGACAGACGAGGAAAACATCAGATTCCTGAATCGTCACATATTGATGTTTGGTTGAGGATCCCTCCTTAACAGAAATTTTTGGTGTCTCCAACTTGTCGTCTTTTATTTTATTTTATTTTTTGATGAATGTTCGTAGAATCAGGTGTCCACAACTTTTGGAATGCGGATGGGCTCTCGGGACGCGCCCAGTACTGGTAGAGGTGCCCTAACCCGGCTTTAGAAGTGGTACCAGACACAAACAGGGTCCCATTACTGGACCATGATTTATTAGGAACAGCCAGCAGGTCAAAAAATGACAAGTTGAGGACACTCAAAAGGTCAGTTTCTGACGCAAAGAAGTCCTCAACCAAATGTCGGTTTGTGGCGAGTTGGGGGTGAGAACGTGTTGTGATGGAAGGAGGTTTTTGTCCAAAATCATCATAAAATCTCCCCTCATTTGTCCTCTTTATAATGTGGATCCCTGTTGAAGAAAAGCAGCCCCTACCCATGATGTTCCCACCCCCATGCTTCACAGTAGCTTTGGTGATCCTGGGATCTGCATTCCTTCTTACCCATGAATAGAGTTTACACCAAAGAGTTCCGTTCTGGTCTCATCGGAACGGATGACATTCTCCCAATCCTCCTCTGGAGAACTTTAGACGGGTCTGGACCTGTACTGGCTGAAGAGTTCTGTCTCTCACAGTAAATGTGTATTTATGATGGAAATGGTAAAACTCTCATTTTAAGTGGAACAACAAACGGATACATTTCTTCCCAACTGTTATCAGAGCTAAATAAATATTTCTCACCTGTTGTGGTATTTTTAGAGTAAACTGTAGGATCTGTTAGTTTAATGAAATTTAACTGTTTTTGAATATTTTTTTAAAGCTCATCTGATTTTGAATTTTGATCTTGAATTGTTTAAACTATTTAAAGATGTAATCTTTAAACTCTTGATCCAACACTTAATAATTTGGGTTCCAATAGCAAGCTTTAGCAGCTGCATTTTCTTCATTTTAAAATAATTTATCATTTCTGTTTAAATAAACTGATTACACAGGAAAAGACAGATTATTGTTTTTGACTCCTGTTAAACTCTTTCCTTCATGGTTGGATTTGGAAAGGCTGTGTTGATCAAGAAAGCATCGCCCGCAGATGAAGTCACACCGAGCCAGAAGCTGTGCAGCATCAAGAACAACTGCAGATCACATTCAGGAAACACGCCTCTGATCCGGGAAATGAAACTGTTGTTAAAGAGGCACAAGCAAAGTCTTGTTATGCTGAAGGAAGCCATAAAATCCATTGAACAGAGAATCTCTGTGTGAGACTCAACATCTAACAATGTTTATAATCGTCTGGGTCATAGTTTCTGAATTCTACAAAAGAGAAAAATAAAGACGAATCGGTCTTGACTGCTTCCAGAACTTTAACGGTTACAGGGTTTGTTTGATTTGTCACTGTGATCAACATGTCTGGAGTGGGTCGATCATTCCTTTCTAATATTTATACCAAATTTCAATGATGAAAACAAATCCACAGGAAAGAGTTTCACAGGTGAACAAAAGACAGTCGTAGTCCTTCAGATTGGAAGGTAAAAAATCTAAGCAGTTTAAATGTAAAAATTATCAATAATAATTATAATCTGAACACAAGACTTGAGCAGTTTTGTCAAAGACTTTTTCATATCAGTAGTGGATTTATGGGGATTATATTAAACATCGCAGCTTGGTCACCTTCCAATGAGTCAACAATGAGGTCAGCCATCAGCGTTTGTGAGGCTATGTGTTCAGCAGTTTGAGCTCGGCTGAAACTAGGTCATGCAAAAGACCTACTTACAGCCGAGGGACAATTACTCAAAGAGCAGAAGCAAAGCTGTCTCAGAATGACTGAAATAAAAAAATGCAAATAGCAGTTCTTTGATTGGGATGGTCATTTGTCAACATTGTCTGAGATCTACTGAGTGACCCCAAATCTAGATGAACTCGAGCAAGGAAGAAGAACGGACTGTAGAATATCTGCTGAGTCATGGAGAAGACACTCAGTCAGGTTGATGATATTAAATCTAAAGGAAACTGAAAGGAGGACCTTGAATCCCTTTTTATGTTTTTTGGCCTCACGTCTGTCGACGATGGAAGGTTTAGTTCAGGCGTCTGCAACCTTCAACTCCTAAAGAATCACTTGAGTCGATTTCTCACTGACAACATTAAAGTGGGAGCCACAAAGTCTGATTTTACCCCTTAGAAAAATAAAATATTGATTGTTGTTGTGGCATAAATAAAATCTCAACATAAAGAAAAAATAACCTTTAAAAAAGGAAGTAGTTTAAAACTTTTGACAGAGGTTGACATCCTTTCAAAAATTTAAAAATCTAACTAACAAAAATTTAATCTGAGCTAATTAAGTGACCCTTAGCGTATTTTTTGGAGCATTAAAGCTTCATTAAAATCCTTTAATTTGTAAAAAAAAAAAAATAAATAAAAAATAGAAATTTTGCCAAATAATCTGATGTGTCTCAATTCTGTTTGCTAATTTCCAATTGATTTTCTTTGGTACATGTCACACAAAAATTTGTCAAAATGTTTTACTTGGACTAAAATGAAACCAGATGGATCATTGGAGCATTGTGGGTACTGTAGTCAGGAGCCATGCAGAGTGATATGTACTATACTTCAACTTTTTGAGAATGAGTTGAGTTTACTTTGCTTTTATATACTTAATTACTTAATTTTTACTTCATAAAATATTATTTTTCTTTAACCAGAGAGCCAACCATTGATAGGTCAAAGAACCACAAGTGACTCTTTGATTGCTGACTCCTGGTTTAGTGTATTTGTCAAAAATAAATAAATAAATAGTCTTGTCATTTACACAAAAACAGAATGACTGGAGGGAATATTAGAATTTGCACTGCTGTCCTGCTTTATACAGGATTGACTTGTAGTGGTTGCCAAAAACCCAAGAAAGCCTCCATTCCAAATTGTGATGGTGTGCTGCTTTATATTGAGGGTGTATAGTAACCACAACCAGGTCCAGCATTTTAAGAAACTGCAGAGGTTTGTTGTTTAAAGTAAATGATACAGAAGAACTGCTCAAAGTGGCCCTGATGTTTCTGCATCTTTTGTGCCTAAATATTGAACAACAATAACCTTTTTTCCCAACCCATATTTATAGTTCTGTTGATCAAACTCTCCTTCCACAAAGACTGTTCCCACTCACACAGGGTCACATACCTACCTTGTGCAACTGCTGAGTCACCTGTGGACAGTATCCAGGCTCAAGGGTCTTGCTCAAGGGCACACAGTCAGAGTCAATTAATACTGCTGAGTATTTATCTCATCCAAGGTTAAACCTGTCACTACAGGGACTTCAGTCACAAAGTCAACATGGCCAATCATAAGGACCTACTGATCCCTAACAGATATTATATTAATTGTTCTAAAGGGAAACAACATAAGGACATATTGCTAGTATTAGACAAAAATACTCATTAGTTAAATAGAACTTCTTATTCTGTTCTCATAAATGGAAATCTGACTCCTGACAAGTCAGAGCCTCACCAACCATGAACTGCACTCTGCAGGGGAAAGGTCAAAGAAATCAGCGGAGGATTTTTCCATCTTGAGCTTTTATTGCGCAATCTTTGCTTCAGTTGCCATTACAAAACACAAATAAAACAAATTCTCAAAGGCTACATGATTAAAAGTGTTTTCTTTAAAACAGTTTTGACAGTGTTCTCTTTCTAATTGAATCATTGCAAAGGATTGTGTTGTATAAAATGTTTTTAGATAAGATGCCTTCATTTAGAGCAGGTCTGAAACCTTCAACACTTAAGGTCAATTTCCCACTTAAAATCCCAACAGGAGCCACGAATTCTTATTCATTTTTCAGGAAAATAAGACATGTATTTGTTTTTATATTAATGTTGCTATTGTGATAACTATACAAGCAATTTTATGGAAAAATAAAATAAAGTGTTTTTTTTTTTTTAACTTTAAATTAATCATTTTTATCATTGACATTTAACTTGAGTTAAGACATCCTGTGTCAGTAGGATAATCTCAATGCAGAAAATCATTAGAATTTGCAATTGACTAAATCAGAGCTAATTCAGTGACATTTTTTTCACAAACACTTAAAATCCTTGAATTTGCTTTAAAGTTGAAAATCGGGCACTCAAAAATCTGTCAAAAAGCTTCTAATACGTAATGTCCTCAACTGTTTGTAAAGGTGTTGAATCAAGTTTATTTTTTTTACTTACCTAATTTATATATATATTATATATATTATATATATATATATATATATATATATATATATATATATAGTTTTATTTAGCTTTAACCAGAGAGCCACAATGGAGGCGTTAAAGAGACACATGTAGACCCCTGATTTAGAGTATTAATGTTTTTATACTTATAATTTTACCAAATAAATATTTGTGTGACTGTCATGGATGCTTTTGTCCATGTTAAGTCACCGGATGGACTAGTTTTAGCTCAAATTTTTTGTACACGCAGTTCTACATTGCCTGAGCAGGCTTCCTGAATGGGTTTTGGAGTCTTGAAAAAGAAAAAAAGACTGTACAAAAATGGACAAAAGCCCTTGATTTAAAGTGGCCAGTACATTAATAAACTGACCTAAACAAAACTGCCATTTAAAATTGACTTTTAGAATAGTTTTTGATAACATACACAAATGTATGGCAATTGAAAGTGCGAGTTTTCCACTTTTTTTTTGATTGACCTCAATATTGTTTTTTTTTTTCCTGTGATGGCGTGTTTGCCTGTGGGGGAAAACATCGCGAGAGTTGCTCAGAGCACCGCGTGCTTGGGGTTACGGAGGCAATATCTCGCGCTACCTGGACTTTCAGTGTCTCATTCCGCCACGGTCAGTCCTGCCGGTCGGAGTACCCGTACAGTAGCTCCGCGATAATATTTTCATTTACAAACTAATTTGAAAAGCGTATTTGAGGAAAAAAAAAACATTTTTATTTATTCAACGTTAACTCTAGCTCACAGTCGGTACGAAGTTTAAATTCGTTTAGAAAAAAGAAAAGCTAAGTTTTAGTTTAGGCTCTGCCGATAGTGCTAACAAAGAAAATCGTTTCTCTTCAGAAGTAATCCCTCGACCTTCTTTAGTTATGAGTCATGTGGTCGTTGATAATCCACACGGTCTAGATCAGCAGGTAAGCATTTTAAATTCTATATATTTACATTTTAAGACTTAATATTGCTCTGTACATTTCTATGTGGTAAAGAAAAGAGTTTCGCTGGCTCAGCTACCAAAATGGAGGTGATGTCGCTGCGGAGGGATTGTGATGGCGGAACTTCGTGTTCTTTTTTGTTCGACAACTCCGCGATCACTTCTAACTCTCTGAATTATTCACTTTTGGTGACGTTGTTTACTGTTAAATGTCCCAAAACTGTTTGGAGTTCCCTATCGTCGATTGAAACCCGTCGAAGTTGATGGAAATTTACTGGGTTAACTGTTGTTTCGTCGGCCGGCCGGCACACCGCGTCGGCTGTAATGAGGCCTCCGCAGCCTGAAACGTGGCGCAGGAAAAAATGTTGGCTGCGGGTTGTCTTTAGAACAACCTCTTTTGCTTAACCAACTCCATCCATTACTTTGACTGTTAACATTCAAGGAAACTACGTATTTTTATGCTTTAGAAGGCGACGTTAAACAATTCTATAGACATTTTTCTTAAATCAAATGGTCTAATCTGAGAGGTCGCGGCCTGTCCCCGGTTAGATAAGAACTAGATTAACGCATATTTGTGACCCACATACTTAATAAATGTGTTTATTTGTTGATTTTGGAGTTAAATCCGACTTGACGATTTTTGTTCTTGAGAAATGTATTATTTGGAGGTACTTGCTTGTGTATAATTATATTTTAAATAATAAATGTGTCACGTTAACATAAAAAATGTAAAAATCTTAATTTTATCCTAAATTTTTTGCTGAAATATTTGTTCCCTTGTTTTGTCAGCTTGCTGCCCTAGACTTAAACTCAGCTGACGGACAAGGCGGCGGAACTGGCAGTAAGTAAAGAGTACCCTTAAACCATATTATGACATTTATTTACACTTTTTGGGGAGTGATTTCAAAGTGTCATTTGGATAATATCTTCCTTTTATATGTCTAAGTACATAAGTTTAATTATTGAACTTGATTAGCTGGATAGACACATTTAACAGTTGGTGTCCTGTTCTTGCAGGGCGTTACATTCCACCTCATTTAAGGAACAAAGATGCTGCCAGAAACGGTGAGTTTTACCTCCCTGTCAGACCGCCATTGCTGGTCCGACATGTGGTCTCTTCATGAATTAATTAAAAACATCAGAGCATGGTAAAAGCAAGCACAATCGGGAGTGAGCTATTACATTGGTGAGGCTTTACACAATGTGTTTTCGGACATATTGGTCTTTACCAGTCCAACACAGAAAGGGAAGTTCATCTCGGCTTTATTTTAGCACATCTCACTTGTGCACAGAAGGCTGCCATGTCAGATGGGGTTTTAGCCCCTGTGCATGGTGGATTGCCGATTGGCTTCACACTTGAATTCACCCCAGACTGTTCATAACTAGGAGAATTGGGACAATTTGGTTGACAAATTTTCCTCTGGAGGCTGGTGGAGCGGCTCACATGTGAACATGAAGCGTGCTAGCTGTTGGCTGCTCTGATATAAAAGGGAAATTTGGAATCATGGTACTGTGTGATTACACACTTGACCTTTTTCTCGTTTTACTGTCTTCTTGTTCCACAGCAGGAAATGCTTTTTCCACTGGTAGACAGTGCGGTTATTCAGTGGCACCAGTAAATTTCTGTAAGTCCCTTCTGTCTGCTTTCGCTGAGGGCAACTTGCATTTTCAGATGCATGAAACAGCCATTTTACACACCAGCAAAGCCAGTGCGAAGGGGGGAGTGTTAGTTTAGGTCTGTCTTTAACTCTACTGAAATGCTTGCATTTGACTACAGTTGTATTAGGAAAGTGAGAATTGAAATTAAGGCTAGTTTACTCGAATTAAAATTTACAAACGTTTGGCGACTTCATTTCTGATACGCAAAAGTCTGCTTTTGACTCTGATATCTTACCTACCATGGCAGGTTGAGAGTCAGCAATGACTAATAAATATGACTGTCTGTGAGGACAGTAAGATTTGTAACTATTGTGTAAAGTCAAAAACGTGATAGAACTGCATGAGCCAGTGTCCTTGGGTGAATCTTTATAGCCTGCTTCCCTACTTTTGCTCAGGTTACCCAGGACTGGCCTCTCAGGAGCTTGCCTTTTACCATGCCTACAGTGGTGGGTGGAGAAACTAATGTGGTATACCTTGACCACTACCTGCATGTCATGTACTCCTGGGTACATTTTAGTGTTTCCAGCTGAGCACTGCGGCGTAATTGTTGTGCTCTTCTATCAGAAGTGCCACGTTAAGTCAAAGCTTGCAAAAAGACAAGATGCTTGTGGTGCATGTTTATGGTGCCTTCAAGCAGACCTTGTACCTAGCTTCTCCTTTTACTATGAATACTCCTTTTTGTTCTGACCTCACCTGCAAGAATCGCTTTCACGCCTCAGAGCTGTTTAAGGACACAACACATTTTTTTTAACCTAGATTTTTTTTTTTATTTGTGAAGCTTGTGTGTTACATGTCTGTACACTGCCTTGACATCACTACTCACACGTGCTTCCCTCGCACATTTAATGCGTATGAAGCAATACCAGACAGTTTAGTTTGTCCCTCATATCTTCATGTAATAGTCGTTTCCTCTTCTCTGGTGCCCCCCCTCCCTCGGGTGTGTTTTATTTAGCACAACCTGAAACAGCTCATCAGAAACCTGGCCATGAGTCAGTTATTTGACTCGGGTGTGTCAGATAAGTGAAAGCCATAAAGCATGTCGAGTGGAGGTAGCTGAGCACCAGAATGGAGAAACACCGCTGTAGACTACATTTGGATGTTTTTGCTTTTACATTTTTACATCATCGCATCAGATTTTACAGCAGTGATGTCTTTATTTTTCTGTTTAAGCAGCTTTGAGTAACCTTCTACAACACTGCCCCCTTGTGGCTGTAGTTAAGATTAGTCTCCATACATGGTTAAAACAGGAAAGTTGCAACTTTCTAGAATTTCACTTCCAAACACTTATAGTTAAGGCACACTTATCAGGATCCTTCCGGCCGTTTCGCCGATTTGTTTTAGCTTGCATTGTTGGCTGGAACCTTATTGCCGTTTGTAGTGACGCTCCAACTTTAACTGCATTGTGTGCATTGCTGTGTTTGCCAATTTAACACGCGGCACTTTTGCTTAAGTATCTTGAGCCCCCCAGGATTCTTTTTAAGCTTTAATCCCTAAATTTTGATATGGTTGCCCGATCTTCAAGCTGTGTTCCATTCCAATTTTTTTTCTTCATAAAAACGGTTTTGATCAAATTACTAAAGGGGAAAAAAAAAAAGACCAAGTACCAGATTAGTAATTTTTAAAAATCTTTGTATCAAAGAAACGTAAAGGCCAATGCCTAGATACTGTCATTGACAAATCCATTCCACTCAGAGCACACAGCAGTCAAAATACTAGCCTACTGACTAGCTGGAAAAGTAATGATCAAAAAAATAGGTCAGAAGTTGTAAGGAATTGAATAAATAAATAAATCAGAAATTATATTTTCAATCTTTTGAGTTTTTCACTCGGTTGTTTTTCTTGCATTCAAGATGCACCAGGATGGGACGGCGGCCGCACCAATGGATTTGTGAATGGTTACCACGACAATCGTGCAAACGGGGGCTTTGGTGGACGTGGATCCTCTCGCAATGATAGAGGTGGGCGGGGCGTCCACCGTGGTAACAGGGGTGGAGACTCATTTAATGAACCACTGCAAAATGCAGGTGGGAAGATTCCACTGCCGGCCGCTTCAGATGTCACGCTCTAGACGTAGATTCTCCCAAAATATTTTTTAGACTTTTCCATTCAAGTCGGTTATTTTCACCTGCCAAAACGGGCATTCATTTTCAGTTGGTGACCTTAACACCACAGCTTTCTGAAGAGAAAGTTTGGTTAGCTTTTCCTCTTAGTAGGAAAGTGGCATCAAGAAATGATGAAGAAACTTCTGTTTCAGCTTTTGGTGGTTATGACAACAAGGAGGGAGGCTGGGGAGGAGCATCCAGAGACTCCTACAACAGCTTTGGAGGACGCAATGACAGGTCCAAGTCATCCTTCTTCAATGACAGAGGAGCGGGCTCAAGAGGAAGGTGAGTTCAGGGAGCTTGTTTATTCTGCATGTCTCATTATTCTGCATCATCTACAGCATTGTTTTACATCTACAGATACGAGCGCGGGGGCTTCAGTGGGGGAGGAAGTAGCCGCTGGGTGGAGGACTCCAGAGAAGACGACTGGTCTAAACCTACCGCTCCCAATGAGCGTTTGGAACAGTAAGGAAGATTCTTTTCACCGCTAGTGAAGGAATGGCTTTCTGTGTTTGCTTATAACTGTTTTATTTCCAGTGAACTTTTCTCTGGAAGCAACACTGGAATAAACTTTGAGAAATACGATGATATTCCCGTGGAGGCTACTGGAAGCAACTGTCCACCCCACATTGAGAGTGTAAGTTTGACCTGCATGTGTGGGGGATGGCTTCAACACATGAACACTTTCCCTCTATAAACTGGAACATTGTTGTGCAGTTCCATGATGTGGACATGGGGGAGATCATCATGGGGAACATCACGTTGAGCCGTTACACTCGGCCCACCCCGGTCCAGAAGCACGCCATCCCAATCATCAAGACCAAGAGAGACTTGATGGCCTGCGCTCAGACCGGTAAGTCTCTGTGGAAATGGGCTGCTTTGGATTATTGTTTGAAACTCTCAGTGGATTAAGTATTCTCCACTGCAGCTGTGTATAATCCCTGCTGTGTTTCAGGTTCTGGAAAGACGGCTGCATTCTTGCTGCCGGTGCTGAGTCAGATCTACACCGACGGACCAGGAGATGCACTGCAAGCTGCAAAGAACAGCGGACAGGTACTACATAGTTTGAAATGAATAAATCACTCGCATGTTTCAACTGTACTAACATAAGTTCAAAACCTTCAGGACAATGGCCGGTACGGACGCCGTAAGCAGTACCCCATTTCCCTGGTTCTGGCTCCAACCAGAGAGCTGGCTCTGCAGATCTATGATGAGGCCAGGAAGGTGAGTTCACGCTTTGTGCATTTTGAATAACTCTCATAGTTGATTTGGCGTCGGCCCTAAATTTCTCCTTCTTCTCTGTAGTTTGCATACCGCTCTCGTGTGCGTCCCTGCGTGGTTTACGGCGGTGCCGACATTGGGCAGCAGATCAGGGACCTGGAGAGGGGCTGCCACCTGCTGGTGGCCACACCTGGACGTTTGGTTGATATGATGGAAAGAGGCAAGATCGGCCTGGACTATTGCAAGTCAGTAAACTTTAACGAAAATAACAGGCTGTGTTGGGTTACACGGATTCTAAAACGATGGGTTGCATCTCCAGCTACCTTGTTCTGGATGAGGCTGACCGCATGTTGGACATGGGGTTTGAGCCGCAGATCAGACGTATCGTGGAGCAGGACACCATGCCGCACAAAGGCATCCGGCAAACCATGATGTTCAGCGCCACTTTCCCCAAAGAGATTCAGGTCTGCAGAGCTGTTGAAGCATACAGCTGGGTTTATTTACTGTCTACTAATGTATGTACTTTTTATTCCCCCCGCAGATTCTGGCTCGTGACTTCCTGGAGGATTACATTTTCCTGGCGGTGGGTCGTGTTGGGTCCACTTCAGAAAACATCACCCAGAAGGTGGTTTGGGTCGAGGAGACTGACAAGCGCTCGTTTCTCCTGGATCTGCTCAATGCAACAGGTACAGAGCAGTTGTTTATGAATGGGGTTTTTTATTTATTTATTTTTATTTAAAATCGACGTCTTCTCTTCCCCCCCCTCGCCGAGCTAATCTTGACGTAGCCTGACTTGTGCTAGTTGGTGTAAAGTGTCGGAACGTAAACGTGTACGCAGCGACTGAGGTGGCTTTTGGGGTTTTCTTTTCATGAACGTCTAAAGTTATAAAAGTGTGTATTGTGCAGCCTTGCGTTTACTGGCTGGTCTGGTTTTATCTTAGTTATTCCAAGTGAGGTTCAGGAAAATATCACAGAGACTCCAGAGAAATTGGGTGAGTAAACAACGCTGTAAATTTATTCTAAAGCAGAAGCATCACATCCCACAGCTCATCCTGTTCCCCTGGCTGACATGCTGCCTCAGTTTCCTTTTGTTTTCTTCCTCCCTCATCATCAGATTTGAAGGATGAGCGGTGACTGTTATTGCTGCACTTCTATACCATCCATGTAGATAACGGGAGCTGTAGTTAGAGCCAGGCCGGTTAAAAATAAAAACTAAAAATGTGCTCAGGATTGCTGACTTGGCATGAGTTAGTGAGGTTATGGTCTGACTTTTTAATTTAGCTTTTTTATTTATTTATTTTTTTTTTTACATTAAGATGAAAATTTAACTGTTGATCATATTTAAACCATTAATGGGAGAAATCTTGATGATTAAAATAATTGTTGAAGCCCATTATTGAAACTAAAGCTTTTTATGCTTCCCTTGTCTCCATTTATAAGTTTTCATTTTTTCGTATATTTTGTTTTGTCTTGGAGTTTCTTTAAACTTTTTTTTTTTGCTTCTGTATTTGATTTAAAGCGTCGGCAACTTCCTGCTACACTGTATTGTAACGCTGTTGCTCCTCTGATAGTTTTTCTTCAAAGTGTCTGTACTTGTGGTTTCACAGGCAAAGACTCCTTAACTCTGGTCTTTGTGGAAACGAAGAAAGGAGCTGATGCTCTGGAGGACTTCCTCTACCGTGAGGGTTATGCCTGCACCAGCATCCATGGCGACCGCTCGCAGCGCGACAGAGAGGAGGCTCTGCATCAGTTCCGCTCCGGACGCTGCCCCATCCTAGTGGCTACAGCTGTAAGTCCTGCAGACCCTCCTCTGCTTCCTGTAACGTAAACGCTCCTGTGGCTGTGATGACATTTTGTTTTGAAGTTTAATAATTTTTCAAAAAAATATTAGGCTAAATACAGCTTTTTCCCCAAATTTTTAAGAATCAGGAGCAGATAAAAAAGGAGCATAGTGAATTGAAAACACACTTGGAAGATCAGAAGCTCTCAAACGGTGATGGGAAGGGGGGTGGTCCTGCCCACAACTTTAAGACAAATCACCAATGAACTTCTGACGCTCTGCAGAAAATATGTCCTAAAAAAACGATTATATTAGTTTGCCTAAAAAAGTCCATTATTATTTCAATATTAATGGCCCAATCTTATCTTGCGCTCATTTCTAACATGTCATTTTAACAAAATATATTTTTTATGGAGAGTAAAATATTGAAAGTTATTTGAGGTTTAAACTAATTTATTCTGGAATACTATTCCTTCCTGTATTCATTTATAGTAATGTTTTAAAGTTATAAAAATGTTGTTTCAGTGTGTTCAATAAATGTTTATTCTGTTCGGACCTCAGATATTTTTTGGCCCCTTTGTGCGATTGAGTGTGACACCTGTGGAACTTTAAACTATTGATTAAAGGAAAATACAAGAGTTTGATTCTGACAGAAGTGACCTAAAGGAAAGAAATCTTGAGGCCGTTTCACTAAAAATGTTCTTGTATCTTTTCTGTAGGTGGCTGCTCGAGGTCTGGATATTAGCAATGTGAAACATGTCATTAACTTTGACCTGCCCAGTGACATTGAAGAGTACGTTCACCGTATTGGCCGTACGGGGCGTGTGGGCAACCTTGGTAAGCACAAGTCTCCTTTTCTTAAAAAGCTGTTTTATGCTAGACTCTGTAGCTACTAATTGTAAAATATTTGTTTTGCTCAGGTCTGGCCACGTCGTTCTTCAACGACAAAAACAGCAACATAACCAAAGATTTGCTCGACATTTTGGTCGAGGCCAAGCAGGAGGTTCCCTCCTGGCTTGAAAGCTTGGCCTATGAGCACCAGCACAAGAGCAGCAACCGAGGCCGGAAGAGGTAACCTGCAGCTCAGCCACACAGCCGAAACGGGAAGATTCACATGCATCCTAAGAACGTGACCTCTTTTGTTTAGGTTCTCTGGTGGCTTTGGAGCCAGAGATTACCGTCAGACATCCGGCGGCTCTGGAGGCTTCAACAGCAACCGTTCAGGACGCAGCACTGGAGGCCATGGAGGGAACCGCGGCTTCGGAGGTAAACCTGGTTGCTTCTTCACTCTTCTGCTGTGTCACACTTCTTATCCTTATAATAATCTCACTCTGATCTTTGCAGGTGGCTTTGGTGGAAACTTCTACAGCAACGATGGCTATGGAGGAAACTACAGCCACACCGGTAGTGTGGATTGGTGGGGGAACTAGTCAGCATAGGAATAGGTTGTCATGCCAACCCAATGGAAACCACATGTTAACTTAAGCCAGACCATAACAATCCTCCCTGTGTAGCTTCACTGACACACAGTACATTACCAGCCCTGGATCTCTGCCATTCGCTTCACACATAAAGGAAGTGCAGCACTGCACGAAGGAACTCACCAGCACGTGCACGGCACCGGAGACCGCAGAGATTCGCACTCCTCAGAGCGAGCATGGACGCTGACATGCTTCGCCCGGCAGCAACCTCGGGCGTTCGTCGTTTCAAAGTCTTTTTTTTCTTTTTGTGGGGATTAAAAAGCCCGACTGATTAATCTGAGGATCATTCGTTTGTTAATGTACTGTGCCTTTTGAATTCAAACAGGAAATCTGTGCTTTCATTTCACCAAATGAACATGGCCAAGATTTCTAAATTTGTTTTTACTATTTGTTTGGAAAATCCAGTGAAGGGTTAAAAAAAAGCTTTGATCTTAATCAAACCTTGGCAAAAACTTTGGTGTTGCGACTCTCGAGTCACAATTCCATTTGAACCTCAAATTTATTGCAGGAACATCATGTAGCCTTTTCTATTGTCAGACAGCTAATGGAGCCATTACTGTATTTCTAAGAAACTAGGCCACTGTGTGAAGCAACTGTGTTAAACCCGAAGGGACAAAGTTACTTTTTTGTTTTTGTTTGCTCACTCTATCCTGACAGGCTCCTTTTCTGGATATGGTCGTCTTTGAGAAGAAAAAAGCCATTCCTGTTATCTTAAATAAAAAAAAATCACCCAAGTCATTAAGCTCGGTGCCAACCATCACTGAGGTAGAAACGGATTAACCGATGCTGGAACTCGTTACTCCACTCTTACTGATTGACTAACTAACCAGTGTTACGGCAGCTAGTATGTTACCAAGTGCTAGCTACATGAAGTGGGCGGTGTTTTTTGTTTTTTTACTTGAGACATTTTCAGCGCAGGCATATGTGAATTTGAAAGTTTCACCCAAATCGAGCATCAAATCGACGCCTGCGGCCTGGAGTTTGGTTCGGACCACGGCGTTGGGAGGGCGGGGCGCGGCGTCGATGGGGGGGGCGTGCAGCTGGAAAGCCTGCATGGTATTTTACGCTTGCAAGTGTTTTGTTTTTTGGTCAAGGAGAAAAGACGTGAACTGAGTCGCTGGCTTAACTTGATTACAAACGTTTTCTCTTTTTCAAGCTGCGTTGGGAGGTGTGCTTCATCCTTAAAGACTGATCACTGAAAATTTCAATTAACGGAAGAAAACTGGGCGGGGCTTAGCGGCACCCCGACCTGTAGAGGGGGATGGGGGCAGGCGTGGGGGGGCGCAGTTTTTCTTTTTCTTTTCAGTGCACCATCAAGTGGCTATTGCTGCGTAGCCGGACTTTGGCTGCAGCCAAAGAGGAAGGGGTGGGGGGGTGTTTCCAAGACTCCTGTATGGAACGTTCAAGTACTGTCAGGCCTTCTGAGACCTCATCTGCTCAGACTATTCAAATCAGGGGACGGGAAAACCTGCAGTTTGGTGACTCTAGGGGAGGGGGGGGAAGAGCCGTGGGGGGTTTTGCCACAAAAACGCTCCCATTGCTCTCCGGGGGTGCGACGTGCCTTGAAACTTATCCTTTTGTTTAACCAATTGAGCTAACAGCAGATGCACTGACAGTCTGGAGAACTTGATCGATCGAATGGTGCTACTTGAGTTGGGTGTGTAGGCCCGCGTACGTCTTGCCCGTGGAGTTTTACAGAAGTTGTTTTATTGCACATCTAGAGTTTTGTATAGATGTCTTGGATATGTGTCCTTATGCTTCCAAATATTGTGTGTGAGGACGTTTGTGGAAAAACAAAACGCAGCTTGTTTACAAAGGGGGAAGGGTCGTCAAAGTTTAAAAACCAGGATTTATTTGGGACCAGGGGATTTAGCAGTTTGGGGGGAATTTAGCCATTTGCACAGATTTCTAGATTCAACTTTTGCTGCTAGTTTTGTGTAATTTATTAAGCATTTTTGACAAATATTTATTTTTGTAAGCCTCAAAGTGATTCTTTGAAAGTTTGAGAAACTTGACCAAAAGACAGTACAAAAAAACACTGGCACTTGAATGTTGAATGTCACCTGTATGCGTGAAATTTATATATTTCGGGGTAGTGTGAGCTTTTTAATGTTAAGATTCATCGATAAATAATATCCACAGCTGTTTCAGGGCCAGTCATCTAATAGAATTTGCCAATTGGTTATCAAAATTTGAAATGGAATTCAACAAACATGCCAAGGTTTGGAATAAAGCTGTCAAAAAGCAAACAAATTTCCTGAGCACAAATGTTGCAGAAATGTTCAGATTGCCCAACTTGTGTGCATTCTTAGTTGAGTCTGATTTGACCTAATTTTTCTCTAGTCAATGTCTGGCACATGGCAATCCTTAAAGAAACATGTGGTTTGTTCTCATTGTTGTATTTTTGCATATAATCTGCGGGTTCTCCTGAAGCGTGGAGCACGTCTGCAGCTGCGTTTGCCCCCCCGCACAGCCGTCGCGGGGGGGTGCGCTCCTCTGCACAACTGCCGACGTGTTTGTGCGTCTTTGGAGAACGCAGGAGTTCTTTAGATGTAGACTTTGCTTTTCTGTATTAGCACCTAGGCTACTGCACTGCATGGGAAATACTCAGCTGTGCATATGTATGATTTTTACCAAAATAAAATGTTTGAAAGTTTTTTTCGGGGGGAGGGGTCAAGCATGTTTCATGAAGGCCTGTTTACTGTAGATGTGCATAAAAAAAAATGTGTAGCAAGCCGCCTCTGGTGCCCTGCGGCTCAGGAGGCGGCCAACTCAATTTGGCGTGGATTGAATGGGATTGTTGTTTTTTGGAGAGGTTAAATGCATAAAGATTTCATTTGTAAACAGATTCGTGTCTTTGGTGTGCTTTCAAAGGTTTGAGTTGTTGGAACTAACCTCTGAATGCAGGAGCCTTCTGTGAAATTCAATAAAGTTAAGTTCAAACCAGACCCAACCAAACGCCTCAAAATCCCACTTTCTGGAACGTGTTTAAGTCAAGGATCAATAAATTATTATTAATGTTATTTTGCGCTTATTAACCTGTATATTTTGGTAAAATATATTTTTATGGAAGGAAAAATGTTGAAAAAAATAGTGTTTTTTTCTTATCTAAAAAGATTAAAAAATATGTATTTTTTAATATGTTAAGTTATTGTCATAGAAATTGTCTTTCTGTTAGCTTTTCTCACTATTTTGGCATATAACAAGATTTTTTTAAGGCTTTTTTGGAGTTTGGCTAATGCTTCAAGTCCATGCTAGCTGTTTTGGCTAATTTAAGGTTTTTTCCTTTTAACTGACTCGACTTGAGTGTTTTCAGCTTTTAGCTTAAGGGATTTCAGCTTCAACGCTCTCAGCTATCACCATTAGCATCTTCAGCAGCTATAGCATTTACACTAGCGTTGTCACAGGTAATCTAGTTCATAATTATGTTACATTTTTAGTGTTGAATAAATGTTCGACCCGCGACCTAAGGTGTGTTTTGGATTTTGGCCCCTTGAGCGATTGATTTTGACACTCCTGTTCTATAACTATTGAAAATTAAACATTTCCTCTATAGTCTAGATTTGTAGTTGTTTTATTTTAGATAATAGTTTTGTGTTTATTTTCCTAACAAGCAAAGTGATAGTAAAAGTTATTTTCAGTATTTTATTATTGTGTGAATGCTTAGTAATCATTCACAGATTCTCCTGCTCCTTTCTGTATGTTTTTTAGCACATAAAAACTTCCAGAAATCTTGGCGTCAAACGTTCAGCTCGTTAAGGAGAAGGGTATTCAAAAATGTCAGTTATTGAAAATCTGAGCAGAATATGCCCCACTGTAAATGAACGACAAATTCTTTCAAAAACATTGTGTACTCTTGAACTTATGTTGGGGTCTGCAACCTATGGATCCAGAGCCACATGTGGCTTTTATCCCTTTATTGTGTTTAATACATGATATATTAGCTGTTTAAGCAATTCAGGGGGTATTGAGCTTCATAAAATACCTTTTGGCAGGGGTGTCAAACTCGATCTCACAGTGGGGCCAAAATCCAAAACACATAGCTGAAAATACCGACGCTGAAAGGTTAGGTCAAACAACCAACATATAGCTAAACTTAAAATAGCCTATAAACTGAAAAAAGGCTGAAGCCGTGACTTTAGATGACGTGGCATTTTTAGTCTCTGGAGGAAAAAAAATCTTACTTTTCTGATCAAATTTACATGAAGATTTTATATTTTAAAATTGAAAATATTTAACATTTTTTCATTGGTATATCATATTGGTATATGATTTATGGTAGTCATTGATATAAACACGATAATTCCAGCAGATTATGAAGGAGAAAAGCGTCTGGAATAATGCAAGAACATAAACACTGGAGCTCTGGTGATTAAATGTTAAAGGCTCCAGACTCCTCATCTGAACAGATTCTTTGTGTTTTTATCTCGTGTTTGTATTTTTCCTGGTTAGTTTCATTCTGTTGTTTACAAAAAACCTGTTTTCCTGAACTGAAGAACAACAACATGCTCCACCTGAGCACAGCAGAGACGACGCCGTGGTGATGAAGGAGCGGTCCTGTGGGGGATGAGTCTGCCTCTGAAGCAAACACCAGGAGGTGTGAAAGGACAGCCTGTTCCTGAACGCCACCAAACAAAAGAACTCCCTGCAGGTCTCTGACTCGGGTTAGTGGAAGCAGCTGATTTCTGGATCCTGAGAGATCAGAAAGAGGAAGATCGGACCTGCAGCGCCTCTGAAGGCCCGGAGGAACCCGGTCCACAGACTCCTGCTGAGGAACCAAGGAGAAGCTCTCCAGACGAGGGAACAAGCACAAGCCAAGAGTCACTGTAAACCCAGAGACTTTGTGTTTTCAAACGTTTTTGCTCCCTTCAAACTTAAGGATTTACAATCATTGAACGTGATCAAAAATAAAAATGAAAAAAAAACTTGATAAAATCTGATATTTTCTATTTCAAAGAAATAACAGTCTGTTTCATAGAAGATAGAATGAACACAAACACTAGATGCAAACTTACATTTAATCAAAGTCAGTAAAGATCTAAATATTATAGACAAATATTAAATGTATTTGAGAATTATAATGAAGATATCTTACATGAAAAATATTTTTTTTCATTAGAAATTTGAGTTAAAGTCTCAACTGTAGAAGTCTGATCTTAATCATCCATCCATGCATGTTCAGAACCCACTGAATCCCTTTTAAGGATCCCGAGGTTGCTGGAGCCTATCCACAAAGCAGAGGTCCCTGAGGATGATGTCACACTCGCTCTGTCCAGTTCTCCATAGTCAACGTTTGGAGCATTTGATTGACAGATTCTTCTGATCCTGCTTTCAGTGGTAAGAGTGAGGACTTCCAACAAGCTCCTCTCTGATAGGCCAGAGTGGTTGCTATGGAAATGTTGACTCAGACCAGGGGTCTGCAACCTCTTTTACCTCTCCATAGTGGCTCTCCAGCCAAAGAAAACTAAAATAATGGTATTTTTTTCAAATAAGGGTTACTAAATTATCATTTATTTAATTTAGTTGGGTTAAGTTTATAAATGTACCACTGAGGTATACTTCAAAGATAAACTATGTTAAGGTTTTTACATTCTTGATGTCTTGAAGAGGTTTTTGTTTTCACGTTGCTGCCTCCATAATACATCCATTTCAAATGCTAAGAAACACTTTGGTAGAAAGTCTGATCCTTTATGAGTTTAAAGCTCATATTATCTCATGTTGTCCAGAGCTCCACTGTTACCATCCCGTCTGGCATAAGGCGTCTTATTTTGAAAGGAAATCCTACGACTTTCTGTCAAATGTAAAAATAAAAATGCTAGTTTTATATTTCTGTTTTTATTCACACTACATAAGAAGTATAATTCATTTTTATTATTAAAACATACATAGTAATGAATGAGCAGCAGCATTAAAATAAGTCTCCATCAGTAGAAAACACTGAGAAAAGGTTGCTGACCTCTGACCTAGACCAAATCGGACCCACTTACCTGGTTCCAACATGGCTGCCACCGTGTTACAAAAAATGTCCTTCATTTGTTTGGAACCGGAAGAAGGCTTTTTCAATGGGTGACATCACACTCACTTGGTCCAGCTCACATGTACACTTCACTGGTGCCAAATCTGTTTATACTTGTAACTTTCAAGATTAGTTTGAAAACATGAGTGAGTTTTTTAGAGTTTGTGAGAATTACTTTGATGTTCTCCTGTTTACCAGTCCTGACTCAGCATGAATCAGTTCGACAGGTTCTGATCAGTTTTACCAGAAACAAACATGATCAAAATAAACCTGCTGTCTCTGAAAGTGACCTACTATTAGCTTTTAGCTTGATTACAAATGTCAGTTTTAACGAGATTTGAGTCTTCCCGGAAATTGTGTCACTTCGGCTGCTAATGGCTGCAGCGTTCAGGTTGCTGAGCGTCTGACCCAGATTCGGTTCTCTTTCCGTCCGTCCAGATGTACGGGAGACGGGAGGCGTGCGGCGAGGAGAAACTTCTGGAAAACTGGAACTCTGACCTCCTGGTTGGTTTTTTTCCCCCAGCAGATGGTCTCAGCTTTCACCATCTGCAGATGCTCTTTAAAAACCAGCTGGTTTCATCTTCCTGTTTCATAAGAACCTCGTTTTCGGGGGATTTTCCAGGATACTTTTGAGAGGTCACGTGATCCTTTGTGAGCTTAAGCAAAAGTCAGCGCCACCTACCACATTCCAGTGGGATGTTGAGAGGGAACATCAGGAGGAGCTCCACTTGATTTGGATTTAATGAATGGTATCGATCGCCTCTGTCCCCAGATCAGTCTTCTGATCCCCTAATCCCCCTCAACATTTGCATTTCAGACCATTTTAAATCCAACTCCGTGCTCTGTGAGAGTGCTGCTGGTATTGTGTAAGTCACTCCTCTGCACTCTGAGAGCCCGGCTTCACTCCTGTAATCCCGCCCGGGCCCGTCGCTCCTTCCAACGCCCCATCAAGGGGATTTGAGGGCCATTAAGAGATAGCTTTTGATGTGTCGGTGTGTCCAAACGCGCACACACATACGGAGAAGCTGGGAGGGGGGAATGTGAGAACACGGCGGGAGCAGAGCCATGCCAGGCAGAAGGACGGGGCGGACGCGATGGACTTGTGCCTGAACGTTTGGAAAGTCAGTTTTACGATACATGGATGTTTGTAAAGACCTGCAGGTACGTCAGCCTGGCGCCTTCATGTCTGACCGACAGAACTACAAATCTGAGAACATTTATGGTGGATTTTGGTTTGAAGATTGGAGGAAAGACTTGTTTGGGTGTGATAGACAGAGCCTGACGCCTCCTCCTCAGGCTGCTAACCAGTATGATGTGCTTCTGTCAGATATTATTTCATTTTTCCAGCAGAATTTGTCCGCTATTGTCTCAGTGACTCTGGCTCAAACAGCGGGTCCAGAAGGTGCTCCATATATGACCCATGTTCTGTGGGAGTGGTGAGCAGCAGACACAGTCGCGCTATGGAACCATTTGGCTTATTTCAACCTGGGAAGGTTGAAACAGTCCTCAGTATAAACCTGTTCTGTAAAATGCGAGCTTACCTCTGGTTGTCTGAAGATCACCTCCGATCCTCACCTGTTAGGTGACGCTGCCCCATACCATCACACTCCCTCCACCAGTTACCCTGTATGAGCAGCAGTTTGTCTTCTTCACAGTTGAATCTGGACTCAGTTGTTGAGGATGAGAATCGTGAACAACCGTCGATGTGAACTCTCGGTTTCTGGTCAAATTACCCAAAATGCAATGCTGCTTTTTAGAGAAATTATTTGACTTCATTTGCAATAATTAGGATAAGGACACAAATATTCTTGTTCAGACCAGTTTTTGATGAAAACATGAAGGATTTGAGAGTTTTAAAGCTTTTTCTTTATAAACAAGACACGGTGTGAGTGTGAAATGAACAAATCTGACCACGATTCCAGGTTGTTCTGCTCAGTATCAGAGTTCTTCCAGATAAATAACTTTCCAAACACGCATTTGTTCCTACTGTGATGATTGAATGTGAACATGTTTCCACACAGTGCTTTGATCCTTTTTTACTGAAGTGCAACTGCTCCTTTTGTGCCGTTTCAGACCTCCCTTAATCCTGGCATGTCCCAGATGAGAGACTACAGTAATGACTGTCATCACTTTTACTGGTCAGTCCCCCCCCCCAACACACACTCACACACACGTCTAACTGTGGTTTCTTAATGTCAGGATGTGAAGAAACTTTCTGACTCCTGACCTTTTCATAGAGAGTTACAGATCAGCAGACAGGACAGGTGAAGTTGAATGAACCCGGATGAGCTCAGATCCAAGGTTAGACGATACCTATTGTGAGGCTTATGACAGATGTAGGCGGCGCCCTTCTTAAAGGGGCCATACCATGATTTTCTTAATCCTTTCAGAGTAAACTATATCCATATAAATGATCATATATTACTTTTGGAACATAAAAAAAGGTATTAATTATGAAATATTAGTTGTTTTTGTTAATTATTTTTATCCCCATGAGTAAAACGACAAGATTTCTGATGCTCCACCTTTTCCTCTGAGGGTTCCACCCACTTCATGACGTCCTCTTAGAGCCAGCGTATCACCCATCCATCTTTAAACATCATTCTCATCTGCTCCCATTCTCCCGCCGTCTTCTCAATATCCCTCATCTGCTTGCGTCGTTCTCGGTTATGTTCAGGATTCATCCCAACATGTTGTGCAGATTTCTCACCAGCCCAAAAGCTCCTATGCCGGAGGAGGGGCTTACGAAGCTAGCTAGTTACCGTTAGCTCGAGCTGCTAGCTTTGCGGAGAAAGTGTAGGTGTTAGAAACTTCCTGGAAGGGGCTGTGTCAAGTTGTGACGTCAGATCGTGAGGACCTGCTCGTTTTTGTGAGTGTGGGAGGGGCTACTGAGAGTGCAAGTTTTAGAGCACATGGGTCAAAGTCGAGGCCCGGGGGCCGGATCCGGCCCTCCAGGTAATTCTATCCAGCCCTCCAGATCATTTTATTTTATTGTCATTAATGGCCCGATGTTATCTCACGCTTATTTCTAACTTGTATGATTTTGACAAAATACACTTTTATGGAAAGTAAAATATTGAAAGTTATTTAAGGTTTAAATTGGTTTATTCTGGAATAATATTCCTGCCTTTTATTATTCACAATTATGTTACGAAGTTACAGTTTTGAAGTTTTAAAAATGGTCAATCTACTGGCTTTTTGGACTATTTTGGAATTTACTATTATTTTTTAGGTTCTTTTCGAGATTAGCTAATATTTCAGCTACATGCTAGCTGTTTTGGTGATTTAGGTTTTTTCCCATTCTTTAGCTAATTTTAAGTTTAGGTATTTTTTCAGCCACATGTTAGCCATTTTTGTTTGGCATTTTGTTTGCATTTAGCTAATCTTTCAGCTGGCTTTCAGCTTCAGTGTTTTCAAATATCAGCTTTAGCGTTTTCAACTTCAGCATTTTTAGCCATTAGCTTCAGTGATTTCAGATATCAGCTTTAGCGTTTTCAGCTTCAGCATTTTTAGCCATTAGCTTCAGTGATTTCAGCTATCAATTTCAGTGTTTTCAGCTACAGTATCAGCTCATCATCTCAGAGGAAAATGTCTGAGCAGTTTCTTGACTTACTGTAAAAAACAAACAAAAGAATGGCCTAAAAACACAAAACTTTAAGTGAACATCTGAAACAAAACTCGAGTGTAGTGTCGATCAGACACAGCTGACCCAGTCTTAGATTTTCAACATAAAAAGATGAAAACGGAGTGATGACGAAGAGCATCTGCAACTTTGAGTCAGAAGATTCCTGTCAGATATTGAACTGTTGAACTTTTTCAATTCCAAGTACACATGAAAGAGATGAAGGAACGGATCTATTTAACCCTTTAACCGTCAGTGACGCTTAAACACAAAATCTTTAACGTACAATTGTGTCAACGGTTACAGTAAATCAAAGAACATTCACACTGAAGCTCTGGTGTTAATTGTTGGTTTTTATGTCGTGATGAAGTATTTTAATGGTTGCAGCAAAACAAACAAAAAAAAAAAAAAGACCAATCATTTTTTCTTTTGGACTTTAAATTTTAATTTAGAAAAGCTGTTAATTTTGTAGAATGGTGTAAGTGTAAGTGTAAATCCAGAGGAGCAAAAAACACTTATCGCTCCCAGATTCCAGATGTAAGTGGATCCACTTAAACAGATGAATTTGATCGATAATCTTCATCATAAATACACTTTAGAGGTAAGGACAGAATGAAATAGGATGGGAAATCACATTGTTGGACTTTTTAAAAGAATTTATTTGTATAATGGGGCAGAAAATGAGTCAATAACAAAACCTCCCTTCAGTACTTTGTAATGTAACCCTGCTTGTCAGAGGTCAAAGGTTACCTGTAGCTCTTCACACTGTAGCTGCTATTTTGGTCCATTCTACCATGCAGATCTTCTCAAGAGCTGAGATGTTTTGAGAACTACAAATCTATTGTACTGAGGTCCAGAGACTGGTTCAAACTCTCCAGAACTTTACAAGTTTTTTGTTGTTCAGATGATATTTTTGGGTTCTTAGGTTCCAGACCCGTTTCATTCTCAATGCTCTCGCTGATAAGAGGAGGTTTTTGTCCAAAACTTCATCATACATGGTTCCATTATCTCCTTAATACAGCGTAGTCTTGCCCCGTTTGCAGTAAAACGGCCACAATCCATGATGTTTCCTCCCCCGTGCTTCACAGTGGGTTTAAGGGATCCAGCATTCTTCCTTGCTTTTACCAAAGAAAGTCCTTCACTTCATGACGTTCTCCCAATCCTCCTATGGATCATCCAGATGTTCTCTTAGGAACTTTATACGGGCCTGGACAGGGGGAACAAACATTTTGTCCTGGGTGTCCTTTGACAGCTCTTTGGTCTTTGTCAGGGAGGAGAGGTTGCAGTCTGACTTTTATTCATTGATCAATGAGTAGGTATCATCAAACAGGTGTAAGAGAGAACGTCTATAAGGAGTCTGTAAGGGGAAGAATTTTTGTGTTTCTGGAGCAACTTCACAGGTATTTTCTGCTCCATCATACAAATAATCTCAGTCCTTTCTGATTTTATTCTATTGTATTTACTGTTTTTGTGTCTGATTCCTTTCTGTTTTTATTCTATTTTTATTTTCTTGAATCTCTTAACCTCTTTCCTTTTCTCAAAAGGTCTTGCCTTGTGCCAGGCCACAGTTGTAAATAAGAATGTTGTTCTTAATCTGTCCTGCCTGGATAAATAAAGGTTAAATAAAAAAAAAAAACATTAAAAAAATGTTAACAGTTAGAAGGAAAGTGAACAAAGACAGTAACTGCAATTCGATTGTTAAAGAAATTGAATTTAAGGGAAAAACAACAAAAAAAAAGCTACATTGCAAAAGTCAGTCTGTGCAATTTCAAAATAAAAGCCTTCAAATATATTTTTTTGAAAATGGTCGTGATTTATATAGTTTGGCCCCTTAGTTCCGCCTCAGAATACCAAAAACATTTAGGACAATTCCATGCTCCCAACCTTGTGGGAACAGTTTGGAGCAGCACCGTTCTCTTCCAACATGAGTGCACAAAGCAAGACCCATAAAGACACGGAGGACAGAGTCTGCTGTGGATGAACCTGTACAGAGTCTTGACCTGAACCCCATAGGACACCTCTGGGATGATATAGTGTACAACAATAAAGCTTCATTTTGAATCATTTACATAATCTAACATAACTTCATGCAACTCTAGAGAAACCACAGCATTTAAAAAGCCCTAATGAGAGCTAAAGAGTCATCTGAACTGTTAAAAGATTGATATTTTTTCAAATCTTTGCTCTCAAAGACTAGAAAAGTTTAAAGGTTTCTCTCTCAGTCTGAAGGTCAGAGGTCAGCGTGATATTTCAGAAACCATTCCAATGAGCAAAACACTTTACCTGATGGAGGATCTGAATGTATTGCGCAAATGCTACATTATAACACAACAATTACACAAACATTGAAGGAACTTTCTGAAACCATTGAAATGATATGGAGAGAAAATAAACTCACCCCGATTTGTGCATGTGTAATTCTTAACTTTTTTTCTTTGCATAAGTACAAAAATATGTAATATGTAAAAATAAAACTTACAGTTTACACATTCACAAATTAAAATGACAACAGTTTGAAACTAAATTATGCACAAATCTTTGAAAATCCTACAGGAATCGCTTGTTACGCGCACACAAAACCACATTTACACACAAATCTGAGGTGAGACTCTTTTCACGTCTCAGACAGAAACAAAAGATTTGTCCGTAAATGGTGCTTTTAAATGCTGCTTGGTCATCAGAGTTTCATCATCAGAAAGAGGGAAAATTTCACATTTTCATCAGAAAATATTTACAATTGAAGTTCAAAGTGCCTGATAAAAAATTCTGATCTTTTCTTTCTCTGAGACAAATTTTAATTTGTGCATGTGTGAATTTTATCTTGTATTTTTTGTACTTATGCACAAAGTATATTTAATGAGCTACAAATCAAGAATTAAACAAGCACAAATCTAAAGTTACACACAAATCTAGAATTATTCACGCACAGATTGGGGTGATACTATTTTCTCTCCATAAAATGAAGCTTTTAGCAAACATTTCCTTTTCCATTTTTAGATTCATTTCTGCTTCCAACAAGGACGATAAAGCTCCATTCATTTGATAAATTCACTTTCAGTCGTTTGATGAACTATAAACATAACAACTGAACTGATGTATGTGTGGAGTCCGTGTCAGCTTGCTATGCAGTGTTTGAAGGTTACCACGGTAACGCAGTCATCAAGGTTGTAAGCCCACTGTAAGACTTTGGAGTATAAAATGAAATGCCTTCAAGCTCGTCTGTGTCCTCCTTTCAGTCTCTGTGCTGTGCCTGCTGCCACAGGCAGTTCTGGCCCGCTGGGCCTGCGTTCGGGCCTGCCCCCCGTCCTGCAGCTGCACCGCCGAGAGGAGCTGCAGCGTGCTCTGCGACCGCTCGGGCATGGCCGAACTGCCCAAAGAGTTTCCCTGCGAGGCTTCGGCCATCAACCTGGAGAAGAACAGGCTGAAGTTCCTGTCTGAACGGGCCTTTGGGACCCTGCCCTCCCTGAAGATCCTCACCCTGGACCACAACAACATCTCCTTCATCACCCCAGGAGCCTTCAAGGTCAGCTTTGGCAGAAACAGTAGGGATAGAGATGAAGCTGAGTCATGGTTGGTGTTATTGTAGAGGCTTTTTTACTTTCATGACATTTTGGGGATAATTTGTGTTCAAAATACTTTGTAACTTAAAAGAATACACTTTTAAATATAAGTAAGTACTTAAAATTTGTTGGTCGATCTATATTTTCAATAAAGGTAGAATAAAAAAAAGGATAATGAAACAGTGAAACTAAATTGCTTTCTAAATTTCCAAAGCAACCATTATATTTTTTAGTGACGAACAGGTCTATGTAAGTTTTAGAAGAATCAGGAAAAGTAAACTTTTGGATTTCCTTGGCAACAAATGTTCATATCATATATTTTATTGTTTATTTTGTTCAGCTTGAGCCAAAAACTCATGTTTTAAAGTTGTAAAAACTTTAGTTAATAACATGCGAGCAACAGGGGAACACCACTTTTGAGAGCTCTCCATGCTACCACCGTTACAAATCGACAAACTTTAAGACCAACATTTATTCCTAATAAGCTCCTTAATAATGCAAAAAAGTTTGGAGGTGATCAAGAGAAAAGTGTTAAAAAAAATAAACAATGAGTCATTTTCACCATAAAATGTTGAAAGTCAGCTAAACTTTCCTTGACAAAAGTGTGATTTCATGGAAGGAGCCATTTTGAAGTACGCAGGAGAAGTCCTTCTACTGCCCCTAGTGGAATGATGATGAACTACAAGACAGAAAACATGGACCAAGTTTATGGAGTTTATAGTCATACAAAACTTATACAATACTTTTTGTGCATAACTGTGTGCACTTGCAAATGTGTATTCACGTGTACAAAAATGACAAAATATAATTTACACAAGCACATCTTTAAATTTTAAACCAAAACTTTACATTTTCCTACTTTCTTAAACAAATATGCCCAATAATTAATATAAGAAAACTAAGAGAAGAAAACTCTGATGACCCAGCAAACGCATCACTTATAGATGAATTCTGGAGACGTAAAAAAAGTCTCACATCAAATTTGTGTGTAAATGTGGTTTTGTTTGTCACATACTTTTAAGATGTGTGTGTTTGTTTTAAGATTTAAAGCTATACTTGTGTATTTTTTGTATTTATGGTACATGTGAATACACAATTGTGAGTGCAGAACGTTTCACAATAAATGCATTCTATGAGTTACAAATCAAAAACTATGTATGCACGAATTGAATGAGACTATTTTAACATTTAAGATTATTTGAAGTAAAGTTTGTATCATTCTAGTGAGAGAGAAGTCTCAGAAATGTGTTTCAAATATGAAATAAATGGTTATAAAGGTTAAGAACTTTTATTTATTTGATTTATCATGTGGTGAAACGTCTGTTTGAGAGTACAGATTGTTGCTTTGATTCTTGGTTTGGTTCAGAGACCTCTCAGTTTCATGCTCTGCATACAAATCCGGTCTTTATGCACCGCAAGACTTCCTGTGGCTTCTTGACTTCTGCTTTCTCTGGAGAAACGTCTGATTAATCTGAAGGATTAGGAGACAGCTGCTTCGTGTTTGTTGAGATCTTGTCAAAGAAAAGGGCCGTCTCTTTGAATCATTCCACATTTTGACAAGAAAAAGAAGGAAAATCTAATCTAAACTAGAAAAGTGCATTACCTCCGATAATGCATGTGTGAATGCATTTTGCGGAATGTGATTGCTGAAAATGCTGAAGATTTTTGCTTAAAATCAGCACAAAAAACCTAAAAAGTTGCCAAATTACCCAAAAAAGCTAACACATTGCTAATATGTTATCTTAACTCTGAATTAGCCCAAAAAACCCCTCAAAAGTTGCCAATTTTGCCAAAAAAGCTAACACGTTGTTAATGTGTTAGTTTGACTGCAAATTAGCCCAAAAAAACCTGAAAAGTTGCCAAATTAGCGAAAAAAGCTAACACGTTGCTAATATATTAGCTTAACCCTGAATTAGCACCAAAAAACCTAAAAGGTTGCCAAATTAGCCAAAAAAGCTAACACGTTGCTAATGTATTAGCTTAACCCTGAATTAGCACCAAAAAACCTAAAAAGTTGCCAAATTAGCCAAAAATGCTAACACGTTGCTAATGTGTTAGCTTGACTGCAAATTAGCCCAAAAAAACCTGAGAGTTGCCAAATTAGCGAAAAAAGCTAACACGTTGCTAATATATTAGCTTAACCCTGAATTAGCACCAAAAAACCTAAAAGGTTGCCAAATTAGCCAAAAATGCTAACACATTGCTAATATGTTAGCTTACCTCCAAATTAGCCCAAAAAAACCTCAAAAGGTGCCAAATTAGCCGAAAAAGCATAAATGCAGAAAGTTTTACAACGATTTGAAAAATGTTCCCATAGACTTAACATAGGGCTAAAAATTAGCATAAATTGCGCAAAATTGCAAAAACCGTAAAATTTGCGAAAACCAAAAATACAAGCAGTAATGTCCTCAACGACCCGAATGTTTTGATACCAAGATTGCTGAAATTGCATAAAGTGTACTTGAGTTTTTACGTGTCAAAAAACGTACGGAAGAAAACGTAAATAGGTGAAAAACAATTGTGTGAATGCATTGAATGCATTCACACAATAATTTAAAACTCTGTCCTGCAGGGCCTCTCCAACTTGGTGGAGCTGAAAATGGCGCACAACGAGTACATCAGCTACCTGCACACGCGGACGTTCACCGGGCTGAAGAAGCTGCTGCGGCTGGACCTGTCGGACTGCAACCTGTTCAGCATCCCCGACCGCATCTTCATCGAGCAGACGGCGCTGAAGGAGCTGCTGTGCTTCCAGAACAACTTCAGGAGGATCCCGGGAGCCATCAGAGGCATGGAGAACCTGACCCACATCTACCTGGAGAGGAACAAGATTGAAGCGGTGGCCTACAACTCCCTGCTGGGCCTGGGGAGTCTTAAGTAAGTCCCGGAAAAAATGAATCATACTGCCTAAAACACATGTGTCAAAGTCAAGGCCCGGGGGCCGGATCCGGCCCTCCGGGTAATTCTATCCGGCCCTCCAGATCATTTTATTTCATTGTTATTAATGGCCCGATGTTATCTTTCGCCTATTTTTTTTCTTGTTTAATTTCAACAAAATGTATTTTATGGAGAGTAAAATATTGAAAGTTATTTAAGGCTTAACTTAATTTATTCTGGAATAATATTGCTGCCTTTTATTATTCATAATTATGTTAAAAAGTTACAATTCCAAAAAATTGGAATCCTAGTTTCTTGGACTATTTTGGCATTTACTAAGAATTTTTAGGCTTTTTTTGGAGTTTAACTAATATTTCAGCTACATGCTAGCTGTTTTGATTGACTTAAGTTTTTTTTCTTTTAGTTTTTTCGGCTAATTTGTCAGCTAGCCAATATTTTATCTGTCTCTCAGCTTTAGCGTTTTCAGCTATTAGCTTGAGTGTTTTTAAATATCAATTTCAGCAACTTCAACTTTTCAGCCCTACATCTTTCAGCGCCACAATTCAGTTATCACAGCTCTCAGGCCCACAGCATTCATAGCATCACCCACATGCTACATATCTAGTCATAACTATGTTAAAAGTTACATTTTTTAAGTTTTAATAAATTAGTTTTAGAGTGTTCAATAAATGTTTATCCTGTTCGGCCCGCGACCTAACGTGTGTTTTGGATTTTGGCCCCTTGTGTGATTGAGTTTGACACCCCTGGCCTAAAACATGAATGTGCAAATCAATGAAAAATGAAGTTAAACTGTGGTTCGCGATTGCAAAGAAATGTTGTTTAATTCTTGATCTCTTGTTATGCCGGTCTTGCTTTTCCTTTGTCTCCCCTAGTGGTGAAATTGCACATTGCAATAATTTCTTTAAAGAGCCATAACTTTGCACAGGAAGGGGCTTAAAACTTACTTTTTTTTTTCCCACCAACATCCTTCTATTATTTTCTCTTCAAAACTGGGCCGGATTAAACCATCTGAAGGCCCACGGGTCGTATATTTAAAGGGGCCCTACCATGAAAATTCTACTTTTTGAGGTTTTAAATGCATTTTACTGTTCATTCCTCACTATAAAGAACCCCAAAGCGGTGTTTTGATCCAACTCACAGAAAAGACTCCATAGATGTTTAACAATCTCCACCATAATATTCAGTATGTTCAACATGTTTTTTTTTTCCGTCTCAAAGGTGAGAACTTCAGAACAACAGGCTAAACGAGACCAGAGACGGCTGAAAGCATCCAGACTGTAGCGCTCGTTTCTTTTGGAGCTTTTCATGTTCCTCCGATCATCTTTTGATCTGTTTTAAAATCATTTCCAGTGGTCTTCTAATCATAACTATACTGCTTTTATCTACATAAATTAAAATGCATAGTTCCTGCAGAGCAGCAGGAGTTCATCAGAAATTTAACTCTGAGTTGTGGGTGCGTAGTAAGCCAGCACTCACTTCCCATCATCTCCTTGTTTACACTCTCTCCTGCTATCTTACAGCACCTCGCAACCACAACTTAACAATATTGGTGCAACAAAAACGGCGAGAAATATCTGAACAGTTTTGATCAGTTTTAAATAAAATAAGCATTTTAATTCAAGAGCTGGGTTAATAAAATCAATTAATCAATCTGAATTTATATAAGTTTAATAGATCAATAAACGATTCATAAAAAGGTAAATCAATGTAGCACATAAAGCTAAAGTCCGCTAACTTGATGCTAACAGACGATGGAATTTCCCATAGGGCGGCTAATGCTAACGCTCGGTTGACCTAAATATATAAACTTTATAAACTCACATTTTTTTTGCTAAATTCTATGTGTAATGCTATAGCGCTATCGCCACCTAGTGGCCAAACTGAAACGTCCTCCAGGAGAAGCAGAACAATGTTTACAATGTTAATGATCTGAACATTTTAGTTAGAATTTCTCCTTTAAAGAATCCATGTAACACTGGATGATATTAACAACAAAAAATTTTACAGTATGTGAACTGTATTAGATTAATATAAATATATTCAAATCATAGTAGATTATTAATGGATTTCTAAATAAATGTGTTTAAATGTATAAACTCAAAATTGAATTGAAGAATCAAAAGAATCGAAACAAAAATCGGAATCAAATCGAATAATTCCTGGAAATTGTTATTAATACTCAGCTTTAGTCTTTCCATAGAGACATGAATGTGTCTGATGCTGAAAAAGGTCCCACAGCATTATTCTCCCACCACCATGTCCGTGCTGTGGAAACTATTTTTGGTTAAGGCAATGGTTTAAAAACATTGCCTTTAAAAAATTGCACCATAAATCAATTTGTAATCTTCTTCACACTTCAACCAAGCAGGCGGAAAAAATTAAATTATAAAAAAGACCAGATCTTGTTAAAGTTGTTAAAGTTGAGTCTTGGATTCTGTAACTCTGAAAGCAGAAATGTGGAAACAAAAGTCAAATTCCAGACTCAACCATCGGAAAATCCCTTTTCTTCCCAGGTACCTGAACCTCCAGGAGAACCGGATCAACGTCATCCACGACAACGCCTTCCAGGACCTCACCCGCCTGGAGAACTTTTACCTCAACGACAACCTGCTGTCGGACCTCCCCAGGTCCGCCTTCAGAGGCCTCAGCCGCCTCAAGATGCTGAACCTGGGGGGGAACCAGCTGGTCAACGTGTCCAAGACCTGGTTCAGCGACCTGGTTGAGCTGGAGGTTCTGTACCTGGACAGGAACCAGCTGCTGAACATTGAGGAGGGCACCTTTGAGAACCTGACCAGCCTGATCACCCTCCACCTGAACAGCAACAACCTGACCACCCTCCCCTTCAGCGTCTTCCAGCCCGTCTACTTCCTGGGACACCTGTACCTGTTCAGGAACCCCTGGGAGTGCGACTGCTCCCTGGAGTGGCTGAAGGAGTGGATGGAGAACTACAAGCTGGTCCGGGACATCCCCTGCGCCTCGCCGTCCTCTGTGGCGGGGCTGGACCTGAGCAGGGTGGTCTTTGCCAACATGAACGGGACTTGCGTGGACCCCACGGACCTGAACCTGACCACGCCCTCCTCGGAGCTCACCCCCACCACGGAGAACCGCTTCAACAGCCTCATCTCCAAGCTGCTCCAGCAGGAGCTGCGGGAGGAGATGGGCAACAGCACGGAGAGCCTTCGCAACGGGACGCTGCTGGAGTCGGAGGAGGGGCAGCTCTCGGCGGGGGCCGGGGGTCAGAGGAGCCAGCTGCTGCTCTGCTGTGCCGTGGTCTGGCTCAGCTTGGGTTGGATCAGTCTCTCAGACGTCCTTTCCTGCACATGAAGGTGGATGGAGCTTTGATGGGATGTCCTGGCAGCGCTGCGGCCTGTCACACCGTTTTCTGAGTTGGGGACAAATGCCTCACGAGTTCCAGCAGCGCTGGTTCAGGGGGAGGGCCTCTCGCTTCACCTCCACCGGCTCGGTTTGGATCCTGTCGTATCTCTATTCCTGCATTCATGAGATGAGAGACCTTTCCTCTCCGCGCTTCGCTCTGCTCTAAATATCTGCAGCTTTTCCATAAATGCATTAATCTTCTTACGGCGTGCAGCTCGGCGTCGCCGCTGCCTGTCGGCCTCACGTGGACGTCCTGTTCTGGAGCATCAGAACCAGGAGGAGAGAGACGACCTTCAGCTGAAACTAGGGGTGCAACTATCGTTAGATGGATCGATTTCTATTCCTAGTATTCTGAAGCAAACAAAAAATCCAGTCCAAATCTGATAAATCAATAATCCATACAGACGGTGACGTCAGACAAAATGGCGACAGAGCCGAAAATGTTTTGATTGATGATTAAGAAAAACAAATCTGACAGATGAACGATGTTTAACACAATTCTACATAAATAATAAAAGGTAATCTTACCCGTTTCAACAGAAAAATGTACATTTATTTTATGAATATCCTGTATTTTCATTTCTTAAAACCATTTAGAAATGATAGGTTTATTTTATTATATCGTTGCAACGACCGTCACGTTGGAAAACTGATCAACCATCTGAAAACACTTTGAATGTAGTGAGCATACAGTGTGGTAGAATGTTCTAATGTATTCATTTGATGTGGAAAATCAACAGTGGGCGGAACTTTATCAAACTAAAATGTGAATGGATTTGATATTGTTTACATCAAAGTGAATCAATTTCAACTGTGAGTCTTATCGTTAACCACAAATCATAAAATGGCTTCAATCTTTATTAATACGAGTCATTAATAGGGCTGGATTTATAAAATCTGAATCGATCCAAAGAAGAGATTGATCTAACAAATATCGCTAAAGTTTGTCAGCTTGATGCTAATGTATTATGGAATTTCCCATTGGACGGCTAATGCTAATCATTGACTTAAACATTCATTTCTGACTAAATGAACATCACTATAAACTCACAGACATGAATTTTACAAACTCCTTTAAGGAAATATTTTTGAAGTAACCATTTGTGGTCTAAAACACAGTTTTTTGCTAATTTTTTTTTGCTAATTTGAAAAAAAGTGTACGGCTATAGCGCTATCGCCACCTAGTGGACAAACTGGAACACCTGAACAATCGTTTTAATCTCATTATTTATGGAAGCGTATGTGTCACAAAAATAAAAAGAAAAGTCAATACTGGAAATGCTATTTCATTTTCAAAATGTACCTGCATTATTTGTCTCTTAAATGAAATTAAAAAGCGATTCTTAGAACTGCTTTCTCATTTTCTTCTACAACACTGCTCATTCTGTAACTTAATTAAAATAATAAAGAAAATGGCATTTGACATTTAATTTTCAAAAAGTTCTATGGTAAATCTGTAACAAAATTCAATCAGAAATATCAAACTTGAAAATTAAATTTTGTTACAGATTTACCATAGAACTTTTTGAAAATTAAATGTCAAATGCCATTTTCTTTATTATTTTAATTAAGTTACAGAATGAGCAGTGTTGAAGAAGAAAATGAGAAAGCAGTTCTAAGAATCGCTTTTTAATTTCATTTAAGAGACAAATAATGCAGGTACATTTTGAAAATGAAATAGCATTTCCAGTATTGACTTTTCTTTTTATTTTTGTGACACATACGCTTCCATAATTATTATCTTAGTAATACATTTATAGTGAACCGTATCAGATTAATATGAAAAGCTTCAAAACATTTATGTTGATTATTAATGTATTTCTACACAAATGTGTAAACAGTGTAAACTCAAGATTGAATTGAATCAAATTGGTTCTGGACATTGATGTGGATTCTCAGCCCATGTGACCCCCACCCCTCTCTTTCAGGCGGTTGGTCCGTTTCTTCTGGTGGTATTTTGGATAAATAAAGAGCCATCTGCTGGTGATGCGTCCGCTCAGTCACTCGTTCAGCCACAGTTGAGGAGTTGACCGGTTTCAGAGGTGAACTCCTGTTAATCCCTCAGCCATTACTGCAGGATTACAGGCTGGTACTTAGATTACTGAGGAGGCTGCACACTCTCATGCAGCTGTTTCTGTCCTGGAGTGCAGATGACATGACTTCAAAAAACATTAAAAATGACTTTCTTTTTCTGTTAGTTTCCACAAAAAATTAATAATTTTTACACATCAGCGGCTTTATGACCAAGCCAAGAAACAGTGCGTTTAAAAGAGCAGATGTTTGATATAGAGAAGAGAAAGTATGAACTTTATTTTAAAAAGTAGTTTAAATGTGTTTAATTTTTCATGGTTCACACCCCCCCATTCCCCCATGATTACATCACAGCGGGGAAAACTGTCACAAAAATAAATGGGGCCAAAACACCTTGAAACAATATTTCATAGTCCAAATCAAAACACAAAAGTCAGAGATGTTCAAAGTAGGTTTTGAAATTATTATGGGATGGCCACAAACCCCTTTTGTAGCATACTATGGAATTTTTCCATAATTTGAGAAATGAAAACTTTTACAAATCCTGATGAAAGTTCCCGCAGGCGGCCATCTTAAAACTGCAACCGCAACCGAACTTCCATTGACCTTTGACCTCAGGAACTCCTCCCTCCTCCCATCTCCTCCAGCATAATCAGAAAACATGTTGGAAGTGGAAGTTGCAGATTTTGAACGGCGTTAGTGTGGCGAGCTCACAAAAGCGACGTTCACCAGGTGCTCACAAAACAATACGATGAGACTTTTTTTAAGAATGTGGGCGTGGTTAAAAAAAAAAAAAACAATGTTGCCAAAAAGGTTTACTTTCTTCTAAAAATTACATAAATGAGTAAATGACCTTCAGGCGACCCAAACATGATGGATGGTATGGAGATGAAACCAGGTGAAGACTGAGCGCCGTGTAGCGGCTGCTCAGCCAATGAGGGCCAACGATGCAGCTTGAATCACGTGAATGCTTTTGAAGCATTCACGTGATTCTGTTTCTCTTTATCATTCCATATTTATTCTTCCGTACATTTATTGACTTGTAAAAATACTTTCAGTAATTTCTGCAATCTTGGTCCGAAAACCTTCAGCTCATTAAGGACTTTTCTGATTGTACTTTTGGTATTTGTACATTTTAATCCTTTATTTCAACGGGCAAAAACATTAAGAACAATTTCTTATTTACAATGTTGGCCTGAGAATGCTAAAAATACACAACAAGAAAAAAGGAAACAACAAACATTATTAAGACATATTAAAATTACTGATTAAGAAAACATGTACATGATTCTTTAAAAATGTCCTTTACTCTGCGTTTAAAAGCAGACAGTGAAATAAGAGTTTCCAGATGGAGTGTCCTTTGGTAGAAGTTCCAGTCATTTGGAGCAGCAAAATGAAAGGACATAAGGCCAAATGAAGTCCGCGTTTTTGGAACTTTCAGTTTGAGGAGTTGTGAGGAACGAGTGTTGTATCTGGACGGATGCCCTAATTGTAGTAACTGATATGGAGGTGAGAGACCAAGCAAGCTTTTGTAAATAAATATAAGCCAGTGATTATTGCGACGAGACTGCAAAGAAGACCAATTAACTTGGGAGTACAGCTGGCAGTGGTGTGTCAAGTAAAGCCTCGGGCACATCTGCCTGCACGGGCTCCCACGGTCGGTCTACGGGCCAGATATTCCCGCCCCCGTGCGGCGGTCCGCACGGGTCCGCAAAGGTAGCAGGCTCCGCAAAGGCCCGTAGGCGCCCGTGGGAGGCTGTTCGACATGCACCAAAGTCTTCTGCGGGTGCCACAGTTTTCTCCCATTTTCCTCTGCCCGTGCAGCTGGCTGCACCACTCCCGTACGGGCCGTACAGGCCCGTAGCTGTTTTCATCAACCCCAAGAGCCGTACTAGTCGTACTAACAGCAGTACTAACACCCGTACTACACCCTTACGAGCCGTGCAATCAGTTTCCCGTGTTCCAAGTCCCGCAAGGGTAGTACAGCCGGTTGTACGGCGACGTGCGTGAAACCTTGCAGCATGCACGGTAGAGGCTGACATTATTTCGGGATTCCCGCGGGTCACGGGATTCCCACGGGATGGGAGTCATTTCTTCCATTAATCACGGGACCGGGACGGGACGGGACTAAATTCTGACGGGAGTGGGCGGGAGCGGGAGTTCAACAAAAGCTCAACTCAAGAACTTGACTGAATTTTTTGCGTCCGACGGTGCTGGATAATTTCAAAGTTGGGGAGAGGAGAGGAGGAGCACGCCAGCCCAAATACCTCTGGCTGCAGCACGCAGTTTACGTTTGTTTCTCCCCCTGCCCCTCCGCGAGTCGAGACGCTCACGCACAGGCGCGCGCAACCATTTGCACGGGCCCGTGCGCGCACGTGCGTCTGTAGCAACGCCCGTGGTACTTCCGCACCCGAGAATGACATCAGCTTTTCACACGACCACTTGCACGGGCTCCTGTACTAATGACCACAACTCATGCGGCAGTCACGGGCCTGGTCTACGGGCCAAACCACCCCAGACCCGTACGGGTCAAACATTCGCACGGGCAGATGTGCCCGAGGCTTAAGGGGCATTAGTAACAAGGCGTATTGCAGAGTGAAAAATGGTGTCCAGTTTTTGAAGACTTCCTTTGCAGGCATGGCGATAGATTATATCACCATAATCAAACAAAGGAAGAATGCACATTTCAACAATGATCTTTTTAGCTGAAAATGTAAAGACAGAGCGGTTTCTATATAAAAAGCCGAGTTTTGCTTTGACTTTAGATTGTAACATGCTGATGTGGTGACGGAAAGATTATCTAACCAGATTCCCAAGTATTTGTACTCTGTAACCTGCTCTAATATGGTTCTATCTGAAGTGGTAAGGTCCGGGAAGGGAGAGGTTACTGTTCTTGTAGAGTTAAACCACATGATTTTAGTTTTTTTTCGCATTCAAGGAAAGCCCTATATTTGTAAAGGCATTCTGTATATCCAAGAAGCCTTGTTGCAGTGAGTGACAGACCATTTCTGGAGATGGACCAGAAGCATACAAAACAGTGTCATCAGCATATAAGTGTACCGAACCTTTACTAACAGCATTTGGGATATCATTAATGTAAATAGAAAAAAGAGTTGGTCCAAGAACTGATCCCTGTGGCACTCCTTTAGAGACTTGGAGAGGCTGAGAATATAAAGAATCGATATTTACCAATGAATACTGCAGCACAATACAGTTTGGAGTCCAAAGCAGAAGCAATATCATCAACAACTTTCAACACTGCAGTGATACAACCATGACCGGAGCGGAAGCCAGACTGTACTGGAGATAGTATTTTATGAATCTCAAGATGGTGAGTCAGCTGTTTGTTAACAAGATTCTCCAGAATCTTGAAAGCACAGGGTAAAATGGAAATTGGCCTGTAGCTGTTCAGGTCAGAGGAGTTACCCCCTTTAAATAAGGGACGCACCATTGCAGATTTCCATTCACTTGGAATTTCACCAGTTTGGATGGACAGATTGAAAATGTTTGTCAGTGGAACTGATATAATAGAGGACGCTATTTTAAAGAAAAAGGGAGCAAGCCCATCGAATCCGGCTGAGTCCAAAGACAGTAATTCATTTGTGACTTCTTTTAAACTAAAAGGCTGCAGTGAGAGTTGTTGAGATGCAACAGGTAAATCTGACACCATATTTAAAACAGGATTAGATTTAAAATGACCCGTCTTTGTAAAGTGCTGGTTAAAAAGATCTGCCATGCGAAGTTTGTCAGTTACCACAATACTGTCCGATACAATGGATACAGGTGAGCCTGATGATTTGTTTTCCAACTGTTTTACCGTTTTCCAAAATAAATTTGAGTTTGGGTTACCCATGAGTTTGTCTTTGAAATAACTGATCTTTGATTGTCGCACTGCTTGCGTTGCCTTATTTCTTATTTGTCGAAAAGCAAGTTTATCACATTCGAGCCCTGATTTTCTTGCTTTACGCCAGGCATTATTTTTTTGTCTTAGCAGTAAAGCCAGGTCTTGAGAGAACCAAGGGCTTATGCGAGTTTTTACTCGCAGTTTTTTACGTTTTTTTTAAGATTTTACACAATTTATGCAATTTTTCAGCCCCAAATCTACACAATTTATGCAATTAAAAACCTTTAGCATGTTCAATACATTCATGCTTTTAATTTTACTTACGCAATTATTGAAATTTATGCAAATTTTGCATTTCTTTTTTACTTAATCCTTCAAATAATTCTTTCTATCACTTTCTGCAAATTATGCAAGTTTGGTATCAAAGCGTTCAGCATGTTGAGGTTTTTTGGACTAATTCTGAGTTAATCCAGTATTTTAGCAACGCGCTAGCTTTTTTAGTGGTTAATTTGACATCTACTGATGTTTTTGGGGCTAATTCTGAGTTTAGCTAGTAGTTTGGAAATGTTCTAGATTTTTTTAGATAATTTGGCATCTACAGAGGATTTTCATTTTTTTTTTAGCTAATCTGGAGTTAAGATAATATTGTAGCAATGTTCCAGCTTTTTTGGTTAATTTGGCATTTATTAAGGTTTTAAGAGCTGATTTTCAATTAAGCTAGTATTTTAGCAATGTGCTACATTTTTTTTGGTCTAAATTGGCATCTAATGAGGTTTTCTTGGGCTAATTTAGAGTTAAGATAATATTTTTTTCATGAAATTCTTCACATTTTTGTGCTCTCTGCAAATTATGCAAGTTGGATTTCATATAGTTCAGGACGTTCATGACATTATTCAGTGATAAAAACAAATTCTGAGATAAAAGATAAAACTACAGAGTGTCATTCGGTGCGACCCTCTTACCGACAGACAAATGACTCAACCATAATCATCCTACAGCTTTTTGCTGGGACGATGTCGATATATTCAGATATTTAACCCTTTAATGCTTTAACACAAAATCTTTAATATACTGTAACTTTACAATCATTATCAATAAAAGAAAAGCGGTTCGATGAAAAACAAACAGTGCTGGACTTTCTCAGATTGTGGTGGATTACGCTGGAGCAGTAAATGTGGCGTTCAGGCTCCACTTTGCTCTAATCGCTCGCTCTGATTGAAATGGCTGGCAGAGGTGAGCCGAGTGCGCATTCACCTGGAACATGTAGGCCACGGGACTGGGTCACCGTGTTTACAGCTTCACCAGAACTCTGCATCAAAAAGTAGGACAGCACAGCAGTCACACATGGATTTGATTATAGGTTGATCATTAAGTCAGCATCTTTGACTGTACGTGAGAACTGGAATAGAAATAAGAAACACCAGAAACCGTCCTTCTACAGTCAGAGCTCCAGCAGTGCATGTCTGGAAAAAAAAAGCACGAATGTCATTTTATTTGCACTTTATGTTCTCTGAAAAAGTAAAAATGATCTTCATTGTGTATGATAGTTGAGTTTTTGACTCTATTGAAGCTCAGAGTAAATAAAAGGCAAGATAGATAAGCGGCTCATGTCCTGCAGTCTGTGTTTGATGTGACCTGAAACGTTCAGACCTGACCATAAAAGCACTTCTGATTCTGCCTCACATCTTTCCCTCATCAACATGCGTCACTTTATCAAATTAGAGGATTTGGTCGTCTAACTTGGATGACCCAAAATCCTGATGCTACACCTTAATGCCCCCTCCGGCATGAGGAGGGCTCTGGAGCACGTTGCTAGGATGAGACATTGTTTTTCTTTTGCAGTCGTTTTGGTGACTGTAACTTTAAAGGGATTGACTGTATGTCGGGAACTGGACTGAGTGACCCATACCTCCCTTGAGTTACAAACAGGAAGTACCTGCTGGCTTCAAAAAGCCAATATCTCATAGACTTCTACAGCGAAACAAATAACTATTGCTTAGTTAATCTGTTTGTTAGAATAACCATTTTAGCTCTGAACATTTTCTTGCTAATCTTAATGTTTTTCATTATATTTTTAAGTTATAAACTGGCCAATCAGAAGCCTCAGTAAAAGCATGTGGTGCCCTCTGGCCCCCACCTCGAACGTTTGATTGACAGGTTCTCCCGAGCCACTTTCAGTGGAAAGGGTGTGGTTTTCCAACAAGCTCATTCCTGATTGGTGACAGTAGTTGTCATGGAAACTCAGATCGACTCGGACTTATCCCTGTCGACTGGTTCCAGCATGGCGATGTCCATATTGTGGAAAACTGGCGACATGAATTGGCTTTACTGGAGCCAGAGGTAAGGCATTTCCTATTTCACCTGCTCTGTCCAGTTTTCTATTTACAGTCAATGCTTAAGTTTGATGTGATACAATAAAGGAAGGTGATCCTGAAAGGTAAAGGTAAGCTAATAACCAACAGTGAGACTGTGACCTGTGTTCACTTTGGGTACATCACTGGTTTTCCACACAGACACTCGGCCTCAACAGGAGCCGGCGGACGTCAGCGACTTCCAATCAATCCTCTAAAGGCTTCCTGGGCTGTACTACAGCGCCCCCTGTGTACTGAGCTGTCACTGCATGCTGGTGAAAATATGGTGTTCATCTTTAATTTTATCTCATCGGGGTCGCCACAGCGAATCAGCTTCAACTGAAAATGTGTGATTGGAAATTAACAAAAACAATTAGACTCTTAAAACTTTTTAGGTTTATTACTTCTGGTTGAGCAGACCCCACACTTTCTTTTCGTTTTTCCTTGTCTCAACTATCTCTTACCGTCTTATATTGTTCTTCACTACATCGCCACGGAGCGCTACACCGTTCATCGCAGGTAAGGGGAATTCATACACCAGTCGGACATATTTGCATTATTATTTTTTTCTTGTTTTTTGAATATCTCGAGTATTTTATTAAGTGTTGTACTAGCCTTGCATTTACAAAAAAAAAAAAAAAACCTTCATGTTTGGAATGCCAGGGTGAGGAGTCATTCATTCCAGTTCTCTATATACAGTCAACATTTACAGTAAATGTGAGTGTTGAGTTTTAGGTTGACTTGTGATTGTTCTGGAGTTCAGGAGCACCTGTGGAGGATAAAGTTATGATATTTTTGGGGAGTTTGGAGGAAGTTGCCGCCAGGTGAGCCTTTATTTTATTATTATTAACCTTTATTTAACCAGGGGTGGATCCCATTGAGATTTAAAACCTCTTTTTCAAGGGAGCCCTGGGGAAAAGCCTTAAAGTCCAGTAAACAAGAGTTCATATTAATCTAGTGAAGACATAATATCTCACACCGAGGACTTCTTGACCCAGCAGAGGCTGAACAGCGAGGTGTAACCCGGATGATGTGACCATATCTGCAGCAGGGGCTGGATTTCCTTTTAAGCGCTTCGTAGCGGTGTAATGACTCCAAACACAGACGCCAAAGAGGAGAAAGAAAGAAAGAAGGTCATAAACATCAAAAGCTGGAGGACATGAGCCGGACATGAACGTCAGCTGACTCGAACTGACAATGATTAAAACTGAACCCTTCAAATATTGTTGAATCTGGCTGGAGCAACACGAGTGATTACCACCTCACACAGGTGAGTCAGATCAGAGTGGAGGAAAAGGAGGTGGAAGTGAAGAACAGAATCATGACAAATGCTAAAGTCCCCCATGACAATTTTTTAAATAATAAAAAAAACTCCCACTAGTGTTTTAATTGTGATTATGAAGATTTTAATCAAAGTTCCACAACCTAAAAGTCTCAAAAAGCATGTTTAGACTTAAACCAAATACTAAATTATTGTTTTTACTTTTAACCACCAGGGAAAGAGGCGGGAAAACCTATACTTTCACAAGTGGCTTAGAAATCAAAAATATCTGTTTGATGTTTCAAAATAAGAGCACATTTGATTGTTTGGGGCAACAGTTTGGTTGTAAGGAATGTAATCTTAATCACAATTCTTTAATGTCTCCCGTGACAATTCTTTTTTTTTTCTTTGTAAATGTTCCCAGTAGTGTTTTAATTATGATTAGGAAGTTTTACTTCACACGGAATTCTAAATCCCACAACCTAAAAGTCTTAAAAAGTCATAGTCGTGTTGATCTGAGGACTCTGTTGCCAAAATCTCCTCTGAGGGGGCGTGGCTTTTGGAGCTGAACTAATCAGCTCTGCCCTTGATCCCCCCCCATCTGATTATGATAGCTCTGTGTCCCACTAGCATAAATCTTCATAAAAACAGCCATCGATCTGGGTAATGTCCAGCCGTATGGTTCTGATCCAGATGTCAGCTCAGATCTTCATGGACAGAACTTCCTCCAAAATCCTGATTCTTTCTCCTTCCAGTTCACCAAAGACTCTTTGATGTTTCTTGACGTTGCTGTGATCAATCCATTCAATCCATTGGTTTCTCAGAGCAGAAAATAATGAAAGCTAACATCCAAATGCTCTTTCATTCATTTACAAGCCTTTCCAACTGCGGTCAAATGAGCCGCCGTTCACATTTCCGTGGTCACATCAAGAAGCTCCGTGGAGTCTGGTGGAGATTTTCCAGCGTTCTCAGGACTGCTACCGTAAGTATTGGATGAAAGTCACACCAAAAATCCGGTGATGGCTGATTGGACCACAGAAATGTGAACGGCAGCTCATTTGACTGCAGTCAATGTGAAGATAGCATCTTCTCTTCTCCAGAACCTGAACTAGACACGCTAGCCGGACATTTGTTCTCTTTCTGAAGAAAAAAGCCACACAGACATGTTAGAAACAAAAAAAAATCATTTTCATCAAAGGGGGACTTTAAGCTGCAAAAAAAGAATCATGAAAACACAAAAAAGGAAATATAGAAAGCAGTTAATATTGAAGGAAGTTGTTGGTAGTTTTCATGTCATGATGGCTTCACTGCCCCTTCATCCTCCTCCTCTTCACACAGAAAAAACTCTTTTTTTTACCTGAAACACTTCCAGACACCACATTTCTGAAATGCTTCAATCACATGAAGTTTTTCTTTTAATTAATCAAAAGAAGAAGAAAAAAAATCAAGACTTTATTAGAACGTTTCCTTACAAACACGTCTGACATACATCTTCCTGTTCTTCCTATAAATCTGGTTTAGAAAGGTCACTCAGACTGGAGGGATGTGCATAGGCGTTGAGTCGAGGTCCAGATCCGTCACGGTTAGTTTGTGTCTTCCGAACAGCAGGAATGTTTGCTTTTTATTTATTTCTCTTTTTTACAGGTTTTTCTGTGAGCTCACAGAGGGACACGGGGAACACCGACTCCACATGCATGACAACCTCATTCAAACGTCTAAAACATGGAGGGCTTCGTTTGGGAGGAACGGTCCGTGGAGGGGAGGGGCAGACGAACGGGAGCGGCGAGGACTCCGCCGCCGCCGGGCGGGCGCTCGAGTGTGCTTTTTCCTCGGTCAGCTACAGCAATGACGGGGAGGGGGCGCCGGACTGCCTCTTTAAAACAAACTAATGAAAAATGTGGCCTCCTAGCTAGAACAGACAGGACAAAAATCACGGTTTGTTTTCTCAGTTTTTTTTTACAAGATCTCGAGCGGCTCGAGTTCTGGAGGACTTCACAGAGGAGCGTCAATCTCTTTTGTCTTCATCTCTTGATTCTTTTTTGTTTTTTTTTGCTGGGAGGATGATCAGAGTTCAGTCTCAGTCCTGCTGCAGGAGGAGGTCAGTAGACCCAGGACACGGGGACCCACTGGTTGGTGGTGCTGACTACGTCCATGGCCTCCTCCAGGTGTCTGATGGTCTCGTCGATCTCGTTGTTGATGATGGTCATGTCGAAGCAGTGGGCGTAGGTCTTCTGCAGGATTTCAGACTCCTTTTGCAGCCGCTGGAGGGACTCGTCCTGAAGAGGGGGAGGAGCCAAAGACACGGCAGACATGGTTTAAATGTTTCTCAATGATCTGAACAGCAGAGATTGGACTGCTGTGGTCCCAGTCCAGCTGGGAGGGATCAGCTCACTTTAGAGGAAAATCCAAAATGGCCGCCCTCAACATTTCAATGTACAGCAAACTTTTATTGTGGTTCACTTGAACACTCCATAAATGTATTACAAACAGATGCAAACTCGATCGCATAAGGAGCCAAAATCCAAAACACTCCATAGATCGTGGTCCGAACAGGACAAACATTTATTGAACATGTTAAAACTAAGTTTAAAACTGTAACTTCTTAACACAATTTTGAACTAGAAATTGCATTACCTGTGATACTGCTAGAGTGATAGATTGATGGCTAAAAACACTGAAGCTGATAGCCATCTGAAATATTAGCTAAGTGCCAAATTAGCCTAAAAAGGAAAAAAAAAATGTTGGTGAGTCAAAACAGCTAGCATGTAGCTGAAATAAATGCTACACTCCAAAACAACATAAACAACAAAAAAAAAAAAAGCTTTATCAGCCAAATAGCTAGCATGTAGCTAAAAAAAATAGCTAAACTTCAAAATATCCTAAAAAAAATGAAAAAAAGCCTAAATTAGCCAAAATAGTTAGCATGTAGCTGAAATGTTAGCTAAACTAAGAAATAGCTTAACAAATCTTGGTAAATGTCAAAATAGTTCAAAGAGCTACCAGAAGGCTAATTTTTAAAACTTTAAAATGGTAACTTTTTAACAAAATTATGAATAATAAAGAGGCAGGAATATTATTCTAAATCAACTTAAACCTTAAATAACTTTAAATAGTTTACTCTCCATAAAAATTTATTTTGTCAAAATGATGCAAGTTAGAAATAAGTGCAAGATAACATCGGGCCATTAATAAAAATAAAATAAAATGATCTGGAGGGCCGGATCTGGCCCCCGGGCCTAGACTTTGACACGTGTACAACAAACCAATCAAAAGTAGTCTGTGACGCAGCTTTGATGTCAAAACGACGTCATAGTAACGCGATGAGCCCTGAAATCAACAAACTGTCCATCGTTTTCCTAGTCCATATAACTAGATACAAACATTACGCTGAACGACCAAAGTATCTCATTAGAAGCAGGCTGTGACGTCTCTGTGACGTCAAAATCACATCACTACTTTAGATGGGTTTGTTTGATAAATTAGTGTCATATTTGTATCTGTTTGTTATACATTTATGGAGTGTTAATGAATCAGAAGGAAGTTTGCTGTGAATTGAAATCTTGAGGGCAGCCATATTGGATTTCTGTCCACCATATTGGATTTCTGTCCACCATATTGGATTTCTGTCCACCATATTGGATTTCTGTCCACCATATTGGATTTTAAGCAAAAATCCGGGCGGCCCAGGAGCAAATTTTTCAAAATATGCCCCAAAGAAGATAAATCCATTGAGAAAATTTTCACCTGGCTTGGATATCTATATCTGTTATATTACTCCAATCCAACCAGATCAATTTGTTTGGGAAGTTGTTAATCTAATCAACCTTTAGCATTAGAAAAATCATTTATAAATTGATTATATTTAATATTGTAAAATACCATTAGGATTGAGACACAGCTTCTTTATTTTACTATAACATAAAAACGACAACACACATGATCCAGTAAAAAATTGATCAATTTTTGGTCCGTGAAACGAATCAATTAAAATGAACCAATATGGACTATGAATCGTATCGTTTCTGCTTTTCTCCTTCACAATCAACTGGAATTATCGTTTCAGAATGTTGAAGATTTTGTGTTTATGAATGCTGTTTCAGGGACTAAGAGGAAGGGGCGGGGCTAAGCGAAGACCTCGATGCAGACAGAAAGAAAGGAAAACCCTGACCTTCACTGAACAAGCTGATTTCAAAGAGTGAGACACCTGTATCATTTCGTCATTCACTTTGAGGGATTGGATGTTTGCACAACACGTGGGCTTTTACACAGAGGAAGAGGAGGCACTAACTGCTAAAACAGCACCAGGAGCCTAAGGAGGAACGGTAAAGGACCACAGGTCTGTTTTACTTACAGGCAGCGTTCGACACCACCTGGGCGTCTGAGAGGAGAGCCAAAGAAACAAACACATGCAGCGTGCATCATTGAAGACGTGAGGACAGAGACCGACAGCATGCACGTTCATTCATGGAGGAGCATTGAGAAACTGAACACTAAGGATGCAACGATTCTTCGTGAATTGGTAAAAAAAAGATTCAAACTCGTCAACATGTTCATCTTTGCAGAAAATTAAGAAATTGGTTTGTCACAGTCTGTGCCTAAATTTAGAAATGCAGAGCTGATAACATTTTTCCATGCGGGCTCCGCCTCTGCGGGCCTGGCAGGGTGTGTGCACCTGTAAGTGTGTGCGCACCTATGAGTGAGTGTGCACGCCTGTGAGTGTGTGTGCGCTCCTGAGTGTTTGCCCGTCTATGAGCGAGTGTGTGCCTGTAAGTGTGTGGACGCACCTATGAGTAAGTGCGAGTGTGTGCACCTGTGAGCGTGTGCACGCCTGTGAATGTATATGCACCTGCAAGTGTATGCGCATCTGTGAGTGTGTGCTCGCCTGCGAGCGTGTGTGCATGCCTCAGAGTGTGTGCATGTCTATAAGTGCGTGCACCTGTGAATGTGTGGACCTGTGAGTGTGTGCATGCCTGTGAGTGTGCGGACCTGTGAGTGTGTATGCCCGCCTCTGGGTGTGACCGCGCCTATGAGTGTGAGCGCACCTTTAAGTGTGCGAACGTGCTTGTGATTGTGTGCGCGCCTGCAAGTGTGCGCACCTGTAAGTTCAGCTGTGCTACTCTCCTGGGAAATTCTGGCATAAGTTCCACACAAGTCAGGCCCTCCAGGATTTCATGATATTGCAATCATAATTATTAACGGAAATTCAAGCAAAGCAGAGATTTGTTGCTCATCCTGCAATGTTACATTCTCATTTCAACTTTACTGCAACTTTGACCAATCTACCGTGACACAGTCATGGGGGGGGCGAAGCTTCATCACTGTTTCCCTCTGGATCATCTCTGAGAGCTGTGGGTTTTTGTCATCTCTCTTTAGATGTCTCAGTCATTTTCTCTCTGCCAGCTGCACATCAACGGTCATTTGTGCGGAGTGCGAGGGCGGGCGAGTTTGCATGCAGAGCTGAGTCTGTTACATGAAGCTCAACATGAACCGAGGATGAAAGGATTTGTGATCATTTCAATATTATGTTTAACTGTTAATTTGTATTGAATCCTTTCTGTTAGTAGGAAAACAGACAAAACAAACTTGGCCTTAAAATACCTTTAATTCAATGTGTTGAGAAAAAAAAAAAAAAATCTAAATTGTGACTTAAAACTGTGAATCGAATCGTTGTTTGACTGAATCGTTACATCCTTAGTGGACAGAAACGTAGACACTAGATCCAACAAGAAACCAGAACTCGTGAGAATCTTCCAGGAAGTCTTCCTCACATCAAACTTCTTCTCTCTTCCATCATATTCCGATCTACTGTTGTTTTTGAGCGCATTATAAAGTTGATAATGTGACCTGACTGATGTCTTACCTCGCTGATGCCTGGCGTGATGGTGGGGGCCGCAATAAAAACCACATACGGGGCAAACTCCGCCGTCCGCAGGACCTTCAGGGCCTGGTGGGAAAGTTTGGTCAGGATCAATATCATTAGCATCCTCCCTGTGACCCCCCCCTCACACACCTGAGGCTCCACATCCAGGATGGCAACTAGCCCCTGCTGGTTAATCTTCCGGATGGTCTCCAGCCGCGTGCCGTACATGGCGTCTTCGTGGCTGCCGTACTCCAGGTACTCGTTGTTGCTGATGTCCAGCATCATCTGGTCGTGGGAAACGAAGTAGTAGTTCTTCCCGTTCTCCTCGTCCTTCTTTGGAGGTCTGGTGGTGTCTGAGAGCGAGAGAAAGCGGGGGGGGAGGAGTTTACGCCTGCGGCCGGCAGGCGGCGTGAGCGCGGCGGGACGTGCGTCTTACGTGGAATGGGGTACGCGAATCTGTCGGGGTGTTTGGTGATGAGGGTGTTCTTGATGTGTCTCCGGCCCACCCCGTGAGCGCCTGAACACACACACACACACACACACACACACAGGTCACGACCTGCAAACCCCTCAGGCTTCCAGCTGTGTCACCCAGCAGCTCTCACCTAACAGGACGAGGGTTTTCCTCTTGAAGGCAGGAAGCTTCACCACCTCCTCGTATGTGACCAGATCTAATTGATCGAAAACTGCAGGGAGAACGAGAAAACACGGCGTCAGAGAGAGAGAGAGAGAGAAACGACAGAAGTTCAGAGAATGTTGGGACATCTAGAACTAGAGAGGAGACTGATGGTGGAAGGTTGGTTCAGGCAGTCCAAACACAGATGAAAGATCTTTCTAGAACTCTTCAGTTGCAGCAGGCACTCTCTGATCTTTCTATCTTATGGATTTATTTATTGCAATTTAGCATGTTTTTCTGCATTCTGATTGGCTTTTGAGCTCGTCAATCATCAGGTCAGCAGGTTTTATTTCTGAAGATCCACACTTCCAAAAGCTGATGACAATCTCTCCTTTTCCTCTCTCTCAGTCCAGCATGTGCAGCTGCTCTTCTTCTGTAGTGACTATTTAAAGCCGTGAGTTCCTCCAGTCTGAACGTGAACTCACACCGAGAGGTCAGCGGCGGTCGGGCTGTGCTGGTCACTGCAGACGGTCTGTGAAAGAGGAGCTTCTGAGCAGACAGGGAAATACAACACCCCAACCTGTCTGGCTTCTAAAGCTTCACACGATCAGAACATTGACTGTAAATGAGAACCGCACTGAGCCAAAACCCCATAGACTTCTATAGAGACATAAGCAGCTATCACTCAGTCATTCTATTAGTCAGAATAAGCATTTTTGCTCGGATACTTTTTATTAGCATGTTCTTTTCTGTTGAGCAAGTTATAAACTGACCAATCAGATGCCTCAATAAATTATGTGTCACCCACTTCCAATGTTTAAAACACTTGATTGACAGATTCTCCGGATGCCACTTTTAAGTAATAGGGGTGTGCCATTCCACTAAGCTCACTCCCGTTGACTGTATATGGAGAACTGGACAGGGCCTTACCTCTGGCTCCAGTGAAATTAATTCAGTCGCCATTTTTCTACTTATAGAGTTGGAGTCAGTCTACAGTGATTGATCCAAGTCAATCTGAGTCAATGTTTCTATGGCAACGACTTTCACCAATCGGGTGTGAGCTTGTTGTGAAGCCACACCCCTTCCACTGAAATCGGCTGAATCTGTCAATCAAAAGTGGGGCCAGCAGGTACCACACGCTTTTACTGAGGCATCTGATTGAATAACTTGTGATAAAGAAAATAATATTAAATCAAAAAAAGAGTTAGCCAGAAAATGCAAAGAAAAATGTATTAGAGCGAGAATAGATAGAATGACTGAATAACAGTTTATTTCTCTATAAATGTCAATGGGATTTTGGTTTCTTGGAGCCAGCAGGTACTTCCTGTTTGGAACGTGAGGGGAGAGGGGTCACTCAGTCCAGTTCTCTGTATACAGTCGGCGCTCACTTCTCACTGGAAAGAGTGGTTGCCACAGAAACATAGATCTAAACTGACTGGAATAAATTTCTGCTTACTAATGAGTTCTGGTTCCAACATGGCGGCGTCCGTATCACCAAACAATTGCGACTGAATTGACTTCATTTGGTTGGAGCTGAAAGTAAGTCATTTTTTGTGGGGGATGTCACACTCACTCAGTCCAGTTCTCATGTACAGTCAACGGACCAGCCTGACTAACATGAGAAGCTGCGGTGAATCACAGCGGGAAAAACTGTTCTGCCCTCACGTGTGTCTCTAACAAACTTTCTATGTATGAGAAACATCACAAACATAACCAAACCACACAAAGGAGAACGTAGAATGATCTCAAACTGGTTTCCAGACAGTAAACGTGTAGAATCAGTTCAGATCAAGACGAGCTTTCAGGCACTCCACTAATCCATGAAGTTTCACTGATTTGTTCCAACTTCCTGTCGCTGCACAGGAACAGGAAGTGGCGTGAAACTGGAGCTCTCATCCACACACACTGTCACTGACTGTTTACTTACATGCACAGAGGCCGTTCAGCAGGGGGAGCAAGAGAGACGGGGGGGCAATAACATTGTTTGGTTACAACAGCACAGTTTCAGAGACAACAACAAGCAGCAGCTGTGTGGTTTGATGATGTGATGATGCTGTTGTTGTGCTGTCACCACCTGTCAGACTAAACTCAGGGCACACACAAACATTTATTTCCTGGGAATTTGACCCTCCTGACCCAGCATTAACGCTGATGGGTGAGCGCCACCTGCTGGCAGTCGACAGAATTATCTGGAAAAATTAAATCAATTTGAGAATTTTGTTGAAAATTCCCAGGAAACGACAGAAAAAGACATTCGTTGGGGTAAAAAATGTTTGTTGCATACATGATTTGGTTTAAACTACTGAATGATTCTTCATCTGATGCAGACGGACAAACATTCCGCTTTGCATGCAAACACTTATGAACAGCTTCACTTTTAGATGAGCGGCTGCAACAATCCTCCATCAAGAACAAAATATTGGTTTGGGTTCTGTGCAGCAGAACCGCACAGTGAGATGGAAGGACTCGGGCTGCACGTGTTCCTCAGACATGCCGCTCTGATCTGGTTTCTGTCATGGTAACTTAGAATGACCGCACTCATGACACACACACACACACATGCTGTTTATAAACATGCGTGGACGGCGGCCTCTGCGGCGTGTTTCCTGTACCTGCGTTGTGCTTTGCCAAATACTTGTCCTTGTACTGCTTCTTCTTCTTGCCAAACCAGGTGCAGCTGGCCTGCTGCTCCTGCTTGGTCTTCTCCATGGCCATGCAGGCCACCCGCCTGTCGAACACACACAATAACACACTCTTTCAGCTCTTTAACCCTCACGCTCAACATGTTCTGCAGTGAATATAAGATAACCTCCAGTACTTTTCTCAGTTTTCCATTTTTTTAATGTTAGAAATAGAACCGTGGTTTTAGAGTCAACCTGTTCAGATAAGCTAATGGGGGCGTGGACGTTCTACCTGATGACTCTCATACTGAACGCCATTCACACATCAAACCTGCGTCGGCTGCCTCTCTGTTTTCGTCAAGTGAAAGGCCCGGGGCCCTCTGGATAACTATATAAACCCCAAATCATTTCATTTGTGTAATTTTGACAAAATATATTTTTATGGAGAGTAAAATATTGAAAATTATTTAAGGTTTAAGTTGATTTATTCTGGAATAATATTCCTGACTTTTTATTATTCATAATTATGTTAAAAATTTACAGTTTTAACATTTTAAAAATTGTCATTCTGCTAGCTTTTTGGAGTATTTTGACATTTAATAAGATTTTTAAGGCTGTTTTGGAGTTTAGCTAATATTTCAGCTATGTGCTAACTGTTTTGGCTAATTTATGCTTTTCTTTTTAAGCTTTTTAGGCTATTTTGGAGTTTAGCTAATATTTACACTAAAAAGTTTTTTTTGTTTGTTTTTGAGACAAATTTAGCATTTAGCTAACAGTTTAGCTAAATCAGCTTCAGCGTTTTTAGCACTAGCATCTTTAGCAGACAAATTCAGCTTACAGCATTCACACTAGCATTATTGGAGATAATGCTATATATTGAGTTCATAATTATGTTAAAAAGTTACAATTTTTAAAGTTTTTAAATTGTGTTTTAGATTATTCTTTACACGTCTATCCTGTTCGGCCCAGAACCTCAAGTGTGTTTTGGATTTTGGCCCTTTGTGCGATTAATTTGAACAACCCTAAATAAAAGGACATTTTTATCATTGTTTCACTGATGGTCAATATTTTTTGGGTTGCTAAGAAAAGAGTTCCTTCTGTTCGATGTGTTAAATTAGAGCTCTCTGGACTGGATGTTTAGATCTTGTGTTTTTTTTTTTTAGTTAAATATGTAAATTAAAGGTTGGAATTCATTATATTAGGAAAACTTCATGAAGCCAACTTTTTTAGTTGTATTTTGATCTATTAGTGTGACATAAATGTAAATGAAAATTAGGCTTTTCATAGCAGTTATTAGGTTTGACAAAAAATCGGTAAATTAGATTAATTAATTGCATATAAAAGTTTCACATAATAGCTCTAATGAAAAATATCAAAGTTCAGGAAGAAAATGATCAGATTTTTTTAAAAAAAAAGAGAAAAACCGAGTCCCTGACAGGTCGAGGTGTCGAGTTTTCGTCGCCAAAGTTCACATATTTGAACTCTGGATGTGCCACACAGAGGCTGTGCCACACTGGCAAAATGTATCTTAAAAATGACTAAACAAAATAAAATTAATATACAATTTTTAAATTAAAAATCAAAAACGATTTTTAGACATGATTATTCTATGATTACTTTTTTTCTGTGTGCATTTTCAACATTTCTTTGGTAGAAAAGTTTCAAATTTACAAGTTTCCTGTTCAAATAGACGAGACAGCGGCAGGTGAGGCACCGGCCGCCCGTTCCTCACTGGTGCCGCACACACTGACTGATGTTGCACCTGACACATTTTTACTAATTAGGCCTTTTAATCATCAAAAAAGACACTTTATTTTTTAATCATGTCATTTACTTATGTCTCATCATCTGTCTGATTAGATTGGTGCCAGTTTGTGACTCATTTAGTCTTTTATCTGCTAAAAATGCGCTTTAGAAATACACTCGGTGAGGATCGCAGTGTGTTTGTCTCGAGGCAGAGGGCGCTGGTGAGCCCAGAGAATACGACACAGCAGATAAAAAATACAAGAATGAGTTATTCTTCAATATATTTTAGCATCAGTTTCTTAAAGGAGGATTACGTTTCTAAACTCAGGAAACTGTAGAGACTCGTCACTGCAGTGATCTCCATGGAGACAGAGAGACTTTAAAACTGAAGAAAGAAAAGGAAGACTTCTACAAACTGATAATTGAAGCGTTTCTTCAGAAGAAACAGCAGATGGACTTTATTTATATGTAAAATTAAGTAAATAATAACAATTTTTGGTCCTTTTTTCAATGCTAAAGTTTGTACACACACTTTTAACTGTTGTGAATCAAATGGTAAATAAGTGACTCTGTTGGATTCATGTGTTTGTAAATCTGACTGCGACACTCGAATGGCACCACAGAACCTCTGATCGGGTCAGTACATTGACTCAACATTGAACCTGGACGCCCCTGAGGCGCGACTCGTGTTTGGTGGAAGCGCGGCTTCAGGGCCTCATCGAGTCATCCCGCTCTGGTGTTTGTTTTTCTCTGCACCACCCACCACTCCTGCAGCTCCGGCGACGGGATGAGGCCCGCCGTGCCGTTCTTGGTGTTCTCCAGCTTGCCCTGCCACCAGTTGTGGTCGTCCTTGGAGATGATCTGGATGATGTCGCCCACGCGGAAGCGCACGCCCGCCTCCTTGCAGGGGATGAGCTCGTCCTTGGAGGGGTCGTACTCGAACTGGGCTCGCACGTAGATCTGCGGTGACGAAGAGAGTTGACTGAGACGCCAGCGAAGGCTGGGGGGGGGGGGTGGGGGTGGGGGGGTGGGGGGTCATGGTGCTGGTTTTACAGATCAGCCCAAACACTGACAGAGAACAGGTTTTAGTAATAACAGCACAGGTATTGTTGTTGTGTAGGTTTGGAGGTACTTTTCTCTGTGGGGGGAAGGGGATGGGGGGGCTCTCTTACCTTAACTGACATTTTGTCCTTGATTGGAGTTCTGGATACAATCTAGGATGTGAAAGCATCACACACGTCATGCAGCAGAACGGCGGTGTAACGTCTGAACAGCAGGGAGGCGGGGGAGGGGTTTTAAAGCATTTGAGGGACATGGAGGCGTTTAGTCTGCTGCCCCCTGCTGGCCGGGGCTAGAACTCCTGATTTAGAGCCAAATGAGATGCGATCAACAAGTGGAGGATGCTGGGAGTAAGGGAGGGGGGAGGGAGGGAGGGAGGGGTGGCATGTATGGAGACAATAATTTAGTTTTCCTAACGTGCATCAATTTCTGCAGATCAGTGGATTCTTTTGAAACTAAAACATCAGCTGTTAGATTGTTATCAATGCCTGTGCTGTTATTACCTGACGTGTGATGAAAGGAGTGCAGGTTCATTACATGTGATGTTATTATGTTAGGTAAACAAATGAAGGAAGATCAGGGGATAAAGTTACATATCACTAACTGTCAAACTAAGCTTTTATAAAAGAATACAAAAAAGTTACAATTAATCTCACAGTAGGACTTTATTTTGCTGATGGATCGTCTCACTGGTTGTGTTGTCAGCATAGCTGCTCCAAACCTGAATTGTTTTCCTAAATGTTGTCAGTAGACGGAGCAGTTTGAATCTGCTGCAGTTTGAGTCTATGATTGAATTCCCTCACAACTCTCTACTCCACAGGTGTCAAACACAAGGCCCGCGGGCCGAATCCGGCCAATCAGATGGCTGAATCTGGTCCAATTGTAAAAAGAATAAAATAAAAAGTTTCTAGCACATTCCTGTGGCAGCTATGGTTGTTTTTAAAAAAAGACCGAAATGCCAAATTCCGCCACTAGGGGGAGCAAAGGAACAGCAAAACAGGTCCAAGATTTCTTTGCAAGCCCGTCCTGTCTGGGTAAGATACAAAAATGAACCTTTTTTTATTATTATGATTTTTTTTATTTGAAATCCATCAGTCTCTGTGAATGTTTGTGTAATAATAAGTGATTAGGGAACCATGTTGGTTGAGATGCTTTTTCCAACAAAAACAAAACTACAGATAAGTTGACCAAAGGTTATTTTGCTCTTATGTTTCTGGTCCGGCCCGCTTGAGATCAGATGGGTTGAATTTGCCCCTGAACCAAAATGAGTTTGAAACCCCTGTTCTAATCACTAAAATTATATAGTGAGAAATCAGTTCCAACGCAATGCATTGTGGTCTGTATTCACCAATCTAGTGAGCTTTGATGCACAGTTTTTTTTTTTTTGCGCAGACTTCTGGGAAATTTCCAGATTTTGCTAAAATAGATTTGGACATATCAAGCGTCGAGGTCCACCACAGGGGAATGCATGACCTCCGCCCCTCGCCAAATCAGGCCAGAGCCTTCGCTGTCACTTCCTGGTACGTCTATCGCCATTGCAACCCGTCGACAGCGATTAGTCTGAGTCACGTTTTTAGAGGAAGTACTGCCAACCAATCAAGAGTGAGCTTCTTCCCGCTTATTCGAAGCCCACACCCCCCTGCCACTAAAAGAAGATGTGAGGAATCTGTCAATCAAACGTTGGAGGCGGGGCCAGCGGGAGACATGCTTTTACTGAGGCATCTGATTGGTCGGTTTATAACGTGAAGAACTGGGGAAAAGAAAACATATCTTACAAAAAAATAGGATTCGAAATTACGAGTTAACAAGGAAGCATCAGAACAAGAATGATTATTCTGACAAATAAAATGAGAAATAACGGATCTATTTCTCTATGGAAGTCTACGGGACTCTGGTCTACTTGCTTCCTATTTGGAACACAAAAGAGGAGGGGTTATGGTATCCGTTGGGTTGTTTTAAAGGAGGAGCTGTAAGGACTTAGGATTTAGGATTTAGCGTGCATCGATGCTCACTAGATTAGACCACAATGCATTGCGGTCGAACAATTTCTAACAAAGAATCGTGTTTAAATGTAATTTTTAAATAAAATCATCCACATTTTCACCATCAAAACACAATGGAGTCACAGCGGCTGTGATCCCCAGGTTGACGTCTGGTCATCAGCCGGATCATGTTGATTGTTAGAAATCAGACGGTGGCAGGAAGTGGCGGTCTGAAGTCAGCTAATCATCAGGTGATTCTGGGGACTTTGAAGACCCCCTCATCAGTCAATTATAGTGGCGCTGCCTCCCTGCCACCATGTGACCTCCAAATGTGCCGGCCGATGCCAAAAAACCTTCTGGTTGCTGCAAAATGCTGTAAACTTTTTTCTTACAAATGCTGCCAAATGCTACATGACTGTAGTCTAAAACCAACGTGACTAACAATGAAGTAGAAATCCTTACATTGATGCATCTTTTAGTGGATTCACTACTCAAACACTCTGCAGAAATCAACCCTTTCCTGTGTACATCTGTTGAGTTTTGTTAAGCATGGAGGAAGGCGGCGTGATGGGAGGGGTCAGCGTGGACAGGATGAGCGGAAGGCTGGATTACCTGTCGGCCGTGGGGCTGGATGGTGGAGGGCAGGTCCTGTGGAGGGAACCAGTCGTCGCAGAAAGACAGAATCAGTGAGACGCAAGCATTAAAGACATGAACATGCACGCACGCGCAGCGGTCAGCGCTCCACCTCCTGACAGACAGAAGAGAGGAGGAGCACGGAGGAGAAACTCTCTCAACTCCTCCTGCAGGTGAGCAAGAAGCAACCAAGCAGCTGCAGAGCGCCGGGGAGGTGAAACCCGGACCCGCTCAGGACCCGGTTCTACAGCCAGCAGCGAGACGCAGCATGCAGCAGGCTCTCTGTAGCACACCAATTTGTTAACTTAGATATCGAACTCGAGGGGGGGGAGAGAGTCAAATACATGAATCGGGAGACTTGGAACCGACATCAGGACCCGGCTGCAGCCTCTCCTCCTGAGAGCGACTCGGAGCGAGACGCCCTCAGGAACGAGGACGATCACAGGTGTGTGGACGCCACGGGGGGGCCGTGGAGGGGAGGTGTTGTGTGTGTGTGAGGGGGGGGCTCTAAAGATGGGGGTCCTTACCAAGATAGAACTGTTAATGCTGGAATGGCCATTGGCAGGGGACTGCCTGGATGTGGTGGGGGACTCTTTCTGAAATAAGACACACAAGTCAGCAACACACACACACACACACACACACACACACACACCAGGCAGCAGGTGAGAGGTTTTTATAGAGGCGCCACAGTTGAAAGCTTCAACAGCGGCGGCCTCAGACCTGCAGGACCTTCAGTCACCACCAGGAGGCGACAGACAGATATGGAAGTCTCATCTGAGCAGCACAGACATGAGGGTGAACTAAAGCTCCTTTACTCCTCTATTGTGGATCCGTGGCTTTAAGAGAAGTGCTAACAATTTAGATAAATATTAAATTTGTTGAGTTTAGCACATTCTAATATGTGCTACACCCTAGCATCTAGTTAATGAAAGAAAATTCCATGTTATAATTGGAGCAGCAGGAGGATGTTATTTAACACAGAGTGTATTTTATTTTGAAAGGAACTTGAATTTGCTGCTGTCAAAGTTGTTTTTAGAGAAAAAAAAATAACACTTTTTAAAAATTAATATTTGAAGGCTACATTTTCTAAAGGAATAGCTGAATGGACACATAAAAAAAAGAGTGTAATTTCTAAAAAAATTAAGATAGACCTGGTGGCTCTCGCTGGGTTCTGGTCCGTCAGAAACTGGACCCAAAAGAGTCAAATGGCTCTTTTAGGGTTAAAGGTTGAACTAAAGGTAGGATGGATCATAGAACTCATGGTTGGGATCGTGTCATGGTTTTAGGGTTACAGTTCGGATCAGTAAAAAGTGGAAAAAAAACACAATAGAAAAAATATAAAATTACTTTTTTGAAAAGCTTTAAAACATTTGAGAAAACTGTAAAAAGTACTTCAAAGTATAAATATAAACTCACACATCTTTGAACTTTGAAATAAACAAAAATGTAAAAACATGAAGATTCTGATTACATTTACATGTCTGGAGACCAAATCTACAAAAACTGAGAGAAAAAAAATTATGAATATGGAATCCCCAACACCCCCCCCATGGGGTCAAATCAGGATCAGCTCAAACTAAATCAAAAAACAGATGGAAAACTTGAAAAGCAAACACTGTAACTGAAAAAAAAATAGAAAATTAGAAAACAAGACACTGTAAATAAAAAAAAAGAAAATTGAAAAAAATAGTTTTGAAAATAAAAAAACCCCTGAAAACTCGAATAAAAAAAATTGTAAATACAAATATTACCAAATGAAAAATTATGAATCCACTAGTAACAACTGCTGTTTTGAATTTTCAACTTTTTTCAATTTTTAAAAAATATTTTGTGAAATTTTAAATTTTTTTTATTTAAAAATGTATTTCAAGTTTTAATTTTTGTAATTTTCAAAAAAAAATTTAAACTTACAATATCTTGTTTTCGAGTTAAAAAACTAAAAATTCAGTTACAATGTGTTATTTTCAAGTTTTCAATCTGGTTTTCTGTTCACTTGAAGCTGACCCTGATATGACCCCTTACACCCCCATCCTAATCTGAAATGCAAAAGTTAAAAGTTACTTTTTGACATTAATTGTAGTGCAGAAACTAACTGGGGGAACTTATCAACTTATTATTATCCGCAGTGCATGTGCAGATGAGGCACTACCTTTCCTGGTGATTTTGGGACCTTTTGGCTTGCCGTACTGCTTTCCCCTGAAAAGTTTTTGACGGAAGCTCCTCCCACACGTGCTGGGATATTCAGGTTTTGGATAACCGTCCCATTGTGTTAACAATTGAAAAAATGGAATGAGATTTTAATGTAACAGTTTTTAAGAGCTGGAACCCCAATTTATGCAACAATAAACACGTTATTCCTTTAAATCAATTAAACAGTTAATCAATATTCTATGAAAGTTTTGTTTTTTGAATGGAATTATGGAAATGAATACACTTTTTCGAGGTCTTCTTATGTTTTTGGAAAGAGTCTGTATGCTGTCAGGAATCATCTGATACTCCCCATCGGTTACACAAAAGAAGAAAAACCAAAAAACAATGTTCTCAAATTCACGAATGTCAGGATTACAGAAGATGATAACTCAAACAGCCTGCCGAGTTAACCTTCACTCATTACCATGGCGACGCGCAGCAGATGAAACCCTTTCTGTGACAGAAAGCAGCTGTGCTGTCACGCTGCCGTTTAACTGAGCGATGACGGTGACGGCGGAGGCGTGAAAAACGTCTCAATCCACGCCACGATCTCTCCCTATAACAGTTTCAGTGACAGGTGGCGACGTTTGGGGGAACTTTATCAACACCTTGGAACACAAAAGTCAACCCTCTCCCCGTGGATTCATCCAAAGTGGGAAGAGGTTAAAAATAGTGACCTCAGTCTTTTTGTCTAGTTCCTGAAGCCTTCATGTTCTACTCACTCTGCTTTGGTCAACAAGAACAACAAAAACAGATCAGTCCTTCAGATAGAGTTAGATTTACAGCTTCCCTAATGATATTAAAACTTACTTTTTGATGTTTTAATGAGAAAGCAGTGTTGATATATCAGTATTAATACACATTTTTAGATAGAAGCACAGCTGACAAAATTCCACCAAAAAAACTTGTTTTTTAAGAGCAAACTTCACTTGTGTGATTGTTTGAAAAGAAGGGAGGAGCCTCTAGCTCAGGGGTCTCAAACTGGCGGCCCGCGGGCCATTCACGGCCCCCAAGACTATGAAAGTTCAGTGTTGGTGCAGCCCGCCGGTTTAGTGTGAATGAGACTTTTCCAGTGTTGTATGCGGGGCTGAAGAACCAACTAATAACAACCAATCAGGTGGGGTATTATGGCTCTTGGGGGCGGGAAACATTTAGGGCAGGAAACCTGACACCCCTCTCCCTAAGCCACATTAAAGGGTTAGGGACCGGACCAATTCTCACTATAGTAAAAATAATGTATGTATTGCTGATTATTAGGGAGATGTGTCATAAAAACAGCTGCCAAATCAGTAACCCTCAACTCTGAGGACAGATTACAAATGTGATGTCAAAGTTGACTCCTGCTCGTGTAACAGACTGTCTTCTGTCTGTGGGGGTGCAGGTGGTCTGCAGACGACGGCAGGGCGGGGTTACACAAAGAGGCGTGGCCTACCGACAAAGGAGACGACCGGGGACGAGGAAAGTTCTGGTATCCTTGTTGTGAAATTGGTGTGCTGAATATCACACCCAGCCACAGCAAAAACCCAAACACACAGCATGAACACACAACAACATCCTATAGGGTTACACACACACTCGCTCAGTTAAAAGGCCAGCAGTTAGTACCCAGATCAGAAGCTCATCTTCAGCAGAAATGAGGGGGAGGAGCAGTAGGAGGGAGAGGGAGGGAAGGGGGTGGGGTCTGTGTTACCTCACATGACGAGCCGTGCATTTGGTAACTTGGTACTATTTTGAACGTGATGCTTCCTCGCATCTCCCTCTGTGGAGAAACACAGTTTGTGGTCATTAGTGACTCAAAAGGACCAAATAAACACAAACTGAATGACTTCAGGACACACACACACACACACACACAGACTGATGTAGAAGTCAGTCTGACAGCAGCAAACTACATTTGGACAGACAAAAAAGAAAAGATATTTAAAATCAACTTTTTGAAGCCTTCTGTGTCACAGGTCAAACCCGTAAATCACAAAATGTAAAGTCTTGTGTCAGAGGCCTTCAGACCATTGACTTTATATGAGAGCTGGACAGTGTGGCCCCTCTCCTGTTGAAGTAGGGTACTAGCTGGCTCCAAAGCCAGAATCCCATAGACTTCCATTGAGAATTTAACAGCTATTACTAAACGTTTGATTGACAGATACTGCTGAGAACGCTTTCAAGTGATAGGGGTGTGGCCTTCCAAAAAGCTCATTCCTGATTGGTGGGATGGTTACCATACAAATGTTGACTAGGACCCACTAGGACCGACTCGGACCAATCACTGCTTAGTTGACAATTTCTGGCTCTAACATGGTGGCGACCTCATTTGGTTGGAGCTGACAGTCATTTTTTTTCTATGGATGATGTTACACTTACACGGTCCAGTTTTCATATACAGTCAATGATTCAAACACTTGATCTAACCAGGTTTTTCTGTGTCTGATACTACCAGAGGTTTCTTCACCAACCAGCCAGCCAACCAACCAACCAACCAACCAACCAGCCAGCCAGCCAGCCAGCCAGCCAGCCAACCAACCAACCAACAATCAACCAACCAACCAACCAACAATCAACCAACCAACCAACCAACCAATCAACCAGTCAGCCAACCAACCGATCAACCAACCAAACAACCAACCGACCAGTCAACAAACCAACCGATCAACTAACCAACCGATCAACCAACCAACCAACCAAGCGATCAACCAACCAACCGATCGATCAACCAGCCAACCGATCAACCAACCAACCGATCAATCAACCAACCGATCAATCAACCAGCCAACCAACCAACCAACCAACCAACAATCAACCAACCAACCAACCAAATCAACCAGTCAGCCAACCAACCGATCAACCAATCAACCAACCACAACCAACCGACCAGTCAACAAACCAACCGATCAACTAACCAACCGATCAACCAACCAACCAACCAATCATCCAACCAACCAAACAACCAACCAACCGATCAACCAACCAACCAATTATCCAACCAACCAACCAACCAATCAATCAACCAACCAATCGATCAACCAAACAACCAACTGATCAACCAACCAACCAATCGATCAACCAAACAATCAATCTATCAACCAAACAACCAACCAACTGATCAACCAACCAACCAACCGATCAACCAACCAACCGATCAACCAACCAACCAATCGGTCAACCAACCAACCAACTGCTCAACCAACGATCAACCAACCAACCGATCAACCAACCAACCAACCAACCAACCAACCAACTGATCAAAATTCAAGACTTTTTCAAAGGATTTTGAAGGTATTATTTCAAATTAATAAAAAAAATACTTTTAAGTCTTTTAAGATCCTGTGAGGTTTTTTTTTTTTTTTTTTTTTTTTAGTGCTTTCGGTTGTGAATTAAAAATTGAAAAGATCAATTTGAGATGGAAGTCTGATGCAATTCGCCGTCTCTTTAAGAAGCTTCTAGTTGGACAACAAGAGGAAAAAAAGTAGATAAACTGAATGAATCGTCTGTGTCTGGATCCTCAGTCAGAACAGGTCTAAACCCAGAGCAGCATAGACAGAGGATCTAGTGCTGATGAAGATCATCTGGAGGGTATTCACCAGCATCTTCTGCAGCTGCTCCACAGTCTGGTTGACCACGCTGATGCCGTTGATTTCCCTGATCTCATCTCCGACGTGCAGCGTTCCTGAAGAAGAGGAAGAGGAAGAGAGGACGGGGACGGCGGTGAACCATCTGTGAGCTTCATCAGTCTTTGTTCCTCCTTTTCCCACCAAAGCAGATAAAACAACAGCCTGCATCTGAAGTGGCTTTTTAATTACCGCAGGATGAATGAAATGAGGGGAAATTAACAGGATGTTGCTACAACAAAGAACCTGAAACAAAGAAGCTGCTGCTGTGATTTAAAATAAGGTTCAGTATGTTTGTCTCACACATTTTTCATAAGGAAACCCGAAGAATATCTGCTTAGTAGAGATTTATATTCAATTCAGTTTAACAATAAAGCACCAGTTTACCACAGAGCTGTGAAGCTAAAGTCATCAGACACAGAAAAGATCTATGGAATCTGGAAAGAAGTTAGGCCTGTGTGATATGAGATTATGACTTGACTATGACTATATGACTTGAAATAAATAGTCAAATAGCCTAAAAAAAAAAAAAAAAAAATTTCAATTTCACTGTGATAGTTTTATTTCAATGTTTTTTTCCTTTTTGCCATGTTTCGTGTAGTATCTGAGTTTGGAGAATGTCCTGAAACCAAAGTATCTCCAAATAACCGACATTAGGGATGTTGAGGATCACAAAACTCATGGTTGGGATCATTTTTCTAGTAACATCTTTTGGAAATACTTGGATTTCTAGTTTAAGCAGACACTAGTTATTTATTGTTACAACTTTGATCAACATTTTTAGATCAATTCATGCAAAACTCCCAATTAACTGTCATAATAGCAGCTAAATAATTAAACAAAGCATAAAAATGATCATAAAAAGCTTCTTTTAAAATGTAGTTTTGGTTTCTCAGAATCTAAAATCCTGACATAATTTACTCATCCACAGGTATTTGCTGCTTTCTCTAGTGAACCTTTACCTTGCCTGTGTATCATTCCACCGTACATTATTCTCGCCACGATGCAGTGATTCAATTCGTTCAACTTGAGAGTGATTCCCTGTAAAAACCAAAGCACAGCAGCAGTGAGTGGTGCAGATCAGAAGTCTCACAGCTCTACGTTTTGTTTTTCTACGCCGTACCATGGGCTCGTCCGTGTTCTTCTGGAACTGGACCAGTCGGACTCTGGTGACGTTCTCCAGGTCCAGGTCTCCGTTGGCGCTCTCCGGAGAGTCCCCGTTCAGGTAGGGCGAGGCGGGCGGCGGCGTCACTCGTAGCGCTTCGTCACTGTAAACCTCGTGGGCGACCACGTCGTGGGCTTGCAGCAAGGCCTGTGGCGAGACGGAAACAAGGCGGATGGAGAAAAGATGGAGGCAGCAAAGAAATATTAATGCTGGAATGTATTCCCATCTATGAACAATGTTTAACTTAAGTGTTTCCCTTTGATTATATTGCTAAAAGTTTGATTCAGTTTGCATCAATAAGTGTCGACAGGTTTAAATCAATATAAAGAAGTGGAGGTAAATCTGTTCTGATGAGTTTCTGATGTCCCACATTGTTATGAAAATGAACTAATAGCAGCTTTTCTGTCATCTGTGTTTTATTCTGACGGGGTTAAAGGAAACTTTTGCTTTTCTTTGTATTTGATAATGATTATTCAGTAAAAATGAGGAGACCTGGAATCTGTCAGGGTTGGGTTTATATCACAGACAAACATTTAGTCTCACTCCGATCATCTTTGGATTGATTATAAAAGCGTCCCCAGTCGTCTATTAATTATGAATAGCGCTGTCATGCGATTAATTTTGGTGCGATTAATTAATCACGACTAATAATCTGATTAATTGATTTTATTTGCATTTTTTAACCCATTAATAGCTGTTAAAAGGATAATTTTTAGGTATTTTATTTACATTTGTGACATTCTGGTGCAGTAAAAGATCAAAATAACACCAAAAAATGTTTTTTCATTAGAAAACATTTCCAACATGACTTTTTTTTACTCAGGAGTATTTTTTTTAATCTGGAACAAATAACAAATTTTAAAAAAAGACAAAAAAACCCCAAAAACATCAGGTTCAAAGTGTTCTAATTTACTATATCAAAAAAACAGAAGAAAAATGTTCTGAGCAATTAAAAAAAAAAATATTGAACACAAATTTTTTATTAATATGATAATTCAGATGTTGATCTACGTTATTCAACAGATTGTTACAACAGCAAGACAGTAGAAAAAAGTATTTTATAGTTTCCTTTAACCTGTTTGGGTGAACTTGGTCATTTTAAAGACTAAGATGAAGCAGAGGAAAAATAAAGACGACATTTTAAGAAGGAAGAAATGAAATATCGCTGAGGAATTGAACTATTTAGTTTTTGGACTTTTTCTTTTTTTAAATAATCTTTTTGCTTCTGGACAAAAACAAGCGTCAAAAGGTGAATTTTCCCTCTAAAATCCTGCTTTTTATAGCTTCTCATGACGATCAACTTTCTCAAAAAGGAGCTAGAGAGGAGCACGGTCTGTGTGTGCCGCACGCGCCTCGCGCTGAAGCTGTTACCATGACAACGGGATGCACCGTGCTTTAAGCGAGGCTGCTTTTGTAAAAAACAATTTAAACTTAAGGATTGAAGTTCTAACAAATTATTTAAATATTATATATATTTTAAATGACCATGGTATGAGCGAGATAAAAATGCTCCTTAAGCTTGTAGCGCCTTAAATAATTTTCTTCATATTCAGTCTCTCCTCCATAATCAGTAAAATGTCACAACAATGGGTTCAAAACACAGAAATCATCTTTTTAAGCAGACTGGGTCTTTAACTTCTTTTCCAGAATAAATCCTGAATTAAAGCTGTACTGCTTTAATGAACTAATGCCGTTGGCTTTGAACAGCCCAGCTAAAACCCAGAGTTAAAGTAGCGGATGCTGGGCTGCCTGACAGCCGCTGTACTCCATCTAACATCTAACATCCACAGAGTCTGAGCGACACTTGAGCAAACCGCTCTGAACTTCAGAGAGCGCAGATCAAACCCCAGCAGGGGGAGGATGCGCCACCTCCACACTCTCGCTTCACACAAACAGACGACGGAGGAGGCGAAGGCATCCTGAACGCAGAAACAGAGACACGAGGAGGTGAGCGCTCCGTCCTGAGTGGAGGTCGGAGAGCAGAGTCTCTGAAGACGACTCGCTTTTTCATAAAACACATTTAAAGACAAAGTTCAGCACTTTACTGAACTTCACTAGATTACAGAAAAGGATTATAATCAACAAAAACAGATTCTGTGAACAGCTAAATCTCTGCTTCCTGATTGCAGCACAATACTGGAAGAATAAGGGGGAATTCCGACTGGAAATTTGATCCGGATCATAGGAGGAAATAATATATCTGGTACATTTTAAGGGAACCAAATGTGTCCAGTCTGAAAACACAACTACAACTGACAAAAAGACAAAAACTATAAACATTAAATGTGTAATATATGAACATCGTTTATGGGAAACAATTTTAAGTGGGTTGCAGCCATAAGGAGACAATCCACCCTCAAGCCACTTTCAATGAAAAGTGCATTCAAACGTACGTAAATGCACACTTTTGGGATTCTGCGTTCTTAACTGTTACATTTACACAGAGTTAGGCATATTTTTAAGACCGTCTTTGGACTCTAAATACAAAAGGCACAACCATCACATGTTGAAAGTTCAACTTTGACCAATCAAGGACTTAGATTTAGTAATGATGAATGAATGGAATCTCTTTCAATTTAGTGCCAATCATTTGAAAATGGATCAAGGGGGAAAAATGAGTGATTCCCAGCCGGAATTCTACAACACTAAGCTTTCTGTGAAAGAAGAAAGACTGGAGCAAGGTTCACCAGATCTGCACCGCGTTGACGTCTCACACATGCACCAGTAAACCAGAATCTTTTTGGGCTTTGGCTGCACACACGCCAGCTCTATAGAGCTGTGAAGGGGTGAGGTCGCATCAGCAGCCTCTGCTTTCCTTCACATTTGTCCTCCCCTTCGTGCCCCTCGTTCCCTCACTTGTCCTCCTGAGAGCGAGCGGGTCGCTAATCGGAAAGGAAAGCTGGACGTATTCAAATGATGGGGTTAGTGCAGGGAAGCTGCAAACGGGCCCAGAGCGACCGTTAGTGATGCAGAAAATAACGTTTCCCTTTTTAGCTCCTGACCGCGAGCAGAGAAAAGGAAAGGGAGGGGGTTCATGTGGTACGAGGCAGTTTGAAAACCGAAAAAGCAGAGGTTCAAAAGCCCGCTGACGGCGAGGTTCAACCGGGCCGCCGACTCACCATGAAGTGTGGCTGGGTCAGTATCCGCCTGAGCTCCTTAGCTTCGTGGTTCTCAGGGTAGCAGGAGATCTCTTCCAGCACCTGATGACAACAGGGGGAGAAGTTTGGTTCAAACACGATGTCTGAAGGCCGCTCAGAGTGCATGCAGAGCAACCCCATCATCCTCTGTGTGGGACTCCATGACCCACGTTTATGTCCCGGTCTGATCGGACTTAGCTTGATGTCAGTGGGAGTTATGAAGCGGCGTTGAAAGTATCTGTGTGTATTTGTTACAGCTTTCATCAAGTAAATCCCACAAATCAACTAAAACTCCAACAAGTCATGAAGGTTCAGTCATCTTCCTGTTGGTTAGAGTCAAGTGAGGATTCTTAAAGTTATAGGGCGAGTCCAAAGTCAGGTGAAGTGTCCTTCCCGGGCTGCATTTGTCAGCCGCTTACGTCACAGCGCCCCGACAAGAACTGTTCAGATCCAACGACTCCTTTAAATGCAGCAAATAAAATTCGGCCTTCTTTTTTTCCTCATTTTAAGGATTGGTCTGCCGTGTCCTTTTATCCTCCCCATATCCCAAGATGCACTGCGGTCGAACCCGGAGACTCACAGACAATAATGGTGGACTGTGCAGCTAAATCTCAGTCTGAAATACAGCATCTGATCAGACTCCCCCAAAAATAAAAGTTCAATAAACAAACTCAGGAAAATTTCGAGCTCCATAGTTGAATACACGAATCAGTTCGGGACTTAAAGACGCTACATTTGCCAACGTAACGGCTGAAATGATCTAAAGGCTAGATTAGTCCAAATTCACATCCAGTCTTTTTGTTCGTCTGGTTAAGAATTTTTGTCTTGATTTGGAGTCAAATTTAGATTTCTTCTAAAAATGAATCGTACTTTTTAAGGGTGTAACGATTCGTTTTAACAACCATGATTTGTGGTTGACGATACAATTCATAGCTGATATGTTGAACGATCCGGTTCATCGACCTAAAATTGATTCAAAACTTCCACTAGTTTGACTCAGAGAGTAATAGCTGGTACTGAACAGGACGGGTGAAGTACCAGATTCCTTCTATTTCTTCAAGTGTAAATTAAATATGTGTACAAACAAGTAAACAAGAATGGATGTCAAATCCACTCACATTTTAGTTCCATAAAGTTCTGTTGTTTTTCCACATCAAAATATATTAGAACATTCTAGCACACTGTATGGTCACATGACTTTGATCAATTCAAACATTGGACTGGAATGATTGTTCATCAGTTTGCTGTGATGGTCGTTTCATGTTATAGTAAACCCAATCCTAATGGGTTTTTTCTAATACTAATTATTAGTTTATCTAATTTTGAAGCTATTTTATAATGTTATAGGTCAATTTGATTAACAATTTGCTTCAGACTGATCGATCTGATTGGATCGTAGGAAGATAATTCATCAATTGATTGATTGATTGTTACATCCCTGGTACTTTGATAAGAGGTCAGTTTAGCTAACAACTGGCTAGTTTTAACTAAATATGGCGCTTGTCAATTAATAGCCAGAAGTCCCTCCCCCTGACAGATCTGGCTGCAAAAAAAAAAAACATAATTTGCGCCTGAAATCATTGAACGGAAGTCCTCAACTGGAACCCCCTGTTTTAAACTTTTTTCCCTTTGATATACCATAACTGCTTACGTGATCAGCTGATTCACAGAGAAAAAGCAGCATTTCACCGGCTCTTTCTCCAGAGGTAAACGGATTAGTTATACAAATTTGAACACTTGTTAAGATTGACTTGAAATAAAACGATTAACGTTCTCTGTCCCATTTGAAGCTCATCTTGCTCTATAAACTTTTAAGACAGTTACAGTTTATTTGCATGTTAAGGCTTAATTCTGAAAAGTTTTTAAAAGATCATTTTTGAAAGCGTTTCCTGAGGTTTAGGAAATTTCCGCTTATGCAACCGGCTAAAGTTGGAAAATTTACTACAGATTGTTTCTCATCATCATCATCATCATCATCTTTATTTATAAAGCGCTTTAACACAATTTTAAAATTGAAACAAAGCGCTGAACATTAAAAACTAAAAACGACACAATAAAAGGTAAGAACATGATAAAAAACACAGAGGGTAAAAAAGATACAATAAAAATTTGAAAGTAAAATCAGAGCAACATCTCAAATGTGAATAAAAGCCTGGCTATAAAAATGAGTCTTCAGTCTAGTTTTAAAAATGGACAGGGAAGTGGCTTGTCTAATGTTTAGTGGCAAAGCGTTCCAGAGCTTTGGAGCACAGACAAAAAAGGCTCGTTCCTCTCTGCATTTCCTTTTGGACCTCTGTACCTCCAGGAGAAGCTGATCAGCTGACCTGAGGCACCGGGCTGGAGTGTAGGGAGAGAGGAGCTCATCGAGGTAAGGCGGGGCGAGAACTCAAAGATTTAAAAACAAATAAAGAATCTTAAAATGAACTCTAAAATGGACAGGCAGCCAGTGAAGGGAAGCCAGAACTGGTGTGATGTGGTCCTCTTCCGTGCTCCGACCAGGACACGAGCAGCAGCATTTTGGACCAGCTGCAGACGTGAGAGGGACGACTGGCTGATCCCGAAATATAGTGAGTTGCAGTAATCCAGCCGGGATGTGATGAAGGCATGGATCACTGTCTCAAAGTGCCGTTGGGATAAAAATGGCTTCACCTTAGTCAGCCGCCTCAGCTGGTAAAAACTGCTCTTTACCACTGAGCTGATGTGGGAGTCCAGTTTAAAATCACTGTCCATTTTAAAACCCAAGTTTAAAACAGACTGTTTAACGTGTGGAGTCAAGGGACCCAAATCCATCTTGGAGGGATCACAGGGGCCACTTGGACCAAACACCATCACTTCTGTTTTTTGGTCGTTAAAACTCAAAAAACTCAGGGCCATCCAATTCTTTATGTCATGAAGACAAGACAGGAGGGCAGTTATAGAGGAACCGTTTTTGTTTATGGGGACATATAACTGACTATCATCAGCATAACAATGGAAGGAAATGCCATGTTTTCTAATGATGGAGCCCAGTGGAAGGAGGTATAGAGAAAAGAGAAGAGGTCCTAAGATTGAGCCTTGAGGAACCCCACAAGACAGAGGAGCAGCAGCAGATGTGAAACCAGATAAGCTCACACTCAAAGTTCTGTCTGCCAGATAGGATCTGGCGCCATCTTGCATGTGACCAGAGACCACTCGCTATGAGTGGGATTTTTTTTGTTTTTTTCACAGGATCGACTGAAAGTGAAAAGGATGCTCAGAGTCTAGATTGCTGAAATGATTCACAGAAAGGAGACCAGCCAATGAATAGCTGAACACAACTAAAAACCCACAAAGAAAAGACCAACTAAAGGTGCAAACACAACGAGAGCGCAGTTTTAAAGTCAGGGTCACCATCTTGGTAGGGTAATCATCACCTAAACCCATTTTCCTGGCGAATAAAACTGAATCTCCAGTGCAGTTATTAAAACAAAAACCAGCCACAAAGACAAAAAAATCTTCTTAATGAATCTAGAATTTCATTTTTGTTTTAAACATTCTAAACGTGAGCTGACTTGATTCTGATTCACTCTGGACTTTAGAAAACTTTGTAAAATAAGAGATGAGATAAATTGTCACTTTTGGACAAACTTTTGGGCCTTCCTCAATCTTAAATAACAGTCATAGTTTGACGGGACGGTCCAGTTTTTCTGGTGTGGATTCAGTTTGTGGTTCATTGAAGCTAAAGACCACAGCAGAGACAGAACCTCCACCCTCTGCACGTCTCTCCAGCCTCCCGATGCTCTGCTCAGTTGGGATTGTGAACACAGCAGCAGCAGCAGCAGCAGCAGCAGCAGCAGCAGCAGCAGTGTGAGGAGCTCTTACACATTCCAGATGCTTCAAAGCCTCACTTGATCCATCTTGGAAGGAATTCTTGACCAAAAGAAGACACAAAAAAAAGGATTACAGGAAGGTTTCACACTTTAACCCTTTATCACCTGAGGCGTCGTCGGTGACGCTTAAACACAAAATCTTTAACATACTGCAACTTTTCAACCATTAACATGATAATTCCTATAGATTCTGAAGGAGAAAACTGGCGGAGAATCTACTGGAATTATTGTGTCAACGGTTGAAAAGTTACAGTAAATCAAAGAACATGAACACTGGAGCTCTGGTGTTAAAGGGTTAAGTGTCATGACTAAAAGCCTTTTAGTGAAGCCAGAAAAAAGTTAAAGATGGAGCACCTCCTAAACACAGCAGGAGCCACAGCGGTTAAGAGCATCCCAGCTGGAGAGCATGAGCAGAGGAGGAGGAGGAGGAGGAAGAGGAAGAGGGGGTCTTCTCTGTAAGCACAACCACGACTGAAGTGCCCAGCACAAAAACACTATCCTTTGTATTCATGGTTATTCACAAATAGCAGTCATTTTCATGTTTTTATGAACCAGCCCAGTTAAAGAGCTTCTATTCAGTAGCTGCTGCTGACGGTGAATGGAAGAGCTGGCTTTAGGAAAAGTGAAATATATAATATAATATCTAAAAATCTGTATCACCAGCTGCTGTCTGAGGGTATGAATGCATCAACACAACGTTAAAAGTGCAAACATAAAGCGCCAGCTTTGTCTAATTATTAAAGAAAAATAAATAGAATAACTAGGTATGAATGCTGTAAGGTAAATGTGAGAGCTGAAAGATGAATATGCTGAAACTGATAAGCTAGCTAAAAATCCTGAAGCTGAAAATGCTGAAACCAAAAGCTTGCTAAAATACAAGGTAAATGCCAAATTAGTCAAAAAAAAAAAAAAAAAAAACTGGAAAATGTCTAATTTAGCCTAAACAGAAACTTAAACATGAAGCTACCAATTTTAAACCCAAAAAAAAACTAAAGAAAGGTCAAAGTTAGCCAAAACAGCTAGCATAATGCTAAATATTAGCTAAACTCTAAATTAGCTTAACAAAATAGAGAAATGTCTAAATTAGCCAAAACAGCTAGCAAAATGCAATAATATTTGCTAAACTCCAAATTATCCCAAAAAACTTGAAAATTTTGAAATTAGCCAAAACAACTAGCATAATGCTAAAATATTAGCTAAACTTCATATTATCCTAAACAAAAACTAGAAAAATGTCTAACTGAGCCTAAACAGCTAGCGTAAAGCTAAAATATTGCTTAAACTCCAAATTCGCCTAAAAAACTAGAAATGATTAATTAGCCAAAACAGCTAAACAGCATGTTGCTAAAATAAAAGCTAAACTAGAAATTACCTAAAAAATGCTTATAGGTTGCTGAACATTTTAAAGTTTAAATGGTCTCTATCTGAAAATATATGCGGAGCTTGATAAGTTTCAAAGTTTACATGTTTTAGAAGGATTTAGTAAGTTCTCATTCACTTCCTATGGGGAACATTTTGCTCAATATAAAAACTATAAATTTTAATGTCCTGAACGAGCTGAACATTTTGAAACCAAGATTGCTGAAATTGTTAAAAGTGTGACAAAAAGAGGACGGAAAGGCGCAGGAGAATCACTCTAGTGTGAAAGATATCACTGTCGGGACGGTTCACTGATTCAAACTTTATGTTTCACTGACCAATTTCTGAACGTCTTTTGAACAATTTTATTTAATTTGTATACTTGATTTATTTCAATAATTTTTCGATTAAAAAAAATATATTTTTAAAAATAATTTTAATAAATAAAAATTGTATTTTATCTTTATTTTAAAATTTAATCTGCATACATATATGTTTTTGTTGATGTTTGAAACTTGATTTATATTAATGATTTTTTATTCCTAATGAAAAATAAACTGTATATTTTGTTTGAATTTTGAAATAAAAAATCTGAAATAGTGTCATATCAATTTAAATATGATTTATTGAGGATTCCTAATAATCAGATATAAATAAACATGCAGTAAAACTGCTTTAGTTATCAGAGTGGTGAGTCTTCATGCGCCTCCCTCTAACTGCCAGCATCTGCCCCCCATCCCCCTCGGATGATTTAAGTGGGAGGCTTCGCCGTTTTCCATAAAGATCCGTGTTAATTAGCGAGCTTCTCTTTGACACGACGCGGAGCTTTGTAAAAACGGAGTTTAAATGTTTCCCGCTGCCTCCCCCTGCTCTGGGATTTGCATCGCCCACTCCTTCGCCATTCACACTTTTTAATTGCTCCCTAAACAAAAGACGCAGCGCAAACACACCAGCCCCCTCCGTGGCCGCCTGTACGCACAGGTGCACAGACACGTGCGCCCGCGCCGCACGCCAGCAATCCTAACCGTCTGGCGGCCGATGCGGGGCGCCACGCAAAATGAGACCACCGTGCAGCTCTGTGGAAGAAATCAGGAGCAGCTTTGACGGCCGGTTGTTCCAGCCAGCAGATTCTTCATAAGATCCTGAGGGGCAGAAACTACAGCTGACCGGCCACTCCTCAACACGTCATTGTGTCTAAGGTTTTACTCCAAATTTTGCCCAATTTTTTGAAACTCTAGTTGTGTCTTGAGCCCCCCCTAGAGGGCAGAAGGGTTAATGCAGTTAGAAAAGTGAGGAAACGGCGTTTCAGGAAGCAGTCAGCTCATCTGTCCTCATGCTGTGTCCGTTCAGTCACCTCTTTGGCTCGTTGTACCGCATCACTGGGGGGCGTTCGGATCTGCGGGGAGGACTTGGTGTTGATCTTATCGTAGAGCTGAAATGAGAGACAGAAAAAGAGTCATGACAATCAGCTTTATGCTGCAGCTGTCCCAAGCTGCTGAACCGCTTCAGTCCACCTTAAACGGCCTATATGAAGCTTTTCTTAAGACTTTCAGAGTAAACTATATCTATTTCATTTTATATTACCTTTGGCAGACTAAAGAACAATTCTTTTTATAAAATATGAGTTATTTTTGTGAGCTCATTTTCATAAGAGGAAGTAAACCATCTCGATCTCTAAGGCTCCGCCTTTCACTCCTTGTGGGTGCCGCCCATTTCATGATGTCTGTGTTTCACGGATGAAAAATTAAAATGAAACTAAAATAAAAAGCTAAACCGAAAGTGTTTTGGTTATCATCTTTAGCTCAATGGAGAAAAGATATTTGTGTAAAGCTAGGTCCGCACTGGAAGTGACATGGAAGCAACAAAGAGGCGACGCGGAGGCGACATGGAGGTGACGCGGAAGATACATGGAAGCGACATGGAGGCAACAAGGAAAGGATGTGGAAGATCAAATCAGATCTTCTATCTGCAGCAGATTTAACATTTTCTATCTTCTCTGCCGCATATATTAGAGTGCGCTTAAATCAACTCAATCATTTAATATTAATTCAAATTATTTGCACTTTGTTGCAAAGTCAAATAACCAAAATGGACTGTCGGTGTTACTATGAGTTTCACGGAAATCATTTTAGATTTTGTATTTTCATCTTCTCCGCCCTAACCTTAAAAAAGGCTAAAATGTTAATTAACCCTTAAACATCCGAGTTCCAGTGTTTATTTTCTTTGATTACCTGTACATTTTTTAATTGTTTACACAATAAATCCATCAGATTTCTGAAGGTTTAAAGCTTCAAAATCTGCTGGAATGATTGTGTTAACGATTGAAAAGTTACAGTAAGTTAAAGAATTTGTGTTTAAGTCTCACCAGCAACGTCTAGGGTTGGGCACCGGTGCTACCTCGGTTCTTTGGTTTCGGTTTCGGTTCCCTTATTGCGGAACTTCAGTAATAAAAAATTATGCCTTTATCTTCCTAAATCCAAAGCAGAACGGCTTCAAACAAGCGCAGACTCCCTCCTGCCGTGCAGCTGTGCGCACGTAATATAAAGCATAATATAAAACTCCGTCTTAAATAAACTTAAACGTCCTTGAAATTTTAGCCTGACATTTTATTAAATTAAATCAGGAATGTGGCATTTATTTGCAGTTGTTTTTGGGCAAAAGCAATATTTTATTTCAATAAAACAAGGCGGAAGATAAATGTCAATCACACGGCTGCAAAGCGCAGCAGATGATGACGACCCGCTGTGGTGGTGGGCGGAGCCGAGCCGAGCGTTCTGCTATTAGCAGCCCAACAAGGAGGAAACGATTCATTGTTTCATTTTGGGATGGGGCTCCAGCGTTGTTTAAAAATTGCGGAAACTCCACTATTCACAGCGAAAGTCCCGCCCACCGACGTTGCGGAAGCCGACCATCTCAAAGTGACACTCCCCCACTTGCTTTCATGCATTTTAGATGCGCGCTGTTGGCGGTTTTATATGAGCCCGCCCACGAACACAGATAGGCTGAATCGTAAAAAATCAGAAGGGAGTACTACAAGTGATTGACATGTCCACAGACAAATGAAACTTCAATGAAATTTGGAACCGAAATCTGGCACCGTTTGCAGCCGCATCTTTCGGTTTCGGTAGAACCGCGCAAATCATAACGGTTCCTACTTGGAACCGAACTTCGGTGCCCAACCCTAGCGACGCCTCAGGTGTTGAAGGGTTAACTCTGTAGAGATTTTAGACATAAGAGGCTTGTCTCTAAAAACTAGAAAAAAAACTATAATTTAAAGGAGTCAAATTTGTTTTGACCTGGAGCAAAACAAGTTCTTCTGACTTGATCACTTTAACACCACCAAGAGATAAAAAACTGCAGATTTTTAGAGATTCATTAAAGTCATTTAAATACGACGGAGTATTAGGGTCACCTAAAAAAAAAAAAAAGTAATATTACAAGTTTTTTCTCGTAGATATACGACTTTAAATCTCGTAAATGTATGAGTTTTAATCTCGTAGATTTACGACTTTTTTCTCATAACTTTATTAAAATCGAGGGGAGTCTACATTCCAGCGAATTTATGCCGTGAACTGAAGCAGACCAACCAAACTGTGAAAAGCGTCTGGGATTTCATCAGGTAAACTGAATGTTTAAAATATTTCAAATATTTGGAAGTTCCTTTATTTGATTTACAGTTTAATAATGTTTTATTCGTTGATGCTGCTTGCAGGATCTCTGCAGATCCCGTTTATGAAGCGGTCCATATCCTCCAGCTGTCCACTTCAGTCATTTCTTCCTCTGACAGACCAGATCTCCTCCAACTCTGTGATGCTTCCGTCTGAAGAGGACGAGTTTTTGGAATTTTCAATGTTCTTGTGCTAACGTGACAGACTGTTGTCATTTCTCAATGTTGTTTTGTGTTGAGACGGGACGTTTCATTTGGGGAAGGAGGCGTCCGGAGCTCTGTTTACGTTCATGACAGAGACATGATGTAAGGTAATGAAAGGAAATGAAAGATGTAATAAAGTGACGGTCCTGATGAACGTGTATCTCTAAACTCTTTATTTTACATATGAAACTCCGCACTGTTGTGTATTGAAGTTAGCTGTTTAAGAACTGCATTACCCAGAAGGCCAAGCGACTGGTCACATGTTCGGTGCACGGCAAGTAGTAAGCAGATGAGCGCTAGTCATGCACAGTGCAGCAGTATGAAGAGACTGTTAATAAAAAGTCTGTTTAACACAATAATAGCGTCTCTTTTGCTTACTTGAAGATACACAAGACAACACACGCACTACCGAACCCGGAAATAATTTGATTTTGAATCGCCAAAAGGTTCAGAATTTCTTTGCTTTTAACACCGATCTGGACATAATCTACACCAGATTCTCCACGTCTTTCATCTTCAAGCACGGCTCTGATAAACAGACAACTTTGGTTCTTTTCTCATTAAATTACGACTTTTAATCTCGTAGATTTACGACTTCAAATCCCGTAGATTTACACGTTTTTTTCTCATAAATCTACGACTTTAAAAGTTGTAAATTTAACCTATGACTTTTAAAGTCATAAATATACGACTTTATTCTCATAATTTAGCAGTTACGACTTTTTTCTCGTAAATTTACGAGATTTAAAGTCGTATATCTACGAGAAAAAAACTCGTAATATTACTTTTTTTTTTTTTCGGTGACCCTAATACTCCGTCGTATTTAAAGACCCACTGTGATGAAAACTGTAATGTTGGTGCTTTAAACACGTTTTTCTGATGATGCAGGATATATAACAAGTAAATTAAGTTTAACATTTTATTTCTGGGAATTTTCTACTATGAATCAGGGCAGAATTAAAAATGTAGTTTGACAAAGATTGTATTTGTGAGGTAGAAAATACACAGAGAGGTCATTAGATCCCTGCTCTGGGTAAACGGTGAGGTGTCAGCAACAAGGAGGGGAAGAGGGGCGGGGCTGCTCTGGACCAAAAGTCCCACTAACAACTCAGAGGTAAATTTCTCAAAAAAACCTCCCGCTCCTTTGCAGCAACTATGTCCTAGAAAACGAGATAGATTTTTGGATTTCGGCTAAAAACAGCATCAAAATTCATTTGAAAAATTATGCAAAAAAAATGTTCTTGCTGGAAGATGCTGGAATAGTTTCCTAAAGCAGATCCCTCCGTGCATCAGGTCTGAGATTCCAAACGCTCCTTCCTGCTGCAGCTTCAGTCATCATTCCACCTTAATTTGACCAGCACTGAGTAAACAGGGTGATGTGCACAACAGAAGGACAAGCAGAGGCTTGTGTCCGGCGGTTCAATGGGAACCCGCTCTCCTCTGTCCTCGCTCTGACAGCAGCCGCTCTGTTTAACACATTATGCTCCACATCACTTCTTGGTGTTTTGTGGGCTAAAGCAAAAACTTGTATTTTTTTTTAGCTTTGCAGATATTACGACATTAAACCCTCTAGTCTCCAAAATTGGACAAATGGCCGGAACAGCATGCAGGTGAAAGCTATCGGTTATTAGAAAATATCTCCTTTATAGAGAATTAGATAAACAATATGAAGCTACAGTAAATGATTGCATGGATAAATCCTCCAATAACGTTGACTTGGAATTCTGGAGTTCTGTTGCATTGACTGTAAATGAGAACTGGACCACGTGAGTGTGATGTCACCCACAGAAAATGACTTGCTTGCGGTTCCAACCAAATGAAGTCAATTCAGTCACCATGTTGGAACTAGAAATTGCCTTTGAGCAGTGATTGGTCCGAGTCGGTCAGAGTCAACGTCTCCATGGCAACCACTAGCGCTGGGTATAGATGATAAATTCCAGAATCAATTCAATTCAGTTCGATTCACCAGAGCCTGGATCAATTCGATTCAGATATTTTTTCGGGTCTTTCGATTCACTCAATTAAATTTATTCAATTCAATCTTGAGTTTACACATATTACACAGTTTACACATTTGTTTAGAAATACATTAATAATGTAGATGTTTTGGATAGATTACATTAATCTGATACAGTTCATAACTGTAACATGTATTAAAGAAATTATGAGATTGTTAATGTCATACAGTGTTACATGGATTCTCAAACAGAGAAGTTCCAACAATTGTTCTGCTTCTCCTGGAGGCTGTTTCAGTTTGGCCACTAGGTGGCGATCACGCTATAGCATTAAACCTTAATCGAGAAGAAGAAGAAGTATGAGCAAAAAACTGTGTTTTAGACCATAAATGATGACTTTAAAAATGTTAAAAGAGTTTGAAAAATTAATGAAATTAGATTTCATGGGAAATGCATGGACTTTAGCTTTATGTGCTAAATCAATTTTTATTTTTATGGATCAATTATTGATCAATATAGCTTAGACCAATTTAAATCAATTAATCGATTTCATCATCCCAGCCTTAGAAAAGTCTATGGAATTTTTGCATGTTGGAGCCAGCAGGTACTTCCTGTTTGGAACGCCAGGGTGGAGGGGGTCACAGTCCAGTTCTCTATATACAGTCAATAGCCTGTTGTAAAGTTGAAGTGGTTGACTAAACTTGCTTGTGTAAGAAGCTTTAAACTCATTAGGGTCTAGTTTTTTTTTTTCACAATCAGCCTCAGGTGTTGGTTCCTTAAGTTAGCCTCGAGAACCAGAATCTCTCATCATTGAAAAATAACAAATGTCACGAAAATACAAACTGACGACATCGTGTTCCGCTTTTTTTCCCCCTTAACCCTAGAGCACTATCACCGGGTGATTTTCACTCGAGTCAAAGTATTTACACAATCTTCTATATATTGCATTTTTCTAAGTGTCATGGGTCTCTGGGTAAACTCTCACATGTCCTACTGATGTATGGACCAGAGACCAAGTCTCCAGTATTACTATTTATTTTTTAGGATTTTTTTTTCTTAAATCCCTAATTTTTCTGTCACTATCAAGCATGTTTTTAGGATCTTCCTATGCTTATATTTTCCACTTTGTTACATACACCACATGTGTTTTATCATATCATATTATGATTTTATATTGGGTTTATTTTATCAAATAAAAATTGATAATGTGTGATGAAATGATGATGTAACTTCTTATAGCAAAAGTGTTCTAGGTTAACAAAACTTTATTTTGCTCAGTGTTTTCTTTTTACAATGCTGCTGTACTTTAGCAGCAAAAAGGTTGAGAAATCCCTGATTTGCAGCACAGCTGTGGGGAAAACATCTTCAAAGCTTCCACTGCAACAAGTCAGCGACAGAAGCGCGCCCCACACATGCAGCAGGGCCCAGCAGACACATTGAGAAGGGCCTCTGTGTAACATCAAGTGAAGAACAGGAGTGTTGTCAGCTCCGGCTGTCGACGAAAACAAACCAACAACCATCAAAAAGCAGCGGCTGCATCTGCATCTGCTGACGTGCACCGACTGTAAAACAGGACGAATGAGGGATTGGAACTACAAACCCTGAGGAGGAGATATGGCCAACATCCCACTTTAAGAGGCCTCCTTTTTTCCCCCTCCAATGAAAATCATGTTTTTTGAGATTTTAACATGTATTTGTGGCATTTTTTCTTATGAAAGAGAACAAATGTATTAAGAAATCATTTTGTTTTCAAGTATTTCTCCTTCTAAATCAATCCAACAGTCTTGGACAGACTCTGTTTTTCATCAATCATCTTCTTTCTGCCGCACATGCACTAAACCCTCATCTGGTCCGGCTAGCGTGTCTAGTTCAGGTTCTGGAGAAGAGAAGATGCTATCTTCACATTGACTGCAGTCAAATGAGCCGCCGTTCACATTTCTGTGGTCCAATCAGCATCACCGGATTTTTGGTGCGAGTTTCATCCAATACTTACGGTAGCAGTCCTGAGAACTCTGGAAAATCTCCACCAGACTCCACGGAGCTTCTTGATGTGACCACGGAAATGTGAACGGCGGCTCGTTTGACCGCAGTTGGAAAGGATTGTAAATGAATGAAAGAGCATTTGGATGTTAGCTTTCATTATTTTCTGCTCTGAGAAACCAATGGATGGAATTGATTGATCACAGCAACGTCAAGAAACATCAAAGAGTCTTTGGTGAACTGGAAGGAGAAAGAATCAGGATTTTGGAGGAAGTTCTGTCCATGAAGATCTGAGCTGACATCCGGATCAGAACCATACGGCTGGACATTACCCAGATTGATGGAGGTTTTTATGTAGCAGCGGAGAAGATTTATGCTAGCGAGACACAGAGCTATCATAATCAGGCAGAGGGGGATCGGGGGTGGAGCTGCTCTGCTCAGCTCCAAAAGCCACGCCCCCTCAGAGGAGATTTTGGCAACAGAGTCCTCAGATCAACACGACAATGACTTTTTAAGATTTTTAGGTTGTGGGATTTAAAATTTCGTGTGAAGTAAAACTTCATAATCATAATTAAAACACTACTGGGAACATTTAGAAAGAAAAAAAAAAGAATTGTCACGGGAGACATTAAAGAATTGTGATCAAGATTACATTCCTGGAAGTTTGTTGTTTCAAACTGTTGCCCAAAACAATCAAATATGCTCTTATTTTGAAACATCAAACAGATATTTTTGATTTCTAAGCCACTTGTGAAATTATAGGTTTTCCCGCCTCTTTCCCTGGTGGTTAAAAGTAAAAACAATAATTTAGTATTTGGTTTAAGTCTAAACATGCATGCCGCCCGTCTTCAAACGCAGACACAGGAAGAAGACTCACTCACCGGACAGACAGCAAGCATTCGTCAGACTAACATCAACCGAGCGCTAACCACGGCTCCACCGCTCCATCAGCTGTGTGTGGTAAACGCCGCTGGGCTGCAGCCGGCGAGTGGCACTGACGCCCCACAACAGACACCAGTGTTTCCCGTGAGTCTCCTCCTCTCAGACTTCAGCGGGGGTGGGGGGGCGAACGTGAAGCTGAGATAGAGACATTTGCAGCCGCAGGCTGCTGGTGACACCGCTGCACACGAGCGCGCGGCACATCAGCCGCCAGCAATCCCGTGAGCCTTCAGCAGAACTCATCCGCTTCTGCTGCTCAGCCAGAATATCAGGATCTCTCCAACCTGGATGAATCCTTCTTCCTGCTTCCCCTCCCCAACGTTGAGACACAACTCCTGCTAGCTTACAGCCCCTCACATCTACAACCAATATCACCAGCACAACTGAAATGGTGATCCAGCTCAGACGAGGAAACCAAAGACGTTTTTCTTGCTTGTTTAATCCTTTAACACAAAATCTATAACATGCTGTAACTCTTCAACCGTTAACACGATCGATCCATTGCATTTTGAAGGAAAAAAGCACAGAAACGCTGGAGCTCTGGTGTTAAACTCCTAAAGTTATAAAAAATAAGTGAAATGAAAACAGAAGATCTGATTGCAAAGAGCTGCGTGCATCTGTGCGAGAGACATTTACAGAGGAGATCGATCGACAAGATTGTCAGCGGCCAATCAGGACGCAGAACACAGTGTGCTGCAGAAAGAGAGAGGAAAAAAAAAATAGAAAAATTACACAAAAAAAAAAAAATCTGCAAAACGGTGCACTGTGTTCTCCATGTTGATTGGCCGTTTACCTCGTCAAGAAATCTTCATGTCTGGACAGAATAGGTTAAGCCTGCCACAATCAAAATAAGTTCATTTAAATGAAACTGGACTCTTTTTTTTTTTTTACTTTGAGAGTTTAAACTAGAGAGAATAAGCGTAAAAATGTTTATGTCTGTCTGAAAAAAAAAAATAAAGAGAGTAGTGCGGAGTTTTACAACCTGAAAACATCTGTAGTCATATTTCATGGATTTCATTTATTTCAGGTTAAAGCATTTTTTGCAAAAAATTAAAATTCTCAAATTACAGAGCTACGGAAGTCAAAAACTGTCTGTGCTACTTACTTTTTTCTCGTTTTCTTGCTATAACTATAAAACGAAGTTAACTTTAAGTCTATTTTTTTATTTATTTATTAGTGTATATATGCCCCGTGCATAAAACCCCCCTCCCTTTATTTCTCAAAACCCCTGAACTAACAGGTTGAGAGAACCCAGGGCGTTTCTGCATGACGCGTTCACTGAGCTCCGGACATTAGCAGCAAAATGAAGAAGTTTATCAGTGAAAATGTCAAACACCACAACTGATCCTTAGAAAATCAATTGATTTAATGGTGTCAGCATTTTTTCTGAAAAACTGCTGTCTTTTGCTGCAGATTTTATAAAAATGACGAAAGCATAGTAGCAGACGGAGTTGGGCAGAGTGGCTGTTTAGGTCCGCTAATATCCGGAGTTCAGTGAACGCATCATGCTCAGTTTCTCGTCCACTCCTGAGTTCCTTCAATCAACCTGTTTGTTCAGAAGTTATAGGGAAATAAAGAGAAGAGGGCTGGAGGGTGAGACAGACTGATCGCTTATGTCCTGTTTGATCGGTGCGCTGTGGGAACTAGACACGCGCTTGTAGTTGTTTGTGTGTACTTCAGGTACTGGTCGGAATTTCCATCTTCTTGCACTCTGATGTTTAACCTGCTGGTGTACGGTGGAACTTTGGTACATTTATGGTGTAAGGTTTTCAAATGAATGTAATTACTTTTTGCTAATGTTAATTTAAAGTCATTCTTGATGCAAAATTGTAGGATTTGATGTATGAACTTAAATAAACATGTAATTAAAATAAAGTAAATGAATTCACTGTAAAATTAGGGAGGTTGCTAGTTAATTGAAGCACTTGAAATTATATAAATCATTTCTTGTTCTTTTCCTTACAACAATTCTTCTCTAAGTAGAGGCACTGCTGATCATGATTACTATTGTTAACATTGATGTTAACGTTACCAAATAGTACCAAATTCCAGAAAAATAGTGTGTTAGTTTGGACTAAGAAACAAAAAGACAGAAAAAGCTGAGTAAACAAAGTGGGTCAGTCCTTAGGGTTGATGTCCCGCTCCACGGAGTACACAGTACCTCCTGCTGCTGCTTTTTGTTGTTGTGGGTGTGAGACACTTACGTCCAGCAGAGTGTGCAGATGCTGGTCCTGGAAAACGCTGTGCAGAAAGTCCAGATCCTTCTCGCTGCAGTCGGTCAGCGCGTGGATCTCCTCGAGACTGTCCAACACCTGAGACACGGCGCCTGCAAGACACGCGCACGCACGGCCGAGTCAGACCAGCGTCTTCCATCAGAACTGAAGACACACACATGCAAAAACATGAACGCTTGTTTGGAGTTAACTCAAATATCCTGATGTGATCTTTTTGTCTTTTTTTTTTTTTACATTTAGTTCTAATATTTGCATCATATTTGCTCTTTTGACAAATTTAGTTTCTATCTAACTCATCATTAAGCTAATATGTTATCAACATGCTCGCTCTTTTGATAAATTTGGCATTTACTGAAGGTTTGAGTTGAAACCTGTTTTGAAATTCTATATTAAAAACAGCTGCTTTGGCCAATTTGACATCTACTTACATTTTTTGGGCTATTTTGAAGGTTAGCTAACATTTTAGCAGTGACGTGCAGTCATTAGAGGCAGCGGAGGCCAAGCCTCACCAGCATAATATAGCTAAAAAATGCTTAAATTAAATAAGATTAATCTATTTTTAAAAATTGAAAATAAAAATCAAATATTATGTTTTTAAGACTTTTTTTTTCTATGATTACCTTTTTTGTGAGGATTTTCAACATTTCTTCTGTAAAAAAACAAAAGCAACAAATTTACGAGTTTCCTGTTCAAATTTGCCAGACAGCGCTGGGCGAGGTAGCCCCACCCCCAGCCTCGCCCAGCGCTACACACACTGTCTGGAACTGCTTCGGTCTTTCTATATTCATAAAATACGCTTTATTTTAAATGTACCTGATTTGCTCATCTCTCTCCATCTGTCCGATTACATTAGTGGTTTTTGTTTTTTTTTTTTGGTCAATTTTTGCATCTACTGAGATTTTTTTGGGCTATTTTGAAATGTAGCTAACATTTTAGCTACACGCTAGCTATTTTTTTGGCTAATTTTGGCATCCACTGAGCTAGCTGTTTTGGATATTTTGGCATTTACTGAGGTTTTTTAAGCTATTTTGTAGTTTAACTCATAATTTAGCAAGGTGCTAGCTTTTTTTGGCTAATATGGGAACTGTTTTTCTTATTCGCAGAATAATTTAGCATTCAGCGAATATTTAAGCAAGTCATCAGTTTGAGCGTCATCAGTTATCAGCTATTAGCTCCAGCGTTTTTAGTCATCAGTTACAGTATTTTAGCTATCAGCTCACACTAGCATAATCACCGGTAATGCTAAATATATAATTATGATTATGTTGTTTCTTAGCCATAATCAAAAAAAATCTGTGTTGTTTTTGAAGACACAGTTTTTGCTGGAGTTCATAAAAAATTCGCCTCTAAGTTGTGAGCGGGACTGTTGGCACAGAAGTTAGCTCCGCCTATTTATTCATCATACCTTTGTTTACACTCTCGCTGCTAGCTTATAGCCCCTCACAAGCCCAAGCTGGCATTAAACAAAAACAGTTTTAAAACATAAAAACATTGAAGCGAGCTTTTAGGTTTTTCATTTTAAATTCTTTCACATCTGTTTTCCATCATGAAAAAATGCTACAAGAACATTTTCATTGGAGAGTCTTTAAGTTTTACAGTAGGAGGAGCTTAGATGCCAATTTTTCCTACTGAATCAAAGAGGTGGAAGGATTGTAGATCCTGTTCTGCATGAAATGTGAGACACTTCTCATTTCAGAGATGAAAAACCAAAGAAAAGTTCCTGCTTTATGACTCTAATAAACAAATAATTTCGTAGAACTGCTTTGTTTTTCTGTCTGTCAATTATCTATATCTGATTGGAGCAGGTTCAGTTTAAAAGAAGAAAAAAAATCACCTCTAAAACCTTTTTGACAAAGCACCTGAGGAGCTTTTTTTGACGTTCAGCCGGAGCAGTTTGACCAGAAATCAAATGTGTAAATAAAGAAGCTGTCAGCGAGTACATGACAGGATCGGGGTTTGGAAAGTTTCCAGAAACCTTCTTCCAATCAGAACAGACTTTGGAGGTAACGACACAGGAAGAACAATCAGATACCTACGTTCTGCTGCTAGCAGTCCTAGCAGGCGCGAAGCATTAACGGAGACAGTAGACACAGTCAGTGAGTCACATGACATAAAAAGATTGATTAGAATGGTCAGATGTGGTCGTCTCCGCCCCCTCGCAAAGAGGACAAACGTTCTGAAACGGGGCGTGGCACCTGAAGAGGAGGGGTCATCGGAGAAGTCGTGGAGCTCCTCTGGGGGGTCTCCATAGAACGAGTTAAACTTGTGGCTGGACACGGCGGCCAGCACCGCCCCCTGGAAGATCATCAACGATGGGCGTCAGTTCATCACCCCCAAACTAGACGCTCGGAGGCGTGGAGCGGACTGACCTTCAGCTTCCGCCTGGCGTTGAACTTCCTCAGCTGCTCCACCGTCTCCGGCAGGTGGATTTTGTAGGCGTAGCGGTCCCTCTCCTGCAGAAAACAAACAGCCGACAGGCTTAGAGGTGATTTCCCGGTTTATGTAAAGAGCAGTGTACAAACACTGCAGACTGACTGAGAAGAGGCCGAAACGACTGACTGAGACGGGACAGAGGGAAGCCACACTCTGGAGGAAAAACACACTCAACTGCTTCATTAAAACTCGCCACAGGGCACGGCGGAGCCCAGATTCTGCAAACGCTGGGACAGTTGTGTAATGGAAGAGATTGAAAACAAACCACAACAATTCAATCATTAAAAGTCCTCTGAGGGACTGAGCGCTTAGAGTCCTGCAGAGAAAACCAGACGGTCGTTTGGTTGGATTTCTCTGGAATTAGAAAAAGCAGTTTTCCCTCAAACCAGTCGTCTTTTAAATTTGACTGATTTGTCTAACAAAGTCCAAGAGGAGTCAAGACATTCCAAAGAAGAAGTCAGAATGAATGAAACTGCATGATTAGCAGCTCCTCTTCTTCCTAAGGCAACCTTTATTATCCACGAAAAAAGTCAAAACTTTCATTGGTTTTCCAAAAACAGAAACAGAATTTACACTCCTGTCATGTTGAGAAATAAACTAGGATTATTTTCCAACTACCCCTGGCTGCAGTATGCAGATTGAGGAATGCCTAAACGTGGGCGGGGTTAAATGCATGGAGCTCCGCCCACTAAGTGTGATTCCTCTTTGTCACCACAATTGCCATGGCTTCTTCTTCTCATTTTACAAATTTCCACGAACAATATGCCACCCACCGGTTTCAGGAGGGTAGCTTAAGATGATTAAATTAAGGTTTGCCAAGAACATTTTTTTTTAATTTGGGACAAGATTAGGTATTTTTATTTTTTTGTCTATATCATGCTCAGAAAAGGATAAAAAAAAAAAAAAAGATGGAAATTTGTGCAGCTAACATGTAGGCTTCACTGATGCAAAGTGACTATCTGCATGTATGGAGAACATAGAATATATATATATATAATATATAATATATATATATATATAATATATATATATATATATATATATTTTTTTTTTTTTTTTTTTGCAATAATTAACCTTTTTTTTTTCCCAGTTAGATCTTACCAGCCACTCATTATCTTACAATATGAAATCACACACAGGGGTGTCTAAAACTGTTTTTGTCTACTTGAATATTCAGCTTTTTTAATTTAAAAGACTACCTGCTTGTTTACTTGGTATCATCATTTTAATCAGCACAAACTCACCTGTGTGACACTATCTTCATTTAGTCATTTTTCCATGTTGTAATCACACAATAGACATACAATCCTTCAAAAACAGAAAATTCCATCTGGGAAAAAGGGGACTTCATTTACTGTGAAAACCCCAAAAATGTTTAACAAACTGTTTTAACAACATAGGATGAAAGTTTTAGTTATAATTTTATATAAACAACAAGAACACAATTTGTCAACAAACTAATCAACATGTTTTTGAATGAATATCCAGACTAAAGTCACACCAGGCACCTTTTTCTTTCTTCTGTGTGTGTTTGTGAAAAATAATAAAACCTTTTTGGGGAGAAGTTTAATTCAGGTGGATTTCAGATCGGCTTGACTGGACTCTACACAGGTGGGGGCGTGTCTGTCTGTTCTGAACAGCTCTCCTCCTGCGACGTTGGTGGGCGGGACTTCTGCGGAGAACCGCAGAGTTTCCGCAATGCTTGTAATTGTGGAAGATTCATGTAGGTCCCCATCCCAAAGTAAAATAATCACCCAATTACGAGTGCGCTGCTGCATCACAGCTGTCAGATTGAAGTTCTTCACTAAATTCATTAAAGTATAAGATTGCTTTTGTCCAAAAACATCAAATACATTCCATATTATCTCTCTTTAATTGAATATAAAATCTCAATCACAGAATGTAAAAAAAAAAAGTTTATTTTAGACGGAGGGATCACAGAGAATCACATTAACTCCGCCCACATTGAGGCGCCCCTCAGTTCTATTCACTTCTACTTTGTTCAGCAGATGGTGTGTGGGTTCTTGCAGAGCGATGCCATGTTACCTTCAGCCAGGGATGGTTCAGCGCCTCGTAGACGGTGATCCTCTCAGCTGGGTCCAGCATCAGCATGCGCCTCACCAGGTCCTTGGCGCTCTCGGAGATCTGGTTCCACTGGCGAGGATTCATCTGCTTACAGACGTGTAGAGAAGCAAATACAGGTTTCAGATTTTAGGCCAATCAAACAAACAATCACAAACTCTGGAAATAGTTTTCTCACAAAAGAATCCCAAATACAACCTGATTTACTGAATAAATGAGTGACTGTGAAGATGAAGGAAAAAACTCTCTCAAGCTTTTGTCCACTCATTTTAGGTAAATGATTCTCTAGAATATAATCAAGCACAACAGCAAATTCTTAAACTCTGACACAATTGTATTTTTAACATGTTCTTGTGATATTTTTCTGAAGATGGAGGACATAAAGGAAGGAAATTAAGATTAAAATAGCATTTCTGAGTATTTCTCTACTTAAATCGTTGTGATTTAGCAGCTGACAAAGAAATATAGAAAACACTCCGAGGAGGCCACAAGCTCGCCGCTACCAGCTCTTGGCAACAGGAAGTGGGGGCGGGGTTGCTCTGTGCCAACAGACTCACAGGTGATTTTGTAATGAATTCCTGCCGCTCTTCAGAAACTATGTCCTAGAAAACGATTCAGGTTTTGAAAATTTTGGTTTGAAAACGTCATAATTCAAAGACCGATGGGAACACTTTGAGGATAGATCAAAAGAAGATTGGAGAGGGAATTTAAGAATCAGACGATGAGATTTCATTGAATCTTTTTTTTTTATTTATGTTGTCTCTTGCCGTTGAAATGTATCTATGATGAACATTGTTTCAGGATCAGTGACGGACCCACTGTACATCACTGATGATGTAGGAGTACCCCAAAAAAGTAACATTAGTCAACACCATTGTATTTCGTTTGCAGTGGCGTCGAATTCAGTCTGTATCAAAGGCAGACCCGACAGAGGATCGAACAGGATCTCCCCAGCCCAAACGTCCCGGTTCCACTACGGCCTCCCTCACCACCTCCAGGAGTGAAGTTGACGGAGTTCCACCTCAGGAGCCATGAAGTGAGGAGCACACACAGGCAAGAGAGAGCAGGGGGAGAGGGAGTCAGTGGGTGAAAGCTTTTCCTTTGTAGGGTTTTCATCAGAAAAGGCTTTCCAGAAAGAGTTTGGTTAAGAACACAACACTGAGCTCCAAAGCAGTCATTTGTTTTAAACATGACAAACTCACGACCTTAAGCCTAATTATTTAAAAAATACAGGGTTTTTTTTTTTTTGCACTATAGGGTGCATCGGATCATTAATTAAACCATCAACGATTGGTCTATTTTCAAACTTATGTTATATATAAGGCACATAAAAATATAAGGTGTATTAAGTCTGTCGGTCTGTCGGTCAGTCACAGTTTCTCTAGCTTGTTTGTAAAATGCTACACGGGAGGGCAAAGCTTCTTACTCGGGCCACAAAAATCTGACAGAAGAGCCGGACCAGGAGCTTTTTGCCGTGTTTTGGTAATTCCTCTTGTAAGAGAAAGAAATAACACGCAGATCTGGACAAAAACATGAATTAAACTTGATTTAAAATGACATTTTATTTAAACTGTTGCTATTGTTTTCACTTTAGTCCCACTTTCACCAATAGAAATGGTCTCCCTCAAACTCAGGGAAATGCTGCATTCATGTGGCGTTGGAATAATGGGAAAAATGACTGTCCGGCTTGGAAATCTCACTTGAATGTTGGAAAAAAACCAAATATTCACACACTGCATGAATGCAAAATAACTTTCTGATCCCGAACAAAGGTGGATTATTTGTAGTGCGCCATCTATGGGGAGACGACTGAATTACAGGTGTAAAAAAACATTAATGCAGGGATTCAGAAGGACTGATTTAATACAAATGATTTAAGATTAATAGATCAATAATCATTCCATAAAAACAGAGATTAATCTCAAACATTAGGCTTAAGTCTGCTAGCTTGATGCTAACGTGTAATGAGATTTCCCCATAGGACGGCTAATGCTAAAGCTCGCTTGAGCTAAACATACTTTGCTGACGAAATGAACATCTTTATAAACTCACAGGCATTAATTTACAAACTCTGTTAAGGAAATATTTTTAAAGTAACTGAATGTGATCTAAAACATCGTTTTTTGCTCAAACTTTCTTCTTCTACTAGAAGTTCTAGTAGAACTGCTGTAGCGAAATCGCCACCTAGTGGCCGAACTGAAACGTCTTCCTGGAGAAGCAGAACAATGTTTCCAATGTTAATGATCTGAACATTTTTGTTAGAACTTCTCCTTTAGAGAATCCATGGAACACTGGATGATATTAACAATCTCATTATTCCACTAATGCATTTTACAGCATGTGAACTGTATCAGGTTAATATAAATATATTCAAAATAGATATAGGTTATTAATGTATTTCTAAACAAATGTGTCTAAATGTTTAAACTCAAAAATGAATTGAATCAAATTAAATTGAGAGAATCGAAAGAATAAAAAAAACAGATTGATATTGCTAACACAGACATGAATATGCCAACTCCTCACTTTATTAGTAAAAGTTTAAAAACTAAAGTCCAAACCGCTACACGTTAGCGTATTTACAGTAATACTCATACTTGCTTTCAAACTTCTTAAAAAGATAATATTCCAGACTGACATTTGACAGAGTTCCACATACAGCTCTCCAGATTATAAGGCTCATTGTGTTTTTTTTAAATAAATAAAGACTTTTAAGTGCGCTTTATAGTGCGGAAAATAGAATGAGAGTTTGAGGAGGTTTCAGATGTTTGAACCTGAAGATCTGATGGGTTTCAGCTCAACTCTGACATCATTTCTTGTTCACAGATGTGGACGGCTTTGAAGTGTTGCAGACTCACAGCTCCAAAAAAAGAACTATTTGATTTAGCAATGAGAAAAAAAAAAAAAAAACTAGCTAGCTGAGCATTTAGCAGTGAATCCTTGTCAGAAGCAACGCGGGATGTTTGCTGTCAGATCAACATCCTGGAAGTTTCAAAACCAAATGGTATATAGCAGCAATAAATAACCACAACTAATAGAGGTGGTAAAGAAATACTGCACCTCCTCAGCAGAAACAAACCACAGCTGTGAGCTTTGCTTTAGGTCTGAAACAGCTGCTCAGGATTTGATACATTTCTGTATATAGAACCACTAACATGTTCTAGAGCGAAGCCATAGCGCTGTTCAAGCCATTCAAGAACCACATGAGTAATTCGTCAACAATAAAAAGCAAGAAAACTGTTTTTCTAAATGTAAAAATGAGTGAGCTGTAACTCTTTCTGCACAATTATATACAAAAACATTAATTACCAATCATACAGATAGATTTTCCTGGATTTTTAAAATTTTTTTATCACAATTTATCTCAAAGTTGAAGCGTTTCTAAAATGCTTTATGAGTTTGACACTTCAGTGACTGATGAAAACTTTCTTTACCACAACGTTAATGTAGAAGCTGTAAACATCCTGTGATAGCATCAGGTTGCTGTGGGCTCTTGGTACTTTGCAGACATCACTTTATTGAGAATGTCTTAAGCAAGTCAGTTTTCTTTTACTCATCGTACGGTGTCCTTGCATAAAACTCTTGTTGTCAGTGAGGTGCAAGTACTGGACCCTCACTTACTGTGCACAAACACCGCTCACATGGAGTGTGATGCATTGGTGTCCGTACGACTGCACTAAATACACTCTGATTGTCTGATGTAACAAGTCTGGCTGCATGGAGGAAGCCCACTACTGCATGTGCAGTCCACAGGATTTAGAGGGTCTAAAAATGGAAAAATCTGCACAATACGCCTGTGTCTCACCTACTTCACCCTTACTTACCACCAGCATGATGGTGACAGATCCTAGCTTGGACCAGGTAACTCTACCCGGCCCTCCAGATCATTTTATTCTACTTTTATTAAAGGCCTGATGATGTTATCTTGTACTTATTTCTAACTTGTATAATTTATTTATATATATTTATGGAGGGTAAAATAATGAAAGTTATTTCAGGATCAATTTCATTTATCCTGGAAAAATATTGCTCCCTTTTCATTATTCATAATTATGCTAAAAAGTTATGGTTTTAAAGTTTTAAAAATTGGCATTATGTTAGCTTTTTGGACAATTTGGGGATTTATTAAGATTTTTTAGGTGATGTTGGAGTTCAGCTAATATTTCAGCTACATGCTAGTGAATTTTGGCGTTTTTTTATTTTTTTTTGGTCCATTTTGTAGTTTAGCTTCTATTTACATGCAAGCTGTTTTGGCCAATGTTGGCTTTTTTCACTTTTTTTTGCCCATTTTGTTGTTTAGCTAACATTTACATGCTAACTTTCTTTTTTTAGCTAATTTTGGCTTTTTCCCCTTTTTTTGGGTCCATTTTGTAGTGTAGCTAATATTTACATGCTAGCTGTTTTGTCTAATTTTGGCTTTTTTCACTTTTTTTGGTCCATTGGTAGTTTAGCTAACATTTACATGTTAGCTTTTTTGAGCTAATTTAGGCTTTTCCCCTTTTTTGGGTCCATTTTGTAGTGTAGCTAATATTTACATGCTAGCTGTTTTGTCTAATTTTGGCTTTTTTTCACTTTTTTTGGCCCATTTTGTAGTTTAGCTAACATTTACATGCTAGCTTTTTTGAGCTAATTTTGGCTTTTTCCCCTTTTTTGGGTCCATTTTGTAGTGTAGCTAATATTTACATGCTAGCTGTTTTGTCTAATTTTGGCTTTTTTCACTTTTTTTGGTCCATTTGGTAGTTTAGCTAACATTTACATGCTAGCTTTTTTGAGCTAATTTAGGCTTTTCCCCCTTTTTTTGGGTCCATTTTGTAGTGTAGCTAATATTTACAGGCTAGCTGTTTTGGCTAATTTAGGCTTTTTCACTTTTTTGGTCCATTTTTAGTTTAGCTAATATTTACATGCTAGCTTTTTTTTTTTTTTTTTTTAGCTATTTTTTGGCTTTTCCCCTTTTTGGGTCCATTTTGTTGTTTAGCTAATATTTACATGCTAGCTGTTTTGGCTAATTTAGGCTTTTTCACTTTTTTGGTCCATTTTTTAGTTTAGCTAATATTTACATGCTAGCTTTTTTTTTTTTTTTTTAGCTATTTTTGGCTTTTTCCCCTTTTTTTGGGTCCATTTTGTTGTTTAGCTAATATTTACATGCTAGCTGTTTTAACTTATTTAGGCTTTTTCATTTTTTTGGTACTATTTTGTAGTTTAGCCAATCTACTAGCTTTTTTGGCAAACCTAAGTGTGTTTGGCTTTTTTATTTTCAGTTTCAGTGTTTTCAGCCATCAGCTTTAGTGATGTCAGCTATTAGTTTCACTGTTTTTAGCTATCAATTTCAGCATCTTCGGCGGCCAAATTCGGTTTACAGCATTCACGCTAGCATTATTGCTATATATATAGTTCATAATAATGTTAAAAAGCTACGGTTTTAAAGTTTTAAAATGTTATTTATAGTGTGTTCAATAAATGTTCATCTTGTCTTATCTGCGACCTAAGGTGTATTTTGGATTTTTGCCCCTTGTGCGATTGAGTTTGACACCCCTGCTCTATGGGCTCATCGATCAATCTATGGTCTTAAAGGGTCTATACTATACAAAATCGACTTTTTTTTTAGCTTCCAAGTTTATTCTGATGTTCATTCCTCACTATAAACAACCTCAAAAAAGCATTTTGATCCGTTTACGTATTCTTCTAAAAACCAGTGCTCTGAGAACCAGCCCCTCCCATACCTACGAAAAACCAGCGGGTTCTCACAAGCTGATGTCACAAAGTGAGAAACGCCCCTTTTAGGAAGAGTCTGCGCTTCCAGAACCGCCCCCAGGCTAACACAAACACACACGTTCTCAAAAGAGCTAACAATGATCAGCTAAACACAATTTAAAATGCACAATACTGTATATTTGTATATAACAGCGCCTTGTTCATGATTGTTTTGTTTTTTTTTTTTTTATGAAGGTTTTTTATTATTATCTTACAAAAAAAGCAATCTAAAATTAAAAGAACAACAAAGCGTCTCTTATGCATCTCTAGATTTGTTGTTTTTGTAGAATGTGTTGTGTCCGGTTTCATACCTCCTGCCACTAATCCGGATTCTCCGAGCTGGATCGCCACTCCGAACCCCCCCAGCTTGACGGGGGCGGAGTTCTCCTTGGATGCCAGGAGCACACAGTGGGGCTGAGAGGGAGAGGAGAGAGCACAGCGTGATTCTAGGGTCTCTTGATGATAATTAGAGAGCGACATGCAGCTAAAAAAGTTCAAAAATAACCCGTGTGACACACGGGTGTCATCCCCCACACACAGTCAAGATGTACAGATTATTTTTTACCAGTATTCGTTCACAAAAACCCCAGAGAGATGTACACTGCACCATGTCTGTCTTCATTATTTGAGCGGATTATTTACTTTAAGGTAAGACTTCTATTTTTTATATTTGAGCAGAGTTTGAAATGTAGTCTAAACTTCCCCTGCTGTAATTAGTGAGAAGTAGTGATCTGGGAAGCTCTTCTTTTCACCAATGGCTCTACTCATCATAATCACCAGCACGGTGTTGTGCGTGCAACCAGGAGGAGCTTCTGGTCTTTCTGTGGGGAGGAGAGAGGGTGTTATCTCCACACAGCATCACAGCGAGGAGGGCTGCTTTACACAGCTGCAGATGTCTTTGACAAAAAGCATGGGGCAGATAGAGGCTTCCAGCTCGGCTCCGCTCGTCTTTGATCGCTGACTAACAGCCTAATGCAGAGAGAGCTGGAAGAATGTTACAAGTTTTTCCTGAGCGGCGAGGTTTAGAGCGCTTCCTTTGACTCGAGCGGACCTTTGTGGAGAGGAACTGTAAGGGACTGCGTAGACCACAAGTTATCCTGCACCATATGTTCTGGGTGAGTATGAAGCTTCACCAAGATACCATAGATCTGAGACAAAAAAAAAAAAAAAAGTTCCATCAGGGAGTTTTAGTTAATGACCGTTTTTTCTAAATTAAAAACAATATTCCCAGTAGTGTTTTAATTGTGATTCTAAAGTGTTTAACCAAAATTCCACAACCTAAAAGTCTTAAAAGCCATTTTTTATGTTGATCTGAGGACTGTTTCCAAAATCTCCTCTCCCGGGGGCGTGGCTTTTGGAGCTAAGCTGAGCAGCTCCGCCCTGATTCCCCCTGTCTGATTATGATAGCTCTGTGTCTCGCTAGCATAAATCTTCACCGCTGCTACATAAAAATGTCCAGCCGTATGGTTCTGATCCGGATGTCAGCTCAGATCTTCATGGACAGAACTTCCTCCAAAATCCTGATTCTTTCTCCTTCCAGTTCACCAAAGACTCTTTGATGTTTCTTGACGTTGCTGTGATCAATCCATTCAATCCATTGGTTTCTCAGAGCAATGAAAAATAATGAAAGCTAACATCCAAATGCTCTTTCATTCATTTACAATCCTTTCCAACTGCGGTCAAATGAGCCGCCGTTCACATTTCTGTGGTCACATCAAGAAGCTCCGTGGAGTCTGGTGGAGATTTTCCAGAGTTCTCAGCCCTGCTACCGTAAGTATTGGATGAAACTCACACCAAAAATCCAGTGATGCTGATTGGACCACAGAAATGTGAACGGCGGCTCATTTGACTGCAGCCAATGTGAAGGTAGCATCTTCTCTTCTCCAGAACCTGAACTAGACACGCTAGCCGGACCAGATGAGGGTTTAGTGCATGTGCAGCAGAAAGAAGATCATTCAGGAAAAACAGAGTCTGTCCAAGACTGTTGGATTGACAGATTTAAAAGGAGAAATACTCGGAAATGCAAAAGGATTTCTTATTACATTTGTTCTCTTTCATAAGAAAAATGCCACAAATACATGTTAAACTAACAAAAACAGGATTTTCATTGACAGAGGACTTTAAACCATTAATTTTCAACTGTTTGCTGTTTGACATCGTCATGTGTGGCGTGGGAAATTATCTAATGTCACCTAATTACCCATTGTTGGGTGTATGTGCCGTAATAAAGTGTGGCAGATAATGTAATTCTCTTCTATTCCAGTGGGTGGCAGTAGAGGCTATGAATGCCTGTAAAAACAATAGTTATTGTCACGCGATTGCACTACACTCGACAGTGACCGTAACAGGAAGTGACAGCAAGACGAGCAAGTGACGGTGATGGAGAAGTTTTTGAGAAGGAAAAATGCAAATGCCGAGTCCTGGACAAAATTCTGCCCGAAATGAAGGCCATTATTAAGAGTGGTCAACAAAAAATAAAAGGCAAGATGGTGACCTCGAGGCAACACAGTGAAAGCTATCTTTTATTTGGATTTACTTGGATTTACGGATCCAGCCCTCCAGATCATTTCATTTTATTGTTATTAATGATCTGATATTATCTTGTGCTTATTTCTAACTTGTATAATTTGACAAAATATATTTTTACAGAGAGTAAAATATTGAAAGTTATTTCAAGGTTTAAGTTGATTTATTCTGGAATAATATTCCTGCCTTTTTACTATACATAATTATGTTAAAAAATGTACAGATTTAAGGTTTTAAAAATTAGCGTTCAGCTAGCTTTTTGGAGTATTTTTTCATGTGTTTCCCCTGGGCTGACTGCCACTCCTCCTTGATGGGTTTCACCTGTGTCCCTTTATTTGTTTTTGTTTCCTTCCTGTATTTAATGGGTTCCTCCCCTTACTTCCTTGCAGGCTTGTCTTGTTGTCACACGCACCAGATCTCGTCTTCCTTGCCAGGTTTTTGATCTTGTGCGTTTTATGTTTTTGGAGTTGGGTCTTGGTTGATTTTTGGACTTTGCCTTCAGTGACCCTGATCCTGTTTTTTCAGCATTGGGCTCTTCTGTAGTTTTTTTGGGATCATTTCTGTTATTAAAGACACTTGGAGCTGACAGCTGCCCTGCATTTGTGTCCGCACAAATGACAATTTTGACATTTAATAAGATTTTTTAGGCTATTTTGGAGTTTAGCTAATATTTTAGCTGCATGCCAGCTGTTTTGGCAACTTTATGCTTTTTTAAAAAAATTTGAGGCTGTTTTGGAGTTAGGCTAATATTTACACACTAGCTGTTTTGGCTAATTTAGGCTTTTATCAGTTTTTAGGCTATTTTGAAGTTTTGATATTTTTTTTCAGAAACATGCTAGCTGTTTAGGCTAACCTAAGTGGGTTTTTTTTGGTTCTTAGGCCAATTCGCCATTTTGCTAACATTTTAGCTAGCCATTAGCTTCAGCATTTTCAGCTATCAATTTCAACATCTTCAGCTATCAGCACTAGCATCTTCAGCGGCTAAATTCTGCTTTACAGCATTTACACTAGCATAATTGCAGCTAATGCTATATATTTAGTTCATCATTATGTGAAAAATTTACGGTTTTAAAGTTCTTAAAATGTAGTTTTAGAGTGTTTAGTAAATGTTTATCCGGTTTGGCCCGCGACCTAAGGTGTGTTTTTGGATTTTGTCCCCTTGAGTGAGTTTGACACCTCTGCTCTAGGATAATAGCGATTTGTCTCATGACTCCACACTGCAGTGACATGGCAAAACAAACATTCCACATGCGGTTTTCTTCTCCCGGCAGGACTGGAATTAAACAAACATGGAGTCAAACTGCAGCACCACAGCAGACGTGGGCAGACTCACGTCTCCGGGGAAGGACTGTGTTGATGAAGAGGCCATGCGGATCCCGCTGGCCGTGCTCTACTCTCTAATCTTCGTCGTGGGCCTGGTTGGGAATATTTGGGCTCTCTGGGTTTTCTTTTGCATCCACTCCAAGAAAAACTCTGTGCACGTGTTTCTTTTAAACGTCGCCTGCGCGGATCTGTTGCTGATCTTCTGCCTGCCGTTCAGGATCCTCTATCACAGCCACACCAACACCTGGACGCTGAGTCCTATCTTCTGCAGTTTAGTGGGTAACATGTTCTACATGAACATGTACATCAGCATCATTCTGCTGGGGCTGATCAGCGTGGATCGCTACTTGAAGATGCATAATAGAGCCAGGAGGCGCAGGCTGCTGTCTGCAAAGTGGAGCTTCTTCCTCTGTGCGCTCGTCTGGACTGTGGCGTTTATGATGTTTTTGCCATACATGATCCATCACCCACAGTCAGGAAGGTTGGTCCTTTTTAAGTTTGTCTCTTTGGGTCAAATGTGTAAAATGACTGAACATAATGTGTGGTGTTTGCAGATGTTTCCACTATAAAGACCTGAGAGAAGAGAAGTGGAAGGCCTACGTCAACATCTGTGGGCTGCTCACCTTCTGGTTTGTGTTCATCTCTCTAATGGTGTCCTACGTAAAGATTGCCTTGAAACTCCTGAGGAGATCTCAAGAGAATCCAGACCTCCCCAATTCACCCAGTTTTTACCAGAATGCCCGGAAGTCCTTCTTCATCCTCTTCGTCTTCACCCTCTGCTTCTTGCCCTACCACATAGTTAGGCCTTTCTACATAGCAACGCAGATCCAACCAACTTCCTGTTTCTGGAGGGACGTGGTGAACAAAACCAACGAGCTGACTTTGGTCCTCAGTGCCCTGAACAGCTGCCTGGACCCCATCATGTACTACCTGCTGTCCTCCTCGGTGAGGAAGGAAGGGCTGGACTTGGTAAGCAGAGCCTTCTGTCTGCCGCATGTTCCTGAAGTCTGTGCTGATCCGGACGGTAGGAGGACCAAATCAAACCAAACATCATCACTGACTGTAGATCCCTTTGACAATGAAAGGCTCTCTAAGTGAAGATGTGATGCAGATCAGAATGAAGACTGTGGCTAAGCAATGGTAAAGCGTGTATTTGACACCTTCTGGTTTTTCTGGGTTGATAGCTTCATAGATCAATAATCTATCCATTAAAGTAGAGATCGATTTAACGCATGAGTCAAAGTCAATTATATTCAGCCCTCCAGATCATTTAATTATCTTATCATTAACGGCCCAATGTTATCTTATATATTATTGGTTTAATTTATGAAAAGCAAAATCTTTGGGAATATTTATAACTTTCAAGTTTTATATAAAATTACATAAGAGTAAAGATTTTCTTTTAACATTTATTTAGAACTTGTATAATTTTGACAGAATATATTATTTTGTAGAGCAAAATATTGAAAGTTATTTAAAGTTTAGGTTGATTTTTTTCTGGAATATTATTCGTGTCTGTTTTTCTTCGTATTTTATATTAAAAAAGTTAGGTTTTTAAAGTTTTAACAATTCAGTTTCATGTGTTCAATCTATTTTTATCCTGTTCGGACTGCGACCTAGTGCATGTTTTGGATTTTGGTACCCTGTGTGATTGAGTTTGACGCCCCTGATCTAATGCATAATGGTAAAGTCGGCTAGCTTGATGCTAACGTCTAATGGGATTTCCCATTAATGCTAACGTTCTTCAAGCTAAACCAGGGGTCTGCAACCCTTGCCAGTAAAAGAGCCATTTAGGACTGTTTGGTACTGATCAAAATTGGAGCCACAGCTTTTTTTTTTTTAACCTTTTAGGAAAATGTGATACTATTTTGCACAATTATATTGTTGTTTTTCAAAATAAATATAAATCATATCTACTTTTGGGTGCAAATATGTATATAAATATTAAGATAAATGGGAAATTTCTCAAAGTTCTTTACTTTTGACAGAAGCTCTTTTGACTTTTTTTCAAAATAAAAGACTTCCTGTCCCATACAGGAACATTCAAGAGAAGCAAATGTATTCCTAAATAAACACGAGAACAAAAACGTGTATTTTCTCTTGTTATATTTTAGGTTTACTTTGGTGACCGCTTATTTCCTGCTTACTAACTGAAGCATAAACATGAAACTTGATTGGTTAATGATCCAGTAGAAAAAGGATACGAAGAATACACAAATCTATATATTTTAGCCACTCCCCCTGAATAGCTACTAACCATTGTTATGCAGTGTAAGATAAAATGTACTTGAAAGACATAAAATAAACTCAGCAATCAGAAAAGATCAGACTTTTTACCAGAGTTTTACCTAGTATTTGTAATTTGTTTATTCTGGAGGACGTGCAGTGAAAACGATGCCGAATAATGTCAGCAGCGACATAAAAACTATTACAGTTTATCTTCTAGCATCACCTCAGCCATAAACATAACTAAAATAAATTCAATCAATGCTAAGTTACTAACCCTTAAAAATTACTATTTTATTTTTCTTTAACCAGAAAGCCACAGGGGAGGGGTAGAACCGGAGGCTCCGGAGCCTCAAGTTCTACCAGTGGGTTGGACTATACCATAGAAATCAATTAATCAATCAATCATTACACCCCAAGGAAACAATCAATCAATTAACAGGTTAGCCTGAGAGACATGATGTCAAATCACCCAGAACTTGTTTTTATCAACCGGGTTTGTAGTACTACTGTACAGCGATGAGACTTTAAGCCTTTTTAGGGAAGACATCTTTTCTATAACACAAAGACGATTCATTTGAATTCCTCCTGAAGTTTCCAGTTATTCTCTATACTTCTGCTCCTGTTTTTACAGAAACACTTTTTTCATGTCAAATTCACACCCAGTTTGTTGTTCAGAGGTGTCCATTTGAAAGTTCTGTTTGTCTGAACAAGAAGATCTCCACTGCTTTAAGAATGTGTTCTTTGAAAAGGCTCCCCTTCAACTTCCTGCTTTTCTATCATTTGTACCTTTCAGCTGGTTGTTTATACCTTTTGCATGCTGTCGTTTTGAAAATTGTCATTGCGATGATTGTTTTGCTTTTTTAAAAAATATTAATTATCCAAAGAGTTTTTCTACTTTTTACATTTCCACATTTCAACCAAGTTAAACACATTTGGATAAATCAGGTCAGGTTAAATGTCAGGTTTTCAGGGAGAAACTATTTCTGGGTCCTGATTCAGTCTGAGAGTGTGTGTGTGTGGGAGGGACAACAATACAGCATCTAAACAACCTAATCTTGGAGGACAAAGCCACAGTTCTGAGTAAACTCCATTAAATTTGACCCGAAGAAGGAAAAACACAAATTACACAGAGAAAACTGTCACTTAAAAAGAGAAAAGCTGCCATTTTTCCCCTTTGGGACTTCAATGTTCTTTGAAGCAGTTCTGAAATAGCAGTGACTCCTCATGAAGAAATGTTGACAGCATCAGGACCGCTAAGAAAAACAACGAGGGAAGACTCAACAAACACCCCCACCACATAAAGCTTCCTCACAGGAGGATTTACGGCTTCTTTCATGAGGAAAAAAGCCTAAAGGTTGCAACTTTTTGAGCAGATGCCCAACTCTACTGTTTGACACCTAAAACAACAGCGCCCTCTATAGACCAAACGAACTGGGAAAGAATGAAGGAAGAATTATTAATCTAATTAAACCAAAATAAATTACTCATTAAAGTTCACAGTTACAAATAAACAAACAATCAAAAACAATATAATTAAAAAAACAAAATACAATTCTAAAATAAGAAACCAGAAAAGATCAAATTTTAATGGACATCACTGATTGGACGATGATGTTTGTTCACCTTTTCAACTAGAAGTTATTTGATTTTGTATCAGACGATATTTCACTGCAAACGTTCAGTGATTGCTCAATCAGTTCCTCCTTCTCTGCTTCCCCTCCTCATCTAAACTCAAATGTCGTCATCACCGACGTCCCATAATACCAACCTTTCCTTTACCATTTCATCTTTTTAACCAATGAAGCTGCTTGGATGAGCCGCAAAACTTTTATAGGTAAAAAAAAAGTCCTGTTGCTATCAAATTCAAGACAGCAACACCTGGATGAATGAGAACATTTCAGTTTGAATTTTAATTTAGTTTTCTTTTTGATTTTTGAAAAGTTGTTTTGATTTCTAAAATGTAATGTTGTCTTTTATTATTTGTTTTTTGATCTTTAAATATTTTGGCGTGAAGTTATTTGTTGATGTGATTGGAACTTCAGGGCCACCGTACAAAACAGAGCCATGGAGAGAATAAAAGAAAAGAAAATCTTAATGATCTCTCGTATTACAAGTTTTTCATTTTTTTAAATCTACATTTAAAAAAATAACAGGCTGAGTTAGTTTGTAAAGGTTGTCATTTTGTACAAATTTTAAATGAGTTTGCATGTTTGTTCTGTTTATCTCTGGAGAAATTACAAAATAAAAATTGATATATAGCATTATCTTCTATAATGCTAGTGGCAATGCTGTAAGCTGAATGTGGCTGCTGAAAATGCTGAACCTGATAGCTGAAAAAGATAAAACTTATAGCAATAGCTAAAAATATTGAACCTGATGGCTGAAAACGCAGAAACATATACCAAGCTCAAAAATACTGAAGTTGACAGCTGAAAATACTGAAACTTACAACTAACTAGAAGTTCTGAAGTTGATAGCTAAAAATGCTAAAGCAGAAAGCTTGCTAAAATATTAGCTTATTGTCAAATTATCCCGCCTCCAAAAAAAATTGGAAAAATATCTAATTTTGACATAACAGCTAGCATGTTGTTAAAATATAAGCTAATCTTCAAATTAGCCTAAAACACTGGAAAATGTCAAGTTTTACCAAAACAGCTAGCATTTGTTATAATATTAGCTAAATTCTGAATTAAACTAAAAAACTAGGCAAAATGGCTTACATATGTATAAAATATTAGCTAATCTCCAGATTAGACTAAAAAAAAGTGGAAAAATGTCTAGCCAAAACAGCTAGCATATTGTTAAAATATTAGCTAATCTCCAAATTAGCCAAGAAAACTGGAAAAACATCTAAGTTCGCCACAGAGCTAACCTATTGTTAAAATACTAGCCTGTCTCCAAATTAGACAAGAAATTGTGGAAAGCCAAATTGCAAAAAAAAAAAAAAAAAAAAAACTACAGGAAGGCGCAGAAGAAACTGTATAACTATTATAACTTTTATTACTTTTTTGTAAGTGCATTGAACTATAAATAATTTTAAAGGCCTATTTGCTTTAAATGAGCAGTAATGGTGGATTTCTGCAGCCTGAAGTTGGCCGGATGTTACTGACAGATCATCACATTAGATGGAAGAACGCAACACTTCCTGTCACGACGCCTCAACGCCACCGGCTTGTTTATCACAGATCTGCCAAAAATAATAGAAAACGTGTATCTTCGTATCAAAAAAGAGCCTGTTTTTTTTACCTCTTACAGGTTATCCACCGTCTCATGTGGTAAAAGAAAATGAAAGCAGGAAGCTGATAGAATCACACCCTTGAAGTATTTACTCGGTTCACATCATTGTTGTGAATCTTTAAACACGATGATGATGGAGTCAGAACATGAAAAATTCATTACACTCCCAGCTGTAAGCTACTCCGAAGCAAAAGCTGTAAACCCACCCTGACACTAACAGAAGTGTTCATCAGGTGGGTGAGACTACAAAGACTCGCACGCAAAAGAACCTCAGCTGCAAACTGACACCTTTATGTACCACAAAACTGTTGGTTTATACAATAGTTTGAAGTGATTTAATGTAATATGTCATCAATAAATCTTTTTGCCAATAAATCTAAATCTGGACAACAAATCTTGAGCATAAAATCTTTAAGAAGTCATTTTGGGCCTGGGGTGGCTTACGTGACCCCCCCCAGGCACCTGAAAAGTATCAGCAGTTCAGGTATGATGAAGCGTGGCCAAGTTCTAGATTCAACAACTTGAGTCTCAGAGGAGTCTGGGAACGCCGTGAAGACAGATCAAAGAAATTCTGACAAATCCTTCAACGCCTCACCAGGGGGAAGCAGTTCTCTGACTGGGTGGGGTGGGGGTCCCTCTTTTACTGGAGGCTGTGCTCCAACTATGGAGGAAACACGCCTCTCTGCCTCCAATGGGAAAGTCACCAGAAAGGAGAATTTAGCTGAATTCATCAATTTCCAAACATATCTGAACTTAAAGTTCAACTCCAATCATTTAAAAAAATCTATTGTTAAAACGTTCCCAGTGTTCTTTTAATTACGATTTAGCTATTTTTAGCCAAAATCAAAAAAACCCGTGTCGAATTCTAGAACATATTTCTGAAGTGTGGCAATAGTTTATCAAAGATCAACTGGTGGTGACCGGCCGACATAACAACTACAGGATTTTTCAAACTCTGTTTGTTTTTCTTTTCTGCTACTGATTCACAAAGAATTGAATAGAGAAATACTCAGAAATTGAGTTTTAAAACTGGGCTCCATCATGATAAAAATGAAACAGGAACATGTTAAAAAAAACACTAAAAATCCAGTCTATCTTGGAGTGGGTCTTTAAACGTGTTTCCTATTTTCATTTTGTTTCTAATGAAGCAACAACCATGAATGGAGCAGATCAATAAGGAACCCATGATTTAGTTCAATGGACGATTACCACTACTCCTTCACTTTTTCCTCAAAAACCATAAACCCCGTCCTGCCGGTGAGCTTAGACGGTTAAATGTTGCCGTGAAATGGTGTCCTATGTGGTTTATTTCCCCGTGATGCTGTGGCACACTGACATCCACAGGAGTTTAAACTGATTTCTGCTGCGGCTTCTCACTTGCATGACAAAAGGAAATGCCAACAGTGAGCAAACATTCGTGTTCAATTCCACACAGCTTGTTTTGATGATTTTAAAATAGATTTTCCTCTCAGGGACTGGGAAAAATCTATGGGCAATTATTGTTCTTTGATGTTTTTTTGTGACAGATTACCTCACCTAAGCATACCTGGAGAGTAAAACCCCATCGTTGATGAGAGAGATATAAGTCTGTTCTGACACCATTTAAACACTCTGAAGGTTTGGTTGGAGATGTGTAAGAGTTCTCCGAAAAGAAGAAGAAAGTTCACCTTCATTCTGCGCCGGCAGAATAACAGTGTACCTGTTTGGCGTGCAGAACGCACAGATCCGCGGGCTACCATCACCTGGGGAGGTCTGCGGTGGAGTCGGTGGAAAGATAAACACCAAAGAGCTGAGGGGATTCATGAGCGAGAGGATTTAACTGATTTCAGAGACTGGCGTGCAGAGATGCTGATCCATATTCATTAGGGACATCTGTGTGAAAGAGCAGCAGGTGTGTGTCTGCCGTTTCCTGACAAACACACATTTCTCGGGTTGTGCATCTGATAAATCAGTGTCGGTGATAAAACGGGCCAATGTCAAAGCTGCATCTTCACAAAGCACACATCACAAGGATCATCACCTCAGCACAGCTGATGCAGCACAAATCCACAACACGGCAAGTCATTCGCTGACGACACACTCGTGTTCTTCACACTGCTGTGGCACAAACCAGGTTCCTTTGCCAGGCAGAGAATCGGGGCACTAAAGACCCATTCTGATTAAAATTGTGTTTTTAACAAGTTTTGTAGCATTTCTACATGGTGGAAGACATATACAAAGAACATTAATGTTAAAATTATGTTTTTGAGTATTTCTTTATCTAAATCATTGTGAATCAGAGGAAAAAAATGACGTAGAGGCTGCAATCGGCAAACTCCCTGCTCCGCTCTATTCTGATTCATCTGCTTGGAGACAAACAGATTTGTAAACATCATAATTTTCTTGATCTGAGCAGGAATCTGTATGGTTGCACTGGTAGAATTAGGTTGGAGGTGTGAGGGGCTGTAAGCTGTAAACAGAGGGATGACGGGAAACAGGGGTGGGCTTACGCCATACCAATGGTCCCGCCCACAATTCAGAGGTTGATTTCCGATGAGCTGCAGTCACTCCACAGCATGGGTCTCAAACTGGCACTCCGCGGGCAAGTTGATATTTTGCAGCCACAGCCTAATATGAACGTTCAATGTCTATTAAACAATATCTTCTGGATTTCCACACTTCTTTGATGATAGCTTTGTATTTGCTTTGTGATGTTTCATCTTTATGCTTAAAACTTTCCATTTGCTAACGTCCTTAGCAACAGTTGCTGGCGTCGTTTGCTCCTTTCGTTTCACAGGACAAGATATAGTTTAGTAGATCATAGACATGGACAAATTTCAATAAACTTATTCAGTAGAGATAGACAATGGACCAAAGATATAGACAGCGGTCGCAAAAACATATTTTTGGCACAAATGGAACCCCACACGACGCACCCTCAGTCAGATTCTGTCTTCAGTGGTCCCAAAGGAAACTGAGTTTGAGAACCCTGACCTAGAGAAACTATGTCCTAGAAAACAGCATTATGAAAAGACCACTGTTTAACACTTTTACAGTAGATCAGAAAAAGGTTGGAGTGGGACTTTAAACCCCAGTTTATCAGTGACACATCTGATGTGATTCTTGTGGCTCCAGGTCACAAGATCGTCTCAAAAATGTTGGGTTGTAAAATATGAAGCAGGAGGTTAAAAACATTTAGTTTCAATCTTGTGTCATCAAAAAACCTGTTCCTATAATACGCAATCTCGTGATTAAAATAATCTTCACAAACAAATGTTATTTAACCTGGAAGCTGATACACCTATCAACTATACCTGCAACTCTGAAGACTATTCATTCATCTATCCATGTTCTAAACCCGTTGTATCTCTTTACAGGTCACAGAGCCTAACCTGACTACTTTTGGGCAAAGGTGAAGTACACCCCGACAGATCACCAGCCTGTCGCAGCGCAGGGCTTGCTCAATCCAGTTCTATTGTGAAGAAAATTTGACTGTAAAGTCTCCTGTCACCAAGAATGTCAAACATTACAGACAAACTGAACTGTACCTGCACTAAATTTATCAATAATTGGAACCAAAGAAACTATTCAGGAGGGCCAGTATTTTAGCCCCAAAAATACATAAATTACAACATTCCGACATTATTAGATTAATACATTAAGAATTCAAACACCTCTAAATATAAACCCTGAATCACCATTCTCACTTTACCAGTCACGCCTTTGCACTTCCTCTCTACTTTTACTCATTTGCTGCCTTTGCGATGATTTTGCTTTAACAAGTTTTTCTTCATTTGCAAACTTGATGATGATGATATTATATTTAGGACATACAGCGTGTGTATATATATATATATATATATATATATATATATATATAATATATATATATATATATATATATAATATATATATATATATATATATATATATATATATATATATATAAGACAATACAAGAAATATCTGAAAGGGAGTGAGAAGAAGTAAAAGGCTTTTTGAGTTCTCCCCCCGGAGCCCTAGCCCTTGTGCTATCCTAGATACATTTACGTTGGGAGTGGGGTCCTCCGGAACCTACAAGACAATGCGCTGAACTTTTTATTTTCAATGACTTCACTGGTGTCCATAGTAGACATGAAATCCTGTCCACCTTTGTCGTAGGAGGGATCACACTTCAAAGTATTTCTTGTGGGGTCCAGATGATCCCCCACCTAACGTCAATGTACCTAGGCTAGTATAGCACAAGGGGTATAGGTGGGGTCATCTGGAATACAAAGGCCAGACTAAATTTATTACCACAACCAGTATGTAGACTACTACTGTTCTCTCTCTTATGACAAGAAGTTCCATTCCAGATACTCATGTACACACATATACTGTCAATAAATAGACACGTAGAAACTAACACACAAAAACATCTGACACACATTTATCATATAAACACTCATTTGGTTGCATTTAACTCTTATTCCTCCACCAACACTTTCTCACTCCTAACTTATCAAATATTGACGTTTGGTTAAGGACTCCTCTGCGTCACTGTTTGACACTTTGGGTGTCCCCAAATTGGCATTTTTGGATTTTGACATGCTGGCTGTTCCCATTAAATCACAATTCCCCAACATCCGGGCTGCTAACCAGTACAGTTCCAGTACCAGGACGTGAAGAGCACTGTACCCTAACCCAGTACCCTAACTTTGCATTTGGGCCAAGTTTGTGGCAATACATACGCAACACATATAGCATGCATACCAAACATACCGCGCATATACCATACACATACCGCATGCATACCACACACATACTGCACGCATTTTGTACACATACCGCGCACATACCGCACATACACCGCACATATACCGCACGCATACCACACACATACCGCGCACATAACGCATGCATACCACACACATACTGCACGCATTTTGTACACATACCGCGCACATACCGCACATACACCGCACATATACCGCACGCATGCCATACACATACCACACACATACCGCGCACATAACGCACGCATTTTGTACACATACCACGCACATACTGCGCATGTACCGCGCGCATACCACACACATACGCAACACATACCGCACGCATACCACACGCATACCGCGCACATACCACACACATACCGCGCACATACCACACACATACCGCACGCATACCATACACATACCACACACATACTGCGCACATACCACACACGCCACACGCATACCGCACATATAGCGCACGCAAACCACACACACCGTACGCATACCACATGCATACCACACATATACAGCACGTATAGTGTACACATACCACTCACATACCACACACCTACCCCACACCTACCGCATGTATAGTTTATACATAACGTACACATACAGCACACATACCACACACATACAGCACATATAGTTTACACATAAAGCACACATACAGCACACATACCACACACATACGGCACATATACCGCACACAAACGCTACACATACTGCACACAAACAGCACACAAGCAGCACATACAGCACGCCCATATACTGCGCATATACCGCACGCATACCATGCGCACACCGCTTCACAGCACTGGGTGAACCCCTGTAAAGATTTAAATTTAGCTACATGAGCTGACGACGAACCATTTTATTGACGGTTGTACTGACCCATAGTTTCTGTTTTTCTATAACATGCATGACCTCACAGACTCATTTGCCTTATTTTGAAGGGACATATAGATCAGCTGCAGTTGCACACACATCAACTCTTCTTCACAGATAGAGCATATCATCATTCTGCAACAGTTTCAAATAGCAGGACTGCATACAAATGTCTTGCAGCAGCCCCTCAAATGGCCTCTCCATGAAATAAAAATGCAGCGAGGCATGGAAATAAACCAAGTCAGAGGTACCTTGACATCTCGGTGGATGATGTTGTTGTCGTGGCAGTAGCGCAGCGCCTCCAGGATCTGTCTCATGTAATGACTGAAAGAAAATACATGACAGTTTTCAGCACATCTTTCTCCTCCGAAGTTTCAGACAGCTCTTCGCAGAGGGAACTCAGAGACGCAGCGCCTCACCTGGCCACGGCTTCACTGTAGACAAAGCCGGCGTCTGCCCTCTTCACGATTTCAAAGCACAGGTCGGCTCCATCCATGCTGACAAACAGAACAGACAAACACGCGGTGAGGCAGGGCCGGTCTGATGAAAAGGCCACGGTTGTAACTGCAGTAAACAGCAAAGGTCAGGGTTCTGAACACTGATGGAAATGAAGGTCAGAGGATAATAGGATCCCCACAGGTCAAGCTAGACTTGTTATTTTCAGAACACCAAACTTTTTTAGGGTTTGAACGTGGGAGATCTGCAGGTATTTACCAACAGGAGCTGTCAATAAAAGGGTGGGAAGCGTCGTGTTCAATTTCTGAAACATGCTGCGGAAATGAAGCAAGGCGGACTGACAGGCGGCTGGGGAGCAGCAAGACGGAGTGCTGACAGACAGACAGACAGACAGTCCCATCCAGCAGAGCGGACCTGTGCAGCATCAATGCGTAATGAGGGGGAAAGAAGAGCTCTCTTTGAATTCACTGCATTGTTTTCCTGGAGGTGAACAGAATGGGAATGATTGTATCTCTGGCTACTCTGGTGCTTAGTTGTAGCACAACCTTGGAAGTATTTTTTTTTATCTGTGAAATCTGACAGATCCCGACACTAAATGAATACCAGCAGAGTGCCAACGTTCCTCCTCTGGGGTTTATCTCTTATAAAAGGTGCAGAGCCTGAACGCTTTTTTTTTTTCTAAACATCTTCAGACAAACGACCAAGAAAAGTGCTGACTTCTCTGGTATAATGTGAACCCAGAGGTGCAGCTGCAGCTTCTTCTCTCACATGATGCTTAGAAATTCATGAGCGAAATCTTGAAAAAACGAAAAGGCAAAGAGCTGTGTAAACTAACATATATTTGTGCTTAAAATATAAATAATTGTTCAGAACAATTATGTATTTTTAAGGATTAGATTGTTGACTTTTGTGTTTTAGTTGTATTTTTTCTGTAAAGCTTGATCACATCATTCTATTTTTTTCAGTTTTGATTCATCTTCTTGTACAAAAATGCAATTTGTTATGCGTAAATCAACCTAACACCAAACTTTTTAAAAAATAGATATTTCTCTTACAGATCATCTCTGTAATCACCCTGCGTTCACACTGGATGTGATCCGCGTGGTGGAGGCAGCCAGTTTCAATGTTAAGTCAATGCAACAGACACGACATCAGGCGGTTTGAATTTCCGCGACACGATTTAAGCGACTGGCGTGGCGCTGAAGTCTGCCAGCAGCTCGATTTGCGCGACGAGGCGCAAATTGGGCGGCGCAGCCAAAATTTTAATCTTATCTGAAGTTTGACAGATTGCCACATCGCATCTGCCAATCAGGAAGTCAGCTTTGGGCACGCAACGTTTTCAGTGACTCGATCGAAGATGGAAAGTTAAACATATGACAAAGGGACTGAGAAGAAAAGACAGTTTAATAGTTACAAAGCTGTAAGAAGAAGAAGTTTTCTTGCTTTCTTTTTATTTGGTGAATGCGGCCAGCGAGGTACGTGTTTTCATTTGTTGTTTATGTAATTTCTTATAGCGAAATTTGTATTTACGTTATTTATGTGTGTGTTAGTTTGACGGTGACTTTGTGGCCAAAGAAGAGGAATAAAGTCATCAGTGCAACAAACTGCGGTCCTATTTCTTCACCGGAGAGAGCGATAGTCAAACTCGCTGGCCGCATTCACCAAATAAAAAGAAAGCAAGAAAACTTCTTCTTCTTACAGCTTCGTAACTGTTAAACTGTCTTTTCTTCTCAGTCCCTTTGTTATAAGTTTAACTTTCCATCTTCTTTGGTTAATTTCTTTTGTCTTGAAGAACTCAGCAAGTGCCGTTTTACCAGAAGTTTCTCCACAGCACATTCTAACAAAAACTCCGCCTTCCCGGATGTTTTACAAAATAAAATACATAAATATGCAAAATAAAAATTGAACAAATAAATTCAGAACAAATACAGACACTCTTATTGTGGCAGTTAAATAAACCTTATTTATCTATTGTCAACATCATTTTGTGTCTTCCATACATTCTAAGTGAGGTATCCACAGACACCGTTCCTTACAGCAATCATCCAAAAAACATTAGCTAGTAGCTCCTCCCACATGCAGCCACAGTATCAAACTCAGGAAAACACTTTTTGAGAGGCGGTAAGCAGCGATGTCGTCGTGCAACAAAAGAGGGGCGGGGGACATGAATTTGATGCACAAATCACGTTCGGCGTGCGCATGCCTTTAAAGTTGATGATGCTTTCATGTTTTTAGTAGAGATGTTTGGCAGATTTGAGGAACAACAGGCATCCTCTCCACTTTTTAAGAACAGAAATAAACTGGTTGAAGTCTCACTCCCCCATCATCTCCATTGATGACAGATGTGGAACCAGACAGTCACATTTCTCTTCTCTGGTATTTTATAAGGGAGGAGAATTTCTGCTTGACGTGAAAGCTGAAATGAGCTCCTCATAAAAGTTGATATGCATGTTCCGTCCATGCAAGAAAATTGGTCATACATGGAAAAAGGTGTGGTCTTTATATGTGAAATTTTTCTGAGATGTATCACAAATGAAAAATCAGAGCAGAAGTAAACCCTGCAAAGATAAGAAAAACCTTTGAATTTATTCATTTAAACAGTCCGAGCACCATGCAGAAATTAAGCCATAATTCAAAGTATTATGCAATTCCCAATTGACAATTCAATTAGCAAATTTATCATGCAATTTGAAAATACATTTTTGGGCTGCTAATGGATTTTAAGTTGCTTTAAAATGAATTCAAAGCAAACCATGTATGAAATGTAATATTTAAACATTGAAATGTAAATTGCAAAATAAATTTTCATTTGAATTATGACATCAAAAACTCATGAAAATTGACAATGCCATTGATTTTGTTTTTATTCAATATTTTATTTTTAAAATTTCAATACTGAGATGTAAATTTTAAAATTGAATTCTACATTGCAAAATGTATTTTAATTTTAAAAGCCTAATTTGAATATTGAGTTGTCAATTGAGAGTTGCATAATACTTTGAATCATGGCTCAAAAATCCATAAGAATCACATGGCGTCAGCACCATGGACAGCACCCGCCGCATAAACCGAGTGAGATTATTGCGCTGTTCATATGCAGTTTATTAGAGATTCATGCCAATTTTGGTCCTTCATGATACATGATTAATCGGTAGGACTTTCTTGTGTTCCTCATTCGTTAATGTCCGTCGAGGGTCTCGGCTGACTTGTCTGCGTGAATTTGGTTCGTAGCTGTTTAAAATTTTTGACTGGTTGAGAAAAACGAAGTCTAAACGTAGTTCCAACAAAGTTCACATGACATAATCACAAATAAAAGACCACTGTGACAATATATCAAAATATGATTGGAGTGGGACTTCAGAATCCCTTCAGATAGACTCCTCCATCATTAGGTCTTCAGACAGAGCAGTGATCTGTGCGTGCAGCCGGCGCGTTCGCCTTTTCAGCGTAATGGAATTCCACAAATAAAGAAATTAGCTCTAGAAGAGGAGGAAAGAAGTGATGAAGATATAGAGAAGGCTGGTGGGAGCTTTGTGAACAGTAAATCTTTTTGGAAGTGCTTGAGGTGGAATCAAGTGTGAAATCTTAATCTCATCTTTTCCCCCTTTGTATATATGCTACCCTCCACCCCCGCTGCCTCTCCTTAATCCCCAGCCTCCTCATATCTTCTGATTACATAAAACCGCTGCAAGCCTCACTTCCTTTTGGCCCTGCAGTTTTTTTTTTCTTTTTCTTTCTCATTCCTGACCATTGCACCATTCTGTGTTCTTAGACTTAAATGCATCTAAAGGTATAGGGACTTTTGTGTATAGTTTGCTTGTCTTTTCACAGTTGGATATTCAAATATATAAAGGTGTTAACAGTCTTTCAACCAGCTGTCGTTCTAAATCTTAACCCAGTATTTTGGGTCATTCAACTCATGGCAGACTTGCAGACTCTGAGTCAGAAAGACATTTGTTCTTGCACAAAAAGCTGCGAGACAAAGAACAAATGTCTTCCCTGTCTGGATATCTGCTTCACACTTGAAGAAGTGAAGTCCTCATAAGGCTTGTTTTTGTGTTCAGAAAGCTTCGCTGCATCTGAAATATCTGACCAATCACACAGCAGATGCTACACCGCTCGGATAGTGTTAAGAATAAAACGTTATGACTCCAAACTTTAGACTGCAGGAAAATATTCCTGTCATTTTTCTTTGATCTCCGCCTGAGGAGTAGGAATCAGCCCTTAGAACCCTTTCCTCTGAGCCCTGCCAGGCGTTTCGGAGACGACTTACAATTCAAATACCATGTAGAGCATCCCGTCTGAGCTGTAGGTCTCCAGCAGCTCCACGATGTGAGAGTGCTTCAGCATGTGGCAGATGCTGGCTTCCCTCTTCAGATCTGCAAGGACAAGAAGAAAAAGCAGGAAGTGAGCTTTTCCTTCAGCACCTTTCATTTAGACATCAATGAAGACGTATTTACAGTGTTTTTTTGGCATGAAGTTGCTTATTTTTGCACACTCAGGTGCGATTTATAAATATAGCAACAACCACTAGAGGGCCCTGTCGGTGTGTGTTAATATTTGTTCTGACAGCAACGCAAAAGAAGAAGAGCGATCAGTCTTGACGAAATTGTTCAAAAGCGACACAGACAATGAAGAATTTAATGGATTTAGTGAATTCCAGTGATCTAAAGAATTTACTTGACTTGTTAGCATCTTCTTTATGCTATTGTTATTTAAATAACTGTTCAGATATTGAGTTAATATACTAGATTACTCCTTTGTTTCATTAAAACTTTATAGGAAATCAATGTTAAAGTCCCACTTTTGGTCACACACCTTGGAGTGTGAAATTAATTCTCCGCATTTGATCCATCCCCCGGGGGAGGGGTGAGCTGCAGACACAGCTGCCCTCTGGAACCAACCCCTTAATGCTGAGTGTCAAGCAGGGAGGCACTGGGTCCCATTTTTAGAGTCTTTGGTATGACTCGGCCCGGGTTTGAACCCACGATCTTCCAATTTCAGGGCGGACACTCTACCACTAGGCCTGGAAATATTCAGTCTGTTATCGTTATGTATTCTGTTACTATAGTTTCAATTTCAAGATGAAATGTCCATTCTTGTTTCTCTAACACTTTATAATACGATTCCTTAACAAGCTTTATTAACACATTAACAAACATTATTAATGTGTTTATAAGGTGTTAATAAGACATTTAATAGCACAATAAGCCAAATTAGGTTTATTAACAACTTAGTAAGATCCATTATCTAAAGAGAGACCATTGTCTCTAATGACCAAATTATTAAACTGTTTACAAGCTTAACAAATGTATTAACTTATATTTAGTGTTTTCCAGCACCCACCTTATCTAAAATGTTACCCTTTTTCCTCTATATTTTGCAAAATAAATTACCTCCAAATATGCAACCTATACTTCAGTGTGACTTACATGTTATTTTGTTCCTTCTTTGTTATACATTTATTTGCTTCTTCTACTCCAAAGTAACTTCTAGTTTTAAAAAAATGTTCAAGTTTAACATTTGTTTTTCAAATTTTCAATATTTCTTTCTAGTTTATAATGTGTACTTTTGAGATCAAAACGGTTTTTAGCTTTTTTTTTTAAACGTACAATCTGGTTTTTCAGTCACTTAAAGCTTATCCTAATTCTTCATTCCAAGTTATTCCAGTGATAAACTGGCCAATCAGGTGTCTTGGTAAAATCCTGCTGTGGCTGTTTGATTGACAGATTCTTCCGAGTTCCCTTTCCGTGGAAGGGGTGTGGCTTTCCAACAAGCTCCCTTTTGATTAGGGAGAGTGATTGCAATAAAAATGATGACTCAGACTGACTCGGACCAATCACTTCTTACTAATGTTGTCTGATTCCAACATGGCGCCATCCATACCGCAGAAAAATGGTGACAGAATTTACTTTATTCTGTTGGAACAGGCAGTTAGGCTTTTTCTGTGTGTGATGTCACAGGCCCTTTGTCCATCTCTATATACTGTCAATGAGTTTACACTACTGTGCAGACCAGCAGACTGATCAAAACAGAAAACTCAACAGGACGTATTTGACCAGGAGCTGCTGCCACATGGACTTTGATGATGAAATGACCTTCTCGATAAAATCTTAATGGAATTTTTTCAGTGAACCTGCTCGCTTTCTCCATCATCGCATCCTGACACAGAAGTGTTTTAACTCAAACCTGTGGCGCTGGAGCTGTCTCAGCTTTACGGTTGTTATTTTATGCTATTTCAGTCAATCCCGCCTTCCTCCGAGCATAACAGATTTAAATGGAAATGCAAAGCACAGCGTGAGGCGTACTTTCTTGAAAAGCTGCGGCGATGACTCATCTGCAGACACGTCTCATATGTAAACTGACTTGAAGTTGATGTTTTCCTTCTATTTGAGTGCCGTTTGTTTGTAGCTAAACTGTTATTTTAGAGCTTTTTACAGCAGCCTGACGGCGAGGGTCTACAACTTTAATTGGCTCCTAATGGGAGGGGTTTAACGGAGGGAGTTATTGAAGCTGAAAGCAACAATGTGGGCTGCTTGTTTAGAGGAATCACCAGGGAGAGATGATAGACACACAGAAGAAAGAGGTGGGAAAAGCTTAGCATATAAAGCATAAAGCTGTTCTCCTCAGGAGATAGAAGGAAGACATTTTGGTTATATTCACAGGCACGAAAGCATCTGAGGAGATGGAGATCATTTGATGGAGGCAGATTTGTGACACGGAGACAAGGAGAAGCGGCTCAGACAATTCAATATTCTGTCAATGTCTCTCTGAGGCAAACTGAAAATTGCTCTGTCATGTCAAACATGATGAATTGGAGGCTGATGAGAGATGGATCCCGGAACCTGCTAAAGTCCTACACACCAGAGGATTACTGAGCATTTCAGTCCTATCCATCCAATAACCACTCACCTCCACCAAGGGGATTTTGTTAGCGTTTCAGCTTCTGTATACCAAATTATTCGAAGTATAAGTTGCAGTTTTTTGCACAGTTTAGTCAGGGGTAGAGCTGCCACCAACGATTATTTTAATAGACTAATTACCGATTATTTTTTCTGATTAGTAGACTAATCGGGTCACGCGCAAAGTGGATGTAAAGCACACATCTTAACCATCATTAACCTAAAACTAAAAACTAGATATATTCACACCAGCATTATCACAGATAATGCTAGTGTGAATGCTGAACTTGGAAGCTGAGGTTGCTAGCGATGATAGCTGAAGATGCTGATAGTGATAGCTAAAAACACTAAAGCTCATAACCTGCTAAAATATTAGTTAAATGCCAAATAAGCCTAAACAATAAAAAAAGCCAACGTTAGCCACAACAGCTAGCATGTAGCTGAATTATTAGTTACACTCAGAAATACCCTAAAATGCAAAAATTCTACATTAGCCAAAATAGCTAGCATGTAGCTAAAATATTAGGTACATTTCAAAACAGCCCAAAAAACGTAATGAATGTCGAAATAGTCCAAAAAGCTAATGCTATTATAACATTTAACTTTACTACACTCTGACATCATATAATATAAAGTGATGACTAACAGACTCTTTAATTAGTCGTCGATTAGCCGATTAATCATCGCGGCTGCGAGTTATAGTCAGACGTGACTAAGGGTGTATTTAGACTGGAAACATTTGGTTTGCTTGAAGTGAAGAGTTAAATGGTAAATAGCGTATACTTGTACAGCGCTTTCTACCTTCCTTCGAGGGCCCAAAGCGCTTCACAGTCACAGACCCATTCACCCATTCACACACACATTCATACACTGGTGGTGGCTCCGCTGCCGAACACTGGCGCCAACCTCCCACCAGAGGCAATTTAGGGTTCAGTGTCTTGCCCAAGGACACTTCGACACATGGGCGGGGCAAGGAATCGAACCCACTATCTTCCGATCCTGGGACAACTGCCCTACCACTGCACCACAGCTGCCCCGAGTTACTTTCCTCTGATAGTCCGGAACAAATTTAAGTCAGAATTCACCCAAGCAGATCTTTCAAGGTAGTCTTAGGGGGTTTTCAGACTGGGAGAGTCCGTTGGTTTGGATTGAGCCATCTTATTTGCTCTGGATCTAGTCCTGAGGATTGCGTTGGGTCTGTATTTAGACTGCCGTCAAGACAAGGCTTGTAAACAAAACCATGTGACCTAAAGATCTCTTCAGTCATTGGCTAACAGTTACGTGGGCAGATCAAACAAAACAAAAAAAAAAAAAGACAAATGATGGAGGTTCTACGGTGCTGACGTTTCCCAGGATTTCTACTTATTCAAACCTTTTATATCACTGATTGATTTTAAGCAGCTGTATGAAGGTCAGGTTCCACGCCAGACCAAGCGTTCTACGTTGACAGAACAAAAAAAAAAAAAAAAATCACAGCAATCAAATATTCCACAATTTAGGTATAACTGGGATCTGAAGGGGGATTGTGTGCAATAAGGAGGCCGTTAGACAGCAAAACCGTATGCTAACTTGTCCTAGAAGAGAAGTAATATCAATGAGATAAAGTTGATAGTGTCTATAGCAGGAATAAGCAACTCCAGGCCTCGAGGGCCGCAGTGTCTGCATGATTTCCAGATATTCAAGCCCTACTCATGACTGATTACCTGGTTCAGGTGTGTCCAGCCACTTAGAACATGCCGGTGTAAAGTATGTTGATAAACATGCAGGATTGATGCCCTCAAGGCCTGGAGTTACCCCTCCCTGGTCTATAGTATTCAAAGCTATAGGTACTATACCTGCTACCTTAACCATATCTACGATTAAGTCTTCAAATTTTAATTCTTTCAGTGTGATGGTCAGGATCTTTGGTTGTTTTTTAGGTGGTTTTTCTAGAACCACTGTAGCCGAGCGGGAGTTTTTCAGCTCGACAGAAAATGAACCTTTCAGCTGAAAGGTCACAGCTTGCTTCTGCTAATCCACGTCTCGGCATTGACTGACAAATTGAGAGGAAACGTCTCCGAGTGAACATCTCTCTCACATATCCGGCTGTCATCCCTCCACAAAGGTCTCCTCACCCTTTGATCTGTTCATCCAAGCTTGGCAGCCGCTCTGAGAGTTTATTCAGGCTGCCCCCAGCCCCGTCTTGCTCAGAACCGTTTGGGATTAAAACTATCTCAATCAGTCCGCTCAGAATGCATTGTCAACTGCACTTAACTAAATTAGCTGCCACTAACTGAAACAGCCTGATGGAAGTACTGTGCAAACTCAATATGCAGTTGATGGAACTTCAATACGCCACATCCACCCTGCAATATATTTGAGGCTACAACTGCTCAATGTGATAAATGGACCCGGACACCAACGGGCAAAAAGGAAAAAGCTGAGCGGATATTTCTGCAAACATATGAGAGTGTGGCCCATCACGACCGTATACATTCCAATGAATTAGAAGGAATTCTTTTCGCGTTGTGACATTTAATCATGCCTTAAGCTGAAATTAGAGCCACGTGAGCCACAGCAAGCCTGGGTGCCAGCAGTCACTCAATCCTCAGGGAGTGTGTAAATGGCATTGGTTGGTTTTAGCGAGATGGAGAGGACGCTAGAGGTGGGAAAACAATGGTTCCTTGTAGGCTTTGCAGTGTGGTTAGTCGGTGAAATTCCTGCTTCAATTCAAACAGCAAAAGAAAAGCAACATTTTTAAGTAGTTTAACTGGACCACCTGAACCAGCCTTACGGAAACCTCTTTCATTGCTATTCATGCTCTGTGGCCTTGTGGTAGAGTGTCCACCCAGAGACTGGAAGGTCGTGAGTTTGAATCCAGACCGAGTCATACCAAAGACTCAATAGATGGGAACCAGTGCCTCCCTGCTCGTCACTCAGCATTAAAGGGTTGGATTGGAGGGTCAAACCACCAAATGGTTCCCGAGTGCAGCTGTGTCTGAAGCTCACCCCTCCCCCAGGGGATGGATCACACATGGAGAACAACTAATGGGACTTTAACATATGATTGTGTGACTACCAGGCCATCTGAGAGATACAAATTATGACAACAGAATGTGAAACCAAATTAAAGACAAGAATAAACTGCAGTGTGGCAACAACAAAGATGAAAATGAAGAGTTCAAAGCCTTTGGTAAGCGATCTGTGAAAGTGGGTAGGGTGAGGCTGCAAGTGGCTGTCGCGTTTCTGAGTGGATCGTGGAGCAAGATCTTGGAAAGTGAGAAGACTTTACAAAGTGCAAAGGTTTGTTTTTGTGGTAGCACTCGATTGAGGTGACAGGTGTGATAGATAGACAGTGATGACCAGGCATAACCAATAGTGTATACCAATTACACTTAAATTTCATCTAAGAAAGAAGTGATGACAAAGTGAGCAGCTGAAAAAGGCTAACTTATCATTTCTGTTTGTATCCTTTCAATCTAAGGGTGTATTCAGTCTGAGAAAGTCCATTGGTTCAGATCGAGTCCTGAAGATTGGTAAGCATTTGGTATCTGGTAAATCAAGGCTAAAGACCTCTGATCCAGGTATCAGGCAGATGATGACATAAATGTTTATAAGACAAAAATCTTCAGTAGCAGAATTGAAGACCACTAATATTTTTTCAAAGAATATCAACTTTAGGAAACTGAATAAAGGCAATAAAAGCAACATAAAACTGCATCTGATGTGTAACAACAAAAACATCATATTGTAGTCATTTTTTTCTTTTCCCTCATTTTAGACAAGAACTACAAGTCACCCTGATGACCTTCCTGCAATGTGAACAGTAAGAGGTCCAGTTTGTCTTTAGCCACATGCTTTCAGAACAACATTGTGCTGCTAATCAATGCCGGACCATCAGTGTTAAGTGTTCAAGGGATGATGATGATGATTACCACTTATTGAAAACGTGACAAACCGCTGGCCAGTTATTAGCAGAACGATTAAGCCTTTAATCGAGACCAGAACAAAGAGCTCTCATGCAACAGCGTTGCTCAGTCGGTCTGTGACTCATTCCACTTAAACGTGTTCCATAATGGTTATTCTATTATCTACGAGTCTTTAGGGGGACAAAAACAATGAATTAGTGGCAGTGGATGGCTATCAGTAAACTGAAAAAGTCCAGGGAATAAAAATGTTAAAACATTTCAATTAAACTTCTATTCATTGAAATGTTTAAACATGTTTTTGTAGCTTTTTTTTCTCATTGTGGAGAACCTATATAAAATAATTCAGGTTTCTAGGTATGTTTTAATTTAAATCAGAAGAAGATGAAAAACCAGATGCCTCAAAAAAGCTCAGAGGAATGACGCTACCTCTTCCATTTTCCTCATTTTAGCTAGAATCTTGCTCAAAACTGTGCAGCTGGAAAGCTCCAGACTAAAGTTCACCTGCCAGTGAACTTTGACAGCATACACTAACAGGTAGTTTCTGTTATGTCCCCCAGTGGAAAATGAATAAAAGAGAAGCAGTAGAGCTTTCGTCACATGCACCTGTACAGGTGCTGCGAGTGTTTTGGGATTTTTTGGGGCGCAGGAAGGTGGAGAAGAGAGGCTGCAACTCAATGAAAGTGCAAGACTATCTTGTAATTCTTCTAAGTCTCATACAACCTTAAAGGAAATTGATGTACATCATTCTATTTTATTGTTATTAACAGCCCGATGTTATCTCGCCCAGGCAACATATTGAAGGAACTCTTCGATTATGGAGGCTGAGAGATCAGTTATAATGATCTTTCTTTTTGGAACAGACGGAGACATCCTCTCCCTCATGGTGCAGAAAGAAATAAACATAACTAACTGTAAAATAACTAAAGCCAAAACAGTCAGACAACAAAACGAATAGAAAAGAAAATGGAATGATTTGATTTGTTTTTGCTAAAAAGCACAAAGTTTATTTTTATTTCCAGGCTTTGTTTTGTTCAGCAGCATGTTCATATCTGGATCATTTTAACATGAAATATTTCATCGAGATCAAAATCTTTGGTGATAAGTGTATTTTTTCATATAAAATAACATAAACGTAAAGAAATGTCTTTTAAAGTTTAGTTTGTTTTTGACAAAATATACTTTTATGGAGAGTAAAATATTGAAGGTTATTTAAGGTTTAAGTTGATTGATTTTGGAATAATATTCCTGTCTTTTTTATTCATAGAAATGTTAAGAAGTTTTAAAGTTTTAAAAATGTATTTTCAGTTTGTTCAATAAATGTTTATTCTGTTCGGCCCACGACCTAAGGTGTGTTTTGGATTTCAGCCCCTTGTGCGATTGAGTTTGACACCCCTGTGTTACACCGTAGACCAGGGTCACCAACGTGGTGCACCGCGGTACCCCCCAAGGACCACACAAGGTGTCCTCAGGTCTCTTCCAAAAATAGCACAACTCACGTGGGAGCTGCATCAAAAATTACATTTTATTTTGTTGCTATTTTTTTGCACTTACATAGATTTAAAACGTAAAACGTCTTCAAAATATGTTCATGATACATGAACTTTAGATAAGTTTAGACGACCTCTGACCTACTCCAGTCCAAAGATCATTCATTTAGTCCAAAAATCTGCATTAGTTCAAAATGTGACAAGATTTGTTTAAAAATGTGTACGTTAATTTTTTCTTAACATTACATAATGAATAAACACGGCACAAAACAAAGAAAAATAGGACATTTTTCCAACAAAATGTTAGTGATCATCTGGAAATGTAACAATGACTGAGATGAATAAAGTGCTGAATATTGATATTTGTTTCCTAGCTTGTTGTCATTGTTGATAACTATGGTGAGAGATCAGTGTCTTAACATAGAAAACTATCATTGTTCATTATTAATAATGTATAACTAACTATAAATGAGCAAAATTTGTTGTTTCAAAATGGTAGCCCTACTCAGTACCCATGAAGTAGCCCTCAAGTTTAAAAAGACTGGTGACCCCTGCCGTAGATATCAGTAAGGTGAGCGCACTGGCTCCTTACTGACCCAAATACTGCAAGTATGGGGTGTGCAGGTGATCTGTAAGAGCCCGTAGGATGTCCAGATAACGCTCTGATTGTCACGTAGCTAACACACTCCCTGTGCAGTGAGCAGGGTATGGGGGAATTGGAAAAAGTGAAGATCGATATGACGTGTCTGCGTCTCATCAACATCACCCTTAATTACCCCTGCATATTGTTTGTGTGTTTGCTACGACCCGTCGCCTGCGTGCCCTGTACAGATTTACTCATGTTTTAACAGCAGTTGTGAGTGAGGAATAAAAAAGCAACTAAAGTGACTAAATGTCTCCGTTTCCCTGCCAGTGGTGAGGCTCCGGCCCCACCACCCACCCACGGGAGAGTCTCCGGAGCCATTTACCACAAGAATTGGGCCTTTTTTTGTGGATCATTTAGGAAGAAAAATGGGTGCAAATAAAACGAGTCAGCAAGAAAGGAAGTGCTGACAGGAAATAAAAAAGAAAACAACAGCAGAGAGGAGATTGGAGGCAGATGTGATGTTGCTCCTGCAGCAGAGGAGTTCAACCACCACTGCACTGGAGAGGAGAGCGGGGGCAGCTGTGGGAGCTCGTCTTCTGGTTTGGAAGAGTCCAACAGAAACAGGAAAGATGCACAAAAAGAAAAAAAACGTGATAAGAGGAGACACAAAAGGAGGATTGCAGGAATTAGTGGTCAGAAGAGAGGAAGATGGCATGTGATGAATGCTGCTCATTCTCCAGCGGAACCATTCACCACACAGGATGAAGAGACATCAGCTGGTGCGGGCACGAGCGCTTCCCAATCCACCGCCAAGACGTGAGCCGTTTGACCCGCTTCCTGCGGTCTGAGCTGTGGGCGGGTGCGCCACAGCCGTCCACTCGAGTGAAACGTAAACCGGTTTCTGCAGGCGTCCAAACACAGGGAGGTGAAAGAAAATCAGCGGCTGGCTGGCAGGCGTCGAGCGTGGCGAGCAGCGTTTGATGGGCGCCTCAGAGGAGGGACGTGGCTGGACACTAACGAGTCTGCTGTGTCTGACCTGCTGCACACGTTTAAATGCACAAACAGCTGGAAGTTTTCAGGAAGTTTTATGCTTATAACACGGGAAAACGTAGAAACACAGAGACTAACACTCCATGTTTTTACTATCAATCTTGAGATGAATCAAACAAATCATCCAATAAAATTACAGAATTGCAATCTTTTGGGTTTTATCTGGTATCTATCTATCTATCCAAACTGCAACAGACTGAGACAAAGGGCCATAAAAAGCGGTTAAGTTAGAAAAAACCAGACGGACGGTTTAAGAATTGTTTATCTTATTTTTTGATGAAACTGATGGTAGATCTGTCTGAAACCAGAAGTTCAGGTTTTGGGTTCTGGGTGTGAAAAACAAAACGACAATAATATTGTGCCACAAAATTAGTCTACAGCACGTCTCAAAGTCAAGGCCCGGGGGCCGGATCTGGCCCTGTGGGCAGTTATATCCGGCCCTCCAGATCATTTTATTTTATTGTTATCAACGCCCGATGTTTTTGTGGTGAATCCACAAAAACGTTCTCGTACATTTTTTTCTGCTGAAGGCAAAAGGTCATAGCGGAGGTCAGGATTCTCAAACTCAATTCACCTTGGGGCCACTAAAGTCTGGCTGAGGCTGGGCCGTATGGGGTTCCATTTGTGCCGAAAATATGTCTTTGCGTCCACTGTCTACATCTTTGGTCCATTGTCTATGTCAGGGGTCGGCAGCCTTTAACAGTAAAAGAGTCTAGAAGGAACCGCATAGTCTTACTTTTTCCTTAAGAAATTTGGATTTGCATTCATGACCTTTCTATTTTTTTAATGATATATCTGTATTATGTCTGTTTTTTGCCACGAACAAAAGCAAAAATATAAAAGAACCTATTATCTATCAAAATGTGATGTTTTTTTTGTTTAGGTGTGACAAAATCTCAAATAACTTTTTGTTCTTTATTTCCAACCGTCTTCCACTGCTGGGTTTTGTTGTTTTAGTTTGGGGTTGGACGTTTTAGTCTTAGTTTTCAGGCTTTGTTCATTTGTTTTCTTTAGGTAGATTGAGTTAAGCAGCCATTAGCTGGAGCTGCTGAATCAGACGGTCGACACAGCTGAGTCAGCAGTCTCCATGTCTTATTTTATGTTTGGTCAAGGAGCCACAATGGAGAAAGAAAAGAGCCACATGTGGATCTGGACCTGCAGGTTACAGACTACTGGTCTATATTCACAGAACGAGTTTATTGAACCATTGTTCATGTGCACTATATCTTCAGCATGTCGTGTGAAACGACAAGAGCTAACGATGCTAGCAACTGTTTCTAAGAACAACCAGATCCAACAACAATCATAAATGCAACGTTTTCAACATCAAGCAAGCTGAACCGTGACAAAGAAAACACAAAGCTTTCGTAAAAAATGGGTGGACATGCAGAAGATATTGCTTATTAGACATTGAACTTTCATTTCAAGGGAAGGCAAGACTAGAAATGTAACAGTGCGGGTGAAGTAGGAGAGACTCAGCATCTCCTGTACGTCACAAGTGCGTCTAACTTTTATTCTAAACAAAAACTTCTTGTTACATTTATCAAACAAAGAACAATGGCACGCTCCATACCTGCACTCCCTTTAAGACGCAGTAACTCCTCTGTACAACCCTTCACAAGCCCAGAAAACCCAAAAACCTGCAGCATTCATACAAAGACCGAGGTTAGAACTGAGTTTATAATCTTTTACCTTCTGTGCTGAGTCCAGGGCTGGATGTGAACTGGGCAACATCCACGATCTTGACAGCAAACTGCTGACCCGTCTCTCTGTTGATGCATCTTCTGACCACACTGAAGGGACCCCTGTGGGACACAAAGACCAGTTAGAGGAGGGATGTGGAGAAAAACAAAAACACTATCCAGAAAACACTTAACCGGTCGCGAACGTCATGAGAAAAGTCAGTATGAACCAAAGCCTTAACAAAAGGATTTCAGACTCTTCTTTTGATCTATCTCCAGGAAGATCATATATCTGACACGTGAACCATCAGAGAAATGAAAGTGAAACTGAGACGATGGGAGTATTAACAGAGTATTTAAAAACACTGACATAACTTTGCTCAAAAGCCAATAAAAAGGAGTTCCAATTGACTTTTTGAAATCGGATTCTCTATTTCAGAACAGGAAGGAGCGCTGGTCACATGACAGAAATGTGACAGTAGCTTTGTCCAAATCCCCTCACTGCTGATCACTTAGTGAACTATGTAGTGCCATGCTATTTTTTGGGATGTCCAAATCTACATTTTCTAAGCCCAGATGCCTGGAAATTTCCCATAAGTCTCTGCGAAAAGGTAGTGTGTATCGATGTACACTAGATTAGAAACTATAGACCACGATAAATTGTATTATAATCATTTTTTTAATATGAACTCTAACCATCAAAGTTTTGTCATCAGAGCAGCTTGTTAGCTCAGATAGTTAAGTGCAGGGTTAGCATAAAGGAATTTACCTTGGAGAGCACAAGGGTTAAAATAGTCCTCCACTATAACGTTTTTTAGGAAGTAGGGGGGGAATTCTGATAATTAGAATGACTGAGTAATAGCTATTTATTTCTCTGTAGACGTCTATGGGATTCTGGCTTCTTGAAGAAAGAGGGTACTTCCTGTTTGGAACACCAGGGGGAGGGGTCACTCAGTCCAGTTCTCACATACAGTCTGAAGCGCGAGACACTGCCTCATTAATCCAGTCCCGTTGATAGCATTAAGGTTTGTCTTCAATTTTCCTCAAGTTAAATTTAAGACTTTTAAGGCCATAAATCTAAAAAATAAGGACCAATTTCTCTGTCTATTTTACGTTTTATTAATTTATTCCCAATTTTTGATCAAAACAGCAGCTTCTTATCATGTTTGTGTCTGTGCCATGATGTTTTGGAGCTCTTCTTTTGTTTCTTTTTTTCAAACCGGCAGTGGGCATTTAGCATTTTGGTGCAGAACAACTGGTTTGCTTACATCATTTCATCAAAATAAACTTAGTTGAAAGTTTTTAATTTTAACAAGAAATGTGAATATGTGGAGATATCAAAATTCAAGACTTTTTTAAGGGATTATTTCCAAATTTGTACATTCGATGCATTTAAGACTTGTTAAGACCCCACAGGAAGCCTGAAAACGACTTGATTCCATTCTGACTTCAGGAAATATACCCGTTTCTCACTGCGCAGGTGTTTGCCTTTTTTGGCAGAGCTGAGTGTTTGCTTTGTAAATTCGGATCTGGCATCAAATGATTTAATCAGACAGAGTGAGTGGAGCTGTTTGCTCTCAAATGGAAAAAAGGAAGACTTTCAAACCTTAAAAAACAACCACAAAACAGGTTGTCACGGTGATTCCATTCATCTTCTGATCTTTTATTTTGAAATCTGTCATCAATCTACGAGAAGCGACTAATGTTCCACAGATTTCACACTTTCTTGTTTGAAAATATACATTTCAAAGGGGTTTTTTTTGAGGATCTCCTGCTCTTCGTGGGTTCAGCGCCGCCTCCCGACTGTGCACACAAACACACACCTGCGAGTACACGTCTCACAGGAAGCAGCAGCCGGCCCGACCTCGGCCGGCGTGCGTGCAGCTGACGGAGGCGCGGCGTCGGGGGTCGAGCCCCCCACACCAGCAGTGCCGCTCGAGTGTGAGTCTCCGTGCACAAACACAGATTGCTGAGCAGATGGCAATCATGCTAAAGCTGCTTAACGCCACAACGTGAGAGCCGGCCAAATGCCCACTATCAACACCGAAGAGCAGAAAAACGTAAACTTTTATTTACACTTCACACCCAACAAGCTGGCGTTCCCACCCACGGCTAGGTTTCCATGACATGACAGGATCATCACTGTCTTTGATGGATGTCACACCCAGCGGTGCCCTCTTCGTAGAGTGTTAACCATCCCCACACACAGCTCCAGTTCAGAAGTCACAGACAGTTTATTTTTTACTTATGAGGGAAAGTTTAGCTGGTATTCCAGACAACTTCCCTCTTCCTTCAACGTGTTACTCGGGTTAAAATGCCGCCTCTTTGTCAAAGCAAACTGTCAAAGCCGTGACACCAAAATTCTGCACCTCGGTGTTTGCTGTCAGGAAGATTATTAATAGCCCGCCTCTGCGCTGTGCAATAATAAATCCCTCAATTTCAGGAAGTCAGCACTCTGAGCAGTCATCCACCTCAAAGGAGCCAAACGTTCCAGCTTCAACTCTGAGGACATTGGGTTAGATCCACCTTCTTCTGGTGATCGGGCCAGGAAAACCAAGACAAATCCTGTTCAGACAACAAAACCCCCTCTGAAGAAGATGGAGTCAGGAAAATGAAACTGATTATAACGATCTGTAAAGGTAGAAGAACACTCAGCATTCTAAACTCCATGTAGTCCGTCAATACAACAGAGAATTCTTTAAATATGAATATTTTTTATCTTCTTGTAAGGAAATAAAAAAATGGAATCCCTTAACAGCGAAGTTCTGGTGTTTATGTTCTTTTATTTACAGTAATTGTTTAACTGTTAAACACGATCAACATAATTCCAGTAGATTCTGAAGGAGAAAATTAGCCAAAAAAGCTAACTGGTTGCTTAAATACTAGCTAAACTCCAAAATATCCAGAAATTCCCCAGTAAACTAAATTAGTCAAAAATGTTAGCCTGTTGCTAAAATAGAACCTGAGCTTTAAATTGGCCTATAAAAACCAGAGTAGATACCAAATTAGCCAAAAAAAAAAGCTAGCCACATTGCTTAATTACTAGCTAAACTCCAAAACTGCCTGAAACTCCTCAGTAAACTAAATTAGTCAAAACATTAGCATGTTGCTAAACTCTGAATTAGCCTTAAAAAACCCAGTAGATACCAAATTAGCCAAAAAAGTTAACATGTTGCTAAAATATTAGCTAAACTCTTAATTTTTTGAAAATTACCGTATTTTCTGGACTATAAGCCGCTACTTTTTTCCTAGGTTTTGAATCATGCGGCTTATACAAAGGTGCGGCTATTCTGTGGTTTTTCTTCCACTGCTGGGGGAGCTCTAACCGCAATTTGAATCAAAAACAAGATAGACAAAAAAAATCAATGCAAATCAGAAAAGCCAACACTACTTTTTCTTTAACAGATAGAACACTCTTGACAAATTACTAACTGGTAATTATTTTTAAAATCCTTCTTCATCGTGGAAATCACACAAAGAAGTTTGTGTGGTGGACATTTTAAGTTAAAAGATATGGAGCTTGCTATCTAGGAAGGAAACCGCACTGCTGCACACAAGCTTAGCATCAATGAATCTATGGTGAGACGCTGGAGACGGAAAGTACATACATGTAGATTTAAAGTACAAAACTGTTATAGTAATTATCTTATTTTTCAACATAGGTATCTGTGCGGCTTGCATTTCTTTTTTTTTTTCTTATTTTTTAAATTGAGCAGGTGCGGCTTATATACAAGTGCGCCTTATAGTCCAGAAAATACGGTACTATAAGAGATGGAAACATGGCCCATAATAGATTTAAAGAAAATTTCAGGACTTTCTCTCTAATTTTCTATGGGGGATATTTTGCTCAATATTTCAAAACCTATAAGGTTTATAAATACCAAAAAACCAGCAGTAATGTCCTGAACAAACTGAACATTTGATACCAAGATTGCTGAATTTGCTGCAAGTGGGATTGAATTTGTACGTGCCGAAAAACGTACAGAAAGGAGAATCACTATTGTGTGATTGTTTACTAAGCAATCACACAATTAGATGACAAAAATAGTCTTAATAAGCAGCATTTTGGACATAAATCATAATAAAACTCATTCTTAAAGGAGCCATACCATGATTATCTTAAACCTTTCAGAGTGAACCATATGATCATTTATCATCTTTGGAACACAAAAAAATCAAATTATTCATGAAATATTGGTTATTTTCATGAGTTTTTTTCCTACCCGGAAGTAAAACGATCCGATTCCTGAGGCTCCGCCTGCCTGTGGGTGGCACCCATTTCATGACATCATCCTATACCTGTTTGAGCTGGGTTTTATTGATGCATTGTGGGAAACGGTGTTCTGACAGTTCTTGTGCTTCGACGTCATGCCGATCAAAAATAACTGGTGCTTAATGAAGGAAATCTGAGTATTTGGTAACTCTCTTTGGAAATTAATCATTGATGTTAAAATAAACAATATTTCAAATCATCTGTGGTTATGTTTGTTATTGTTTAAAAGTTACGTTTAATTTCAATTTTATTTATTTCTCTGTTAAAGTGCACAATAATTTAGCCCAGCAGGTATTTTGCATCTGTTGTCCGCAGAGAGATGTTAAAAATGTATGTAAAAGACATAATGGCAAAGTTCACAATATGGAGGAAAGGCATATTAAAATTTAACCAATCGTTAAAGACAACTCCGGCTTCCTGTTCTCGTTAAGTTTCGCTTCATTTCAGTCCTGAGCTCACCGAGGATCCCGGCGAGGCAAAAGTCGTCTCAAACACGCCTAACGCCTCGACCTTTGAACCTAAACGTGCAGATAAACAAGCAGTAATTCAATTGAGAATAGAAGTTCCTCAAAATTCGTGTAGTTGTTGGATCTGTACACAAAACCCACTGAACACACACATTCAGAACGTGTATTTGGAAGAACTCGCACCCAAAAACATCTTTAAACTCACACAAATCTTGATGTTTTCCTACGAAAAATCCATATTTGGCTGAAATAATCATATCCAGACGTTCAGGGTTTGATGCAGCGTGAGACTTCTACCAGAGGAGAGAAGTTTGGCAGACAAAGGGAGAGCATAAGTTGAGGGCAGAGGAGCGGTTTTATAGAGCAGATGGCTTAAGTAGCGGAACCAGCTCCCCACAAGAACTCAGCTGCAGCAGAAGGAGGCATTCTGCCTCTGAATGAGCCTCAGCTGCACACAGCTGCAGCATTCAGCGCCGAGCGACAGTCATCTGCAGCCGCCGTCGCCGTCGCCGGTACTCTGCAGCCTCTCCCACTTCAATCCCAGCAAGAGGAGAGACGAGGAAGGGAACAAGAGAAACAGACTGGCCTTCCACAGATAAATACCAACATTTACCAAAATCACTGAATTGTCACTGAATAATGACTATTTCAAACGATTTTTCACTTGAACTTCAGGTATTGTTTGTACAAGAAATGATTTAACTGATAAGAATGTCCTCACCAGCCTTCCCGCTGAAGGCTGTGTTTGTTCAGACAGAGTAAATTGGCTTCTCCCTCTTAGCAGTCAATTAAAATACAACACAAGGGGATAAGTTATGAAAATACAGAAGATCAGCAGCAAGCCATTGCTAAAACCTGATGAATCAAGAGCTGATTAGAATGAGTGTCTCCTTAATCAACATAAAAATTAACTAGAAAAATGCATTACCTCCGATAATGCATGTGTGAATGCATTTTGCGGAATGTGATTGCTGAAACTGCTGAAGATTTTTGCTTAAAATCAGCACAAAAAACCTAAAAAGTTGCCAAATTAGCCAAAAAAGCTAACACATTGCTAATATGTTAGCTTAACTCTGAATTAGCCCAAAAAAAACCCTCAAAAGTTGCCAATTTTGCCAAAAAAGCTAACATGTTGCTAATGTGTTAGCTTGACTGCAAATTAGCCCAAAAAAACCTGAAAAGTTGCCAAATTAGCCAAAAATGCTAACACGTTGCTAATATATTAGCTTAACCCTGAATTAGCACCAAAAAACCTAAAAAGTTGCCAAATTAGCCAAAAATACTAACACGTTGCTAATGTATTAGCTTGACTGCAAATTAGCCCAAAAAAACCTAAAAAGTTGCCAAATTAGCCAAAAAAGCTAACACGTTGGTAATATATTAGCTTAACCCTGAATTAGCACCAAAAAAACCTAAAAAGTTGCCAAATTAGCCAAAAATACTAACACGTTGCTAATGTGTTAGCTTGACTGCAAATTAGCCCAAAAAAAACCTGAAAAGTTGCCAAATTAGCCAAAAATGCTAACACGTTGCTAATATGTTAGCTTACCTCAAAATTAGCCCAAAAAATACCTCAAAAGGTGCCAAATTAGCCGAAAAAGCATAAGTGCAGAAAGTTTTATAACGATTTGAAAAATGTTCCCATAGACTTAACATAGGGCTAAAAATTAGCATAAATTGCGCAAAATCGCAAAAACCGTAAAATTTGCGAAAACCAAAAATACAAGCAGTAATGTCCTCAACGACCCGAACGTTTTGATACCAAGATTGCTGAAATTGCATAAAGTGTGCTTGAGTTTTTACGTGTCAAAAAACGTACGGAAGAAAGCGTAAATAGATGAAAAACAATTGTGTGAATGCATTGAATGCATTCACACAATTAAAAGATTCAAACCATTAGCTGTAGATAACCTTCAAACAACTTTAGACTTCTAAAAGTTTTTTATTTCACAGAATACAATCACCAGTGGAGATGTTTCCATACGCATGTAAATAAAGAGAGAAAAGAAAAACTATTAACGAGAAGGAGAGTCCAAGGGGAAGATGCCCAGTTCAGTTCAGGCTGTTACGTCTGGTCTTGTCTGGTCTAGTCTGGACTTGCCTAACCAAGCATAGTCTAGTTGTCCGTGGTGCAGTGGTAGGATAGTCGTCTCACGATTGGAAGATCGTGGGTTCAATTCCTTGCCCCGCCCATGTGTCGAAGTGTCCTTGGGCAAGACCCTGAACCCCAAATTGCCTCTGGTGGCAGGTTGGCGCCAGTGTTCAGAAGCGAAGCCACCACCAGTGTGTGAATGGGTGAATGGGTCTGTGACTGTGAAGCGCTTTGGGCCTTTGAAGGAAGGTAGAAAGCGCTATACAAGTATACGCTATTTACCATTTTAGTCTATCCTAGATTTGCCTAACTTAACCTAGACGCGCCTAATCCAGCCTAGTCTAGCCTACTCTTAAACTTGCCTAGTCTATTCGAGCTTTGCCTAACCTAAGATAGTCAAGCCGAGTCTAGCCTAGTTGTACCTTACCCAGCCTAGTCTAGCCTACACTGGCCTAGCCTTGTCTAGCTGAGCCTTGCCTAGCCTAGACTTACCTAGCCTAGTTTAGTTTAGTAACCAGCTTTTATTTATATTTTACAACTTATTTTATTATGGTTTTGGACAGTTATCGGTGTGAATTGTTGTGCAATTGGGTTTTATTTATAAAATGGAACTGAATAGAGTAAAAGTTCTAGGTTTATGCATAGTTTGGCTGGGTGTGCGACATCTGGGATTTTTTCAAAAATAAATAGGCTCATGTGTTCATTATATTCCCACTAACAACCGCCAGAGGGCAATGTGGGTGTGTGTATGTATCAGTATTTGCTACTAACAGCAATGCAGAAGAAGAATCACCGCTAAGTAGTGCTGGGCGATAGAAAAGCGTCTATCGTCTATTTGTTGATTTTTATAGATAAACTTTGGTTCAAAATTAGCTTTCCTACAAAGAAACTTAAAACTTTTTTTAAAAAGTGTTTCTTATGTGTAACTACTCAGTTAAATGTTTCTAGAAAGAATAAAGTCAGAGAAATGTAAGAAATGACATTGTTGTAATAGTAATTGTTATAAAAGTAATGATATTACCAGAATAAATGTACACACTTCCATGTCAGAAATGTATGCAGAACACATCTTAAAGACTAGTTTTTAACTCTTTGGTTAATATAACTTTCATGTTGACTTTTCATATCCCTCTGCCTTTAATCAATGACTAAATCTTTTTTCCCATTTCTTTACAACGTTGGTTTGATTGATGAGGTTAGCAGAAAACACTTCAGTTCTGTTTATTTTCCCCACATGACACTGTATAACAAACCAACAATCAACAATGTGTGTACAGTTCCAATAGTCGCTCATGAGGGAGCAGTAATCCCCAAAACAAGCTTGACCAGAACAAAAAAACAAAACCGTAACAATGAAAAAACGGGTTAAACCTGCTGGTCCGGCTAACTCTCCAATACACCCAGTTTCTCCCATAAAACGTTATTTTCTTTTTGTCCTCAGAATTTTTGATCTGATCAAATAATCTAGTGAGAATTTAAACTTAACAGATTTAACAAATCCTCTTTATTATTGATTTTTTTTTACAGATATTTTTTCTCTTTAACATTAAAAGTCTTCCTGAAAACCCTCCATGATGCACGATGCTCCCTGCACTGCCGCCGACCCCGCAGGTACGGGGCGCCGCGTTACGGAGGGAAAATTACGACGGAGAGTAAAGCATTCGATGAATTCCATGTCAGGGGAAGCGCAGGGGATTTACTGCTACATCAAAAAGATGGGCGGCCTGCTCCTGCATCTGGCTGCGTGTGTGTTGCTGTACTAAAAGGTGATTTGCTGGCTACACGCCTTCGCCACTTCGTCAGTCATCCATCAATCTCCTCGTGCCTCTTTCTGTAAATGTCACATGCCTGACAAACGCAGGAACCGAAGGTAAAACTCCACTGCGGCACACGTGTACGTCAGTCAGAGGTCACTCATGCGACGATGAAGGGTGCACTTCATTTTCTCCAAATTATTATCCTTCCAATATGTAAATTTAAAGACCTGAGTCATTAAAGCACAGAGATCCTGCTTTGTGTCTTTGTTGATGTAAGGAAATGATGTGACAGAATCCAGAGGGAGGAGCTGTGGTTTTTATGAGGACGCCTGGAGTGACGGAGAGGAGCGAGAGAGTTGTTCAGGCAGTGGTGAGGTGCTGCTGGTGTGACAGAAGAGTGCAAAGTGCAGCTGGGAGTGCACCAAGGATCCGCTTTGAGCTCCTTCTTGTGTGCTGTGGTGATAGATGGACTGACAGATCAGTTCAGACCGGAATCTCGGATGTTTGCAGATGACACTGTGATCTATAATGACAGCAGGAGGACTTTAAAGGGTAACCAAATCCTGAATCCCATTTTTGACTAATTAAAATTAACTTGTTTAATTCTTAAAAATATAATCAAAACCAGTCCATGTGTTGCCCCCTACAGATTGAAACGAGGTATTACAATCTAATTTCATGAAGTCAAACCATTTGAAGTCCCGCAATCACAATTAAAAAAAAAAAAAAAAAAACGTTCCTAGTGGTGCTTTAATTATGATTAGAAAGTTTTTGACCAAAATACTACAACCTAAATGTCTTAAAAAATACACTTTTCTTGTTGATCTGAAGCCTCGGTCTCCAAAATCTCCTCTGAGGGGGCGTGGCTTTTGGAGCTGAGCTCCATCCATGATGTGATTATGATAGTTCTGTGTCTTCCTAGCATAAATCTTCCCCACTGCTACAAAGAAATATCCAGCAATATAAAGTCCAAAATTTTGGTTGTGGGCGGAGTCAGCCTCCAACTTTCCTGTTTGGTTCCCACCATTATTCCCGTTCTGCCATTGTAACCCTTCCGTTCTCCTTAGCTTGTTTACATTAAAAGTGGGGTCATCTGGACACCACAGGACAGTGCGCTGAACTTTTTTTTTTTCACTGATTTCGGAGTTTCACTAATGTCCATGGCAGACATAAAATTCTGTCCCCCTTCGTCCACATTTGTCATGGAAGAAATCGCATAACAATATGTGGTTGGAGCCATCTGGACCCCAAGGAGAGCGGAAGGGTTAAATGGCCTTCCGAAGCATCAGCACTCCCAGGATTTCATTACATCTTGACATTTATCCACCGTTACTGGTCAACTTTTACAAAACTTGGAGAAGGTTTCAGGCAGCTAAAGAAAAAAAAAATACTTTTCTTACCATTACAAGTCCAAATGTTCCCAGAGACAAACATAAATAGCAAGAATGAGAGGCACCGGTTTATGGGTTAAAGATATTCAGAATTTTCTAAACGGTATTATACATACATGCTGCAGTTGTATTATGGTTTATTTTTGCATGCAAAAAATGTTTGTGAGCAACCGTTATTGCCAGGTCTCTACGTTGCCAGGTCTGTACATGAGAAGTTTAACATCTGATACCAACGAGGAGTTCTAATGTCCCACTGCAGGTGGAGGGGAGTCCAGCAGGTCGAGTGGATCCACAGTGAAGAAAAAAAGGTTTTCAATGAGTAGCTGAGCTGATGGAACCATTTCTGTTTCCTCGTCAACGCTGCTGCTGCATCCAGCAGTCTGTGTTCAGCTCTTCCCTCTCAGAGCGGGGCTGTTACGTAAGGCGGCAGAGCTGCCCGCTTTATTTACGCTCCCGTGAGGATTAGGCAGGAGCGTGGACATGCGAACACCTGCGAGGTTCACTGGCTGTTCACACATGTGCACGCACAGGCTCACGCCGAGCCGCCGCGCAGTTGACAGCTTTCTCTTAAGCCTCCTCAGCGGAGAGCTAATCAAAGTGCAGGATTTTCTCTGTGGCGTTCGTGCAGAGGCGGCCACAGCAGGCCGCTGGGCTCCCACTGATAAACGCATGTGAGACCAGAGGCCAAGCTCCAGATATAAAAAGATCACTTCAGTGTTTAAGCCCGTTCAGGGGATTGTTAAATTAAGTCAAAATGGAGCGTAACAAGGACGGTCCTGAACCATCTTTTCATTAAGAGTGTCACCAAAGACTTTTTCCTCTTCCTGCCGTTCTTTAACATGCTTTTCAAAGGGTTCCAGCAATCCATTTTTACACCCACCACAAGGGGGCAGAGTTTTGCAAAGAGGCAAAATTCTGTCACAAAACGACAAGTAATAGTGTGTTTTTTTTTTCAAAAGACTATAGGACGACAGTGGCTGAACATAATGCATTTGTGAGTGGTTCAAATATATTTGGAGATGAAACAGTGAATGTCTAGTCTGAGTGTCCCCTCTCGCTTTCAGCAGCAGCAAATGGACAGAACCAAAAGTAACTGTAAAACGTGCGTTTGAAAATGTAATGTTTGGGCTGAATAGTTACAATCTGAAACATTTTCTAAAGAGCACAACAGTTTTAAGTTTTTTTAGTGGGAAAACACATTTTTGTAAAAAAGTTCAGCGATAAAAATAAACAACTAAAAACAATAGAAGCGAAATGGAACGATAGAGACTGGACAACGATATATATCGTCATCTCGCCCAGCACTACACGTATGAACAATTATTCATATAATTACAGCATAAACAACTGAACTCTTTGCTTCACTAAATACATTAAATTGATTCTGTGTCAATTTTGAATAACTCTACTGAGCCCGGTGTAAGACTTAATGATGTTTCTTCTTCTGCTTCGCTATCAGTAGCAAATACAGCTAAACACACGTACATTGCCCTCAAGTGGTTGCTGCTATTTATTTGTTTTTCTTATATAACTTATAATACACCATTTAGCATTTTACAAGTTATATAATGAGAATGAGAAAGCAGACCAAATCATAGACCTGCAAATAAACAAAGGTATTCTCTCTGAACTTTAATTCCAAAAGTCACATAAACGAAGATCGAAACATGTCAAGTGGAAATAAAACGCCTACAGACTGCTCCTGACTCTTTATCTCCTTCAGCTCTCGCTCCTCTGCCAGCTCCACCATTTCATTAAGACGTTCTCAAGTCCTATTCATTTACTTAGAAGCTGCTGTGCTGCACTGATGTGCTGCGGCATCAGCTGCATTAACCGTAGAGCAGTGTGGGTTCAAAGCAACACAAACAGAGGATTTTTTTGGTGCCAGAAATGTAGAAAAACACATTCTGAACAAGTGAGAAACACACAAACTGATGAGTGATATAAGCATATTCTTAAAGATTTTAACACTGGATACAAAAACAGAAGTTTATTTTATTTGTTTGGCATCAACAGGCCACCGTCCTGGACCGCACTGGAGCTTTTGGTAGAGCTGCTTTAAAACTGAGAAGAAAAAAAAATCAATCCACGGCTGTCAATCTCAGTTCATTCTCATTTATCTTCCTTCCCATGCGATAAAGGAGTGGATGAACCTTCTCCACTAATGTTAATACCATGGGTTTAACGTCTCACTTTCCCCACAATGGGCTTCAAACCTCCATTTTTGGGAGATAGTTTCGTAAAAATTTCTGTAGAATATCTTAAACATATCCAAATACACCCAGTAGGAGAGCAGCGAATCATTTTCCCCACAACTTGGTTCAATGGTTTAACATACGGTTTGATTTTAAACCAAGAATCTAACTAGTCTCTAACCACAACACTAACTCTGTCTGCACCACGGCTAGTCCTCATATGAGCTCAACAGCTCCTGATATCTGTACATATTTCTATGCATGCCAAATAGACCCAGTTATTTAAGTGATCTTGTACACAAGATAATCAGATTCTTCATGAGGAAGTTACTTGATTTTGAAATACTGGATTAACCTGCAGATTACTCAGATATACAGTATGTGATTAGTTTGACATCTGGGCAAATTTTAAGTCTCATCTTTAGCATGTGTTCCATAACCTGGAGAAGAAGGAAAAAAAGGAGGACGAAGGTATGAGAAAGTTGAGTCTATGGATTTTATTTAATAACTCTTGTGCCACCCTAGACATGTTTACATTAAAAAGGGGGTCATCTGGACCCCAGAAGACGTGCTGGAGTTGGACATTTTTGAAGAAAGGGCTTAAAGATGAAGGAAATCGTACGGTGGCCGGGAAGTGCAAAACAATAATACATTTACCGAAACACATTAACATTTCGACCGAAACACATTAACATTTCGACCGAAACACATTAACATTTCGACCGAAACACATTAACATTTCGACCGAAACACATTAACATTTCGACCGAAACACATTTACATTTCGACCGAAACACATTAACATTTCGACCGAAACACATTTACATTTCGACCGAAACACATTAACATTTCGACCGAAACACATTTACATTTCGACCGAAACACATTAACATTTCGACCGAAACACATTAACATTTCGACCGAAACACATTAACATTTCGACCGAAACACATTAACATTTCGACCGAAACACATTAACATTTCGACCGAAACACATTAACATTTCGACCGAAACACATTTACATTTCGACCGAAACACATTAACATTTCGACCGAAACACATTAACATTTCGACCGAAACACATTTACATTTCGACTGAAACACATTTACATTTCGACCGAAACACATTAACATTTATCATTTAAGTATTGATGCTGTAAAGGCGTTCATGAGCCTTGACAATGTAAAAGCTAAATAAACATTGACTGTATGCAAGAACTGGACTAAGCGACTTCTTCCCCTCTTGTGTTCCAAAGAGGAAGTACCTGCTGGCTCCCATAGACTTCTATAGAGATATAAACAGCTGTTCTTCGTTCTATTTGTCAGAATAACCATTCTTGGTCTGATACCCTTTTAACATGTTTTTAATCATTCTATTTCTTTTTCATGATAATTTTCTGTAGTGCAAGTTATCCAAATTATAAGTTGGCCAAACAGATGTGTCAATAGAAGTGTATGGTCTCACGCTGAACAACTGAAACGTTCATTCCCGTCTTTTTTTTTAAACATCCGAAATGACGTTACCGATCGCACAAATTGAAAATCTAATCGATATAAACATTTCACGACGTCTGTTTGTGACTCCACTGTGTTCTGATGAGGAAAACGTGGATGTTAGGTTCAAAAAATTACATTTAAACACATTTTTCTTGTTTGACCGCAGAGCATTGTGGTCTATATTTGCTAATGTAGTGAGGATTGATGCGTGCTAGCTTTTCGCAAGGACTTCTGGGAAATTTCTAGGGTGAATCCACTACGTGAGGGGTCTGCAACCTGCGGCTCCAGAGTCACAACTGGTTCTTCTGACCTTCCAATGTGGATCTCTGGTTGAAGAAAAATACAAAGCTTCTAGTTTAAAAAAGTAACTGTAAAGCTAAAAAAGTAAAATAACTTATCACTCTGCAAGCCTCCACAGAATAGTGGTTTGAAAATCAAGAAGTAAGCATTTTGACAAATTCAAGTGTTTTGAGTGTCCCTCATGGTACATAAATACTGCTCTGTTTTAATTTTAGAAAGTTGGATTTTATGAATTTCTGTCAAAGACGCTCCACAAATTTACAATTTTTGTTTGTTTTTCATTGCTGACATTCCACTCCCTACCACTAGATTTGCTTCATTGAGATGATCCTATGTGACACAGGAGGTCTTTTATTTTGAAAGGAAGTCTAGTGAATCTTTTAAAAGTTTGAAACCGTTTCATATTTGGGGGAAAAAAATCAATTTCCTCTTAAAGTTTGTTTTTATTTATGCCAAAAATTAATAGTTTCTTTATTTTTCTCATAAAAATAACAATACAAAGTCTCATGTGAGGCTCCGCCTCCTTATGGGTTGTGGTCAGTAAGAAATGGACTAAAATGGCTCTTTAAGTGTTAAAGGTTGCAGACCCCTGCACTATTTAATAAGTAGGGCAGGAATTTGGACATAGCTTGTGTTGAAAACTGTTCACCTGGAGTCAGACACGCAGAGATGAAATCAATCCACCAGGAAATCTGGCCGTCAGCTGATGGTAATATTTAAAAAGCTTTTTAAAACTGAACATGTCACTCAGGAGTTCAGCGCTTTTCCGTCTTCCTCTGAAGGTCCATCAGAGACGGGACAACACACAGCACACACAGGGCGTGAGAAAAAGAGGCCTCCGAGGCGGAGAAGAGCAGTGCGGATGACGGGCTCTTCCCGCTCAGACACCTTTTCCATCATCGACTGTCTGCTCGGTCAGCAAGCCTGGTGCGAGGCTGAGGCATCGAAAAGTCTCGCACAAGCAGTTTATCATGCAATAAATCCTAATGCCAACACAAAAAGCTTCAGGAAGGGGAAGCGTGTGAAGAAGACTTCAGTGAGCGCACGAGCGTTTATGTTGCAGCGTGATGAACAGGGACGACACGGCACTTTACCACCAGAATGAAGGAGAAATAAACTCATGACAAAGACGGATCCGTTTCTTTCTTTGTCCATTCCACAAACAAAACAGTCTTAAAGTTATCTCATCTCCGTCAGACTAACACTACTACTAATGCTTAACAACTTTCCTTTGAGCAACAATAATAAGAAAAGGGGGTTTAATGTTGCTAAAAGGGAAAAAGGGGGAGGCAGGAAGCCTTTCTTGCCTCCTCCCACACACCGTGGATGAATGAACATGCGTGGAGTTCTCAGGTGGCTGAAAGCAAAGCGCCCTCTCTCCCATCTCCAGTGACTCATATACTGATTTATTCAGTCAATGCTGGGTTCCTTAGTCTCAACGAGACCAGAGATCCCATTAAAAAGATGCACTTTCAATCAAACCTTTTTCTTCTGTGGCTGATTGGTTTGTTTCATCAGGGTGGCTGCCATTGATTGACACATGATATTTATGAAAATAGAAAAAGTTTTCTAATTATTGGTTTCTCTCTTAAGAAAGAAAATACTCTTTTTCTTTCCTTGTGGACAACAAAACATTTGCTTTATGAAATGCTCAGCAGATCATGAGGCTTCAGAAAATACATGAAGTGATGTAAAAACAATCACCTACGCCTCAAAGCAGAGTAAAAACAACCTTGAATCCATACTAAGTAATGACAGATAAAGTGGCTACTATTTTGAAAATAATAAAGTAAAGATGGAGATTTTAAATTGCCCCTTAACAAGCATCCCACACTCTTTAACATTTACATTTTTCTTTCCTTTAAACTATTTAAAAACGAGAAATCGGTTGCCGACCCACCTGATCTATTTTCAAAGCGTTCTCAGTGATCTATTAATTATAATTATGGTTACTCTCCCACTAGCTTACAGCCCCTCACACCTCCAAGCATAATCCAACTGATGAATCAAATATCCTGAGCAATATTGAACCCATATTAGAATGACATTTATTCGTCCGATCCTGACTCACGGCAATCTGAATAAAGAAATACTTTTGAGCTTCTATTAAAAAAAAAATATGTCCTCCTTTATCAGAAAAATGCCACACAAATGTTTAAAACACATCCTATTTTTGTTGGAGTGGGTTTCTAAAATCAAGGATGGAAAAGTCCAGGCCTCAAACGCCACAGTGATTCTTTAGATCCAGATATTCTGGCTGTTGTTGAGCGGTATCAAGTGTGTCCGATCCTTCAGAAGCTACAAAGGCTGGAAAAGGAGCAAGAAAAAGTCCCCCTGATGCTATGTTTACATGAGTCGCGTGTTCAAGAACTCACTCTTAGCATATGATGGTCACACTGACCTATCAATACCTGATACTAGCCTGGCTACAGTTGGAGGAGGCTTGGTGTGAAATATCAAAGCGGTACAAATCAAAGCTCTTTTCCAATATATGAAAGACTTGGTGTCATACAATTCCAGCCGGACACAAACCGCAACTGTTAATTTCTATTTCATGATCAATGTTCAGACGGTTGGTATTGCTGTGAATCAATAGGGACATCATCTATAAGTCATTATAACATCCGAGTCCCTGATTGATTGGTAAAAGTTCAACTGGTTCAACTTTCATTCAATGACTGCTTTGTGTTCATTGGTCGCACATTTTGTGTGTACAGCTCAAAAACAGACTTAAAAACTTGAGTAGCGGGGCGTAAACCCAAAAAACTCTTTTAGGCACTTTTGATTTAAAGTGGCCGCTAGAATATATGTTGTCTAGTCCGGTGTGACATTTGTCTGAACCTGGAGCACTAACTTTTAATGTAACAGAAGCTCCTCATGAAGGCTCCAAAGTTCAGGAGATTATAAAAAAAAAGAATGGAATTGTTTGAGAAATCTATTTATAAATGTACAGAAACCTGTTTTTCTGCTTTTAATCGAGCTGCGAAAATGCAGAAATCTCAACCCATTATTTAAGCATTAAACTTAAGGCTGGATTGATCAAATCTATTCATCAATTTGAATCGATTTAAACTTGAACAGATCAATAATTGGATGCATATAAATAGAGATCGATTTAGCAAATAAAGCTAAAATTCGCTAGCTTGATGCTAACCTTTAATGGAATTTCCCATAGGACGGCTAATGCTAACGCTCAGTCGACCTAAACATACATTACTGACTAAATGAACATCTTTATAAACTCAGACATGAATTTTCTGAACTCTTTTAAGGAAATATTTTTAAAGTAACTATTTGTGGTCTAAAACACAGATTTTTGCTCATACTTGTCTTATTCTTCTTGAAAAAAGTAGGCTATAGTCTATAGCGTGATCGCCATCTAGTGGCCAAGCTGAAACATCCTCCAGGAGAAGAAGAACAATGTTTACAACATATATGTTAGAACTTCTCCTTTAGAGAATCCATGTGACACTGTAAGCTATTAACAATCTCATTATTTCAATGATACATTTTACAGTATGTGAACTGGATCAGATTAATATAAATATAGTCAAAACATATGGTAGATTATTCATTTATTTTGTAAACAAATGTGTAAACCATGTAAACTCAAAATTGGATTGAGCTGAGAGGATCGAATGAATTGAAAAAAAAAATCAGAGTTGAATCAATCCGGGCTCTGGTGAATCTAATCAAATTGTTTTTGGATATTATCATTGATACCCCGCCCCACTTAAAACAGTTTAAAAGCAGAGACTTTAAGAAAGAGAAACAACGTAAATAGAGGAAAACAAATAACCATTAGCTTGAAAAGACAAGAAGAGCACACGCATCTTTGAAGATTTCTTATCATTTCAAGAAGCTCTGTGTAACAAACCAATAACCATCTCAAAATCCAGGGTAGATCCTTATATATAAGCTGTTAAAATCCAGGTGACAGACAGAGAAGTGGGGATTTATAATGGACAGTTTGGTGTTTGTAGAAAGACTTGAGTTGATCCTCAAGGAAAGCCACGTGGTTTCAAGCCTCCAATTACCAGCAGTGTGAAGTTTCTTTATTCCTTCCAAACCATGAAGCAATTACAAAGACGCTCGTGTCGTTCTGTCTGTCATAGACGGGGATCTCAAATTTGATTGAGCCAGTCTCACCACAGCAGCTGCTGGCTCTCTTTCTCTGTTGTACATCCTCCTGCTGAGGCTCCTTTGTTATTAAATATCATTTATGTAGAGGACATCATTTAGATCCACTTTTCATGGAATAAAACGAATGTGAATGAGAAGGCTACAATGTTATAAACTAAACCATATTCATTAATTGTATACGTGTGTAAAAACATAGAAAAAGTACAACTCTTAGACAGAATCGGATCAGATTACACTCATCAGATGAGCTCTTTAACCCAGTTGGGTGTCTCAGAGGTCATTGCCCCATCATTGGGAGGTTGATATGGGATGTAATAACTGGCGATGGACATAAATGCTCCAAAGTGCAGCTGATGTCATGGTCTTCCAGCCTATGAATGCATCTCTGAGGGGCCGGATGAGCCCATTAGTTCTATGCCATCATCTCTGTGTTAAATCATTGATAAGCTCTGGGGGCATTGTGGGATGGGGAAGGGGGGCACTTGAAGTTGTGAATGAGTATGCACCAAGCAGGTGAAAATCAATCACGGTGAAGCCTCCGCAGGCCTGTGGACGTCCAGCAGCGTCCAGTCAAACCGTCGGATGACTGCTCTTTCTAAGAACAGACATTTTTCAGGTTATTTATTTTGAATACATTTGCAGCAATTTCAAAAGAACTTTTTCACATTCTCATTATGTTTTTTAAGGGGCCATACCATGATTTTCTTCAGCCTTTCAGAGTAAACTACATCCATCAATATGATCATGTATGACTGTCGGAACACTAAAAAACTCATTATTTATGAAATATGACTCATTTTTCTGGACTGTTTTAATACCTGGAAGCAAAACCACTCGATCTCTGAGGCACCGCCTTTCGGTCCTTGTCGGTCCCGCCCCTATGACGACATCATCCTTGAGCCTGCCCATAGAGCGTCAATGAGCTTCCACAGCGTGCCTGCGCATCAGATCCTTCAACGTTTACGTTGCTTTCATGCATCCACACACTTTTACAGTTAACGAAATAATACAAGAACGTCTATATGTGAAACGCAACGTGCGTGGAAGTTGAAGCGTTAGCTCGTGCGTTTTATGCTTACGATCTACTGAATGATTTACCGACCCGTTTGGCCTCTTCATCCGGTTTGAGGCTCTGAGATTTAGTCAAGCCACTTTGGTACATGCCAACGTTATCAAACAGTCATCTGTGAAGTGGCGGTCAAAGAGGTGCTGGAAGTTTAAATGAACACCTAAACCTCTCAGAGTCTTACGATCCATTGTTTTCTCCGCAGATTTCATACAAGATGAGCTACAAGCGATGGGACCTGCTCGTTTTCGTGGGTATGGGAGGGGCTGCTGCTGAGAGCGCAGGTTTTTAGAGGATCACTCTTAAATGCATGAATGGATCAAAATACCGCTTATAGCGAGGAATGAACAGTAAAATACACTTAAAACCTCAAAAAGTAGAATTTCCAAAGTCTGGCTCCTTTTAGAAATTGATTTAATCTGTTTGAAAATAAGGCTGTGAAAAAATAAGCTCTGGAAGAAGTGAGGCGCTGTGGATGTGCACTGTAACTGTTAAACAAACCCGACTGAAATCAAAAGACAAACACAAATTCTTCATCATCTCTGAGGAACTGACTGATTTCCATATTTGAAAAACTCTGAAATTAGAAGCACGGAGCAGATGATGTGTTTTGTCGTTTTTATTCCGTCTCGTTTGGAAACTCTCAAGTTTCATCAGTTATGCATACAAAACAAAATGGAAAGAGATGAAAAATTAAGCCAATAATAAATACCTAGAGTTGATTTAAAACAACCTCATCCTCCAAAAATACCTAAAGTAAACACGCCCACTCGCTGCTCCGTGTGTGTTTTGGCGCAAAAGTCCAGATGTCCCAGCTGTTTGCAGATCATCTGTGAAGCAGAATCTCATTCTGAGCTGATGCCTGGGCCGTCTTTGGCTATTTTAAACCCGCCTGTATTCAAACAGCGGTCACAGAAGAAGCCTCATATTACAGGGGACGGATATGCCTTTGTGATTACACCGAGCCAGACCTCCCAGAAGCCTCATCTGGAGTCCAATCACCACGGTGATCCTCTCCATGCACTCAGCTCACCGCAAAAACACAGAGGCTGTAAAGAAACCAGGAGCGGAAAGTCTGCCACTCAATCCCCGACATCCTCTAATGTGCAGAGCGCAACTCCAGGCTCTCACTGCAGAGCATCGGCAGGCATCAGCCAATCAATGAAATCCATTCAGCTTTTGATTAACACTGCAGCACTTTCACACAGGAAGGAGGCATGAGTGAGCCGAGTGCACCAAATGGATTTTATGATTGCCTTTTTTAAGACAATTAAATATAATTTTACAGACCAATTAATCACATAAAGGGTTTTGACCAAACACTGTGCATTTGTGCGTGTCTTCTGCAGGAAACATCTGCACAGTTCTCAGCATATAAATACTTTCAGAAGAACTTCATTAACGACTTCATATGGAACGCGCCAACCAAACTTCCACTCCTGTAAGTTTCTGAGTGACAGACAGTCAATGCACAGGACTAACAACATTTAATCCTTTCAAAATAAACTCTTTGAATGTTTTTTTAGGAAAGACATGACTAAAAGAAAAGAAAAACAACACTTAAGACAACAGAAAAGAGGAGGGCAAGCGAGGCGGTTAAGAATGGGAAAATGTGACGAAACTTTTAAAGAAAATACATGAAATAATCTGCTATAATTGCTGCCAAAAATGTTGAAATACGACCTAAGAAAGACCCGCTGTTTGGTTTATAGACCAACACTTCAATGGAAAAAGGGGACAGCTACAGGCAGCGGGAGGATTTTTCAGATGTTTCCAAGGACAATGTGGCTGCGTTTGCTTAGTGGAAACTCCCTCTCTTTAGTTGCCAACGTAAATTTTATTTTTTTAAACTGTATTAGTTCATAGCGATATTGTTGTGACCTTATTTTTGGTGAATCCAACTGCAAAAAGGATTTCTGTAAGGTACCAGATCAGTAAAGAACAAACATGTGGCCTGAGCCGTGGAGTTGTGAAGTGAGCTCATCAGAAGGTTTTTAAATCTGCTCCACTAACGACATAAATGTCTCGTTATGTGCAATAGATGACTGAAGTCTTCAGAAAGAAGGGATTCAAGTGATAAACCAAATTCCAGATTCGGTAAGATTCTCAAAACTGTGTGGAGGAAGCAGAAACAGTCACAACTGAGAACGATTTTTTAAAATAATTTTTCAGTGAGCTCAAACAGACGAGATCCGGGGAATTCATCGGCACCAACATTTATTAGTATTTTATTTAGTTCTCTGTGCTTCTGTTTGGTGCAGTGTGATTCATGTGTTGTTCTTCTTTCCCACTTCCCTCCGGGGAGAAAAAAAATCTGTCCAGCTTCATAGGAAACCAAAGATCTGTTGCTGTCCAAGATGTATGTAAGTTTGGAAATTGAACACATTCTTTACAGGAGACATGGCACGGAAGAGATTGACTGACAATGTCAACAGCCAATCAGGACGCAAAGCAGTGTAATAAAAAAAATACATTTCTTGGGCAAATAAATGACAGATCAAAAGGAATTGGAAAAAAAAATAAATCGAGTTTCATATCTAAAAAAATGTTTGGATAGACTCTCAGCCATCCAGATTGTGTAACTACAGGATTTGTTTTTACTGAAGAACAAATAGAAAGCAAAGAGAAAACAATAGTATACAATCATTCTATAATCTGACCTCACACTATTCCTTCACCTGGATGTGTGTCAGAAAAGAAGGCCGGCTCTCAGAAAACCTCCATACCCCCTGACAGACCTTCATCTTCATCACACGCTGTGAAACACCACGTCTCTCTTTAGGCATGAACCGTTAGCTTATGCTGATATTCCCGAACTATCTCGACAGACTTTTGTCTCAATACGTCAATGACGGTTTCCTTACAACTGCAGAGTAAAACCACAAGTAGACGGTTTTATCTGACTTCCTTTGACAAAATGCACTGATCAATCGGTAAGTTCCAATACTCTGGTCTCTGTCAGGACCTCACACAGGAAACACAAAATCTATGCTGCACAGACAATCGTCTGGTAGCACAGCAGCTGGAGCTGTGGGAGTATGGATGGCTCACAAGCCTGTTTATTCATGTTACACTAGTTCACAGCCCAGGTTGTCTCAAAGCTACAACTGAAAGCAAAAAAGCATCAAGCGGACAAAGACCGGTACTTGGCAATTTACTCTGGCTTACAAGTTTCTAACAAGTTCCTATGGTTAGAAGGATGAGTTAGGTGCCAGAATACCTGAAGTCCAAGTCCTCTTGTGCATAAAGAACTCTGTACTTTGAAACGACACAATGTCTGAATATTTCAACAAGACACAAGAGTACAGAGGAATCCTCTAACAAGCAGATCCTTTCCAGTTCAGTGCTAAACTGCATGCAAATGTCTTGGTTTACATCATAGCATCAGTATAACTGGAAAGACCAGTGGGAGGCCTGTGGGTGTGTGACCCATTTAACTGCATGGGAATTTGTAAAAGTTGTTAAATAATTGCAAGACAAAAAAGTTATAAACACTTCTTTAATTATTAAGGTTGATTACCTGAATGTAGACTAACCTGTTCAATATTCATTGTTGCTCATCTTTTGGCACGTCCCGTTAGGGACTAGCACAGCAAATCAGCTTTCACCTATTCATACATTAGCTTTGGGAGAGTTTTTTGACAGTTGCCCTTCCTGACACAACCCTGTAATCTATCCAGCGCGGGACCGGCCATTCACTGAACGTATAAAGATGCTGTCGTCACTCATAGACAATGCCTAACCCCTGGCCCTTGTTAAATCAGGCGATAGACGTCACCTGAACGTTCCTGAACGTCTGACGCCATTTTGAAACCCATCAACAGTGATTGGTCCGAGTCGGTCTGAGTCAACAGTTTTGGAGGAACTACTGCTGCCAATCATGAGTGAGTTTATTGGTCCACACTCCTTCAACTGAGAGTGACTCAGGAGAATGAGTCAATCAAACGTTGGAGGTGGGGCTTGCGGAACACACAAGCTTTTACCGAGGCGTCTGATTAGTCAGTTTAGAACTTGAATAACTTGCAGTAAAGAAAAAAATATCTTTAAAAAAATATTTTTTTAAAGTTTAGAAAGAAGATGTTAAGAAGAAGCCATCGGTGCAAGGATTGCTCTGACAAATTAAATGACTGAGAAATAACTGTCTATTTCTTAATGAAAGTCCAATGGGATTTTAACCTTCTTAACCTTTAACCAGCAGGTATTTCTACTTGAATACTAGAGTGGAGGGGTAGATATGTGCAGTGATTATACAGTCGGGTCTGGGGACCGGAACATGGGAAACCCCACCTTATAATAATAATAATAATTCATTTTATTTGAAGCGCCTTTCTGGGCTCCCAAGGACACTTTACAATGTAAAAGCACATGTAAAAACAAATAAAACACATAATTAATTAAAATAAAGTGCAATTAAACATAAGTTAAAAATGAAAGTGGAGGTGAGTGTTACAGGTTGTACGATATATCAAACAGATGGGTTTTGAGAAGTGATTTGAATTTTGAAAAACAGTCAGTGTTTCTGATGTGGGGGGGGGGGGGGATTCCAGAGTTTGGCAGAGCAGCTGAAAGCTCTGCCCCCCATGGTGCTGAGGCGATGGAGGGGAACAGTCAGATGAATGGATGATGAGGATCTGAGGCGGCGGGACGGCGTAGTGATGTGGATCAGGCTGGATAGATATGGGGGGGCGAGGTTATGGACGGCCTTGAAGGTGAACAGGAGGACCTTGAAGTGGATTCTGGAGCGAACCGGGAGCCAGTGAAGCTGCCGGAGGATCGGGGTGATGTGGCTGAAGAAGGGAGTGCGGGTGATAATCCGGGCGGCTGTGTTCTGGACCATCTGAAGTTTGTGAATGGCTACAGAGTTTAGGCATCAGCGTGAAGGGTCTTTCCTACGGACCATGAAAAGCAATCCCAAATTTCTTGTTCAATTTTTCATTAAAAAATGAAAAAGAAGAAATCATAATAGTATCCTTTTGTCTCGGGTGTACACAAATCTAGCTTTTTTATGGTTTGAACCAAAGATTCTATATTAGTTGGGACTTTTATATGGTTTACTTGATCTAATTGTTTGAAAGTTTCTGTTTTTCAGAATTCCGACATCTCTCTGGCATCACACCTCATCAGTTTCATGGTCAGTCGTCCCACCTCTAACCGCCCGTCCTGCATTCCACCAAACTGGCAAAACTCCACTTACAGACAGTGGGAGTGAAGTGGCCATCTGTCTTTTTCCCCCCTTTCTTTCACCTAAATGTCAGCACCATTTTTTTTTTCCCTCCACGTGCTTTGGAAGTGAATAATTGTCGGTTCCTTCGTTTCTCATTTTCACAGCAAGCTAAGACGTCTGCTCCAAGATCACCAGAGATGCCTCCAATCAAAGCTGTAATTCATTTTTTTCCTCACATAATCAGTTATGATGGTGCTGCATGGCAGCGGGAAGGCACTCTGATGTTTTCACAAAACAGCATAATGACAGTAGGGGAGGCATTTATGAAACAAGACTGCTAGACAATCCTCCAAACCAAAACAAGCCCAGGTTTCACCCTGCAATTGTGACAAACATTCACAATGTCGGATGTTAATGTCATTTTAATTACAATATTTTTGCTTTCCTATGCACACGTTTTCTGACATTAACTCGTCTAAACAGAATCAGCAGGAGTGCTTAAGTAAGTGATTATAGATGTGTCATAAATGTCAGTTTTGCTGCATTAAGATAAACAGTGATGTCTGATTTTTAGCCAAACAATCAAAACGGAAACATTTTTGGAGGGTAAACGCATCAGAAGAAACAGAGGGGGGATGTTCTAGGAATACATTCCTACGATGAGTTGCAGCTCAAAACGGGTTTTCTTCAAACAGGGTCTGTTTTGCTCCCCGGCTCTGTCCAGCAGCAGCAGCAGTCATGTGCTTAGGTCTCTTAAATGTCTCTTAATCCGCAACTAAAGCTAAGATTAGCCCACATACACACCAAGGAGTCCCACACAGGTCTGACACACACACACACACACAAACGCGCACGCTGTTACGTAGTATAGGATCAGATTCGCTTTGCATAAATGGAGTGACCCAGACTAAAGACACACATGAAAAACACAAAAACAGAAGCTTTCATCTTAGCTGTTATGGTGGCTAAAACACTTTAACCACAGACACAAGAACAATGAAAACGTTGGATTTTATTGCACACTTTCATGTTTTTTTAACTAAAGTTTGGGCTCTACAATGGCGAAGACTGCTGATGGAAGTCAGACTGAAACAAAACACCGACAGACAGACCTGGAAACAACAGGGCAATCTAAGGGCTCAGACTGCATAATGCAACCATTACATCACGTAAGGATCTCCGTGCTGGTATAATCATCGCTTTCAATCGCACTTAACACGTCTATGCACATCACCGGCTTCATTATTTCCACAACCTCCTTTCTGCTGAGTTACTTTTGTTGTCAGTGGTTTACGGTGGAAGCTTTCTGACTTAGAATTATTTCATCCCGACAGATTTAAACAAAAACATAAATTATTTGTTGATTTACTGCTAAAATAAAAACTATTGCTGATTTGTCAGTGTTGTACACTTTACGACAACTTCGATCATTTTCTGATCTACTTTCAAATCAATACCTGTAGTTTTTTATTATTTATGATTATGCCGTTTGTAGCCAAAATGAAGAAAAAAGTGTCATTTTCCACGACATACGTTTTGTAGAATTGCAGTAGTTTATCAGAAATATCTCTCTGAGTTGTGGGCGGGACCGTTGGCAAAGGAAGCAGCCTCTCTTATTTCCCATCACCCCTTTGTTAACACTTTCTCCCACTGGTGCCTAGCTCATCACAACCCCAAGATAAAATTGGCGGTGCCACAAAAATGGCAATATTGGAGCTATCCAGTTGTACAATTTCGATACCAGTCCAGACGAGGAAGACAAAGACCTTTGTGGATCTATTTGTCTGCTAGTGGATGCTTTGGGGGTGTGGTGGCCCGCCTATCGGAGTTTATACAAAGCAACTACAAGCTTTTTAATATGGTATGTTCCTGGTTCACAGATATTTAAATAAATAAATACTCAGAAATACAACTTTGAGCTTAATTTTCTTTATTTATGTTCTCCATCATGAGGAACATCCTCAATACCAAAAAGACAATTTTCATTGGAGAGGGTCTTTACTAGAAAAGACTAAAGCATCTTTCTCCATCTTGTTACCATTTAGTCAGTGTGTAGAGACTACACTTTATTCTCTTTTACGGCTCTGCTGGATTTTATTCAGGTTTACAGGTATTTTTTGGGCTCTCTCAAGAACCACTAAAGCATAAAACCCTTGAAAGAGTTTGGACTTTGCTTCATTGCAACATCTCGGTTTATTTTCCCTTCCATTTTATTGCAGATGTACTGCTGATATACTGAGGAGTTTGGAGATGATTGACTCCTATTTGTTCAGGACACATGGATTAAAAACCCTCAACCGCCATGTTTCCTTCTTCAGACAGGGTCTCATTTTAAATCATTGGCTTTTTAAAACCACAATTTGTGTATTTTTCTAAAGTGTAAACAATGTTTTTTTTTTTTTTAATTATCCCAACAATCCAGAATGATCATTCTGAACAGCTGTCCAACTCTGTAGTTGGTCATGGTGCAGCTTTCCATTCAGCTGGATGATGTGTGGCTCTTTGAATGTTTTTAATGAATCAGTCAGGCCAACTGGAAAAGGATGCAGCCCAACCAGTGATGTAATACGTCACTTGTTGTTTTTCATCTATTTTGGTCACTTCAAGACCTGGTGAGAACTAGAATTTGTCTCACTGTGGTACAACTGATAGATCTTTGGAACTGTTCTTCCACCATTGGATAAACACTCTAAATGTCTCGTTAAACTGCAGGAGAAGACCCCATCCCCCTTGCCAGGCAGGATACAAACGTGCAGATGTGTGGATCTTTTCCTAAACGATATTTTAATGTGAATAATTGCACTGAACTGCGAAGGTTAGCGTCTTCACTAATGTGCGGGCCATAAGATTCAAGCCTGGGGCATCAACAGACGCATGAAGAAATATGAGTTCAACTGAATGCTCTTTACGTTTAATTACCAGTGCTGGCTCATTATGATGTGTGAGCACTGTCCTACAACACTGATAATGCATGTGTCCCCCCAGTGCTTCAGCAAACACACACTTAGAAATGGCAGAAAAAGGAAAAAAGATGAATGAAAGGCCGTGTGGGGCACAGCGCAGAGCTTGGATGTCAGTGGACTCAGGAATGTTTGGTCATTTTGCCCAGGAAAACCCAGGGCTGCTAAAGAGGCAGATGATTGAATTGGTGCATGCTCCTTTGACCAGATGAGAACACGCCTCTGCACAAATGCATTCACCAAACATCCATCATTAACCCTGAAGATCTTTGACTAATCTACAGTAACTAGTCATGCTCAGTCTAAAGACATTTCTAACACTGGTAGAGAATCAACAAAGCTGAAGCACTCAATATGTCGTTCATCTGTGAGAACACCAATTACACCTGCAACCACTTTAATACATCCGTCAATTTCCTCTAAAAGTGGGTTTGTTTTCCAAGTTTCACACATTTCATGATATCTTTTGTCACTGGTGCATAAAATACCTGTTTTTGTTGTGGTTTTTGGGTCGACCAGGATTAATAAATAGTACAAGAAGATAACCATAACATGTTGTTCTGACGTGTACACTAATTATGTACACGTGCCAACTCGCATAAGAGTAAGAGTTACAAATGGAGATGAAAACCTTTTAACGAACTCAAGGTTAGTTCTCAATCCGTAGATGTTATGTCTGCATTTCTATCGATCAGTATTCTTGAAGGTTTTGCTGTTTTAACCCATCTGTAACCCTTGTGCTATCCTAGGTATATCAGATATGGGGGTCATCTGGACCTCACAAGACAGTGCGCTGATTTTTTTTTTCTTCTTCAATAATTTAATCTTCATTAATGTCCATGGGAGACATGAAATCCTGTCCACCTTCATCCAGATTTGTAATGAGATTGATAACACGTCAATTTAAGGCTTGGGTCATCTGGACCCCATGAGATAGCACAAGGGTTAAAGGAACTTTTTGGTTTGCCTAAATTGAATTAAAACTTATAAATGGGCCAGAAAAACTATTTTGACATTATTTTAAAAATACAGACAATATTTATCAGTTCAATTGTTCTGTTCATACAATTACCATTTATTTACTCATTTTTATTTACAGGGCTAATTTATCACGGATGTTACATTCTAAAAATAACTCTCAAAAGGTGAAATCTGACAACTAGAATTACAAATGGTTTAGTTAGTATGTTTTGGTACTTTAGTTTGAACTATAAAAGCTTAAATTCGTAGAAAAAAAAGTCAAGCTTTATGGAAAAAAAAGTCTTGAATGTCCCAGGAATGGGTGGATCAAACAAGTCTCAAATAACTATCTGTTTTTAATATGAAAATATTTTTTATTTGGTATGTTATAGCGGGTAAAAATTACCCAGCAAAAGTGATGATGTAACTTTTTATAGCCTAAGTGTTCTAGGGTTAAGCCTTGTTTCCACTAAGTGGTATGGTACGGTCCGGTTAATTCTGGTGAGTGTTTCCACTCAGTCACAACTCATTTCTACTGAGTGATCTGGTCTGGCACGGTAAGGAGTGGTACGGTACAGTCCAGTTAATCCTGGTGAGCGCTTCCACTCAGTTAAGTCTCGCTTCCTCTGATCGGTTTGTTTTCACACCGTATGTGTGGTGGAGACTGCTAGCATAACGCTAGCTCACTTTGTATCACACCGTCACCAAGAACGGCAGAGAACGTTTGCGGTTCCACCGCAGACCGGGCAATGCTGTTGTTTACGGTTAGCTTAAATGAGCGCTATATTGGCGATTTCTGTCGAATGTTGTTGTCACTTTCAGGTGACTACTATACCCCCCCAACCAATCCTTTCCACTTTTCAATGGCCCTTCAACCCCAAGAGGCAGCAACATCTGAACAAACCTTCAGAGACAAACGCTAACACATCAACCTTCTCCATGGGAATTTTCTTTGTATTCTGTGTTTTTACGGTTTTCCTTAATTGACAGCAGAGCAAGCACGATGGCTTTCCTCCCACTCTCCATCTTCTCCATCTTTAAACAATGACTCTGCCTTTCAGAATAGCCTCATCTCCACTCATTCCGTCTTGCGTCCTGAGCAGCAAACAGCTTGTAGGCAGAGAAGAGGGCAAATATTTGCAAGGGCCCATGTGTCAATACAGAGAGTCACTACCACACTCCACCACATCAGCAGACTATCTGCTGTGTAAGCACATCATGAACATTCAGGCAGATCCTACAGCTGTTCTTGAAGGCTCCACACCAGTCGGAGCAAACAGGTGTGGTGCTCTTCAAACGGCCCAACAGACGCAGCTCCTCTGAACTCTTCTGTCTTTCTTTATATAACGCCTGCACCTGAAGGCCTTTTCCAGATGCTTTACGCAGGCAGGGTGAGTAATGACAGTTTTCTGAGTTGCTGAGAAGCTGAACAAAAGGAACAAACAGAAGCTGTGATTCTGACCAAGGGCAGCCGTGGGAGGACATAAAAGATTCAGCGGCCCACAGTGTGTGAGTGTCTGCGCGGCTGTCTGTTCAGTACTTAGAAATGTCACCCGGCCTGTGGTGTGAACAGTCAGCCACATTCAGACATCTGACAGGTTTGGGCTCTGAAGGAACTTTTGATCCACGTTTCAACGTGGAGTCGGATGTCTCTGCTGCTCCACAAGACTCTGCTGTTGGCCATCAAAATGTCAGAGCCTGACAGAGCAGGAAGATTCACGGCTTAAGTCAAGGATGGTTGGATTTTTCATAGAGACGCTGAATCTACATATGCTTCATTTAGAATTCAGCCAAACATTAAATAAAGAATAACACAAGAGCGCTCTGGCAGAGCTGAAGTCAGATAATAGGGCAAGCAGTAATCTACTGAAGCAAGATGCAAACTCACTTCAGCTAAGTCATTTGGATTTTTAAAAACGCTGACGTTCTTATTTAGTGCAAAATAAATAAAGTAATGTTCTTCATGTAATTTAGGCAGCAGTCTAGAAGCTGAAGCAAATTCACTTCAGCTCCTATAAAAAGACGTTTTTGGGTGTTGTTAACATGTTCTTAAGTATGTTTTTGATTAAACATGAATATAGCATATATGAAGTACATATAAAGAAAATTAAGTGTAAAACTGCATTTTTTTTTTAATATTAGAACCAGATAAAAACAGGAATTAAAAAAATAAATAAATAAATTCCATGTAGACTTCCTGCTCTTAGCAACGGGGATGGGAAGGGGTGCGGAGTTGCTCTGTGTCAACAGTCCCACCAAAAACTCAGAGGAGAGTTTCTAATGAACTACTTTCGCTCTCGAGAAACTATGTCCTTGAAAACAACACGCTTATTAAAATTTTGGCTAAAAATGGTATAATTGTAATTAAAAGACCACTGGGAACAATTTTACATCACATCAAAAGATGATTGGAATAGGTTTTAAGCATAAAATACATAATATTTAGAAATAGCAATGATTCTTAACCCTTTAACGATGGAAATGTCTCAGACAACACCTGAATAACATACCAGAAACTCTTCAACCATTTAAGCTATCAACGTGAATCATCTGATTCTGATGCGGAGAAATAAAGCTTTTCATATCATCCGCCTACTTTCCTGTTTGTCAACCGATTGGTTGATTGGTTATTCGCGTTTCTTTATTCGCGGTTTCACGTATTTGCAGATTGTTTTTTCTGTCACGTCACTCTTCCGGTTCGTCACAAAAACTCAGACAACTCAAGATGCTTTTAAGAATTTGCGGAGGTCTCAGGTCCCTAAAAGATTTTTATTTAAACATTGGGCGTTACATACTCTTGTAAAAACTCCATGTGACAGTAACCAATGTTTTTATTTTGTAAGTTCAGATCAGAATGTTTTCAGCTGTGGCATGTCTTCACTTTTACCTGTAGCTACAAATATATATATATAAATATACATACACGTTTTAAAAAAAAAGTATCTGATGAGGCTGTGAGGCAGAGAAGGAGAATATGTGTAGTATCTACACTGTGATAGTGAAGCAGCAGGACTATATGTTTTCATGATGTTCAAAAAAATATACATTGAGTTTTAAGTAAAGGAGGACTTTTAAAAACACAAAAATTAAATTCAAACTGGACTGAGCTTCATGTAATAAACAGTAATACGTGTGTACTTCTATAGCACTTTACTACCTTTCTTGAAGACCCAAAGCTTTCCAGTCACAGTACAATTCATTTACACTAGGCCCCCCACAATAAATGTATTTATAAATGTATCGTCATTGCAATATCAGCAATAAACATGTAGAAAAAGAGGGCTTAAATTGCAATAAATGTTAACCTTAAATGTTTAAATATTCAAAAACAATTTCATGGACAAGTTTTGTATTTAATGAAATAAATATAGCTCTTTTCACAGCTGATCAATCTGATACCTGTAGATGTGGGTCATTTGGAGTATAATTTAAGTTCTGTAGAATTTATTTACGTAAAACTGATGGAGTGAAATGGAAATTATGTATTTTGTCACAAGTCATATCGTCATTGCAATATTGATCACTAATATCGCAAGTTTTTCTAAAATTCTCCATGCCTAATCCATACAAACATACACCAACCTATAACTATAATGAGCCATATGGTGGTCAGTGTCTTTTCCAAGGACATTTTGACACAGAAGGGTAAGGCGGGAACTGAACCTGCTGTCTTCCAATCTGAGGTCGACCACTCTACCTCGACACAAATTAACAGTCTACAATAACAACACTGAGGATGATCTGTTGGTGACCAATAGACTAATGGATAAGAAGAAGAAAAGCGAATCAAAGCAAAGTACAGTTCATGTCAAACATGGAGCACAGAATGCTGTTAAATTCACTTCATATCTGGTACCAAATTTGGCAATTTTGTGTTTGTTTTGTACAAAACATGACATAAAAAGACTGGTTTGGGAAATCCCACTGAGGACTTCACATCAGAGCCAGAAACACTTCGGTTAATGCACTAAATCTCCCCTTAATACATCAATAGTGAGAAAAAAAATGCAGTTCAATAAAATTAACAAGTCATGACTTTGCCAAAAGAGAAAAAAATAAAAAGCCCAGAGATGTACTGACTATGGTCCCCACAGATACTCATCCATCACTAAGCCTCCAGTTGGACCTACAGTGCTGCTGGGACACAGAGCATGTGTCACCATCTGTCTGACAATATGTCAACACAACCACAATTGCCCAGCTCAATGTGCCAGCGGTCCATTAAGACCCTTTTTCATTTCACTGATACTTCAAAAAACTGTTTCCAACTCATAATTTTTATTCATGTGTCTGGATCTGCTCTTCCTTTTCCTGGCCACATCTTGATTAAACAACTCAGAACATTTTTATGCCATCAAATCAATGATTGGTAGTCAATTGCGGTCTTGTTATTGTTATTATCACTGAGAAGGTAATGAATCGGTCTAATATTTACATTTCAAAGCATCCTAAACACTTCCAAGAAGGAATGGCCCATACCAGGGGGAAACAATCCCCCACATTTCTCTATCCATCAATCCATTTTCTACACCTGCTTAATCCTGTTATGGGGTCACAGGGATGATGGAGCCCGCTGTGGGACAGTTCATCAGTCGATCACAGGACCACACACACACTCACATTCACACCAAGGGACAGATTTAGATTCATCAATCAACTTAAGAAGGAAGTTTTTGGACTGAAAATCATGAGAACTTGCAAAAACCTAAGAAAAACCCAAGCCAGGATTAGAACCAGGATTAGAACCAGGATGTTCACAGAGTGAGGCAGTAGTCCTAACAACTACCCGACCATGCACCCCCCAATGCAGATTTGGACAGCTATAAAACAAGCAGTTTTTTTTTTTTTTGTTTTTTTTTTTAGAGAGACTTCATTTTTTTTGTAAATAATAAATATAAAAATATAAAAAGTGACAAACTTGTAGAGGTGTACCGATCACAAAACTCACGGTTCGGATCGTGTCACAGTTTTAGAGTCACGGTTCGGATCATTTTTTGGATCAGTGAAAAAAAAAAAAAAAATACAAAAAAACTACAATATAAAAACTAAATTAATTTTTGGAAACACTACAAATTATATATTCAATAAGCATATAAAGTACTTCACACACAATATTCATGTATCAAACATAAAAACATTTAGTCATTGAGGCCTATTTATTAAAACAAAACATCTTTAAACTTTGAACACAAACAAAATGCTAAAACATGGAGTTTCTGACTACATTTACATGTTTTTAGACCAAATCTACAAAAACTAAAAGAAAAGAATGCTTAAAAATAGTGTTGAACATACCAAATCTATCTGGATTACCCCTTAAAATACAAATGTTCTCATCCAACCCGCCTAATGTCCAAATTAAATCATATATAAAACATTTAAAATTATTTTTTTGGTATTAATTGTTTTATTGAAACTAACTGTGGGAACATTTAAATATTCAAAATTAAATTTTTCATCTGTAAAATGTGGCACTTCCATGCTCGCTTTTCCTGGTGATTTTTGATCTCTTTGGCTTGCCATACAATCGTGCCATGACGGCCCCGGCGAGTGTATTTAAAGTCCTGAATCTAATTAGAGACAGAACCAAAAAGTCAGTTGAACCTGTGAATCGTCATAAACTCCTCTGCAGTGTGCGGGACTGAGGCAGAACCATGAAGATGATCTTTCCGCTATGGAGCCAGTGAGTCTCTTTAATTGCACGGCTGAATGCGAGCGCCATCATGCTTTGATTTTAATTGTTAAATAAATCTGAAGTTAATTGACCTGCCTCGTTAAATAGAGGATGAATAAAAAAAAATAATTAAAAAAAACCTTGTTTTGCATGCATTAGTCAGGCAGGAGAAGGGCAGAAGGCTGCCAGAGTCGCAGTACTAATTAGGTCAATCTTACAAAAACGGTGTCCCCGGTAAAGAAACTCAATAATACTGAATCCAAAATATCAGAATCTCTGCACACGCAGATTCTTGCAGAGTCTCTAAACATCTGTGATCAAAAAACAGACTTTAGAGAACCAGGATTTAAGAATCTGAGTGCTTTGGAAACATTTTCTTGAGACAAAATCTTCAAAGGCTTGAGAGGGAAATGTGTTTCCAGTCTGCGTTACACGACGGTGATATTTTTCCAGGCGTGAGGCTGCAGCTGTAACCCAGGTGACTGTGTGCTTTGGCATGTGTTGTGGAAAATAGTCTAGAGCAGGGGTGTCCAAACGTTTTCCAAAGAGGACCAGATTCTGTAAGATAGAAATGTGTGAGGGCCAAGCCAATATTGATCGAGATATTTTAGTCACACTACATTTAAATGAACTATTAAATTAACATTTCATTGCAGTGTCATACTTTTCACTTCTCACCGTAGAACAAATAAATCTAAACGTTTTTATTTTAACCAAAATTCCTGTCAATATGCCAATTTTCACGCTGTTTATTCCCAGTTAACAAGTCGTAGATGGTGTGTCTCATCTAGCTAATCCTCATGGTGAATATAAAAAAGGTAATTTAGCCAACCACAATAGAGAAATATACACACAATTTTTAGAAAATGCTAAAGTTACAGTACATTGATTTTATGAAAGGAGCCAGAGAGCTGTTGGATATCTAAACGGGGCCGCATTTGGCTCAAGGCCCACACTTTGGACATGCCTGGTCTGGAGTGAAAAAACACCTGAATTTGGTGAAAGCGGGGCAGGAATAAAAACTAAAGATTAAAAGAAGGAAAATAAATAATTTGCTGCTTCTGACAATTCAAAACTGAAAACAATATGATAGTGGTGAGATGTTTAACAAAACAAAAACTGCATCTATTGATCTACTGTAAAAGTGAGGCTGGGTTGATAAAATCAATTAATCGATCAGAATCGATTTAAGAAAAAATAGTTGAATCATTGATGTATAAAAATCGAGATCAATCTAACGCTTAAAGCTAATGTCAGCTAGCTTGATGTTAACACATAAAGAAATTTCCCATAGGACGGCTAATACTAATGCTCGCTCAACCTAAACATACATTGCTGACTAAATTAACATCTTTATATTCTTACAGGCATTCATTTTCCAAATTTAAAAAATAATATTTTTTTTAAATAACCATTTGTGGTCTAAAATAAAGTATTTTCCTCATTCTTTCTTCTTCGTCTAGAATAAGGTGAAATGCTATATCGCAATCGCCACCTAGTGGCCAAACTGAAACATCCTCCAGGAGAACCAGAACAATTGTTGGAGCATCCACTAATAAATGTTACACAATATAAACTGTATCAGATTAAAATAAATGTCTTCAAATCATATATAGATAATGAATGTATTTCTAAACAAATGTGTCAAAATGTTTAAACTCAAAATATGATTGAATGGATTTGCATTGAGTGGATCGAATGAACTGAATACAATTGGAATCAAATGGATCAAGGCTCTGCTGAATCGAATTGAAACTGGAAATTATTGGCGATATCCAGTCCATTGTAAAAGCATTCCCAATGGTTTTAATATTACGATTTTGGCCAAAATAATATTTTTTTTTAAACTTTGTTTTCTGGAGCTTGTAGCTCACTCAGCATATTTTTTGACATCATAAATGAACTGCATTTAATGTCTGTTCTTGATTTACAATGATTTGAATAAAGAAATACTCAAAAATGCAAATTTGAGCATTATTTTTTTTTACCTTTGTCTACCATCATCAGAGAAATGTTACAAAAACATGTTAAAAACTCCAAAAACACCATTTTCATCAGAGTGAGTCTTTAATTAACTCTCCAACGAACCAATTCTTGTGGTATCACATGTCATCTCTGTGGGAGACACACAGGAAAAGAATTCATCAATAATGCAGAAACAAAGGTGCTGGCTCTTTGTTAGCCAACAGAAACCTGCTGCGACCGCGGTCCCCGGCTCTGACTCAGACAAACACGTGTGCTCACACACAGAGCGCGCAGCTGGTGCATTAGCCTTGTGTCAGTTGGTGTGTGCACAGTCAGCCATGCTTCGGCGCTCTTCATCGCGGGGCAGCTTCCAGCTCGGGGCGGGGACAGGGAAAAGGACAGCTGGCCCGACATGGAGGGTCCTCATCAGGCTCTCTCAGCATTCCTTTATGTGACAGTCAGGTAATGCTGTGCTTCACCCGTCAGAAAAACAATCAACCCCCAACACGGATCGTGTTCATCGTTTATCTGCTCGGGCCTCTCTGGTGGTTCCATTTTATATCCAGTAAGTACATGCTGTTTTGCTGCTGGCACCTGTGGTACCAGATTTCATTTAAGAGGGTCTAATCTGAAGGACTCCTAAGGAGGACGAAAAACGTTGACTCGACACGCTTGAATAGCTGGCTATGGGATCAGACTGTACTGAACTTAATAAATGAGTAAAGACACATTTCAGACTCCGTGCTGCTTAACGAGAGATTAATGGATAAATTAGTTTGGGTTATGGGCCTAAAAATTCATTTGTTTTGAGTCCTTCACTGATAACACCCGTAGAGTCTCTTTGCTGTCTGCAGTAGCTTTGGTTTTTCTTGATAGATACAGTCTGAATGATGAGACCATCAAAGAAAGTAGTCTCTAGTGGTCCCTTGCTACAACATCACCTTATTGTTTTGCAGATTTTTTTTCTTTTTGTGCCACTTCACCTGCAGCCAATCAGGACACAGAACACGCATTGTGTTATGTTCGGTCTCCTTCGCGCAGTGTCTCCTGTACAGTATACATTCATCTCGACTTGTTTTGATTCTATAATACTGGACTTATTTTTCTTTGAAGGTTTGAACATTGAGAGTTTAAATAACAGAAAAAGGTGGAAAAAAGTTAATGTTGATGTTTTAATTTAAACAAATCAAGGACAGCACAAGGGTTACTCAAGTAAAGAGAGATCAGAAGATATATCCTTATTGTCATGAGTACAGCCAGCGTGTTCATGGAACACACACACCATACATAATAATGAAATCATAAAAACCTTGATCTTCATTTATCTAAATCTATTTGATTAATACCAAATGTGAAATGCAGATGAGGGACACATTCTGAAATCTGTGCCTGAAGTTTAACTACTGTGTTACAATAGCGCAACTTCAAGGTAATGATGAGAAAGTCCACTGTGAGGGGGTGCTAGTAAGTCTCGTTTCCACTGAGCAGTGGATTCTTTAAACAGTTCCCACCCATATTTCTTGAGGGCCCCCATCCGTTGTAGGTCCATAGAAAAATAGAACGGGACGGTTGGGGCGGAGCCACTGTAGCCACTCGTTGATCGGCAGAAAGTGATGGCAACATTAGAAAACACCACCATAGCGCTAAGCTAGCGATTCCGTTTTCCTCTGTACGGCGGTATTCTTCTTAGCTACCTGCAATCTTCTTCAAACAACATTAGATTCCTGTTATACACGATGTAAAAAAAATAACGCAAGAAAAAGACGAGCTGCTGGATGATCTACGTTGTTGTTGCTTTTCTTGTCGTCGCACTACAACAATGCCATGACTCGCTAGCGGTCTACACCACGCATGTACCATGAAAACAAACCCCTCGAGGCTTCACTGAGAGGGAACACTAGCCAGAATTAACTGATGCATCCCGTACTACTCCTTACAGTACCTGACTGCTCAGTGGAAATGAGGCTAAAGTGTACCCAAACTGAAGACCTAGTTCCATATAACCAAGAAGCTATAAAAACTTTCCTCGTAGAAGATCTGCTTAAGATCTACAGCCAGGTTTGTGGGACGAAATGGACAACCCCTTTCTGACTAAACAGTCTGAGTCAGCCAACATCATAAAGCCACAAGGATGTCTGCCATGCCTTCTCTTCATTGTCAGCCATGTCAGCAACAATGGAGCCAGAACATGAAGAGGATTGTTGTGCTCAGTGATGAGTCTACATTCTGACAACTGCAATTGTGTCAAAGTGTGGGGAAGACACTGAGAGCATTATTCTGATTGCTGCTGTAATGGTTTGACAACTTTTAGTAGACGGTATGGCTAATGGGGAATGGCGTATACATGTAGTGCGCATTACTACCTACTTAGACGGCCCAAAGCCCTTTACAGTCATAGTCCCGTTCACTGCAAAAAACTGGCAGCAACATATAACCACCAGGAGCAATGTGGGGTTCAGTACCTTGCCCAAAGACACTTCCACACATGGATAAGCAAGACGGGAACCGAACCTGTGATCTTCTGATCAGAGGTCGACCGCCCTTCCTCCAACCCCAGCCACCTCATAATGGTATGGGCCAGCATCTCCCTCACTGGAAATCCAGAATTGTCAGCATCTGAGGCAATCCCAATAAACAAAGATTTCAGGTGATATTCTGATCCTAGTGGGGATACCAGACCTATAGTCTGGAACCTGACTCACTCTGCCCTACATCGCCATTTTATCAATTCCAGGCCTGTGAACAACCTACCAGCAATCCTGACCTTAACTCCATTTAACACTTGCAGAATCAGCTTGACTATATTGTTTGCTGAGACACCTGCTTGTTAAATTGATTAATTGTTAAACTGTCAATAAAACATGTTTCTTTAACCTCCATTCCTCCAATTCCAACACGAGTCAGTGGCAAAAGAAGCTGTTTGCTATAGGCAGATAATTTTTTTTCTTTGGCACAACTCACATACTTAGTTCTGCTGCTCATCCAAGTCATTCCTCGAATGAAGACATAAACAAGCCTTCCACCAGTAGAGGAATTTGTTTCTGAGTGTGTTTTGTATGTTTCATGACACAGTGCATTGTTTTCCCATTAAGATCTTCATGTCGTCTGCCAGATTTTTTATCAACATTTCCAAATGAGTGGCTTAATGCTCTGTGGGACCACAACTACCCAATTGAATAGTTTTATTGTATAAGTCACAGACGCTGATGTATACGACAGATACCCCAGTAGTACACATGTTCCCCAATCTAAAGGATTAAAAAATAAAAACCCACGATGTGGATATATATTGGCAGAAACTTACAGCCACTTTACCAAAAAATACTAAAATCAAGCTTCTGAAAGAACGACTCCATCAACTTATCCCTTATCAACAGAGGAATCAAGGCTTACTAAATACATTCAGTTTTCTGCTGAAAATCCTTACCAAGCACTCTCTGCTTTCACCATCATTTCTGGAGTGTTGCAGCAGCCAGGATTCTTGGAACAGTGTTCCAAACGTCTGTCAAAGGAAAGGAGTCCATTCATCTATTAAAGGGCTTCCAGGCGATCAGTATTTAGGTATAGATTTGCTTTTCGAAGACCTATGATTGTATCCATTTATACAGAGTGCAACAGATTATTTTCTGTAGTTATACAGTCTCAACAATGCAAAATCCTTACTTTACTATGATCTTCATGGTAAAGCAAAATAAAAGTAGGAAAAAATTACAGAGGCGTACATCTCCGTCTTAACATCAAAAGAACATCCATTTCTGAACCAGTAAAAGGAGCAAGTGTTGTGTCTTGAGTTTTTTTCTGCAAAGCTTGATAACAGATGTTTCTACTGCAAGAAAAAAACACCCATATCTAAATAAAACTAGCCAGCATCAATATTTAGTTCAGATTAATGAAAATGGTGCCTAGTTTCTCAAACTTAAACATACGTCACAAACGTTTTCTATGCTCTTAGACACTGAGCGGTGCTTCAATCGGCTGAGGGATCCTCTCCATCATCATGAGGCACAGGACAAACATTTTACTGGACAAGACGTCTCTGATGCATCATCTCTGTGTAATTGTGCAAACACAAACCAGCCTTTTAGCATTTATTCTTGTACACCCAAAAGGCTATACAGACTGATAAACTCTCGCCATGTTAAGACATTTTGTAAAAGTCTTTTGTTAAAGACGGTGTTTGAAAAGCACTGTAGTCTATAAATCTGATACATTTTTGTTGAGAGATCTTCAGAAATTCATGTTAAAAAGGTATATAAAACACACACAGCATGTTTACATGTTAATTAAGCTAAAATGGGGTTAAATTAAACCTGCTTAAAGCCGAGTTAGCTGCCCTAAATAACGAAGTCAAATCTCGGAATGAATACAGTTAAGAGTGTTTCCTTTTTGAAATTCTGAATTTTTTTTTTTTTTTATTTCCAATAAAGGAAAAATGTTGTGTGATACATCCTTTACTTTAATTTACATTTAAGGTCCCACCCCAATTTTGATCTATTGTAAAATCATTCCCAGTGGTCTTTGTAAATCTTATCATGTAGTTTTTAGTCACAATAAAAATTTTTTTTTTAAAAACTGTTGCTTTGAAGAGATCATTTCTGCAGAGTGGCAGGGGTTAATTAGAAATTTGCCTCTGAGTTGTGGCTGTGATTGTTGGCACGGAAGTAACCCTTCACTGATATCCCATCATCCCTTTGTTTATACTCTCCGCTGATAGCTTACAGCCCAACGCAATAAAAATGGTGAGCAATATTGGAGAACACCATTTTCTTTGGAGTGGGTCTTCAACAGGTCAGTCTTAGAAACAGCGCATGCTCATCTATAATGTTGAAACGATTACTGCCTTGATGGAAATTTTCTTTCAATTTGAAAAATCAAAGGAAAGAAGATCCGATCTCCATCTTCTGCACTTTCAGCTCTTCTTTGTCTTCAGTTTACACCAGGATCTCATCCTCACTGGCCTTCACCATAGAACCTCACCAGCTCTGATTCTGGATGGAAGCCGGATCTGATGCTCAGACCACCTCAGCTGTCCCCTCCTGGTGTGGAGGAACTAAAATAAAACCAAGCTCCTTGACTTGTTGATGGGAACTAATTCAGACACACTTTGAAGGGATGTTCGTTTGAAGCATTAATAGTGATATCAGACGATCCCCTGTTTTAATTAAATCGCTGAGGATAATTGTTGATTTCACCTGACACAACATCACGTGTAATCCTGTAACAGCAGCATGTTTCCCTGTCACAGCCGATGCAGCAGATACTAAAAACTAACCACAGACAACAAACACAAGCAGTGAAAATGAACGGTCTTTCTGTTCCAAGAGAAGCTGCTTTTGATCTGTGCATAAAATTAAACGTTTACACATAAACACAGACAGTAGCTGCAAAACACCCCCATTCTACAAATTGTGAAAAAATTGGCAACTAAAGTTGAAAATAAGGCTTAGTGTGCTTGGTGTGAAATGTTCTGATTTATGTCAAAATCAAATTCCTACATTCTGTTCCTGAGTTTGAAGGAAAGCAGACATGCCAAATGTTGTCCTCAAATAAACACTGGAGGCTGGTTTTAGAATGGAGATAAATCCATCATCCACCATTAAGAATGTAACGATTAACTAGCTTAATTGATGAATCAATTTCTCCAACCAGATCGATCCATCTTAGGTTTGTCATTAATCAAATCCCACTGTTATAAAATAATTTCAAAATTTGATAAATTTATTATATCGAAAAATACAATTTGAATTGAGGCACGCAGGGTTAATTTCACTAGTTTTTCCATTAATTCTTGATTGTTTGTAAACTTATTGAATTTACATTAGATTATCTTGAAAGAAATGCAATGAATCTGAAAAACATCACCTGTACTGTTCAGTACCAGGTATTTATCTTGATATCAACTATGCATTGCATCAACAACTACAAATATCATGAATTGAATCATTGTAAAATTGTTTACTACATAAATATCTCCCATGTATCAAGTCCAACTTCACGCATAACAAATCTGTCAACAGCCAAAAGTTTTCTGTGGCTTGTTGCTTTGTTTAGCAGTCTGCTCCACACTCAGTTTATGGCCTGAGGATAAAATCTTTTTCAGGGTGGTTATTTTTAAAATATGTTTATGGAGTATGGGCTGGAAGGTAGTGTTAGCACTCTTGTCTCGTAGCAAGATAGCTGGGTTCTTTCTGTGTGGAGTTTCAGTTTCCTTGTGTTTTCCCCGTACTGTGAATGTATAGCACTACGAGAGACCGGTAACATGTTCAGGATGCACCCCACCTTGCCCCATCAATAGCTGGGTTGGCTACAGCAACCCCATAACCCAGAAAAGAGATTCAGCGGGTTCTGAAGTACCACAGATTGTCCAATTGTCCATTTCCCAAATGACAGAAAGGGGCATCACCGCTAATAGTCGGAGATTGTCAGTCCAGTTAATACATTTCTATTGTTCCAGAACCTGAAAAATGTAGAAAACGACTCTCTTTATTTAATAAACCTAATAAATTTGTTATAAAGGTAAGGGGTGATGCTTGTAAGCTTGTCAGCGTCTGTACATTGTTCAAAAATCCCTTTAGCTTAAGGCCCTTTTAAAGCAGTGACCCACTTGATTTAAAGTAAACATCTGTACTTCATGTTAATAAAAGAACATAAAACTGCCTTTAACCTGTAAAACAGCTCAACTGTTAAGAAAACAGACCAGACTGGAGTACACCCAAACTGGCTCTATTACTCTCTAAGAAAAATAGACCTTTCATTGAAACCAGCTGTTAGAAGAGGACAGAATGCCTTTATAAATGTGGTTATCTGTGGTTATGCAGCCTCGCCAACCTCAGGTCAGCTGGACTAGTGGGTTATTATTATCAAAGCAGCTCCGGTTAATTCATCAATGCACAATGCTACTGGTGGCGGCCAACTTTAGCCAGAAAAAAGCCAGCTGCTGCTTACAAACCTACAAACCAGGCCCCGGAGGTAGCTCTAAGACGCTTGGCTGCAGAGCATGAGGTCAGTATTCACACGGTTAATTAAAGAAAGCATGCCTGAGTTATTCTGTTCAAACACAAGTGCACAAAGCAATTTAACATTTCTAGCTCACAATGAAACAGACACCTTTCCTATTTGGGAAGGCAGAAGAAAAGCTGCTGAAAAAGACAGGAGTGAAACTGAACTTGAGGCCCGACGGTCCCAGTAGTGTGTGTGGGGGGGTGAGCTTCTTCCACTGGGACACGGGGCCAACCCTCAGCCTTCACAACTGGTCAGCTCTTGCAATGGAACACACTTAACATCCCAGCTGTAGGGTGTGAGACCCACACATACATGCAGCTGCCTGGGCTGATGTGGAATTTAGCCTTAATATACATCTGAGTGTTTCTCTAAGGCCACGAGGTATGTAAATGAAAGGCAATTCACTCTAGACATAACTAAGCACTGTTGAGAGAATTATATTCATTGCTGAACCCACAATACAGCCAAACATTATACACAATAAAGCCACAAAAATGCTCAGCGAGGAGATGGGAAATTGTCTCTTTGGTTTTCATGAGGACGCCTTAAAGACCCACTCCAATGAAAATTGAGTTTTCTGCTATTTTTTTGGATTTTTTCCAATGATGAAAGACATATGTATTTATAAAATAACTAAAAACTGCATTTCTGAGAATCTCGTTCAAAACTGTACAGCTGCATCATTCTGCTCGCTATTTTTGTTGCATGCTAATGTTAGGCTGGGGGTGTGTGAGGAGCTGTAAGCTAGCAGGAGAGCGTGTAAACAGAGAGCTCTCAGCTATAGGTGACAGGAAGGCGAGCGTGGTTGCTCCGTGTCAATGCTCCCGCCCACAACTACTAGTACTAACTAGTATTCTGCTAGATTCTTTAGACTATTTTAACATTTACTAAGATTTTTTAGGCTATTTTGAAGTTTAGGTAAAATATCAGCCGTTTTGGCTTACCTACGTTTTCTTTCCAGTTTCTTAGGCTAATTTGGCATTTAGCCCATATTTTAGAAGGCTATCAGCTTTGGAATTTTCAGCTATCAGCTTCACCATTTTCAGCAATTAATTTATGATTTCGGCTATCAGCTTCAGCGTTTTCAGCGATTATTTTCAGTGATTTCAGCTATCAACTTCAGCGATTTCAGCTATCAGTTTTGGCGTTTTCAGCTATCAGCTTTGGAGTTTCCAGATATCAGCTTCAGCGCTTTTAGCCATCAGCTTTAGCGTTTTCAGCTATCAGCCTTGTGTTTTTAGCTATCGGCTTCAGCATTTTTAGCTATCGGCTTCAGCATTTTCAGATATCAGAACTAGCATTTCAACAGCCAAATTTAGCTTACACCATTCACATTGGCATTATTGCAGGTAATGCTATATATTTAGTTCATAATTATGTTAAAAAGTTATGGTTTTAAAGGTAAGTTTTAAAAATGTAGTTTTAGAGAGTTCATTCAATGTTTTCCTGTTCGGCTTGCGATCTAAGGTGTGTTTTGGATTTTGGCTCCTTGTGTGATTGAGTTTGACAACCCTGGTCTAAGGGCAAGGATAACATGTTTAATTTAGACTGTTTAGTTCAGTTTGGCAACCAGCTATTTTTTTTTTCAAGACGTTTTTATTCAGGAGAGTTTTTAGTTGATCTTAGCCCTAGTATTACTAGGTTTTACTGTGTTTTGAGTTGTTTTATTATTGATTTTATTTCCCTTTGTCTTCTGATTTTATGCTCTTTTGTGAAGAACTTTGTGATTCGTTCTGTGAAAAGTGCTATCGAAATAAAGATTCTTCTTCTTCTTCAATATTTTATGACCGAAATTCTGCTGTACAATTACCTGCATGAAGCCCAATGAGAGAATTTTTTTTTTGATATTGGGCTACATAAATGAATTGAATTCAGAGTCAAATTTCTAATGGACTCCTGCTGTTCTGCAAAAACTATGTTCTAGAAAATGACACAGGCTTTTGATTTTGACAAAAAAAAATGCATATTTAAAATGAAAAGACCACTGGGAACCATTTTATGATGGATGAAAAAATAATAGAAGTGGGTCCTAAATTTCTAATGACAGTAATTCTTTTAAAATCAGCCTGTAGGAGAAAAAAAAATCTAGTCAAAAACAGCTATTCCTAAATGTATCTGAACCAATTGGCTGGCATCTATGGAATGTTTGGGTTTAGAGCTGACAAACAAAAGCAGAGCTTGCAGTTAGTGTCTTTCTGCAGAATGCTGCTCTCTCTTCTTGTGGAGAAAAGCTTAGGAACACACTCTTCTGAGGATGAACTAGAAAAGTCCATGGCCTGCAGGCACAGCATGTCGCTTAATGTCTGAGTCAAACTAATGGACTGCTTCCTTCTACGTGCCTCTCACTCCTCCTGCTCTCTTCTCATCTCATCTCCAGAGCAACGGCTTTTTTTCATCCCGGATTTGCCCTCTTGTCCTCTCAGTGTCTCTATTTGAATCCTCCCATCCATTGCATCCCTTCGTCCTGTTGTCCGGGCAGCCTACAAAACTTAGGCAACACCGCTGAGGTTTTCATTACAGAGTTTCTAAATACCAGCACCGTAAAATGAGGAACAAGTGTGTTCAACAACACACACCGCCTACACAAGTCCACTCCGCACGGCCCAGAGGAAACACACAAAGCCACACAAGCACAATTCCATCTGACCTATATTTAGTCCTGCGTATGTGAATGTGTGGGTCCAGCCCAGAACGTGCACTCCGACACCACATGCAGCATGCCGGGCTCTTGAAGTGAGGCTGGGTTTGGTTCCGCTCGGTCCGCTCTGCTTCTGGATCTAAAACCGGCGCTTGAAAAGGAGTCGTGGCTGCGGCAGCTCTCCACACAGCGAGCGGCGGGTCGGCTGATGAAAAGGCTGCCCTCGCCCTCCGCACATTAAATCACAGGCAATCTGCTGAAGAACCCGAGCGAGGCCGGGACTCAGGGAAGTCCAACCGCTCTGGCGCAGCTGAGTCGAAGCATTTAAATTTAAAGTGGATCGTTGATTGAAGAGGGCTTTTTTTCTTTAATGGCCATTAGAAGTTTCTACATTATGCATCCTGCAGAACTGACGGAGGAGCAGTTTCCTCTCTTTAGGCTTGGAAGCGGTTGAGTGAGATCGGCTGAAATTGCTTGTGACTGCGTGAGATTTAAAAAAAAAAAAAAAAGCATTTTCAGGCTTGCCTAAACACGCTGATCAGGCATCAGTGACATCACAAACAAGTCCCCTAACCAGTCAGCTTGCTCAGCATGAGTGACAGCCAGAACTGGGATTCAGGTGGAGCTGGTGTTTGCACATCCAGTGAAGCTTGGCTCTTCCTCTGCGTGGTGTCTCCTCGTTTGCGATGGATTTTAATTACAGGATAAAAGTCAGCCATACAGCAGGATTTGCGGCAGCGCAGATGGCTAAAACAGGATTAGAAATGAAAGGTGAGAGCTGAAGTAATACTCAATCTGAGGGCGTAATCTGCTGCAGAATCTGCAGGGCGTGCAGGCTTCTGGTTGAAGGTGTGAGTCAGAGAAAGTTGAATGATTGACTGGAACTTAATCCACCTTTTGGAGGCTTCGGTGTGAAAATTGACACCAGGGGAGCAGATCCGGACTGTCACTCCAGGAGGCCTGGATCACAGCAGATGTGAGCTCTCATCCCTGCAATAACTGCCCCAAGGCGGGGCTCTTTCCCGTTAAATGACAGCAAATAAGTGCAAGAATCGCGTCACCTTCTGCACAAAAAAAAATGAACAGCATGCAGTTTGGGCGTGCACGCGCCCGCGTGACAATCCATCAGGAGAAGCTCATTAAAAGCCCAGGTGACCCGCGGCGGAGGAACCCGAGCCGCGGAGGAACACTTACTTGCCGATGACCTCGCAGAGCTCGTACACATCTTCAAAGAGAATGTCGTCGTCCGCCATAGTCCGAGCCCGGCCGGGGAGACCGGATCTCCCCCAGAAACGTGCGTCCCAAACCGGATTATGTTCCTGAGCGGAAGGCCACGAACGTCAGATCTCCGCCGACAGCTGCGGTGAGGCGCGGGGGGGAGCTGCGGGCGGAGCGGTGGTCTCTCCTGCTCAGCGGCTGCCTCCTTCGTCGACCCCCCGACCCATCCGCCCCCTCACCGAACACACCGACGCCGCTTCAGCCGCGGAGTGGGCGGCAAACCGAGACCTCACTAATCCGGCTCCAGAGCCCACCGGTTCGGTCCCGCCTTTCCCGAAGCTTCTCCGCGCAGGAAAGCTGACACACAACGACAAGTAGTCCACCGCGCGCGCGGCTCGTCTCGCGGCTGCAGTCGCAGCGGAAGGAATGCCCGCACGGACCCAGTGGGCGGTGTTGTTCATCAGACTCCGGTTACATTCATCCAGGTGGGTTACGGTGATCGCATCCCACGGGTGATTATCGTCAGAGTCGCGCTCGCTCCTCCTCCGGTGTGCGTGACGGACCGGACTCCTCCTCGCGCGTCCGTAGCCGCCTTTTCTCCCCCGGTCGGCTCGGCAGCCCGGAGTTTATCTCCTATTCCTCCCACCGTCGCCCGTGAGAGATCTCCCGGCTCGCGGCTGCAGGGAGCTTCCAGAAAAACAGGCTCCTCCCACTCCAGAGTTATGAAACTACTCCCTGATTCTCCATTTTGGCGCTTTTCTGCGCTCGCCGTTCGCCATTCAGGCTGGTGGACTTTGAGCCAATATGGCGGAGGAAAGAGCCTGGCAAAGTTTCCGTAAATCTGCAGTTTCTTAGGGGGGTTATCAATGAACAGGAAAGAAGCGGTGAATGGAAAATATTAAAGGACCCAAACAACTAACTGTCTCCAAGCCAACAAGGTATTTTTATACATCTAGGAGTGACTGTTGTCATCCATGTATTTAATATTTTATTTTCATAGTAAGACAAATCTTTAAATAGAACGCAATAATTTAAGCATACCATAGTCAATGCTTGATTCTGATTTGCTGCACGATGTATTAAAAAGTGAAAATTGATAAACACAAAATAAGAAGTTCCGGTCAAATTGTCTGGTTGTGACCATAGACTGTATAACCACTGGACAGCTTAACCCCTCCCCCCTCGTGTTCCAAATAGGAAGTACCTGTTGGTTCCAAGAAGTCAAAATCCTATTAGGTTTGTTCGAATTCCTTCCGTACTCACTATATAGTCCGTTTGCCATTTTCCAGTGCTGTCCAAATCTACAATAGACCCTTTTCATGTGATGTCACATATCGCCGGAAAGGGCAGAGTTGCTTCCGACTGATAGTATTTATGGGAAAGCTGACTGCTGAACGCTTTTGAATTTTACATAAATAAAAAAGGGTAACCTAACCAATTGTAATCAAAATTTGCACAATACTTACTTTATAAATGATCCTACCTGGTTGTATTCATTTCCTCCTCTTAGATCATTCACAAATTAAAGTACAAATGTCAGGAATCGGGTCTCAGTGCCTGCAGAAAGCAGCGGTTGCTGCTTCCCCAAATTCCTATGTAAACAAGTCGTGGATCATTTCTCTCTGACAACCCGGTTAAAGTTATACGAAAGGTTACAAGTAATTAGTTGAATGCTGCTTGTTTGATTATGAAGGCAATTTTGATTTTATTCTTTGAATCTATGCTAATGCTAACTATAGCTTTGGGTTTTTCAGTCAATTCCAGCGTGTCTGACATTACAGTCAAACTTATTACAGTTGAAATGTTTTCTACTGCAGTCAGTAGAAATCGATGGGAAAATAAAGGTAAAACATGATCAAAATAATTGAAAGCTGTTGGCAAAAATATGAAAGTGACTATTTGCACGTAATGTTATAAATACTTTTTTAATTGGACGCTCTTATTTTGAAAGCTGAAAATACGGCTGCTCTTAACATTTTCACTGAACCAAACCATTACTGTTTTTACAATCATTCCCTAAAATATCCCACGAAACAACAAGTAAATTTATGCTGGGAAGTGGTTAAAATGTGTACGGGCAATGCAGGGATGTGCATCTTTGCTGAATGTATTAAATGTGGCCAACGTGAATTTCTATTGGCTTTAATGCTCGATTGCGCTTAAATGCGTTCAAGTAATATCATCCAAAATAGAACCCGTTTGAATAACATCTGCTCAAACTAAAGGACGATATTTTCAAGAAAACATCTAACATTGGAGGATATCAAACATTTTTATTTTGGTTTGAGAATGATCTGAGAGAGGAAATGAAAATACAGTTTGGAAGGACATTTATAAAATAATTATTGCACATGTTCTTTTAAAATTGGTGAGGTTATCTTTTGTTATTTGCGTAAAATTGTGTCAAACAGCGTTCAGTGTCAACCAAGGATTCCCGTTTCCGGCCCTGTAGTAATTTCGCCAACATAGAAAAAAGGGTCTCTTCCAAGATTGAGTGCATTACAAAATTCCCAGAAGTATTTGCAAAAAACTTGTGTGCATCCATGCTCACTACATTTGCAGATGTAGACCACAATGCATTGCGGTCGAAATATTTTTCAAAAAAGTATGTTTTATATGTAATTTTTTTAATAAACCAGCAAAACACAGTGGAGTCACAAATGGATGTCGGGAAATGTTCATATTGATTAGATTTTCACTTTATGCAAATGGTGACATCATATCCAGTGTTTAAAAAAACTAAGTAAAGTAATGGGCATGGTGTCTGAATTGCTTTTAAAATCCAGGGTACTATGTAGTTTTTTAGTAATTAGGCTTTAGGGTGGGAATTCGGACATAGCCTTTATAATCCTTGGACGGCTCAAACCCTACCCCCTTGTGCTCCAAATTGGAAGTAGCTGCTGATTCCAAAAAGTCAAAATGCCATCAACTTCTATTGAGCAATAGTTATTACTTAGTCTTTTTTTTTGCCAGAATAAAATTTCTTGTTCCGATACATTTTTCTTAACAGAGTGCATTTGACAGATTTGGCCTTATTTTGCTAGATCCGGAGCTTAGGCCATTCATATCATTTACATCACAACCCCCCTTTGAGAATTCTGAGAAATTTTTAGGGCTCCGGAGTTTGGAATTGTAGATTCAGACAGCACTACAAAATGGAATTAGTGGAAAAAATGCTCTAGTGAGAATTTGGACATAGCTTGCAATTCCAAAATCGAGTGTTCTAGAAGTTTCCTAGATGTCTGAAAAACCAGTGTGCATTGATGCGCACAAAATTGAAAAATACAGACCACAATGCATTTCATTTAAACAATTTTGGTTAAAAGAGAATTATTTTATAATGACCCACATTTTCATCATTAGAACAGAATTAATTCATAAGTAGTTTTTAATAGATTTTTACTTTGTGAAATCGGTTAAAAAAAACAAAAGTAGTGAGCATGGTGTCTGAATAACTTTTAAAATCCAAGGCACTATATACTTCCGCATTATGCCGTTTTTTGGAAGTTGGGGAGTAGGTAATTCGGACATACCCTAAGTTCTATATTATTGTGATGAACTAAACTCCATTAGGTAACCAGAACAGTAGAAACTTGGAATACATGGTGGACATGTTCTTCAAGTTTATAACACCAGAAAGAGGATAGAAAAGATCTCTGGGCTTCAAAAGGCTCTATGAAAGGGAGGCCAGTATTTCCATCAAACTTTTATCATCAACAACAATATTGCTTTTAATTTTACAGTTTTTCAACAATCTTTCTGGCTTGTTTATTTTATTGCTTGACACGGGGTGAATATGTTTTCAATCAGTTTATTATTAATAAATTCTATAAATACATTGTTTGATACACATTTAATGATCAGAGTGGATGGTGAATATTCTTCAATAAAAGCAATGTTGGAAACTACTTGCGGACTTCTTGTCTTTGAAACTAACTTTTGCTTTATTTTCGGGGGAAAATAAAAACAAGCAGTGAGAGGTGAACTTTTCCTCTGGGGTCATGGGTAGAAACTCATGATCGACACTATCAAGCATGGAGATGGAAACGTTATTCTTTGGGGTGTTTCTCTGCACACTTCACTATGTGTCTGGGAGGATGGGTGGAGTTGTATGTATCGTCCAGTCCTGAGTAAGAAGCTCCATCCTTCCACTAGGAGGCTTTAAATGGGTGCTGGTTGGGTCTTCCAATAAGATAATTAGCCAAATCATACAGCCAAGGAAACCAATGAATCACTGAAGAAGGACGAGATCAAGGTCATGGAGTGACCCAGCCAGTTTCTGAACCTCATTCCCGAAGAAAAAATAGAGCTTAAGCTCAGAGTTATGTACCAAGCGACAGCCACCAAATATGAATGACTTCTTACAAAATGTATTGTCATTCCAGGGATGTGGAATCGAATACCAATAATAATAATAAGAGAAAGTGAAAATGTTATCATTTCTAAAAAAAAAAAAAAAACAGCCAAAACTGTCTTTAGCAGTCTCAAATATTCTATCACAAATGACCAGAAATAAGACAATTGAATTACAAAGCAAAATCTGATTTTAAAAATGATATCTGTTCAAACTATATTCTGCATTTTATTCATAATTTTATGCTGTATATCTGTGTTTTTATAATTGTATATTTTCTGTCTATCTCTAAAACTGTTTTATTTCTTTTAACAGCAACATTCAAAGATGGAAATTAGCCTGAGGCTATGATCTGGCATATTTACATCTGTTTTAATGTTCATCAAAATGCGATGTCCCTTTCTCAATGAAGTTAATTAATTTAGAAATCATTAGTAAAGAAGAGTGGACCAGAATTCCTCCTGTTATGTCCAGAAACCTGATCATCAACTACAAGAAACTTCTGACCTCTGAATGCTATGGTATTTGCCAAAGTATTAAGTCTTTCCTAAAGGAGGGACCAAATCCTTATTTTCCTCAGGGAAATGCAAATCAATCTATATTTAAAGTTGATTTCTTGATTATCTTTGTGATTTTTTTTCTCTCGCTGTTTAAGTGAACCTACCACCATGTCAGTTTGTTTTTAAGTGGGCAAACCAACAACAGAAGCAAGAGATTAAAAATGTATTTCCTCCATGTCATGTTAGCTAGCATTTCTTTCAGACATCAGTTAAAACACTCCTTACATGACAATAAAATAGCATAGTAAAATGTTAATATGAATATTTTTTTAAAGTGATAAACCAATGATAACACCCTTGTACTAAAGGGGATATAGAATCAAAAATATCCTCAACATACTGTAGGTTCAAATATCTCAACCTGTTGAAAGCATCAACAGAGTCTACGTACGATAAATAGCCTTAAAGGTGAGGCTTCTTACCGAGAAGTGGCTTGAGTTCCTAAAAAAAGACCTGACTGCTCCGGTCCTGAAATGAGTCCAAAAGAACCGTCAGAAGGATTCTATCTGATAACCTCCAGCCTGCGGGAGGAGGCCTCATTGTTAAAGAAAATCCAGACAAAGCTCTAAAGGTCAAGTTCACATTTCTAAAGTTCATCTTACAATTATCTTAAAGCCACAATTAACAGGAGTTTTGTGAAATCTGTTGTTGAGCCAACTTCTGGTTCAGACCGCTGAGCAGGCTGTTCCAATACAAAAGCACAATGAAGGAAAAACATCCCTAGTTCATTTATGGACACCTTCACTTTTAGGTTTAGGGATGCTTATCAGCTGTTAGAAACTGGTGCCAGATCTTTATAAACTCCAAAGTTTGATAAATGTTGGTGCTGCCTAATCCCTGTCATAGCACCATCAGCAACAAAGATACAGTATGTCCGTGTTAACCTGTAAATAATTTTCTGTGACACACAGTTTGATCCTATAAACAGCGTTAAGGACTCAAATTCTGGAACTCAGTTAATGTAAAGAAGCAACAGACACTCCACTTGAGTGGTTTAGTTAGGCAGATGCAGCCATGGACATTTGAAACAGATCTGGCAACAAGAAACAATGGACTTCAAGAATCATGACAAACAGGAAAAGTTGGTCAGACTAGAGTGAATAAGCCACATAGACAGATAAAACAGTAAACTAATAGGCTCATAAATATTAAACAACATTTTAATCATTGAAACAAAACGGTTTGAGTTAATCCCAGAGAAAAGAGGATCAGTTCATGATTCCAGGACGTCTTAGATGTTTGCTATAATGTCAGATACAAAATTGAAAAATCCCAAACCATCAGCTTTAGCTAAACATTTCTTCCTGATGCTTCCGGATTTGTGTACATAATTGACTCCAAAAGCACATCATGAATGTAGGATCAAGGAGGCACAATTTGACCCTTTTAGGTTCTACTCTGAGATGCATCAGGAAACATGTCCAACGTAAAGACAAAGCCAAATCCAATATGCCAATCACAAACACTTAACTACTGTACTATCTGTCGTGGAAGGTGTTAGATGTATATGGAGGTGGATGATTCACTGTGTCTTGGACTATGTCTGAATTCCCACCCTAATCCCTAACCAATAAAAAAAACTATCTAGTGCACTGGATTTTAAAAGCAATTCAAATATCATTCTCACTACCTATCTTTTGTTTTCTCACACACCGGATTTGACATATCCGATTTCATGAAGTAAAAATCTAATCAATACAAACATTTCACGACGTCTATTTGTGACTCCACTGTGTTCTTAAGATAGAAATGTGGATGGTTTATTTAAAAAAATACATTTAAACTGTTATTTTTTGCGAAAATTAAACAACTGCAATGCATTGTGGTCTATATTCGTTAATGTAGTGATCGAGGGTCTTTGCATGCTAGTTTTTCACAAAGACTTCCGGGAAATTTCTAATGCACTCAATTTTGGAATGGCAAATTCAGACCACACTAGAAATGCAAATGCACTATATAGTGGACTATATCGTGAGTAGTGAAGGAGTTTGGACATAGCCTTGGTTTCCATTGTTACTCGTGAATTTGGTGATCCAATGAAAGGGTTTTAATGTACTCAGCATGTGCACAAATTAACTCAAGGCTATTGGGATTGGAGTTGATTAGACTATAACTCTTAACAGAATTTTATGAACAGACATACTGAGAGTAAGTAAGTTTTGGTTTGATTAACCCTAAGTTAATCTGGAACTCTGGAACAGACATCCCCATATCTTTTTTGCTCATTTACAATCAGATATCACACAAGATGCAAAAGTCTGCTTCACTTGTTTTGTATTTATTGCACAATTTACACAAAACACACCAGACAGAAAGTGAACATACTAAAATTTGGCATCAAGTTTGGGGTTTTTTGTGTCATTGAAACTGCAAAAAACAAACAAGCAAACAAAAAAACAGTTTGAGAGCATTTCCAGGCAAAGGAAAAACATTTTGAGAGATCTGAGCCAAAACCATTTAGCACCACATGAATGTTATCCTCTAAAGGTCAAAACATTGCATGAAGCAACTGGAAATGTGAGTTAATTCCTCCATAACCATTGACACCAAAGCAACACATCTATTTGCACCGTCTGTTTTTTTACTTCAGCAAACACGTTTCAGCTGTCTTCAATAAGGACACTCCTGAGATCTAAAATACAAAGAAAACTCAGAATGGAGAACCACTGCTGATAATCATAGTGTATGGTCCTGATATACTGACAGATGATTAAAGCCTCATCAAGTGTTAAGTGCTTTTTTAAAGACACGATAATGAGTTTGTGTTTTTTTTTTCTTAAGGGTATACATTGTACTAGTGTGGCACACAAACCTTTTTTACCTCCCAAAATGTGAATCCTCACTGATGATTTGAGGTTGTGTGAGTAAGTGTGCGCGAGCAGGGGGCATGTTTGGCTTAGGGCTGAGCAAAATCAGGACATCAGAGAAAGTCTTATCTCTGAAAACACATCCATCCAGTCTGAGCTGGACTGGCTGAGCTGCTGTGATGTTTATGATCTTTTTTGAAACCCTTCAAAAGACAGATGCACCAACCAGGGCTTTTTTCAAATGAGAACCAGTGTAAAAAAATCATATACGTCCTCAGCAGTACCCCAAAGCACTGTAATGCAGTTTTTTTCTCATTGTCCTTTATCTTTTCAAATTGAGCCTAAAATGATCCATGTAAAAAGGCTGTGAAGCATTTTATTCTCTCTATTTGTCCTATCATTATGCATCTTTATGAACTGAAATTGAAAAAAGACGAAACCATGAAGACTGCAATGAATACAACACAACTTTAGAGGATTAACTGACATTTTACATAAGATCCTTTGAATTCAATGCAAGCATGACAGTATTTCAGTGTATACTCTCACTTAATCTTATCATGGATATATAGACCTCCTGGTGGATCCAAATAATCTTTGTCAAAGCATTTGCATTTTTCTTTAAAGTCATCATCATATGTGACCCATTGCTTGTAAAAACAAAACATTGATCTTTTCATAATTTATTGTCATCTATGTCTGAATGGTTACATTTTTTGTAAATGAAACATTTTTAAAAACAGACTTCTCACCGATGAGAATTCCAGATTTCAATTAGTTTTTGACAGTAAATTATTTTGTGCATCACTGTGAGTTTTCACAGCTTGTATATTCAGTGTATTGCGAAACACGCATTTTTTTTTGCCTTAGAAGTATCGCACACCACTGCACAATCTTGTCAAAGGTTTACCAAGTGATTGATAAGTGGATGTTGGAGCAGTGCTCCAGCCTCACAGCAAGAAGATCCGTGGTTCAAGTCCCAGCTGGGGGACCTGAAACAGGACCATATCAGGAATCTTTGCATGTTCTCTCCAGGGACTCCAGCTTCCTCCTACCATCCAAAAATATGCTTCATAGGTTAATTGGTTACTCTAAATTGTCCCTGTAATTGTGGCCCTGCAACAGACTGATAGCCTGTCCAGGTGTGGCCCGGTTAGGCTCTGGCACCCCTACAACACCGAAAGGGACAAAGCAGTTAGAAAAAAATGGATGGATTATTGATAATTTGTTCACTGCCACTATAGTCTTTTTGTAAAAACTACACAAACAGACTTTACAGGACACTAAAATTTTCTGTCATTTAGGATTGTTATCTATAGCAGTGGTCCCCAACCACCAGGGACGAACTTTTTATATGAGACGGAAATCTTTTATTTTGAAAATCAACTGGATTCTCTCAATTAGCTTGATCGCTAAAAGCAAGAAAAGTTCCATGTGGAACCTTCCTTTACAAATGGAAAAGAACAGACAGAAGAACAGTTGATTCCTACACACCGTACCCGTCTGCATAGAGATGTGACTTTCAGTAACGAATCTAATCTTTCTAACGGTCAAAGAAATCCTCAAACAAGCTCATCCATTCAGATGCTCTTTTCAGAGAAGTTGTGAACAGGATTCATGCAAATACTTCCATAGAAAAAAAGGAGAGTTGCACGTCGCGTGCAAGTAAGCATGTGCAGGGGGAGGGGCGATCAGTCGTAGTCACGAGTTTTAAGTTCTTCTGTTTTGTAAAAAATGTTTTTGTGTTAAAATGTTTCACTTGAAGGTTTTGCATTGAGCTTCAAAGTAGTTTGATTTGTTGAGCATCAATAATTGATTTTTTTGGTTGCAGATGATCTTACAATGGTAAAATAAACTAGTTTTTAGCATGTCAAGTAAGTAAGGGGGAAGTAGGTGAGACACAGGCATCATTTTCAAATTTTTCTTTTCCTCAATCCACCATTCAGTAAGGAGCCAGTGTGCACATCCTTGTGACAAATGAAGTTCTGTGTACTGTAAAGAACACCTTGCCACACTGATACATTATCCTTACAAATATTTCACAATACCGCACGGATGACACTTGTACATTCCATTTTCATGGACTCCTCAAGATGCGGCCCCTCCTCTCAACGACCCGTCACGGGCTGGACAATCCAAAAACCTGCAGCACCTGTAGGGGGGTTGACCTGTACAGGAGCATGTGACTGTGGCTTGAGACACTGTTTACCAACCATGTGCAAATGCTGCATGCACAAGGTGCGCAGGTGATATGAACGTGCCTGTTGGATGTTCATACAAACTGCTCGTCGACTGTATAACTTCCTAACAGTCAGGCGGCATGTAAGGAGTGCACACATATCACTTGAGTAACCCTTACAGCATACGTGTCAAAGTCAAGACGCAGGGGCCGGATCCGGCCCTCTGGGTGATCATATCCGGCCCTCCAGATCCTTCTATATTTTTGTTATTAAAGGCAGTCATCTTGCGATGGGAACATATTGGAACACATTCTCATTCCCAAGTCATAACATATTGATGTTTGTTTAAGAACCTTTTGTGTCAAAAATTTACCTTTTAGGTGTCCCCAATATGTCTTTTTTTTGACATCCAATTAAATCAAAGCTCCTCAACCTCCGGGCTGCAAACCGGTACTGGTCCGGTACTGGGATGTGGACCACAAGGTATCTTAATTAATTAATCCGGTATCAGACAGAGATCAGTACTGGTTCCTGACGCAGTACCAGATGCGGACCAGGCTACGGTCAGGGTACCAGTACAGGTGGCGTCCCGAGGATCAGTCGGCGTAAAAAAGTTACATTTTAAAAATGTAGTTTTAGTGTGTTAAATAAATGTTTATCCCGTTTGGCCCGTGACCTAAGGTGTGTTTTGGATTTTGGGCTCCTGTGTGATTGAGTTTGACACCCCTGACTTAAAGGCTCCTTGAACAACGCGCACGTTTGCGGGGGTTAAAAAAATAAAAATCAGTAGAACATGTCTCTCCCCCTTTTTTTACACTTGTGTGTTGTATAGGTTTTAGCTATGACCTGTCATCTGCAGCCTGCTCATACAAAAAATGCCAAAGGATTTTCACCCTATGGATTCCCTAAAAGGGTTACCTGCATCCCCTGTGAAGGTTTGCCCATTTTTCGTTTCACAGAGCCCGTATCCACCTTTGAGGGCAGTCGTGACAAAGGCATATGGTCCTACCTGACCTTTTCTGCCTCCCCCCAACCTCTTCAATGACCTTGTTTTGATTTGGCACATACCCTCAAGGGGACATGCTGATGTCAAGAAATCTCAGACTCTGATAATGCATCAGACCGTGCATTTGTGCGGTGGGTACAGGAGTACACAGCAGGCCTGATAAGAGGAAATATGTAATTGTGTCTGCTGTACTGCTTGGTATTAACACCTTATTTTTTTTTAATTCATCAAGATGCTGAATATGTTTAAGAACCTTTGAAGTTTAGAAAGGATAAGAGTAAACAGAGGGAGGTTTTACATATGAAAAGCCAGTCTGTCAAGAACTGTAACTTGCCTCCAGTGTGGCTCCACTGGCGTGTGAATGTGTGTGAATGTCCCGGTGATGGTCAGAGGGGCCGTAGGCGCGAACTGGCAGCCACGCCTCTGTCAGCCTGCCCCAGGGCAGCTGTGGCTACAATAGTAGCTTACCATCACCAAGTATGAATGAGGTGTGAAAGAATAATGGGTATTCATTGTAAGCGCTTTGAGCGTCTGGAAAAGCGCAGATAAATCTAATCCATTATTATTATTACTGCATCAACTATTCTGTCTGCACACATTAATCAGAGAGGGTGGAGGGAAGGAGCAACGTGAATGGCAAATTTTGAGATTTGAAAAGACGATTTTTATAACCAAGACCCTCAAAGAGACAGAAAAAAGATTTCTTCTGCTAAATAATGACACTCACATTTTTGAATAAAGACAGAAGAACAAATGAGGATGTGAGCCCTGCTGTTTCATGTTTCTTTCATCTTTGCCGACTTTAACACAAACTCAAACCTCTGATAGGGCCGATGGCATCCTGAGAGGCGACAGCAGTGAGAAAGACCAGCAATCATGTTGTCACATCCTTCAGTCAGCCAACATCCTGCTGCAGCGTGAATGATGCACATTTTTAGAAGAGTTTAGCATGAGTTTCTGTGTTCAGTGTACTGAGCACCCAAAGGATGAATTTAGAGCAAACGACCACTTCCAATGAATAGTCTATGTAAACGTGTTTATATGAGTGGTCAGATAGACTTCTCCTTCCTGATAACTTGTTTTCACAAGGTGGTACGGATCAGACCAGGGCCGTTTTAGAATGGTCCGGGCAATTCAAGTGAGTATTTCTATTGAGCATTGGACCATCAAAGCGCATTCAGGGTGTAGATCAGGGTAAAAGAGCCATTTGGGCTCAAGTTCTACTGATCAAAACCTAGAAGGAGCAGCATAGTCTTACTTTGTCTTCAAGAAATTTGGATTTGCATTCATGACCTTCTGTTTTTTAAAATGATAAATATAAATTATGTCTATTTCTTGGTACAAACAAAAGCAAAAATATAAAAAGAACCTAAGTGAGATTTTTTTTAATATAAAAAATGTTGTGCAGCATAAGATAATATTTACTTTTAATTCATTAAAGATCAAACTTTTTTTTTTTTTTTTCCAAAGTTTTGTTTATATCAGGCTTCAACTTTGTTCAAACCACTCTGGACTGCTCAGTGGAAACGAGGCATTACAGTCACTAAAGGGTAACCAAACAGGACAGTTGGAGGCTCTCCTCATTCTCAGCCTAGATTTGTAAAATGCCTAAAAGGGGGCGGGGCTAGTGGAGGCAGACGGAGCGGCGGAGGTGCGGCTTGGATCTACGATTGACAGGTTAGCCTAATGTAATGTCAAACCTCTGCAATATCGAGAGTGGTTTCTACCGACCAAAGTGATGCAAATTTCTCCACAGAACTTTCTGAGGAGGTTGAGAATTTTTTTTACCTGGTCCAGAACCTCAAGACGCTCCTTTTGGAAAGCCTGACAGCGGAGCTGCAGGAGCAGCTGAGGGTTTGCAGGTCCGAAGGGGACCCGTGTCTGAGAGTCCAGCTAACATCATAGCTGATAAAGGCAAACGTATTAAACAAACAATCCAGAGTGAAACACTCATCGCAAATCCATCACCAGGATGGAGTTCGCTGGATTCAATGCCAATTGCACTCCAACACTGGTCACTAGAAAGATTTACAAGCCAGTAGATTTTGACAGATTTTCACAACTGCTAATTACTGCTAATGCTAACAATAACAAGCGACTGTTACAGAAGGCGTGTTTGTGATCCCCCAGCGCCTCGCCTGCATCGTCGACGAGACTAAGCTGCTGCACGAGGGGGCGGAGAAAGGCGCCTGAGATGAAGGTGAACGACGAGACTGCACGAGAACGAGGAGTTGGGGGTTGTCCTCAACATTCGGCTGAATTTTAATACGCCACTCCTCCTAGTATGATCTGTACTGTTATGTCTTTTATAGTATTTTTTAACATCTTTCAGAGTAAAGCAGATACAAAAATAGCTGCGGGATTCATTTAATGTGCACTGTCCCAAATAAACAGATAAAATAGAAATTAAAGTTCATTTTAAAGACAACTATGACACACATAACCACAGATAATTTCAAATCTTGTATATTTTTTCATCAGTGATTCACTACCTTCCAGAAAGAGTAAAAAATTACACATATTTCCTTCATTTAGCGCCAGTTATTTCATATTAAACTACAAAAACTTTCAGGACACCTTTTCCCACAATGCATTGTTTTGTGGTCATCAAGGCGGCTTGTAGCCAGCGCAGTACCTATTTTCTGGCTGCGCTGGCTTAGGTAGGCGCCTTGAACCCGCCCCTTTCTCGCGATATTTCATGTTGTCGCAAATGTGACGTCGGTGACAGAAACTAACCAGCATGCACCGCAATCCAGGCGATCTGCGCAGCGCCGCGTCCGCCTGCATAATCTCAAACACGCCTAGAATCAAAGATGGGCGGGGCTTATATGTTGGAGCTCAGAGCATGACGACGTGAAGTTGACTAATCAGAGAATTGAACAGTAATTCCTCATTTTAACCTGTAGGGAGCAGCACACAGACCGCTTTGGACTATATTTTCAGGAATTGAACAAGTTTATATTAATTTGTCAAAAAATTGGCAACAACCAACAGACAGCACTTTTAAAATCCCATTTATAGAGGTCAGAAAAAAAGTTAATTTAGGGTTTGGTTACCCTTAGTGATGTTAGTGTCAGAAGGCTAGACTTCCTGGGTCCTCAGTCGAAAAGCAGAGTGGAATAATAGTAGCAAACTAAAAATGTTTTTCATAATGGGCGGGTGCACTCAACTGGTCCTCGTTCCATATTTTCCTTGTTTCAGTTGGTTTGCATGACTCCATAACCCTACATAAAGTCAACACTTGTTCTGCAGTTAGAACAGAAATGAGATAATTAACCCGTGATCCATATCGATGCAAGTATGTATCAAACAAATTCTGCTCCAAATTAACCTTTATTTAGCATCTACTTAAAGTAAAGGTCTTTTTCCCTCCATGGCAGGAAATAAATGCAGGCATCAAGGGGTTAAGAGCTGCAAGATGCCTTTAATTAATCACAGTAAAAAAACTGGACTCAAGCTGTCATGTATTCATTTATGTCAAAAACAGGTATTGAAGTGTTTTTATTTTTTAAATAAAACATTGAAATGATTTTACTGGGTTGAACAAACGAGTATTGACGTCAGCATTAAAATGTTTTTAATGCTCCATTGGTTTTGTTTGTTTATTGACTGACAGAGAAGTAACAGATCTTTAAATGTATTAGCAAACTTTCATGAAAATTGAGGAAAAAGTACCTGGGATTTTGCAATCAATCCCATTTTAAATGCTTTCTTGTTAACAATGTATGGAGACTTGCACAAGGCTGAAATGGGCTGCTAAATTTTTGGCCAGCAGCTTTGTGATAAAGTGGCAACAGTTGGCTGTGGCTTTTACCAAATGAGAGTATCACAAAGTAACTGTCAGTCTGCCTCAGTCTGGGGCTTCATGTGCCATTTCACCACATGGAATCATGGGAACTTTGAGAAATCATCCAAGAACTATCTGGGAAGATTTTCAAATCTCTTCTAAGTTCTCACACATAGAAGCAATCAGGCAGGAAAAAGATCCAACTGGAAAACATGGATTTTTTTTTTTTAGTGAGTATCTTGGGTTTATAGGTTTTGTTTCTGCAAGCACATCACTGTGTTTGTTTGAGGTGTACTTCACTCGTGCAGTGAGAGCTGCACCTGAGGGCCGTTTTAAACGTTACTTCTGTCTGTCTGTGGCCTAGTTTGAGCTTTAACCCGAGAAGGAGGAAACAAAAAACAAAACTGGGGGATCTTTTTATAATTGTCTTGATGAAGATCAGAAAACATCACAGGCACATGAAGGCAGAGCAGGAGTGTCAAACAAATCCCCCGCGGGCCGGATCCAGCCCGCCAGATAGTTTGATCCGGCCCAGTCGTGAAGAGATAAATGTATAAGGATGCTGGAAAAAAGTTTCTAGTCCATTCCTGTGACGACTTAGGCTTCTTTAAAGAAATGGCCGCAATGCGCAATTCCGCAACCAGGGAAAAGCAAGGCCGGCATATCAAGAAAGAAACATAATAAACAATGTAATTATAAGTGATTTGGCTACTAGGTTGTTTGAGGATTTTTTTCCAACTAAGAAAAAAACCAAAAATGAAAAGCTACACATAACAAAGTTGACTGACCATAGGTTTTTTGCTGTTATGTTACTAGTCCGGCCCACTTGAGATCAGACAGGTTGAATGTAGCCCCTAAACCAAAATGAGTTTGACACTTCTGAGCTAGAGCATTCCCGCGCGCTACAACAGCACTCTCAGAGGCTCTCTGAGCAGCTAACTGCCGGTGGGCTAGCATGGCGAGCTCCGCGGTCCAGGGACCTCACTCTGATGGAGCCTGGGCAGCGGCGATGGCTTTTATCCCTGGAGGGGAGGAGGGGAGCATGCTAGCTCGATAAGATGACTACCGGGTGGCTAGCAGTCGCTCCAGCTCCATGGGCTCTGTGACGGGCTGGTGATCTGTCCATGGTGTATCTTGCCTTGGGACAGTCTCGCGCTACTAAGAAAAGGGATGAAAGTTCAGGATGAAAATCCTTAAATCGAGTCGCCATCTTGAATCTCTTTTTCTACCCTTTTATCTGGTCACCCAAAACATCACATGCCCAAAGCTGAGTCCTTGATTGGTTGATGCCAAACTCGCCACACCTGACGCCCAAATCGCGCTGCGTCAGATTACGTCTTGATATTGACTTAGCATTGAAACTTGTCGCCTCCGCCCGCCTGCTGCGACTCATGTGAATGCACCATTACATGTCTTCATGATAGACCCACTCTAAAATCATCTTTAGATCTATTTTCAAAGTGTTCCCAGTGGTCTTTTAATTATGATTATGTCGTTCCTTAGCTAAAAAAAAACAAAAAAAAAAACATATAATTTTAGGACATGGTTTCTGCAGAGTGGCAAGACGTCATTAGAAATGTGCCTCTGAGTTGTGGGCGGGACCGTTGGTGCAGAGCAATCCCACCCCCCTTTCCCAATGCTGAGATCTCTCTGTTTACAAGCCCGCCTGCTAGCTTACTACGTCACAAATACACAAATTTTAACGAGAATTTATTCATCTGATTCACAACAGTTTAAAGAATTTTTCACAAATAAAAATTTAAGCTTAATTCTATTAATATATTTCCTCTATTATGAGAAAATACTACAAGACATGTTAAAAACACCTAAAACACAAAACTGATTTGCAGAGACAAACAAAAACTTTACTTTTCAACAACTAGTACCTCCTTCTATATGGGAATGACCCTCATGAGGTAACAATAAAATACAGATATTTTTTTTACTTTAATGTATATTTGTTGGGATAAATTACTGGTGAAGTGGGCATGACGAAGGTTTCTCCTTAAACCTGAGGCTGCAGTAAATGAACTTACTGTGACTGCAGAATAAATAAATTCTACATTCCTAAAGCTACAATGGGGAGACCTAATGACGGCAGTGTTAATAAATTAGCTGCCATTTTTGTAAAAGGTTAATGCGTTTAAGCTGTTCAGCTTGAGTAATGCCTCTGACATGACTCGACTTCCAGATTTGTGTTGTCTGTGAAACCTTCTATACCTCTGGGTGGTGCCCAAAATGAAACTAGTCTGAGATCACTGATGAAAACTCATAAAAAATTGTTCCCCAGACCATTAAGCTGTTTAACTGCTCCTTTTAAAAGAAGAGGAGGTTAAAGCTCGAGGAAGCAATTCTACCAAGACAATAACCCTAAACATACAACCAGGGGGTAAAATCGAAGCTCAGGAAGAAAAACATTCAAGGTTTATGCAGGACATGTACATTTATAAACTCTAATCCCATAGAAAAACCTGTGACGGTAACAGAATATTTAAATTAGGAAACACAAAACCTGCATAAATAGAACAAAATCCCTACCGAGATGTAAGATATACAGCATTTGAAAGTACTGTAACTATTTTTCTTGATTAAACCAACATAGAAGCACAAACGCTAGTTCACATACTATAGATTCTGCATAGTAAAATCAGCAGTGTCAGTTCAGCTGTTATAGAAGGAAACTCAACACTTCAAGTGTCCAAAGACACTGAACACATTTGTAAAGGAAACACTTTTGTTTTTTGCTCCTTTTAGTGTTGAGATAACCTCAAAGATCTGAAACATTTTCTACAAACACAAAATAACAGTTTATCCCAAAGATTGTTAACAAATCTATGTGACAGTGAGCAATTCTCCTCTACTGGGATAATCCATCCCACCTCACAGGTGTGCCGTATAAAGATGCTGATAAGTCAACATAATAATTACACAGGTGAGCCATATTGAGATGATGATTAGACAACTCAAGAAATGTACAGGTGTGCCATATTAAGATGCTGACTAGACACCTCAATAATTTAACTGGTGTGCCATATGAAGATGCTGATTAGACAGCAAAATAACTGCACAGGTGTGACACATTAAGATGCTGATTAGACAGCAAAATAACTGCACAGGTGTGACACATTAAGATGCTGATTAGATAGCATAATAATTACACAGGTGAGCCCTATTAACATGTTGAGTAGAAAACTCAGTAATTGCACAGGTGTGCCACATGAAGTTGCTAATTAGACAGCATAACAATTACACAGGTGAGCCATATTGAGATGCTGATTAGACAACTCAATGATTGCACAGGTGTGCCATATGAAGATGCTGATTAGATGTAACAAAGAGGGTGAGGCTTTGAGATCCATATGCAAACAGATTTTAATAGCAGAAGATCCGATAAGGGCAAAAACAAGGCGAGGTCAAAAATCCAGGCAAAAGGTCAGACAAGGAGCAAGGCAGGGAGTCAGGAGACAGGCAGAGGTCAAAACGCAAGAAGGCAAACGGAGTAAACTGCTCAGGTATGTATAACAAGGAAATGCAATACTTCGCAAGGAGCTGGGTCCATGGAGTGACTAAATCCACTGGGGTAATGATCTTGATGAGAACCAGCTGGTGGTGATGGCAGGAGGGAGACAGGTGAGGAGATGGCTGATTAAAACTCAGGTGAGGGGTCCCTCTGGTGGTTGGACGTGGAACTAGATGGAGGATCCCTGACAGAGCCCCCCGCCTGCGAGCGGCTCCAGAAGCGAGAAGGCCAACGGCGTCGAGGATGGCCACGGCGTCGAGGAGCCGGTCTGTCCGGGTGACTCAGATGGATGTCCGAAATCAGGGAGGGGTCAAGGATGTCGTTGGCGTTGACCCAGCACCTTTCTTCTGGGCCGTACCCCTCCCAGTCCACCAAATATTGAAGTTGATTACCTCGACGCCGGGAATCCAGGATGCTATTGACCATGTAAGAATCCTCGCCATCCACCAGCAGCGGGGGTGCACCAGTCTGAGAGGAGTCCGGTTGAGGCGCCCCATCAGTGGGTCCTTGTGCAGGTTTCAACAAGGAGATGTGGAATGTGGGAGAGATCCGGTACTCAGGAGGTAGGTCTAGACGGAAGGGACAGGGGTAACTTGTTTCAAGATCTGAAAAGGGCCTACATACCGAGGGCTGAGCTTCCTGCAGGGTAGTCACATTCGGAGGTCTCGAGTGGACAGCCAGACCCATTGACCAGGTAGGAGAGTAGGACCTTCTCTGCGATGCCGGTTGGCCTGTGCCTGAAAACGGCGGATAGCATGCTGTAATTGGACATGAGCTGCGTCCCACGTCTCTTCACAACGCTGGAACCAGTTGTCCACTGCTGGTAGCTGTGTAGGCTGCCCGGACCAGGGGAAGAAAGGAGGTTGGAACCCTAGCACACACTGGAAAGGAGAAAGACCGGTGGACGTCTTCTTTAATGAGTTCTGGGCATATTCTGCCCAGACCAGGAACCGGCTCCAGTCCTCCTGATGGTGGCTACAGTAGGTCCGCAGGAACCTTGTGACCTCTTGGTTAAGGCATTCCACCTGGCCGTTGGACTGGGGATGATAACCGGACGTGAGGCTGATGTTGATCTCCAGTCCTTTACACAGCTCCCGCCAGACACGAGATGTAAATTGTGGGCCCCGGTCAGAGACGATATCTTCGGGGAGACCGTAGTGCTGGAAGACATGAGTAATCAGCTGCTCGGCTGTCTCCATTGCGGTGGGTAACTTAGGCATGGGAAGAAGACGACAGGCTTTAGAAAAACGATCGATTACTGACAGGATGGTGGTGTTACCCTGCGAGCGTGGGAGGTCCGTGATGAAGTCCACAGCTATGTGGGACCATGGCCGTTGCGGAGTTGGCAGTGGTTGCAGGAGACCAGATGGAAGCTGTCGAGGACTCTTAGCCATTTGACATGAGGCACAGGAGGTGACAAACTGAGCCACATCTGTTTGTACGGTGGGCCACCAGAAGGTATGTTGTATGAGTGCTTGCGTGCCTGCCATACCTGGATGGCCCGCGGCCGGAGAGTCGTGCACAGTGTGAAGCACCCGCTGCCGATGAGGAGGTGGCACGTAGACTTTGTTAGCAGGACAGGATGGAGGAGGTGGATTGAGACGGTTGCAATCGGCCAATTCCGTCATAATATCCCACTGGATTGGAGCCAGGATAAGCTGGGCAGGCACGATGGACTCTATGGTGTGGTACGAGTCTTCTGTAGTCTCATGCAGGCGAGACAGCGCATCAGCTTTCCCGTTTTTAGAGCCTGGTCGAAAGGAGATCTGGAAACGAAAGCGGGAGAAGAACAGGGACCACCTGGCTTGACGTGGGTTCAACCTCTTGGCAGCCTTGATATATTCAAGGTTTTTGTGGTCCGTCAACACCAGAAATGGATGAGAAAACCCCTCCAACCAGTGTCTCCATTCAGTGAATGCCTCTTTCATCGCCAACAGCTCTCGATCACCCACGTCGTAGTTCTTCTCTGCGTCACTGAGTTTTCTGGAGAAATAAGCACAGGGAAACATTTTGGGAGGTTAAACTGCTCCTTGAGGTGGCACTGGAGACAGGAGGCGGAGTTGAATGTGATTTCTTTAGTGGACCACACAATGGTGGGATCATGCTTCTCGAGCCATGGAAGTCCCAAAATAACAGCACAACGAGGAGAGTCAATGGCGAAGAGACGGATGAGCTCTTGGTGCTGGGGTTGAACGTGAAGTTGGATATCCGACGTGACGTAATTAATCCTCCCGGAATCCAGGGGACGACCATCTAGGGCAGAAACTGCCACCCGCGAGTCGCAGGTAAGCAGTGGAATGGAGTTAGATTGAGCAAATGATAAATCAATGAAATTTCCTGCAGCCCCTGAATCTATCATAGCAGTGGTGGTAACAATTCTGTTAGCTACTTTGAGAGTGACTGGTACTTCAAAGGTGAGAAAAGTGTCACTCACCAGGCCTCTGGTGGGACAATCGGGACATGTAGCTCGCAGGTGACCAGGCCGACCACAGTAGAGACACAGGTTCTCGCGCATGCGCCGGCTTCTTTCTTCCGGTGTGAGGCGCGTAGATCCTAACTGCATGGGTTCACGATGTTGACATGAGAGTACCGGGGGAAGAAGCTCGGGTCTAGAGTCTCTGATTTTACGGGTACGCAGCAGGTTGTCCAAGCGGATGGTCATAAAGATTAGACAATCCAGATCCAGATCTTCGTCACGACAGGCTAGCTCACGTTGCAGGTCTTGGTTAAGACCTCGACGATAAACTGTCTTGAGTGTACCTGAAGACCAGTCAGTTTGAGCAGCAAGGGTCCGGAATCTCAGGGAGTAAGCAGCAGCCGTCTCCTTACCCTGCTGGATGTCCATAAGCTGTTCACCTGAGTCTTTGCCGTCGCTAGCATGCTGAAAAACAGAGCGCAGCAAGCGAGTGAAGTCGGAGTAAGAATTGAAAGGCAAAGAACCACCAGTCCACAGCGCAGCTAACCACTCCAAAGCATCTCCGGTGAGTAAAGAGCACAAAAAAGAAACTTTAGATTCTTCTGTGGGATATGCCTGAGCTTGTTGATGTAGAAAGAGCTGGCATTGCATCAAAAACCCGTTGCACTGTTCAGGTCTTCCTGTAAATTTATCCGGTAACGAGAGACATGGGCTGGAAGTAGACTGGCCTGCGGCGGAGGGGGACCCGGAGACGTCAGGCGGGGTTGACATGGGTGGAGCTGGAGCCAGCGGAGTCGGGGGTGCCTCTGGACTAGCTGAAAGCCGCTCCACAATGGCGTTGGTGGCGGCTGTCAAACAGTGTAGTTGTCTGCCATGTTCAAGAAGAGGAGTTGTGAAAGCTGCATGGTTGGCTGGTGTTAGAACTCCTGTTGCTGGATCTAGGTCAGGCGAAGTATTCTGTAACAAAGAGGGTGAGGCGTTGAGATCCATATGCAAACAGATTTTAATAGCAGAAGATCCGATAAGGGCAAAAACAAGGCAAGGTCAAAATTCCAGGCAAAAGGTCGGACAAGGAGCAAGGCAGGGAGTCAGGAGACAGGCAGAGGTCAAAACACAAGAAGGCAAACGGAGTAAACTGCTCAGGTATGTAACACAAGGAAATACAATACTTCGCAAGGAGCTGGGTCCATGGAGTGACTAAATACACTGGGGGTAATGAGCTTGATGAGAACCAGCTGGTGGTGATGGCAGGAGGGAGACAGGTGAGGAGATGGCTGACTAAAACTCAGGTGAGGGGTCCCTCTGGTGGTTGGACGTGGAACTAGATGGAGGATCCCTGACATTAGACAGCATAATAACTGCACAGGTGTGACACATGAAGATGTTGATTAGAGATGATAATAATTACACAGGTGTGCCATATGAAGATGCTGATTAGACAGCATAATAACTGCACAGGTGTGACACATGAAGATTTTGATTAGACATCATAGTAATTACACAGTTGTGGTCTACCCCAGATTTAAAGTTTGCTCGCTTGCTAAATTTCTCTGTTGCATTGCGTGGGGAGTCCCTCTCAGGACAGGTAATTAGGTTATATTGTTTACGTTGCACCCCCCCCCCTTGCTTCTGAAGGATTGGCTTGTCCTACCACCCCCATGCTGAGTAGTTCGTCCCGCTGTCTTCGCTCATCCGAAACCTGAGCATCCAATGTCCATGTCCTCTCCTTCCTTACTAAGTCCTTATAAAATGCATGACTTTTTTTTTTTTTAAATGGATGCTTGTCTTTTCTGAATTAGTCAAACATAAAGATTATCAAATAAGTCAAGAAAGATTTGATTTGTTGCTCAAAAAAGAGGAAGAGGTGAATTTATATAATCCCACTTTTATTTATATAAATGTCTTTTGGATGGTTGCCATAATCTAGTTTTTATCAAGTGCAGATTATTTATCAAGTTGCGGGGGAGGGGGGGTATTAATTGATAATCCTCAGAAAACATTCTTGCATTGTTTCAGGAACTCTCAATGTGAATGAATTCACGCTTCATATAATCCATATGTCATACTCATTGGTTATCATCAGAATGCATTATTGTATTAATCTATAAATCATTGCTGCATGCTGCTGATCAAAGATAAAAAAAAATTCTAAATGATTAAAATAATAATCAGAAAACACTTTTACATCATTTTAGTAAAAATAATGCATCACACCTTGATTAACAAAAAGGTAATGCTCATTGATTATCATCAGAAATCAAGAATTATTTTCCAACATCAGAGTTAAGACATCCTTAGATTTGGAATTTTTTAGAACATCCAATGACCTTTAGTCCTCTCATCTCCATGGTTGCTGCATTTCCATTAACTATGAAATTGTGCAAATTGGAATTGTGATGATAAATTTCATTAATGGATACACGACTATTTCGAATGAACATGCATTCTTTGAAAAAAATGTTTTTCCCTTGGAGGAGGTGGTTTTTGAGGACCATCAAAATGGACATATATCATGAAACTGCGATAGAAAAGATTGTTTTAACTTACGTGAGTCATGTGACCAACAACCACTAAAAGTCCTGCAGCATCACACAGCTCATCAAAAGTATAGTGTGTCATGTAGAATGGTGAATTGTGGACATGGATGCTTACGTTGGAATGGTTCAAAAGTACCACTTTTTAAAGCTTGCACAAAGTTGTTGGTGATTTTGCAGACTTGTTTGTAACGCAGCTTAAAAAATAAACAATTTAGGATTTAGAGTGGCAGAGATCACTGAGCCGTGGAGAAGATTTCCCGCTCCTGGAACATTTGCAGAAAGCTTGGAGAAAAGGACGGCTGTAAATAGAGCCTGGATTTGGAAGCCGTTGTTGGTTGCTGCATTTGAGCCATCTCACAGAGCGTTATCCCCCTTTCTGCTTGGGCCACTGCCTCTCCACCTGCTCTGAAGGGAGGAAAGGGATTTAAAATTACACCCATGCATGCTTTCAGAGAGGTAAGTTAGATGCTCACGGCATATGTATGGAAATGTGAACATAAAGAGTGAGAGAGACAGAAGAGAGTTCACCGGGAGTTGAATGTGAACTTAAAGATCCAACATCTTAAAGTTTGAAATCAGATGATTTCATTTTGGGTGTAAAGTTGGATTTCTACCATAAGATTGAATGTAAATTAGAATTCAGACTCTAGTGGTCATTTGAAGAATTGCAACTTTTGGTACTTTGGGACCATTGATATATATTGCTGGACTGGAAATCACATGACATATGTGACACACATGCAGCATTGGTTTTAGAGTTTTCTCCAGGTGATGAACGGAGGGCGTCCGAATAAGTACGCAGTAAGTCACAAAACGGGACGCAATGCTTTGCGGTCAACTTCAAAAACTTGACAACAAAATAATCCGATTGACAGGAATCGTCAAAGGACGCTAATCGCATTTTAATAGAGAGAAATCAGGCTGTAAATCGTGAACTGTATGCTAAAGTGGATGCTAGCGACCCACAAGTAGCATGCTAGCTTGGTTAATCAATATATTTTTTTATTAATGTTTGATGTTTTGAAACATGGCTGATGTTATTCACATGTATTTATATGCAAGCAGCACAAAAACAGATGGAAATTCATGTACTTTGTGCGGCCAAGATGCACGCTGCTGCATTGCTGTGCTGGCACAGTAGCATGTAGCTAGCTACTTTAAGAGCCTTCCAGGCTGAACCTTGTTGTCGCTGTTTTTTTTTTTTTGGGAAAAAAAAGTGAAAGTGAGTTTGCAAATCATTTTTGAATGACATGCTGCCAGTGTTGAACATCTCCCTTGGTCGCACGACCGGAGAAAGCCCAGGTAGAAATGTAGCGCTGATGCTAACTTTCTGCTCAGTGAGTTCATAAACACTGCAGAGAGCCGTTTTTAGGTAGGGGGCTCTGGCCCAAAACCGTAACCAGCCGTCGGACACCGCCCCGCTAGAGATTCGACCCTCAGCTCGGACGGGGTAGAGTGGGAGGCCTTCACTCGACTGTTGGAGACAGGAAATAGTGGCCAATTTGTACCTGTCATACAACACACGTCAAAATGTGTGAATATTGTTTACATTTTCATCTGAAAAACTTCCACAGGAACTTGTTAAAAAACCCATTTTCATTGGAGTTGTTCTGAGACGCCTTGGGCTATATATTTTTCTCTAAAAAGTTTTACTTTCCTAACTTCTTTTATTTTAATGAGTTTTTATGTTCCATGTAATTAAGGCTTTGATAAATGAACTCAGACTCAACATATTTTTTCCTGTGCCATTAAGTACATTATTCTTCAACTCAGCCTTTGGTCTGTGGTTAAACTTTCTGAAGTAACATTCATTTTTACTATATATTATTCAGAACGTGTGTGCAAGCTTTATGTGTGCATTTCGATTTATGGAAACTTCTGCCCCAAAGAACAAAAGTGTTAGTGTCTTAGTCTCTATAAAAAATGTTTTTCCAGTTTTACTCAAGTGTCATTTTCTTCTTTTAATTATTTCCTACAATTAAAAACAAATATGCAGAGTAAATTCTGCTGCAGTCACGTACAACTCATATCTTTCTTGTGGATTTTGACCTTTGAAAACCACTAATTGAATCTGTCTTGTTTTTGTATTTGATTCTGTTTCTTGTTTTTTCAAGGATTTCAAAGATGTGTTTTTATGGCCGGAGGAAGGTGGATCGAATGTTTGTTTTCCTAAATGAAAAAACCCAAAAACTAAAGAATACAATTAAATAAAAGGTAGAAATTAGAGGTGACCATGAACAAATAGAATCCTACCATGGTCTGATCAGGAGCAACTCCCAGAGAGGCAAATAAGGATTTGAACATCCGGTGATTTTCCATATTCTTCCATTTACAAATCATGGAATTTTAAAAAATATCTGGAAATCATGTCATAGGATGCTGATGTAGGGGTTAATTGAGTACACCTGTGGGGAGGCGTGGTTACTGTCTTGGGAGGGTTTTTATTTGTGTCCACAGGCCTTCCGGAGGAGTAACGGGGGAAGAGGACGGAGAGGCTGAGCGGAGGCGCTCAGACGCCGCAAGGTGGAGTAAATTGAGGTGAGGCGGGGTGAGGAAGACACTGTCACCGCCGAACGTACACCCCCGCCCAGAGGGCCACTTGCCGTCGCCACACGCACGGAGAAAGAGGACCAAAATAAGGCGCCACCCGCCTTGGTTTGCTGTGATGTCTTTTTAAAGGGAGACTTTTATTTTGCCTTGCAGATTCTATGGACATTTTATGGGGCAAAGACAGATTTTTAGTTTTTTTTTTTTTCTTAACATCTTTTAAATGCCTTTTAGATCTTTATGAACATTTTATGTCTTATTAGACTGAGCGTCAAAACGTTTTTTTTTACTTGCTGCATTATTGGGTCCTCAGTCGTCTCCCCAAAGTTGACCTTACACCTACCTGACAATCACATGTTATAATTTTTTTTAAATAAACTATTAGTATGTCACTTCAAAGACCTGTTAGTCCACCTTTAAATAGTCCACCTCCACTCCTCTTATTATCCTAAATTAGAAGCACCTGTTTGAGGTCATTAGCTGCATAGAGACACCTGTCCATCCATATAATAAAAAAAAACTCCAACTCCATACATGACCAAGACCAAAGAGCTGTCAAAAGACACCAAAGAATTAATTGTAAAGCTCCACAAGGCTGGAAAGGGCTGTGGGACAATTGCCAATCAGCTTGGTGAAAAAAGTCCCACTGTTGGAGCAATTATTAGAAAATGGAAGAAACTTAACATGACTGTCAATCTCCCTTGGACTGGAGCTCCATGCAAGATCTCACCTCCTGAGGTCTCAATGATCCTGAGAATGATGAGTACCATCCCAAGAACACCATCCCTACTGTGAAGCATGGGGGTGGTAGCATCATGCCATGAGGGCGTTTTTCTGCACGAGACAGGACGACTTCACTGTATTAAGAGAGGACGACCGGGTTTATGTATTGTGAGATTTTAGGCATTAACCTCCGTCCCTCAGTTTGAACAATGAAAATGGATCGTGACTGTGACTGGGTCTTCTATCAGGTCAATGACCTGAAGCACACAACCAGGAGAACCGAGGAGAAGAACCATATCAAGGTTCTGGAGTGGCCTTACCAGTCTCCAGACCTATACTCAATAGAAAATCTTTGGAGGGAACTCAAACTCTGGGAGCTCAGAAACTCGACTGATCTAGAGAAGATCTGTGTGGAGGAGTGGGCCAAAATCCCTCCTGCAGTGTGTGCAAACCTGTGATAGATTATTTAAAAGTCATGCAAAGTCATTTCCAGATCTTTTACAGATTGTGTCTCTCAGAGAGGACATGTAATCAAGATGAAAATATAAGACTCCATCGTAAATTCTAAGTGGAAGAACTTGCAAAATCAGCGGGTGACCAAATGCTTGTTTGCCTCATTGTACTTTTATGGACTGAGGTCACAGAAACACAATAAACTGCTGTAGTTCTTATAAAGCCACAACTGTGAACGTGACGAATGGAAGAGCAAGAAGTCAAATAGAACCAAAAACTAAACATAATCTAAGCAGGATTTAATTTACAAATCCTCCCTTTTGATTCAAAATCCAGCCAATCTTCCATGAATGGAAGCTATGTACATCTGTGTTGTTTGCTGAAGTTCTGCTTCAGACTGCAGTTTCAAACAATCATGGACCTTCATGGGAGAGTCTTCTATTTGTGAACTGAGGAGACTTGAAGGATTCTCTGGGTCTACAAGAGATTAGACTGGAGAGCAGCAATTAAACCACGACATGACTCTCCATCACCCCCCCCCCACCCCCCACCCTATTACCTCATCCAACACTCACACAACCACAGGTTGCTATGGAAACTGCTTCCCCCTTCCCACTTTTCATCTTTTCCTTCCTCACATTTGCTTCTGCCTCCTCCTTTCTTCACCTCCATGCTTACGGTATGACCATTCAATCATTACAGGTTCTTCGAGAATGCTCCTTTAATCTTGTCATCTTCAACATTTGTTGTTTTAATCATTAAAACATTGTTTTTTTATTAATACATTAGACTGGCAAAAAAGTTAATTTCAGTTGGAGTGGATTCAAAATGAGAAATGGGATCAGAGGGAATGTGACAGAATGGAGGGAGGAGAGAAGCATGAATGAAAGAACAAAGGATAGATTTTAATTTATTATAAAGCTGGGTCACACCTTGACTTCCTCTCAATGTGCAACGATATCAACAATTCATAACTGCTGATGCTCCCAGACTTTCTCAAGTCACTGCATCCTGACTGAAACCAAACAGGGTTTAGAAATCAGATAATCAAAAGAAGAAAATCAAGCTCCACCCATCCATACATCCATACATCCATACATCCATTGATCCATCCATCCATCCATCCGTCCATCCATCCGCCCATCCATCCATCCATCCATCCATTGATCTGTCCATCCATCCATCCATCTGTCCGTCCATCCATCAATCCATTCGTCCGTCCATCTATCCATCCATCCATACATACATCCATCCATCTGTCCATCCATCCTCCCATCCGCCCATCCATCCATTGATCCGTCCATCTATTCATCCATCCATTGATCCGTCCATCCATCCATCCATCCATTCATCCATCCATCTATCCATTCGTCCGTCCGTCCATCCATCCGCCCATCCATCCATCCGTCCGTCCATCCATCAATCCATTCGTCCGTCCGTCCATCCATCAATCCATTCGTCCGTCCGTCCATCCATCCATCCATCCATTGATCCGTCCATCCATCCATCCATCCATCCATCCATCCATTGATCTGTCCATCCATCCATCCATCTGTCCGTCCATCCATCAATCCATTCGTCCGTCCATCTATCCATCCATCCATACATACATCCATCCATCTGTCCATCCATCCTCACATCCGTCCATCCATCCATTGATCCGTCCATCTATTCATCCATCCATCCATCTGCCCATCCATCCATTGATCCGTCCATCCATCCATCCATCTATTCATCCATCCATCAATCCATTTGTCCGTCCGTCCATCCATCCATCCATCCGCCCATCCATCTATTCATCCATCCATCCATCCATCCATCCGCCCATCCATCTATTCATCCATCCATCCATCCATCGATCCGTCCATCCGTCCGTCCATCCATCCATCCATCCGTCCGTCCATCCATCAATCCATTCGTCCGTCCGTCCATCCATCCATCCATCCGCCCATCCATCTATTCATCCATCCATCCATCCATCGATCCGTCCATCCGTCCGTCCATCCATCCATCCATCCATCCGTCCGTCCATCCATCAATCCATTCGTCCGTCCGTCCATCCATCCATCCATCCGCCCATCCATCTATTCATCCATCCATCCATCCATCGATCCGTCCATCCATCCATCCATTGATCCGTCCATCCATCCATCCGTCCGTCCATCCATCAATCCATTGATCCGTCCGTGTCATCCATCCATCCATTCGCCCATCCATCCATTGATCCGTCCATCCATCCATCCATCCATCCATCCATCCATCCATCCATTGATCCGTCCATCCATCCATCCATCCATCCATCCATCCATCCATCCATCCATCCATCCATCCATTGATCCGTCCATCCGTCTGTCCATCCATCCATCCATCTGTCCGTCCATCCATCAATCCATTCGTCCGTCCATCTATCCATCCATCCATTCATACATCCATCCATCTGTCCATCCATCCTCCCATCCGCCCATCCATCCATTGATCCGTCCATCCATCCATCCATCCATTGATCCGTCCATCATCCATCCATCCATCCATCCATTGATCCGTCCATCCATCCATCCATCCATCCGCCCATCCATCCATTGATCCGTCCATCCATCCATCCATCCATCCATCCATCCATCCATCCATCCATTGATCCATCCATGCGTCCGTCCATCTGTCCATCCATCCATCCATGATCCGTCCATGCATCTATCCGTCTGTCCATCCATCCGTCTATCAATCCATCCATCCGTCCTTCCATCCACACCCAATGATCTGTCCATTTATCCATCCATCCATCGATCTGTCCATGCATCCATCCGTCTGTCCATCCATCCACCCATTGATCCATCCATGCATCCATCCGTCTGTCCATCCATCCATCTATCCATCCATTTATCCACCCATCCATTGATCATCCATGCATCAATCCGTCCAACCATTCGTCCATCAATCCATCCATCCTTCTATCCATCCATCCAGCCAGCCAGCCAGCTTTAATTTTTAACCAAATTAAACATTTTCATAGTTTTCCCAACTTAAATATTTAATTTACTCATATTTTTAAATTGAACAAATTGAAGAACTTTTGTTAATTCATTTAATTTTTCACTTTTTTGAACTACATGTTGTTCCAACGTTACATTCTCATCTTGCACATGATGTCAAAAGATGATGTCAAAGAGACACAACCAATAACACAGAAAAACAACAACTTGTAACACCTCAGTTCACCTACAGTGGAGCAGAAACATCAGGGACAGAAACCACCTGAAGTTTCATCAGTTGCTCTTGCTCACAAACAGATATTCAGGTCGGCTGGTTGACCAGTAATTTAAGAGTTCAAATCCTCACTCAAAGCCTCCGTCTGTGGACACAGAGTTTAGTGGGTTTGTACCATAGAAATCAGCTCACATGTGTGTCTGTGACTATTGCTGTTCAGCGAGCTGCGTTTTCCTAACTCACATGTCTGGATTTTAGGATCATTTCATCTGCAGGTGAGTGAAAGTTTAGAATACAACAGGGTTTTTTTTTTATTCTCGGGGGGAACTTTATGAATCACCAATTAGGACTAAATCACCCACATTTCACAAAAGCTTGATGTGAGTGAAGAAATATGAAAGTATCCTTATGTTGATGTATTTCTTTCTCTGCTGCTTCCTTACGTTATTTTAGGGTTTAATTGGCTATAAAAGCAGGTAGTAGAAGGGGAACAGAGTCCTCATTTGGTCCAAAAGGATTTTATTGCTCCCATTTGGCTAAACGCTTTTGAGACGATTACGACAGAGATGTTAAGAATTCTGAATATTTGTTGTCATGAAAGTGTTCCACTTAAAAAGAGGAAAAAACCCTCCTTCTCTAGTGTCTTTAAAATGCTGCTTCAGGATCCGCTGACCTGGTTTTTACCTGTGACCTCAAACCAACAGAACGTGGAATCTGTGGGGTGCTGTGACTGCAGCAGAGATGAGGATAGAGGCAGATTACTTTGGAACTCGGAGCTCAGAGTGTGGAAATTTCTCTGCTTCTGGGGTTTGTTTTAAGCCCCATCCTTGAATCGCTCCATAAATGGTTCTCCCACCACGACTCTATCTGTGCTCAGTTAAAACATAACAGAAAAATATCCTTAGCAGATCAAAACAGTCTTCTCTTTTATTTGATTTTACTAGGTACCAAGTAAAATCAAATCATTGTAGATTTCCAGTTATCGCTTTGAGCTTCTTTTGAATGAAAGACGCTATACAAATAAATAATAAACAGATAAATAAAGTTTGAATTTTAGTTTAAATGTGTGACTATAAATGCTTCCATCGTGTACCTGCTCAAAAATCCAACAGTCTTTATGCCAGTTCCTGTGACAATTTTTATCTCAACAAGGTCGTCTTTTTCAATTTAATCTAATCTGGATAAGTTTGTTGATCCGGATCGAGTCCTGAATCTTGCATTTGGTCTGTATTCAGACTACTGCCAACCGGACGTTTATAAAGAAACTAAAAAATCTCTTCTGTCATTGGCCAGGAATTATGAGGGCGGGACAAAGCAACAAGAGAAAGAATAATAGAAGTCAGAGCATCTAGAAATATGGGTCAGAGAGCGGTTCCTGGTCCTGGACTAGGGTCCACTTTGATGTATTCAGACGGAAGATTTGTTGTGGAATTTCAGGGGAAACGAACTCTAGCTGTCTGAATTCTCACCACTAACTATTAAAAAACGATATGGCGCCCTGAATTTTAAAATCTATTCAGACACCATATCAATCAAACTTTATTTATAAAAGAGCGCTTCTCATGTTTGTGCAGCTCGAAGCGCTGTACAATTAAAAACAGAAACAAGCAAATAAATCGATCAATAAAAAGAGAGAAACCCAATCCACCCACCCCCCTCCCTCCATAAACACACAGACATAACCCCACAAACAATGAATACTGAGAGAAAAATATAAAATAAAATAAAATAAACCCAGACTTGGCTCTGTTGTGAAGAAACAGTATTTGGGGGATCTATTCATACCAGGAGCCAGCTCAGTCACAGGGACATCGCCACAACACCCACCCAGACAGGACAGCAATGGGGTCCACTATGCTGCAAAGTCAGACGCCGACCGTCCCCGAAAGGGTGACGGCCGCGGCAACGTCCCCAAACAGAACTGGTAACCCCTGGTACAAAGGATCCCCAAAGGGAAACATTGAGGCATACTCACTACTTTTCTTAAACACCTGATGTGACGTCACCAATTTTACAAAGTGTAAATCAGTTTGGACATTTCACGTCTATTTGTGGCTCCACTGTGTTCTGTTGGTGGAAGTGTGGATGGTTTATTAAAAAATGACATTCAATCGTATAGTTTCACCTTAGATGAATCTACTATAAGCAGTTCCTGACACCCCACTAGTCTTGGAATCATCGATGCTCAGCATCATAATTAGCTCTCTTTAGTATTAGTAATAAGACGATTTTCTGTGTTGTTTCAGTTGTTAGAAACGTTAGTTAGAGCAGGAGAAGAGTTCATGATGCCGTGTTGGGTTAGAGGTGTGGGGATGGATTTGTGATCAACTGATGGCTGAAGGTCGGATATAACTGTGTCTCTGCAAGGTTAGAAGAACAGAAGGGAGCCAGACATGACAGGGGTCAGCGATAAGCAGAGAGGCCACGGGGCAAAATCATGGAACTGTATTAGAAGCCACTCGTAGCCATGGCAACAGATTTCTCTGTTCCCCTCATTCACGAGTAAGCCTGATGAAACTTACATAAAAAATGCAAGACTCCAGCAAGACTCTCACGCTGTGATCTTTGAAATAAATATCCAGATATTTTTAGTTGCGGAGCAGAATTTTGAATTGCCAGGAGCTCCTTCCTTATTTTGGGTTTTTACTTCAGGGCTTGGAATAAGTTTAATTATAATCTAAAAAGTGCAAGACTGAGAAATGTTCCAGATTTTAACCCAGCAGATTGAAATTTTAGTGTAGCATCTGTTATTTTCTCTTTCATCTTTCACAATACTCGCACTCACAATCAAACGTTTGGACTCACAAACAGTTTGAGTGAACTAAGATCTGATGTTTTCATGTTTTGACTCGATTGTTGTGATCCTGCACCTCACCGCCTGCAGCATCTTCAGGTAATTGGCCTCATGCTTCTCAACCTGTTTTGCTGCCTATTTAAACAGCTTTCACTCAACAGATCTCTGTCAGAGAATCCGCCTCCATGTTTTCCTTGTTGTCGAAGTTTCTGACCACACGGCGTTATCGAACACAGCTATACACCTGTGGTTAGATGGATTTTTGGAAACTTCCTGGAGTGCAAACTTAAAAAAAAAATCCCTTTCATGTACTTTTAGAGTTTCTTTCTGTTCCTCATCTGACTCCTAGAGGTTCCCGTTTGGTACGTTTGAATATATGGAACCCATCTTACCACAGTATCTGGACCATTGACTGTACATGTGAACTGGACTGAGTGAGTGTGACAACACTCATAGAAAATGGTTTACTTTTACCTTCAACCAAACCTTTTCTTCATGATGAACCAGACAATGTCAGATTGGTGCCAGTTGGTCTAAGTCAGCACGACTATGACAATCTCTCTCACAAATCAGGAGCGAGCGTTTTGGAAGTCCACACCCCGACCACTTGAAAGTGTGCTCAGGAGAGCCTGTCAACCAAACGTTCAATGTAAGACCACATGCTTTAGTTGAGGCATCTGATTGGTCAGTTTATAAATGTGATTTACTTGCATGACAAAAAAAAAACATCATGAAAAAATAGGATTGTAAAAAATGTTAAAAAAAAAGAAATGTGTATGGTAAGAATCTGGGGATACGTATCACAATACACACGTCACCCTAAACCACAAACATGAAACACCCAACTACTAAATGAGCTAAATCAAAACCACTAAACCAACAAACAAAATCACTAAACCAATAACTAAATACACTAAACCAAAACAACTAAACAAAATCAGTAAACCAAAATCACAAACACCATCAGTACCATAAGCCACGCCCACACAGAGGAAACTAAGGCTTCAGATAAACAGCAAAAATGGCTTTTTAAGACATTTAGAATGTGAATTTTTTGTTAAAAACTCCACACTCCCAATTAAAACCCCACTAGGAACATTTAAAGAAAATTTTAAAAACACCAACAAAAAATGTATACTTTTTTACTATTTTTTGGTAATGTTTTCTGAACCAAATTCCATGCAAAGATTTTTAGCAATTCAGATGGTTTTTTTTTGTTTTTTTTTAGCTCTAAGAGTGAATTTTGGAGAGATACAGGCAGCATATTTACAGTACTTGCCTACACACAGGTTACATTTACAAATGAAATTACATGTTATCTACGGAAAAATCCCAGCATCTATTTAAAGGTGGGCTCATGAGCTTTGAAAAATTATCGACCGGAATTATTAAATAAGTAAAAAAAAAAAAAAACCTTGTCGTCTCGGTAGCGCAGGGCTGTCAGTCCTCGAGGGCCTCATCTGCTGCTGATTACCTGGATCAGGTGTGTTTGGCCAATAAGGAGCTTAATGGCAGGTTTGTTGGAAAACATGTAGATTTTGACACTAAATGTCTCTGGAAATGACCCCTGCTACAACAAACTCAGAGGAGAGGAAATGTCTCGGTGTCCCAATGAAGGAGAATCAGGAGCACCCTGGGAAGACGGAGAACATGACCGTGTTTTTGGAGTAGACTATAATCTAGTTTCTATTTGTTTTTTGTTTTTTTTCACAATCTGTTTATTGAATTTTTCACAGAATAAGAGACCATAAGACAATCATGATACATACACACAAAGAAGAAACATAAATAAATTAAAAAGACGGTGGCAACAATCAAAATAAAATGTATAACTGTAGACAATGACATAAAAAAAAAAAGACAAAAAAGTGTTAAGGAGTGCTATTACCGCTATGGAATCAATCTCATCATCCGATCAATACAACAGATTTTTTAGTCTTCGGTAAGTGGAGACTTCAGTTCTGCAACATACACAAAGAAAGGTTCCCACTTCCTGTGGAAGTCTTCGATTGAGCCCCTCAAACAGCTTCTGATTCTTTCAAGCTTTAAAAGATTTAAAACGTCCTTGATCCAGAGTGTGTGAGACGGGGCATGTGGAGACTTCCATCTCAACAGAATAAGGCGCCTTGCCAACAGGGTAACAAAACCAATAACCTCTGCCTCTGAGGAGGAAGATGGGACTGTGGATGGAGGTGCACCAAATATAGCAGTAAGAGGGTTGGGCTCTATCGTCCTACCTATGATCCGAGAAATAGACGCAAATAAATCTTTCCAAAAGCGATATAAGCTTGGACAAGACCAAAACATATGAACATGATTTGCTGGCGCTAGGTGGCATCTGTCACAGGTAGGGTCAACATCCTTGTACATTTTGGCAAGCCTGACCTTGGTCAGGTGTGCACGATGGATGATTTTACACTGGGTCAATCCATGTTTTGCACATATTGAGGATTTGTGCACATTCTTTAGAGCAATCTTCCAAGTGTCCTCAGGTATGTCTACTCCCAATTCCAATTCCCAAAGGTCTTTAATGGCTTTCAAAGAGACTAGACGAAGGGAGTGAATGTTAGTATACAAATATGCTATCATCCCTTTTAGAGCAGGTGCAGGCTTGAGGAAAGGATCTAGAGCTGTCTCAGGGGGTGCATTAGGAAACTGGGGAAATGTATTTTTAACAAAGCTACGTATTTGGAAATACCTGAAAAGGTGCTGTTTAGGGAGGCCAAACTTTTTGGATAACTGTTCAAAGGATGCAAATATTTTATTAATATATAGATCTTGAAATGATTTAATGCCAAGGGTAGACCAATTAGTAAATGTCCTATCGAACAAAGAAGGAGGAAAAAAGGGGTTCTTTGAAATAGGTGCTGAAATAGAATAAGTTTGAAGGCCAAAGTAACACCTAAACTGATTCCAAATTTTCAAGGAAGTTTTAACAATCACATTTTTAGAGCGATTTAACGAGGAACTCTTTGTAGAGGCGTGAGCTAAAGCTGAGAGTGATACTGGTTTAGCTGATGCTGCTTCCATCTCCAGCCAGATTGGGCTGGAGAATGAGTCAGGGTGTGTCCAGAACTGAATTATTCTAAGGTTGGCCGCCCAATAGTAAAATTTAAAATTTGGCAAGGCCATCCCACCTAACAATTTGGGTCTTTGTAGACATTCTTTACGAATCCTAGGGATCTTCTTATTCCAAATAAATTCTAAAATCATAGAATCAACTTTATGAAAAAACGCGTGCGTAAGAAAGACAGGTAGGCACTGGAATAGATAAAGTTTCTATTTGTAAAGTACACGTGTGTAGATTTAAATTTCACAAACACTGATCTCTCTATATAAGATTTTTATACAGATCCTCTAACATCCCTGCAAGCTCAGCATGTCAGTTCATCCAGAACAGAATAAAGATATTCAGGTAGTGAACGTCCTTACTCTGCTGTCCCTTGTTGACTCTATTGAGATTTAATTTTACAGATCCATTTTACTCAGAAGTGCTGACTCAACAGGTTAGCAGCAGTGATGCTGCCTTTTATTCTCTGTGCACGCACACACATGCACACACAAGCTTCCCTCTCCCGCTGCAGATGAGTTCCCTCGCTGGGTCTGCAATGAAGTGGAATAATCTAATAACGCTCTGCGTGCTCGGGTTTGATATGATGTGATTTAGCCAGGTTGCCGTTTGTAGAGACTAATTTAGAATTAACTGTGATTAGCATTTTTCACCTCCGAGGTCTCCTGTGTTTGAATGGATCCTCTCCACCAGCTGGCACTTAAACAGTGCTCCACTTGAGTGTTTATGTCTGCGCCTCGGTTGTAATGGACCTCTACCTGCACAGGCAGGAGCCTCGGAGGACAGCTTTTATTGAGCACACAGAGGAAATGAGGACTCGTTTACAAGGAGAGGAGATTTCAGTGTCCAGGGCTTTGCTTGTGCTGTCAGTTCAGATGGAAGGATTAGGATTCAGAAAGCTTCTTTTCACTCTCCTCTCCTACTCCAGCATGTGGTGGATTTCATGTTTACCTCCGTTTCATCAGTCCTGCAGTGTTAGGAAGACTTGTGTGAATACAGAGTGACAGACTCTGAAGTCCATGTAGTTTTGGTTTGACTATCTTTCCAATGGAGCACCATTCAAGCTAGTGCTGTCTTGCCATTAGCTTTTTTTTTAAAATGCAGTCATGACCTGTAATTAACTAATTGATTTTAATCCCCAATATTTTCTACCTAATGTTTGCAGTAAAAACCCTCATTTTAATTGGAATTCATGACATTGTGGTACAGTAAAAGATTAAATTACAACAAAAAAAAACTGGCTTTATGAAGTCAACCTTTACTTAAACACGAGGTCTTCTTTTTTTTTTTTTTTACAATCTCTACAAACAAAATAAAACAAAACAAAACAAAACAAAGGAGAACAAAACATCCGGTCCAGTGTGCTCAAATTCAGTAGATAAAAACAGTGAGACCCTCTCCTTAGAAATCCAAAAAATATTGACCCCAAACTTCTTATTAATCCCAACATCCATGTTGACAAACCTCATTCCATAGTTTAACATCCCATACGATCAGCTGCCTTCAATGTACCCCGTTCATTCATGATAATGAACTCCTCGTCGGGCTTTGCTTGTTTTGGGTTAGTTCAGTTAAGAACTAAAAGTCGCACATTGATGATGTCACAGGAGCAACGCAGTACGTGCACAGCAGCACACTGACTCTTGAAGATTTTATAACAAAACTAAATGTTAACATAAGGATGAATATTTTTGATTTCATGTTGTATTTTGATTCATATGGTTTATTCAAGAATTAAATTTTTGTTATTCAACTGTTTATTATTTTTGGGAAATTCCCTATTCACAAATGTAAATGGTCGAATTCACAACCCTATTTTAATTTTTTTTTTAACCTTAAATCATATTATAAAACAATAGAACACATGCAAAATCTGACGGCTTCAAGAAAATTTAGTATCATAAAAGAATTGCATTTTTTTTTTAACTTTACACATTATATTTTGTTACCCCGTGACTTGTTGATGTCGTTGTGCCGGTTGCACTGTAATTGTAGTGTTTTCTGTTACCTATTGTTAAAAAAAAAAAAAAAATGAACAACTGAATGTGAATGTAAAGATTTGAAAATTGAAAGAATATTCAATAAAGTTTATGAAAAACAGAAAAAGCAGTACACGGACACCAAGAGATGCACTGGGAGCAAAATAAGAGAGGCGTTGTCATATCAGATTAAAAAAAACATTGATGCAAGTAAACCGATAAATCTTTTTTTATATATATATATTTGAGAATGCATCAATAGTTACTGGTTAAAAATGAGATTAATGCCATTAAAATAATATAACGCTCTGAGTTGTATGTCAATCGGTGTGTTTGAGATCACCCAGCGCCCCGCCTGCATCATCGGCGAGACCAAGCGGCTGCAGGCCGGGAAAGGCGCCAAAGAAGAAGACCGTACGAGAACAGGAAGTCGGGGGTTGTCCTCAGCATTTAGTGGAAGTTTAATACGCCCCTCCCCCTTTGTATGATCTGTGCCATTTTGTCTTTTATATTATTTGTAGCATCTGTCAGAGGAAAACAAAGAAAAATAGCTGCTGGACAAGTCCACTGTCCCAGAGAAATAAATAAAAATTCAAATGAACTTTTAAAGCCAACAACAACAACATACATAACCACAGATGATTTAAAATCTTTTTTATTTGTACATCAGTGATTCACTACTCTCCAGAGAGAGTTAAAAAATACACAGATTTTCTTCAATTGGCATCAGTTATTTCACATCGATGTTAGGTTTGTGAGAGTCCTGGACCCAAAAGCAGGCGGGAGACAGAGATGAGCATAGAAAGGTTTAATGCGGTATGGCGGATGGTGGTTCTCTGGAGTCTGGGTGGGTTTGCGTGGAGCAGTGGAAGGTGGTGACCTCGAGTCTGGGCCAGTTTATGAGGAGCAGTAGATGGTGGTGACTTGGAGTCTGGGCCGGTTTGCGTGGAGTGGTGGATGGTGGTGACCTGGAGATGCAACGAACAGATGATGAGTTTTGAGGAACAACGAAAGCTACACATCGGCTGTGGTCTAAGGCGTAGTAGGGGTCAGTTTACTCTACCACATGAAGCAGACGGACTGACGATGACTGAAGGTCATGGTGGGTAGAAGAAGGCTCCAGGCTGATGAGGTGATAGGATGCAGGTGAGCAGGAAACCAGGGGCGTGGAGAGGGCAACCAGGAACCCGACAGTTGAACTGCAAAACTGTCACGACCCCGTTTCCCACAATGCATTGTTTTGTAGTCCAGAAGGCGCAGGACCCATTTTCTGGCTTAAATACCCGCCTCTTTCTCACGATACTTCATGGCGGCGCAGATGCGATCTCGGTGCAAGAAACTAACCAGCATGCACTGCGCTGCAGGCGACCTGCGCCGTGTCCACCTCAAACACGCTTATTAATTTATCGTGATTAACACAATAATTTGACATCCTCTAGCCACAGCTGTCTTAAATGTGTAAGGCTACAGATTCAAATACAATTGTCACTGCGCAACGTGGAGGCATCGGCAGAATCTTCAAGGTTTCATGCCACCATCTGATTTATTGTCAATTTTTGGTGATTGTCACGAACGTAGTCAGTCGGTGGTAGCAGGGTCACTGGCCGGCAGCAGCCCTGAATAGACGATGTGTAAATGTCTCATGTATATCAAACACTGCTGGCCACCAGCCACCTCCCCGCACTCTCTTTTGCTAGTTTACAGCCCCTTATGGCTCCAAGCTAACATTAGCATAGCCACACAAAAAAAGTAATACCACCCATGCGATATCAGAGTTTTTCAGATGTACAGTTTTGAGACAGACGTCAACTCAAACAAGGAAAAAGAAGACGTTAATGGATCTATTTGTCTGCAAGTGGGTGCTTCAGATCTGGAGCTGAGCAAGGAGACTCATCACAAACGCCATCGTGAATGGATCCAAATACGGCTGTGTTGTTGTTTAAAGTGATGATTTAACATTATAATAAAATTAAAAGCTCAGAAAGTTGACTTTGAAAAGGTCCTTTATGGCCAAAAACGTTCCCCCATGCACACATATTCACACAATGATGGCGGATCTGGTACCAACCTGTAACCACCAAATGCACGGGCGCTTGGTGGTCACATGGGCGGGGCAAGACGAAGACCAGAGGGTGACTGCTCTACCTCTGCACCACAGCCACAACCTGCTTTAGTTTGATTATGAAGATGACTCAACCTTTGAGGGGAAAGCCCCTTCACATCATGGGAAGCAGGACCACTTTGTTTCTGGATCAACAAAAGAAAAACCCAAAAAGAATTCAACCCTTGTACTTTGAAAAGAACAAACCTGACTCAGAGAGCTGTGTAAAGCAATACAGTGCCTGCAGGGGCGGATTTAGATGTTTTGGGGCCCCAGAGGAACAACATCATGGGGCTACAGCATGTATACAAAACATTAAAAAAATTAAAGCCGCAAGCGGCGTTGGATGGCCCGCCGTCGCTACCCGGCCCCCCTTCTCCCTCGCTGCCCGCCCTCTCCCTCGCTGCACCCACCGCCGCCGGACCAACGCCGCACGCACGCGCCGCCGCACGCACGCGCCGCCGCACGCACGCGCCTCCGCCGCCCTTGGTGGTGACCTTTGACCCCGAACTCACTTGCTTAGCACTCACTGTGGAACCCTAAGTCCTTCCCTACGCTTTCTGTATAGCTGGTCTGAGATGAATGTGAGAAATTGATTAAAAAAGCACTTTTTTCAAAATGGCGGCTTTTCTGTTGGTTTTATCTCCATAGCAACCATTTTATGTTTTGTTCGTCTGAGGTCACCGAGCAGTTTGACGTCAAGATCATAATGATCGGAAAAAGTACACTTTGGATTACCTTAGCAACGGGGGGTTATTCGCTAACCACGCCCACATTCCTTATATGGTCATATTCTATGGTATCACGCCTGTTACAGCTTAAGTCTGGGGTCAACATATTAAAGTCCCATAGGAATGCATTGAAATATGAGCGTGTGTTAAGACTACGCCACTTTTGCGAGCTGGCCACGCCCACGCCTTTAAAAATCTATAGCTTGTGATACCATCTTTCTTTTGCCATTGACTTCCCATTGATGCTAAAAGTGTTAGGAAACGATTGCTAAAAATCCCTACAAGTGAAATGTGATTAAAGCTAATGCTAACGCTCGTTTTTTTGTAAATTCAAGATGTTAGCCACTTCCCAAGGTCAAAGGTCAACGAAACTTTAGGGGTTGTTGAACACTCATGCTAGCGGCATGTGGGTCAAATTTTGTGAATATCGGACAAACTAAAGTCTCGTATTACCTCTCTGAAATCCCAAATTTTCAGATTTCGAAACAAAATGGCCGCCAAACCGTAGGTCGTGGAGCCATCCCATGATAATGTAAAAAATAGCCATGGTTATATCCAGCAAAGGTATGTTGGTTTCGTTTGCGAAATGCGAAATAAAAAATTGAAATTTCTGAGTCAGCACTTTTTTTCGTGACGGTTTTTTACGTACCAGAGGCGCATGGTACGCATCTCTGTTTCAAAAGTTATGTTGTTTCGTTCAGCTCGGGCCTCCGAACGCGCAAATACCCGTTTTGCACTATTCGGGTAAAATATGTTCGACCTAGCTAAAACCGTGTCTTTCGCGACCTCGCTAAAGGCACGCCATTTCATATTCTACAACTTCTAATTGCAACATTTTTCTCACAGTAGGCTCCCATTAATGCCCAACTAAGCTACAAAACAGTCGATAAAACCCCCTAGGAGGTATTTCTTTTTGTAGCTCGTAGCAAACATGCTTTTTTCGTTAATTTCAAGGTGGCGGCAACTTCCCAAGGTCAAAGGTCAATCAAACTTCTTGGATGTTTGTAGTCTCCGGCTATGGACATGCTTGTGAAGTTTCGTGAAAATCGGACAAACAAATGTGTCGTTTTCCCATATTGATGAAAACCGTGAAAAACGCCATTTTTCAGTTTTCGGCGCCACATTGCCGCCAAGGCGTGGGTCGTCTGGCCATCCCATAATGATTTCAAATGTTCTTGGGCTTATCCCCAACACGTGTCATTGGCCGTTTTTTGCGTTTTCCGAAATATTGTTTTTGTCGTCCCATAAGCGAAAATCGGCCCATTCATTTTTTTTGCGGGAACGCCCCCCGTGATGTCATTGTTTTGGGCGGGGTAACGCACACTATGCCAAAAATTCATTTTCAATTTTCCCTACGTGTGGTGCGATTTTGAGGTACTTTTCGTTCATGTGGCGGGGGTGTAATTTTCGTTCAAAGGCGTAGAAATTTTACGTTTTTTCACTCTAAGCAAAAACAATATGGTCCTTGCAGTCAGTAGACTGCTGCTGCGGGCCATAAAAAACAACTTACTTGCTAACATTTGCACCTGTTGAATAACTACATTGATTTTACTGCTTTGAAAAAAACTTCTTCAAAGAGTCTGTGTACTCGCTTACTTGCTGTTGATGGAATAGTCCATTGTTGCAGGGGGATCGGGGAGGATAAAACACTTTCACATGAGCAGTCTTAAGTTATTTGGGATTCTTTAAAGACAAATTCAAAGGGGTATGGAAATTATTTTAGAGGTTTTTTTTTTTTTAAGTGGGGCCCAAAATTATGTTGGGGGCCCATGCAACTACCTACCTTTGCCTAATGATAAGTCCGCCCCTGGTCACCTCCAGCGCTTCTCTAAATGTTTCAGAGGGAACAGATACGGATCAGAACCGTTCTGGATTCTCTCCAAGCAGAACCCACTCCCACCAGAGCAGTGTCACCACCCCCCCGCACCTTCACAGATCCTCTCCCCTCTGTTCTACCTCCCTCTCTTTTGTGTGTGAGCTTTGACAAAGTGACTGATGCAGGTCATTACTAAGCTCTGATGACTCCTCAGTGCTCTGTCAAAGCCACCAGAAACCATTCGTCAGCTAATGCTCCAGAGCAAGGGCAGGAATTTCTCTGGAACTTTAAAATAGAAATATCATTAGGCTGGATGGTAATAGCCTGGTTTTTGCGGATTCTAAAAAAGTTTTTAACTTTTTTGAACGGAAAATGAATGCGAAAGCCGAGAAAACGAACAGCATGTAGATAGAAACTCCTTACAGAACACTTGAAAGAATCACTCCAATAAAAAAGTGTTTTTGGTGTTTACTCTGCAAAAACAAGACAGTAAAACTCTTTCTAACCTATAGCGTAATCTTGTATTTACACACAATTGTAACTAAGGTGGATATGTTGGAAGCCCGGTTCCCTCATCCAGCCAAAGTCAAATGTCTTACAAGAGCTGAAGCTGTAATCAGTCAAGGATCTGGCAGTAAATCTTGCCAAAGTCCCATCAGCCCAGAACAATAAGTTCCAGAGCCTGCAGCTCTGTGCGGAGGAGAGGCTCGGAGCGTGGCCGGATGGCTCCATCCAGGCTCTCCGGTTAACGCCGGCCTGCTGTTAGAGCCAGAGGGGAACAAGAGCCAGTGATGAGTCCATTGCTTTTTAATTTAATATCTAACTGTGAGCTATACGATTCACAGGTTACTGATGGCGGGGGAAATGCACTCGAATGGAACAAGAAAAGCAGATAAATTCAACAGAGTCTGTGTTTTTATTAGTAAAATATTTGGTTTACAGAGCTAGAAAAACAAAAGTAACCAAGCAACACTTATGGTAGGTTCCCACTGGACGCAGAAGCACCATGGAGCAGAGTGCACGTGGCATCCGCTCTCTCTTATGGCAAGCAAAAGAGTCAATAATCTCCAGAAAAAGTGTTGTAAAAAAATGGCGTATTGACCCTTTTGGCTTGCCATACTCCTGCAATTCACACCATTTTTCCGTGACTGTTGACAGGCGCTTCTGCTAGAGAGCTTTTTTTTTTTTGTTTTTGCCATCATGGGTAAATTAATAACCAAAAAAAAATTACCCCATCTTTCAGCTAAGAAGAAAAAAGTGGTAAGTAGGCTTAAGCTTCTCTAATTTATCTAAACCTGCTCCGGAGTACGTGTGCTGTAATTGTATGTTTATTTTCATCTCTACAGTCTGTTTGGATACAAAAACGCGATCGCATTCGTCAATCACGGTGTTTTATTGTGAAAAATTGGTTATATTTTGAAAATAAAGCGGATTTTCTTCTGTATCTTGAAGTAAATTCCTGCCAGAATTGACGTGTATCGCTCATGCATAAAATAGAACGGATGCCGAAGCAATCAGCTGAGCCTTCCGCGGAGGACCGCGGCGCTCCGCGGCTGGTGTGAACCATAGGCTAACAGGGGCGTCGAATGGAGGCCTCTGTTCCGCGCCGCTTTGCGGCATTTCCGCTTCCTGTGTAGACCAGGCATCAGTAGTCCCTGCTCTCACAGACATGTTTGCCAATCACATTGGTTGTTTACAATATTGTAGGAGCAGCGGCGGAACTAAAGTGGCGGAACTCAGGAACACCCCTCCAAAAAATAAATAAATATAATTGAGTCACTATTAGCCTCATTATTGGCAAAGATTCAGTTTGAGATTTAATTTAGAATTTTTTGTGTTATATAATGCAAAAAGATCTATGGGAAAAAAAGGCTAGAGTTAAACTAAAAAATGTCACAAGAACTGTTTTCAAGGTAAACTACTGGAACAAATTGTAAAATAAGTAAAATGCTTTAAAATGCTCTAAACTATTAAGTGTTAGTGGGAAAACAAAGAAAAGCTGTTGTTTGAAAATTAGCTTAATCTCCCCCTTGATGTGTGGATTAAAAGCTTGATTCCCTATTTATGCTAAATAGTTGCTGCTTACAAACACTGAGCTCGGATTAGACAAGATAAAGAAGGAGGCGAAAACTGACATCAAAAGCTACAATTTCTCTGTTTGATCTGAGTTAAAATCTCCCATAAAGAAAATGATCAAGTTCCCTAACGTCTTTCAAATGAGTTTTTTGCACATTAATCTTTCTAAACAGACAGTGAGGTGGTGATTGCGCCTGCTGACTTTAAAAAAGATTCTTTAAATCCAGAAAAAATATTTTCCCCCATGATTCATCTGAGGCCGACAGGACTTAACCCTTTAACACCGGAGCTCCAGCGTTTATGTTCTTTGATTTATCGTAACTTTTCAACCGTTAACGTGATAATTCCAGCAGATTCTGAAGGTTTAAAGCGGCGGGAGAGAGTTTTTTGAGGCAAAAGTCGCTCAGCGTCGTCCTCCGTTTGTTCGTCAGTTCAAATTAATTAATTAAATAATTAATTCATTCATCTATTAGTTTATTCCGTCATTTATTCATTATCCTTTCCTTTATTCATTCGTTTGTTTGTCCATTGGCTCATTCATTCATTTATTTGTTCATTAATTTAATCATTCATTCATTCGTTAGTTTACTCATTCTTTCATTCAAAAATGTGTTCATCCTTTTCTTTACTCAAATATTTGTTCATTCATTCATTAGTCCATCCTTTCCTTTATTCATTCCTCAGTTTGTTCGTTAGTTCAAATTAATTAACTCATTCATTCATTCATTCATTTGTTTGTTAGTTTATTCACACAATCATTTGATTGTTCCTTCATTTATTCATTTATATTTGTTCATCCTTGTCTTTACTCACTCATTCATTTGTCCACCTTTTCCTTCATTAGTTCCTCCATTTGTTCATCAGTTCAAATTAATTAATTAATTCATTCATTCATCTATTAGTTCATTCCGTCATTTATTCATTCATCCATTATTCATTATCCTTTCCTTTATTCATTCGTTTGTTTGGCTGTTCGCTCATTCATTCATTTATTTAATCATTCATTCATTCGTTAGTTAACTCATTCTTTCATTCAAAAATGTGTTCATCCTTTTCTTTACTCAAATATTTGTTCATTCATTCATTAGTCCATCCTTTCCTTTATTCATTCCTCAGTTTGTTCGTTAGTGCAAATTAATTAACTCATTCATTCATTCATTCATTCATTCATTCATTCATTCATTCATTCGTTCATTCATCTCCTAACCTGTAACAGTTCCTGAAAGAGATCCTTTGTCATACCAGAATAAGCTGCGATTAAGTGACTAGGTTCGCACTCGCCCAGATCGCAGAGAGAAACCTTTATCCTATAAAATAATATTTTTTCGGTTCTTCATCAGGACTTTGGGTTTTGTTTGACTATAAGTACGCAGGTTTTTGAGGATTATTTCTGAAAGCAGACCCCTCAGAAATGAGTCAAACATTCTCATCCCATTGGCAGATAAAACAAATAAACAAACAAAAACACATCTGTCAATGGGGATAGAAAAATGGTCTTACCAAGAATTTGTTTTTTAAGACAGAAAATTCTAGTCATGTAGTCAACATGTTTTCTTAAACTGAAGTCATTTAGTTAAAGAGAGACTTTTCTTGCAAATTTTTTTGAAACAGAAGTCTTACTCTCTTAAAATTCTGTTTTTGTAGTGTGGACGTAACAAATATGTTACCTAGAATACTCAGGCTGTTTGGAGTTCCCAGCAGGAGCCAGAATGAAAAATAACACAACCTGAACATTTGCAGCTTTTGATGACTCAGCAGTGTAACAGTGTAACTGAACTTCTGTTTGCTTTTGTTCTTCCCGTCAGTAGTAACCACTGCCAACACCTGAGATCAAGAACCATCCCGACACCACAGTAAGGGTCAGATTGTTGGGTTCATGGATGGACGTCCACTGAACACCAAACAAACACTCGACAACACGAGCAGCGGCATCAGCAGCGGTCTTTGAGGATCTGTCTGTGCAGCTGCAGCAGGGATTGAAGAGTGACTAAGCCTGGTACGTCAATCTGGGATTGGACGAGCCCCCGGCGATCACAGCTCACACGGGCAGCGATGACAGCAACATGAGTGCCATATGTCAACCAGCAACAGCAGCCCGGAGACAACATGACTAAGCCCAGCTGTGGAGCAGTGTGACAGCTCCCCCTAAATCCACAGACCACAACACCAGGACTCTGAGTGACACACTTTGCTTTGGTGGTGGTCATCTGCCCTCTTGTGTTGATGTGTGGTACTGCGGCAGGACCTGCTGATCACTGAGGTCTCATTCTCAAGGTATGGATGTCTTAGTTCAGTATATCTTTTTGATATTTGTTCAACAGCAGATACACATCCATCCTATGGGCTTTAAATGATTTTCTTCTGTGCTTCTTTTTAGGTTTTCTCATGTTTTCACATCTGATCATGTGTTCCCTTACCAAAAATAAGTATGCTTCAAGTATATGTGTAAAAGTATACTTAAGTCTAAAAAAGTTAATACCAAGTATACTTAAAAAAAAGTGTACTGGAAGTTTAGTAACAAGTATACTCCTTGGTACTAAATTGGCCCACTAGTTTACTTCAAGTTTATTTTAAGTTTATGAAAGTATACTTAAGATAACCTTTATGTTATACTGTTAGTATGCTTAAAGTTTACTTTAAGTTTATGAAAGAATACCTAACTTAAAGTAAACTTGCAGTAAACTTGTCATATACCAGAAAGGTTACCTATAATAAACTAAGAGTAAACTTAAAGTTTGTTGCCAGTAAATTAGTAGTATACAGAAAGTTTACTTTAAGTACACTTTTTATAAACTAAAATTGGGCCAATTTAGACCAAGAAGTATACTTGTTAGTAAACTACTAGTAATCTTTTTTTTAAGTATACTTGGTGTTTACTTTTTTATACTTAAAAATACTTTTAAACATATACTTGAAGTATATACATTTTTTGTATGGGTAAATTCATTTAGACTTGTAGTCTAAACAAAGTATACTTAACATGAACTTGTAGTTTATCTCTAATAAGTACATAAAAAGTATACTAAAAGTATACTGTCTTAAGTTTAGTTTAAAAAAGTACTTAAAATAGACTCAAGTATACTTATTTTTGGTAAGGATTTACAGATACATTCTTATTTTGGAGTCATTATCAACCTGAAAAGGCTTTTTTTAGCTGGATTAGAGCTCCATGTTTTCACCCCAAACTCCTTAGAGGACATTGTCAGTGTATTTGCAATGAATTGACATTACATGGTGCAGCGGTTAGCGCTCTTGCCTCAGAGTGAGAGGGTTCAAATCCCGGTTTCTGTATGGAGTTTGCATATTCTCCTCATGCATATGTGTGTTGGTTTTCTCCTGCTTCCTCACACATTCCAAAATCATACTTGACAGGTCAATTATTTACTCTAAAATATACCAAGGTGTCGCCCATGTATGAGTATGTGATTGTTGACCTGTCCAGGGCGTTTCCCGCCTTCGTCTGAGAGTAGCTGGGACAGGCTCCAGTCACACCAAAAGGGGTATGCTGAGTTAAGAAACTATTTTTCTATTTCTTCTGATCTACTTCTACACTGGAGACCAGCTGTGTTTAATAAAACTGATTGGACTCGCTTAGGAAAGCCTCACACCTGATCTGGTGTGGTACAGAACAAAACAAAGTTCCTAAAGAACTTCTGCTCCATTTCAGGTTCCTAGAGAGCTCGAACAGAACTTTTACAAGACCTGTCCAACGGGGGGAATTGTTGGAGAAGAGCTTCAGTGTAGCTGAGCTCCAGATATGCCGTAGGTAGATGGGAGAAAGTTATACTAGGTCATTGGTCTGTAACCTTTAATGCTATGATCCAGTTTCTTATGGACTAAAATCCAACGAGAGCCACCAAGTCTCCATCTCAAAGTAAAAAAAAACACTTTGTTTATGTTTTTGTGGCCATTAAGTCATTGATTTATAAAATAATAGCTTTAAAAAAAATCTTTTCCTATCAAATTGACTTGTTTTACTTTTGAAAGCAGCTCATACAGGTGCCTTTCAAAATAAAATGCATCCTGTGTTTGAGAAGATCCTCCAGCTGCACCAGATTTACTTGAGCTGAAACTACAAAAACATCTTTTCTATCATTGTGACTTTGATGCTCCTTAATCTTCAACAACTTTGCTGTAGAATACAAATATATATATTTTAAACTAAATGTAATAAGATGATGTCATTCAAAAAATAATCCAATCTGACAAAAGTTTAAACCTTTTACTATTATTTCGCTCAGTTTTGGTAAAAAAATCTAAGCATAAATAACAAAATGTAATAAATTAAAGTAAATTGACCAATGCTACAAAACCATTATTTATTCAAATTGTTTGCATTTTTACTTAAAAGCCAAAGAGCCACATTAGAGGGGTAAAAGAGCTGCAAGTGGCTCCGGAGCTTCAGGTTGCAGACCCCTGTACTAGGTCAGTCAGGCCCCCCGTTAGTTGTGGCTTTATGGTAGAGTGGACCTGCAGCACAACTGAAAGTCCATATGGAGTTTGATGAAAACCACATGTAGAACTCCAGACTGTGATAAACAAGATTCTTTGATCTGATGAGACCAAAACTGAACTTTTTGGTGTTAAATCTAAGCAGTTTGTGTGGAAAAAACCACGCAGGTTTTTCGCTTTTGGGGAGTTTCTGTTAGCGTTCTTGATCGGCCCAGCCAGAGCTAAGACCAAAACCCAACTCTGCATTTCTGATCTGAAATGATCTAAAAAGGGCTGTTCACCAACGTTCACCATCCCAACCTGACGGAGCTGGAGAGGAACCCAAGTGTGACAAACTTTTTCAAAATGAGCTCCCAATGGAGATTCGACCCAATACTGAGCAAAGGGTCTGAATACTTATAATCACGTGTTATTCTGTTTTTCTTTTTAATTTACATACATTTCCTTTCTTCTATTTTTTTTCAATTTAATACACATTAATGAAAATTAAAATGAACTCTCCAGATTTTTGCAAATGCCTGCAATGACACAAAAATTGTATCCTTTGCATCTGTCTGAAGTTCTCATGTGGTTAACCAGTAGAAGAATGTGTTAAAATGAACATTTTTCTTTAGATTTCTAAAATTACTTGTGGCTAATAAAAGCAGTTATCGTATTTTCCGTAGTACAAGTCGCAGTTTTTTTTCATAGTTGTAGACTTATGCTCAGGAGCGGCTTATTGTGTTTTCTTTTGAGTCATAAATAGGCTCATATATTTGTTGTTTTCTCAGTAACCAGTTGTCCACTAGCTGTTGTTTCATCTAACAACCACTAGAGGGCACTGCACCTAAGTATAAGTATTTGGTACTGACAGTGGCAGAAGTGTCCCCCAAAACAAACATGGAAGAGATTCTGATTGTTTTCCTCTTAAACTTTGATATTTTTCTAATACAGATCAAACTCTTAAAATTATTGCATTTATTTTTTATTTTAGCTAAGCTTGGCACACTTGTTCTAAAATGTTAGACTTTTCTCCAAAGGGTGAGACTTATACTCCAGAACGACTTATATATATAATTTTCTTATTCATTCTGCATTTTTGTTGCTCTTGCAACTCATACTCCAGTGCTACTTATCCTCTGGTGTAACTTATACTCCGGTGCGACTTATCCTCTGGTGTAACTCATACTTTGGTGCGACTTATCCTCCGGTCCGACTTATACTCCAGTGTGACTTATACTCCAGTGGGGCTTATACTCCAGAACCACTTATATATGAATTTCTTCTTCTTGATTGGACATTTTTTTGCTCTTGTGACTTATTCTCCCGAGCAACTTATACTCCGGTGCAACTAATCCTCTGTATTGACTGATATTCCGCTACGACTTATACTCCAGTGTGACTTATACTCCGGTGCGACTTAAAGTCCAAAACCACTTATTTATGATTTTCTTCTTCTTGATTGGCCTTTTTTTTTCTCCTGTGACTTATTCTCCCGAGCAACTTCTATTATATTCCGGTGCAACTCATATTTTGGTGCGACTTATCCTCCGGTGCGACTTATACTCCAGTGCGAGTAATGCTTCGGTGCAACTTCTTCTTCTTTCTTTAGACTTTTGCTCCAGAGTTTTCTACTGAGGTTTTACTACACCCCGAACAGATATAGATGCAACTCATACTCCATAAAATAAATTATTCAATTTTGTGGAGATGCTCATGTTTGCACAGTTTCAAATGATTAAAAAAAAAACCACCAAAAAAATCAGACGATTAAAAGGGTTTATTTCACATTTTTTTCTTGTACACGTCACCAGCTTTGATGTGGGCATCAAAGACGTCAAAGAACAGGTCACAGAAAAAGTGAAGGAGGCTCATGTTACAAACAGGAACTCTCTGGAAAGTATCCAACCCATTTAATGATGTTCTGAACTGGGACTATCTAAACCCGGCTTTCAGTCAGCTGGAGAGAGCGGACAACCCAGAGTGAGTGAGGAAAGGTTTAAAGGAGACTCGCTGAAGATGCTCGAGAGCTGCACAACAAGGAGAGACGGAAGGTAAACCAATGCAGTCACGACACAACGCATGGAGTACTTCATCACTAACAGTCGAAACTCTGCTACTCCTGCTCGCTGAGGAGTTTTTAAGCCTGGCTTTACCTGAGTTTGTTGTACGGAGAGGATTTAACTCAGGTAACAGAGGGGATGAAGCTCCTGGACTCACCAAGTCAGACGTCCCCTGCGCACCGAGTCACTTCAATAGCTCAAATGAATGACGTTGCTTCATCTCAGCAGAGACAGAAGGACAGACAGCGTGAGCGTAACACAGGCACTTGAGAAAAATGATCAAACACTACGATGTCCATTAAGGCACAACAAACACACGACAGTCACAAACACCAAAAAAAAAAAAAAAAAAAACAGGATTCTCTCCGTGAGCACACAGAGACACACAATCAGCGTACAGATCAAAAACGTCTCCAAGATCATTTCACCGTCACAAAGAAATATTTCCACAACAGCAGCTGACAGTTAACATCGAACGGTGGCTTTTCCTGCACTCCAGGACTCAGACCAGAGTCTTCTGCCGCACAACAGGAGCTCTGTTGCACCACTTTTCAGGGGGAATTGGGATTGTTTAGAAAACCAAAGATACATCCCATTGGAAGAAACACCTTTCATCTTTTTATTAGTTTATAACACAAGAAAAAAAAAAAAAAAAGGTTATAATAGGAATAGCTTTTACATCTAGATTGTCCTGATATAGCTTTTTATGAAAAGTAAGTTGTTACTTTCAACTTAGTGCAAAGTCATGTTTTATAGTGTTAAAATAGAAAAATTAAACAACTGAAATGCTATGAGAAAACATTTTAAAAGAAATGTCCAAATATTCAAACATAAAATGTGTGATTTATTCTGATGAAAAAGCGTTCGACATACGAAGCATTATTTCTTTATATCTAAACAAGGATTTTAATCATTTAACAGCAATTTTTTTTATCACTATAAAGGAATCCCAGGAAAACAAAAGAAATGTTTCCACCAGGGATTTCAGAAAAAGTGCATTCTTACTCTTTCCATAGCTGAGTGCATTACGTAGCTTTAGTTTGGTGACATTTGACACACAACTGAAAAAAAAAAGTGTTTTTATTTTCTGAGGATCAGAATTTTTGTTTACAATCCACAAATAAGATGCCATTTTTTTTTTTTTTTTTATTACCAAATTATTTTTTTTTGCAGAGATTTTAATTAAAAATGGAAATCCTGTTCTTGATTTTTTAAAAAGTCTTTTTTCACGCTTATTTGACTTCATATGTGGCCATATGCTGAAAGCATTAAGGTACTACGATTAGCTAATACACCTTAAATGTTATATTGGGAAATACTAACATTTTCTGTTAAAAATATTTCAATGAGCTTCATGAGGGAGATTCATGTGTATTCAGTAAACCCCTCCAACTGTAGGGGCATTTGGAAGGGTAGGGTGTCCGAAATAATTGTTTTGAAGTGAAACCCGCGCGACGGAGGGCTCTGTATCACTCCACCGCGAGTGTCTTCTGCACTGCGGAGGAAAAACCCAAATTTTCTTCACGTGTGTGCACTCTGAAGCACAGAAGTTTACATCTAAATAACAGACTTTGTGTCTTTTTAAAGTCATAAAATCAATGTTGTTATGGATTTTTCTAGCGCTAGCAGCTATGTGCTAACGTGATGACATCATCGAGTGGGAGAGACGTCCAATTTGACATAATTTTTTCCGTGACTTTTTTCTTTGACAAACTAAATTGTAGGGGTAGGGCAAGAATTTGGATTTGGCTTATGTTTGTATTTATTTGTTTTTTTTCTTTGACGATGGTTGAAATTTTGTCCTAAAGCTAACCGTGTAAGTTACTGAACTCAGCAGGAAGTTGTTCATTAAGTGCTTAGTTGGATCCATTTTACATAAATGGTTCATTTGAACTTCCTTGTTCATCATGAGCTTTCGCATTAGGTCCTCAAATGTCAATATTTTGGTAAAAATGATCACAGATACAGATGTGCGCAAGCTAGCAACTTTCCACAGCTAATGCGTCCCACTGCTATCTGCTAGCTACAAATTCTGTAAGTGAATGTTTCCCAAAAACTAAATCATTAAAAATCTCGATACTTCTTTAGTTGAAGCCATAATTTGAATAAATAAACAAGTATTTGGAGAAAAGTGTAAAATTTAAACACTTTTAGGGGAAACCTGACTCACTATGAATTAACACATAAGTAAATTTAACGTGAATTTATACCATTCATGATTTATCTATAGAGAATTGGACTTTTAGATTTCTGTTTTCTGTGTTTATTTGTAATGAAAACAAAAGCAAGAATTTACAGACAGCCTTGAATTAAAATGGACAGCAGGAAAATAAAGTTAGCATTGTGACGCAGCCGCTTTACTGTTCCTGTTAGAATGTTTGAAACAAATACTTGAAGTTAGTGTTGCTCTGACAGCTTTACAGCCTCATGGAGAACTTCTTTCAGAAGCGATCTGCTTTTTGAGTGACTGGGTTTTCATGGGATTTGTTGACAGATTGACCAAATTTGTCACATTCTTGGTTTAGCTTCTGTTGTGATTAGATCTGCTGCTTTTGCCCGAAGCCTAAAAACAGCTGAATTCTGCAGAGCTACTCATTAATACACACTTTTTTTGACAAAAGCATTAGTATGAATACATGCATACAGTCAAAGCCCACACACACACAGCAAGACGAGATCAGACGAGGACGTGTACTAAAAAATATGAATGTCATTGGCATTTCATGGAAAGTAGCTTCTCTTTTCTTCCTTCATATGTTTCCAAATTTGACTGATTAACTTTAGACTGTGATCTATTTCGCTCCAGCTCTCAGCGTCGTCTCAGCCCACCGCAGCTCGTCGCTCTCTTAAAACTCAGTGCACACAGATGTTTTTGCATCAGCTGAGCTGCATCTCTCATGGAAAATGGAAAACAAATCCTCCTAAACTTGACATTTTCCCCTACTCTGTAGCTCAAAGTAGTGCACCAGAGGGGGTGAGAGTACAGTTTCTACTGAGCTCTGTCCGCTTAAGACGCAGAAGACTGAGAGAATGGAGGCTGAGGGTTTAACTGTGGGGGAGAAGGCCTTTCTTGTAGGCCACAAAGCCGGCTGCTGCGGCCACAGACAGGAAGCTGGAGACCCCCACGAACTTCAGCAGACCGCCCACAGAAGGCAAATTCCTCTCCCAGAAGGTGGTGTGGAACGGGAGTGCTGGGACGTCCTGCGTGAGGAGATCGGGAGAGTTACATGAAAGCGTAGCTTGAAAACAGAGATCATGTGACATGTGGCATGCATCCTTTTGTCTCCAGAGCTCTGCAGTGAACACTCATCCTTACCATGCTCTCAGGCTCCGGCTGCCAGATCTGATTCTGGTGGATTTTACCCATCGCACTCATGATCTGTAAAAACATGCATTTTTTTTTTTTTTAAATTAAATCAAACTGGAACAGCCATATAGCTCTGAGTCTGTCTGATTTTACACTTTAGCAGCAAAAAATTCCCTCAACAAGCTATTACAATGCACATATCTATGTAATTATTAAGAAAATAAATGCATTTTTAATACATTTCTATAATTTTCTTTCTCAATGTTAAAAATATAATAAATACATAAATACAACGACAGATATTGACATCAATTTAAAAACACATATAGGCATTTAGAGACGTGAACATTTTGAAGAGGAGTCACCCTGCAATGGATTACCAGTTATTAAACAGAAAGAAAACAGTTTATACTAATACAAAAATAAAATCCACATTCAAGTCTATAAAATGTGGAGTACCCCAAGGGTCAGTCCTGGGTCCTAAACTGTTTAACATCTATATAAATAATTTAACTAGTGCATCCACATTTTTTAAAACGCACTTCATTTGCTGATGGTACTACATTTGATGACATAAAACTAAAGAACTGAGTTGGAAAAAATAGTAAGATCGATGGTTTAAATCAGGGGTGGGCAAACTTTTTGATTTGCGGGCCAGAAAGGGTTCTAAAATTTGGCATAAGGGCCGGACAAGGAGCAGATGGAAGGAGTGATTTGATAATGAACCTCATAAACTAAAAAAATAATATGGAATTTAGAGAAAAACATGCTTTAATGTGGATTAAAATTCACATATATTCATTTAAAAACAGAAAATTGGGGAATTTCAATTTCTAAATTTAGATTTTTGTTCTCTTTTTGGTGATCCAATGGGTTGATGTTCTTCAGAGGAAAATGTGAACTCAAAGAAATCCGAAAAATCCCTTTCTGATTCAGAAAAAAAACACACACGAACGCCAGAGAAACAACACCATTCATGAGAAGAAACCAGAAATACGAAGAAATAAAACAATAATTAGGATTTTTGATTCAATGTATTTTAATTTGGAGGGCCAGATTAAGTAGATTAAGAGGCCACATGTGGCCCCCGGGCCGTAGTTTGCCCAACCCTGGTTTAAACAATCAATTAACTGTGAAAAAACACATTTCATGATATTTAGCAATCACAAAATGAAAGCTATTTATTTTGAAATTGCAGTTTTCAGGTCAAACAAGTGAATGAAAACAAGTTTCTACGAGTAATCATAGATGATAAAATATGCCGGAAATCACATAACGACTGCATAAAAACAAAAATAGCAAGAACAATAGCACTGTTGTTTAAGGTCAAATAGTCATTAGATTAAAAAAATCATTATACCTCATATATAACTCATTGATTGTTCCATATCTGATATATGGCATAGAAATTTGGGGAAGGAGAAATCAATACACTTCATATTTATATTACAGAAATGAGCAATAAGAATCATCACTGGGATTAATTATTATGATCCATCTACACTACGATTTATAAAGCTAAAAATATTAAAATTTCACAAATTAGTAGATCATTCCATCCTAAAACTCATGTATAGAACACATCAGGAAAGTCTGCCACATAACATACAACAAAAGTTTAAAAAAAAGAAAGAATTTCACCTCAAATCTAAAGCAAACACACGTTAGCACCACAACCATGTTGGAGAAATTGTGGAAAAATTAATGTAATTCTCGTATTTTTTGGCTTAGCCCTATGATCTGTTCTTTTTGGGTTTGACATTCATCAGGTCATCATTAGAATCTCAAGTTACAATGTAGCAAAGACAAAAATATTCTTATACTTGGGCAATTTGTCAAACAATATTTTTAAAAGTGACAGGTATTTAATTAAAATCTTCCTAGCTGCCTGTAAGAAAACAATTCCTAAACAATGGTATAAGACGGAGTCACCAACACAACAGAAATGGTGGAAATAGAAAAGGAAATATATAAGATGGAAAAAAAGAAAGAGCAAGCACAACCTCAAAGGACATGAAATGAACAAAAAAAAAATGAAGGAAAAAAAGTGTTTTGGTGCAGGTTATTAGATTATGGAATAATCTTGAAAAATCAATAAGAGTCCAGTTCAATTTTTACATTTTAAAAAACTCTTTAAAAAAAATTCTCACATATTAGGAATTAAAGTTATTTGGGAATGAGTTAAAAAAAATACTAATAATTCTAAGGTATTTGGTTTATTTTCTTGTTGTTGCTTTTGCAGTTTGTTTTTATTTGTCAGCGTTTTTAGCTTTTGCCAGTCAGTTAACATATTCATGTTTCAATACAAAGACATAGATTTGGGTAAAACAGTTTGATTGATTTAGTTAAATCGGACAGAGACAATAAGTGTTCTTATTTCTATACTCTTTCATTATGACATTTTTTGTTGTGTGCTCTGAAAATGAAATAAATGTTAAGAAATAACAGTGAACAGCGTGGGCTCTGGGTTTGACTGCGGGGTTCTGACCTCTCTGGCTGCCCTCTCTCCAGCTTGTACGGCCCCCTCCATGTATCCGCTCCACTCTGTGGCCGTCTCTGTGCCGGCGAAGAACAACCGGCCCACCGGCTCCCTCAGAACTCTACAGAATGAAGGAGACAGAATCCATGATTGAGGATTTTTCTGCATTTGGGTTTGAAACGCCTGCAGGAAGTCAGAACAACCAGTAAGAATAAAGTCCATTTATTTATTTGTTAGTGTAGATTAATGAATGGATTTAATGTTTATAATATGTAGAAATCCATAATGGTTCCCACAGTTGCAGTACTGCTAATACATCATAGTACTGTCAGTTTAAAGTGTGCTGTCATGTTTTTGAGGAGGAAATGTGAGGATGCTGGAGACCGGTGAGGTTGTCAGGGACCAAAGCTGCTCACCACATCAACAGAGATGCAGAAACTGATGACAGAGACCCTCATCCACTGAGGTTCAACCCCAAACACATCCATGACCATCAGCAGGTGAAATCTGTTCCCACTGGTGCTGCAGAATCTGCACTAAGAACTCTCCCTGGAGGTTTGGGACTTTTGGCAGCATCACTAAGACCTCTGAGGAGTCAAAGAGAACAGAACTGCCCCGTGTGACCAAAAACGCCTGGAGATATTTTACATTTTATGCACTGTTTTTTGTACATTTAGAGAGAAAGATAAAAATTTTTGTTGTGAACAGTTTGATACTGGACAAATTTAAACTTTTAAGAAACAAAATCTGTTTTTGGTGTACATTTGCACTATTTTTCTCACTAAAAATTCTAAGAATCACATTCTGATTTTGTGATTTTTTTTTTTTTACAATTTGAATTGGTCTAACACTATTATGAAGTAGAAAACATTGTAAAATGATGATTGATGTTGAAAATTCAGTGTCTTCTTGAAAAAGGAGCAAAAGCACACAATTATAGGACATTTTTAGACCATTTCATAGTCAAAATGAGTAAAAAAAAAAGTCTCATTACTACTCTATGGTTTTCCAAAACTCTATGGTTGTAATATAGTTAAAAGTTTCAAAGACAAATGTAACTTAATTTTTATTCTTACCTTAATGAATAGAGACTTAAAATAAATGCATTAAACCATATTCTTTATTTTCTCCTTTTATTTCATGACGTGAAAAATATTGTATTTGGCCCGCAGACCGGGATCCCATTTAGATTTTAGCCCTTAGAGCGAAAGAGTTTGGGCACCCCTGGTATAGACAGATGAGTGAAAACGTAAAAAGAAGTGGAATTTTTCATGAGAAGAATCTGAAAAGGCATAGAAAATACCAGCTTGAGTTGATCTAACTTACTTGCCAAACTGGGTGAGGATTCCAGGGGGGAAATAGGCGGTGTAGCACCCCCCAGAGTACTCCTCCTCGCACCAGTTCTTCTCCTCATAATGAACCGGCTGAAAGACACAAGAGTTTGAAGCAGCCGCTGAACTCTGGATGTTCAGCTGCGGTCAGGATCCGGACTCACATGCAGAGCCTCCTCTGAGCCCAGCACTCGGGAGTAGATCTCACAGATCCTCTTCAGCCTAAGAACAACACAGGGGTTGGATTAAACCTGATCCACATGAGAGACAGCACCTCTGCTGTGTCTCCATCAAGCATTTTACCGTTCTTCTTTAGACAGGCTGACCAGCTTTCTGCTTTTGCGAGCCAGGATGAAGCTGGAACAGAAGGAAGGTTTCATCAACAATCGCAAGCTTCTACCTCAAAGGTCAAAAGAAAAAGCAGCTGTGAAAGACTGAATTCAGCTGTTTCTATGGATGTCAGGCAGCTATCACAACTCAAACATGACATGAGTGAACAGGGCCGGCCCTGAACATAGGCAACCTAGGCGGCTGCCTAGGGCGTCGTTTGCCGGAGGGGGCGCCTAATCACATTGATTATATATTATCTTTTTTTTAATATGACAATTCATGTAAACGATTTAAAGAAATAATAATTAAAAATATGAATATAATAACTAAAAAGTTTGATGTAATTAATAATTCTGCCGTGTAGCCCCCCTCCATTCCTGTCACTGCTGTCAAAGCTGGGTAGGGGGAAGGAGAGGGGCGCATGGTGTTGCTGCTGTTAGTTCTTCTTTAAAACTTTAAGGATGAAAAAGGAAAATGAAGAAACACTGGCTCAAAGCAGAGGTTTGTCTGTTTTACTTATATTACACTGCTTGGAAAGTCACTCCCCCCTTGCATTCTAGTAGAAAAAGATGAATGTAACTAACAATCAAGTGGGGTTTTTTCAACACCTTTAACAGTTGAAATGCCCCAGCTTTCTTCTGTGCTGATCAGTGGCACAGTCAGCTAGCACTTTAGCTATTAACCCAAGAGTTGATTCAAATCCCCGCTGAACCTTTTGAATTAACTCCCTGCAGGGGGCGCCAAATTCATTTTTCACCTAGGGTGCCATGCAGACCAGGACCAGGCCTGTGAGTGAGCTTTCAATGTGACCTTAACGGTTACTGCTTTAGTTCCGTCTCTGCTTCTAGAGCTGCGTTCACACCGAACGCGATTCAGGAGCAGTCACTTTCAACGGTAAGTCAATGGTTCAGACGCCGGTGAGGTCTTGCAGTGCAATTTCAGCAACGGGCACGGACCGCAATTTGTCTGACTGACATGGCAACCATTCAGAGACTCAGGTTTGGCCATGTGACATTTTCAGTGACTCTAACAGTAGAACGTAGATCCAATATGGCTGACCGATGCAAGCGTTCTTGTCCTGAACTTGTGTCCATTTTCATCCATTTCCTGGAGCCTGTCCCGGCTACTGTCGGGCGGAAGAAGGACACACCCTGGCAGGGCCCACTGGAGCAATCACGGAGCCCGAAACTAGCTTGCTACGACAACCTCTGGTCAGCGAAGCCAAAGCCCAAAGCTGCTGGCAGGCATAGTTCCCCTAGATTTGGGAGGCAGTCTGCTTAATATATTTTTCTCATTTTTATCAAGACAATAATAAAAAAGGTCCTCTACTTTTATTCTTGTTTTTTTTTCTCGACCCTTTAGCAAACCTTCAAACTGGGTCAGAGTGGGACGGAAAAACCATGGAAACATCCGTCATTCAGACCCGGTCCCACAGCGGGAGGGAAGCTCACCTAACTGGGAGAATCTCTGAATGATCTCATGAACCCAAACATGGAGACGTGATTACTGGTGTTCACAATTAAAGAAAATGATCTCTTTACATCATCTGTGTCTTCCATACATCGTAATTGCGTTAGGATTTTGTGAATCGGTTAAAAAAAAATTCAAACTCGTCAACATAATCATTGTTGCAGAAAATGAAAGAATTGGTTTGTCTGGGCCTGTGCCTAAATATAGAAAAATGCAGAGTAGATCACATTTCTTCATACAGGCTTGCTGTGAGTGTGTGTACATAGTGGGTTGGCGTGCTCTTCACTGCGCCCCCCCCACCTGGGAAATTCTCACAGCTCCTTCGGATTTCAAAGTTTCACGTAAGTCAGTCCCTCCAGGATTCCGCGATGTTGCGATCGCAACTATTAGCAAAAATTCAAGCAAACCTGAGATTTTTTTTACGCTCTGCAACGTTCTATTTTCATGTAACTTTGATCCATCTACCGTGGCAACAGTCATGATTGACGATGTTTCCCTTCTGACTTCTTCTCTTGTTAAATCTCTTTAGCTCACTAAAGTTGTGCATGAACGGTCGATGGTATTGATTGCGCGTGCGGGGGGTGGGGGGGTTGGGTGCTGAGCGGGTGCGGAGTGGACCATCACATGGAGCGCAACATGAACAGAGTATGAAAGGATTTGTGATCATTTCAATGATCTATGTAATTGTTTATTTGTATTGAATCCTTTCTGTAAGAAGGAAAACAGACAGTTTGATGTAAGGGGCAAAAAGAAAACATACTTGGCCTTAAAATAGCATTAAACCATTGTGTTGAGAAAAAAATACTTGAAACTTTAAAACTGTGAATCAAATCGAATCGCTTGACTGAATCGTTACATCCCTATAATTGAGATAAACGCAGACACCGCTACATGTAGCGATCAGGCTAACAACGTTTGGCAGTAGCTCCGCCCACAGAGCGTCAAACTTATGAACGTAGTTTTTGGACAGGCGTCCAGCGGTGAATTGGCCGTGCGATGAAGGAGAGACGGGCAATGCAGATTTGACGGACAGATCGAGTTTGGTGTGTATCCTGTAGAAGTCCTTCGGTCCAGACCCAGTTCGTGTCATTTGGTCCTGATTCAGTCTGTATTCAGACTGTCGTCAACTGAAAATTTCTGTTTTGAACCAAAGCTTGTGAACAAACTAAAAATCTCTTCAGTCATTGGTCAGGAATTACGAGGGCGGGGCAAAGCATCGAGAGAAAGAATGATGGACCCATGATGGTTCTGGACTTACCCCATGATAGCAGGCACAGTCCCATCCGGCTTTGTGTCATCTAGTGTCAGCCCAATTGGAGCCCCCTCTTCCTCGATCACCATGGTTCCGCAGTAACCTGAAGACACCACGCAACGTCAGAACCACCCCCGCATTCTGGCTCCTCCCACAGCCCGTCTCCCCTGTACCCTTTTTCCTCCAGAAGTTCTCTTTGTAGTACACCATGCACTTGATGACGGAGCCCATGGGCACGCGGTGAATTAGCTGGTTTCTGAGCGGCGGCAGCTCGGGGTTAAAGTGCATCTTCAGGTTCAGACCAGGAGGAGTCGCCACGATGACATACTTGGCCTACAGAAAGACACGGAGACGGTAAAAGCAGATCCCAAATGTTTAGGCTTAAACACCAAATGTTTTAAGGTAAATCTCCAAAAAGAGCGTTAAATTGCAGCGTCTGCAGAAGCTTCTGCCGTGTTGAGGACAGGCCCGGTCTCTCCTCTGGGTTCTGGATCCATTCACTCACTCCTACCCACTCACCATGTAGGTCTCTTTGTTCAGCGTCTCCACCACCACCATGTCTCCAGTCTGGTCGATTCTGTAAACCGGGGACTCCAGCTTGACCCGGTCACCCAGCTCCTTGGCCATGCCCTCACTGATCTGACCGGATCCGCCCAGGAACTTCCTCTCCTTCAGAGAGAGAGAAGCCAAACTTTAAGCCGGATCTGATTCACGTCACAATACTGATTTTTTATTCCATAAAAAGGGTTTAAAAAACTAATGATTACATCAAATAGTGTTTGAATTAAAGTGCATCTGATCATTTTTGTAAAAACATCCACAGGTCAAGGGTATAGTTTCTGCAGAACAGTAGAAGTTCCTTATCTCGGCGTTGTGGATGGGATTGTTGGCATTAAGCAACCCCGCCCCCTTCCCCTCCCTGTTGCTTGTTGCAGAGGCTTCCCTGTTTAAACTCTCTCTAGCTAGCTTACGGCCACTCACAATCCCAACCTAGCATTAGTGGTGCAACAAAAATTGCGAGCAATATTGGCGTTATCCAGCGTACAGTTTTGATTCCAACACATTCTGACTCGTCACACACTGACGTTTGGTTAAGAACCCCCAAATCAGAAATCGACGTTTTGGGTGTTCCCATTAAATCAGGGGTTACAACCTCTGGGCTGAGAACGGGAACCGATCCAGTACCAGGACATAGAGAGCACCAGTACCCCTAACCCAGTACTGGTACCCTAACCAGGTACAAGTTCGCATCCAGGCCTGGTTTGTGTTTGGTACCACATTGGTACCGGACCCAGTATCGTATCCGGTGCCGGGTTTGTGTCAGGTACCACGTCTGGTGGTGGGTCTGGTACAGCATCTCGTAGTCTATTTTGAGTCGAGTTCGTGTCAGGTACCACGTCTGGATACTGGGACGGATCCGGTACTGCATCTGGTACCCCATCCAGTATCTCGTCCAGTGCCGGGATCGTGTCAGGTACCACGTCTGGAACTGGGTCAGGTCTGGTCCCGCATCTGGTGGCGCGTCCTGTGTTGAGTTCGTGTCAGGTACCGCGCCTGGATACTGGGTTGGGTCCTGCATCTGGTACCCCATCCAGTATCTCGTCCAGTGCTGTGTTCATGTCAGGTACTGGGTCGGGGGTGGTACGTGGGGTGGTACCCAGTATCCATGAACTCAGTATCATCTGAGTTCAGAAGGAGGGTTATGCATACCACGGTATTGTCATCCAGTGCAGGGTTAGGCAACGGTACTGATGCGGGTACCGGTCCGCACCTGCCACGTCCTGGACCACTCTGTGTGTCCAATACTGCGTCCCGTGGGTTGCAGAACTTTGACTTTACATTTTTCATCTTTTTTTCATTTATTTTATTTTTTTAAAAATCATTTTTCACTTTAGCATGAACAAGACGTGTTTTTCCTCACAGAGCTACAATGAAAGAAACACATTAATAAGAGTCAATGTTATATTTGTAAGTCAAAAAGAATAAAATCTTTCTTTTTTTTTGTACTGTGGGAGCATCAAAGACAGATGACTCCTCTGGTCTAAGAAGCATCAAATTGGATATTTTGGAGCCTTTTCAACAGCTCTTTTCCTCCTTTTCTCTACAGCTGCTGTTTGCACCGACAGAGCGATAAACAGAGATTGATTAGGCGCCGCCAAGGTTTTGATCTACAAAATAAATTACCAGTGACCTTCTCCGTATGGTTCGTGTCAACGTCTCTCTGTTCTCTGTGATTGCAAAGACATTTCTCCGTGGCATTTGGATGGAAACATCTGCCAGGACAGATTTAGAACCGGAGCCTGTGCTTGTTAAGTTGTGTTTTTGCGCTCTGGCTGGGAGGGAAGCCCTGACACCAAAACGAGCATCTGAACGCTCAGCATCCTTTCCAACACGCTTCCAGCCAGCCCTGCAGGGACGGGGTCACGCGCCCGTGCACGGCTCCATGCAAAACTGGAAATGCTACCAGAGTTGGCTGCACTGTCATGTGTTTACACATACACAAGCCCTGTTCCCAGTTGCTATGGCAACAGGGTCCTTGGAAGCAGAAAGGGGTCTGCCGCCACAGCAAGAAAGCCTTTTTTTCTTTTTTTGTGTGTCCAGCTCATAAACATGCTGTCGATGCAGAAATACTGAGGCTGATTTGGGAGCTTTAACTGATGCAGCAGAAAAACTTTGGCGTCCTCCCTCTGCTGCATCTCTGACCGGGGTTTTCCTACTCAGATGTGCTCTGGAGGTTAGTTTGTACAAAAACACAACACTTGACTCGGAAACGTACCTGGCCTCCATTCGTCGTGGAGAAGATCCTCATGGTTCCTCCACACTGCTTGACGTACCACAGGAACCACAAAGCTGACACCTCATGGGGCTCGGACGTCACGTTCACGTTGACGAACAGTGTGGCGAAGCGGCGAACAGCACTGGGAGAGGAAATGACCGTCACTGTCTGACAGAGGTGGAGCGTCTCCTTCAACATGTCCAAAAGGTTCGGACAAGAACGTAAGACTGCTGATCCTTCCAAAGACCATGAACTGCTTTTTAAGGACCTTGAATCCTTAAACTGGATGTTCATCGTGTCTGAGCATCAGGTTGATGCAACGATCCGTCATCGATGATGTCAGCAGACCTCGGGGATGAGTGAAGCAGTCTTAAGCAATTTGAACACCCAAAAGCCGACAGAGCAAACCTGCTAATGCCACATGCCTCCCTGGCTCTGGACCTTTAGTATGCTCACCATTTACTGTATATGAGAACAGGACTGAGTGAGCCCTCCCCCTTTGTGTTCCAAATAGGAAGTACCTGCTGGCTCCAAGAAACCAAAATCTCATAGACCTCTACAGAGAAATAAACCAACGCAGTCTCACTTCTAACTCGACACATATGGACTTATGGTTTGGGACCCCTCCGTGTCACTTTTTGACGTCTTGGGTGTCCCAAACTTGTCGTTTTTTGACATGGTGGCTGTTCTAATTAAATCAAGGGTCCCCCAATGTCCGGGGCACAAACCAGTACCGGTCCGAGGGCTGCTTGTTACCAGACCACAGGTGCTAATCAAGGGACCTGACACCAGTACCGGGATGTGGACCAGACTACAACCCAACTTAGTTCCAGTACCCTGACCCAAACCTGGTACTGGTACCCTAACCCAGTACGTGAATATTAATTGGACCATAACCTTATAAGGCCCTAAACATAATCAACTCCACCTGTGGGCATTTTGTGGTTATTAATTATACCCTCACTCCACAAGTCCCTAAACTTAACCCCCATGTTTACCGGACAGCCTCTTAAAATGTTTTTTCATTTACCTTCCTGGGACGGTGTGGCCCTGAGATCCTGCTCCTGGGAGGACTGTGTGGAGTGTGTGCTCTCTGATGGAGGGTAGGGTCTGAACGCCTGTTCTCCTAACCCGAACCTGGTATCGATTCTGCGTCCTTTAAGGCATTTTGTAATGCGTCCATGACAGCATCCAGTACCATGTCCGTTACTGAGTCTGGTACTGCGTCCAGTACAGTGGATGGTACTCCATCTGGTGGTGCGTCTGGTACTTCATCCAATACCAAGTCCAGTACAGCGCATGGTACCACATCGATTACAGTGTCTGGTACAGCGTCTAATACTGCATCCAGTACTGAGTCCAGTACAGCCCGAGGTACCACGTCCAGTACAGTGTCTGTTACTGCTTCCAGTACAGCATCTGGTACTGCGTCTGGTACTGCGTGTAGAAATGTATCCAATACACTGTGTGGTACTCCGTCTGGTGGTGCATCTGGTAATACATCCAGTACTGCGTCTATTACTGCATCCGGTACTGAGTCCAGTCTGGTACCATGTTTGGTACTGCATCCAATACAGTGTCTAGTACTCCGTTTGATAGTGCGTCCAGTACAGCATCTGATACTGTGTCTAGTACAACATTTGGTACCACGTCCGATACCGTGTCTGGTACCGCGTTCAGTCATGGACGTAGAGCATCAGTTTTTTTTTTTGTTTTTTTCTGTAGTGCAAGGTATTTAAGTTATAAACGGCACAATTAATAAATACATGTGGTCTCATGTCAAACGTTCAAAACTTTTGATGGACAGATTCCTCCGAGCCTGCTTTCAGGTGATGGGGGTGTGGCCTCACTTCTCAGTCCAATGACTCAGACCAGCTTGGACCAATAACTGATCATCAACAACATTTGGTTCGAATATCGTGTAAACATGGCGACTGAATTGACGTCATGTCGTTCAAGCGGGAAGTAAATCGTTTTCTGGAGATGAAATAATATTCACTCAGTCCAGTTCTCATTTACAGTCAATAGTGTACACTCTGCAGGTCATTAGTACTTGGAGTCAATATGGAGGAGGTGCTATACGAAGTAGACGTTCTAAGAAGACCACCAGATGACTGAACGCCAAAACTAATACTTCATTTTCAAACGTTGTGTATGGTCTTATTGTTTCCCAAAGCCTGTCACTTCTAAAGAAACCCTGGGAGGGAACATGGTGTGATACCTGGTCCAGCAGATCTTTTCAAAGAGCTGCTGCATGCTCATCTTGTCCCACTCCTCCGCATGGGGGGCTCTCCATGGGGCTTCTTGTGGAATCTGAAATACAGGCAGACATCTCAGTAATACGAAACATCGAATGAGGATAGAGAAAAGACTCGCGTTGGTTCACCTCCTTTCCCATCTCATCCATAGTCCTGAAGAGGTTGTTGAAATCCAGCATGACGAAGGGGTTCCACATGGGAGGGAAGGAGCCTTTGAAGGGGTAGGACTTCCCCTGTCGAGACAAAGCATTTTGTGCTTATTTAACTATTCATAGTAAATGCGTTCACAGGCAAACTGGTGTTTGTCTGGGCAGGGATTTGTTGAAGACAGGACACAAATGGAAGATAGATACTATTCTGCATCTGAAATAAAGTCTTTTGCTGATGACCGCGAGCTCCGTGGAGAAATTGGGTGTTGGTGTTAGACTGGGGGTGGAGCTAGCAGCACAGACTCCTCCTGAAAGGGACTCTGATGTCAAATCATGGGGACCTGCTCATTTTCATGGGTATTGTATGGGTTTTTAGGAATGCGGGAATGGATTAAAATACTCTTTGGGGTATAGTGAGGAATGAACAGTATAATACACTTAAAAGCTCAAAAACTTGTTTTTTTTCATGGTATTGCCAATATAAAATAAGTAGAACAAGCACCAAATTAGGCGTGGATGTACCTTAGAACTCCCTCTTTCAGATAAGCATGTTAGAAAATCAAAAAATGTGAAATATATAATATAACATACACATGATAGTATTCTGAATTTTGAATATTTTTGTAACATTCGAGTGTGTGGCCGCCATCTTTACAAATACCATTTTGGATTTTTCTCACAGCTAATGTACCTTTCTGAAAGAAGGTACATGCATGCTAAATCTAGTACCACGAAATGCACAATTTGTCTGAAATGTCAACCTAACTGGCTGTGATATGAGCCCATCACACTCATTAAACACCCAAGGTACTCCCTTAAGTACCAAGAATTTGAGGCAAATTTAAGATGCGACTTCTCAAAAATACTGGCAACACATTTAGATTAATATTGATATGTTAAAAATGTTAGATTTTCTGTCATTATTATTATCCACATCTGCTAAATGTGCCATCCTGCATTCATCTATTAACATTTTGAATTAAAACTCAATAAAAATTTGTTGCTAGTTTGCTATAAGTTAAAGCTGGGGAAAGTATGGTGGTTCTTTTCTCTATTCTCATTTACTTCCTCTCTCCCCTAATCTTTATTTTGTATTTTATTTAGCTATCTGTGCTTCTGTTTGGTGCAGTGCATTTCATGTGTTGTTCCTCTTTCTCACTTCCCTCTGGGAGAGCGGGAAAGATTTCCAATTCCTGGTGGATCGTCGGTGCTCCTGTTCTTGGCCGTGGACCACGCCTCTGGCTCGTCGTGGCTGTTTATATTTCATGACTGACGTTCTGCGTCTGTGCAATTACCGGCATGAAGCCCAGTGAGACAATTCTTTGTGATATTGGGCTATATAAATAAAACTGAAGTGAATTTAAATCTGAATCTTAAGAGAGTCTCATTTTCTGTCTTGCAAGAAAAACAATCTCAACAGTCTAATAATCTTAGTTCAAGAAAACAAATCTTAGTGACTGGAATACTTTTTAAAAATTCTTGGTATTTTTTCTAACCCCATTGGCACATTAAAAATGTTCAAATTTTCTGTTATGTAAATTGGATCAAATGATTTAACACTAAAGATCCTATCCAGCAGGAGGCATAAAACACCTAGAAATTCAAATGTCAAGAATCCGTTTGGAACCACATTAGTGTGAATGCTGTTTGAGCTAAAGCTCTACAAAAATGAACATTTATGTTGAAAACACTTTCTAAATAGTCAGATTTGTATTTTCATCTCTCATCAGTCAGTCATATTGATCACACCAACATAAACGGAGAGGAATCCAGAGAGTTTGGGGATCCTCTTAATCCTTGGAAAACCAGGATGAGACAAAGGAAGAAACTGAGATTCCTGCCACAGACACAAGCCAGGAGTTTCTTGGAAAGTTCTGTTTGCATTTCAACACCAAAGTTTCAGAGATTTGCACCAACAGCTGGAAGGGAAAACGAGTACAAGAAAAACGACATCAATAAAACTCCCAAAGCTCTGCCGCTGAATTCCAATTTGCTTAGTCACAGTGAGTGGATATGATTCCAAGAGTTGTTTAGACAGCAGAGGAAGACCTTGCACAATATCTTATCACTGGTTCATTTATTAATCCCAGTAAAGCCTTCCTAATCTATGTCGGCTTTCATTGTACATCGTTTATTTATTTCCTAGATCATCGTTTTATGTCCAGGAACAGCTACTAAAGGGCAGAAATCCTGATCACAGATCATGGATGGAGGTTAACACGACCAAAAACCTTTTCAATAGAAGCATGGATTTTTTCTTGTTAAATTACAACTTTTTTCTCATATTTTACATTATTCTCGTAAAATTATGATTTTATTTCTTAAACTTTTACAACTTAATTCTAATCAAATTTGTATTTTTTTCTTGTCATTTTAAGAATTCATTCTCATAAAATTATATATATTTTTCTTATAATTTTACAACTTTATCATCATAAAATTATACATTTTTTTCCGGATAGTTTTATGACTTTATTCTCATAAAATTACGAGCTTTTTTCTTACAATTTTAGGACTTAATACTCATGAAAATATAATATACATCTATTTTTTTATAATTATACAAAATTACCACTTTTTCACAATTTTACAACCTAATCTTTGTACAATTATGATTTTTTGTTATATTCTATTCTAATAAAATTATATATTTTTTCTTACAATTTAGGACTTTATTCTCATAAATGTATGATTTGCTTCTCATAATTTTACAACTTTATTCTCATAGAATTAAATTTTTTTTGTTACACTTTCACAACTTTTATATCACAATATTAAGACTACTTTTACGATTTTATTCTAACAAAATTATGATTGTTTTTCCTATAATTGTTTGATTTTTCTTATAAAATAACAGATTTTTTTTCTCATTATTTCACGACTTTATTCCCTTAAAATGTATTTGTTTTTGCAAGATTTTAGATTTTAATTTTTTTTTTAATGGTGGCCCCAAAACTTTATTGTAAAACATGTTAAAACCCTATGTGGAGATATCTCTCTTCATAACCAAGAATTATATTCAGGAATATAAATTCTGAACTTTCATCCTCCTCTTCTGTAGATAATTTTCAGATTAAATATTTATTTTAATGGCTCAACTTTATACACACAGACTGCAGGTCAATGTTGAAATGAATGAATGAAACTTTATTTATATAGCGCTTTACAACACTATCAGGATACCAAAGTGTTCTATGATAAAAAGAACATTTAAGATTTAGCAATTTAGAAAAAAAATCCTAAAATCATTTTTTTTTAAATCAATAAAACAAGTAAGATTGAGAAATTTTAAAAGGTATTTGGTTGACCTCTTTAACTGTTTCGGTCTGATGTCATGCACAGTTCTGTGACCGTGACTGACAACAGAAAAAGTACCGGTGTTTGGGTCATGACCTGAGCACATGAAGCTTTGAAATGAGTAAGAAAGCACAAATCTAAAGCTCTTTCCTCCACATTGCTGCAGCTGACCGTCAGCACTACTCCATGCTGCAGGACCTGGCAACCCCCACGCTCTTTCACAATCTCTGATAGCAGAGACGATTGCTCCTCCGCCTGTCTGACAGCCATAACTCATTAACAAATCCACTCCAGATATCTGCAGGACCTGTTAGCAGCACCGAGCTGATAAGTGAAGCCAGCTCTGGCCTTTTGGATTAAAATCTGCCACACAAAAGCTGATTAGCTGGTTGGAAAGCTAACCTCAATCACACCAAGGCGTGGAACACCTGCATGATTACAGGAACGATAGCAGACACTATCTTATGGGGCTACGCCGAAGACATTTTCCTGTTTGGTTCATGCTTTTCTCTGCAAAACCCCAGCTGTGACATCTTCAGTTTTCCGTTTGTGTCCACAGGTTTTCCTTTCACTCCTGTTGCTAATCCAAAGCTACTTACAACCAAACAGGGCTGTGGTGCAGGAGAAATAAACCAGTGTGAAAGCTAAATTAAATGTAATGTGTTAATTCATCATGAGCTGTTAATGAGGAGACACTTAATGGAGACAAAGTCAAACTTAATGACAAATAAATATTCTGGTGTGTAAAGATAGCAGAAAATGCAAATAATCCACGATTTCTCTTTAGTACTATAGCCAGGCTGACCAGCAGCCACAGCTCGGTTGAACCACATATTCCTGCTGCCCTCAGCTCTGAAGACTTTGTTACATTCTTTGATGATAAAATCTCAAATATCAGATGCAAATTGAACAAGGTTATTCCTACCATTACCCCTGAGCAAATTAAAATGGTAGAAAGGAAAACATCCATAGAAATGTCTGTAACATTAGATTGCTTTACTGCTGTGGACCAAGCAGAAATAGCATCAGTTATTACATCTTCTAAAACTTCCACTTGTCTCCTAGACCCAATCCCCACTAAACTTTTTAAAGAAATCTTCCCCCTAATCAGTGAATCTATTCTAACCATAATAAATGCCTCCCTGGAAACTGGTTATGTGCCTCAGTCTTTTAAATGTGCTGTTGTTAAACCTCTTTTGAAAAAGCCCAGCCTGGATCCTGACATTCTGTCCAACTATAGACCAATATCTAATCTCCCATTTATTTCTAAAATCTTAGAAAGAGTTGTGGTAAAGCAGCTGCAGTGCCACCTACAGGACAACAATCACTTTGAGGATTTTCAGTCGGGTTTCAGACCTCACCATAGCACTGAAACTGCACTGGTCAGAGTTACCAATGATTTGCTATTAGCTTCAGAAAAGGGACTAATCTCTGTTCTGGTCCTGTTAGACCTGAGCGCAGCCTTTGATACTATTGACCACAGCATCTTACTCCATAGACTAGAGCATGACATAGGGATCAAAGGATCTGCCCTCCAGTGGTTTGAATCCTATCTATCTGATAGACACCAGTTTGTTCACGTAAATGGACAGTCCTCTCATTGTACTCGAGTTAGCTACGGAGTCCCACAGGGCTCAGTTTTAGGGCCCCATCCTATTCATGCTTTACATGCTGCCCTTAGGAGACATAATCAGGAAAAACAGCATTAATTTCCACTGTTATGCCAGATGATACACAGCTGTATTTATCCATTAAACCAGATCAGAATGACCACCTAGAAAAACTGAATTCCTGCATCAGAGACATTAAGTCCTGATGACAATTAATTACCTCCTTCTGAACCCAGAGAAAACTGAGGTCATGATACTGGGTCCTAAACACCTGAGAGATGCTCTCTCAGATAAGATAGTCTCCTTGGATGGTGTAAATATTGCTCCCAATTCTTCAGTCAGAAACTTAGGGGTCTTATTTGACCAGGATTTATCATTTAATGCTCACATATCTCAAGCTTGTAAAACTGCATTTTTTCACCTACGCAATATCGCTAAGATTAAAAATATGTTATCTAAAAAGTGATGCTGAAAAACTCATCCATGCATTTGTTACGTCGAGACTGGATTACTGTAACTCTTTACTGATAGCATGCCCTAAAAGTTCTTTAAAAGGTCTTCAGCTTGTCCAGAATGCAGCAGCAAGATTGTTAGCAGGAACTAGCAGAAGAGAACACATCACTCCTGTGTTGGCTTCTCTCCACTGGCTCCCAGTTGAATTTAGAGTAAAGTTCAAAATCCTCCTGTTAACATATAAGGCTCTGAATGGTGTGGCCCCATCCTATATTAGAGATCTCATAGTTCCTTACCAGCCAATCAGAACGCTTCGCTCACAGAATGCAGGACTGCTTGTAGTTCCTAGAATTTTTAAAAGTACAGTCGGAGGTAGAACCTTCAGTTATCAAGCTCCTGTTCTATGGAATAGCTCCCAGCCCATGTCAGAGAGGCAGGTACATTTTCTACCTTCAAAACTAGCCTTAAAACATTCCTATTTGGACAGGCGTTCTGCCAGACTAGCCAGTAATCATAGAATAATTAACATAATGCTCCCATACTGCTCTGAAGTTGGGGAAATAATTATTATAATCACATACTTCTCCAATATTATGCTTGAAATATAAATGATGAAATATGTATATTTCTACATAATAACATAGAAGGCTGCTAGAAGTTAAAAGCTGGAAAAGTATGGTGCACTGGGGCTCTGTCCTCTTTTCCATCTACCTCTCCTCTCCTCTACTTTTTTATTTACTTCTAATTGTATGCCTTTGTTGGTGGTGCAGTATAATTCACATGTTTTTCCTTCTCTCCGACTCCCCTGTGGGAGACCGGAGAGATTGCAGTTTCCGGGAGACTTGTTGGTGATCCTGACGAAGCCCCGCCCATCTGGATGAAGCCCCGTCACCATCCGTCACCATCCTGCATCTCTGAGTGGGAGTGATTCCTGGTGGGTCGTCTGTCCTCCTGCTCCTGGTCGTGGTCTGCAGTTCTGCCTCATCTGGACTATGGACTTAATCCTCACTCGTCCCTCAGCTCTATATGAATGAACTCTACTCATATATGCAGTTTTAGCAGCTAACTTTTCTTTAAACCGTTCTGGTATCGCCTGTCCGTCCTGGGATGGGATCTCTCCCTCATGTGGGAATCCCTAAGGTTTCTTCTTTTTTTTCCTGACTCAGGTTTTTTTTAGGAGTTTTTTCCTTACCGCGAGGGAGGGTCTAAGGACAGGGATGACCTGTTCTTTATAGTCTGTTTGTTTTTACCTATTGTGCATATTTTATGACTCCATCTGTGCATCTGTAAAAACTGCAGGCATGAAGCCCAATGAGGCAAATTGAATTTGTGATATTGGGCTATATAAATAAAATTGATTTGAATTAAAGAGCCTTTTGATAGAAACCAGAGAGTTTAGCTTCAGAGACCCACAGGCCTCTGATTTAACAGGGACGACACGTCTGCAGCTGTTGCTTCCAAATGTAGAGTAGTTTAAATGCTTTTACTTAGATTTTTGTTTAAAATAAAAAAGTTAAAGTAACTTATTGATCAATGTGCTGTTGCCATGGCAACATCAAGAGAGGGGCTTTCGTAAATCCCATCACACTAAATGTCTCATCAGTGTTTGTGAGTTTCTCCTCTGTGTTTCTGCATTTTGATCTTTTTTTTGATATGAATCAATGTGAAAAAAATCCTCATTCTGATCAACACGGGCGCTTTGTCGGACACGAGCCGGCACTGGTACCCTCACCCTGACCCGGTCTGCAAACCGGTGCCATGTCTGGTAGCGCACATGCGTGGTACGAGGCGTGCGGCACGGCGGAGGCTGGGGAGCCCTGATTTAAAGGGACCATACCATGATTTTCTTAAGCCTTCCAGAGTAAACTATGTCAATATATTTGGTCATATATTGCCTTTGGACAACTAAAAAACAAATTATTTATGAAATATTAGGGTTTTTTTTGGAGTATTTTCCTATCCGGAAGTTAAACGACTCAATTCTTGAAGCTCCGCCTGCCACTAAAAAAAGCCTAAATTAGCCGTAACAGCTAAATATTAGCTTAACTCCAAACAACCTAAACAATGTTTCAAATATGCTTGAATTAGACAAAACAGCTAGCATGTAGCTGAAATATTAGCTAAACTCCAAAATAGCCTAAAAAATCCTTTAAGATGCCAAAACAGTCCAATTTTAAAAACTTGAAAACTGCAACTTTTTAACATAATTATGAATAATAAATCAACTTGAACCTTAAATTATGTTTAATATTTCACTCTACATAAAAATTATATTTTGTCAAAATTCAAAGATAACATTGGGCCATTAATAACAATAAAAGTGACCTGGAGGGCCGGACAGATTTACCCAGAGGGCCGGATTCGGCCCCCGGGCCTTGACTTTGGCACATGTGCCGCAAAGGAAGATTTTGGATTTGTCGTTGGTGTCATAGAAATCCAGCTGGGCACAAACTGCGATCATTCAATTTCTCCTCAAAGTTTGACCTGGTTTAACTTGCAACGCTCGTTCATAAAATGATTGCTTGTTTTGTATGTAGAGCTCAAAAATGGTCGTAGCTTTTAAAAACTTTAGTAGCAGGAAACAGACACTTAGACGCCTTTACGTGACTTTTCATTGGAAGAGCCGCTTGAACGTAGCTTTACATGTGTGGTTCATGTGCAGCAGCATCACCCCCTCAGCTCACTGATGACTAAAAAGACCACGCATGTGTTGACGGTTCACTCTGAATCATGGGAAGGCTATCCCCCAGAACGGGCTCAGTTAAGTCAGATGAAGACCCCTCAGGTCGGTCCGATCTCCCCTCAGTGCTCGTAGAAACACCTCGTCACGTCTGCGTCCTCACATCCACTAGTGCTGAGCGGCGTTTGATGTAAGGCGCGCTGCCATGGAAACCAGCCAGGAAGCTCCCGGGGCCGTGTGCAGATTTCCAGGGGATCTTACAAAGATAGTAGTCAAGGAGACACGTTTGCTCAGGACCGTCACCCCCCTCCAGGCTCAAACCCACCACCAGAGTGAGCATTCAAAGCCGACAGCTCTACGCCGTGACTGGGCCGGTGCCTTCCTGCTGACATTTCACAGCACTGCTCAACTAGGTCAATAGAACAGTGGTGCAGACGACTCGCTGCTGATTGGCCACCGCTGAGGCACAAACGGCAAGGAAATCAAAACAGAGAGTCGAAAAGAGTTCTGGTTTGATCCAGTGAGATTAAGACACACTGGGTTTAAGAAAGGTGAGACTTGATCCATCCTGTAAAAATATGAGTAATTATAGAAAATGATTAAATGAAAAAAAAATATATATATATATTTTGGTGCATAAATCAAATAAAAATGTAGTTTTATGGTGTTAGACAACTTAAAAACACACAAATCTTCTGTATGATTACCAAAAACCCACAGATTTGTTCCATCCCAGAGTCTGTTTCTATGGCAACCAACACTGCCTTTAAAGTGGATACATTCACCAAATAATATAGAATATTTCTACTATTTCACAAAAAGGAAGAATAATCATCAATATGACCTCTGACTCGTGTGAAGGGCGCCACCTTCAGTCAAAGTGTAACACAACAGCAAAACGTGTTCATACGCATGTTCGTATATAGTATAAATACCCAGAAGGTATAAAATAAATACCCAGTAGATACTATGTAAAAACCCATTGTATACGGTATAAATACCCAGTTGGAATACTATAAATATCCACTAGGTACCCCAAAAAAGTTTTTTTTTTAGATACCCCAAAAAGTACCCTGTAAGTGCCAAGTAGGTACAAAAAGTACCATGCAAATATCACTTTAATACCCTTCAAGTACTGTACTGTGACAGGAAATGTTACTGATAGTTTTGTTTAAAGTACTTCTTAAAGTGGCAGCTGGATCATCAGGGGAAGTCAACGTCATTTATTATTGCTTCCAGCTTCAGTCTTTTTGTTGTTGTTTTTATAATTTCGTTTTGAAACTATAAATATATATTTTTTAATATTTTATTTGTTTTATTACGGTTTATATTCCACCTTGTTTTGCCTTTATATATGCTAAAAATAATTAACTTTATGCATCTATATCTAAGTTTGCTTTTAAAACAATGTTGTGTAATTATGTATATATTCAAATCAATTTATAAAGCACTTTTCTAGACAAACATTAGACTATATGAAAAATACAGCAAACTCAGTTCGGAATAGTCTTTTTAATGTAGATCTAATTTGTTAAGACAAGTTTTAGCAACCAAACAAACAATTGTGTCAGATCTATTACACCAATTGTCACAACTTCTTCATTCTTTACTCCATTTCATAGATACAAAATCTGCTCAACTGTGCAGGATGGGACGGTTAGATGATGAGTTGGAAGTTTACCATTGAATGATTCAGCAGCTTCTGCGACAAAATGTTACATAACTTCACACAAACAGGAGAAACTCAGCATCACGCGAAAGTGCTGGGTATTTTTTTTTTAACGGTCCTCCAGCGATAACCTCTGTACAGCTCTGTGATAATTATGTACACTAAGTGAAAAGTCGCAGAGGACTTGCAGCGCAGGTGTTGGTGGATGTTGGTGCAACGCCCCCAAAAAGGTCATAAAAAAGTGTTTGCATGTGTTTATGTCCACTCCCCCAAGAGAGAAAGCTTAAAGTCCACCTCAGAAGCACTGTCTGAGTCCAGATAAGCTCCACAGACGCACACAACCACACAACTCTAGAGTTACAAATGTGCCAGCTGGGCCAGGGTACGCAGGAGCGAAGGGAAATCAAATCAGGTGCAGAAGCAGAAGTGTGTTAAAGACAGCGCCGTGTGCACGCTAATGAGATATGGAGACAAGAAATACAGAAATAAAAGAAATGGCCGGGTGTCCCTTTGTTTGCCTTTAAACCACTCAGACAAACGAGAAAGTGCATTACAGGAAGACCCCCAGGCACAGATCCACATCTCCAGAGGAGAGGGCGGCTGGCGCTGGGATGGACGGCGCAAGAGAGATGCTGATCATCACGGGACAGGAACCCCTGTTCCACCAATACAAACTTCAACTGTTATGTTTATATGATGTGTGTTTGCGGCTCTGCTCCCTGTCTTTAGTTTGTGTTGATCATTTCATCATTTTCTTTGATGGTTTGATGTCAGAACTTCCTTTGCTCCAGTTCTTTTTCACTTTTTAAAAAGATTTTGGCTTTTTTTCTCCAGTCGATTAGATCTTCAAATTAGCATTAATGCTTTTCGGTGGCGACCTCAACTTCACACGTGACAATTTTCTGTAGAGAAACCACAGCGTTCTCGTGATAATCTATACAGATCTAGAACAAGGGTGTCAGACTCCTCCTGTCTTATCTGCTGCTGCTTACCTGGATCAGGTGAGTTTGACCAGTAAGGAGCTTTAATGGCAGCTTGGTTGGAAAACATGTAAGCCTGGATTCTGACACCCCTAGTCTAGAAGATCTGTCTTAGTGTTTTTCATTTCCCTGTTGGCAGCTGAGTACCCTGGTTGTGTCTATTGGATTAAATGGAGCATTTCTGTAGAAGTTTCTTAAAGAAAGCTGCAACATGATACTGAGCTGTCATAGTGTCCCACAGACACTATGACAGCTCAAGGCTCGTCAAACAAACCATAAAAACAAGATTCCTCACAGATAAAGTGCTGCTATGTGAACAATGCCAGAGTTTCGTCTCTTCTCTATGGTGGGCTGACTGTGGTGGCTTCTGGGAAGTCTCCGGGTTTCAACACCAAATGAACTGAAGACGACATCTACAGACGCAACACACGCAACTCACATTGACATGATGGACCAGGCTCTCCTGCTCGTTGACTTTGTAGGTCTTGATGCCGTACTCTTTGGCCAGACGAAGGATGCGGTTTTGGGTCGGTCCCACGTACGCCCCGCCCAGATCAACCCATTTGGTTTCTTTGTTCTGAAAGACATCAAATACACAACTTAGAATGAAACATTTTATCAACCTAAGAGAGACAAAATTTTGTGTTTTTGCTCAGAAAATTCCAAGCATTATTGTTATCTAAAATAATATACTATACACCAATGTTATCATGTGGAAATTCAATGGTAAAAAGGGAAAAATGGTTCAAATGCTTTGTGTTAGCCCCGCCCAAACGCGCAACAAAGGGGCCAAAAGTTTTGAGACTGAAATTTTCAGATATGAAAACGAAAAGACTGATATGATATAAAAAAAAAAAAGTTTTTAAATTAAAAATTTTTATTTTGAAACCTAAAAACAGAACATTTGAAGGTGAAAGTAATTAAGTTTATTTTAGAATAGCACAAAGTTTTGGACATTTTACTTATTTTTTTGCCAAACACAAATATTTCTTTTTTTTAATGTTTTATTTGGGTTTCAAATATTTATGGCCCCAAAATAGCTCCATAGACACAGGGTTCATTTTATTTTGAAGGGAATTTATGTGCTGCTGTCAAAAGTAAAATAACTTAAAATGGTTGTACAAAGAAAATAATATCAATTGAAAACATACTTTATATGAATAAATGACTACATAAACATAGAAAAAGTGTATTTTTCTGTACAAAGACTTTGCAGCTCTTGCTCGGTTTTGGTCAGTAAAAAACCCGACCCAAATGGCTCTTTCACAGGTTGCAGACCTTGGAACTAGACTCAACAGTCCCGCCCACAAACCAGAATTGTATTTTTAATGAGCTACTGCTGCTGTGCATGAAATGTCTTTAAAAAAGTTTTTGGATTTTGGCAAAAACTTCAAAATCATAATTAAAAAATCACTGGGAAGGATTTTACAATACAGGAAAAATATGGTTAGTGTGACTTTAAAGCACTAAACAACTATTTTTTAATTTAAAGGGAAAAATGTCTGATTTATCTGACTTTAATCTTGAAATTGGGCATAAATAAAGCAGGTTTCCGAGAAGAATATGATGATTAAGTTGGGAAAATGAAACACAATTGTGAGGAGGATGCTGAATGTTTTTGCACTTTGTGTTATTCATGACTGTTTAAAGTTTAAATGTTTTAGTTATCTTGTTGGAATGTATATTTTTCTTCACATTTGTGTTTCACCTGTCTTGTTTCAAAGCATATGATTTCTCATAATTTCCAGGTGTGTTTTTTCTATCCTGTGTTCTGATTGGCTGAAGAAAAGTTTGCAGGAAGTGCTGTTGCTGATATAAGGAAGAGCTGAAAATGATGTCAGGAGGCCTTCCCTGACTTTCCTGTGACCAAATTAAACAGTTTGCTGAGCAACCACAGTCAGAAGTTGACTGTTTTCTTTGACTTGTTGCATTTCTGCATACTTCTGCTTGGACCACGCATGACAAGACTGACTTGACTGTGGAAATTCTGTACGTCTGAGTAATTTTTTATTTTGCTTTGTTTAGGTTTCAATATATACTCTGATTTTTTTTAGCTCCAATTGAGGAACAGCAACAGGGTTTTTTTTTTTTGCTCCTCGTAAGAACAGACTGCATCTCATGCAGAACTGAAGTGTTTAGAATAGAAACAAGTTGTTCATGGATCAATTTGCTAAAAAATATACTAAAAAGATGAAAAGTAACGTTGGTGTTTGGACTGAGTTTTTCCTGGAGTGAACAGAACCTCCATCAAGCCTCTTTGCTGTGACGCCGTCTTCCCTGGTCTTACCCGCACAGTGAAGGTTCGGCCACCGACCCGGTTCCTGGCCTCCAGAACCACAGGATTCAGCCCGCTGGCTTTCAGCAGTTTGGCCGCACTCAGACCTAAAAACAGAATAAATGAGTGAAAATCATCTCGATCATTGTTTATGTGTCCCCCTACCAGATCTGCAGATCTCAATTCCTCATTTTCTTTTGGTAAAAAGCAGTTATTCACCTCTTGAAATGTTTTTACTTTTTAATTGTGCTGCTGAAATTCATAGATCTGCTGAAAACGGAGGTCCAGCAGAGACAGAGAGTCAGCTGACCTGCAGATCATGTGAGACAGAGAAAACCACACGGCATGCTCAGAGCGTCCATCGCACACGCTGACCTCGGGTGAACTCTGTCAACAGTTTAACCCAATGAAACGCAGCATGCATGAAGCTTGCAGAGGTTAACTGTAGCGTGCAACAGCAGGAACTCCAGCGCTGAAGCATCAACGCAGAAGACTAACAACCACATGTTACCATAGTGAAAGACCAGGAGGAGGAGGCGTGGCTACACTGGTTTGCTTACTGACTAAAAATACTCAAAATGACACCAAATTGAGGCTAGTTGGGGAGGAATTCCACACACAACCCTAATATATAATGTTCAAACAGGCTGGTTGCACTTATAGCAAGTAATCAATGGCTGCGTGTTTCATACGTAGAGCTTATACACCCATTGACATGCATTTAAATAGACTTTTCATTGGAAACGGTCGCTTGAACAACATTTTGCAGGAGTTTTAGTTTCTGTATGGGTAAATTAAGTGAAGAACATGTACTGCATGGTGGTGTAGTGGTTAGCACTCTCACCTTACAGTGAAAGATTCCTGGTTTGAATCCTGAATCTGTATGTTTACGTGTTCTCACTGTGCGTGCATGGAGCTTTTTCTGTCTCCGTATGTTATTAGATGACTCTAAATCACCCCTATAGGTATAAATATGACATAATTCAACAGCAGCTGGGTTCACTCCAGGAGCCCATGACCTCCAAAAGGAGTCAATGGCTTCTGAAAATGGATGGATATTTACTTCTCTTTTATATTTGCACAACGTCATCTAGAAATTCAGAGACACTGAAAACTGACCGGACATTTATTATTTGCTATACCACAAACTCTTGTTAGACATATCACTACCAGAGGAACTTCATTGACAGTAATAAGTATCAGAGACGTCCACAAACTCAGCACCTAGAAAACCTGCAGGACATCAAGGAACTATGGGATGAATTCCAACACAAAAACACCAGAAACTGTAAACCTTGATGCCCACTCACCTTCTAAATGTTTGCAAAAGATGAGATGCTGCATTAAGGTAAACGTTCCCCTAAATGCAACAATGTTAAGATAGCGCACATCATAATCCTTCAGCCTAAATCTTTCAGTTTTTCTTTACATTTTTTTAGATGATGATGATTTTCTTGAACAGCTGATAGGAGCCAGCACAATCCAGCTTGTTGACGTTAAGCAAACTTGTGGAACTGAATCTTTTTTCTAGTTTCTTACTCTCCTCATTTGATCATGTCAGGTAAATTTTACATCCATTCATCTTTAGAACCCACTGAATACCTTTTTGGGTCATTGGGTTGCTGGAGCCTATCCCACACCCTGTTGGGTGAAAGTGGGGGTAAATTCTGGACACACATAATCACTCACATTCTCAACTAAGGACGATCTAGAATGACCAAATAACCTTTGAGGAATGTTTTAGGACGCAATATCAAAAGTTAAAGGTTCAAACCATCCAATCATTGAGCTGCATGCTGAGTTTCTGATGTTGCTTCATTAAGCCAGGAACTGAGCCTGAAACCAGGAGGTAACAGAGCGAGCACATGACCAATGATATCATGAGTCCACATCCCTGCTGATGTGTCTCCCCACGGATTCCCCCTTTTCCGTCCCCCTTCCCAAAGCCTGCTAAGTCCTGTTGAAACCAGCGCGGCTTATGTAAGTTTAAGCATAGTTTCTTGTGTGTTATCTCCCCTCAGCTTCCACTCCCTGCACAAACACATCCAGCCTGCCAGGCTTTGCAGGACGCATTATCCCTGAACAGAGAAGGCTCACAAATCTTCCGCCATTACATTGATGCTATTACCTGCTCGCAGCTCAAAAGGTCAGTCTCTGTCTTTGAAAACAAAGACCGACTGTGTGCCGGTCTTATTAGAGCCTACAGCTATTACTGAAAAAACTAGTTTCCTATGAGTGTAATGCTTTGATCTGAGAGCTTCTTCACTGTAATTGAGGCTTTGCTCTCTTCCCTTGCTGTTTTTCTGAAGCAATCCCCTTTAAAGGGTACATGCTGAGCATTTCTCAGTTGCTTAAATTCCCTCCCAGGCCATGGCGGGAAGAAGAATGAAAATATAAACAAGCTGAACGTCCACTGAGAGTAACCAAGAGCTGAAATTCCAAGGAGAGGAGCGCGCACCAGAGGTTGGAGAAACACAACTCTGTAGGAAAAACTTGTGGAAATATTGACTAGAAAATGATCACAGTATACTCATGATGCACTTTTGCACCATTTATCAGTGACAGTCTCTGTTATTTCTGAAATAAACAAAGCAATCACAAATGTTCACATCAACATTTACAAGATTTTATTTTACTTTTCACTTCAAAGGCTGGAAATTCCTGCATTCTTACTGGAAATTATTAAAAGTGACAGTTTCAGAGCAAAATCCTCTTTAAATCCTTTGAACTTTGCTTCAAAGTGACTAAATCCAACCAAAGCTTGACGCTGAACATCTATGTTTCTGCTGTCTTTTAGTTTATTCTTTGGCAGCTTAATATATTCAGACAAATGTTGCAACACAAAGACACATTCAGTCGTCAGTGGGAGTGAGCTAAAGCAAGGCTCAATAGTGGCGAGTGACGCAATTAAAGTTTGACTAATCAATGAACGTTGATGATTCTGTGCCTTCTTTAGAGTAGTAGCAGTGAGAAAGTGCATCAGGGTGCATCCAGACTGGAAAAGCTGAAAATTCAATCATTGGTTTTCTATGAAACGATACATAGAAAAGCAAGTAAGAAGCATTTTTCGTAAATTAAAATAAACGTTCTAACCGATGAACAGTTTGACCACTTCTTTTCCTTAATAAAATGGCAACCGATGCTTTACATTTGTCAGCACCTCAACAGCTGCTTCATTCCTAATCTGTTTACATCACGTGACCATCAGCTATGGTGGATATTTTAGTTAAATTGTTCCACTTCGAACACGGATTGTATTCATACTGTGGAAACTCAGAGCTCAGTCTGATTGGAAGCTTACCAAAATCACCTCAAAAGATGGGTCAGAGAGTAGTTCCTGGTACCGGACCAGGGTCCACATGGTGTATTCAGACTGAAACTTTGTTCCAGATTATTGGCGGGAACAAACATTGATTCACTTGATTCAATGAGTCCAGTCTAAAAACACGCCAAGTCTGATCTCTCTCTCTCTCTCAGACTCACACATACATACAAACAAACAAACAAGTACCATGATTGTCTAAAAACACATTTTTAGACCCTTCATCTGAGAAATCTGATTATCTATTTTGATATAGATAAAAAATATTTTTTACATGAATCAATATTCACTGAAGCCTTAAAGAGCTGGTTCATAGAAACATTTTTTTTTTCTATCTGCTATTTAGGCATTTATTATGTCTATTAATCAGCTAGCATGTTTATCAATCAGCTAGCCTTCCTTTTACTCAACTAGCATTTGTATTAATCAGCTAGCATGTCTATTATTCAGCTAGCATGTTAATTAATCAGCTAGCCTTCCTTTTACTCAGCTAGCATTTGTATTAATTAGCTAGCATTTGTATTAATCAGCTAGCATGTCTATTATTCAGCTAGCATGTTAATTAATCAGCTAGAATTCCTTTTAATTAGCTAGCATGTATAATATATCAGATAGTATGTTTATTAATCAGCTAGCATGTTTGTTAATCAGCTAACCTTCCTTTTACTCAGCTAGCATTTGTATTAATCAGCTAACGTATCTATTAATCAGCTAGCATGTTTATTAATCAGCTAACATTCCTTTTAATCAGCTAGCATGTATAATAAATCAGCTAGCATGCCCATTAATCAGCTTGTATTCCTATTAATCAGCTAGCATGTCCATCTCTGCAAGATTCAAGTAAATGCAAAGTTTTAAAAAACAGCAAATAAATTAACTAAAGAATAACTGTCCCTTAATAAATACATGCCTTTTATTGGTTTGTCACATATTTCATATTTTTTGGCATATGAATGTTTGAAGGGAAAGCGTCAGTCAATTATTGAAGAAAATCAAACACTAAAGATAAAAAACTGAGATGTTTCCTCCTCTCTTCTTGAAAGCTTGAGCTCCGACTGTGAGAGGCTCTGTGCTCCTCAGGACACGCTAACTGATTTAAAGGATGTTGATATTTATCAGATGCAGCCACCTTAAAGGGCGTCTGTCCTCATCTGCGACGCAGCTGGTGTTCCACCGCTTCATTTGTGCACGGTAAACGTAGCGCACATCACAGTGACATTCAAACGGAGGGAAGCCGTGTGTGAAATGTTCCCGTCTCAGAGCCAATCCTCTTTATGCTCAAGCGGGTTTGATAAGAATCAAAACACACTTCTTTGTAGAAAAAAACCAGAAGAGAAACCATTAACAAACCAGTTTTGAAATTAATTATAGGTTAAATGCATTATAGCTTGTTTTTAAAACTGAATACTAAATGCAGGCATGAACTGCTTTGTCATTAACAGTTTTCGTTGTTTTTGACTTGTGATTAGGCCAACTCTTCCTTTTTCCACAGCTCTTCTTCTTCTTCACGAGGCCTCAGCTGACCTGCCAGCCTCAAAGACCTCTGAGGAGGAGCTGAATGAATGCAGCTGTGCTGTCTGTATCACACACAGCTGAAAAGCTCTGTTTAGACAACATGTCTGTTGAAGATGCTGCTTGTGTGCAAAGGATGGATGGAGCACGGACAGATGCACACATGCATGCTCCACCTCGTTCCCTGTCGGCTGCAAATGAAGGAGATGGATGGGGCGGACGCAGTTACCTTGACAACAGTAATTGTTAAGACGGAGGGAAGAAACATGCTTGTTTGTGCGTGTTCTGCTTTTTCAGTGGGGTCTGCTGGAGCTCTGTGATTAAATCAGTCATGGATAAAGTTTAAAGGAACAGCTCTGTTGAAAACATATGTTTTTAACATGTTATTGTGGCACTTTTATAAAGATGAAGGGCAAATATTAAGAAAATTAAGAGTTATTATTGACTCAAATTGTTGTGAATCAGGAGATGAGGAAAAAATCCAGTTGGAAAAAAGATTGTATTTGTGACGTAGAAAATGTGCTGGGCTGGCCACAAGCTTCGTGCTCTACTCCACTCTGATGCATCCAATTGGAAACGACTAGATCCATGCAAGTCTTCATTTGCCTCATCTGAACTGGCACCAGGTAAGCTAGAGAGTGTGTAAACTAAGAGCTGCAGGTTATGGGTGATGGGAAGGGGGGATGGGGTTGTAAATGGTCCCATCCACAACTCAAGGGAGAATTTCTCATGAGATATTTCCGTTCGGCAAAAACTATGTCCTAGAAAAATAAAACTTTTTTTTTTTTTATTTGGGTATTATGAACCCAATAGGTAAACCTGTCCAGAGTCTGGGGCAGGGGTGTCAGACTCTCTCGTACATTGGGTCAAAATCCAGAGCCTACCTTTGCTCGTGGGCCGAACAGGATAAACATTTATAAAAAATGTAACTTTTTAACATAATTACGAACTAGATATAGAGCATTACCTGCAGTAATGCTATTGTGAATACTGTCAAATGAATTTGGTCGCCAAAGATGCTAGTGCTGATAGCTGAAGATGCTGAAATTGATAGCTAAAAATGCTGAAGTTAATAGGTGAAAATATTAAAGCTGATAGCCAGCTAAAATATTCGCTAACTGCCAAATTAGCCTAAAAAAATAGGTTAGCCGAAACATCTAGCATGTAGCTGAAAAATAGTAAAACTTATAAATAGCCTAAAAACTGAAAAAATCCTAAATTTGCCAAAACAGGAAGCATGTAGGTGAAATATTAGCTAATCTCCAAAACAGCCTATTCAACAAAAAAAAAACCTATATTAGCCGAAACAGCTAGCATGTAGCTGAAATGTTAGCTAAACTCCAAACAACATAACATTAAAACAAACAAAATCAGTCAAAACAGTTAGCACCTAGCTGAAAAAATAATAAAACTTAAAAATAGCTCAAAAACTGAAAATATCCTAAATTAGCAAACAGCTAGCATGTAGTTGAAATATTAGCAAAAAAAAACCTTAGTAAATGCCAAAATAGTCCAAAAAGCTATCAGAATGTCAATTTTTAAACTTTAAAACCATTATTTTTTAACATAATTACGAATACTAAAACAAGGCAGGAATATTATTCCAGAATAAATCAATTTACACCTGAAACAACGTTCAATATTTTACTTTCCATAAAAAATATGTTGTCAAAATTATACAAGTCAAAAAAAAGAGCGAGATACTCAGAGGGCCGGATTCACCCCCGGACCTTGACTTTGACACATGCCGTCTATGGGATGGATACAAAAGGGGACAATAACATAAAAACTAGACACCCGTAAGACCAAAAGGAACACAGTTTATTAAAACAAACAAAAAAAAAACAAAACAAAATCAAATAATTATTGTGCTGGTTCAAACATATATAAAATAAAATGAGTCATGACTCAGCCATGTTGACCGTCTGAGTCAGCAGCTCCCTGCTCGGGGCTGCCTAACCAAAACTACTTAAAAAAAAACAATTAAACAAAGCTTGCAAACTAAGACTACCAAGGTCCATTCCCAAACTAAAACAACAAAACCGAGCAGTATAAGACTGATGTGTACAAAGAGGGGAGAGGAAAACAAAACAAATCCAACAAAGGAGTGGAGTTGTTGTGTTTTTAATGACAATCAATGTTGGAACAGTAATCAACCGTTTAGCATAAATGCCTCATAATCTGCTTAATGATTAGCACAGAAACAGAGTCAAACAAAAGTCCTAATCAAATCTCTTTCTGTTGTAACTTTTATCTCCGAACTGCAGCTTAATGTTTCTTTTCACTTGTATTTGACAGTTTCAGTCGTCGAGCGTTCCCCAGCTGTAACAGTTTACATCCAGTGTCAGCCAAAAAATGGAAGATATTCTTGTACAAACACCAACTTTATCTTCACGAGCATGTTTATATAATAAAAAGAAAGCTTGCCAGCAGTCTGTAAACAGAACACAATCTCTGTCAACACAAACTCTTCTGAAGTCACAGTAACATATTATTAGTCGTGCTTCTAAAACAAAAACAAGTTATTGGAAATCAGCAAAAACTTCAGCAGAAAAAAGGCCGTTTTAGTTTTCATTTACGCCTGGTATAATGAGTTTTTCTGACACAAACTAAACAAGTCAATACTGGCTGATTGAAGCGTGTGCCCACTTCAGTGGAGATAGGTGCTGCATTGATCCACAGGGCCAGACTTTTACATAAAGGAAGCGATCAGATTTCAAAGATCTCATGCTCCCTGAACGCAGCAGAGATACAGACCTCAAGAGGATACTTAACATGATAAGCTGAGACTGCACAAACAAAAAACACAAGGAAAAAAATAAGCATACCTAACACCAGATTTAGTCCTGACCATGTGCATGTGATACATAATATCCACACAAACTACACTCTGATTGTCTAATTTCTAACATTCAGGCTGCACACATGCACTTATTACAGGAACAGAACTGATGGAGGGATTTGGAGGGGGGTTAAAAAATGACAAACGTCTACGCAACGCCTGCGTCCCACCGTCTTGACTCTAACTTAACCTTTTGTGTTGAACAAGTGTTTGCTACAACCTGTCGCTCACAGCATGTGTGTAAAAAAGTGCATGAACATTTTTGTTTCACAGGCTTACCTAGCAGTCAACAGCCTTGATATTTCAAACCCGTACAGGTTTGCTGGATTTTTTTTTTCACAATCAAAAACACAAGACAATATGTTGCTAAATCAGGGGTGTCAAACTCAATCACACAAGGGGCCAAAATCCAAACCCCACCTTCGGTCGTGGGCCGAACAGGATAAACATTTATTGAGCACTCTAAGACTTAATTTTTACCATTTTAAAACCATAACTTTTTAACATAATTATTAACTAGATATATAGAGGATAATGCTAGTGTAAATGCTGTAAACTGAATTTGGCGGCCAAAAATCCTAGTGGTGACAGCTGAAGAGGGTGAAATTGATAGCTGAAAATGCTAGTACTAATAGCTGAAAACACTGAAGTTCAGAGCTGAAATCACTGAAGCTAATAGCTGAAAACACTGAAGTTCAGAGCTGAAATCACTGAAGCTAATAGCTGAAAACACTGAAGCTGATAGCCAGCTAACATATTAGCTAAATGCCATAATAACCTAAAAAAATTGTTTTTGAATTAAGGTTAGCCAAAATAGCTAGCATGTAGCTGAAAAATAGTTAAACTTCAGAACAGCCTGAAAACTGAAAAAGTCTAAATTGGCCAAAAAAAAGCTAACATGTAGCTGAAATATAACATAAACTCCAAAATAGCTTAAAAAAAAAGCAGAATGCTAGCAGAATGCTAGCAGAATGCTAGCTTTTTGGACTATTTTTAAAACTTCAAAATTGTAACTTTAAATAACTTTGAATATTGTATTCACCATAAAAATAGGTTTTATCAAAATAATACAAGTTAAAAATGAGCACTAGATAACATCGGGCCATTAATAACAATAAATTACAATGATCTTGAGGTCCGGATATGATTACCCGGAGGGCCGGATCCGGCCCCCGGTTCTTGACTTTTGACACATGTGCTCTAAAGCAGTGTTTCTTAACCATAGGGCCGCGGCCCAATCTCGGTCCGCGAGCGCTCTCTAGTGGGCCGCGAAATAAAAATCAGTTCTGAACCTGAGGGCCGCGAGGGCCGCGGGACCTGAATACAGCCTCCTACCACTTGGTGGCAGTAAGCGTCACGCCAGGTTCATACTGGACCGGGAAGCACCGCGAAGTCGAGAGCGCACGGCTTCCCCCCCGCTCTGTGGTTTACAGAGCAGACGCGGATTTTTCCGCGGCGGTCGACAGGCGCTCCAGCTGGAGCTTTTGTTGTTTTTGCCATCATGCGTGATAAGTTAATAACCTAAAGATATTACCGCGTGTTTCTGCTAAGAAGAACTCCTCTCTGCTACTCTTTTACACCCAAAATCCAGCCCCCGCCCACCCGCTCCGGAGCCGGCTCACTACATTGATCTGTGTGCGCGTCTCTGTCTGTTTTGGTTGTGTCTGTGCGCACGCGCTCGCTCGCATGTGTGTGCGTGACTAAATTCATAAAAACTAAAACTATTCTGCCCACTATGTTGATGTGTGAGTGTGTGCTGGCGCATACACGTGGTGGTTATGGATGTGTTTCTTTACCTGTCTACAGTCTGTTCAGATATAAAAACATGATCACATTTGTCAATCACTTCGTTTTATTGTAAAAAATTGGTTATATTTTAAAAACACTGATGTTGTTCCCATGTATTTACATGCGAGCAGCATAGAAAATGATGGTTATTCATATTGAACACAGTAATACATGCAGCCAAGATCTCATTGCTGCATTGTTGCACATATTCTAAGTGTGTCCAAGGCTGGATGTTTTTGTTGGACGCACGTATTTAAAATTCAACTTAAAGTTAAAGTCCCATTAACTGTCCCGCTCCTAAATGTGTAAATTTGTTCTCCACATTTGACCCATCTCCTGGTGGAGCCGTGAGCTGCAGAGACAGCCGACCTCAGGAACTGTAACCATAATCCTAACATTAACCTCTTTCCTCTGGGTCAGCAACTAGGAACAAAGTTTAGCGCTGGACGCATGATTTTCCAAAAGTTACCTGCGAAAACACTCTTTCTTTTAAAAATAAACCGTATTTTCTCTTGTATCTTTATTTAACTTCCAGCCAGAATTGATCCGGAACGCTCGCGGCTCGCACTCAAAATAGAGCAGAAGCTGAAATGATCCGCTTGCACGGCGCGAGCCCTCTGCGGAGGACCGCACCGCTCCTGGTGTGAACGCCACCATAGATTATGGGCGCCGAATAGAGGCGGCCTCCGTTCTGCGTCCGTCCAGTGTGAACCGGCATCAGTAACGTGTTGTGGCATGACTCAATAGTATGCAGCTATCGGCCCCTCATCATATTTTCTTTATACGGGGTTCTTTGCCTCAGTTCATGTTTAGTTTTTTTTAAAAACAGACTGTTGTGATTGTTGTTGTTAATTTGTCACAGATTTGGAGAGAAATAAGTACGAAATTAAAACTTCTAATTTGTCAAGTTCATCATCAGGTTATAAGGTAATCTTTTAATTAGTATTTTATTTAAATCTCATTTACAGTTTGTTTCATTTGAAACTTATTTGAAGTGTTCTTGTTTTATTACAAAACAATTTTATTTATCAAAATTCCTTATAAATATTTTTGGAATTCTAATTTGTGTTGAGGTTGACAACTGTGGTTTACCTGTTCAGTATGAAAATAAATGTCTGAGAGGATCACGTTGTATCATTTTTCCTCACAAGATTTTACTTTGATAAACCATAAAAACTCGATTTAATTATCAAATACAAATTAAACAAGATCTGGATCAATTCACATTAACATATTTATATTTGAATGGGCCTCGAATCACTTTGTACCGGGAAAATTGGGCCCCAGTGTCAAAAAGGTTAAGAACCTCTGCTCTAAAGAGACCAAATATGGGACTTTTTCAGAGACACTCATTTAAAACAGAGAAAAGTTCTGAAATAACAAGATGTGCTTGTCCAAGTTTTTATGAAGAATTATGTTTTGATGTCTGGAAGGCTCCAGGAGGGGAGAGGGGAGCAGATGACATTTTGATGAAGACATGGCTCAATTAAAACAGCAGAATATCCAATATGGCGTCAGATGATTAGTTTTAGAACTTGTAATACTAGTTCACCCAAAAAATTAATTAATTAATTTTTTTAATTGTTTAAATGTCCTGGTTTTACTTACTAGCACCTTCTTTATTTACTATTTATTACTTTAGAATTAAGTTTTTTTTTTACCGTGGTTTGACTTGAACCATGAATGTTCCCCTGACCAGGAGGCACTTTTTAATTTCATTATACCTGAGACAATGACAAATAATAAAGATAAAGATATCTATCAATACCTATTGATCCAAGAACATTTCCATAACTTTGACTGAAGATCACTCACAAAGATCTGAAACTGTGTGAAACATCTTCAATGTTCATAAAATCAGTGTCAAAGTAGGCTGTTGACAGAGAAGCTTTGAAAAAAGTATCTTTAGTGGACGCAACACACTCAGTTCACCAGTTTATCACATTATTAAATGTGGCTTCCCAACAGTAAAACACCGAATGCCAATAAACTTAGAAAAAAAAAAAAAGAAATACAAACCAAATCAAATGTATGTCATTGTTTTATCTCTTTATATGTTTCTTTCTTTGTCCAAACTGAAGGTTTTATTCACTTTAATGCATAAAAACTGTCTAATCTCGGGGTTTCAAACACACAGCAAGATGGTTAAATCCGGCCCAGTCATGAAGAAAAAAAAATATAAGGATGTTGAGGAAAAAAAACACAAGTTTCTAGATAATTCCTGTGGCGAGTAATGGCTCTTTAAAGAAATGGCCGCAATATGCAATTCCACCACTAGGGGAAGCAAAGGGACATAAATACCAGGATGATCACAAGAGATTAAGTAATAAACAGCATTTCTATGCGAGCGCGTGCCACGTCTGGGTAAGATGCAGTTACGTTCTCTGTCACCGCTGTTAAGTTGCTATAAAAAGTATCAGGTGTGTCACCACAATTAGCAA